>OX346737.1:4302142-5721189 GCA_947063395.1 Hemistola chrysoprasaria | reverse complement strand
TACATACTTATATAAGCTTATAACACCCAGACACAGATCAAACAGACATGTTCATGCACACAAATGTTTGAACCCGGGGGGTTCGATCCCCGGCCAGAAAGCGGCACAGAAAGCAGAGTTACTACCATCTGAGCCAACGAGGCTGTCAAATTAATTCCTAGCTAACATTCAATTTAAATGTATAATTTGTTATTTCAGATCAGTAAGATTCAGTTCAGACTCGCGGAGCTCGACCCGAGCTACTGACATAGAATGCAAGAGGGAAAATTCAGGTAATCTTGTGTTATGATACAGACGACATAAACTTTAACATATATATAGTTGTCTGTATGTCGAGATACTTTTAAACAGGAACACGTGGAGGTATCAAGTTGAAATTGATATCAACTACTCAGATCTGCGGTCCCTTGTGGCTGTAAAAAAATCATACTTCTAAGTTAACGCAATCAAAAGTTATGGCCAGTTTACTGCATATTTCCATGCTTTGCGCAAGGAACTAATAGATGGCGCTGTATGTTCTTGGTATCTAGGTATGGAACCCAACACCATGCATACATACGTATGCCTTCACAATTTATTTTAAGGACATAAGAGTATCATCATGGCATTAATAATAATAATAAAAAAATAATAAAAAGTTTAATAATAAAAAAAAATAAACGATAAATAATAATTAAAGGTTTGGCGTCCAATGGAGACATTTTAAACAGATTTTTTTGTTTGTTTGGATCATATTAACCCTCTCCTGTTGACATTTTGATCTGATATTGGATACACACCTTTAGTTGTAATGACTATACAATAAATATAACAGAACGGGTTACCCCAATTACACTGCTTGAGTCAATTCATATGGGTTATGTGGACAACCCATATAGTCATAGTTTCAGGTCGCCAAGATTCCTACGCAGCCTCCGACATGAGCTAACGACTGCCCCCTACATATCTTATAGGAAACTATAGGGACAACTACAGTTTAACGTGACATACGAAACACGGTAGCGGGCAAGCGAAAAGTCCACATGATGAGATTCGATCCAGGGCCTCCGGGCATATTCCCGCTGGACCGCGGACGCTACAACAAACGAAAACGCTATTAAAACGTAAACAAGTAAGATTCAGTGAATTTTACAAATGACATAAGGATTCATGATACAAAGGACATAATCCTATCCTTCTAATATTATAATTCTCAAATCTCAGTACAATGTAAAAAAGTTACGTTTGTAACAGATAAACAAAACGCTAGCGAGTTCTAACTCTACACCGGCGCCATCTAGCGCTGATTTTTGTGTGTATGTTTGTTCCCTTTTCACGCAAAAACTACTGAACCGATTGAGCTGAAATTCGGTATGTAGATAGTTTAGACCCTGGAATAACACATAGGGTACTTTTTATCCCGATATTCCCACGGGAACGAAGACTACGCGGGTGAAACCGTGGGGCATAACTAGTGATGCATAATTACAAATGACATAACTAATGATACAAAGGACATAACGAATCATTATCATCATCTCAGCCGTTGGTAATCCACTACTGAACATAGGCCCATAAAGGAAGGTTTTGCCAATACTCGACACACTTGTGCGGGTTGTCGAGCACAGTTCGATGGTTTGTTGCAGAGGACGCTGCTGCCTCCTCTAGATCTGTTAACTCTTAGCCTGCTCTTACGGCAACCACGGGTAGAGAGGGTGGAGCTATTCTAAGCCGGTAAGTACATGGCACATAACAAATATTCCATTCTAATTACAGGATCGATATCCCTGACAGCGTTGGCGCTGACTCCAGTGACGTCACAAGCGACGTCCATGACTCAGTCAGCGCCATTACCGGATGGAAGCTTCGATCTCGATGAACCGGTGAGAAGTTTGTGTGTGGTTTTATGCCAAAAATAATATAATATTGGACAACTTCCACACACGGTCATCTGGTCCCAAACTAGGCTAGAAGCCTGTACTATGGTAACCAGATGACTGATATACATACTTATATAAGCTTATAACACACAGGGTCAGAACAAACAGACATGTTCATGCACACAAATGTTTGACCTGGCCGGGGATCAAACCCGGGGCCTGCGGCACGGAAAGCAGAGTTACTACCATCTGAGCCAACGAGGCTGTATTAAAATCTTTGTTTATTATTGCAGCCTGCCCCACCGCCGTCGTCGTGTCGATTCCCGAAACTGGAAGAATGCGCACATTTCCACTACGAGCGAGTCAGTCTTGGAACTCTATCTATACAGTGCGTGAACTGCGAGAGCCAATGTGATGCTACAGATGAAGGTAATCTCTACATAACATACAATCACGCCTTTTTCCCGAAGGGGTAGGCAGAGGCGTACTCAGGACTCAGTCCTCAGTAGATACACCCACATTTCGCCAGTATGTTATTGGTCCCATGTAATAGGGGGCGAGCCTATTGCCATCTACCGGGCACAGTTCCATGAATTCTTTTTTTTTTATGATAGTGAGTGACAAGGCGACCAAATCAGGTGCCTGATGGTAAGCATCATGATTGCCCATATCAGACACAGTGCCACCCAGTGTTTTAAAATTCAAAATTCTGTGCGGCACTGCACTGCGCCTGTCACCCTGAGATATTAGTTGTTGTTACTCATCATGTCCAGTAATTTCGCTAGGTGACCGTTTAATAGCAAAACATATGTTTAAAATGTGATAGGGCTCTTAACCGATGTTTACGAGACATAGATAATAACACCCTCGATCAAAAAGTCCTTCCACATTTATATGTTTGTGCCATTTGGGGTAGAAACCTTGGGTCCATGGGGGCCAACTGCTCAGGAGTTGTACAAAGAGCTGGCTAAGCGCTTGGTGGAGGAGTCAGGTGACCAAAATGCTGGCTTGTATTTTTTCATGAAGTGGAGAGACGATCTAAGTTAAAATCCTAAAAGAGAAGAATAACTGGGCTCAGAGGGTAAATTCAAAACCTATATAAAATCTACTTTACTAAAGAAGGCTTATAAAGTCAATCAGTACATAGAGGACAAAGATGCCTGGAAACTTCTGCATAGCCGCCTCGCGGCACCTTCAAAGAAAACGAATGTAACCAAAGCAAATATTGTGAAACTATCTGTTGAAAAAATTAAGCCCTACAAGTTTCTTGTGCGTTCTTCTTGTAGAGGTATCTTTCCGAACGCACGGTAGACTCAGTACTGTTTATCTTCATTGACGTGCAAAAGTGTCAGATTATGACCTATTTGAATAAATCTTTTTGAGTTTGAGTTGTAGATTACCAACGGCTGAGATGATGATGATGATGGTGAAATGTCCATATTATAAATATATATTCATCCACAGGTTGGATATGTCTGTCAGTCCGATCACACGTCAACACATCGTCACAAGACAACGAAACCCGAGCTCAAACAAGTTGGAGCGAACCTAGCGATGTCTGCGAGTGGACGCTAGCGAGGAACAAACAACATCTGCTGAGGCTCGACGATATGTTGCACAGGTATAGTGTATGTACTGTACTAGAGAGATGTAGTAGTGGTAGGTCATTGCAGGGGCCCGCCTGGGGAAGTACCACACCTTTGCCAGTTATTCATCCGCCAAGCAGTAATGTGCAAACATTACTGTGTTCCGGTCTCAAGGGCAATGTTACCAGCGAAATTACTGGGCATGATGAGGTTCAACAACTCATATCTCAGGGTGACAGGCGCAGTGCAGTGCCGTGCAGAATTTTGAGTTTTAACACACTGGGTGGCACTGTGTCTGATATGGGCAATCATGATGCTTACCATCAGGCACCTGTTTTGCTCGTTTTGGCACTCGCTATCATAAAAAAAGCCACGAAAATTCTGTCACATTCTGACAAGTTCCACACACGGTCATCTGGACCCAAACTAGGCTAGAAACCTGTACTATTGTAACCAGATGACTGATATACATACTTATATGAGCTTATAACAGACAGGGACAGATCAAACAGACATGTTCATGCACACAAATGTATGACCTGACCGGGGATCGAACCTGGGGCCTAACGAGGCTGTCTATTCCATTCTATATTGTCAATTATTTATCCACAGATGTATATACGACCGGAAAGTGTCTGGTCTTCCGAACCTGGCCGAAGAGTTAACACCACAAATAGAAGACACGTCGTACCATCAGCTGATCTCGGATTATATGCACCACCTCTCTATCATAGCTGATGATTCTATCAACTGTGGGCCCGTGCTTAACTGGTTCCAGATGGATAATAAAGGTAGGTTGTACATTTGTCATACGAGAACACGTAACCTACAACAGTTTTGTTCACCTCTTACAAACGTTAGCCGCAGATATGGAAACTATCTTAATACTACAAAAACGTGCGATTCGTGCCATCTATGAGATGCGTCCACGCGAATCCCTGAGGGAATTATTTAAAGAAATAAACATACTGACCCTACCATCCTTATACATTTATGAGAACATCATGTATGTGCGTAAAAATTTACATAAATTTACCCCTACTCTTCCTATCATACACCTTTCCGTCCAAAGACTGGTTGCCTGGAAGAGATCGCTTAAAGCGATAAGGCCGCCCTTTGTTGACCAAACACTTGTTAGTTATAGCTTTGTTTTTAAGTTATGTACTGTGTATTTTTATGATTTTTTTTTTTTTCTCTTGTTCTGATTTCTTGTTCTGAACTCAGTTTCAAACTATAAGCGGATTTGTTGTGATTGTAGTTGTTGATTGAGGCTCGGACTCATTAGTTCCTGTTCCTCCCTGTAGTAGGCCATCGAGAATGAGGGCTCTCTTTAACCGTTTGGTGGCATTTGAGTTATTTGTAAGTGCTCTAGCAAGAGGGTTCGGATGCGTCCTAAGGCGGTTGCAGTAGCTACTGCCTAGTTTTATTATTTCCTCATCCACCGTGGGGACCTCCAGGTACTCGTGTATTTCCTTATTAGTGGAGAACCAGGATGAGTTAGATATAGCACGTAATATTTTGTGAAAATGGTCGGAATAAAGAGTAATCTAATCTAATCTAATAAATTCAAATTATATAGTGACCTCCATAATTTTAATACTAGGAATAAAGACAGAACTGTACCTAGCTTTAGATTATCTAAAACAACTAAAAATACATTCTTAGGAAATAGTGTACGTTTCTATAATAAAATCCCAAAAGAGATAATTGAAATACTCTCAGAGGGTAAATTCAAAACCTATATAAAATCTACTTTACTAAAGAAGGCTTATTATAAAGATAACCAGTAGATAGAGGACAAAGATATGATAGAAAGAGAGGCAGCTTGTATGTTAATATACCGATAATTAGTCAGGCGCTGTGCGACCTGAATTGCACTTTATTGCGTCGGAGCTAGAGACGCTGTTTATTTGAATGATTTTGAGGAGTGTCCCTTCTGTGACTTTAGTATTCTACGATTCTACTGAGTTTATAGATTAATAATATTAGTAGGAAGATAATTAATAAATAATTATAACAATGATCCATATTATCACCGTACTATTATGCTTTCCTCATAAAATAATCAATACAGGGTGACTGGTTATATGTTAGCATCCTCTTACAGTGTCTTTGGACACATTTATAATAACTTGAATGTTGAACTCTGAAATGGCGAAATATGCTGCTGTTTATTAGAAAATAGAAAAATATCTTATTTCTCGTAGAAAACATATGGAACGGCCAAAAATTATTTGCAAACAATTGCATTCCGTGATACTCCATTTTATGTAGCGTCCGCGGTCCAGCGGGAACATGCCCGGCTTTAAATCCGGAGTCCCTGGATCTAATCTCACCATGTGGACTTTTCGCCTGGACGCTACCGTGTTTCGGATGTCACGTTAAACTGTAGGTCCCTATAGTTTCCTATAAGATATGTAGGGGGCAGTCGATAGCTCATGTCAGAGCCGCGGAGGAATCTTGCCGACCTGAAACTGATAATATGGGTTGTCCACATAACACATATGAATTGACTCAATTGGGGTAACCTCATCTGTCATAGTATACAAGTCAAAAATATTTATTCAAATAGAAAGAAAGAAAGAAAGAAAGAAAATACATTTATTGAGACACACACAATTCCTAGACTACACATACTATATTTAAGACAGAGTATATATAAAGTTTATGACATAAATTTGAACACATACTTAAAGAAAGAAACAAAGTGTGTCCCAACACGGCCCCAACTCAGCATGGTGCTGGCTGTGAACAGCCAGCGCTGGTCTTCACAGGTTACAATCTGTCATTTTTGCACGTCTATGAAGATAAACAGTTCTTAGTCTACCGTGCGTTCGGAAAGATACCTCTACAAGAAGAACGCACAAGAAACTTGAGTGGTTAACTATTCTCTCTCTCTCTCTCTCTCCAATTTGGCAAATTTCCTATTGTATGGACGAGACCCTTCCGTAAGAGGATGCTGGTCACCTGTAACCCAGTATAACAAATATAAATACGTAATATGTTTTATCTATATATAAACACATACGTTTTCCTGTAGGTCACAAGTTGCTAGTTGCAAATGAAGATTCCAGTTCCATCAACACTCCCGCCGTGGCCGCGGCTTACTCTGTCAGGAAATATGTGTCGCAGGTGAGTGCTTGGAAGGTATTACTTTAGGCGATAAGGTAGGTGAACCTTATCACAAGGTGTACAACGCGTTACAAAAACAAATTTGACGCACAATCCTATGAAAAATTGACCAAATCGATGTTTTGTATTCCCCTGTTTCCTCCGAATATAATAAACCCGTTCTATAAATTCAAGTAAACTATGTCGCTGTCAGTTTAGTTCCTCTTATAAACTCGGTTGTCTGGAAGAGATCGCTCTTAGCGATAAGTGCCCCAATTGTTACACTATTTGACACACTGTTTTGTTTAATTATTAAGATTTATTGTTTTGTGGTGTACCAATAAAGTGTTTATCTATCTATCTTGGTGTTTTCATAGTGAACTTCCAAAAATCCCAGTCGCGTGATTGGACGTTCACTACAAAAATATGTAGAGTTTATAAACAAAAATAAAATGATAGGGACATACTTTACTTCATCTTCAAAATATCAGGATATAAATATATCAAATAGGTTTACTGTATTCGGAGGAAACAGGGGGATACAAAACATCGATTTGGTAAATTTTTCATAAGATTGTGTCAAATTTCTCGTACCTAGGATATGCTCTTAGTGTTACTACACCTTTTTGCTAGACATAATATAATATAGTATGTTCTTGTTGCAGGCTCGGGATGAAATCAGTTTCGAAGTCGGTGATATGATATCTATCATTGATATGCCAGGTATTGTAATATTAATAATCTACAAATATATTTTTTGTTGTGGTAGGCCTCTTTAGCAGGGGCCCGCCTGGGGAAGTACCACGCTTTTGCCAGTTATTCATCCGCCAAGCAGTAATGTGCAAACATTACTGTGTTCTAGTCTGAAAGGCAATGTTAGCGGCGACATTACTGGCCATGACGAGTTACAACAACTTATATCTCAGGGTGACAGGCGCAGTGCAGTGCCGCGCACAATTTAAAATGTTTAAAACACTGGCAATGTGTCTGATATGGGCAATCATGATGCTTACCATCAGGCACCTGATTTGCTCGTCTTGTCACTATCATAAAAATATATATAGATAGATAGTATCATCATCAGCCAGAAGACGTTCACTGCTGAAAGTAAATCCCCATAAAACGCCATAAAATATTGATATGGGAGACTGCCTCGGTGGCGTAGTGGGCGCTCTGCCGATCATAATATGGGACAACTTCCACACAAGGTCATCTGGTCCCAAACTAGGCTAGAAGCCTTTACTATGGTAACCAGATGACTGATATACATACTTATATACGCTTATAATACACAGGGACACATCAAACAGACATGTTCATGCACACAAATGTTTGACCTGGCCAGGGATTGAACCCGGGGCCTGCGGCACAGAAAGCAGAGTTACTACCATCTGAGCCAACAGGCTGTTATGTTATGTTATGTATATTTCCAGGTCCTCAAGAATCTCTATGGTGGCGCGGGAAGCGTGGCTTCCGAGTAGGGTTCTTCCCGCACCACTGTGTTGCAGTCATCGGTGATAAAGTGCCGAGACATATGACACAACCACCTCCTATTGTTGGGTAAGTATTATAATTATGGCTGAAGATAGAGAAAGGAATGATCGGATGGTTTGAACATGTGGAGATGGTTTTTTTTATGATAGTGAGTGACAAGACGAGCAAATCAGGTGCCTGATGGTAAGCATCATGATTGCCCATATCAGACACAGTGCCACCCAGTGTTTTAAAGTTCAAAGTTCTGCGCGGCACTGCACTACGCCTGTCACCCTGAGATATTGGTTGTTGAAGCTCGTCATGTCCAGTAATTTCGCTGGTAACATTGCCCTTCACACCGGAACACAGTAATGTTTGCACATTACTGCTTGGCGGATGAATAACTGGCAAAGGTGTGGTACTTCCCCAGGCGGGCCCCCTGCAAAAGAGGCCTACCACTAGTCTAATGATAATTTTGTTCCACAGATCCGTAGCAGTGGCTCCAATCAAACCAGTCCTAAGGAAGCACGGCAAGCTGATATCTCTGTTCAGGAGTTTCATACTGTCCCGGCCTTCGAGGAGGAGTCTCAAACAACAGGGGATACTGAGGGAGCGCGTGTTTGGATGCGACCTGGGGGAACACTTGCTTAATTGTGGACATGAGGGTAAGTGAGGAGTGGTGTGAGTGGATTCGGAAGCTGGACCAAAGAATAATACTTAATTAGCATTTAGCAAATTAAATGATGTTGCGAAATTCTGTGAATGCGAATGAAGCGAATTCATCGCTTAAGTGAAATTATTAGCAATTTGGTAGGCGCGGTTATGCAATTATTATCTTTGTTTGCTTGTAGTTAAGGTCATATATTGAATGATCGTGTATGATTATTTAATTTGTTAAAATTAATAGCAGGGCGGTGTGAAGTGCGCAGTGCGAATTATCGTCTTAGCACATAACATAGCAATAGCAATTAGCATGCTAAGACTCATTAATTCGCATGCTTATAATAATAATAATAATAATAATAATTCATTTTATTTCAGGCAATAGTGCGTATAATAAATTATACGCACCAGAGGCCCATATTAATAAATACCTTACAGACTAACATACATAAAAAATATAAAACACTTAATAAGGGCTTAGGGATATTATTGTTCGGTTTCGCCTCCCTGAAGCGACGGAAAACGATGCCTTCGGGCCAAAATTGTGGGTCCAGGAACGTCTCCTTGTATTTCGCCGGAAACCGGAGCACGTATGACTTGAAAGTCTGCGTCCGCGTAGCCTCCAGCCTCGACAGCGAAATCTTGGAGAAGTCCTTTCCCGGAGCTCGTTCTGTGCGCTTTTCGTCGATGTAGCGAGCGATCTCCTCACCGGATGTGGTTTTATCAAACCGGGAGAGATATATCGCCATCGTGGGCTCTGCGACTCGGATGACTGTAGTCGCAGCGGGAGCAGTGCCGCGTTGGTTGCGGGCGGGTCGAGGTCGAATATGAAATATGTGAAGTCGCATCAATTACCATCACTAATACTTAGAATAATTTTGTAGTTGTAGGCCTCTCTCTTATGCTTATATTTGTATTTGGACAATTTCCAAATCAAGTCATGCTAATAATTCACCACTACATTTGATCGAGCTTATAGTAATATTGTTAAACCTTAGAAATACAATATTATAACAGTTTGAAATTCTTTCGTCATATGATTTATGGATTAATAAAAATGTAGACAATAAAAGATAAAATAAACATTTTAGACAAAATAAAAATAATTCAAATTAACTAAATATAAATGATTTATGTACATTTAATAAGTTTAATAAAATCCGGTAAGTGTAATACAAAATATAAAAATAATAATTAACTACAAACTACATTAAAATAGAAAATAACAATATAATTAGGCACTGAGATAGATAGATAGATAAATTCTTTATTTTATTTATTTTTTTATGATGGTGATGGACAAGACGAGCAAATCAGGTGCCTGATGGTAAGCATCATGATTGCCCATATCAGACACAGTGCCACCCAGTGTTTTAAAATTCAAAATTCTGCGCGGCTCTGCACTGCGCCTGTCACCCTGAGATATGAGTTGTTGAATCTCATCATGCCCAGTAATTTCGCTGGTAACATTGCCCTTCATACCGGAACACAGTAATGTTTGCACATTACTGCTTGGCGGATGAATAACTGGCAAAGGTGTGGTACTTCCCCAGGCGGTCCCCTGCAAAAGAGGCCTACCACTACAAACAAAAATTACACCACATCTTAAAAAAAAAAACTTCAAACTAAAATGTAACAATACAAATATGTATAGTGTAACAATTGGCGGTCTTATCGCTAAAAGCGATGTCTTCCAGACAACTGAGACACTTTTTGAATTTAATTTTAGAAACCTGATTGTATTGTCATACTATCCTTGTTATTGGGGCATTGTGGCCAAGATTGGAGTTAGAACCCATCACAAAGAACACATTGAATCCACTAACTCGCGGCTGCCTAACTGGCGCAGATATGAGCAGTTCTGATAGTAAATACGGAGAATTGATGAGTCCATTATCGATCTTATAAAGAAAGATATCACCGCAATGTGTCTGCGATCTACCAGAAAAACCATTTCGACGAATGTCAGCCTGACATCATAGCTTAGCAATTGAGTATTTGAAAAAAAAAAAATGTCGTATTTATCAAGTTATTTTGTAAGTTTAATGAAAATTATGTATTATCCGATTCAAAACTCACTTTAAATTTTTTTTTTATTATTTACAGCCATTTAAAAATTGATACAATTCCAATAGGAGTCACTTGTTCACGAACGCGCTACGAGTGGTCGCCATGATTGTGACGTCATTATGTTATAGTTATGTATGGTACTTTATAACATTGTGACGTCACTACAGGTCACGAGCGCGTTCGGGTACTATCGGCGTGTTTTCGGTACTGGATTAAAAATGATTTTTTAATTTGATATAACTTTGTAATTATAGCGAATAAAAGAAAACTCAAAATAGTTTTGGTACGAATCTTATATATTATGATCTTTCCATTTATGCCAAAAGAAAATAAAATTCAAATACTCAATTGCCTACCACGACAACAAGAGTAAGTCAAATGCCATAGGAATCTTTTCTGGATACCTTCCAATCTTTTCCTGTACACCTCATAGAAAGGATTCCAAACGACGCTAAAGTATTCCAACCCACTTCGTACCAATGAGTTGAACAGCAATTTTTTAGTTTGGGGTAATTTGAAATCCCTACAGTTACGCAAAACAAACCCAAGACGCTTAAAGCCTTTCGTAACGATATCATCAATATGTAAGTTAAATCGCAATTTGTTGTCTAACAATACACCTAGATCACATATTTGGTGAACGCTGCCTAAGACATTGCCTCTAATGTGAAAAACTGGACTGAACGCCAACTTCTTACGCGTGAACTGCATAGAGAAGCATTTGGAGGAATTCAGACTCATGCGATTGTGGAAACACCATTTATCTAACCGGTCAATATCTTCCAGTAGCTTATCAATATCATTAATAAAACATAACATACATTCACGCCTTTTTCCCGAAGGGGTAGGCAGAGGTGTACCCAGGACTCAGTCTCATAGTAGATACACCCACATTTCGCCAGTATGTTATTAAACAAGTTAAAAAAAGAGGGCCCAAGTGCGAGCCCTGTGGGACGCCTGAGCACACTTTAAACTCATCAGAAGAGTCTCCGTTTCCGACGACGCTCGAAGTTGTACCTCGGAGATACGATCTACACCAACTCAGCAGCAGCTCGGCTATTCCGTTCATGGATAGTTTACTAGTAAGAATTCCGTGATCGACTTTATCAAATGCTTTGCTGAAGTCAGTATAGATCGCACTCACCGAAGAACGTTTGTCAAGTATAAGAGAGATAACATAACATACATTCACGCCTTTTTCCCGAAGGGGTAGGCAGAGGTATACCCAGGACTCAGTCCCATAGTAGATACACCCACATTTCGCCAGTATGTTATTGGTCCCATGTAATAGGGGGCGAGCCTATTGCCATCTACCGGGCACAGTTCCAGACTCCAGGCAGTTATTGAGATAATTCCTAATGGAAAAATCCAATTTTTAACACTTTGCCTGACCTGGGGATCGAACCCGGGACCTCTTGATTGGCAGTCGAGCATGATGAGCCCTCTACACCACCGAGGCGAGTATAAGAGAGATGTCGTTAATAAAAGAAACAAGATTGGTAGCTGTGGACCTAGAACTATTGAAACCATACTGTTGAGTAACGATAAGATTTTTAAAATGCCACGATAGAATTGGGAAGAGTAATTTCTCAGAGGCTTTACCGAATGTGGATAAGATAGAAATCGGCCTATAATTGTTGGATACAATTTTTGTCGCCGCTTTTATACAACGGACTACTGAGGCTACTTTTCCAAGCTAAAGGAAAAATACCGGAGCTCGGAGATGGGTTGAATATAAAGCGCAGAGGATGAGCTGCAGCAGGTGCACATTTAACAACAAATACAGATGTGATGGGATGGGATGAGAGTGACATTGATAGGACAAAATGAGGGAATAGTAATAAGGGAAAATGCGGTTGGTGTGTTAGAAGATGGTAGTGACAAATGTTTAAGATGGTTTGGAAAATGTGGAAGAGGGAGGGGGAATAGGTTGGAAAGGAAATGGATGACACAGACATAGAAAAGAGGGGTAAGGTAGGTAGAGAGAGAAAGAGAGCTCCAGTCAACAAAACCAGTCCTAAGGAAACACGGCGAGCTGATATCACTGTTCAGAAATTTCATACTGTCCCCGACTTTCGTGGTCTGAAACAACGAGATATATTGACTGAACGCGTCTTTGGAAGCATCCAAAGACGCGTTCAGTCAATATATTGGGGGGAACGTTTGCCTAATTTAGTTATTTAAGGTTAAACGTCACCTATACAAAATGAAAATACAGATATGAAGAGATAGGGAATAATTTTCCACTCGATTGTTTGTTCTGGCTCTGGATCTGACTTTTATTTGCGCGAAAACATATTTTGTTGAAGAAAACCGCATTGTTTTTTTAAAACGTTAACATAACATAACCATACATACAATCACGCCTTGTTCCCGTTGGGGTAGGCAGATACTATTTCTTTCCACTCGTTACGATCCTGACATACAAGTTTCGCTTCTTCCACTTTCATCACATTCTTCATGCATACTCGTCGGTTGTTGGTACTTTAGACCTGGCCTTTCCTTTAGATAGATTAGTTGAGCCAACGGGACGAAAATTTCCTTATGGTACAACCGTCAGAAAACAATTGAATCTACTTTCAATTGTTGTGACCCGTGAAACAACCGAGAGGGAGGGTGGTCACGCACTGTCATAAAAAAAAGTAAAAAGAAACCACAAACAATAGAGTAGAAAATTATTCCCTATTTCTTCATATCTGTGTATGTTCATATTGTATGGGTGATGTTTAACCTTAAGTACGTTTCTCCCGCAGTTCCCCTAGTGCTAGTGGAATGCGCGCGCGCGATAGAGTCCCGCGGGGCCGTGGACGGAGTGTACCGACTGTCTGGGGGCAGCGGACTCACGCAACGGCTGCGTGCGGCCTTCGACAGTGGCACCGCACCCGACCTCGCCGCGCCGGACCTGGCTAGGGACCCGCACAGCGTGCCTAGCTTACTGAAGATGTACTTTAGGTAATGTTACATATACACTGCGGCCTTCGACAGTGGCACCGCACCCGACCTCGCCGCGCCGGACCTGGCTAGGGACCCGCACAGCGTGCCTAGCTTACTGAAGATGTACTTTAGGTAATGTTACATATACACTGCGGCCTTCGACAGTGGCACCGCACCCGACCTCGCCGCGCCGGACCTGGCTAGGGACCCGCACAGCGTGCCTAGCTTACTGAAGATGTACTTTAGGTAATGTTACATATACACTGCGGCCTTCGACAGTGGCACCGCACCCGACCTCGCCGCGCCGGACCTGGCTAGGGACCCGCACAGCGTGCCTAGCTTACTGAAGATGTACTTTAGGTAATGTTACATATACACTGCGGCCTTCGACAGTGGCACCGCACCCGACCTCGCCGCGCCGGACCTGGCTAGGGACCCGCACAGCGTGCCTAGCTTACTGAAGATGTACTTTAGGTAATGTTACATATACACTGCGGCCTTCGACAGTGGCACCGCACCCGACCTCGCCGCGCCGGACCTGGCTAGGGACCCGCACAGCGTGCCTAGCTTACTGAAGATGTACTTTAGGTAATGTTACATATACACTGCGGCCTTCGACAGTGGCACCGCACCCGACCTCGCCGCGCCGGACCTGGCTAGGGACCCGCACAGCGTGCCTAGCTTACTGAAGATGTACTTTAGGTAATGTTACATATACACTGCGGCCTTCGACAGTGGCACCGCACCCGACCTCGCCGCGCCGGACCTGGCTAGGGACCCGCACAGCGTGCCTAGCTTACTGAAGATGTACTTTAGGTAATGTTACATATACACTGCGGCCTTCGACAGTGGCACCGCACCCGACCTCGCCGCGCCGGACCTGGCTAGGGACCCGCACAGCGTGCCTAGCTTACTGAAGATGTACTTTAGGTAATGTTACATATACACTGCGGCCTTCGACAGTGGCACCGCACCCGACCTCGCCGCGCCGGACCTGGCTAGGGACCCGCACAGCGTGCCTAGCTTACTGAAGATGTACTTTAGGTAATGTTACATATACACTGCGGCCTTCGACAGTGGCACCGCACCCGACCTCGCCGCGCCGGACCTGGCTAGGGACCCGCACAGCGTGCCTAGCTTACTGAAGATGTACTTTAGGTAATGTTACATATACACTGCGGCCTTCGACAGTGGCACCGCACCCGACCTCGCCGCGCCGGACCTGGCTAGGGACCCGCACAGCGTGCCTAGCTTACTGAAGATGTACTTTAGGTAATGTTACATATACACTGCGGCCTTCGACAGTGGCACCGCACCCGACCTCGCCGCGCCGGACCTGGCTAGGGACCCGCACAGCGTGCCTAGCTTACTGAAGATGTACTTTAGGTAATGTTACATATACACTGCGGCCTTCGACAGTGGCACCGCACCCGACCTCGCCGCGCCGGACCTGGCTAGGGACCCGCACAGCGTGCCTAGCTTACTGAAGATGTACTTTAGGTAATGTTACATATACACTGCGGCCTTCGACAGTGGCACCGCACCCGACCTCGCCGCGCCGGACCTGGCTAGGGACCCGCACAGCGTGCCTAGCTTACTGAAGATGTACTTTAGGTAATGTTACATATACACTGCGGCCTTCGACAGTGGCACCGCACCCGACCTCGCCGCGCCGGACCTGGCTAGGGACCCGCACAGCGTGCCTAGCTTACTGAAGATGTACTTTAGGTAATGTTACATATACACTGCGGCCTTCGACAGTGGCACCGCACCCGACCTCGCCGCGCCGGACCTGGCTAGGGACCCGCACAGCGTGCCTAGCTTACTGAAGATGTACTTTAGGTAATGTTACATATACACTGCGGCCTTCGACAGTGGCACCGCACCCGACCTCGCCGCGCCGGACCTGGCTAGGGACCCGCACAGCGTGCCTAGCTTACTGAAGATGTACTTTAGGTAATGTTACATATACACTGCGGCCTTCGACAGTGGCACCGCACCCGACCTCGCCGCGCCGGACCTGGCTAGGGACCCGCACAGCGTGCCTAGCTTACTGAAGATGTACTTTAGGTAATGTTACATATACACTGCGGCCTTCGACAGTGGCACCGCACCCGACCTCGCCGCGCCGGACCTGGCTAGGGACCCGCACAGCGTGCCTAGCTTACTGAAGATGTACTTTAGGTAATGTTACATATACACTGCGGCCTTCGACAGTGGCACCGCACCCGACCTCGCCGCGCCGGACCTGGCTAGGGACCCGCACAGCGTGCCTAGCTTACTGAAGATGTACTTTAGGTAATGTTACATATACACTGCGGCCTTCGACAGTGGCACCGCACCCGACCTCGCCGCGCCGGACCTGGCTAGGGACCCGCACAGCGTGCCTAGCTTACTGAAGATGTACTTTAGGTAATGTTACATATACACTGCGGCCTTCGACAGTGGCACCGCACCCGACCTCGCCGCGCCGGACCTGGCTAGGGACCCGCACAGCGTGCCTAGCTTACTGAAGATGTACTTTAGGTAATGTTACATATACACTGCGGCCTTCGACAGTGGCACCGCACCCGACCTCGCCGCGCCGGACCTGGCTAGGGACCCGCACAGCGTGCCTAGCTTACTGAAGATGTACTTTAGGTAATGTTACATATACACTGCGGCCTTCGACAGTGGCACCGCACCCGACCTCGCCGCGCCGGACCTGGCTAGGGACCCGCACAGCGTGCCTAGCTTACTGAAGATGTACTTTAGGTAATGTTACATATACACTGCGGCCTTCGACAGTGGCACCGCACCCGACCTCGCCGCGCCGGACCTGGCTAGGGACCCGCACAGCGTGCCTAGCTTACTGAAGATGTACTTTAGGTAATGTTACATATACACTGCGGCCTTCGACAGTGGCACCGCACCCGACCTCGCCGCGCCGGACCTGGCTAGGGACCCGCACAGCGTGCCTAGCTTACTGAAGATGTACTTTAGGTAATGTTACATATACACTGCGGCCTTCGACAGTGGCACCGCACCCGACCTCGCCGCGCCGGACCTGGCTAGGGACCCGCACAGCGTGCCTAGCTTACTGAAGATGTACTTTAGGTAATGTTACATATACACTGCGGCCTTCGACAGTGGCACCGCACCCGACCTCGCCGCGCCGGACCTGGCTAGGGACCCGCACAGCGTGCCTAGCTTACTGAAGATGTACTTTAGGTAATGTTACATATACACTGCGGCCTTCGACAGTGGCACCGCACCCGACCTCGCCGCGCCGGACCTGGCTAGGGACCCGCACAGCGTGCCTAGCTTACTGAAGATGTACTTTAGGTAATGTTACATATACACTGCGGCCTTCGACAGTGGCACCGCACCCGAACTCGCCGCGCCGGACCTGGCTAGGGACCCGCACAGCGTGCCTAGCTTACTGAAGATGTACTTTAGGTAATGTTACATATACACTGCGGCCTTCGACAGTGGCACCGCACCCGACCTCGCCGCGCCGGACCTGGCTAGGGACCCGCACAGCGTGCCTAGCTTACTGAAGATGTACTTTAGGTAATGTTACATATACACTGCGGCCTTCGACAGTGGCACCGCACCCGACCTCGCCGCGCCGGACCTGGCTAGGGACCCGCACAGCGTGCCTAGCTTACTGAAGATGTACTTTAGGTAATGTTACATATACACTGCGGCCTTCGACAGTGGCACCGCACCCGACCTCGCCGCGCCGGACCTGGCTAGGGACCCGCACAGCGTGCCTAGCTTACTGAAGATGTACTTTAGGTAATGTTACATATACACTGCGGCCTTCGACAGTGGCACCGCACCCGACCTCGCCGCGCCGGACCTGGCTAGGGACCCGCACAGCGTGCCTAGCTTACTGAAGATGTACTTTAGGTAATGTTACATATACACTGCGGCCTTCGACAGTGGCAGTCTATCGTGCGTTCGGAAAGATACCTTTACAAGAAGAACGCACAAGAAACTTGTAGGGCTTAATTTTTTTAACTGTTTGTTTTACCTTACAATATTTGGTTTGGTTACATTCGTTTGCTTGGAAGGTGCTGCGTGGTGGATATTACTTAGCACAGTACCTTATATAAGTATTGTTCCTGAATACGGGTGTAAGTCTTACTTTTAAAACATCTGTGCGTGTTTATATAACACATTGGAAATGTAACTAACAGGCTTCGCAAAATAATATATGTTTTTAAAACACTCCGAACAATAGCAGAGTCAAAACTAATCATGCAAATCTATTTAGCCTTATGTCAATCCATAATCCAGTACTGTATAACCTCCTGGGGTGGAGCTCTAAAAACGACTATTCTACCCCTTGAACGTGCTCAAAGGGCAATCCTCAAAGTAGCCCACTACAAACCATTCTTCTATCCTACACACCTTTTATATAAAAACTGCAACGTGTTAACTGTGCGCCAACTTTTCATCTTCCACTTAATATTAGCACAACATCGGAGGCTTGCTTATAACACAAATGTGACTAACAAGAGACGGAAAGATATAGTCTGTCCTTCAGTAGCGAGCTCGAAGCATATATTTATAAATAGATTCTTTTCGTTTCTAGGTCCTTTCCTTTATAATAAAATAAATAGAACTTTAAATATATATGAACTAAATAATTTTTGTTGTAAGAAAAATGTATATAGATATTTACAGACCCTGTCTTACAAACAGACAGAGGACTTACTTTTAGTGTGTAAATAAGTAATTTGTTTTAAGTATTATTATTTTTTTATGTTTACCTAAAATAATTTGACTTAGTACTTAAGCAATACGTAGGTTATCGTTAATTTATTTGTATCCCATTGTAGTTATAAGCCATTTTTTGCCTGAAATACAGGTTTATTGAACCTAGTTCAGGCTATCTTCATATTAGGTCTAAGTTTTTACAATTTATTATTTAATTATCAAAAATGTATAGCACTTAAGAAGAAATAAACGATATTATTATTATTATTATTATTATATATCTTTAATTCATCTATATTATTCCTAAAATAATAAATATATATATTTCCAGGGAGCTGCCTAATCCCCTCTGCACGTACCAACTATATGAAAGTTTCGTGAGCGCGGTTCAACAACCCGACGAGATGTCCAAACTCAGGGCCGTCAGAGATACTGTCGTCAAACTGCCGCCGCCGCATTACAGGTAAGGTTTGTCAATCTTACTAATATTATAATGCGCAAGTTTGTGTATGATAGAAAGATAGATAGAAAACCTTTATTCATTATCACGGCTAAATACATACATACATACAGTCACGCCTTGTTCCCCGTGGGGTAGGCAGAGACTATTTCCCTCCACTTGCTACGATCCTGACATACAACTTTCGCTTCGTTCAGAGGGGGGTGGGGGGGTTAAAAATGCTAACATGCAATTAATGGCCGGTCGCACACCAAAAGGCTTCTGTCAACTGTCTGTTTGTGTCTTCGTTTGTAAATTTTTAATAGAGTACGATTATGACCAACCTTTTTTCATCAATCTCCCTCCATATGTGCTATTGAGAAATATAAACTGTCATGGCTGCTCATATTATCATAGTCAAAAGCGGATATTGGTGAAAATACTTCTTATTTTATAACTTTTTCATCTTAAGCCTGGCTATAAAAAAATTAAATTAAAAATAGTTTGATGAAAAAACAGATTTTTTGGTATTATTGTCTTTTTACCAGCATGCTGCTCATTTGTGGCCAGAGATGTACATTGAATTTACAGCCCAATCGGTTCAGTAGTATTGGCGTGAATGAGTAACAAACATCCATCCATCCATCCTCACAAACTTTCACATTTATAATATTAGTATGATTGATAATTGTATAATGGACGTATACTTATTTTTATGAATATATGAGTTTGAGTTTGAGATATAGTCCGCGGATAGCCGCGGGGCACAGCTAGTAATTACATAGATCTGTCATATCCCAGGACCCTAGCGTACCTAATGCGGCACCTGCGGCGGGTGTCCCTGCTGGGCGCCAGCACGGGCATGACGGCGCGCAACATGGCCATCGTGTGGGCGCCCAACCTGCTGCGGGCGCCGCACACGCAGCACGCGCTGCAGGGGGTCGCTGTACAGGTCAGTTGAGGGCAGTGACCTTGGATGACCTCGAGGGCAGTGACCTTTTTTTGACCTTGGTGTTAGCTATCTTTGTTGGCGTTAGGGGCAGTGACCTTTGTTGAACTTGAGGGCAGTGACTTTTGTTGACCTTGAGGGCAGTGACTTTTGTTGACATTCAGGGCAGTGACTTATGTTTCCTTGGGGGTAGTGATCTTTGTTGACCTTGGGGGGCAGTGACTTATATATCGTCCGCGTATACTCGTTGGTCGCAAATATGATCAGGCACTAATCGTTGGTCGCGATTATAGCCACAGAATAATAAATAGTACTAGTATAGCGTCAGGCGAAGTTGCATGACCGTGCCCGCCCGCCTTAATACATTTCTAAGGTCACCTTAAGAACTTCTCACAGGGCAGTGACCTCGATAAGGGTTATTGACCCTTCAAGTATATATATCATATGTGTTAAAAGCTGTTTGTTTTCTGAATAAAATAAAAGAGTGTAGGCATTTAATTTGTGAAGACCACCACACATTGAATACGAGTTACTACCTGCAAGGACTCGCTGCGGATGTCAAATGACGTTTGTACGAATCATTGACTTTTGTGAAGCCAGTGGACGTTTTCCGTCTGCTGATGTGCATGATATCAATAATATTGGTCTTTTTCATTTTAAATAGCCTGAGGAGAATTAATGTTTTTTAATATTTGGATGTTGAACTTAAATTAATTTATCTATAGACATATAACATAAGGGTAGGCAGAGGTTTACCCAGGACTCAGTCCCATAGTAGATACACCCACATTCCGCCAGTATGTTATTGGTCCCATGTAATAGGGGAGCGAGCCTATTGCCATCTACCGGGCACAGTTCCAGACTCCAGGCAGTTATTGAAATAATTCCTAATGGAAAAGTCCAATATTTAACACTGCCTGACCCGGGGATCGAACCCGGGACCTCTTGATTGGCAGTCGAGCATGCGCCCTCTTCGCCACCGAGGCAGTTGAATGTTGAACTTAAATTAATTTATCTATAGACATATAACATAACATACATTCACGCCTTTTATCTATAGACGATTAATTTCTTAAGCTATAATGCAATTTGTACTTATTATTTTGAGAAGTATTCATTTATTATTATTATTGACTGCCTCGGTGGCGTAGTGGGCGCATGCTCGACTGCCAATCAAGAGGTCCCGGGTTCGATCCCCAGGTCAGGCATAGTGTTAATATTGGATTTTCCATTAGAAATTATCTCAATAACTGCCTGGAGTCTGGAACTGTGCCCGGTAGATGGCAATAGGCTCGCCCCCTATTACATGGGACCAATAGGTGTCCTATTGATTCGCATAATGTCTTTTGTTATAAAATTTTTCCGCATACATCATTTGTCATAACCTCCTCTAGTCATAATATTGGAAATACATATTTTTTTGTAGTAATACTGATAAATTGTACTAAAATTTAATTGCTATAATATTTTTGTGTATAATAGTTTTTATTCCTATTGTTAGTTGTCATAATGGTTGTTATGTATAATTTTATAGTTAATAATGGTGTATGTCCTAATTTTCATTGTTCATAATTGTTATTGTATATAATCGGTATTGTACGTATTTTTGCAAGTGAGGTATATTTTAGTGTTGTCCTGAATATTGCTTATTAAGTATGTTTACAAATTCTACTAGGATCTCGCCGTAACTCACATACCCAATAATAAAAAAAATTATTTACTCGATTTTTATTATATGTAAATCCACTGATATTTAATTTCTTGGCTCCTCTTTTTGTTGTAAATATTTTGCACTCGTTTTCCATTGTAATTATAATTTCAAAAATCGTTTAAGCACTTTGTTCCAAATATTAACACTAAAATTTGACTTTGTGTAAATAACACATATAATAATAATAATGAAACTACCTTCATTTTTATTCATAATCAGTAATAGCGCCTTACTATATTATTTTTTATAGCAATGTGATATATCAATAGTTTGCTACATAGAAAAGATGTTTACTACGT
Source organism: Hemistola chrysoprasaria (assembly GCA_947063395.1). Taxonomy (NCBI): domain Eukaryota; kingdom Metazoa; phylum Arthropoda; class Insecta; order Lepidoptera; family Geometridae; genus Hemistola; species Hemistola chrysoprasaria. Next base: position 5,699,388 of record OX346737.1, on the reverse strand, counting down.
TAATGAGTTAAGAACATTCAAAATTCTATTGGTTAGGTTAGGTTAGGTTAGGTTTAATTTATATTATGACAAAGTTAACATTCGAGCAATATATGATTATGGCACATAATTTTAGTGATATCAATAGTTAGGACATGTTAGGATTATGGCATAAAATAATATGGTTATCAATGGTTAGGACATAGAATATTATAGGTTTCAAATGTTAGGACAATTAAAACTATAACAAGTTATAATAGGAGTATTGACGTTATGACTGGTGATCATTAGCTATTACATATATTATGGCTTAAAATGTTATGAGTTGTAAAATTATGGCTAATAATAGTATGCGAATGAATAGGGAACCTGGACCAATAACATGCTGGCGAAATGCGGGTGTACCTACTGAGGACTGAGTCCTGGGTACACCTCTGCCTACCCCTTCGGGAAAAAGGCGTGAATGTATGTTTATGTTAATGTTTATTATTATAATATTGTTTATTTCCACAGGCGGTGGTGACGGAGTTCCTAATATGTTACGCTGAGGAGCTGTTCGCTCAAGAACAAGGCGCTGATTCTGGACCCGAGTCTCTGGAACAGGTCAATATCTTCATAATTCAAGCCTTTGATGTGTTCGCTGATAAGTGGAATACCGTTGACAACTTGTCAAATATTTTGTGACACGTGTTAATTTTTTGATCTTTTTGTGATATGACTGTACTTTTAGAATTTTTATTATTTTAATTTTATTTATCTTTTGACATTTTAATAATTATTATTATTTTTTTCTTTTTTTTTTTTTTACTAAAGAAATTGACTAATGTAATTTTATAATAATTTTTTTATGCAATGTTCCTAATATTATCAATGTGTTATTTAGTGTAAGTGGTATTTTGTAGCGCCGTACTAATTATCAATAAATAAATAAATAAATAATTATGTGTTAAGGAGGCAGCGCCCCAAGAATTCCCCCATACAAATATAATAGTTAAATCATTTGAAATCAGAGCATATTTCCAACATTCAATGGCGTTATTACATGAGACACTCAAACTCAAACTCAAACAGATTTATTCAAATAGATCATAATCTGACACTTTTGTACGTCAATGAAGATACAGTACTGAGTCTACCGTGCGTTCGGAAAGATACCTCTACAAGAAGAACGCACAAGAAACTTGTAGGGCTTAATTTTTTCAACAGATAGTTTCACAATATTTGCTTTGGTTACATTCGTATTCTTTGAAGGTGCCGCGAGGCGGCTATGCAGCAGTTTCCAGGCATCTTTGTCCTCTATGTACTGGTTGACTTTATAATAATTTAGTTGTCTCATTTCGTTTTATTAAACAAAATATGTTTTCGCGCAAGTAAAGGCCAGATCCAGAGCCGACCACAAACAATAGAGTATTTGAAAAAAAAAAAATGTCGCATTTATCAAGTTATTTTGTAAGTTTAATGATAATTATGTATTATCCGATTCAAAACTCACTTTAAAATTTTTTTTTATTAATTACAACCAATTCAAAATTGATACAATTCCAATAGGAGTCACTTGTTCACGAACGCGCTACGAGTGGTCGCCATGATTGTGACGTCATTATGTTATAGTTATGTATGGTACTTTATAACATTGTGACGTCACTACAGATCACGAGCTCGTTCGGGTACTATCGGCGTGTTTTCGGTGCTGGATTAAAAATGATTTTTTTTATTTGATATAACTTTGTAATTATAGCGAATAAAAGAAAACTATAAAATAGTTTTGGTACGAATCTTATATATGATCTTTCCATTTATGCCAAAAGAAAATAAAATTCAAATACTCAATCGAGTGGAAAATTATTGCCTATTTCTTCATATATATGTATTTTCATTTTGTATGAGTGACGCGTAACGTTAATTAAGTTATGATGTTTTTAGGATCGTTGTGAGCAGGTGGAGCTCCGAGGAGGCCTAGAGTCTGGTCGACGGCCTAAGAGTCTGCCAGTCAACCCTCCCACCAAACTACTTAGGTATTTATAAATGACAGCCTCGTTGGCTCAGATGGTAGTAACTCTGCTTTCTGTGCTGCAGGGCTCGGGTTCGATCGGTTAGGTCAAACATTTGTGTGCATGAACATGTCTGTTTGTGTTATTATGACACAGTGTATGGTTATTTGAGTAGGATTGTATTTATAAATAATAATATGGGACTGCTTCCACACACGGTCATCTGGTCCCAAACTAGGCTAGAAGCCTGTACTATGGTAACCAGATGACTGATATACATACTTATATAAGCTTATAACACCCAGATACAGATCAAACAGACATGTTCATGCACACAAATGTTTGACCTGACCGGGGATCGAACCCGGGGCTTGCGGCTCAAAAGGCAGGGCACTACTGGCTGAGCCAACCGGCCAGTCAAACAATGTTTTCATAATCATAATCATATATTTGCAAAAATATATGTACAAGAGGTCTTAATAAATATTATGGTCCATTATACGACATTCTACGATATGCAAATTATTTCAAAAATTGAATTGAATAATATAAAAATAATTGTCAAAATAAAAAAATGTCCAACTAATGTTACTATCTACTACGAATAACTCATACTCGTCTTATAAACGACTGACTAATAATTAATACATTAAATTTTAAAATATACAATTTCTTTACAGTTTAGAGGAAGCCCGACGTCGCGGTGTACCCTCAGCCCTGTCTGTACCCGCGCCTGTACCCGCTCCTGTACCCACGTCGGGCCCGGCCTCCGTGCAGCTGCGGCCTGATACACACGCGCCTAAATATATTGAAGTATGAATTATTATTCACTGCTCTTGCTTTTTTTATGATAGTGAGTGAAAAGAGCAAATCAGGTGCCTGATGGTAAGCATCATGATTGCCCATATCAGACACTGTGACACCCTGTGTTTTAAAAGTCAAAATTCTGCGCGGCACTGCACTGCGCCTGTCACCCTGAGATATGAGTTGTTAAATCTTATCATGGCCAGTAATTTCGCTGGTAACATTGCCCTTCATACCGGAACACAGTAATGTTTGCACATTACTGCTTGGCGGATGAATATCTGGCAAAGGTGTGGTACTTCCCCAGGCGGGCCCCTGCTAAAGAGGCCTACCACTACAAAAGTCCGTCATTGTTTTATAACAATGTATATCTCTAACAAATTATTCGGTACACATTTTGCGGCAAAATCATTTCATTTCATTTCATTTATTTCACCAAAGTATAACATAGAACGTTATAATAGGCAAGTCATACATAATATTTTTATAACATATTACATTACAATAATCTTACATACATTATCTTCAATTAATTAATATTATGTCATACAATGTTACAGTACAATTTTTTGTATCTTAAAACTATATTAGTAATGTATGTCAGAGATTGAACATCTCATCTTTCCACGTACCGGTCATGTATTCAGAAAGTGTGTAAAATGAATGTAGTTCAAAAAACCTTTTAATTTTCGATTTAAACTCTAACATAGGTAACCTGGTTATTTCAATTGGTAATTTATTACATTTTGAAACTCTTCATTACAATGTAAATAAGAATTTGTTACTATTTAAGGTTAAACATCATCCATACAAAATGATAATACACAGATAATATGAAGAAATAGGGAATAATTTACCACTCAATTGTTTGTTCACACAAAACAGACAATAATTGTAGCGTCCGTAGTCCCCCGTAGAAATATGCCCGGCTTTAAGATCCGGAGTCCCTGGATCGAATCTCATCATGTCACAGAATACTAAAGGGACAGTTACACTCCTCAAATCATTCAAATAATAGCGACTCTAGCTCCGACGCAATAAAGTGAAATGAGGAATAATTTTCCACTCTATTGTTTATGGTCGGCTCTGGATCTGGCCTTTTTTCGTTTGGTTTTTTTGTTATTTAAAAAAAACAATAACATAACCTAAAGCTACCTAAAGCTAAAAGCTACGTGTTTACAATTTTCATAAATACGAAGAAACTGTAAGGTTTTCTTAAAAAAAATATGTTTCCGCGCAAATGAAGGCCAGATCCAGAGTCGACCACAAACAATAGAGTGGACAATTATTCCTCATTTCACTTTATTGCGTCGGAGCTATAGTCGCTATTTATTTTAATGATTTTGTGAGCGTCCCTTCTGTCCTTTTAGTATTAGTATTCTGTGACATGGTGAGATTCGATCCGGGGACTTGGAATTTTAAGCCAGGCATAATTCCACTCGACTACGGACGCTACAAGATAAGAATCTGATTTACCCCAGATTAGGAACTTATGCACCCATGTATAGATTCTATACACTAGGAAAATTTGTAATTTTCGTTTGAAGAGGTAGCAAAAACACAAACGCAAACAGATTTATTCAAATAGGTCATAATCTGACACTTTTGCACGTCAATGAAGATTTAACGGTACTGAGTCTACCGTGCGTTCGGTAAGATACATCTACAAGAAGAACACACAAGAAACTTGTAGGGCTTAATATTTTCAACAGATAGTTTCACAATATTTGGTTTGGTTACATTCGTTTTCTTTGAAGGTGCCGCGAGGAGGCTATGCAGCAGTTTCCAAGCATCTCTGTCCTCTATGTACTGGTTGACTTTATAATAATAATAACTAATATTTATAATAACAATATTAGTTCTGATTGTTTTTCATTTACAGGTCGGCAACGGACCTAACAATCTACCTCAATACCACACAGTTCTCGATCTACCATTATCGGGTAAGCTTTTATATCATAGTAACGATTTTTCTGTGCCTTCGTTCCCGTGGGAATATCGAAAATACGATTGAGCTGAAGTTCGGTGTTAATTTGACGTACATTTTGATTTTTATTGTGTCGAATTTTATTTTTCTTATGACACTTTAAAATAATTTTTAGTATTTTTTTTAGTATAATATATACTTTAAGAGCGTACGCGGCCTGCTAGGAATTTGACACAATCCTATGAAAAATTTACCAAATCGATGTTTTGTATTCCCCTGTTTCCTCCGAATATAATAAACCCATTCTATAAATTTATATCCTGATATTTTTATAGTGAAGTAACCTATGTCCCAGTTATTTTAATTTTCTTATAAACCCTTGATTTTTTCATAGTGAACTTATAAAAATCCTAGTTTTACTCGCGTGATTGGACGTTCACTACAAAAAAAATGTAGAGTTTATAAACAAAAATAAAATGATAGGGACATACTTTACTTCAACTTTAAAATATCAGGATATAAATATATCAAATAGGTTTACTGTATTCGGAGGAAACAGGGGAATACAAAACATCGATTTAGTAAACTTTCCATAGGATTGTGTCAAACTGCTAAGAGGTCCTGTATCCTGTTATTGACGGAGTTCCACATTACCATGGATGCATTTTTGTTCTAGCAGATTGTAGGCTTTTCTTAGGAAATTCGGTATACAGATAATTTAGACCCTGGAATGACACATAGAGTACTTTCATCTCGATATTCCACGGGAACGATGTCAACGCGGTTGATACAACGGGCCGCAGCAAGTTAGCAATGAATGTTATATTTCAGGCAGTAAACGAGGAGTGAAGCGTTCCCCTTCAGGTTGGCGCGGAATATTCACTAGAACCAAACATCGCATGAGGTCTGAACCTGTCCCTGTACCCGTCGCTGAACCTGTGCAGGTACGCATCATATACTAAGCTGGAGGTCCCAGGTTCTATCCCCGGACACGTCACGTATACATATGTAAACAAATTAACATATGAATTGAGTCACTCCAAACTCAAACTCAAACAGATTTATTCAAATAGGTCATAATCTGACACTTTTGCACGTCAATGAAGATAAACAGTACTGAGTCTACCGTGCGTTCGGAAAGATACCTCTACAAGAAGAACGCACAAGAAACTTGTAGGGCTTAATTTTTTCATCAGATAGTTTCACAATATTTGGTTTGGTTACATTCGTTTTCTTTGAAGGTGCCGCGAGGTGGCTATGCAGAAGTTTCCAGGCATCTTTGTCCTCTATGTACTGGTTGACTTTATAATAAGCCTTCCTTAGTAAAGTAGATTTTATATAAGATTTTAGATTTTATGTCACTCCGTGAGCCAAGGTCCAAAACAACCGAGATTATTATAACTTCCATCATCATCATCATCATCATCCAGCCATTGAAAGTCCACTGCTGAACATAAGCCTCCCCCATAGGGGGGGTTGTTGCCAATACTCGCCACGCTTGGCAGGCGGGTTGGCGAGCGCAGTTTGATGGTTTTACGCAGAGGACGCTGCTGCCCGTCCTCTGGATCCTATAGCCCTTAGCCGGCTCTTACGGCAACCACGGGGAGAGAGGGTGAGGTACTATTCTAAAGCCGGTAACCTCACGGCATATATTATAACTTATTTATTATGAAATATGGGAGTTTTATACTAAAACTTTAACGCCCTTTTTGGACCCATTAGAATGTGAATTTTCAAAAACCTTTCTTAGCACACGTTCAGACAACGAAAACAACTTAAATTCCGAGTTTCAAGTCTCTAGGATCAGTGGTTTGGGCTTTGCGTTGCATGTCAGTCAGTGAGACATTAAGGATTTTATATAATATTATATTATATAGAGAATACAATTAAAACACATATGAGTGAGGCTCAACAGGAGTTTAACTGATATTAAATTATGTTTAAGGTTAATCGTCACCCATAGAAAATGTTTTTTTTTTTTCTTTTTATTTATTTAAGAGGTCTTTGTCGGTAACCGACCAAACACACCAACAAAATGATAATACGCCTCTTGTATAACGCTAGTGGCGCGGCGTTGTGGCAAATTCAGGCAACACACGGGCGTTTGAGTGCGATCAGCTGTACGGTTTACGTTAATTTGATTAAATTAATTTAATTTAATTAGCAGTTAAAAACGTTAAAAAGTGCTTAAAAAAAATGGGTGGTACGAGGTACTGTTGTGTTGTGGGGTGTAAAAATTCCCAATCTCTGAATCGTGAATTGACTTCTACTCGTTTCCGAGACGGAGCTGGGAAATGCTATATGTTTGCAACCTCGAACCGATAAACCCGCCTTGCACGTACATTCTGTCCTTCGTACCGTACGATCTAGGTTCACCTGAAAAACAATCAGGTCCTATTAGAAAGGAAACAGGAAGATCGGGAAAACGCACACAACAAATTTACAGAAACATGTATGCACAAACAGGAATTGCAAAAAAAAAAAATATACAGAACTCAATATCCCTTACTGTGTTGACGGTATATGATGTTTTGAATTTATACACGCACCAAAACCAGCACAAAAAAATATCGAATCCAACATGCAGGATGTTAGTCGTGTTAAATAAATCTCGCATGAAAATTTTTATAGTGTCACGTGCAAGTTATTTTTTATTTCATTGATTTATTATCTATACTATATTGTAGATAAAAACGATGAAATAATAAATAATTAAATGAAGAAACAGAACAATACTTATTCCTTCCAATTATTCCTTCGATATATATTTCTTTGATAAAGAAATATATATTTAATTTCCATTACTATTTTGGATGTGCGGTTGAAAAGTTGCTGAAAATATATTTGTTTAGGTTATTATTCAACTATTCATTCATTTTATAATTAATACATACCTCCACTTTCACTTCGTACGGTCCATTACTTACTCTCGTCTGTGGTATAACTTTTCCGCGGATAATTCGTTCTCCACCATCATGAATTTCGACGACCTCCTGAACATGATGGCTTCGGAATAGTTTATGCCCTATAATTTTTAATTAATTGAACATCCTGTTTTTAGTAGTGCGATTATCTTATCATAAATGAATAAATACGTAGTAAAAATTTCATACTATCAATCTGAAAGAATGTATATGGTTCATGTATTTACTTACCTTTCGACAGAGATTTTCCGCGAAAAAAGTCTGCATAAATTTCTTGAAATCCACACTTAATAATAGTTTGGCTCATAGTATTAATTGAACACGTTTTTACTGGGTTAAAATAAACAATTCTCTAAAACGTGAAGTGACCTTTATGCAAATCATATGTTCCCGGGAGTATTGAAAAAACGACCTCGAGTTGCCGCCGCTTACCGACCGATGGCGCTGCCGTAGCTCCGCCACGATATCCAAGAGGCGTATAACACAAATATGAAGAAATAGGGAATAATTTTCCACTCGATTGTTTATGGTTGGCTCTGGATCTGGCCTTTATTTGCGCGAAAACATAATTTGTTAAAGAAAAACCGTATGTTTTTTTTGCTATTAAAAAAAAAACATTAACATAACCTAAAATCTTCTTTATTACAATTTTCATAAATACGAAAAAACTGTAAGGTTTTCTTTAACAAAATATGTTTTCGCGAAAATAAAGGCCAGATCCAGAGCCGACCATAAACAATAGAGTGGAAAATTATACCCTATTTCTTTATATCTGTGTATTTACATTTTGTATGGATGACTTTTTTTTTAATAATATGGGACAACTTCGACACACGGTCATCTGGTCCCAAACTAGGCTAGAAGCCTGTACTATGGTGACCAGATGACTGATATACATACTTATATAAGCTTATAACACACAGGGACAGATCAAACAGACATGTTCATGCACACAAATATTTGACCTGGCCGGGGATCGAACCCGGGGTCTGCGGACCCCGAAAGATACACACAGAAAGCAAACCTACTACTGACCTAAAGAGGCTGTCACACTGTTTAATTTTAATATTAATTTCAGGATATATCGATGAATCAAGAGCTGCGTCCGGTGAAGTCTTGTGAATCTTTAACTTCAGACACCGACACTCTCGCGCCGTTGGCTGAAAGGACTATAGTGCCATTGAAACATCATACTAGGTAAATATATATTTTTTATGGTAGTGAGTGACAAGACGAGCAAATCAGGTGCCTGATGGTAAGCATCATGATTACCCATATCAGACATAGTGACACCCAGGGTTTTCAACATTCTAAATTCTGCGCGGCACTGCACTGCGCCTGTCACCCTGAGATACCAGATGACCGTGTGTGGAAGTTGTCCCATATTATTATTAATTATATAGGTTTTCTGTATTCGAAGGAAACAGGGGAATACAAAACATCGATTTGGTAAATTTTATATACCGTAGGATCGTGTCAAACTGTTAAGAGGTCCGCTTCCCTGTTAATTATTAATGTGTTGTTATAGATCTTCATCGTGCGATTCATACTTCGAGCCGTGGCAGGCGGAGCTCGCAGATATGCGGCTTCGACTGGCGCCGCAGGAGAGAGACCATCATATGTTCAGCGAGGAGGACGACACTGTCTTACATGTACAGGTAAAATAATACTGATGTACATTTTTTGTAGTGGTAGGCCTCTTCTGCAGGGGCCCGCCTGGGGAAGTACCACACCTTTGCCAGTTATTCATCCGCCAAGCAGTAACGTGCAAACATTACTGTGTTCCGGTATGAAGGGCAATGTTACCAGCGAACTTACTGGGTATGACGAGTTTCAACAAGTAATATGTCAGAGTGACAGGCGCAGTGCAGTGCCGCACAGAATTTTAATTGTACTGTAGGTGTAGGTACGGTTCATTATGTATTAGCATAAGTAACCAGTAATATATATTAGATTAATAATATATATTATACATATTTATACTAGTAATATTTTAGTAATATAGTATTAACTAGCTGTGACCCGCGGTTTCACCCGCGTAGTCTTCGTTCCCGTGGGAATATCGGGATAAAAAGTACCCTATGTGTTATTCCAGGGTCTAAGCTACTTACGTACCAAATTTCAGCCCAATCGGTTCAGTAGTTTTGGCGTGAAAGAGTAACAAACATCCATACATACATCCATACTTACAAACTTTCGCCTTTATAATAGTATTAGGATTAGGATTAGGATATGCATAATAATTTTGTACCCGATCCCACCCCTACTCTTCCTATCATACACATACACCTTTCCGTCCAAAGACTGGTTGTCTGGAAGAGATCGCTTAAAGCGATAAGGCCGCCGTTTGTTGACCAAACACTTGTTAGTTATAGCTTTGTTTTTAAGTTATTATGTTGTACTGTATATTTTTATGAAAATGGTCGGAATAGAGAGTAATCTAATCTAATCTAAACAGACATCCAACTGAGTCACTCGTGTTCTCATTTAATACGCCACAACCACTGACCTCACATAATATTTAGAACACTGGTTGGCACTATGTCTTACCATCGGGCACCTGATTTGCTCGTCTTGTCACTCACTATCAAAAAAAAATATATATATATGATAGTAATGTGGATGAATAACTGGCAAAGGTGTGGTACTTCCCCAGGCGGGCCCCTGCTAAAGAGGCCTACCACTATAATATAATAATAATAATCTATACTAATCTATACTAATATTATAAAGAGAGAAACTTTGTTTTTTTGTTTTTTTGTTTGTAACGAATAGGCTCCGAAACTACTGGACCGATTTTAAAAATTCTTTCACATGTGGATAGCTTAATTCAGTGTGAGTGACATAGGCTATATGAGATTTTGAAAAAAATAGGGATCCGTAAGAAAACTACAATATTGTGAACCAAGGTGTTACATAATATAATTACCATATTCATAAATTTGCGTGCGCTGTGAAATCCATTAATGGTAGAATAATATAATGTACTAGGGGTTTGTAGTACTTATCAATATCTACAAAATAGTCTACGGAAATTTTATCCATCTATTTTGGTTTAGTCACAATAATCGAAACAGACATTATATGCATGCGCTGTGAAAAGTATTGGTGGTAGAACAAAGTAATGTACTAGGGGTTTGTAGTAATTATCAATGCCTACAAAACAGTTTACATAGATTATATCCATCTTTTTTGGTTTAGTCAAAATAATCGAAGCAGTGATTATTTTTCATGCGGTGTGAAAACTATTGGTGGTAGAGTAAAGTAATGTACTAGGGGTTTGTAGTACTTATCAATATCTTCAAAATAGCCCACGATAAATTTATACATGTGTTAAGGTTTGGTCATTGTAACAGAAATAGTCATTATTTTGCGTGTGCTGCGTAAACCATTAGGGTTATATCTATTAAAATACAATGTATCACGAATTTACTCCTGTTAAACGTCCACTATACCTACTTCTGCTACCGTGCGAAGCTGGGGCGGGCCGCTAGTATAATATAATATGGGACAACTTCCACACACGGTCATCTGGTCCCAAATTAGGCTAGAAGCCTGTACTATGGTAACCAGATGACTGATATACATACTTATATATGCTTATAACACCCAGACACAGATCAAACAAACATGTTCATGCACACAAATGCTTGATCTGGCCGGGGATCGAACCCGGGGCCTGCGGCACAGAAAGCAGAGTTACTACCGTCTGTGCCAGCGAGGCTGTCAACTATAGTGTTACATTATAATAATAATGATAGTGATCGTTGACCAGAACGAGTCCGTGTGTTCGACTCCGGTGGAGTCCGGGCTATGCAGCGTGGAGCCCTCGCCGCGGAGGAATCTACGGGTCGACATACACGCTGCTAACGAAATGGCTGAGAGGTATGCTCTACGTAACTACACCACTTTATACCGAAGGGGTAAGGTGTGTACACAGGATCAATTAATATTTTATTTATTTATTTTGCCTCGGTGGCGAAGAGGGCGCATGCTCGACTGCCAATCGAGAGGTCCCGAGTTCGATCCCCAGGTCAGGCAGTGTTAAATATTGGATTTCTCCATTAGGAATTATCTCAATAACTGCCTGGAGTCTGGAACTGTGCCCGGTAGATGGCAATAGGCTCGCCCCCTATTACATGGCACCAATAACATACTGGCGAAATGTGGGTGTATCTACTATGGGACTGAGTCCTGGGTACACCTCTGCCTACCCCTTCGGGAAAAAGGCGTGAATGTATGTTATGTTATTTATTTTATGACTGGCAACTCTGATATTAACTTTGTACATTGACAACAATAACATTTTGAATTGTGACATTTATTATTTTTGTTTTTGACAAGCCACAAATTAAGAATTGAATTGAATTGACATATTTTGTAATTAATTTGTTTTGTTACATACATACATACATACAGTCACGCCTTGTTCCCGTTGCGGTAGGCAGAGACTATTTCTTTCCACTTGCTACGATCCTCACATGCAACTTTCGCTTCTTCCACTTTCATCACATTCTTCATGCATGCTCGTCGGTTGTTGGTACTTCTAACCCCTGGCCTTTCCTTAGGATAACATCAACTTGTTCATGAAAAGTACGCCCGCGGTCGACCGCTACCGACTTGACCATTCACACTATCCTTATAAATCTCTTTCGTTAATCTCCTTTCATCCATCCTCTCCACATGTCCGTATCACCTCAGCAATCCTTTCTCTATCTTTGTCACTACATCTTCTACCACGCCACAGCGTTCCCTTATCACACTGTTTTGTTAATTTATGAATAAAAAATAAATAAATAAAACAGTTTTTATACACACAACATAAACCCATGCACAATCATACAAAAATCAAATTAAGAAAATTTAGAAAAATTAAGAATGAAATCAAATTAAAATTGATTAAAATAATAATATTATATTAAGTAAAAATAAATAAAACAATTCAAATAATAATATAAAATCAAAATATCAAAATAAAATAATAATATCAATTATACAAATAATAATAAAAATCAATTAATGTCAATAATAACAATAATTTAATTTAAATTCGATGTCCAAATTAAAATTTCCTAACCGGCATAGGCACGGCAACATGTCTACTGCAACAATGTCTAATGAACGGGCAGTCCAGCCTTGTTGCGATCATTGCCAGGACTCAGGACGGTGTCGGAGCTGCCCCGCACTGCGACATTTTCTAAAAATGATTCCTAGCTAGATCGATTTATCGCCCCCGAAACCCCCTATATACTAAATTTTATGAAAATCGTTTGAGCCGATTCCGAGATTCCAATTATATATATATATATATGTATATATATACAAGAATTGCTCATTTAAAGATATAAGATAAGATTTATTATTTGTACACAACAGGCGGTAGAGTATTTGACACACATTTATTATTATATATAACAAGCTGCAAGCGCGAGAAAAAATTTATTATGATTTTGGCGCCTCTTGGAACTGCTGTCCGGGGAGGCTGGCCCGGTTTATCTAGATCTGGGCCTGCAAATTAAGCCCACTCGCCTTCGTGATTTCCAAGAATAGTAATTCAACTTGTATTTGTTGACAGTCGCAGAGCGGCCCTAGAAGAGCAGTTGTCTCAACTGGGCTACATCGACGGAGAGTCTCCTAGAGCTCGCGCGCCTCCTGAGAAACGACATTCTAGGAACCAGGATACCAACCATACGGACATTGCTAAACGGTATGTATCTACAATATTAATATTTTCTTTTTTATGATAGTGAGTGACAAGACGAGCAAATCAGGTGCCTGATGGTAAGCATCATGATTGCCCATATCAGACACAGTGCCACCCAGTGTTTTAATATTCAAAATCCTGCGCGGCACTGCACTACTCCTGTCGCCCTGAGATATTAGTTGTTGAAACTCGTCATGGCCAGTAATTTCGCTGGTAACATTACCCTTCACACCGGAACACGGTAATGTTTGCACATTACTGCTTGGCGGATGAATAACTGGCAAAGGTGTGGTACTTCCCCAGGCGGGCCCCTGCTAAAGAGGCCTACCACTACATACTTATATAAGCTTATAACACAAAGGGACAGATCAAACAGACATGTCCATGCACACAAATGTTTGATCTGGCCGGGGATCGAATCCGGGGCCTGCGGCTCAGAAAGCAGAGTTACTACCATCTCAGCCAATTGGACTGTCCAAACTTCTTTCTTTTGGCTATAAAAACATACTTAAAAATATATATCCTAATCCTTCCTAATACTATTATAAAGGCGAAAGTTTGTAAGTATGGATGTATGTATGGATGTTTGTTACTCTTTCACGCCAAAACTACTGAACCGATTGGGCTGAAATTTGGTACGTAAGTAGCTTAGACCCTGGAATAACACATAGGGTACTTTTTATCCCGATATTCCCACGGGAACGAAGACTACGCGGGTGAAACCGCGGGTCACAGCTAGTAAGTATATATATTGTTACAGATTGTGCAAAGATAGGGACAGTCCGAAGACATCGCAATCAGATTTTCAAACGTCTGTTCCCAACGTCAAACTGAGGTAAGTATTCTGTACAATAAAAACAATATTATAATATAATATTCAAATTGTAGATTCTGTGTTATCTATGTTTGTTATTATGTTCTTGTTGTACAGGGTGACAGGTAATCTGTTAGCATTCTCTTAAATGTTAGATAGATAGAGAGATAGATAAATTCTTTATTATTACACCTCATCTTAAAAAACTTAAAACTAAAATGTGACAATAGGAATATGTCTAGTGTAACAATTGGCCGTCTTATCGCTAAAAGCGATCTCTTCCAGACAACCGTGCAAGGAGAGGAGAGTAAAGTAGTTCACATTTGTACGGTGGTGTGACTAAAATAATGTCGAAATAAATGGTTATAGACAAGCAAAATAGACATTTATAAACATAACATAACATACATTCACGCCCCCTTCCCGAAGGGGTAGGCAGAGGTGTACCCAGGACTCAGTCCCATAGAAGATACACCCACATTTCACCAGTATGTTATTGGTCCCATGTAATAGGGGGCGAGCCTATTGCCATCTACCGGACACAGTTCCAGACTCCAGGCAGTTATTGAGATAATTCCTAATGGAAAAATCCAATATTTAACACTTTGCCTGACCAGGGGATAGAACCCGGGACCTCTTGATTGGCAGTCGAGCATGCGCCCTCTACGCCACCGAGGCAGTCGACATTTATAACTAAATATAATTTATTTTTCACTCATCTGGCTCTAAAAGTCCGTCATTGTTGCGTACCAGAGCGGGGTCAAAATAACTATTTCACGCTCTAGGGGATAAAGTAATTTTGTCTGTTACCAACGAGATTATTTTTGGTGTTACACGTATAATAAGAAATAAGGCAAATTATTTTGATGAAATTGGGCTTAATTTCGTCGGTTCAGTAGTATTAGCGTGAAAACGGAACAAACATACAAACTTTCGTTTCATCAAGATGGCGCTGGGGTCGAATTAGACCACGATAGCTCAAAAAAACGCTAGAGTTTTGTTTACCTGTTACAAAAGTAACTTTTTACATTGTAATGAGATTAGAGATTTAATATTTTAAGTATCCAAATAAAAAAAAAAACTTTTTCTATGATTTTTTTGCGATGTTAGTTGCAGTTTTCCCCAATGATGAGTACAATTATTACCCTTTAAGAGAATGCTAACTGATCGCCAGTAACCCTGTATAGATGTGTGAATTGTCTTCAAATGTCATTTTGTTTCGCTTATGTGGGTAGATAGATGTATATTAATAATTTAAAATAAAACTTTTTACTGCCACGAAAAAAATATTAAGAAAAATACTATTGTAATAGTAATTTTAATATAAAACTTAAAAATACACACAGTTAATACAAGCCCACCTTTTTGTTCGTTGAAGTTAAGTTTTTTTAAGTCCCATGTGATTGGGGGCAAGCCTACTGCTATTTAACCGGGCACAATTCCAGATTTGAGAAAATTCCGTGTGGAATAATTCAAGCACTCTGCCTGACGTGGGGATCGAGCCCGGGACGTCATGATTGGCAGTAGCGCTTGTGAACCACTACGCTATCGAGGTAGTCATTTATAGGTGACTAAACATACATTCACGCCTTTTTTCCCGAAGAGGTAGGCAGAGGTGTACCCAGTACTCAGTCCCATAGTAGATACACCCACATTTCGCCAGTATGTTATTGGTCCCATGTAGGGGGCGAGCCTATTGCCATCTACCGGGCATAGTTCCAGACCCCAGGCAGTTATGGAGATAATTTCTAATGGAAAATCCAATATTCAACACTTTGTCTGACCTTGGGATCGAATCCGGGACCTCTTAATTGGCAGTCGAGCATGCGCCCTCATGCATAGGTAGACTATAAATGATATATTATAGATATAGTTTCAAAAGGTTAAAAAAAACATCATCTAACATCTACCCACATAAATCACATTAAAATAACAACCTAACAAAACACACTAACGCTTACAGAGAACGAAACTCACCGCGAAAATCTAGAAACGCTCGATACAGTATGAACAATACTGACGAGAAAATAACCACCAGATTAAGCTGGCACGGTAAAGATGGTCACTCAACATTGATCAAGATAGATTGGCCTATAGACTCTTCTGTCAGTAATTTGACTACAAGCACTTTAACAACTCCAATAACACCTTTATATGACCAATTGGAGACGGATTCCGAAAGCGATAATAAGCACACGATCAAAATAAGCAACGATTGCTTAAATTGCAACGAGAAATGCTTGAAATGCGAGCTCAAAGCGGCCGATTACGAGCACATTGAAGAGATTAGTCCAGATGTAAGCTATCAGAATTTGAATAGGCTGTCAGCCGTGTCGACTTCGTCGTCGGATCGCAATTCCGATAAGCTGAAAGTGATGACGTCATCGCACGATAGCTCGTCAAGTTACGAGTATAAAAGACCTAATTATATCAACCTGTCGTCTAGTACCAAAAGCTCGCCGGGTAGTCCGTTAAAAAGTCCGTTGAAGTCGACAATAAGTATTACGTTTCGATCGCCAAAAGTTGATACGGATCGTGATTCCGTGTACGAAGATATTGATTTAGAGAAGAATTTGTCTATAGTAGAAAATGCCATAGTCCCGGAATCCGATGCTTCCTTGCCTACGCAAGAAGCGTGTCAACCCAACGATCTAATACCCAATGAGTTTGATAAAGATTTGATTATATTAGAAACACCAACCAAAGATGAAGTTTACAATGAAACACCGAAGAATGACGATGTTTATAGTCAAGTAAAGTTCTTTAGAAAGAGCATAGAGGAGGTAAACGCAATGATACTTGAATCTCCACAAAAAGAGGAACCTATACTTAAATCGGATGATAGGTTGTATGAAAATGTAGTTTTTGATGATGCAAAAAGTGATTTGATTGATTTTGGTAAAGAAAATGGTGTGGATGATCTGAAATGTGATGCGATCGATCTGAAAAGTGATGTCATTGATATGAAAAATGATGTTATTGAATTAGAACCTGATTTCGTTGATGATTTTCAAACGAATGACTACGAAAATATAAATGTTGATACTCTTAAGATTTGTGATGGGAAAGATTTCCCCAAAGATGATATAGAACATGAAAACGGTAACGTAATAAAAGAAACGAAGAATTTAAATGTTAGAGAACTAGCTATTAGATTCGAAAGTCCTACAGAACAAAAAGGACAGTTTACTTTCGAGAAATTCAAAGCTGAAATTAAGTATCCAAGTTTAGAAAGAAAAAACGAACCGGAAGCGATCGAGGCCAAAAAAGACGTGCCCAACTCGCCTAAAAGTTACAAATTGACGAAAAATTCGGCGAGATCTTTAGACGAAAACGCTTTCGTCAAAGAATTCGGTTCGGATGACAGAAGAAAAAGTCTAGAAGTGCGAGATGTGAAAAAGAAAACCAAATATCTGCCCGATTTGAATTTAAACCCAGTTGAAAATAAAGAGAGCATTACCCCGGTAACAGAAAACAAAATATCTTTAATACAATTTAATGAACGGCCTACAGATATAAAACAGCTAATAAGTTTCGATACAGAGAAAAAATTGAGCAGAGAACGAATAGAAAAATACAAAGAGGAACGACGAAACTTTCTCAGAGAAAAGTACAGTTCGCATTCTTTCAGAAGTAATCCAGAACAATTGACAAGGATAAAGATTAAAAAGGAAGACAAAGTCGACACGCCGAAATTCGAAAGGCGTAATACAGTAGACTTGGGGCAGAGAATGAGGTTTTCTTTGGCGAAAAGTGCTAGCAATTTGGATACTATTCAATCTCCTACCAGTCCTGAAGGAGCATTGGAGGAGGATAAGATTAGGAGTCGAGATTTTGATAGGTAAGTGGGGAATCTATGCGGGGAATGGTTTTTGGAATCGTAGCTAATCTGTTTCACAAACGTCCATAGCCAAAATTTGACAATCCTATGAAATTTTTTAACAAATCGATGTTTAGTATTGCCTTGTTTTCTCCGAATATAGTTATATATCCGAAAATAGATATAGTTAACTCCGATAAATTGATATATTATTTTAATGTTCCTATCATTTTCTTCTCTTTTAAACTCCAAATTGTTTGAAAGTGCGAAAAACTGGGATTTTAACACGATACAGGACGTCTTAGCTGTTTGACATAATCCTATAGAAAATTTACTAAATCGATGTATTGTATTCCCCTGTTTCCTCCGAATACAGTAAACCTATTTGATATATTTATATCCTGATATTTTAAACATGAAGTAAAGATAACAAATTATTGCAGAAAATCAATTTATCTAATGGGTTAAATTATATTCGGAGGAAACAGGGGAATACAAAACGTCGATTTTTCATAGGATTGTATCGAATTGTTAAATGGTTTACCTCTACGTATCCCCCAGTGTACCGTTGTCGTCTCCGTTACAGGAACTCTGCATGCATCAAATAGCATTTTGTCTTGTTTGTCACGATTGATAATTTTACAAATAATATAAAAACGTCTTTTTCATATTTGTGCCCGGATTTTTGATTTTTGAAAAATTGGCTTTTTATTTGGCTTTTTTTTTGGCATTATTAACTTTCCAAATTAAAACATTAACATCATCGATTTTAATTATTCTCTACTTCGCTGTTATAAAATAATAAATAAATTCATCCGCCAAGCAGTAATGTGCAAATTTTACTGTGTTCCGGTCTGAAGGGCAATGTTACCAGCGAAATTACTGGCCATGACGAGGTTCAACAACTAATATCTCAGGGTGACAGGCGCAGAACAGTGCCGCGCAGAATTTAGAATATTAAATCACTGGGTGGCACTGTGTCTGATATGGGCAATCATGATGCTTACCATCAGGCACCTGATTAGCTCGTCTTGTTACTCACTATCATAAAAAAATGTTGAATAATGAGTTGAAAAATAATTTTCTAGTATTGGGCGTACAATATGGGTTTAAGCACTTGAAAGCTATGATCTTTTATATAAACTGAGGTAGATACGTTTTATACCAGCCCCGAAGAAACTAAAAATCTTTTAAAATAAAAATTTTTTTCACTACAGAAAGGAAAAAGTCTCCCCGTCGTACAACATTCGCGATATGGCGGCGATTTTCGAACAAAAGAACCAAAATGCGTCTAATTGATGTTAAGAGTTTACCATTATCTGATAAGAGATGGCGTGCGATCGCAGATTTTAACTTATACAGGGTCCACCGACATCATTTCCTATACAAAATTTGAGGAACCAATGACAATGATTGTGTTTTATTTTAAGTAACAACTAATTATAGAGTGACATTTTTTTACAGCCTCGTTGGCTCAGATGGTAGTGACTCTGCTTTCTGTGCCGCAGGGCCCGGGTTCGATCCCCGGCCAGGTCAAACATTTGTGTGCATAAACATGTCTGTTTGATCTGTCCCTGTGTGTTATAAGCGTATATAAGTATGTATATCAGTCATCTGGTTACCATAGTACAGGCTTCTAGCCTAGTTTGGGACCAGATGACCGTGTGTGGAAGTTGTCCCATATTATTATTTTTATTATAAAAACGTTTAAAACTGCAAATATGCACTGAATAAATGCCGCTTTACAATTAGTTGTTACTTAAAAAAACACTAATGAACTATGTATATAATATCTTCTATCATCGTCATCGGTTCCTCGAAGTTTGTATAGGACATGATGTTGGCCCAACCACCTGGAGAAATATCTGCGATCGTTGTTTTTCTTGTTATTAATTTAATAATAAGGCAACGTCTTAATATAATGCGACTGTACGATACGCGATCGAAAATACTCACCCTGTGCCACGAAATGCACTAAACAGGTAGACAAGAAAGCTATACAAAACCTTGGGGTCAATGACCGTTTTTCTCATCGCTTTTGGAACATACTATAGTCGCGTTTTGTTAGGGCTGCGCCTAAAGGTGGTAATAAACTTTAGCGTTTACTGGTTTAATGTAAACATATTTTATTAAAGAAAACCTTACAGTTTCCTCGTATTTATGATATTGTAAAAAAGTAGTTTTTATGTTATGTAAATGTTTTTTTTTAATAGCAAAAAACCATTCGGTTTTCTTTAATAAAATTTGTTTCCGAGCGATTTAATAAAACTGTAATATTTGTAGGTGATTTGAATTTTTTTTCCTAAAGAAACAGATTTTTAATTCTACTAGAATTCAGTTATACATGATTTCCCCCTACCTATAGTATTTTTTTAAGGTGAACATATACGTTCTTTCTTATTAAATTATGTGTTTAAAAATTTACCTTTTGGCTATTTTTTGCATTCATCGCCCTCTTAAAAACCCGGCGAATGTTCAAACTCAAACTCAAACAGATTTATTCAAATAGGTCATAATCTGACACTTTTGTACGTCAATGAAGATAAACAGTACTGAGTCTACCGTGCGTTCGGAAACATACCTCTACAAGAAGAACGCACAAGAAACTTGTAGGGCTTAATTTTTTCAACAGATAGTTTCACAATATTTGGTTTGGTTACATTCGTTTTCTTTGAAGGTGCCGCGTGGTGGCTATGCAGAAGTTTCCAAGCATCTTTGTCCTCTATGTACTGGTTGACTTCATAATAAGCCTTCTTTAGTAAAGTAGATTTTATATAGGTTTTGAAATTACCCTCTGAGAGCCCTGTTATCTCTTTTGGGTTCGTTGTTCTCGAGTAGATGCTCAAGTATATGACCACCTTAATGTTATTAATCATGTTAACCCAACTTTACTCGACAAGTAACTAATAAGTAAGCTTTGTTATTGTGTTGACTAATTTATTATTAAATATCTCATTGATCGATTTAATTATTACCGAGACATCACAAAGTTATGAAAGTATTATTATTTTTTAATAACACTTGGGTTTTTTATTTCATGATTTTTCCAACATAACTACTTTTTCCCAAAGGGGTAGGCAGAGGTGTGCCCTGGATTAACGTAATGTGGTTGTACCTACTAAGTATGGGACATATTTCGCCATAATATATTATTGGTCCCATGTAATAAGGGGCGAGCCTGTTGCCATCGACCGGGCACAGTTCCAGACTCCCAGGCTGTCACTGAGATAATTCCTAATGGAAAAATCCAAATACATCTGTCTGACCTGGGGATCTAACCCGGGACCTCATTATCGGCAGTCGAGCGCCCACTACGCCACCGAGGCAATTATTCTCAATTTTACAAAACCTTTTTTAAAAGTTAACCTTGTCACTGTATTAAAAAATTTAGACTTGAAAATGTCATGAATATAAAAATGCCAATAGTGTTGAATATGTGTTTATTACGAATTAAGTTGTCGGTTGATTTATTTATATTAAATATATTGATGCCATCTGTTGAACAAAAACGTTGATCTATATGATTTTTTTTCCACTATTAAATTATACTAAGAGTATCTTATCCAAATGAAAATAAACTTTATCTGTATTAAGGTTATAAAAAAATTATTTCGGTAAATTCTTGTAAAATTTATCAGTTGATCAGTATATTTTTATAAAATTTATCAGTTGATTGGTAAATTCTTGTAAAATTTATCAGTTGATCGGTAAATTCTTGTAAAATTTATCTTTTGATCTGTAAATTTTTGTAAAATTTATTAGTTGAACAGTAAATTCTTGTAAAATTTATCAGTTGATCGATCGGTAATAAATTACTGTGAAAATATTAGCTGAAAAATTAAAATTGACACCTGTTTATTGTAAAAACACCTTTAGCTTTTTGTGCAAGAGATGGCGTTAATTATCATTTTTAACCAAACATTGTTTTACTCGAATCTCTTTGTTATTATGATAGTAATTATTGTTAGCTATTTTTTCTCATGTAAAATATAGTATTAAATAAACATTTTTTTTATTATTATTATTAAGTATTTTGCCGCTTAATGAACAAATTAAAAATTGTACAAAAATGATAAAAATAATTGTCTTTGCCTAATAATTATTGATTTATGTAATATTAATTAGGTGTATTGAGAATGTTTTTCTTTTTATGGCGCAGCACGGTTTGTGTATTTGCCACTCTCGAGTAGTTTAAAATTGGTTATGGAGTTGCCACCAATAATATTGTATTGTGTTGCCATATGAATTAAATATAATAATATGAATAAAGATAAAAATGCATTTATTATTATATTTTTATAAGCGATATTTCAATATTATAAATTTTAGAGGCTACAGATAAAAAAATATTTGAATAGCACTGAAAATAGCCTGTTTTAATAATTTTCAAATAAATCTGCTTATAATAAATAATAATAGCATAATTCACGTAAAAATTGCACATTTTGTAATATATAAATAATTAAAACTAAAAAATAATGTATAAAGACAATAATGTTTATTAAAATAATAATCTTTTTCCAAATAAAAAAAAATATTTGCAATCTTTGAAGATTACTGATAAATATATTAATTTTTCTTCCATTAAAATTATAATAGACTGTATTTCTGCCAAATATGATATATCCTCATATTTTTCCAAAAGTTCTTGAATTAATTAAATCTACTACTACAGAATATAAATAAAAAATCTTCCTTAATGTGCACATAATTAAAGATAAATTTAGTTAAATGTTATAAGGGGGTTGCTTTTCGTCAAATCTAACACTTAGACTATTGATATATCTCCGCGCGCGCTCAAACCAGATACCGCAGTACCTAAAACAACAGCTTCGAAAATTAGAATTTCTTTTTAAGAGATATTTACCATGATTCGAAATAAATTTTTTTCGTAAAAAGTAATTCTAACCATGATAGTTTCAAATCATATTATAGCTTCGATTTTGTGGCAATTTTCAAATTATCATACTGCGTAACACAATGTGTGCGTGAAAAGTCGTGTTGCAGAGGCTCGGGTACGCCTACTTCGGCGTAATATTAGTTACGCTTTGTCAGATATAGCTTGATCAATGACAGCTGAACAAAAATCTATTTTTGGGCCATATTTCCGTAAAATATGCTCTAAGAGGGTTCTTAATTTATCAATTGAATATTAAATTACCCAATAATAGCAATTGCTAGCTAAATTAGACATAGAGCATTTGATAAGTATGACGGCGGTATCTAGTCTAAGCGCGCGCGGAGTCCTGACTTCAATCTAAGGTTATCGTTTAGTTTTGGTGAGAACGTTATTCCTGGGGTCAATGACCGCTTTTCTCCTTGTGTTTGGAATAAACTACAGTTTAGTGCTATGGTCTATAACAGCGCCTCCTCAGAAACATTCTCTGTATGGAATAAAATTAGATGATTAAATTAAGGCGTTAGTCAGTGTTGCCAGTCACGGCTATGATTGATGGTTAACCTGTCGTCTAATGAGGCGTTTTCATAAAAAATAGTTCTCAAATTAAGGACAAATGGCGTTATTCTAGAAGAAAAAAACGTCAACACTAAAAATCGAAAAGTTGGCAAGAAGCTATATTCAACATTGGAGATTTCTTTACGGCGACCGTGATGAAGAAAGAGATGAAAATCATACGTAACGTCATTTTCCTTGCTTCAACGCGTTGTTCGCAATGCAATCTCCAGTGCTGTAGTTATAATCATTCATTTGACATTCTACATTACGCCATCTTTTTTTGCTTTGAGAACTAGTTTTTTTTTTTAAGAAAACGCCTCATTGAGGTCATTTAAGAAATTAGTCGTCAGTCACTCGTCACTCGTGATTGACGCCTGACCTATCGTGAAGTGGTCGACAGTTTGTATCTAATGTAAAATAATATTGGATTTGTTCTGGCTTGTAGATTGTAGAACGAAGAATGATATACAATAAAATGTATTATGAATTATTTTTGACTTTCAATTTATATTACAGTTTTTGTAAGTCACAAAACTGGGTGCGTTTTTTTGTACGTTTTCCCGATATTTCCCACGGGAACGAGGACTAATTCATTTCATTAATTTATTCCCCAAATAACAAATTTTATTCTAGTTATTATCAAATTATAATCATTATAAAATTCCATAGGTATCGTCATAGTAATCACTATCACCCGGCTTTAAATCCGGAGTCCCTGGATCGAATCTCACCATGTGGACTTTTCGCTTGCCCGCTACCGTGTTTTAGATGGCACGTTAAACTGAAGATCCCGGCTGTTTCCTATAAGATATGTAGGGGGCAGTCGTTAGCTCATGTCGGAGGCTGCGTAGGAATCTTGGCGACCTGAAACTCTGACAATATGGGTTGTCCACATAACACATATTAATGAATTGATTCGAGCAGTGTAATTGGGGTAACCCATTCTGTTATACATTCAAATTATTATAGTTAAATCATTTTAAATAATAATGAAATCTCCGCGGATTAAGCGGGCTAGACCGCGGTCCACAGCTTGTATATTATATTATGATATTGGCGCCGCCCGGGTTTTACCCCGTAGATCCGGGCCTGTGAGTGACAAACACATCAACGCCGTCTCAAACCACTTGGACCCAGAGAGCAAGTTGTTTTGCATATAGGTAGGTTCCGATTAATGATTTTAGACAAGGGAAAGGCGTCGTACTAACATTTGTCGCCGTTACAGCGGGGTCAGAGTCTATTGCCTGATGATGCGTCGTGTAGACGAGAAACACGTGTCGATATATGAATGGTGTCACTAACAAAAATAATACCTCATAGCATTTCCTCTTTGCATGCAATTTTGCGGGCGGGAGGGCGGTGCACTGTGCATGTTGTTTTTGACACTAAAAATCGGAACTAAAGATTCTTGTTCCAGAAGTTTGAAAGTAATACCTGTAATACCCACGAAAAAAAAGTCGCAATACATACAATCACGCCTTTTTCCTGAAGGGGTTTTCCAGACTCCAGGCAGTAAGATAATTCATGAAAAAATCAAACTTTTAAACACTGCCTGACCTGGGGATCGAACCCGGGCCCTGATCGGCAGTCGAGTGCCACCGAAGCAGTCACGGGTAGTAAGTGAAATAAAACCAATAAATTATTAATAAACAAGCATTTATTTGATAATATTACAATAATAAAGCGAATATACAAAAACATTTGTTCACATCTACCCTCATTTTAATATCCCAACTTTGGTCGCGTCACCATACATACACATATGTTCGAGCAAACTTACAAATCACTCATCACATCATCAGCCGGAAGACGTCCACTACTGAACATAGGCCTCCTCCATAGAACGCCATAAACTATTCATATGGGGGGGATTCAGCCGTAATCAGCTCGCTTGTTGTGCGGCTTGGTGATCGCAGCAGTTGGAATACTTGGTGCCGAAGAGCGCTGCTGCCATAAATATGTCCCTCTGCCAGGTGAGTGTGTTTTTAATCAAATATAAAGAAATCTTAATTTATTATGTTTGTAAGTTTGCCCAAAATCTGCTCAAAAATATTCAATTCCTTGTTGAAACTGACTTATTATAATATATTAGTAATAATCAAAAAAGGACAGGAACGTCTGCAAAATCAACAATTAATTTCAAAGCCAAAATTTTGAATTTTAACGAAATTTTGGTCCAATTTTGGTTAAATTTTTGTATCAATTTTACAAATTATACATTTCCTAATTTTAATTAAATTATTTAACATAAGTTTTTTTTATTATTAAAAGTAACGACAGTATTACGAACACAGATTAAAAAAAGAAAAAGAAAATTTTACAAAACATGGGTATCATTACAAATTTTTCTCTAAACAATTTAGGCTTTTTGCAGACGGCATACATAACATAAAAAAGATATAGATATAAAGAAGAAATGAGATCACACTAAAACTAAGTCTTTCCACCATGTGGAATGACATAATAAATAATAATGATACTTATAACTATATAAAAGCCAGCGTAAGAATGAGGGATCATTCCCACTGGGCTCAACTTCTCAGGACTGGACATATGATATGGTATGTATGAACTTTTCTAATTATGGTCGCCAATGGTAAGAACTGTGAACCGTAAGTGGCTTTTTCCACCAGTGGGGATCTCGAGGTGGGGACCTCTGGGAATGACCCAAAATGGGCACAGTTCATTGGTGACATCTCTAACAAAAAGTATTATAATGCCACTTTGTTATATTAACAGGGCGGCGACCGACAAATTCCCCATGCAAATGTAATACCAAAATTATTTAAAATCAGAGCATATTTCATACATACTTATAATTTGGAGTTATATTTGAAAATACCTACATTTTGGATTTTATATAATATGTTAGTTCAAAGTATTATATTTTGGGTTTTGGGTTAGCGAGCCATATAAGGGCTCATGACAAGGATTAAGCAAAGGGTTCGCCATAATCGAAACCGGTTAACAGGACATTATTTTGGATTGAAATATAATTAGTAACTTAGATAACTAGTGTCTCATTCCGAATATCATCATTAAATGTTGGAAATGTGCTCTAAATTCAATTGATTTAACTATTGCGTTTGTATGGGGAATCAGTCGGTCGGCGCCCCGTTAAAAACAGTTGTCTGTTGCCGCAATGTGGAGATCAAAGTGGCCCCGTCTGCAGAACGACTTAAAAACACTTACATTAGTAAACGTGATAACTGTGCTCATCTTTCACTGGCATTATTAAGACAAATTAATTATCTCAATTTCTAATTGGACTTATACTTATTGATTTTATAGTCAGTATGATTTTTATAATGTCGATGAATGGAAAAAAAATTGAAAAAGGCTATTTTGAACGTTTTCAATTACGTTAGGTTATGGGCCCACACCGAACTTACGTCATAAATTTTCTTATGCACATTTTTAGACAAATTTTTTATTATTGGATTCGAAATTTTACAATGCAAAAAAAAAAGAAATTACTTATGAAATTAAAGATTATAACTTATAATTTACATACATACATTAAAAGTAAACAATATGATTTATAAAATTAATATTTCGAGTTACAAACTAATAATTAAAAATCTATATTTATTTTTTGACTATGGCAAAGCAGGATAAAGGGATAATTCCCAACTGACCCTTATAATAAGACCCGAGGTGAAAAATAAACCCAATTTCGAAAAATTGGACACAAAAGGTAAATTTTTGAATATGGTGATTCAAAAACTACAATTCTAACTTAAAGAGTACATACAAAAATTATATTCCTATGCGATGGGACAAGTAAAATTTGTTTTTTTACACCTATTACCTCATATACAATGATTATATTTATTAAAAATTACAAAATATCATGTAATAATATTCTATTTTATTAATAAGCTGCCTAAAAGCTAACTTGGACAAGATTTTTTCTTATTTCCGAAAATTTTTAAAAGGCCGACAGATGTTTGGGTTTTTTTTTTGGGGCATTTAGGTATATTTATGGATACCAAAACGTGTTTTAACTAGAAAAAATCTTGCCAAGAAAATTAAACTTAAATTTATCCAAAAATTATCACAAAAAGAAGGAAGAATTAGATACATACTACAATGTTTAAATTATATTTATTTGTTTTTATTTATTTTACATTACTTAAATTCGTTAGGAAAACTGATCACAATACTTTCTCTTTATTCGAAGGCACTTTATTAAATTATAACAACTATAATATTTAATTAAACTTATGCGTGTTAAAGAACATTTATCCTAAAAATCTACTTCTGCCGTTTTGAAGTTTTTGTAATGATTGCAAAATATACCTTTGTTTTAAAGAATTAATTTTAATGTCAAGTTAAAACGTATTCTTTTTATTCTGAAGAAAATGCAAGTTCTTGGAAATCCATTAAGGATTAAGGCGGGCGGGAACGTCCATGCAACATGTCCTGACGCTCATTAGAGCGTAGAAGACCTACCACTACAAATATGGTACAATAGTACCATATTTGTAGTGGTAGGTCTTCTACTACAAAAAATGGTACTTAATAAAGTAACATTTTTTGTAGTGGAAGAATAGGGGAAGTGCCACACCTTTGCCAGTTATTCATCCGCCAAGCAGTAATGTGCAAACATTACTGTGCTCCGGTCCGAAGGGCAATGTTACCAGCGAAATTACTGGCCACGACGAGATTCAACAGCTAATATCTCAGGGTGACAGGCGCAGTCTGATATGGGTAATCATGATGCTTACCATCAGGCACTTGATTCACTATCATAAAAATCAAGCTAAATAAGACATGTTGTAGTTTAGCGTCAGGCGACATTACCCGCCTTAATATATTTCCAACGTCACCTGTATGTATACCCTTCGCCTTAAAGTGTCATTGAACTCATCATTTGGTACAAATTCACAATTATTTTGTGCATTGATGAGTGAAGTGTGTTTTGTTCATAGTTATGAAATCATGAAAAATTTGCTGTTTTACAGCAATTGCTCAACTAGCCTCGATGGCGTAGTGGGCGGTCGGCGGTGAAGGTTATAAGGTCCCGTGTTCGATCCCCAGATCAGAGGGCCTATTGTGGAACTCGGTGACTATCACTTTAGTGACCATTAACTTTTTTTTATGATAGTGAGTGACAAGACGAGTAAATCAAGTGCCTAATGTGCAAGCATCATGATTGCCCATATCAGACACAGTGCCACCCAGTGTTTTAAAATTCAAAATTCTGCGCGGCACTGCACTGCGCCTGTCACCCTGAGATATTAGTTGTTGAACCTCGTCATGGCCAGTAATTTCGCTGGTAACATTGCCCTTCAGTCCGAAACACAGTAATGTAACAGTAACTTGATTTGACATTAACTACAAATGTCAAAAGTCCGGTTACTAACCAAAGATGTTATGATAAACATAACTAGACCGTGCACTGTGTCGAAAATACAGTGAGAACAGTGTCTGTCTCGCAAATTTGGCAGTTCACGGTCTTGTTAGAAGGGTAGAACGACTTTGTTACTAACTCAAGCCACAGAACATAAAGACTCAAGGCTGATAGCGACTGGTGATTATGAAGAACGACAATAGACCCTCAGGAAGTCTTAAATATTGGATTTCTTCATTTATCCCAATAACTGCCTGGAGTCTGGTACTGTGTCGTGTACAGTTCCAATAAGCTCGCCCCCTATTACATGGGACCAATAACATACTGGCGAAATGTGTGTGTATCTTATGGGAGAGTCCTAGGCACACCTCTGTCTACCCCTTCGGGAAAAAGGCGTGATTGTATGTGATGTACATAATAGACAGTTGTTGTAACAGGAAAGAGGACCTCTTAGCAGTTTGACACAATCCTTTAGAAAATTTAATAAATCGATGTTTTGTATTCCCCTGTTTCCTCCGAATACAGTAAACCTATTTGATATATTTATATCCTGATATTTCAAAAATAAAGTATGTCTCTGTCATTTTATTTTTGTTTATATACTCTACATTTTTTGTAGTGAACGTCCAATCACGCGAGTAAAACTGAGATTTTTGGAAGTTCAGTATGAAATAACCAAGGGTTTATAAGACAAATTAAAATGACAGGGACATAGGTTACTTCACTATAAAAATATCAGGATATGAATTTATAGGATGGGTTTATTATATTCGGAGGAAACAGGGGAATACAAAACATCGATTTGGTCAATTTTTCATTTGATTACATATGACCTAGATTTCTAGATTAAACAATATGGGTTGTCCACATAACCCATATGAATTGACTCGAGCATTGTTACGGAGTATTTGAAAACGAATAGGTCTTTTCTATTTTAAAATTTATTTTAAAAATCTTTAATAAAAATTATGCATCCCTCGATTCAAAAATCACATTTTCAAATTTTTTTTTTTAACCAATTACATATAAGTAATTCAAAAATGATATTTCAATATGAGTCACTCGTTTACAAACGCGCGACGATTGGACGTTAACATTGTGACGTCATCACACCCCGGATACTCGACTTAATAACATAACATACATTCACGCCTTTTTCCCGAAGGGGTAGGCAGAGGTGTACCCAGGACTCAGTCCCATAGTAGATACACCCACATTTCGCCAGCATGTTATTGGTCCCATGTAATAGGGGGCGAGCCTATTGCCATCTACCGGGCACAGTTCCAGACTCCAGGCAGTTATTGAGATAATTCCTAATGGAAAAATCCAATATTTAACACTTTGCCTGACCTGGGGATCGAACCCGGGACCTCTTGATTGGCAGTCGAGCATGCGCCCTCTACGCCACCAAGGCAGTCACTCGACTTAATTCCCATACAAAAGTAGCGATTTAACTACCTACTACACAGACACAGCACACATGGAGTTTTGTACACGTGTAAGAGTGTGCGTGAGGTGATTTCCCATAGAAGCGGGGCTCGTGGAGAGCTCAATCTCGCTCGCGGGGTGAGGATGGCTCGATTGGTGGCCGGATGAGTGTCCATTCTATACGTGGTATTATTATCTGTTCTGTGACGTCATTATGTCAAAAAGAATGTCACGTTGACTGTAAATAATCGAAATATAGTAAAAAAAAAAATTACTGCTTTAATTTTACTTCCTTGGTTTTTGTGTGTGTATAATTTGTATATTTAGTTGTTAAACATTGTGACGTCACAAGTGGTCTCGTGTTCGTTCGGGAACTGTTCGCGCGTTTTCGATACAAGGTTCAAACTTGAATGTTTAATTTGATATAACTTTGTAATTATAGCGTTTGAAAAAAAAAAAATTTAAAGTAGCATTGCTATGAAACTTACATATCTTTCTATTTTTGACAAAAAAATTGATTCAAATACTCGATAGGGGCAACCCGTTCTGTTAACGAGTATATATATTCAATTTTATTATAATGTCGCACTAAAACTATCATTATTATTAATTAACATACATACTTATATCCTTTTCGTTCGTCTGTCTGTCCGTGGTTCTATTCTCAAAGGCGCTGTCACAGATTGTAATATTTCCGCTATTTGCGTGTCGACGCGAGGTTTTTGCTGTCTCTTCGCTGACCTTGTGCGGAATTTCGCTGATTCTTGGGTTACTAGAGCGTTGGGGGTCAATGCTTTAATACATCTGAAAGAAAGAAAGAAATAAATATGATAAGAAAATGTGTTAACAGCGTACACGGCCTTCTAGGAATTCGACACAAATTTGCCGCGCTTTTACAGTCTCTACTTTTATTTTCCAGACTCTATGGACCCACACGAATGTATTGCCAGTGTCAAGTTTTGTATTTATAGCTTGCTTACACGGGACATTCATAGATTCACACGTTAGAGTATTAGCCAGTGTCAAGTTACATAAATTTTCAATGGCCAATTAGTCAATTCAGAGTCCGGGCAAGCCCAGTCAAGTCACAGCTCTAGTAAAGTGGTGGTCATTACAAGAAGCTGCCGGAATTTTGGTGGGAACACGAAAAATCACATTTCAACTCTCGCATCACTTGCCAAGAGACTTGTGTATCTTCGAAAACACTCAACCTGTAATATTCCACCATTATTACACGTTAAACACTCGAAAATGCACGAATAATTGATAA
Source organism: Hemistola chrysoprasaria (assembly GCA_947063395.1). Classification (NCBI taxonomy): domain Eukaryota; kingdom Metazoa; phylum Arthropoda; class Insecta; order Lepidoptera; family Geometridae; genus Hemistola; species Hemistola chrysoprasaria. Next base: position 5,667,916 of record OX346737.1, on the reverse strand, counting down.
AGATACGGGAGCCAAACTGTACTCTTCGGTTTCCCGCCAAAACTAGTCTCTACTTTCATTTGCCAGACTATAAAAGAAGAAAAACAAAACCAAACTAACCTGGCGGCGTCCTGCAGCTTCCTAGCTAAGAGATCGTTCCTACATCTGGCCGCGTGCAGTTCTCTCCTGAGCTGAGCCTTGCTCTTGTTCCCGCCGCCCAGGATGGGGTCTCTGCGGAGGAGACTCGCCGACGGACGGTTCGAGGGGTTGGGATCTGTCATTTTCTGCAAAATTATTAATTAATATGGTTAAAACTTATGCATTAAAAAAAGGTTTAAATTATAATAATAATAATTTGAATTTTTTTTTTTGGCATAAATAGAAAGATAATATAAATAAGTTTTGTAACAAAACTATTATTATTTACATACATATTTTCACGCCTTTTTCCCGAAGGGGTAGGCAGAGGTGTACCCAGGACTCAGTCCCATAGTAGATACACCCACATTTCGCCAGTATGTTATTGGTCCCATGTAATAGGGGGCGAGTCTATTGCCATCTAACGGGCACAGTTCCAGACTCCAGGCAGTTATTGAGATAATTCCTAATGGAAAAATCCAATATAACACTTTGCCTGACCTGGGGATCGAACCCGGGACCTCTTGATTGGCAATCGAGCATGCGCCCTCTACGCCACCGAGGCACCGAGGCATGTATGTATGTATTTATTTACCTTAAGTAAATCGTTGAACTCTATAGAAAGGTTGTTCAGTGTTGGCAGTTTCCCGTCCCTGAAGTCGTGCCACTGTGGACCGTTCTTAGGCAATGAACCCGGGGACACGCCGCCTGCTGCTTCGAACAGTGTTAGACCTGGGGAGTATAACATGGACATTAACGGAATGATTCTTATACCACAGAATACTAAAGAGACAGAAGAGACACTCCTCAAAATCATTGAAATAGCGACTCTAACTCCGACGCAATAAAGTGTAAAACTTAATATCTTCTTCTTTTTAAAAATGATAGTGAGTGACAAGACGAGCAAATCAGGTGCCTGATGGTAAGCATCATGATTGCCCATATCAGACACAGTGCCACCCAGTGTATTAATATTCTAAATTCTGCGCGGCACTGCACTGCGCCTGTCACCCTGAGATATGAGTTGTTGAAACTCATCATGCCCAGTAATTTCGCTGGTAACATTGCCCTTCAGTCCGGAACACAATAATGTTTGCACATTACTGCTTGGCGGATGAATAACTGGCAAAGTTGTGGTACTTCCCCAGGCGGGCCCCTGCAAAAAAGGCCTACCACTACAAAAATATGATATGAAATAGATGGTGGTAATGATATATAAAGTCTAGAAAAAAAGTAGACTTACCAAACGCAAATATGTCAGCTTTACACAAATTGGTAGCTTTCTCTTCAAGGACCTCTTTAGGCAGGTATCTGCAATCGCCTTCCTCTACGTAGGTCGATGAGGCACAACACACGTGACCCAGGTCACCTGGAAACATTATACTAGAGTTACTGGTCTGTTAACATCCTCTAAAGGAGGCAGCGATCAAAGAATTACCCATACAAACATAATAGTTAAATCTTTTTTTTTTTTATTTATTTATTTATCATTTAAGTATTTGTTTTTGGAACCACCGTCCCGTCATGTTCTGTATATCCTTCCTCTGCATGGTTGTCTGGAAGAGATCGCTCTGAGCGATAAGGCCGTCTGTTGTTACTCTTTCTAGTTTTTAAGTTTTCTTTTAGCCTTTTTTATATAATTGTGGTACCAATAAAGTGTTATCATTCATTCATTCATTTGAAATCAGGGGGGCTATTGGCGTTCTTGCTGACTATCACTTTAGTGACTATTATCTTGATTTGACATTAACTACAAATGTCAAAGTCCGGTTACAAACCAAAGACATTATGATAAACTTACTAAGTAGACTGCACTGTGTCGGTCCCCAGTGAGAACCACTCGCAGTGTCTATCCTTTTCCTTTTCTCTCTTCCAAATTTGATAGTGCACAGACTTGTTAGAAAGGTAAAACGTCTTTGTAACAAACTCAAGCCACAGAACATAAAGACTCAAGCCTGATAGCGACTGGTGGCTATAAAGAACGCCAATAGCCCCCCAGAGCATATTTCCAACATTTAATGACGTATTCGGAATGGGACTAGTTATCTAAGTTCCTAATTATATTTCAATCAGTATGTCAGGATCGTAGCAAGTGGAGGGAAATAGTCCTGACAACTTTCGCTTCTTCTACTTTCATCACATTCTTCATGCATGCTCGTCGGTTGTTGACACTTTTGACTTGGCCTTTCTTAAGAACAACATCAACTTGTTAATGAAAAGTACGCCTAGTTCGAGTCCTACCGACTTGACCATTCACACTAGCCTTATAAATCTCTTTCGTTAATCTCCTTTCATCCATCCTCTCCACATGTCCGTATCACCTCAGCAATCCTTTCTCTATCTTTGTCACTACATCTTCTACCACGCCACAGCGTTCCCTTATCACACTATAATACATATATCATACATTCACGCCTTTTTTCAGGACTCAGTCCCATAGTAGATACACCCACATTTCGCCAGTATGTTTTTGTTCCCATGTAATCGGGGGCGAGCCTATTGCCATTTACCGGGCACAGTTTCAGACTCCAGGCAGTTATTGAGATAATTCCTAATGGAAAAATCCAATATTAACACTATGCCTGACCTGGGGATCGAACCCGGGACCTCTTGATTGGCAGTCGAGCATGCGCACACTACGCCACCGAGGCAGTCTAGAATTATAAATAATACCTGGATGACCGAGCTTTGCTCGGTATTTTTTTAATAAAATGACATTTTCTAAAAATGATTCCTAGCTAGATCGATTTATCGCCCCCGAAACCCCCTATATACTAAATTTTATGAAAATCGTTGGAGCCGATTCCGAGATTCCAATTATATATTATATATACAAGAATTGCTCATTTAAAGTATTAGATAATACTATAAATAAACATACCAATCTTATAAGTGTGATGATATTTGGGTTCGTCATCTTCGTAGCCATCATCGGAGTCCAGAGCCCTGGAGCCCTCTCTCGAGCATATGAATATATTGCCTGGCTTCACGTCCATATGGACTAGATTCTGTGAATGGATGTATCTGTGGACAACGTCAAATATTATATTACTTGTTTCGCCCGCCTAGATTGGAATATTGATAGTGGTACAAGACGAGCAAATCAGGTGCCTGATGGTAAGCATCATGATTGCCCATATCAGACACAGTGACACACAGTGTTTTAAAATTCTAAATTGTGCGCTGCACTGCACTGCGCCTGTCACCCTGAGATATTAATTGTTTAAACTCGTCACGCCCAGTAATTTCGCCGCCCTTCAGAAGGGAAAACTGTAATGTATGCACATTACTGCTTAGCGGATGAATAACTTGTAAAGGTGTGGTACTTCCCCAGACGGGCCCCTGCGAGAGGCCTACCATCGGAATAAGGAATAAAACATAGCCTATGTGTTATTCCAGAGTCTAGACTGCCTGCATACCAAATTTCAGCTCAATCGGTTCAGTAGTTTTGGCGTGAAAGAGTAACAAACATCAAATATAGAATGGGTTTATTATATTCGGAGGAAACAGGGGAATACAAAACATCGATTTAGTGAATTTTCCATAGGATTGTGTCAAACTGCTAAGAGGTCCTTTTTCCTGTCATAGGCAGTAATTATGCAGTAGGGGCAACAGGACAAGACGGGAGCATGGTCTTTGTGTTAATACTTACTGCAATCCATCAGCAATATGGGCCAGAAGTAGGAGCAAGTCTGTTTCAGCGAGTGGTCCGTCTTCCAATTTCTGCTGCAAGGAGCCTCCGTCGCAGTATTCACTCTGGATTATCATGTGGTCATCTTCCGCCCATGCTGAGTAGTATCTGTCAAATATATATTTTTAATGACATATCAAAATATCTGTGAAATTAATTTCTTTTTGAGTTTTTTTTTAATGAAAGTAACAAGACGAGCAAATCAGGTGCCTGATGGTAAGCATCATGATTGCCCAATGTTGCCAGCGAAATTACTGGCCACGACAAGATTCAACAACTAATATATCAAGGTGACAGGCGCAGTGCAGTGCCGCGCACGATTTTGAATGTTTAAAACACTGGGTGGCACTGTGTCTGATATGGACAATCATGATGCTTACCATCAGGCACCTGATTTGCTCGTCTTGTCACTCTCTATCATAAAAAAAAAACTTTGATAGATTGATTACGCGCTAAAGCAATGGTTTATAATGCTATTAAAATATAATATGTAAATAAATAAGTTAGTTAATGAATATTATGTAATTTTAAATTTTATCTTTGTATATGGATCTCATATCTTGGAATCAATGAATTTATAATAATAATTACGACTGCCTCGGTGGCGTAGAGGGCGCATGCTCGACTGCCAATCAAGAGGTCCCGGGTTCGATCCCCAGGTCAGGCAAAGTGTTAAATATTGGATTTTTCCATTAGGAATTATCTCAATAGCTGCCTGGAGTCTGGAACTGTGTCCGGTAGATGGCAATAGGCTCGCCCCCTATTACATGGGACCAATAACATACTGGCGAAATGTGGGTGTATCTACTATGGGACTGAGTCCTGGGTACACCTCTGCCTTCCCCTTCGGGAAAAAGGCGTGAATGTATGTATGTATGTATTATTACCTGACGACATGCGGATGCTTCCCTAAAGCAGCATGAGCGTAGACTTCAGTGAGAGCGGTCCGTTCCTGCGCCGACCCGGCGACGGGCCGCAGCGACCGTTTCACTGCGTACACGCATCCGTCTAATTTGTTGACACATTTGGTGACGCGGCCGAAATGACCGCGACCGATCTGACACAGCTCTAGGAATTCCACATTGTAGCGGGATATGTTGGATTCCTGGGGACAAAAAATTTATTAAGTTATTATCTATTATCAAACTATATTCATACTTTCGTCACTCCCCTGACACTCGACTCAATCCCATACAAAAGCCGCGATATAACTACCTACTACACTCTTTTTAGACCCTGGAAAAACATAGGTTACTTTCTTCCAGATATTCCCACGGGAACGATGTTTAACCGCGGGGCATAGCTGATCTCATATAATTACATACATACAGTCACGCCTTGTTCCCGTTGGGGTAGGCAGAGACTATTTCTTTCCACTTGCTACGATCCTGACATACAACTTTCGCTTCTTCCACTTTCATCACATTCTTATAAATATTGAATATACCTAATTATCGAGAAGTTTAAAAAGTTTAAAAAGTGGAGTGACCTTGATGGACAAAGTGAGGAACAGTGATAAGGGAACGCTGTGGCGTATTAGAAGATGTAATGACAAAGATAGAGAAAGGATTGCTGAGGTGGTTCGGACATGTGGAGAGGATGGATGAAAGGAGATTGATAAAGGAGATATAAAAGGCTAGTGTGAATGGTCAAGTCGGTAGGAGTCGACCTAGACGTACCTTTCATGAACAAGTTGATGTTATCCTAAGGAAAGGCCAGGTCAAAAGTACCAACAACCGACGAGCATGCATGAAGAATGTGATGAAAGTGGAAGAAGGAAAGTTGTATGTCAGGATCGTAGCAAGTGGAAAGAAATAGTCTCTGCCTACCCCAACGGGAACAAGGCGTGACTGTATGTATGTATATAGTAGTGGTAGGCCTCTTTTGCAGGGGGCCGCCTGGGGAAGTACCACACCTTTGCCAGTTATTCATCCGCCAAGCAGTAATGTGCAAACATTACTGTGTTCCGGTATGAAGGCCAATGTTACCAGCGAAATTACTGGGCATGATGGAATCAACAACTCATATCTCAGGGTGACAGGCGCAGTGCAGTGCCAGAATTTTGAATTTTAAAACACTGGGTGGCACTGTGTCTGATATGGGCAATCATGATGCTTACCATCAGGCACCTGATTAGCTCGTCTTGTCACTCACTATAATAAAAAAAAATGTATATATGTATGTATAATCGAAACATATAACATACACGTAATCTCTTAGCGGGTTGTTCAGGTGTAGCGTCCCACGTCGGTGTTTTTGATAATGCTCGCTTTTTCTTATTTAACGCTTGACCTGAAACAAAAACACAGAAATTATTATCATACGCGATCAGTATCAGTAACTTTTATCTTCAACCATAGGATATAGGTAACCATAGGACTGATATACATACTTATATAAGCGTACACCCCCAAATCATCATAAAAGTATTCCTATTCACCCAGAAACCCCTGTAAAAGTACTCCAATCACCCTGAAACACCTGTAAAAGTACGCCGACCACTCCAAATTCTCAGTAAAAGTACTCCATTAACTCACTATCAGTTATGGGCCGTCGCGCGGTAAGTCTGGTCTCGTCGTCGTCAGGCGGGAGGCTGCCGAGCGCGCTGTCTCCATCACAAGACGACGGGTGGAGGTGATGACTTAATACATATTTACTTACTATTGGCCGAAAAACAATATCACCCATAAAATAAACCTAATTGTCTGTAAAACACGATGCAACCCGGAACACAAGTGAAAGTATCTCAAGTACCCCGAATCCAAAACACCCTGTAAAAGTACTCGGACCACCTAAAATCACTTGTAAAAGTACTCGGACCACCTAAAATCACTTGTAAAAGTACTCGGACCACCTAAAATCACCTGTAAAAGTGCCCGTGTCACTTCGAAACACCTGTTAGCTATACAAAGTATCTTGTTTAACATATAGAAGTACCACAATCACCTCAAATCCCTAGTAAAAACTGAAAACTAACCATCAGGAGTAAAAGGATTGATGTTAGCTATGGGACGTCGCGCGGTGAGTCTGGTCTCATCGTCGTCGGGCGGGAGGCTGCCGAGCGCGCTGTCTTCATCACAAGACGGCGGGTGGAGGTGATGACTTGATCCTGATGGGGTTCCTGAGAGAACATATTGCATAATATAATATAACAATATAATATGGGACAACTTCCACACACGGTCATCTGGTCCCAAACTAGGCTAGATACCTGTACTATGGTAACCAGATGACTGATATACAGACTTATATATATATAAGCTTATAACAGACAGACACAGATCAAACACATATGTTCATGCACTCAAAGGTTTGATCTGGCCGGGGATCGAAACCGAGCCCTGCGGCACAGAAAGCAGAGTTACTACCATCTGAGCCAACGAGGCTGTCACCGTGTCTGTGTGGTGTGTGTTAAGTATGTAAGAATTTACATACATAATTTTTAGGATTCCGTAAAGGAAGAAAGGAACCGTTATAGTCACTTTTTAACGGGAATATGTGGAGGTATCAAGTTGAAATTGATATCAACTACTCAGATCTGCGGTCCCTTGTGGCTGTGAAAAACTCATACTTCTAAATAAACGCAATCAAACACAAAAAATCCAATTAAATCCAAACAAGTTTTCAGTGCCTTTTAATTTTTCTGAGATTTATTTACTTTGTGCAGGTTTTTCGTTTGGATTAAATTAGATTTTTTACTGAATCTTTGTATTGTTATTTTCTTGTTCTTAGTTGTCTTTATTATACGTAATTTTACATGTAGTATTTTTTAATCTTCCAAAAATGTGGGTTAATGTGAGCGAGGGCGAATTTGCTGAGCACCGCGTTTTCACAGGATACAGCAACTCTCAGCAGTTTGACACAATCCTATGGAAAATTTACTAAATCGATGTTTTGTATTCCCCTGTTTCCTCCGAATACAGTGAACCTATTTGATATATTTATATCCTGATATTTTAAAGTTGAGGTAAAGTATGTCCCTATTATTTTATTTTTGTTTATAAACTACATTTTTTTGTAGTGAACGTCCAATCGCACGAGTAAAACTGCTATATTTGGAAGTTCACTATGAAAAAACTAAGTGTTTATAAGAAAAAATAAAATGACAGGGACATAGGTTACATCACTATAAAAATATCAGGATATAAATTTAAATGGGTTAATTATATTCGGAGCAAACATGGAAATACAAAACATCGATTTGGTAAATTTTTCATAGGATTGTGTCAAATTCCTAGAAGGCCGCGTACGCTCTTAAAAACAAACAACCAAAGTTAAATAGGTATTATATATTTACCAGCTTGTGCGTTGATTTTGGGCGGGAACAGCCTCGACCTGGGCGGATGGTGTGATGGCGTCGAACACTTTTCAAGCAACGTCTTCGGTGTATGGGGACTGTCAAATAACCTGACAACAAAGGTTTCAATTCAATTCTTATTTTGTGACTTGTGAGAGTGCATATGAGTTTTATTTCAATATTTATTGTAGTGTTGCTTATTATAATAGTTTAGTATCATGCTGTAGAATATATAATATGATTGTTGATTGTGTTCAAAATTCAAAAGCTCTTATTGGTTAATTTCCATCGTTTGATGTCCAATCTCCCAACGTGATATTGGCAAAGTTGTGGTGTTAAAAACACTTTCACAAGCCACAAAATAAGAATTGAATTGAATTGAACACCACAACTTTGCCAATAACACCTACGGAGATTGAACATCAAACGATGGAAATTAACCAATAAGTGCTTTTGAATTTTGAACACAATCAGCAATTTTATATTCTACAGCTTGATACTAAACTATAATAACAAGCAACACTACAATAAATATTAAAATACAACTCATATCTTCATTGATAAACTATTTACTAAATATAAACAACTAATTACAATCTATATACACATAAATATATTATGTTTTAAATTTATGCTTATAAACTCAAACTCAAACAGATTTATTCAAATAGGTCATAATCTGACACTTTTGCACGTCAATGAAGATAAACAGTACTGAGTCTACCGTGCGTTCGGAAATATACCTCTACAAGAAGAACGCACAACAAACTTGTAGGGCTTAATTTTTTCAACAGATAATTTCACAATATTTGGTTTGGTTACATTCGTTTTCTTTGAAGGTGCCGCGAGGTGGCTATGCAGAAGTTTCCAGGCATCTTTGTCCTCTATGTACTGTATTGACTCTTTTTATTTTACTAACTTTAATATATTTACACAATAGTCTAATAAACGGTGAAAAAACCAAGGATAAGAGGAATTTTATGGAGACAAGACGAGGGATATCAGAAGGAATAATATCATATTATAGAGAAAACTGTTATTTAAAAAAAAGGTTTAAATGAAATGAATGAAATGAAATTGTTTATTGTGATAAAAACGACACGAAATCAATTACAATTATACAAGAAATAAAATATAATAGCGAGAAAAAAAATGCAAATAAAATTAGAAACAATAGCGTAATTCAAATTAATAATAAAAATAAAAAATAATATGGGTCAAATTAAATTAAAAAGACAATTATTATTTACAACGACACGAAATCAATTACAATTATACAAGAAATAAAATATAATAGCGAGAAAAAAAAATGCAAATAAAATTAGAAACAATAGCGAAATTCAAATTAATAATAAAAATAAAAAATAATATGGGTCAAATTAAATTAAAAAGACAATTATTATTTACATTAATCCATGTCATTATCTAGGTCCGGTCCGTTAAGAAATTAGATTTTGTAAGGAACGAAAGCGTGTTACTTGTTACCTAATATGACGAGGTCATAACACTGCGTTGCGACGTCGCAACGCATATATCCTACTAATAAATCTCAAATTTCAGTACAATGTAAAAACCTTACGTTTTGAACAGGTGAACAAAACGCTTGCGAGTTCTAACTCACTTCTAGCGCCATCTAGTGCGGTTTTGCTTAGATTGATGGCTGGATGTATGTTTGTAACTCTTTCACGCAAAAACTACTGAACCGATTGGGCTGAAATTTGGTATGCAGGTAGCTTAGACCCTGGAATAACACATAGGGTACTTTTTCCCCGATATTCCCGCGGGAACGATGTCTACGCGGGTGAAACCGCGGGGCACATACATACATACTTACAGTCACGACTTTTTCCCGTTGGGGTAGGCAGACACTATTTCTTTCCACTAGCTACGATCCTGACATACAACTTTCGCTTCTTCCACTTTCATCACATTCTTCATGCATGCTCGTCGGTTGTTCGTACTTTTGACCTGGCCTTTCCTTTAGATGACATCAACTTGTTCATGAAAGGTACGTCTAGGTCGAACGCGGGGCACAGCTAGTAATAAATTAAATTTTAAACTTGGTCGCATCGTAGCTTCACACCTGGCAAAACACGAAAATTTCTGGAAATTTCAAAGTTTTTGTACACAAAAATACGGGTTTCCCACTTGCAGATGCCACATTGAAATCCTCCTTTGCTCTCTTAACAATGGCTTTAAGAAATTCACCCCTCTTCCTTAACTATTGACAAGTTTGATTGTTACAATGAACACCTGAGGTTTAAATGAGACATTATATTATACGTAACTACCTACCTATAGAATAATATTATGGCAACTATATGACATAAAATATTATTAATTGCTTATTGAATTTAGATAATTGATTGTTCTTGGCGTAATTTTTCGGAACTCCATTGTAGGCTTCTGAAACAAGTCTTTGGTTTTTAGTTCCGATTTTTTAGTGTCAAAAAATTTTTTTTTTATGATAATGAGTGACAAGACTAGCAAATCAGGTGCCTGATGCAAGCATCATGTAAGCATCATGATTGCCCATATCAGACACAGTGCCACCCAGTATTTTAATATTCAAAATTCTTCGGTGCGCCTATCACCCTGAGTTATTAGATGTTGAAACTCGTCATGCCCAGTAATTTCACTGGTAACATTGCCCTTCAGACCGGAAGACAGTAATGTTTGCACATTACTGCTTGGCGGATGAATAACTGGCAAAGGTGTGGTACTTCCCCAGGCGGCCCCCTGCTAAACGGCCTACCACTACAAAAAATAACATGCACAGTGCACCGCCCTCCCAACCGCGAAATGGCATGCAAAAAGAATTAGGTATTTATATTATATTAATATATTATCTTAATGAGGTTGATCTTCCATAAAAAATGAAATTTCTCAAATATGAAGAAAGAAAGAATAATTTTCCACTCAATTATTTGTGGTTGGATCTTGTTCTGGCCTTTATTTACGCTTTATTCATTTGGTTAAATAATACTGTTAGAAATAATAAACGTCACGAGATAAAATGAAACACTTTTAATTAGAGAAATCAACTATCGTATCAATTATTTGAACAGGCGAATTGTGTCACTCGCGCCACCGGGCTCCAGGCACTGTTGCTCCCAGAGCAGGAGGAAGGGCGACTGTCCAAGTTAGACCATAGGCGCACCCCTTGCCCGGGCCTCGCAACATGATGCCACACCACACATGCAAATCTGCAAACGTGGCTGTTGAGGCCGCCTTAGGTTGCGTCGCTAACAATACCGTATGTTTTTTTTTATTGAAACAAATTGTTTAAAAAATATCATAAATATATCCAAGAGACAAACTGAACCAAACTATTTTAACTTTTAGACAGTACATTTCTAAATAAATTTAGTATTGAGTATTGAATGAGAGGGCAGGTGAAAAATTGCATAATTTGTCTTGCCAAAAAAAACTCAGGTAGGTCCAAAAATCCTTCACTTCAAGATTTCGGGTTTTCGGCATTCAACCAACATTGACCCTTATAGCGATGATAATAAGTGTCACAGAAAAGTTTATTCTTAAAATTTTTCCTAAGATGAAAAGCTTGACAGGTTAAGCAATATTGGATTGTATTTTAAAGCAGTTAAGGTTGATAATAAAATGCGTGTTAACACAAGGTGCGTAGGCGCAGATGTCAGCTGATTGTATGTACCTACCTACACATATGTTCAGTTGTTATTGTTTGGTATAACTGTTCTTTAACTGAATTTCGTAACCGAATTTTGTGAATGTATGTACTTCTACGTTGTAATTACGTTGGTAGTCCGGCAGCACGTTGGGCGGATGACATAGTACAAGTGGCGGGCGGAAGGAGGCCTATGCCCAGCAGTGGGATATAGTGGGCTGCGGATGATGATGATGATGATGTACTTCTACGCACTTTCTAAGTTTCTATATCATACTAATATTATAAATGCGAAAGTTTTTGAGGATGGATGGATGTTTGTTACTCTTTCACGACAAAACTACTGAACCGATGGGGCTGAAATTCGGTACGTAGATAGTTTAGACCCTGGAATAATCATAAGGTACTTTTATTCCGATATCCCCACGGGAACGGAGACCAAGCGGGTAAAACCGCGGGCCACAGTTAGTAAAACATTACATTCCATCACACCTTTTCCCAACGTACCCAGGAGTCAGTCCCATAGTAGCTACACCCACATTTCGCTAGTACGTTATTGGTCCCATGGTCCCATGTAAATTACATGGGACCAATCACATGATGTCATAGGAGGCCAGCCTATCTCCTATAAATTTCAGACTCCAGCTTGTCTAATACTAAGTACGAAAAGACGATCAAACACCGTACGTACGCCCGTACCGTACACGAACTTGGTTAGACACCTTAATTATCATGTTCGATCGTCTGGCGCACTGTCCGGCGAACATTATTATTACCTACTTAGTACTCAGGGTGACGTCATTATGTTATAGTTATGTATGGTACTTTATAACATTGTGACGTCACTACAGGTCACGAGCTCGTTCGGGTACTATCGGCGTGTTTTCGGTACTGGATTAAAAATGATTTTTTAATTTGATATAACTTTGTAATTATAGCGAATAAAAATAAACTAAAAATAGTTTTGCTACGAAACTTATATGTGATCTTTAGAATTATGCAAAAATAAATTCAAATACTTATTCCTACAGATCATAGTCATAATATATTTATTGCGAATACAGGTATAGAGTACAAGTACAAAGTTCTTACATGGAGCATATTGATCAGCTATATTCGGTCATTAGCATGCAATAACTAAATTTATCAGTCTAAAAATTATATTACAATTTTTAAAATCTAAATTATTACAATAATAATTAAAATCATCCCATTAAATTAAAATAAAATTAAGATCATCCCAACTGTTGTAAATGAAATAAAATAATATAAAGTAGTAGGTATGTAGGTACTTACCTACTACCTACCTACATAACCAAAATTATCTACAATAAACTATAGACAACTTAAAATTAAACTTCCTTCAATCATAAATACTACTACAACAAAACAAATCCAACACCACTCTATAACAGTAACTCAACAACTTTCGCCATTCCTAAATCCTAAACCAGTTTTGATATAATGGTCATTCATTGTTGTATGGTTTCAGCGATATGATAGAACTTGTCAGGACATGTTGTGTTGAGTTACAGGCATGTTTTGGACAGGATAACTGGTAGAACATAATATTATTAAGATCAACAAAAATCCATGAGCAAAAAACCATAGCTTCGGAAAAGAAATGGTCTTAGAATATTCCCGGGTAGAGAATGTTATTTGCAATAACACCCAAACATAGTAGCTCTCTTACCATCGCCGATTAATTTATAACTAGATGACAGCCTTGTTGGCTCAGATGGTAGTAACTCTGCTTTCAGTGCCGCAGGCCCTGGGTTTGATCCCTGGCCAGGTCAAACATTTGTGTGCATGAACATGTCTGTGTGTTATAAGCATATTAATATGTATATACGCTATCCGGTTACCATAGTACAGGCTTATAGCCTAGTTTGTGATTGGACCAGATGACCATATGTGGAAGTTGTCCCATATTATTATTAGATTTGAATAAACATTTTTCCTGTTCCAATTTTAATAGGACATTTGCTTAATTTATTGTAATTATACACGCCACACGATTGAATCCATTTGATGTGCGAGCGACTGTGCCACTATACTGAGTAATAATAATAATAATGTTCGCTGGACAGTGCACCAGAGAATCAAGTTTATTTTACAGCATTACCAATGTTCCATTCTCTCGTCTATTCATTTTAAAGTAATTTATTTTTATACTCATTCATTTTGTAAACATATTAATAATGCTATTATTATTAATTATTATACCTAAATAGACATGTAACTGAAAATTATAAATAAATGATTGTATTGTATTCTATTTGTAGTTAAAATATTATTCAAGAATTGAGAGGAAAGTTTAATGGCATTTTTCCATACAAATCTATTACCCTGCTTCCTCCCTAGATAATGGAGTGAAAGCATTTTTTTCTTTCCACAAAATCAATAAGCACCTTCCTGTTATTTACTTTATTCTACAAATTACTTGTTAAAAACTTCAAAAACTTGACTGCCTCAGTAGCATAGAGAACTCTTGACTCAATTCCATACAAAAAACGCGATATAACTACCTACTACACAGACACAGCTCACATGAAGTTTTGTACACGCGCAAGTGTGCGTGAGGTGATTTCCGAGCAAAGCAGAGCTTGTGGAGAGCTCAATCTCGCTGGCGGGGCGAGGAAGGCCCGACTGGTGGGTGGATGACAGTGTCCATTCTATACATAGTATTATTATCTGTTCTGTGATAGAGGTTCACAAGTGCTACTGCTGATCACGAGGTCCCGGGTTTGATCCCCAGGACAGGCAATTAGTGTTGTTGGATTTTTCCACTAGGAATTTTCTCAATGACAGCGTGGAGTCCAGCACTGTGCCTCGTAAATGGAAAAACGCTTGCATCCTATTCATTGGTACTTAAAAAAATTTTACTGGTAGAGTGGGTGTACTATAAGTTAGGTACAATGAGTCCTGGGTACACCTCTGTCTACCCCTTCGGGAAAAAGGTGTGATGTTATGTTTGTTTAAACAACTGGCCCAATTTTGATGATTGACTTGAGAAATGATTTGATATTTTTATAGTGGCATAAAAGTGAAATTAAGAAAAAAGTTTTATAAATTTTAGATTATATGGAGGGTTTAGGACAGGTTTAAGATAAGGATGTCAGGAACACGCTGGATGCAGGCCGCTTACAACCGGACTGGATGGAAATCTATGGAGGAGGCCAATGTACAGCAGTGGACGTCCTATGGCTGAGATGATGATGATGATGATGGTTGGTTTATTTTATTAACTAAGAAAACTAGGAAATAATAATTATTTGTAGCATTGAATGATCACAGTTCTATCAAAATACTATATACTAGATGGCGTTGATAAACAATGCAATATTTCTGAAACACACATGCGTTTGAAAAAACATACATTTACACCTTTTTCCCGAAGGGGTATGCAGAGGTATACCCAGGACTCAGTCCTAAAGTGGTTACACCCACATTTCGCCAGTATGTTATTGGTCCCATGTAATAGGGGGCGAGCCTATTGCCATCTACCGGGCACAATTCCAGACTCCAGGCATTTATTGAGATAATTCCTAATGGAAAAATCCAATATTTAACACTGCCTGACCTGGGGATCGAACCCGGGACCTCTTGATTGGCAGTCGAGCATGCACCCTCTACGCCACCAAGGCAGTCATGCGTTTGATTTGACAAAAATGAGAACTGTTACATTATTAACTAGTTTTATTAATTATTAGTCATAAAACAATATTATTATATGTAAAAGAATTTTAGTGGGCTCTTATTTTTTTTTATTAATAGCCTAATAGAAAATGAAATTATAACAGTTTGAAACTAATAATTTCGGGGGAAAATAATTAATTGATGTATAATCCTAATGAATTAAAATATTTTTTTAATTAATAATCAGGAATATTAAATATAAAGAGCTTTATGAGCCTTATCCATATAAGAATTTATGTTATTATTTAAACATTTTAATTGAATTCTATACATACTTAAGCGTCCCTGGCATTTGTTATACTTTGATACATAGTTAATCATGAGCAAATACAATAATTATAACTTGATAACATCTCAAACTTGGACTTGGTATAAAAGTGAACCGAAAAACTATGTTTTAGTGTAATTACGGGATTATTTCGATTCAGCATGTATTTAAGGCGAGTTTCATAGAACTTTCACATAGAACGTGGTGTTTTCTACATGGAATTTCAATGAGGATAGTCGGGAACATACCTGAGAGCCCTAACTCTTTTGTAAGGTGGACTATGAGACGCAGGCGCCGTGGCAGCGTCTTTACCACCTTCCTCGTCATCAAAACTGCTAAAATCCAGCTTCCTAGGCACTATAGACCCCTGTATAGGGCTCAAATTGTCCGTAAATATGCTATATGAGTCTGGCACTTCACACGAAGTTTCCACTGATAATTCTGACGATTCATTGTTATTATTAAAACCGTTTCTCATTCTATACCACTCCGTCATCGTTATGAACACTTAAAATACACTATATAGACACATTAACACAAAACAATCACTTGATTTCGTTATTTCAATCACAAAGCGCACTTTCACTGATACAATCGGCGTTATGGCGGATGACGCATAGCACCTGTTTTCGGGTTTTCCACCAATCGCAGCGTGGCAAACGACCGGTGAGTTAAAAATTCAAATTCTATTGGTGGAATCCGACGAGAACCTAAAATGGCGGCTGATTTTCTGTCAATGGAGGTTTAAGGACGCGTTCATGATTTTTCTAGACTGCGTTCTCATTAAACGTATTTTCTTATTATTATTATTATTATTATTTTCAAAATTACAGTTATTTAAGTCTTGAATTTTAAATAATTTATTTATCCTTGCTTATCTTTCCTCAAAGTAGAATTTTCGAAACTACTCTTTAAGGTAGGGTCTCACGATGCAATCTGACTTGCGATTTGTTGATGTATTTGTCACAGTCGCGGTTGCTAGTCAGTGCTCTACTCACATTGCCATTTCGATTTGCAATTTAATTCAGTAAACAGCGCCTTAACGTCTACAAGCCTTCATAAAGTACAAATAATGGCACCAACGCTAAATTAAATTTCACTGTGGCATTTGCATTTGCTATTACTGCTTTAAATGAAACATCTGTTAAGAGAAAGTAAAAAAGATTTTAGGGGGATGGCTAGGTACAACCCAGAAATAAAAAATTACGAAAAAGTAAATGCAACACATAATATAACATACCACAACGCCTAATTCCCGAAGAGGTAGGCTGAGGTGTACCCACAGAACACATATACAAGGGTGTACCCAGGACTTAGACACATAGTTGTACCGCCCATATTTTGTCAGTATGTTACTGAAAGGAAGTAAGAAAGAAAAGGCATTTATTGAAACACACATTTATAAATTATTGGTCAGGCTGTCATATGGATAATTCCTAAATCCAATAACACTTTGCCTGGCCTGGGGATCGAACCCGGGACAAAATGCAAACACCTATAATTAATTTATGTCCACACCATTTATCTGCATACGCCAAACGGTAGGTACAGAGGTGCGCCTGGTGCGTTTCACTCCGCGGTACCCAATACACTCGCACTGAGGGAAAATTACAGCAACCGCGCTGCTAACGACACAATTTGTTGCAACGATATGGCGGTCGCTAGCGCGGGTGATGTGCGACTTGCGATAAATTGCATGCAACCAGCAATCTACTTTTCTAAAATGCAATTTTTTTTTAATGCTATATTAGTTATTGAAACTCGTCATGCCCAGTAATTTCACTGGTAACTTTGACCTTCAAACCGGAACACAGTAATGTTTGCACATTACTGTTGGGCGGATTCACATGCTATCTGTTTTTTTTTTTTTTTTTTATTTGTACATCAAAACATCTCCAAACAAGAGCGTTTGGACCTTTTTTTACATAATTAATTGCATTATTAGGCGTTTTCATTGGACTAACTTAAGACTATCTTGAGGGAGTCCATAGCGTAATATTTTTATTTTATTAACCTATTATTATACATACAGATATAAATACATTATTTAACATAAATATATAAATACATACATATATAATTATAATACTTATACATATATACATATAGATCTATTACACCACAGAACACCTGGCACAGACCAACCCCCGCTCGCAGCACCCGTTCACGAGTTGACGCACGTACCAGCGCCGTCCTCCTCAACCATATTAGAGGGAGGAGGGCGGCCCACCACGCGACGCCGCCGATAGCTTGAGCAGTTTAGTGAGCATGACTGTACCAAATGTTCCCCGGTGCATTACATCTAAAAGAGAAACAAACCTATTCATACTAATGGCTGAAGTGCAGATTTACCCCGATGGCCGCTGTGATTATTCAAGCTGAAACGCTAGAGCGCTCTCCTCACAATAGCCATATCACGGTGAGACATGGCCATGGCGATATTATGCTCCTGTATCTGCTCTGAAGTCGCTGCCCTCGCCGCTCTCACGAATCGCCCTATCGCGTCGTCATCGTTGTCGGTGTAGTAGACACAGATGTTGGTGTGTCGCGACACTGCTACTACCGCGTGCGGGACGCTCTCGTGAAGGCGCAGGGGGGACGACTTGGTCTGGATGATATAGACCCGCTCGTAGGTAAGTCCCTGAGCTTCGTGGATTGTTAGGATACGAGACCCTGTACCCGAACCGAACCCTAGGGTGCCGAGGGTTCCCTTTTCTTCTTGAGTGTGCACAAGGTATAAGGTTTTCGGGAGCTCCATAGGGATATTCGCATCCGTATATCTGACCAGCTCAAGGGAACGTACTCTAGATGACGATGAGTACATACCGGAGTAAACTTCTCTTAAGGCGTATGCGACGTCCATAGGGCACCGATGCGTGCAATACAGCTCCTTGCCGATACTGACCGTCTGATGAGGGCGATGATACTTCATCTCAAATAGATTCTCGCGATCAATATACGGCAGTTGGTTTACATCTCCGATGAGGACAACTTCTTCCGTTTGGGACAATCTGGCGGCCAAGATAATAGCTCCAAAGTGGTTCATGAGAGCCTCATCTACCATCAAGCGTCCACATCTCTGAGGCTCCTGGAAACCGTTTGTAAGGATTGACGCCATAGTCCGCACTCCAATGAAGCCCCTCTTGCCCAATCTGAGTGCTAACTTTGACCTCAAGTCCCTGGCCGCCTCTATGGTCGTTGTCACAAGTACATCATTGTTCTCATCGAAGGTGTCTACCAAGAAAGTTGTCTTGCCACATCCGGGAACCCCATTAACCCATGTAAACTTCGGTACCGCCCAATTTTCCCATGCACTCCCAGCGGCAGCATCCCCAGATATGGCGTCCATAATTCCAAGGATTCTGTCGTCGAGCATAATACGAGTACAGTGGGCAGTAACTACGACGGGGTCTTCAGGTGGTGTATAAAACTTCAAATTGCCAGTCCGCCGAGTCTCCTCTACGTCCAATGCTACAAAACCGCCCGTGGCGTTATAGGCAGCCATATATCTTCCCGACATCGTGCCCTTGATAACACGACATGTGTCATTGTTGTATATGGCCGCTTCGGCTTCCTTGAGCTTGGCGTCTAGCAGTGCCAGATTCAGACGACTCTGGTACGCTGGCTGCAGGATGTTCTTGCACGTGGCCAAGTTTACCTCTCTGGTAGCTCTGATAACAGCCTGAAACTCGAGGAATGCAGTGAATGCGTGGTCTCTTGCGCTAGTAGCTTGGATCAGACTCGGCGAGCTGACCTGTCCTTTATCAGCTCTCGATCGAGCAGATCGCGGTGTTTCTGTCTTACTAGGGGATTTTCTCAGTAACTTCTCAGTGACCGCGGCCTGTCTGACGGATCGTGTGGGTTTAGAAAGTTGTGCCATTAGGGTGTTAAAAATTGTGTGGAGTTGCCTTCTTGTCTCACTCTTCTTTTCCTGGGCAACCAAACTGCGCTGATGTTTTTGCCTCTCTCTGGCATCTGCTATCCTATTTTGCAAGCGTTCTGAGCCGCTTAATGTACTTGAGGTCAAAAAGGTGGCTGGGGCTTGTCGCTGTTGCTAAGTCGTGTTTGGGGGTTTTGAGGTAACTCAGATTTTCCCCTCTATCCTCATATACGACAACCTCGTGATGTTCCGAGGCTATTAGGCAACCGTATCTATCGGCGATTGTTCCTTTTTCGACTCCGAGTACCATTGCGTCTACGCTTACTTTACGAGGTCTACCGTCCGCGGCCTGATTCGCCTCTCCCATCCTGGTTAACACTGTGCATACCTGTGCGAAAGCAGTCTCCGTATCCTGTTCGAATAATGCAACTATCTTGTCTTGTAGTCGCATTATTCGACAGGAGCGGCCAAGTACCTTCATTACAGGTAGTGCGCTGATTTTATCGCGCTTGATGCTTGTTCTGTGAGTATTCCCATTCAGTAGATTAGCGAATCCTGGAGATATGAAAATGCGGTTTCCGGTTCCCTCGCGACAGAAACATATGCCAAGGCTTTCCGTTTGGTTGTCCATGAACAGTGCCACCCCGCGGATTCTGATCCCTGGCACCCCGCCTCCCGCATACGCTAGTAGATCTAATTGTGGCTCGTTCTCGTTTGCTGGATGCCTGGATCCATACTCCGCGGCCCGGGCTGTGAGGTCGATGGTTTGGACTAGTGTTTGTGTAGTGATTATCGGTGTTGTGTGTGTGTCACTCGATGGTGGACATGCTATCTGTTGCCTTGCGACAAATTGCTCCAACAAATCGCAAGTCAGATTGCATTGTGTGAGTAGGGCGTTTTAAATAGCGAATTTTTCGGGATGTGATAAATATATAAATCGGTACAATAGAACGATTTGAGTAGACAATGATTGCAACTCAATAACTCATTTTATTTAAATGGCAATTTTAATGCAAATATTTTGACAGAATTTGACATTTGTCATTCGACAGTGTCGTTTTCACTGTTCTATTCACTGGTTCCCATAGGGGTGTCCTTTTTTACGCTCGATCCGATCTTCTGGATCGATACGGATTGCATCCGATCCGATATTCAAAAGATCGATCCGAGAAATCGCATATAAATAAAACATTTTAAGATACCATTTTATTTGTCAAAAATCATATTATTCACTATTCAAGGTACATTACCCATTCAATTAATGATAGGAATTCCAAATTTTACATCCGTATCATATAATTTCCCGTATTTTTTTATCTGCTGACCACAATTTTGCAAAGGTCAATAGTAAAACTATGATTTTAAGTACACTTGTTTTTTTTTTGCAATATAAAAAGACTAAAGTTCCAAATTATATTAATTTGTTTAATTTTATTTATGAATAGGTGCAAAATTACATTTCAAACCATATGGATTGCGATCCGCCCCCTTATTACGAACAGCAGTAGAAGAGTGGGAAGTGTTTAATTGCTTAATGTCTGCTGTCAAACGGCATACGAAAAATGACTTTTGACAGCAAAATTTACTGCTGTTGTTACGCGATTGCATGTTCGTAATACCACCCCCGATATTTGATAATCTATGGACATACGGATCGTATCGCATTCATTCGATCCGATCCGATAATCGATTGAATCGTCGTTGTTGAAGATCGATTTTTTTTGGCCTATCAGTTCACTCTGTTACTCTGTTCACATTGTTTTGGAATTTCGGGATGCAGGTTCTGTGGTTTACAGATTTTCTGTTTTGTAAAAACACAGAAAAGAAATTGTTAAATCCGAAAATAAACCATCGAAATCCCTAAAAATTAACTAGTGTTTTAAAAATAAATTGATGTACTTGAAAATACACAATGACGATCGTAACTTGGCTAAAACTTAGTTTATTTCTGTGCCTACCTTACATAAGTTGGCAACAAAGTGTTCGGCAAGATGAAATCATATTTAACTATAATAATACGTGAGTATTGGGCTGAATTTATATTTAAAACCCATAAATAATAATTCGAGAACGTAAACAATCTATTTCTTATCCTGAATCAAGGAATTTTATCCTTTAAACATACATTCGTAGTTCACGATGTACCTAGGTACCTACATAATATTGCTGTATGAGCTATGTACCAAGGATAATAATAAATAATAACGATTCATTATTTCCAATAAAGCTGATAAGGGAAATACCTATTAGCTTAGCCTTCCCTGCGTAGATATTTAATTATAACCAACTAGGTCAGAATATTGAAGACATTTTTTTTAATTATGGAAATGTTTAAATTAGTATTAGTATTAGCTTATTATTCAACCCAAAATATAGTGAGAAATTAGTACCTACTCCAATCTATTAACTATTTATTTAAATAGAAACTACAATAGCAATTAAATGGAGGCAAGTCCATTTATTGTAAAAAGGAAAGAACAATACTTCAGCTGCCAACTGCCAACTTACTATTTCCTCTCTTACTTTTTATAGATTAACCAGCAACTTAGGGCGGCAAATTATTTCAGTCATACAGAAATTATATAGATCATAATACTATCAATTAGATGTTGGATTAAGTATTAGGGCTTGTGTTAATCAAAAACATCACCTGCTGCTTGCAGCTTCATGGTTAATTAATATCCTAATGTTTATCTACACATATTTATTGTTAATATTAAATTTTTTCACTGCTTTCGTAGCGAGCTGCTCGCTATCTAAAACACTGCAGAAAATTCAGGGACTATTTAAATTTCGTGAAATCGTAGATATGGCTGCCCATTTGATGGGGAGGCCTATGTTCAGCAGTGGACATTCTATGGCTGAGATGATGATGATGACCTTGCATTTCACCCCTATGAGCCCAGGCCATAAACCGCGTCCTCCCATGTGTGTATTTACTGTACCTTTACTGTATTTTTTAAACTTTCAGATACATGTACAATGTACAGTACACAGTTAACGTTGACAAGAACACTGAATACATCATGGAATTTGCTGGAGTAAGTTATTTTTTTTATGATAGTAAGTGACAAGTAAATCAGGTGCCTGATGGTAAGCATCATGATTGTCCATATCAGACACAGTGCCACCCAGTGGTTTAAAGTTCAAAATTCAAAATTTCAAATTTTGCTGGTATGCGTTTCAGACCGGAACACAGTAATATTGGACATTACTTTATAATAAGCCTTCTTTAGTAAAGTAGATTTTATATAGGTTTTGAATTTACCCTCTGAAAATATTAGTAAGAATAAAAATTATTTTATATCTATTTGTTAAAAATTATACATACATAACAAATTATATATTCAAACTCAAACTCAAACTCAAACAGATTGATTCAAATAGGTCATAATCTGACACTTTTGCACGTCAATAAAAATAAACAGTACTGAGTCTACCGTGCGTTCGGAAAGATACCTCTACAAGAAGAACGCACAAGAAACTTGTAGGGCTTAATTTTTTCAACAGATAGTTTTACAATATTTGGTTTGGTTACATTCGTTTTCTTTGAAGGTGCCGCGAGGCGGCTATGCAGAAGTTTCCAGGCATCTTTGTCCTCTATGGATCCTCTACTGGTTGACTTTATAATAAGCCTTCTTTAGTAAAGTAGATTTTATATAGGTTTTGAATTTACCCTCTGAGAGCCCAGTTATCTCTTTTGGGATTTTATTATAGAAACATACACTATTTCCTAAGAATGTCTTTTTATTTGTTTTAGATAATCTAAAGCTAGGTGCAGCTATTTTGTCTTTATTCCTAGTATTAAAATTGTGAAGGTCACTATTTAATTTGAATTTATGTAAATTTTTACGCACATACATGATGTTCTCATAAATGTATAAGGATGGTAGGGTCAGTATGTTTATATCTTTAAATAATTCCCTCAGGGATTCGCGTGGACGCATCTCATAGATGGCACGAATCGCACGTTTTTGTAGTATAAAGATAGTTTCTATATCTGCGGCTGAGCCCCACAACAGAATCCCATAAGACATCAAGCTATGGAAATATGCAAAGTACACTAATCTCGCCGTGGCTATATCTGTTAGTTGCCTAATTTTATAACCGCGCGCGTATTAATTATATATACATACATAAAATTATATATTTTGTTAAAAACTATATATTTGTTACAAATTCTATTATATTTCAGGATCAGCTAAAGCTTGGCGCAGCGGAGTATCACACGCCGGCTAGAGTGACTGTGGCCAGTGACTTTGCCAATAGAACATACCCACTGTTCATTACTGCTAGACAACAGAAAGGTATTATTCATATTCATATACGTTGGATATACATATATTTAATCTCTAACTAAAAAAACTTTATATAAGTAAGTATGTTTAAGACATTTTTAACGTCAATCAAGCCAATAACGCACAAGAAACTTGTAATTTGTAAAATGTTAAATGTTATTTACTGGCAGTTTTACAATATTCGTTTGTAAGGTGCTTGGCAGTGGCTATGCAGAAGTTTGCAGGCATTTTATCCTCTAATGTAATGGTCATTTATGTATTCATCAATTTAAATTACTGCGTCTGCGGCCCAGCAAAAATATACTCAGCTTCAAATCCAGAGTCCCTGGATGGAATAAATGATAAATAAATAAATATACTCGCCATGGTGTTATCGGCTTTAGAATCGTGCTCCACCCTCTCTACCCGTGGTTGCCGTAAGAGCCGGCTAAGGGTTAACAGATCTAGAGGACGGGCAGCAGCGTCCTCTGCAACAAACCATCGAACTGCGCTCAACAACCCGCCTGTCAAGCGTGTCGAGTATTGGCAAAACCCCCCTTTATGGGGGAGGCCTATGCTCAGTAGTGGATTACCAACGGCTGATATAATAAAAAAAGATATATATAATATGAGACTACTTCCACACATGGTCTTTTGGACCCAAACAAGGCAGAGCCTGTATTTTGTAACTAGAAAACTGATATACATACTTATATAGGTACGCTTATAACACCCAGAAACAGATCAGACTTGCTCACAAATATTTGCCCTGGCTGGCGATCGAAGACCGGGACCTGCGGCTCAGAAGGCAGGGGCACTGCCTCACATGTGAACGTGAAAAGTTCTTGAAACATGTGTTTTCGGTGCTACCGTGATTCGCATTGCACGTTAAACTGTAGGTCCCTATAGTTTCCTATAAGATATGTAGGGGGCAGTCGCTAGCTCATGTCGGAGGTTGCGTAGGAATCTTGGCGACCAGACTCTGACAATATGGGTTGTCCACATAACACATATGAATTGACCAGAGCAGTGTAATTGGGGTAACCTGTTCTATTAAGAATAAATTCAAATTATTATTATCTTTATTAATATGTCTTAGGTGTTTTTTCCTGGCAACTTCCAATGCTGGTGCAAACCCCGGTCAGCTTGGAACAGTTTACCAATATATCAAGAACCCTATGCCCTCATAACAACCTGTTCTCTGAAGACGAAGACACTTGCGGTATGTTGAAATTGTGAACATTATTCATTGATCAAGGACATTTACTCAGAAGGTTGACAGACAACCTTATAATGACAGCAGGAATATGTTGGCAAGCTTGCAACCGGACTAGATGACAATCTATGGGGGAGGCCTATGGCGTATAATAATGATGATATCATTGATTTACAAAGAGATCATTGACTAACAAACTCAATCCCAAATTCATTTATTTAAATAAGCGTTAAAAATGCACTTGTGCATGATATTAATGTTAAAAAAGAGCTAACTAATCACATATTATAAAGTATTCATTGACTTACAAAAGTGCTCATTGACTGACAAAAGTGCTCATTGACTTATAGAATCTCATTGATTTACAAAAGTGCTTATTGACTGACAAAGTGCTCATTGACTTACAAAAGTGATTGCTCATTGAAATTATTCATTTACTTACACTGCCTCGGTGGCGTAGTGGGCGCATGCTCGACTTCCAATCAAGAGGTCCCGGGTTCGATCCCCAGGTCAGGCAAAGTGTTAAAATTTGATTTTTCCATTAGGAATTATCTCAATAGCTGCCTGGAGTCTGGAACTGTGCCCGGTAGATGGCAAACTTACAAAAGTGCTCATTGACTTAAAAAGTGCTCATTGACTTAAAAAGTGCTCATTGACTTACAAATGTACTTATTTACCTACAAAATTGCTCATTGACTTACAAAAGGACTAATAGCATTTTGGGCCTATTTCAATAAATGAATTTAAGTTGAGTTGAGCTCATTTGAAATTGCTGCCAAGTTTATACTGAAAAAAAAATTTGAAGAATTAAGTTTATATTTTGTAGAATACTTGTTGTTACTTCAGTGATTATTCCCTAAAGTCAATTGAAAGAGGTTCCCCCAATATTTTAATTTATGTTTTCTCTCTTTTTGTTCACGCCTACTAGCCAATGGGAAATGGATTAAGGTCTACTGTGGCCCTTTAATACGTAAATAACATAATAATATAATATAAAAATAATAACAACCTTTTATTTATAAGAAGTAAAGCTAAAGTAGACAGGAGAATTTCGTACATTGACCTTTTACCTGTCTCTTTCTTTCACGTGTAGATATATTGCCGTCCCGCTCGCACGAAGCAAAGACCGCTTCGACGTGACGGCAATAGTTTTACTTACAGGTTTGATTAGGCGCTCCGCAAACAGAGCAATTTTTGTTAATGAAACCATCAAGTTATTGGAGATACTATCAACTTTTTTAAAGTGTTAGCAAAAAGTTGCCAGTTGCAGCAACAAACAGGCCCAGTTTACGCATGCCTCGATTCTTACTTAATTCTATACGTATTATACTTATCAAATCTTCAGCAAAAATGCATTGCCGAATAGAGAAACCAGCAACTTGATACAACTAGTACAAATTCGACAGTTGGTTGCGGCAATTTGAAACTGATTCAATCGAATGCAGCCACTGGAAACTATTGCCGATTATTTATTTATTTAGCATTCCATATCATATTTTATTCACTATCATCATCACATATTAAAAAGTTACATTATAGATTATTGTTTTGTAGAAAAAGAACAGATTATTGCAACTAGCCACCGAAGTTGCTATGTCTGCGCAGTTTCTATATGTCAAAATATGTAAACAGGGAGTTGCCTGTTGCTGCAACACGAAACACAAAGTTGCTGTGTCCGCGGAGCGCCTTAACAACATAAACTGAACAAGTCTAACTAAATAGAAGGTTGTCAAACACTCTTCGACCGCACAATGTTATAAGTTGTATTGAACATGAACGATGGCGCTAGTGTGCATTAGCTAAGGCGTTTTAACAACTATTAGGTTAAACGGCGTGATTGTATGTTATGTTTGTATATCCTAATATTTTGAAGATGAACTATTTTTTTTTGTAATGAACGTCTAATCACGCGAGTTAACTGGGATTTTTAGAAGTTCACTGTCTACTAGAAAATAACAAAGGTTTATAAGAAATATTAAAATGACAAAATATGTATGCATAGAGTGTACGCGGCCTTCTAGGAATTTGACACAATGCTATGAAAAATGTACCAAATCGATGTTTTGTATTCCCGTGTTTTCTCCGAATATAATTAACCCATTCTTTAAATTTATATTTTAATAGTGAAGTAACCTATGTCCCTGTCATTTTAATTTTTCTTATAAAGCCTTGGTTTTTTCATAGTGAACTTCCAAAAATCGCAGTTTTACTCGCGTGATTGGACGTTCAATACAAAAAAATGTAGAGTTTATAGACAAAAATAAAATGACAGGGACATGCTTTTCTTCTTCTTTAAAATATCAGGATATAAATTTATCAAATAGGTTTTCTGTATTCGGAGGAAACAGGGGAATACAAAACATTGATTTAGTTAATTTTCCACAGGATTGTGTTAAACTGCTAAGAGGTCCTGTATCCTGTTAACTGTCTGTGGTGTTATATCTACTCTTTAAGGAAAAAGTGTGTTCTACTCTGTTCAGCTTTTGTCCATAGAAAACTGAACGCATCTTATTCTACTCTATCATAATAAATGCTACCAAAAACTTTAATATTGTATCGTTATTTGATTAGTTGTTAAAACGTGCTAGCTTATAGACTGTGGCGCCCTCATATTAACAGAGATAATAAACAAACTGTAGTAGATTTTTATTTCCAGACGTGTCAACACTGAACACACCAATCGTTCACTTAACGTCGTCCTCGCCAGACCCGATAAAAGTTACCATTTTGGTAGAAAAAGTGGAAGATTTCTATCTCAAATTAAATTCTACCACGAACTTGACAATAACACCCAGTCAACCGAAATACTATTTCTACCCATTCGACCAGAAAAATAAATTGGATTTGAACGCGCAGAATATTAAAAGGAAGCTTATGTGTAATAAGGAGTTAAATGACTATGAACAGCGCAAGTTGACGAGTTATAATGAAGAAATGATTATGTATAGGCAAATTGGTTGGATGTCGAGGCCAAAAAGTGTGATTGTCATGATTGAGTCTGATGATGACATATGCGCCGTGGTTTCGATACAAAACTTTTCGGTAAGCTTTGGTCTAGTGGTTGTCAATGATACAGCTGAGTGATGTCCTGGATTCGATTCCCAGGTCAGGCAAAAAGTATGATTTTGCATTAATGCTCAGCAAATCTCAGAAGTATACTGTTTGACGTTTCATAATTTAGTTAAAGAATATATTCTTATTGCAGTAAAAGTTACAGTAAACTAAATGTAACTATGTTATGTTACTACTAACGCCATCTCTTGTTTAATATGACGCAACTTTTGTTACAGTGTCCAGTATTCGATAATGAAAGGGATATTTTGTATGATGGATATTATCTAACTATGACCAGAAGGGGTGGCATAACGCTTACTGTGAGTACTTTTATCAATTTTGAGTTTTTGGTCAACATAGTACATATCATAGTACATTGAAATTTTATTAGTTTTAACAAATATTTACGGGTTTTTATCAAAATATGTACGTGCTTTTAATATGTTTTGTTTTTTAATATTACATATTTGACTAGAAACTTAACAAAAGTTTCTACATAAAATTCACAAGAAAGAAAAAGACTATCCAATCCGCCTACTTATGTGATAACACTAAACTAAAGGATGTTCAAGAAATCCGAGACCTAGGTGTAATTTTAGACTGTAAGCTCAATTTTGTTTCTCATATCGATAACATTGTAACCAAATCAGCCCAATTATTAGGATTTATCAAACGAAACAGTCGAGAGTTCAATACCAATACCAAAATAATTTTGTTTAACTCTCTTGTACGCAGCCACCTCGAATTTGCTAGTGTAGTTTGGAATCCATTTTACACTACGCACTCTCAACGCATCGAAAACCTACAACGTGCTTTCACAAGACACCTCGCCTATCACACCCCATCATTCTCTCATAGAAGACCTTATGCTCAACGTCTACAGAAATTTAAAATGACTAGCCTCTACGACCGTCGCAAAATATTAGAAATGTACTTTCTATACAAATCTTTAAATAGCAAATCAAATAGCAATAACCTAATAGAAAATTTCCCATTGACAGTTCCTCACAAATATCCACGACATCAGAAATGTACTTTCTATACAAATCTTTAAATAGCAAATCAAATAGCAATAACCTAATAGAAAATTTCCCATTGACAGTTCCTCACAAATATCCACGACATCCCATTCGCAACTTACTTCATGTACCTTTTTCACGAACAAATCTTGGATTACAATGCCCCTTTACTCGTATCTGCAAACAGTACAATGAACTATCCAATATAATTCACGACCTTGACGTATTCCACAATAGCTTTCCCTCATTCAGAAAAAAAATCATTGAGCACTACACACCCATTAACGATCATAACAATACCAATCCTTAAAAACACTTTCATTAATTATTTATTTGAAATATATTATTATTATTTTCTTTATTCATGTATAATCTTAAAGTATCTTATGTATCTTATTATTTGTTTAATTTTTAATTATCTTTTTTTCTTTCTTAACTTTTATAATACCTACTCGTTCATTTTTGTTCATTTTGTCTAAGTTTTTTCAATTGTATTCATTCATATCATTTGAGTTTTTTCCAATTGTTTATATTCACTCATATAATATTTAATTAGTAACGAGCTCTATGGCGAATGCTATGTACGCCTATATATTGTTATACATATAAGAACTTGACTATGTAAAATTAAAATTATTTAAAAATGTATCTGTATAATGTGGCTGTACTCATTAAATAAATAAATAAATAAATAAAAACTTCCCGGCTTAAATTAGGTTAATGTATTATAACATATATTTTAAACAAATATTTACACATTGTCATCAAACATTTACATATTTTAATCAAAGCCTTTACACATTTTAATTAAACTTTGATGCGTTTTAATTAAACATTCTCTTCATTTCAGC
Organism: Hemistola chrysoprasaria; assembly: GCA_947063395.1. Lineage (NCBI taxonomy): Eukaryota > Metazoa > Arthropoda > Insecta > Lepidoptera > Geometridae > Hemistola > Hemistola chrysoprasaria. The sequence continues at coordinate 5,637,904 of OX346737.1, read as the reverse complement.
AAGACACATTCCCGCTAGGTTTCTACATCGTATTCATAGTAAAGACCTCAGATGAAGATTGTATTGAAAGTAGTAGTAATAATGGGACGGTGTCGCCATCTGTGGCACAGTATTTCGGTTGGCAGGAGAGGGTTAATGTTGAAGTTGCCGGCGATGGGAGGGTTAAACAATTTAGGTATGTTTTTTAAATATTTTTTTGTATTAGAGCGGGGCTAAAATAACTTTTCAAGCTCTAGAGGTTAAAGAAAATTCCTTGTTAATTTTTGCCCGTCATCAACGAGATTCTATTTTTTTTGTTGTCGCATGTATAGATTATTAGCTAAAATGTTGTAATGAAATTGTTTTATTTTCATAACATTATTCAAACAACAGATAGTTTTACAATATTTGATTTAGTTACATTCCTTTTCTTTAAAAATGTCGCGAGGCGGCTATGCAGAAGTTTCCAGGTCCTCTATGTACTGGTTGACTTTATAATAAGCCTTCTTTAGTAAAGTAGATTTTATATAGGTTTTGAATTGACCCTCTGAGAGCCCAGTTATCTCTTTTGGGATTTTATTATAGAAACGTACATTATTTCCTAAGAATGACTCTTTGTTTTAGACGCTAAGTTATTGTATATATTAATTATATTATGGATATAATTTTTTTTGTGTGTATGTATTATGTATGTATGCATAAACAGTGAAACAGGAATACCTATATAATATTCGTATTATTATTTAAGTTTATTTTAATAAAATTTCTTAATACTATAAAAATAATAATACGAATATTATATAGGTATACCTGTTTCACTGTTTATGCATACAAACATAATACATATATATATATACTACTAAATATATATATTCTACTAAACCAAAATCTAGTAGATTTTGGTTTAGTAGAATTACTAGTAAAATTACTACTAATTTGTTTTTAATATATTTAATATAATAAATTAATAAAAGTTTTGTTTTTAGTTTCAGAATAATAGAAACTATATCGTATCGGGAGTATTTGATAGCGGCGAGTGTGGCTTTGGCATTCTTTCTGTCATTCTACGTTGCATTCATAATATCTATTGTGTTTGAGAAGCGAAATTTACATAATACTCTTGTTAATGTGGGTAAGTCTAAAACATCATTTAATGAAGTCCCGTATGACGACGAATGACGTATTGTATTTTTTGTTTTTTATTGCACACCACACTTAGGTGGTAGAATGTATTGGACATATTTAATGTTATAACACCATTTCGTACGACATTCTTGCAATAAATTATTCTGATTCTGATCCCTGATCAGCTTATTTTATTATTTCATGCTCCCGTCTTGTCCCGTTGCCCCATAATTTACCTATAACTGACATATTTATAATTTATTTTATTTGGTTTTCTTTATTAAATTGGCTTTATTTTATTTTGGAGATTATTAATGTTTAATTTCAATTAATTCTTTTTTTTTGTTTTTATGCCTTTATTGAAAAAATACTAAACAATAAAGCTACCTACATATTAATTTAATGTGTTATGTTGATATTTTTAATTCAATTGTATTTGTCACATATGAACTAAGAGTCTGAAATAAACTTTTTTATTTTATTACTAGCTGTACCTCGCGATCACCCGCGTAGACATGATTCCCGAGGAAATATGGGGGATACCCTAAAGTGTAATTTCAGGGTCTAAACTATCTACACACCGAATTTTAGCTCAATCGGTACAGAAGTTTTAGCGTAAAAACGGAACAAACATAAACACAAAAACAGCGCCAGATGGCGCTGGGGTCGAGTTAGAACTCGCTTGCATTTTGTTTACCTTTTACAAACGTAATTTTTTTACATTGTACTGAGATTTGAGATTTATAATATTAGTAGCGCACGCCAATAAAGCTGCAGCCAGCTTCTTTCCGAAATCTTCAAAATTCATCGTTATAGCTCAGCCAAATTACATAAAATGTTAGTAAACGTCCGTTAAATAACCATTATTATTATGTTATTCATCAGAAAGCGACATAGCGTCCCCAGTAATACCGCACGACGTAACAAACGTGACGTCGGCGCGGCGACGTCACGTTAACGTAATGGACGTGAGTGGTAGCAGCACGTCACGACAATGTCTGGTAGGAGATGGTGATAATTTACATGGTAATTATGTGTGTTTATATGTGAAACGTCATTATGAGATCTCCCTATTCTGGGATCTCCCTAATCCGAGATCTCTCCAGGTTAAAATAATATGGGACAACTTCCACACACGGTCACCTGCTCCCAAAATAGGCTAGAAGCCTGTACTATAATAACCAGATGACTGATATACATACTTATATAAGATTATAACACCCAGACACAGATTAAACAGACATGTTTATGCACACAAATGTTTGACCTGGCCGGGGATCGAATTCGGGGCCTGCGGCACTTTCCTTCCCGCCGTTTACAGCACATGACAGCTGTCATGTGTCAACGACATGTATGACGTGTGAAGTTTTTCCCACGTCAAGCAGTTCGGATTTAAACGATTTACTGGTAAGCCGCACATAATAGAAAATTATCAAAATTGTACAGAAAAAACTATTCCCCGTAGTCATTGTTGATACGGCTCGAAGGACCAAAAAAAAAAAACTTGAACACAGAGTTACTACCATCTGAGCCGACGAGACTGTTAAGATTAGATAAGATCATCTTAACAGAAAGTAAGATGGTAATCATTTACATTGTTATTCTATTATGTGTGAAACGTCATTATGAGATTTCCCTTATCTGGGATCTCCGTAATCCTACGTATCTTTTAAGACGATAAGATCATCTTCCCTGGACGGAAGATGGTGATAATTTACATGGTAATTATGTGTGTTTTTATGTGAAACGTTTCTGGGATCTCCCTAATCAGAGATCTCTCCAGGTTAAGATTGGATGAGATCATGTTCCCAGGAAGTAAGATAGTGATAGTTTACATGGTAATTATGTGTATAATTATATGGAAACGTTTCTGGGATCTCCCTAATCAGAGATCTCCATATCATCCATCACATAATATGGTTGATTATATTCGGAGGAAACGGGGGAATATAAAACATCGATTTGGTAATTTTTTCATAGGATTGTGTCAAGTTTCTCGTAGCTAGGATACAATCTTAAAATGCATTTTTTTATGTTAGTCACTCACAAGCATAAAAAAAATGCAAAACAAGACCAGCAAATCTGATTGTAAGCATTATGATTGCCCATATCGGACACAGTGCCACCCAGTGTTATAAAATTCTAAATTGTGCGCGGCACTGCACTGCGCCTGTCACCCTGAGATATCAGCTGTTGAAACTCGTCATGCCTAGTAGTTTCGCTGGTAACATTGCCCTTCAGACCGGAACACAGTAATGTTTGCACATTACTGCTTGGCGGATGAATAACTGGCAAAGGTGTGGTACTTCCCCAGGCGGGCCCCTGCAAAAGAGGCCTACCACTGCAAAATTTATTTCTTTTGTCTATTAGATGGCAGTTCGTCATCTGATACTGAATCCGATATATCGACAGTGGCGACTGAAGACGTTAATGATAAAGAATACAGGACGAGTGGGAAATTATGTGTCGCTAACTTGGCCAAGTAAGTTGTATTCATAATGCTGTGCCCCGTGGTTTCTCACCCTCGTAGTCTTCGTTCCCGCGGGAATATTGGAATAAAAGTACCCTATGTGTTATTCGAGGGTCTAAGGCTGGGTTTTTTAATCACTGGTTATATCAACAGATGGTTAAATTTCTTGACAAATAGTTAAAATTCGACAAAATTCGTTTTTTCATTAACTATTTTTTTTCATTAATTATCACAATAACTGCCTGGAGTCTGGAACTGTGCCCGGTAGATGGCAATAGGCTCGCCCCCTATTACATGGGACCAATAACATACTGGCGAAATGTGGGTGTATCTACTATGGGACTTAGTCCTGGATACATTTCTGCCTACCCCTTAGGGAAAAAGGCGTGAATGTATGCTATGCTATGCTATTTTTTTTCCACACGATTTACCCATTGGTTAGAAATTTAACTATAGTTAGTTTGACAAATGGTTAACTCAACTGTAACTAACGATCAAAAAACCGGCCCTAAGTTATCTACATACCGAATTTCAGCCCAATCGGTTTAGTAGTTTTGGCGTGTAACAGTAACAAACATCCATGCATCCATCCATCCTCACAAACTTTCGCATTAATAAAATTTATAGGATAGTAGAATTGTGAAACTTTGACGTCCTTTGTGGGTCATTTAGGATGTGAATTTTCAAAAATCCGTCCTTATTACACGTCCAGATAACAACGATCCTCCATTCCAAGTTTCAAGGCTCTAGGGCCAGCGGTTTGGGCTTAACTCCTTAACTCTTAAGCCGATGTTCAGCAGTGGACGTCCTATGGCTGAAATGATTATGATAAATGATTGTTTTGTTTCAGATGTCGCCCTAGAGTGTTACAAGCGAGATCCAAGATGTATTTATGGAATGTTTTGACTGTTGCTGTTTTCTATACCCTGCCCGTGATACAATTGGTTGTCACTTATCAGAGGGTAAATATTTTCTATTCTTATACCTTCACTCGCATTCGACAAGACTTATGTAAGGCCTATCAATTTGTAAAAAACTCCTAATTTCTTTTTGTAGTGAAAGTCGCGTGTAAAACAGGATTTTTTAGTAGTTCACTATGAAAAAACCGAAAGTTTGTAATAGAAAATAAAATGACAGGGACATGGTTTATTCACTATGTACTTATATTATAATGGTTATTATATTCAGAGGAAACAGGGTAATACATAACATCAATTTGGTAATTTCTTTCATAGGATTGTGTCAAATTTCTTGCAGCAAGGATACACTCTTTAAATAAGCTTAGGTAATAAAGTAGCTATTAGTAGGAGTAGTAGTTAGGTAGTAAAGTAGTGTTGACTGCCTCGGTGGCGTAGAGGGCGCATGCTCGACTGCCAATCAAGAGGTCCCGGGTTCGATCCCCAGGTCAGGCATTAAATATTAGATTTTTCCATTAGGAATTATATCAATAACTGCCTGGAGTCTGGAACTGTGCCCGGTAGGTGGCAATAGGCTCGCCTCTTATTACATGGGACCAATAACATACTGGCGAAATGTGGGTGTATCTACTATGGGACTGAGTCCTGGGTACACCTCTGCCTACCCCTTCGGGAAAAAGGCGTGAATGTATGTTACGTTAATTATAAAGCAACTAACTTAATGCTAGAGCAGCATTATCTACCAGTTATCCTAAAACTAGAGAAAATGTTACACAAATTGGGCGGAGTGCAAAACATGAAAACTTTAAAATAACTAAAACTACTTAATAAAGCAAAACATAAAACAAACAGCAGATAATCATAAAACCAAATAACCAAATGAAATGAAATGAAATGATTACTTTATTTGCATGAATACAGAGATATAGAATGTTCTTGCTTATTGTATATAGACCACTGTACTCGACCAAATTGTGCAAACATATACTAATATACATAGTAATTAATAATTAGTAATTATTTAAAAAATCAGTATGTCAATTTATATAATAATATTAGACGATAAGTACATTATTAATTAATTTAAAGATTTCAGATGACAATTTATATAATATAAAAAATAAGAAAAATTAGAAAAATAAATAATAATAGTCTACACCATGTATACTTATATATAAAACACAATATATAGGCATAATACATAAATAAAATGAATTATATATGCCGGGGCCAGAGGGCGCAGGGGAATCCAAAAACCTCTTCTATGGACTAGGTCTTTAATAAAATTCACATTGCGATAATGTGTTAAATCTATCTTATATCTAAATGCGGCGACAACGGTCCGATGTTAGGACCGAAGTGATGGGTCTTTGAGGTGCAGGCATCGAGCAGGCGAAAACAGTCTAAAATGCAGCGTCGGCCCTTTGTGACGTCGGTTCGAGGCCAAGAGTAAGCTGGGTGTGACGTCAGCGGGGATAGTAGAGTCGCTGGATGTAACAAATGAAATAATAAATAGTGTTTTGTGTGTTTATTTTTAATGTTTCTTTGAATAAATTTACTTCGAATATGATGTTATGTTATAAAAGGGTTTTCTGAGAAGAATACAATTTTTTTTTTCATTTAATATATTCTATTTCAGATGTTAAATCAATCTGGGAATCAAGATCTGTGTTATTTTAATTTTCTGTGCGCTCATCCGTTAATGGTGTTGTCCGATTTCAACCATGTTTATTCTAACTTGGGGTATATATTGCTTGGAGTGTTATTTTTATGTCGTGTTTGGAGACGACATAATGTGCACAGGAGGAAGACTGAGGCTGAGGTAAGAATTAAAAAAAAATGTATTTTGCTATTTGTTTTTAATTTCAAGTGTAAAAATGGAATTGTTTTAAAATTTGAATTTTGCGAGTACTAACAGGCCATATTGAGTTATGTTTACTTATATTATTATAATGACTGCCTCGGTGGCGTAGAGGGCGCATGCTCGGCTGCCAATCAAGAGGTCCCGGGTTCGATCCCCAGATCAGGCAGTGTTAAATATTGGATTTTTTCATTAGAAATTATCTTAATAACTGCCTGGAGTCTGGAACTGTGCTCGGTCTACCGGGCACAGTTACATGTAATAGTGGGCGAGCCTATTGCCATAAATGGCAATAGGCAAATGGGGGTGTGCCTACTATGGGACTGAGTCCTGGGTACACCTCTGCCTACCCCTTCGGGAAAAAGGCGCTATTGTATGTTAAATGTTAATGTTTTTATATTATTTTTATTGGGAACTTTTTTTTTATGCATTTCTAAAATATTAAGTGATAAATAACTTGAAATTAATCGTTTTCCCATAAAATAGCTTGAACTCAAACTCAAACTCAAAATCTCAAAAACTTGAAATTATTATAATTTTCAGAAAGAGCTAGGTATCCCTCAACACTTCGGTCTCCTTTACGCAATGGGTGTCGCTCTAGTCAGCGAAGGATTACTATCTGCAGCCTATCATGTTTGCCCTAACAGCATGAACTTCCAATTTGGTAAGTAAATCTATACTAATAAAATGAATGAATGAATGCATACACAAAAATTAATTTAAGTCGATCCAGCCGTTTAGTTGCAGTATAGATAAATAACCTATATACCGACTGCAGCGCCATCTGTCGGGCTGATTTGTGAATAAACCATCCAGGTCGTCACCCAAACGCATACAAAAATCATTCAAATCGGTCCAGCCGTTTAGGAGGAGTTCAGTGACATACACACGTACAGTTGAATTATATATATAAAGTATATAAATAATAACAAATTTTCAGATACGTCATTCATGTACGTGACGTCAGTGTTATGTATGGTTAAAATATATCAATCCAGACATCCGGATATAAATGCGCGTGCGCACGCCACATTCGCCGTGTTAGCACTTATTATATTCATTGGTGAGTGTTTTTATTTATCATGCACATCTCCAAACGGGAGACGTCCACTGCTGAGCATGACTTCCCCCATAGTACGCCATAAATTAAGATATGGACACATGTAGTCTAGATGCTGACGCTTGTTGTATCGTTTGGTGCTTGCAGCAGTTGGAACACTTGGGGCCGGAGAACGCTTTGGCTCAGATGGTAGTAACTCTGCTTTCTGTGCCGCAGGCCTCGGGTTCGATCCCCGGCCAGGCCCAACATTTGTGTGCATGAACATGTCGGTTATAAGCTTATGTAAGTATATATAGTGTTAAGATGCGCCACCGTCTTTCTGCTGTAAATAAATCCTCTCCATCCATCGGTTGTCTGGAAGAAATCGCTTATTATCGATAAGACCGCCGCTTGTACATTTAAGTTTAGTTTCTGTGTGTAATGTTATTTTCTTTGTGTTTGGTGTACAATAAAGTATTATCTTAAAAAAAACATACATTCACGCCTTTTTCCCGAAGGGGTAGGCAGAGGTGTACCCATGGAACTGAGTCCATAGTAGATACACCCACAAAAGTATTATCTATCTATCTATATTATATATCAGTCATCTGGTTACCATAGTACAGGCTTCTAGCCTAGTTTGGGATCAAATGACCGTGTGTGGAAGTTGTCCCATATTATTATTATTTTGTTATAGTGAAACAGAGAATAATTTTTAATTGATTAATTTTTTATTTGAAATTGTATCTTTTAAAATATAAAATATGTTTATGTTTGTTTGTTTCAGGTTTGGTTGGAGTGTTGAATGCCAATTTTTATTTCTGGATTGCATTCACTATTTTACATTTGGTCACGTGTCTGATAATGACTTTTCAAATATATTATCTTGGAAGATTCAGATTGGGTAAGTTAAATATTATCTCTATACATAGTACGTAGAAAAAAAATTTAATACCAACAAAAAATTATAAATTTCTTTGCAATTTTTTTTCAATAGTAAATTGTGTTGAGCTTCGTTGGCTCAGATGGTAGTAACTCTGCTTTCTGTGCCGCAGGGAACGGGTTCGATCCCCGGCCAGGTCAAACATTTATGTGTCTGTTTGATCTCTGTCTGTGTGTTATAGGCTTATATAAGTATGTATATCAGTCATCTTGTAACCATAGTACAGGCTTCTAGCCTAGTTTGGGACCAGATGACCGTGTGTGGAAGTTGTCCCATATTATTATTATTATCACAATAAATAAATTTTATATTCAAATTCATAAATGTGAATGATAAAAGAAATAGCAGGAAATGATTGGCAAATCAAACAAACCCAGGATAGAGACGCATGGAAGAATCTGGAGGAGGCCTTCACCCGAGGAGGGGCCCATATTCAATAAGAAATAAAATAAATAAACTACTAACACTAGGTAATAAGATAAAGATATACAAACATTAAATTAATAATAACTATATATTAGATAAGGAATGAATAGGGGAAATAAAAGCTTTTTTTATTATTTATTTATTAATAAATGTTTTCCAGATGTAGGTATAGTATACAGAGCCGGTAGAGAGCTGCTCACGCGCCCTCTGGCGGCGATCACGCCAACTTACTGCGGACGATGCGTTTTACTTATTATTGCTAATTTGTCCAACTGGGCCATCGCCGCTTATGGGTAAGTAGTATGAATAATACATACAATTATGTTATACTAGTGTAAGCCCAGCGGCTTTAAAATAAAATAAAAAAAATTAAATTCATTTATTGCAGATTTCATAAACCCATAAAATGTTTCACACATAAAATTATTATAAAAACATAACATACATTCACGCCTTTTTCCTGAAGGGGTAGGCAGAGGTGTACGCAGGACTCAGTCCCATAGTAGGTAAATCCACATTTCGCCAGTATGTTTGATTCCATAGGTCGGTCCCATGTAATAAGGGGCGAGCCTAATGACATTTCTCGGGCACAGTCAAACTCCAGGCAGTCATTAAAATAATTCCTTATGGAAAATCGAACCCGCGACTTTGAAATTGGCAGTCTAGTTGTAAGACAACATACATACATTCACGCCTTTTTCCCGAAGGGGTAGGCAGAGGTGTACCCAGGATTCAGTCCCATAGTAGATACACCCACATTTCGCCAGTATGTTATTGGTCCCATGTAATAGGGGGCGAGCCTATTGCCATCTACCGGGCACAGTTCCAGACTCCAGGCAGTTATTGAGATAATTCCTAATGGAAAAATCCAATATTTAACACTGCCTAAGACAATTTTACCCAATATAGAGTAAACTATGTTTTCTCTTTTCACAGAGTAACTCAACACAGCAGAGATTTCGCCTCACATCTATTATTAGTTCTAATGAGCAATTTATTTCTATATACATTATTCTATATTGTGATGAAATTATTACACAGGGAATCTATAAGATGGTATAGGTGAGTGATTGTTTTACAAGCTTTTTTAGGGTACCGCAAAAGGCAACAAGGAACCCTTATGAGATCACTTATCCAACGTTTCCGACTAGATGGCGCTGTAAGTTCTTAAAACGCCCCTTAGCCTTTTGTTCAGGTGTCGAGGTATTTTTTTAAATTTGTTATTAACTAGGATACAGGACATCTTAGCAGTTTGACTCAATCCTATGGAAAATTTACTACATCGATGTTTTGTGTTCCCCTGTTTCCTCCGAATACAGTAAACCTATTTGATATATTTATATCCTGATATTTGGAAGTTAAAGTAAAGTATGTCCCTATCATTTTAATTTTTCTTATAAACCCTTGGTTTTTTCATAGTGAACTTCAAAAAATCCCAGTTTTACTCGCGTGATTGGACGTTAACTACAAAAAAAAGTAGAGTTTATAAACAAAAATTAAATTGATAGGGACATACTTTACTTCATCTTTAAAGTATCAGGATATAAATATATCAAATAGATTTACTGTATTCGGAGGAAACAGGGAAATACAAAACATCGATTTAGTAAATTTTCCATGGGATTGTGTCAAACTGCTTAGAGGTCCTCTTTCCTGTTAAATCAATAAATAATAAGTATGGAACCCTACTTAGCATGCTTACCAAGGTACTTCTTAGCGATTTATTTTATTCTGACAATTATTATTTTCAGCTGGGTTTATATAGCGTTGACCTATACAGTATGGTTTGGTTCGAGCTACTTTTATTTGGATCAAAGCACTAATTGGGCGGTAAGTATTTTTTTAACTGAATTTGCAATTTTCCTCTATTTGAAAAGGTTGGTTAATCAAAATTAATAAGTGTGACATGCTTATTATTTCTTAAAGTTCAACTTTAATGAATTTGTTTAATTACTGAATAACATATTATAATTTAATATCTCTAAACATCTAATATAACAATAATGAAATATTATGAAAAACTTTTGCACATTTGACATATTTTTTTTAAAGATTTACATATTTTCATCAAATCTTTACACAACTTCATCAAACTTTAATACGTTTTAATCAACCATTTTACATGGTTTAATCAAACTTTTACGCATGTTAATTAAAATAACTTCGTTTCAGCTAACGCCAGCGCAATCCCGTCAAAACAACAGGGTGTGTTCTTTATTACAATTATACGATTCGCACGACATTTGGCACATCTTGTCTTCAACCGCCATGTTTTTTTCATTCAATATGTATTTGACAATTGATGATAATTTAAGTGAAACACTTAGGGATAATATTATGGTGTTTTAGTCTTTGTAACTTACATAAGTTGTGCTTGGCTGTGTATTGAACACCCGTATTCAAGAACAATACTTATATAAGGTTCTGTGATAAGTAAGGAATTTCTCACCGCGTTCGATACGGCAGTCAATTCTTTCACATTGTATTTACCGGTCCTATGCGTTCGTGCCGTCATAGTGTTGTTCTTTGATTACGGGGGAGTGTTATGGTGTTATCCGAACCGAACGAAATGAATTTTGGAATCCTACTAATATTATCAATGTGAAAGTTTGTTAGGATGGATGGATGTTTGTTACTATTTCACGCCAAAACTACTGAACCGATTGGACTGAAATTCAGTATGTATATAATTTATACCCTGGAATAACACATAGGGTATTTTTTATCCCGACATTCCCACGGGAACGAAGACTACGCGGGTGAAACCGTGAAGCACAGCTAGTAAAGAATAATTCTAAAATTCGTTTCATTCGAGTCGTTCGGCTCGAATAAGTGTGCGTTTACCTTAAAAAGTACAACCCACGAGCATGTATGAAAAATGTGATGGTAAGAAACGACAGTCGTGTGTCAGGATCGTAGCAGGTGCAGATAAATACACCCGTATTCAAGAACAATACTATGATAGGCCGAACGCAATTGTAAACAATTGCCTGCCGTGACAAACGCGGTTTTAAATTCTTTACTTATCAGAGTATCTTACATAAGTACTGTTCTAGAATGAGGGTGTTAATCTCTGTCTACCACAACGGAAACAAGGCTTGCACTCTATGTATGTATGTTTGTATGTATGTATGTATGTATGAATGAATGTGTGTATTGTCACTTTGTCTTTATTAGTCTCATGTATAATAAAATTAATTATACCTTTTCATTATATTTATATATTGTATGTATATAATATATGTATTATGTATGTATGTATGTAAAAATTACAATATATTTAATTAATTTATTATATAATATATTATTTATGTACTTTTATTATTTATATTAGTATACGTTTATAATGTGTATTAATTATAATATTATGTATTATCTATTATTATTTTATTTTCAACAACAATGAGTACACTGCCAACCAGAAATATTCATAATTCTACTCCGTTCCGTTCGGTTGTCTGAAAGAAATCGCTTTAAGCGATAATACCGCTATTTGTACTAGCCTAAGACTAACTGTACCTACTTTATTTTAATAATATTATGTTCGCTGTAAGATGTACAATAAATTGTTTATGTATGTATGTATGTATGTATGTATGAGCATGTATGAAGAATGTGATGAAAGTATAAGAAGCGACAGTTGTTTGTCAGGATCGTAGCAAGTGGAGAGATTATCTGTCTACCACAACGGGAACAAAGCTTCAATCAATGTATATATATATATATATTATGTTTGTCATACTTTACTTGCCTGCACGGCTTAAAAAAAGGTTTTGTCTTCGATTGTAAAAGTATTTTTATGATATTTGTAAATACGTAATTAATATGATCAAAAAAAAGTTTTTTTTAATAACAAGCGATTGTGAACGAATTTATTTATTTAAAAATTCTGATAGAAATAGGTGTAGTGATACTGAAGGTGTAACTACCCGTCAACCTAAACAACCTGCAAAATAAAAAATTACAAAATTCGCCAAAATTTCGACTTCGCATACAAAAGAAACGGACTCGTAATAATAAATAATAAAAAAAAAAAAAAAAAATTCTCACAAAATTTTTCGTGCTTATGTACTATGTGTTACAGGTTTTATATATTGTTGATCTATCTTGTGAGAGACTGGTGCCTGTGTAGGTTTCAGGAGAACCTGTGTTACAGGACACCAATAATATTTTTAAAACATCGCTTTAATAATATTGGCAATATAATATCTAATGAGTAAACATTAACTACAAAATACTGGCAGTCATATATTATAGGATCGTTGTAATAGTAAAGAAAAAGAAAACTAACATTATGCTTAAATTAATACTAAGTAAGAAATCAATGAATTCAATGAAATCAAGGAAGTCGGGCCCAGAAAACCTTACACTGTCTATCCTATTTTGCCGGGTAGAGAATGTTATTCGCAATAATATTCACAAACATAGTAGCCCTCTTATTATTGCCGTTTAATTTATAATTTGATTTGAATAAAGTGAGGTTAAGTACTAGGTTTTTTTAATGGCGACACGCGTTCTGATTTTAGTAGAAAATTTGCTTAATTTATTATAATTAATGGTTCTTCGTTCCCGTGGGAATATCGAGATAAAAAGTACCCTGTGTGCTATTTCAGGGTCTTAACTATCTGCATACCGAATTTCAGCCCAATCGGTTTAGTAGTTTTGGCGTGAAAGAGTAACAAACATCCAGCCATCCACCCTCGTAAACATTCGCTTATATAAGTTGGATGCATGTTTGAAAATCTGATTAATAGGCCTATCGAATGAAATCAAAATTATAATGTCAGATCCACTTGGCCCAAAAACCAATAACTCCTTTGCCAATTGAGTATTTAAATTTTTTTCGCATTAATGGAAAGATCATATTATATAAGTTTCGTACCAAAACTATTTTTTATTCGCTATAATTACAAAGTTATATCAAATTAAAAAATCATTTTTAATCCAGCACCGAAAACACGCCGATAGTACCCGAACGAGCTCGTGACCTGTAGTGACGTCACAATGTTATAAAGTACCATACATGACTGTAACATAATGACGTCACAATAATGGCGACCACTCGTAGCGCATTCGTGATCAAGTGACTTGTTGGAATTTTATCAATTTTGAATTGCTTATAATTAATTAAAAATATATTTTTGAAGTGATTTTTGGATCGGATGAGATATAATTTTTATTAAACTTTCAGAATAAATTAAAAATGTTACATTTTTTTTCAAATATTCAATTAATTGATCGAAATTATTTTTTGCGAATTTCGTAATTTTTTTGTATATTGTTTAGGTAAACGGGTCGATAGCACCCCTTAAGTATTAACTACACCATTTATATCACGTATTAATCTCTCAGTGAAATTTGAATCTATTATTTTTAAAATAACTCACTTTTTTTGTAGTATGTGATCGTTTTTCATAAAGAATTTCTATTTAATTATGTTAAAAACATTTATTTTTATATTTTTTCTAACCAAATTATACATAAGATCATTTCAATTTCATTTTAATTAATTAATTTAAGACTGAAATGTTAATTAATTGTTGACTAGTTATCGCACATGACTTTGCCTATATTAATATATATTTCTTCCTTAGAATAAAAACGGATTTTACCGTTAAAATTAAAAAGAAAATTAAGCAAGAACCCGTGTACAAGAATGGTACTTATGTAAGGTACTGTGTTAAGTAAGGAAATTGTCATCGCATTCGTCACGGCAGGAATTGGTTTGAACTGGATTAACCGGCCCTATGCGTTCGGCCTGTCATAGTATTGTTTTTGTATACGGGTGTAAGTATTTATTCGTAAATTAATAAATAATAATCATATTATCAGTTTATTATTTAGTTTAACCACATTTTTATATGATTTTTAATAATAAATGCAAATAAATAATTTTGCAAAAAATTATAAAGGTATAAAGGTTTATATGGATGTTTGTTACTCTTTCACGCCAAAACTACTGAACCGATTGGGCTGTAATTCGGTATGTAGATAGTTTAGACCCTGGAATAACATATAGGGTACTTTTTATTCCGATATTCCCGCGGGAACGAGGACTACGCGGGTGGAACCGCGGGACACAGTTCACAATAAAACGCAATAAGTATTGATAAGTAGTTACATGATAATTCTTCATTTTTTATTAAGGTGCTATTTAAAAATTAAATTGTAATAAACTCATTTAAGAGCCCGGCGACGGACGAATTCCCCATACAAATGTAATACCTATATTATTTACAAATAAAGCATGTTTCCTTTTTTTTTATGATAGTGAGTGACAAGACGAGCAAATCAGGTGCCTGATGGTAAGCATCATGATTGCCCATATCAGACACAGTGCCACCCAGTGTTTTAATATTCAAAATTCTGCGCGGCACTGCACTGCGTCTGTCACCCTGAGATATTAGTTGTTGAATCTCGTCATTCCCAGTAATTTCGCTGGTAACATTGCCCTTCAGACCGGAACACAGTAATGTTTGCACATTACTGCTTGGCGGATGAATAACTGGCAAAGGTGTGGTGACATTGCCCATGTTACCAGCGCAATTACTGGGCATGAAGAGTTACAACAACTCATATCTCAGGGTGACAGGCGCAGTGCAGTGCCGCGCAGGATTTTGAATATTAAAACACTGGGTGGCACTGTGTCTGATATGGGCAATCATGATGCTTACCATCAGGCACATGATTTGCTCGTCTTGTCACTTACTATCATAAGCTTGGGTATACTTTTTGTATACACTTGTACGGGGAATTCGTCGGTCGCCGGCCTCTTAAGATGCTTTACAAAATTTAATTAAAAACTGTAAATATAATGTAATATATTTATTTAAAATTATACTTGCCTATAGCTTTTTTCTAATAGAAAAAAATATATAAATAATTATGAATATAAATGAGCACGAGGTCCCAGGTTCGATACCCAGGTCAGGCAGTTTTATTGGATTTACATTAGGAATTATCTCCACTGGAACTGTGCCTGGTAGATGGCAATAGGTTCGCCTCCTATTACATGGGACCAATAACATACTGGCGAAATGTGGGTGTAACTACTATGGGACTGAGTCCTGGGTACACCTCTGCCTACCCTTTCGGGAAAAAGGCGTGGTGTTATGATATTATGTCAAATGTTAACCATTTTTAATTTTAATCTTGTAAACTTTTAACTAACTTAGAATAAAGGCGGACGGAGTCTTTTAAAACTAGAAGTGAAGCACCATAGTAAGCCAGCTCGCTAAAACATGACGGCACGCACACATTCACACCCATGAACCCCTAGAAAAAAAGGTGGGAATGTGTGCACTCTAGCAGTTAGGGGTCAGCTTATGTGGTTATTGATCAAGCTTTTAGCACAAGAATCCTTTTCGTCCACTTAAGTAGACCTACCCAAACAAGTGTACATACTGGCTTACTATGCTGCTTCACTTGTATTAGAAGACTCGATGCGCCTTTTTTTCTAGGTTCATGTTTTTAACATAACATACATTCAACCTTTTTCCCGAAGGGGTAGGCAGAGGTGTACCCAGGACTCAGTCCCATAGTAGATACACCCACATTTCGCCAGTATGTTATTGGTCCCATGTAATAGGGGGCGAGCCTGTTGCCATCTACCGGGCACAGTTCCAGACTCCAGACAGTTATTGAGATAATTCCTAATGTAAAAATTCAATATTCAACACTTTTGCCTGACCTGGGGATCGAACCCGGGACCTCTTGATTGGCAGTCGAGCATGCGCCCTCTACGCCACCGAGGCAGTCATGTTTTTAACTTTAACAAAAAAATGCACATTTCTAAAGAATTTTTAGTGTAAAAATGTAGGGTAGTTATTAAAACAATGAACTTGTGAGTGTAAGTATTTTAATGTTAAATTCTATAGATCGCTAGTCTTTAAAATAAATGAAGCTTTTTTTACAAAAAATATCGTTTTATTTACATTAATCCTATTTCCTACTAATGTAATAAATAAATGCGAAAATTTGTGAGGATGGATGGATGGATGTTTGCTACTCTTTCACGCTAAAACTACTGAACCGATTGAGCTGAAATTCGGTATGTAGATAGTTTAGACCCTGGAATAACACTCTGGGTACTTTGTATCCCGATATTCCCATGGGAATGATTTTCAATAGGTGTAAGGAAACTAGCGTCGCGTCGCGTCGTGTTAGTGGAACTGAAATTAGTTTTGCTACTTGCTCACAGATGTCGGTAGTAAACTTTTGAGACCATTCTGGCAAAACAACTAGGCGTTTCAATTAAATTCTGCTATTCAACGCTAGATGTCGCTAGCTTCCCTGAAATTAAATCGGTTTATATCACGCACGTAGGTGCGTTATCTATAAAAAATATTATTATACAGAGAATATAAGATGGTGCTCCATTTTGCAAATCTATGCTAAACACTCAATGAATGTCCTATTGTTTTGTATATATATGTTTTAAACATAGGTTTAAAAAATCTTTAGACCATGTCATATTTTCAATGAAAACCGGTTATCTATGATCCATTTTAAAACACCGTGGCACATTTGAATTATTTAAATCCTACCATAAAATTATCTATTAAGGAATTCATAAATAAAGCTTTAAATGTGACTATGATTACACTGTCTACTTAATAATACAGGTGGACAAAAATGTAACTAAAATACTGCCATAAGCAACTGCCGTCAAAAGGCGCTAGTAGTGTATAGACGGTGGCGCCCTCGTACACATACATAAGACCGTGGATAATAAATAAGGTATGACAAAACTAAATCTGCGTATCGAATGCATGACTAATTATTCAATAGATGGCGGCACGTGCGTTCCCGCCAAAATGTGTGTCATCTGTCAACTGCAAATTTTATTTATTGTGTTTTTCTTATTTATTGTTTCGCACGATTATGGGTTACGGGTTTTTTTTTTATTTAAATTACTAATCATTTCTATATAAATACCATCATTAAATGTTGTTTGCTTGTAAGTATGCTTACTTATAATATTTATTCACAATCCAGGCAGGCTCGCGCCGAAGGCGCGAGCGTGCCTGTTCACAATCCAGGCAGGCTCGCGCCGAAGGCGCGAGCGTGCCTGTATATATATAGCTCGACGCCCACTGACTCATTCACTGACTTATGATCGGGGTTAGAGGTCGGGGGGTCGGGGAGGGGTGAGATTTTTTGTTGTATTTGGATAGTAAATTTTACGAGTACCCTCCGAAAACGTGTCGGGGGGGTGTGGGGGGCTGTTCCGATGGAACTGCTCGACGGCCCGCCGATTCAGTGCACATTTTCCGTTACGCCGTAAAACAAACGTTACTCGGGACCCTGGTATGGGATGGATGGCGCGAAAAAAAAGATGGCGCCCATACAAAAAAAAAATGGCCGTCATACAAAATTTCGATTCGGGGCTCGACACTCTCGCCGCAAAAGAGATGGGTGACCGGTTTCTTTGGAAATACGATGGGGAGAGGGGGGCCGGTTTTTTTTTTTTCAAATCCAAGATGGCGGCCGTGTACTGGGTTGCTTCGATTTGGATGAAATTTTGGATTCGGGGGTTTTTGGGGGTTCTGATTTCAAATTTGGAGTGGATTTTTGGATCCAGCCACACGAGCTGGTACGCGAGTGCCCCACGCGAGCAGCTTACTGCGAAGCGCACCACGCACCCTCTGTAGTTGGGATAGCCCATTCGTCAATCCGCCAACTCACCAACAAATTTTTTGGTATTCACCCACCAAAACCAAACGAAAGCATATCTCGCGAGCTGCTCGCAGCTCGCGCACCACCCAAACTCTAGTTATCTAATATAAGTAGGTAGACCATGCGTCAAACTAGAACACCATTTGGCACACGTGTGCCACGTACGCCGGATCTGGGCGTGACGGAGCCCATACATTTTGTATGGCGACTAGCTGTTTAGAGCTACATTAGATCCACGCCAGTGGCGTGGATCATTCCAGTGGCGCTATACAAATTAAATGGGCTCCGACGCGCCCAGATCCGGCGTACATGGCATACGTGTGCCAGATGTAGTTCTAGCTTCATGCATTTTTCCCCGGGCAACAAAAAAAAAGAAAATTGTAGAGAGTATTAAGTTAGTCCTAGCGTTGTGCTGAATTATAAATAAATAAATTAATAGACCTATTGTTTAGTCTTTTTTTAATAAAGGCACTCTGCCTTAGAAAAAAAATCTAATAGACGATAAAAAATAATATTCAAAAGTCCATCAAATTTAAGAACAAACAAAGGTTATTGAATTTGTGTGAGTTGCGCCTATGCATATTTCGGCTTGTAATGATGAAACATCAACGCTACGTTATTATTATTATTAAAGCTTTATTATTATTCCATACAATATTTCATACATTTCAATATTATTTATTTCATTTACATAAATTTAATTATCATGCACATTTCATTTATTAATTACATTTATATTTCTTATTATTACCATGAATGAACATTATTATATTGAATATATTAAATTATTGTATGACTATAATTATTGCATGGACCCCCTCCGGGTAAAAGCCTCCTCCAATGCAGCCCACTTTTCTCTCTCTCTAGCTAGTTTAGTCCAGTTAGAACCTGCAACAGAAACTATTTCATTTTGCCACTTATTTCTTGGCCGTCCTCTACCTCTTGACCCTTCTGGTCCAGTCCACTTCATTACTCGTGATGTCCATCTATTGTCTGTGTACCTTGCCATGTGACCTGCCCATCTCCATTTTAGGGACTGTGAAAATTGTAAAGCATCGGTTACTTTTGTTTTATTTCTTATTTCATAATTTTTCACTTTATCTTTCTACTAGCTGTGACCCGCGGTTTCACCCGCGTAGTCTTCGTTCCCGAGGGAATATCGGGATAAAAAGTACCCTATGTGTTATTCCAGGGTCTAAGCTACTTACGTACCAAATTTCAGCCCAATCGGTTCAGTAGTTTTGGCGTGAAAGAGTAACAAACATCCATACATACATCCATACTTACAAACTTTCGCCTTTATAATAGTAATTAGGATTAGGATTAGGATTTAATGTTCAGACAACTTCTTTCCATGGCTCTTTGAGTGGTTTGAATTTTTGATCGGGTTTTTTGGTCAAATGTCCATGTCTGGCATCCATATGTAAGGCATGGTAATATTGCTGAATCCATGACAGTTTTTTTTTGCTTTCATGGGTAGTTGTTAACGCTGCGTACTCGTTGCACGCCTCAGTAGGCAAAACATGTTGGTTGCTCGAATAATTTTTAACATATTATATGCATGCTTAACTGTATTGTGTATGTACCCATGTTTTAAGCAAATAAAATTCTTTATCTTTATCTTAGAATTATTGATAGATTCTTGCCTCCCATAACGGTAAGTTACATAATAAGTATGCTTATAAATACATATTTCGTAAATCCTTTTTAATATTATATATTATTATGATCATAATCATCATCTTAGACCTCATCTATTTAAAAAAAAACATGGTGGCAAATCTAAAGTAATTACTTAGTTCAAAATAAGGATTAACGAAAGTGCGTACTTAGGCCTTTTTTAGTTTTCGCCATTTAAAGAAATAAAAAAAGTAAAAACACAGTTTTTTATGCAATAGCAATTTTTTTGAGTTTTTAGAGAAAAACGTTTGAAACAAAACCGTATTAGGTATGACTTATGGCCATTTAAAATAACTGCCTGGAGTCTGGAACTGTGCCCGGAAGATGACAATAGGCTCGCCCCGTATTACATGGCGTTTAATTAAAAATATAACTGGCGAAGTGTGGGTGTCCCTAAGTACCTAGTATGGGACTGGGTCCTGGGTACACTTCCGGGTACACTAATTTTGTTATTTTATTGATCCTTAGGAAAATGTACTCATGAAACTACTAATTATTTCCGATTTCTTGTTTGATAAGTACCTACCAACCACAAAGAGACCACGGACCGGTAGGGGCAGCGTAGGACGTCCACCCACAAAGTGGACGGACGATCTGATAAGGACAGCAGGAATACGCTAGATGCAGGCCGCTTACAACCGAACTGGATGGAAATCTATAGGGAAGGCCTATATTCAGCAGTGGACGTCCTATGGCTGAGATGATGATGATGAAGTACCTACCCTTTTTGATGATACTAACTGAATACCAGTAACCCTGTATAAAAATCTATTAAAAATAATAAACAGCAACTCATAAAAATAACTGTAACCACTAAATAAACGTTCAAACATGGAAACGTCAAAAACAAGACTGGCCGAAAAGAAAACCGCCGAAAGAAAAAAGTGTTCCAATTTTGAAATTAGCCACACCCCCGTTTGTTATTGGTCGGCAATAATGTTGCAAGAGCAAACAAATGGTATACAATTTTGAACCTTATTTCTAAGCAATAAAACAGTTTTCACTGAAATCGTCGTTTGTTTTCGTAAAGGAAAAAGGTATTTTATTATAGACCATAGATAATGTGTCACAGGACGAGCGATATCACATTAAAATTTTGGCAAAAATCAGTCATCCTATCCTACTAATATTATAAGTGCAAAAGTTTATGTGGATGGATGGATGGATGGGTGGATGTTTGTTACTCTTTCACGCCAAAACTACTGAAATTGAAATCCAAAACTACTGAAGAGGAAATTGTCATCGCATTCGTCACGGCAGGAATTGGTTTGAACTGGATTAACCGGCCCTATGCGTTCGGCCTGTCATAGTATTGTTTTTGTATACGGGTGTAAGTATTTATTCGTAAATTAATAAATAATAATCATATTATCAGTTTATTAATTTGTTTAACCACATTTTTATATGATTTTTAATAATAAATGTAAATAAATTGTTTGGATGTTTGTAACTCTTTCACACCAAAACTACTGAACCGATTAGGCTGAAATTTGGTATTTAGGTAGCTTAGACCCTGGAATAACACAAGCGGTACTTTTTTTCCCGATATTCCCCCGGGAACGAAGACAACGCGGGTGAAACCGCGGGGGATAACTAGTACTTAATTATGTTAACATGCAAATCTTAACATAACATAAAATACAATCACGTCTTTTTCCCGAAGGGGTAGGCAGAGGTGTGCCCAGGACTCAGTCCCATAGTAGATACACCCACATTTCGCCAGTATGTTATTGGTCCCATGTAATAGGGGGCGATCCTATTGCCATCTACCGGGCACAGTTCTAGGCTCCAGGAAGTTATTAAAGTAACTTTTAATGACCTGGGCTCGATCACTACCTACTCATGATCGGCAGATGAGCTTGCGCCCCCCTTGGCAGACACAAATCTTGCTTAGCAGGAAAGAGGACCTTTTAGCAGTTTGACACAATCCTAAGGAAAATTTACTAAATCGATGTTTTGTATTCCCCTGTTTCCTCCGAATACAGTAAACCTATTTGATATATTTATATGCTAATATTTTAAATTGAAGTGCCAATCAAGAGGTCCCAGGTTCGATCCCCGGGTCAGGTAAAGTGTTAAATATTGGATTTTTCCATTAGGAATTAGTTACCTATTTCCTGATGCGTCGTGTAGACGCGAAACACGTGTCGATATATGAATGGTGTCACTAAAAAAAATAATACATGATAGCATTTCCTCTTTGTATGTAATTTTGCGGGCGGGAGGGCGGTGCACTGTGCATGTTGTTTTTGACACTAAAAATCGGAACTAAATACTAAATAATATTCTTGTTCTAGGAGTTTGATATGGAGTTCCGAAAAGTAACGCCAAATTCAATTACATTTAAAGAAAATTGATAATCAACGCCAAATTAAGAACAAACTAACGCAATTATTGTTGAAGGGGTGCTTTATTCAGTGCAAGAATGTATAAAATGCAATTATTAGGAGATGTGACATTTTTAATTAGTTGTGACATATTAATAATTATTATTACTTAAATAAATTGTGACATTTTTAATAGGTATCTGAATTTTGACATTGATATTGATTAATTTGACAGGCTCGATGGCTCAGATGGTAGTAACTCTGCTTTCTGTGCCGCAGGGCCCGGGTTTGATCCCCGGCCAGGTCAAACATTAATGTGCATGAACATGTCTGTTTGATCTGTGCCTGTGTGTTATAAGCGTATATAAGTATGTATATCAGTCATCTGGTTACCATAGTACAAGCTTCTAGCCTAGTTTGGGACCAGATAACCGTGTGCCGAAGTTGTCCCATATTATTAATTAATTTATTATTAAGTATTAGGTATTTATTATTATTGAATCTTTTTATTTTTAGAGTTTATATTAATTATTTTGCCTTTAATTTGCTTATATTTATTATTATCATGTAATTTCAAATATTGATTGTTACTGATTGTTAATGAATTGATTATATATTATATCCTCCACGGACAAGACTAACTAAGGTCAGGAAACAAGGTATCTATGTTAAAATAAATATGTATAATAAGTTACCGATAAGTATTACAAACCTCAAATTGACACCTTTCAAACAACAAATAAAGGCACTATTGGACCAAAATCCACTGTATACAATCAAAGAATATATGGCTTTGCGAATCGATGAATCCTCATTTTTGCGTCAAACGTAATTGGTTTTAAAAATGTAGTCTTAATATTATAATGTATAAGTTGAGAAATGTAATCTATAAACTGACTCACCTGGTGTAGCTGATGTTACAAATTGGTCATTAAATAAATAAATATAAAATATTAGCACCCATACCAGCATTAACAAGTCTACTCCTGTCGCTGTCTCCGCGATGATTGCCATGAATTTAATTTTATATTTTGATGCGAAGAAAAGTGGAATCAGACTTTATGATTTTTTTACATGAAAAGACGTGTTTATAGAAAACTGGCTTTGCCCCGCGGTTCCACCCGCATAGGCGTTGTTCCCATGGGAAATATTGGATGAAGTACCCTTAGATCTATAGTGCCTTCCCGTAGGTTTTTTTTTTATGATAGTGAGTGACAAGACGAGCAATCAGGTGCCTGATGGTAAGCATCATGATTGCCCATATCAGATACAATACAAAAGACACGGTAAACAATCGGCGGTCTTATCGCGTTATGCAATTTCTCACAGGCAACCTGGGGATGGAAAGAACCGTAAATATTTATTAACGACGGTGGTGTGCAAAAAATAGGTATTTATATATATAATATAGCTACTTATATTTATAAACATACTATACAACATATAAATATACTTATATTATGAATATTAACTTTTACGCGTGCAATAATAAATAATATTGTTATAGATTAATAATTTTTGGTTCTGGCAACTTTCGTAGCAAGCGCTACGACAGTGCTACGTGCGTAGGTGTTGCTACGCCGTAGCATAAACATACCTTTTTAAAACGTTATTTAACGCGTTTTCCCCGCGGTTTTATCCACCGATAAGTACTCTATTTGTTAAAACACTCTATGCTACCTCCAAATTAAATCTCAGCTGAATTGGTTCAGCAGTTTTGTCGGTAACAAACTCAAACAAACTTTCGTGTTTATAATTTAAATAAAACTTTAATTAGTAAATAAAAAATGCATGGCATAGTAAAATCTTGTGGGTTTGACTAGTTGTATGCCTCGGTTTCACCTGTAAATCAAAGAAATTAATTTAAATATGTAACCTAACCAACCCATTTAACACCAATATTAATAAAAAAACAAAAAAGCGTAGATATATTACCTTTTTGCTCTAAACCTATGAATAAAACACATTTTATCAACCTTCTTGGTATTTAAAGGTTACACCTTTATTGAAAAGGAATAAGGTTCATAATAGATTAGAAACATATCTTATAAGTAACCAGAGTCCAGTATAACTTGACCTCTGGTGTTAGGAACTATGGGTATAATCGCCTGCTTTTTTGTTAGGGAATGGGATCGTCGTGGGCCAAGTTACACTGGTCGCTAATACAAAAGGCTAAAAACCACCCCTCGATCCGCCCCTTTTAGGAGTTTGGCTCAGTCTATGATCGGATGCGACAGGTCGCGCATGTGCCAAATAAAATTAAGAAAAAACGCGACAATTTAAATAATTTTGAAAAAAGAACGATACAATTTTAGTGATGTGCAATAAATAGCGTTGCAAATAACGCGTTATTGTAACAGTTATGTTATAATGCTACCTAATAATGTCAAACATGTGAAATTGAATCAGTTTATCGAACACGGCATTATGCTTAAAACTATACAAAATTTGTGCTACAAAAATAATAATTTCAACATGTCGTCTCCATTTTTAGTCGATAACATTTTGCATCAGCAGAAAACAGCCGAATTTCACAATCAATATATAAACAATCAACTAGATTACGTACTGCAAAGGCAGAATTACACTTCAAGAGAGAATACTCCAGAAATCGACGACACAAAGAATGACAATGACGACGAAAAACACGAATCAATAGACGAAAAAGAGGACGAGGATTCCAAAAGCCGCGACGAAGAGTTAACCGTCAAAAATGAGTATTACGACTACTACCACAGAGGCGAAGAAAAGGAGGTCCTATCTATTCCAAATTTAAACCGACGCTGTCAAACTTGTGGCACGTTCGACTGCCCTCCTTTCGCTTGCAAAAAGTCTGGTATACGACGCTTAGAGGAATTAGAAAAGAGGTTTAATTTGAATTACGAAAACTCGGATGAGGATTTGAAAGAGAAGCAGTACACAGAAGAAATGGTGAGGAGTTGTGAAGAATTTACGGAGCAAAAGAAACCTTTGCTGAAGTTTAGTGTTAGTGCTATTTTGGGCGATCGAGAAGATAGTGCTGTGAAA
This sequence comes from Hemistola chrysoprasaria, assembly GCA_947063395.1. NCBI lineage: Eukaryota > Metazoa > Arthropoda > Insecta > Lepidoptera > Geometridae > Hemistola > Hemistola chrysoprasaria. Next base: position 5,612,432 of record OX346737.1, on the reverse strand, counting down.
AGTAATGTCAATGGTGAGTCCATAAAAACTATTAATTTTATCCCCTATCACTGTTTCTCTGACTGTTTTCCCTTACTTATCGGAACACAATCCCAACAATGGGTTTTATTTTGAATTATTTATATGACGATAGTGAGTAACAAGACGAGCAAATCAGCTGCCTGATGGTAAGCATCATGATTGCCCATATCAGACACAGTGCGACCCAGTGTTTTATAATTCAAAATTCTGCGCGGCACTGCACTGCGCCTGTCACCCTGAGATATTAGTTGTTGAAACTCGTCATGGCCAGTAATTTCGCTGGTAACATTGCCCTTCAGTCCGGAACACAGTAATGTTTGCACATTGCGAATTGGCGGATGAATAACTGGCAAAAATGTAGTACTTCCCCAGGCGGGCCCCTGTAAAAGAGGCCTACCACTACAAAATGATGTACCTATTTTAAAGCTAATTGAAATTTAAAAGGAATATCTTCATTTTTGTGTTAAAATATTACAGGTCTGATTTGGTGTATAGTTTTATCGAACAGTGCAGCATTTTGCCGTTGTGATGAACAGAGATTATTAATCTCCACTTGCTACGTTCTCGTCGTCTCCATATCGTTTCTTATATTAGGTTGAGTGTTTTGACTGGCATCTACTTAGGTCTAAACATCATCATTATTGACCTTGAACTTCTAGGTATGATTGACCAATCATTCTTGTGTTTTGTCGGTAAAGGCGGTGCATTAACAGGAAAGCAGTTTGACACAATTCTATGGAAAAATTACCAAATCGATGTATTCCCCTGTTTCCTCCGAATATAGTAAATCGTTTTAATATAATATCCTAATATTTTGAAAATTAAGTAAAATTTGTCCCTATCATTTTACTCGTAGTTATGTTTTATAAAACTTTTCGTTTTTTGTAGTGAACGTATAATCACGCGAATAAAATTGGGATTTTTAGAAGTTTTCTACGAAAAAAACCTAGGGTTTATAAGAGAAACTAATATGACAGGGACATAGCTTACTTCTATTTAAAAATATCCAAATATAAATTATTAGAATGGGTTAATTATATTCGGAGGAAACAGGGGAATACAAAACATGGATATGATAAATTTTTCATAGGATTGTGTCAAATTTTTCGTAGCTCGGATATTACTTTTTTTTTAATGTTTAGTTTACGCATGTACCACATAACTGTATTATATTAGGTACTAGCTGTGCCCCGCTGTGTACCCGCGTAGAGAACGTTCCCGTGGGAATATCGGTAACCAAAGCTCTCCTCCTCCTTAGTCGTTCACTCTTGACAGAGTGGTCGTGGTTGATGACTCTGCATTTTCATTGGCTACAACCCTCGCGATGTGCCTCCACTTGTTGCGGTTCTCAGCGTCTCGGGAACTCTGGATTATGGATGTTTGTGTCGCAGCTTTTATAAGGTCTGTCCAGCGCGTAGGTGATCGACCGCGTGACCGCTTGCCCTCCACTTGTCCCTGGACAACGAGTCGTTCCATGGAGTGTCCGTTACGAACCACGTCAAACACAACCAAAGCACCTTATGTTTTATTCCAGGGTCTAATCTACCAACATACCAAATTTCAACCCATTCTATTCAGTAGTTTTTGCGTGAAAGAGTAACAAACATCCATCCATCCATTCATTCCCACAAACTTTCATATTTATAATATTAGTAGAATATACTCAAGAGAACAGGTACGCTGACCGAGTCAAATTATTATGATTTGTGTGTTGGGAAGTCTTGACGTTTTTGAAGTCCCGGGACTTCGAGACTTTTAGAATCTGGAATCGAGTTCATTTTGAACTTCTTACCAAAAAAAAACGTGGCATAAGTTAAATGTGTGTATTTATACTTATTCTCGATGGGTTAGGCGCAGAGATGTACCCAGGACTCAGTCTCATAGTAGGTACACCCACATTTCGCCAGTATGTTATTGGTCTAATGTGATAGGGGCCTATTGCCATCTACCGGACACAGTTCCATTCTTCAGGCAGTTATTATTATTGTGACCTATTTGAATATACATTTTTGAGTTCGAGTAACTTAAATTATAGTCCAGGCTATGCAACGTACCACGTGGAGAGGTCACTGAATTAATTTGGATAAAATTTCAATTCTGCATTTTAATGAATGAGACGTACAAAACAAAATAAACAGATTATACCTAAAGAAGCTTGATACGTCAATATATGACAGCTGAACAAAAATCGAGTTTTTGACCATATCTGGAAATTTATAATTTATAAATGATTAATCAAATCCCCTCTTCGAACTTTAATTAAACGGAAATATGATCAAATATTGATTTAGGTTCATCATCGTCACCATCTCAGCTATAGGACGTCCAAAAACTCAACTCAAACTCAAAATATTTATTCAAATAGGTCATAATCTGACACTTTTGCACGTCAATGAAGATAAACAGTACTGAGTATACCGTGCGTTCGGAAAGATATGAGGTGGTATGAGTGGTCCATTGCAGTTTATAGTCTATGATTGGTTCTATATTTCTGACGTTAGGCAACGAAAATTTCAAACATTTAGTCTTTTTCACATTCAATAACAGATTGTTTTCTGTGAACCATTTGGATATACTTGCTACTGCTCCACTGCTGAACATAGGCCTCCCCTATAGATTTCCATCTAGACTGGTTGTATTAAGCGGACTCAATCCAACGTGTTCCTAACGTCCTTATCAGATGTCTGTCCACAAGGTGGACTGGCTGGTGGTGGGTGGCTGATAAGGATCCTACGCTGCGCTTGCCGGTCTGTGGTCTCCATTCAAGAACTTTACAGCCCCATCGGCCATTAGTTCTACGTGCTATATGCCCTGGCCATTGCCACTTCAACTTGCTTATCCGCTGGGCTATGTCGGTAACTTTCGTTCGTCTCCTCGTTTCTGATTCTATCTCGCGATTTTTGTTTAGTTGTCAGGTATCAAGATATATTTTACGATTATAGGTAATCGCGTAACAAACATAAGTTTTTTATAGTTCAACTGAGAAACTCCCATTTTTAAGTTGGTTGAAAATAAAAGGAAAAATCGCTTATCAATTTCTCCCCAAACTATCTCCTATTACACTTAATTGTTCACTAAAAGCCGAAAAACAATACCTCCGAAATAATATAGCGTCTCAAACGCCCAGAAAAAGACATATTAATTTCTCAGACCCCTCACTCGCCATCCCTCTCGCACTAACATAAAAGCCGCATAAAAGTATTGGTGTCTCTCTCCCTCCCCCAAGCTTAAGTGTCCGGCCAGATGTTGCGATTTTATTGAAAAACTCGGCAGCCATATTGCACAGTAGATTAAGATGTAGCGAATAGAGGCGTTATTGAATCGTTATAATAACGGTTATAATACTAGTTACTTGTAACGGATGCGTTATAGTTTTCTGTTATTGGAAAAATGTTTGGTTTTGATATTGCGTTTTTAATACTTCGATCACAGAATATAAAACAACTTTTACTGTCTTTGATTTAAAAAAAAGGCGAGATACTCGTAGGTTACATTCTCCCAGTTCCCTCACGTTCCCTCTTTCGAAAATCCAGTACCTCATCTCCCCTTTTCCTTAAATCAATGTTTATTATATTGCCATTATTCAAAATATAAAACACCACCATCAATAGATTTCACAGCGCACGCAAATTAATGAATATATTTGGCACCTTGGTTCACAATATTGCAGTTTTCTTACGGATCCCTAATATTTTTCAAAATCTCATATAGCCTATGTCACTCACACTGAATTAAGCTTTCCATAAGTGAAAGAATTTTTTTAATCGGTCCAGAAGTTTCGGAGCCTATTCGTTACAAACAAAAAATACAAAGTTTCTCTCTTTATATGTAATACCCTGGATCCAGTCCCAGGTCGGCAGTTATGTTTTTTAATCCCATGAAATAAGGGGCGAGCCTATTGCCATCTACTGGACACAGTTCCATACTCCAGGCGGTCATTGAGAAAATTCCTAATGGCAAAACCAAAGCTTCTTATTTTCTAATAAAATCAATAACACTTTTTTCCTGACCTGGGAATCGAACCAGGGATCTCATGATCGGTGGACCACTACGCCACCGAGGCATTGAAATAGAAGGGGAATGTATGTTAGGCATATTTTCAATTAGATAGGTACATAATTATTAAATCGTGTGTATAGTTCTAAGTGCATAACTCATGACCGTCCTAAGACCGTTTCAAATTGTTGAAGACAAAAGAGGTCTTTTTACTCATGTAGTAGGCATCGCACTGTTGTTCCTGCACCCAAAAATACTCAATAAAATCGATTTCCAAACAGAATTAGGCATAACTTCGCAAAAATCTACATTTGGGAGTTATAAAATTATGCATTACGATCCCAAAAGCTCATATTAACATGTCATTGGGCGCCATCTTGCAATAATATTCGAATCGAAACGACTGCTTTCGTGCTACTTTATCGTCCACGGAAATTTTTCAAACGATTTTGAACCTTAACTCTTTAACGTAAGCTGGACTTCTTTTCATTCCAACTGAATTTCATTCTTATGACGTCTTAACAAAAACCAAAATCGTTTTTCTGCTGTTTTCGTAAACCCCAAGCGATTTAAGACCTTAAGTCTTTGATTTAGAGTAGTAACTATTGAATTTCATCTTTATTATATCTCAACAAAATCGTTTTTCTTTGCCTGAGAGAATTTCGAACAATTTTAGTCTTTAAGTCAATAGGGATAGAGTGGTATGATTTTTGAAGTACTAAGTCGATATTACTCAGATTTGGCAGGTCCGTTTTTTACTCGATAGTAAAAGATCACGATCGCATAAATCGTTATTCGTTATTCGCTAAACTTCTATTCGATTATCGTTGGAATAGAGATGGGGTGAAGTATTTTTTTTTATTGGGTTAAGGGTTGCCAGGTGCTTGGAAGTGTTACTTTTATTTTCTTTTGGGTTTAGATGATTTCAAAAGCTTTCGACTTTCCTTTTTAAACGTAAAGCCGAGAGCATTCAGAAAGGGAGTTGTCAAAACGTAACCCTTCCTATTCTGAGGTACATGAACGATAAATTTATTAATGTATTTCTATTTGTGTGTGTTCAGCTTTCTTTTTTATTTTTCTGCATAATTTCCATAAAAATTGTCTAACATTACTTAAACTTTATAAATTAGGTTTATTCATTCGTTGAATGACACCTTTGCCAGTTATGCATCCGCCAAGCAGTAATGTGCAAACATTACTGTGTTTCGGTATGAAGGGCAATGTTACCAGCGAAATTACTGGGCTTGACGAGTTTCAACAACTAATATCTCAGGGTGACATAGGCGCAGTGCAGTGCCGCGCAGAATTTGAATTTTAAAACACTGGGTGGCGCTGTGTCTGATATGGGCAATCAAGTTGCTCACCATCAGCCACCTGATTTGCTCGTCTTGTCACTCACTATCATAAAAAAAAAACACTTTAAAAATATAGGTATTTATAATTAAATTATAAATAGTATATCCTGAAATATATATGAATTACTAGCTGTTCCCCGCGGTTTCATCCGGGTAGTTTTCGTTCCCGTGGGTATATTCCAGGGTCTAAGCTATCTACGTATAAAATTTCAGTTCAATCGTTTGATCGGTTATTAAGTGCTTGGTGTAGGGTTCAAATTTTTTTTTGTAAATATTACCGTTTTTGGGATTATTACCTTTACTTATTAGACTAATAAATCTTGCTTCTTGCCAAATTTCATGACGCTAGGCCAACGGAAAGTACCCTTGAGGTGTTTAACCCGTTGCACAACGTATGGCAATGTGAAGTAGAATGGGCGTATCTTTTGTTTGCGTTGACTTAGAAATTTGATTCTTTTACAGCAGCAAGGGATTGTAGACCTGAGTTGATATGAATTTCAACTGGATACATCGAAGTTCATGAGGAAAAGGGTTTTGACAAACTCAAACTCAACCTCAAAAAGTTTTATTCAAATAGGTCATAATCTGACACTTGCACGTCAATGAAGATAACAGTACTGAGTCTACCGTGCGTTCGGAAAGATACCTCTACATGAAGAACGCACAAGAAATTTGTAGGGCGTAATTTTTTCAACAGATAGTTTAAAAATTTTGGTTATAGGTCATACATAATCTGACACTTTTGCACGTTAATGAAGATAAACAGTACTGAGTGTACCGTGCGTTAGGAAAGATATCTCTACAAGATGAATGCACAAGAAACTGGTAGAACTTAATTTTTTCAACAGATAGTTTCACAATATTTGGTTTGGTTACATTCGTTTTCTTTGAAGGTGCCGCGAGGCGGCTATGCAGAAGTTTCCAGGCATCTTTGTCCTCTATGTACTGGTTGACTTTATAATAAGTCTTCTTTAGTAAAGTAGATTTTATATAGGTAATTGACCCTCTGAGAGCCCAGTTATCTCTTTTGGGATTTTATTATAGAAACGTACACAATTTCCTAAGAATGTCTTTTTATTTATTTTAGATAATCTAAAGCTAGGTACAGCTATTTTGTCTTTATTCCTAGTATTAAAATTATGGAGGTCACTATATACAGACGACAGACACACAGACGGACAACTAAGTGATCCTATACTTTTTCCTTTTAAGGTGCGGAACCCTTAAAATCGCCCGCAAAAGTACTGGTTCTAAAACTCTAGATAGGTACAAATTATACCTACATACTTAATATGTTTCGATAATAATACACAACACCCAAACTCAAAACTCAAACTCAAACAGATTTATTCAAATAGGTCATAATCTGACACTTTTGTACGTCAATGAAGATACAGTACTGAGTCTACCGTGCGTTCGGAAAGATACCTCTACAAGAAGAACGCACAAGAAACTTGTAGGGCTTAATTTTTTCAACAGATAGTTTCACAATATTTGGTTTGGTTACATTCGTTTTCTTTGAAGGTGCCGCGAGGCGGCTATGCAGAAGTTTCCAGGCATCTTTGTCCTCTATGTACTGGTTGACTTTATAATAAGCCTTCTTAAGTAAAGTAGATTTTATATAGGTTTTGAATTTACCCTCTGAGAGCCCAGTTATCTCTTTTGGGATTTTATTATAGAAACGTACACTATTTCCTAAGAATGTCTTTTTATTTGTTTTAGATAATCTAAAGCTAGGTACAGCTATTTTGTCTTTATTCCTAGTATTAAAATTATGAAGGTCACTATTTAATTTTAATTTATGTAAATTTTTACGCACATACATGATGTTCTCATAAATGTATAAGGATGGTAGGGTCAGTATGTTTATTTCTTTAAATAATTCCCTCAGGGATTCGCGTGGACGCATCTCATAGATGGCACGAATCGCACGTTTTTGTAGTATAAAGATAGTTTCTATATCTGCAGCTGACCCCCACAACAGAATCCCATAAGACATCAAGCTATGGAAATATGCAAAGTACACTAATCTCGCCGTGGCTACATCTGTTAGTTGCCTAATTTTATAAACCGCGTAAGCTGCAGAGCTTAGTTTCCCTGAGAGCTCGGTGATATGAGTGCTCCATTGCAGTTTAGAGTCTATATTTATGCCAAGGAACAAAGTTGCATTGTCAATATTGAGTCTTTCACCGTCAAGAACTATGATTGGTTCTATACTTCTGACGTTAGGCAACGAAAATTTCAAACATTTAGTCTTTTTCGCATTCAATAACAGATTGTTTGCTGTGAACCATCTGGATATACTTGCTAAAGTATTATTTACATGTACTAGTGAAGTATCCTTCCTATCAACTTTAAAAATCAATGACGTATCATCGGCAAATAGAACTATATCTGCTAGACCGTGGACCATGTAAGGCAAATCGTTAATATATGCCAAAAACAGGAAAGGACCCAAAATTGATCCCTGTGGGACTCCCATCTTGACAGGAGAACTAGCAGATGTGATACCATTGACGCTAACCTTCTGCTGCCTACTAGACAAGTATGATTCCACCAGGTTCAGGGCATTCCCATGAATTCCATATACTTCTAACTTGCGCAGTAACGTGCAGTGTTCTACACAGTCGAATGCTTTGGAAAGGTCACAAAACACTCCAATGGCATCTTGTGAACTCTCCCAAGCCTCCAAGACAAGAGTCATGAGATGACAGCCTGCATCGGTTGTTGATCTGCATTTGGTGAAACCATACTGGTTTGAATGCAATATTCTATTTCTATTGAAATGTGACAGCAGTTGGTTTAGCATCAATTTCTCAAAGATTTTACTTAATACTGGCAAAACAGAGATTGGCCTATAGTTTGAGGGATCTGTCCCGTTAAACACAAACCGCTTTCTAAATAACAGTATGGGTATTTCCATCATTCAGTGTATACCTAGATAATGCCCTGCAGGCTGAGCATCCTACGAAAAAAATTACAAATACCCTGATGTTTTGAGGATAATGTACCCAAAGTATGTCAGATTTCGTATTTGTGCGAAAAGATGCTAACAATTATTGTTTTCTCCGTCTTCATTTGCTTCTAAGGTAACCAGCATATGTTTGTGTTTACGAAGAGTAAGCAAGATAGCAGGATAATTCTGTTCCCGCACGAAAGTGAAAAGAACTGAAGGTAAACAATTTCGTACCATGCCAGGCCTTATGGTATTAAAGTCCGTACTCTCGACACATTTTTTGCCAGTTATTCATCCGCCAAGCAGTAATGTGCAAACATTACTGTGTTCCGGTATGAAGGGCAATGTTACCAGCGAAAATATTGGGCATGATGAGATTTAACAATTCATATCTCAGGGTGAACAGGCGCAGTGCAGTGCCGCGCAGAATTTTGAATTTCAAAACACTTGGTGGCACTGTGTCTGATATGGGCAATCACGATGCTTACCACCAGGTACCTGTTTAGCCCGTCTTGTTACTCACTATCATAAAAAAAAACATACGTATTATTTGTAACGAAACAGTAAATTCGACCACAAACGCTAAGTTAACGTTTCATTTTAACCCGAAACGGTATAGTTTGGGCAGAATACCGATAATCTGTAGGCGTTGTGCTATATAAGAAAAAAAATATGTCGAAATTTTTCGAGTCAATTGTTTGTGGTTGGCTCTTGATTTGGCCTTTCATCATCATAGGCCGGAAGACGTCCACTGCTGACCATAAGCCCCCATAGAACGCCAAAAACTATTCGTATGGAGGAACTAACTAATAAACCATTAAGAATTATCTCAATAACTGCCTGGAGTCTGGAACTGTGCCCGGTAGATGGCAATAGTTTCGCCCCCTATTACATGAGACCAATAACATACTGGCGAAATGTGGGTGTATCTACTATGGGACTGAGTCCTGGGTACATCTCTGCCTACCCCTTCGGGAAAAAGGCGTGAATGTATGAATGTATGTATGACCACGCTTGGCAGACGGCTTGGTGATCGCAATAGTTGGAATACTTACTTAGAAACGTAGTACGTTGCTACCTACTCTCCGAATATGTCCCTCTGCCGGTATGCATTGGTATAAAAAAAAATTGGTTGTCTGTAAAGTTGGTTTACTGACGATAGTTGAACGTGACAACGTCTTAAGAAAATACTGATGGAATGGTAGCATTTTTCAAAAGAAAATTTTAATTTCATTTGTTTCACTTTTCACTGCACTTGATACTCGATCAAAACATGTAAATGTACTATAGTATAGCAGCTGTCTACGCAGACGCATCGCTCACTCAAGTAGGAGAGAGACGGATGTCGAACGCTGCCGAACGCAAAGGCCGATTGTGCTTCTTTGTCGCTCGTTCCGCGCTCTCGCTTGTACTTCAAGCCTTACATGGAGCGCCTCAGAGCGAGGTAACGCCGCATGAGTCATGTTTTTTCGTGCGTGCAGCCGGCTCTATCGAAGTATAAGACGTAGTCACGTCAAAAATAAACGTAAGTATAAGAAACCTAAAAACAATGTTTTTAAAATTTTCATAACTATGAAAACACCGTAAGGTTTTCTTTAAACAAATATAAAGATAAAGATAAATTTATTGCCAGCATAGAAAAAAAAAACAAATTAAAACAGATCACAAAAAATTTAATGGAGTGAGATTACTACTAGCAATGTTTTACCCCAAGTAAAGGCCAGACCACAAACATTTTTTTATTTATGGTCTGGCCTTTATTTGGTGTGGAAATCGACCGCTCTTAAAGTCCATACTGTCAACACATAAAGTACGTATGTGAAAAGGAACAGTGAATACGACCACAAACGCGAGGTGAATTTTAACGAGTCACTGCTTTGGCAAGTTAACGTTACATTTTGACCCTAAACTGTATAGTTTGGACAGTATACCGATTACTGTAGGCTTCGTGCTGACATTTATAATTTCTCCTATTAACAGGAAAGGGCAGTTTGACACAATCCTATGGAAAATTTACCAAATCGATGTTTTGTATTCCCAAATTTCCTCCGAATACAGTCAACCTATCAGGATATATTTATATCCTGATACTTTGAAGATGAAGTAAATTATGTTCTTATCATTTAATTTTTTTTTAACCTCTTATTTTTTTTATAATGAACGTCTAAGCACGCAAGTAAAACTGGTATAGCTCGACAGAAAAGAGTAGAAAATAATGGGGGCGCCACTGTATTTATCAATTAGAAAAACTTTTAAGTCAACACGTACACTTTAAATTAGTTCCGTTTCTACTCTTTTCTGTCGAGCTTCTAAAAAAGTTTAAGGGTATATAAAATAAAATAAAATTATAGGGCCATAGTTTTCTTAATCCTCAAAATATCAGGATATCAATTTATCGAATAGTTTAATAGTTTTCGGAGGAAACAGGCAAATACAAAACATCGATTTGGTAAACTTTCATAGGACTGCGTGAAATTGGTCAACTCTTGTGTCAAATTGTCAAAGGCCCAGAAAACCTTACACTGTCTATCCTATCATTGGCGGGTAGAGAATGTTATTTACGATTATATTCCCAAACAAAGTAACCATCTTATCATCGCCGTTTAATTTATAATTCATCGAATGAGTTAATTTATAATTTGATTTGAATAAAGTGAGGTTAAGTACTAAGTATTTTTTATGGCGACGCGCGTTCTAATTTTAGTTGCACATTTGCTTTTTTATATTAAATCAGCTTAATTAAATCAGCGTTTGACCCCAATCTCACCTGATGGAAAGTGAAGAATAAGATGATGGCTAAGATGGAGGCACGCTTTCCTAGAAGATAATTATTGACTCTTCTCGTGAAGACCCCAAGATCGTATTTGCTTATTTCATTATAACTAATGGCGATACTAAAAAATATTATTTACATTTGAATTATACACATTTGAAAATCTTATTAATTAGGCTTATCAAATAAAATCAAAATCATAAATCGAAAAATGGCCCAAAAACCAACAACTCCTTTATTCATGTTATTGTTTTGTTTAATCATGGCAACATTATCAATCAATCAATCATTTATTTGCAAGAATGTAGGTACAAATGGTCTTAAAATTAATAATTATTGGTCCGTTACATTCTACCTCATTGAGGCGTGCAAGTTAAATTATCTAAATTCTAATTATTATAATAAAAATCATTAAAAAATGTCAAAACTAAATTAAAAATCATGCCCAAAATATGTCACAAAATATATCAGTTAATGTCGAAACTAAAATTAATATACCATTGCAGTGTTACCATGTTGGTACGTACCTGTTCAGTGTTGCCAGCAATACAGGAAATGTCGACACGTGTAGTTATGAAAACATAATAATGTCACTGGCAAGCGCCACCGCAGCCTCGCTTAATTATTATGGTTGGTAGTAATTCGTTGATTCTCTATTTACATTCCACTAATACGAGTAGTAATGCGTAGGTTTGTTAGTGTGTGTGTCTGTTTTTTATCTCTTTACGCTGTGTACGTTTCTATAATAAAATCCCAAAAGAGATACGCGGCTACTTTCATCCCGAGGACCGCTAAGGAGTGGAATTCTCTACCGGCGTACGTCTTCCCACTTAAATATGATCTTGGGGTCTTCAAGAGAAGAGTGAATAATTATCTTCTAGGAAAGCGTGCTCCATCTTAGGCCTCATCTTCACTTTCCATAAGGTGAGGTTGGGGTCAAACGCAGACCTATTTAATATAAAAATAAATAAAAGAGATAACTGGGCTCTCAGAGGGTAAATTCAAAACCTGTATAAAATCGACTTTAATGAGAAAGGCTTATTAAAAAGTTAATCAATACATAGAGGACAAAGATGCCTGGAAACTACTGCAGTCACCACGCGGTTACCACCTTAAAATCAAACAAATGTAACCAAACCAAATATTGTAAAACTATCAGTTGAAAAAATTAAGCCCTACAAGTTTCTTGTGCATTCTTCATGTAGAGGTATCTTTCCGAACGCTCGGTAGACTCATTACTGTTTATCTTCATTGACTTGCAAAGGTGTCAGATTGTGCCTTATTTGAATAAATCTTTTTGAGTTTGAGTTTGAGTTTTTAGACAGCAAACAGCTCTAATCTACTTTATACTATCATTTTCGACAATGTCATCGTCGAGTAAAAATTAAAAGTCCATCCGCGCCTAAAACCCAATAAAAGAAGTCCCCTCCAAATCAATTATTTTCACACTGGACGCGTAAAAATTGGTACCGCCCGGGTAACAATCGTTTCTCTTTATAACAGTTAATTAAATAACGGTATAACGGTTATTACGATATTTTGCGTTTATTGGTTTTTGATTATTGTGATTTTCGATTATGATGTTTTTTATTTTGCCGTAATGAGTTTTTTTTTAATTTTCTATTTATTTATTTTTTACGATAGTGAGTGAGGGACAAGACAAGAAAATCAGGTGCTTGATGGTAAGCATCATGATTGCCCATATAAGACACAGTGCCACCCAGTATTTTGAAATTCAAAATTCTGCGCGGCATTATTTATCTATACTAATATTATAAAGAGAGAAACTTTGTTTTTTTGTTTTTTTGTTTTTTTGTTTTTTTGTTTGTAACGAATAGGCTCCGAAACTACTGGACCGATTTTAAAAATTCTTTCACTTATGGATAGCTTAATTCAGTGTGAGTGCCATAGGCTATATGACATTTTGAAAAAAAATCCGTAATCCGTATCCGTAAGAAAACTGCAATATTGTGAACCAAGGTGTTACATAATATAATTACCATATTCATAAATTTGCGTGCGCTGTGAAATGCATTGATGGTAGAATAATATAATGTACTAGGGGTTTGTAGTACTTATCAATACCTACAAAACAGTAAACATAGATTATATCCATCTTTTTTGGTTTAGTCACAATAATCGAAAAAGTGATTATTTTCATGCGGTGTGAAAACTATTGGAGGTAGAGTAAAGTAATGTACTAGGGGTTTGTAGTACTTATCAATACCTACAAAACAGTATACATAGATTATATCCATCTTTTTTGGTTTAGTCACAATAATCGAAAAAGTGATTATTTTTCATGCGGTATGAAAACTATTGGTGGTAGAGTAAAGTAATGTACTAGGGGTTTGTAGTACTTATCAATACCTACAAAACAGTATACATAGATTCTATCCATCTTTTTTGGTATAGTCACAATAATCGAAAAAGTGATTATTTTTCATGCGGTGTGAAAACTATTGGTGGTAGAGTAAAGTAATGTACTAGGGGTTTGTAGTACTTATCAATACCTACAAAACAGTATACATAGATTATATCCATCTATTTTGGTTTAGTCACAATAATTGAACCAGTGATTATTTTTCATGCGGTGTGAAAACTATTGGTGGTAGAGTAAAATAATGTACTAGGGGTTTGTAGTACTTATTAATACCTACAAAACAGTATACATAGATTATATCCATCTTTTTTGGTTTAGTCACAATAATCGAAGCAGTGATTATTTTTCATGCGGTGTGAAAACTATCGGTGGTAGATTAAAGTAATGTACTAGGGGATTGTATTAATTATCAATACCTACAAAACAGTATACATAGATTATATCTATATTTTCTGGTTTAGTCACAATAATCGAAGCAGTGATTATTTTTCATGTGGTGTGAAAAGTATTGGTGGTAGAATAAAGTAATGTACTAGGGGTTTGTAGTACTCATCAATATCTTCAAAATAGCCCACGATAAATTATAACATGTGTTAAGGTTTGGTCATTGTAACAGAAATAGTCATTAATTTGCGTGCGCTGCGTAAACCATTAGGGTTATATTTATTAAAATAAAATACAATTATATTTATTAATATCTATATCTAGTATCTAGCTGGTGCGCGCACGGAAAGAAAAACGGAATTATTATAAAATTTAAGTGTTGATTACATTGTTTTTATTGTTGATAAGTACAGTGGCGCCACCATTAATATCTTCTCTTTTCTGTCGAGCTATAAGTACATAGATCCGCAAGTCAGCTAAACAGCTTTAAGAAACCACCCCCTATAAAATAATTAAAATAACACCCTAATATTTAAATGGTAAACGTACCCCGGGCGTGTTCCGCTGTAACGCCTCCTGAGTAATCACTTGAGGGTTTAACCCTCTTAAGGTGAGGCTTGAGGGAGGATCCAGTTTTATTTGGGTTTAGGAAATAGAGACTGTGATTTCTTGAAAAAAAAAAAAGAGTGATCCGACGGAAAACTCATCATGCTACTTATATTATAAATGCGGAAGCTTGTGTGTATGGATGGATGATTATTACTCTTTCTCGCAAAAATTACTGAACCGACTGGGCTCAAATTCCCTATGTAGATAGTTTAGACCTCCTGTCAGTATCTTAATCGGTTCAGTAGTCTTGGCGTGGAAGAGTGACAAACATCCATCCATCCTCACAAACTTTCCCATAATCAATATTTCATAGTCCTGTATTACCCAAATTATAAAATAAACAATTTTTTTTCATCAGCCTGTTCCTAGTTAGCATCTGCTATCTACAAAAAAAAAATAGTTTATAAAAAATCAAATATAGGTACATAGGTAAGTCCTAAGTTCTCAAATGTCAGCGTATAAAACTTGCAAAGGAAGAATTGAGATTTTTTTTCGTTTTTCTCAAATCATTCTTGTGAAAATTGTTCATTTGCTGGCACCTCTTAAAGGTCCAAGTTGACGGTTAACGGCTGCGACTATAGTCGATGTTTGGGAATGTATGGGCTAGCCGCAGCCGCGAGGCACGAAAATGAAATTCCCATGCATCGACTATAGCCGCAAGCAACCACGCGCGTTTGCTGCAGCCGCGAACTGTCATCTTGGATCTTTAAGTATTAACTAAGTACACCTTTTTTTAAATACATTGCATATTAAGGTTAAATGTCACCCATACAAAATGAAAATTCACAGATATGAAGAAATAGGGAATTAAGCTAATGTTTTACTAAAATTGGAACACGCGTCGCCATTAAAAATACGTAGTACTTACCTCAATATATTCAAATCAAATTATTAATTGAGCGGCGATAATAAGAGGGTTCCTATATTTGGGAATATTATTACAAATAACATTATCCACCCGGCAATATAGGATAGACAGTGTAAGCTTTTCTGGGCCCAGCTCCCTTGGATTCCGAGTCCGTTTCCTTTATCGAATGTTTTAAAAAGTAATATAATATTTCAAGGAAACGAACCATTTATGGAGAGGGCTATGCTCGAGATTTCTCGCGAGATCGAATCAGAAATGAGGAGATCCGTAGACGAACGAAAGTTACCGACATATGGCAGAGGATTAGCAAATTGCAGTGGTAATGAGCGGCACATAGCACGTAGAACTGATGGCCGATGGGGCTGTAAAGTTCTCGAATGGAGACCACGGACCGGCAAGCGCATGGAAGTCCGCACCCACAAGGTAGACAGACGATCTGATAAGGACAGCAGGAACACGCTGGAGGCGGGCCGCGGATTGGAACTCTATAGGGGAGGCATATGTTCAGCAGTGAACGTCCTATGTCAGCAGTCACCAAAGCGGCCGCAACGGAAGACCAGCGTCGGTTGAAAAGCCGGAAAAGCAACACGCTGAGTTGCGACCGTTTCGTGCAGATGTCTTTTTATGTATTACATCTGTGTAGTTTCTTTATATTTGAGCACGAATAAACATTTCATTCATTCATTCATCCATTCATTCATTCATTCATTCTATGGCTAAGATGATAATGTATCCAATTCCTCGAAGATGGCATATGGCCTTTTAACCAAAGCAATATTCCGCTTCTACATAAGGGTACATCACTATTATAAAAACCATACGAATACATTATTAAGGCGAATCAAAAACAAAGGCTCGCTAAATGATTAATGGGTTTACAAAGGCTATACAATATATTAGGAAGGCGTGCTCTTGACAGGCGGGGTAAGAAATCGTAGGGTGCTGGGCGTGTGGCGCAAGTTACAAGCGCAGATCGATACCGTTTGTAGAAAATGGTCCCGGGTACCGTAACTAATCTAACTCCCATACGTCCATAGCCGCACATAAGTTTAGTGCTATGTTCTATAACAGCGCCCCGTGACAGGAACATTCTCTGTATGTAGAGAATGGTCCCGGGTATCGTTACTAATCTAATTCCCATACGTCCATAGCCGCAGATAAATTTAGTGCTACGTTCTATAACAGCACCCCCGTGACAGGAACATTCTCTGTATGTAGAGAATGGTCCCGGGTATCGTAACTAAACTAATTCCCATACGTCCATAGCCGCACATAAGTTTAGTGCTACGTTCTATAACAGCGCTCCCGTGACAGGAACATTCTCTGTATGTAGAGAATGGTCCCGGGTATCGTTACTAATCTAATTCCCATACGTCCATAGCCGCACATGCAATCCCGCCCTATTCTTATAACTTGTACCACGCCCCAACATCTGGAATATCGTCTATTGTATTTGTAATGGTGTTCTTAAACGATTACCGAGTTGAATGCTTTGATCGTCTCGATTATATTTAATTAAATCGATTATCTATACACTTATCGATATTGGTTTGCACGCACATAAGCATTGTTGAAAAATCTTCAGTTTTTTTTGCAATCCTATCCTACTTATATTACAAATGCGAAAGTTTGAAAGGATGGATGTTATCTTTCACGCCAAAAGTATTGAACGGATTGGGCTGAAATTAGGTATGTAGATACATTACTGTACACCAGAGCAGTTCTACTTTATAACAGCCTATAAAGGCATACCTCGTGAGAATGGCCAGCTTTAGACAGCAAAAATGATACCATGATCAAACATAGAAACCTTTGCACAGGACATTGTTTTTCCATAGTTGATGATGCGCATTTCATAAAGGTGACCTATGGCCTCATAGATTTCTAATAAACAGTATAGTTTTTGCATTTGAATTACATGGTATATATGCACTGCATTGTTAGATACTTGATAAGGATAAAAATGCTGTGTGGGTCCCTATGATTCAAATATTATTTAAAATAAAGACCTAAAATTATAATAAACTATGACTAACTATGAGTATACCTACATTCTACCTATGCCGCCTTGAAGTGAATATATTCAAATACTTTCCCCTTGTCATTTCTTTAGCCTCTTCAAGTCCCAGCTGATATGCCAGGTCATGCAGTTTCTTAACTTCCATTATGAGACCACTTGCTGTTAGAGATCCCAGTTGTTGCATATAATTACCGTCTTCTTTCGTCAGCCCCTTATTCCATGACGGCAAAGGATCATTATCGCTCGGCAGTGGGGCGAACTCCGATACGCCAGGAATTTGCTCGGGCCACAGTTCCGGTAGATAGTAGATAGAGTAGTAGATAGTTTAGACCCTGGAATAAAGCTAGAAGTACATTAGGCCCACGCACACGTGTGAGACGTGTGAGAGGAAAAGATTCGTACGTAGCGTTGCGTGGCGAGGCGTGGATCTAATGTAGCACTAAACAGCTAGTCGCCATACAAAATGTATGGGCTCCGACGCGCCCAGATCAGCGGCGTACGTGGCACACGTGTGCCACAGGTGTGGTACTTCCCCAGGCGGCCCCCTGCATAAGAAGCCAGCCACTACAAAAAGAAAAACACAAAAAAAGTAGTCGTATATAACTATTAATATGGTTGTTAACGCACTAGATACGATAACCGTCATATGATTTCTCTACCAACGAAACAGTCAGCTAATTAAGCCATATTTGTGTTGTTACAGAATACAGGCAACCAATGATGGGACACCCCTGGCCTATAGCGAAGCCGATCGCGTCTCGTCCTATACCGGTACAGCATCAGCATTTGCAGCATCTTCTAGCACACTGTCACCATCCTTACTTAGGTAAGCTCTTCTGCTGTAAATAAATCCTCTCCATCCATCGGTTGTCTGCAAGAAATCGCTTATTAGCGATAATTTGATTTGATTTTTGTTGTACCGTTGCCCTCACACATGACGCGCAGCGAATTAAACGCTTAACAGCGACACCTAGTAAACGGGTCCTTGAAATATTTCGATGGGCCATCTCTCCCTTATGGCCATCTACCCCGGAATTACTAAGCTTATAACACCCAGACACAGATCAAACAGACATGTTCATGCACACAAATGTTTGACCTGGCCGGGGATCGAACCCGGGCCCTGAGGCACAGAAAGCAGAGTTACCACCAACTGAGCCAACGAGACTGTCATTTCTTTTCCGTCCGTAGAGGCCTTAAGTCGCATCGACTGGTGATCTATTCTCTTCTATCTTCTTCTTGTAAGCTATTCTTCTTGAGTTAAGATAGATAGATAAACTATACTTTTCTAGCTGTGTAATAGAGAATACGGGTAAATGTGTTCTCATCGTTCTCGTGGCAGAATCATAGGTATTTTTCTATTGTCACTCATTGAATTAAACAATTATTAACGGATTTTATCGCCCTACCTAGGAATTAACCCTAACTACTAATTTTCTGTGACTACGAACACTGCAGTGTTTAAAACGCTGTGCATTTCAGCTTTCTACAACTCCACGTTCAAAGTTTAGGGTCTAGAAGGGTCTGTAGGGACTGTAGTAGCCTCTTTTGCAGGGGACCGTCTGGGGAAGTACCACACCTTTGCCAGTTATTCATCCGCCAAGCAGTAATATGCAAACATTACTGTGTTCCGGTATGAAGGGCAATGTTACCAGCGAAATTACTGGGCATGATGAGATTCAACAACTCATATCTCAGGGTGACAGGCGCAGTGCAGTGCCGCGCAGAATTTTGAATTTTAAAACACTGGGTGGCACTGTGTCTGATATGGGAAATCATGATGCTTACCATCAGGCACCTGATTTGCTTGTCTTGTCACTCACTATCATAAAAAAAAAAAAAAGGACTATACGTTGATGAGGGAGTGCGTCAGTCCATCAGTTCCAATTTTTATATACCTATACAAAAAGATTTTCAATATTTAGTACTTTATTTCAAGCATAAAGTTTTTTTTCTCCAAACCTATAATTTGATTAGGTTCCAAAAAAGCAATTTTACAAATCATTCGAATTATCATTACAAACGATTCACAATTCACACGATTATAATCGATTATGACCTTTTTTACGTTCCTTTGTGCACATTTCATCAATTTTGATGTATGACTATTGTATGAAATCCATATTATGGGGTAAACTCATTGTATTTTTTTTTCAATTGAATGTGTGGGCGCATTTGCGCGCATTTGCCGTTTGGCTTTTTGGGTTGCCATTTTATGGATTTGCAAAAAACTTTATTATTGCCTCTATCAAAATGGTTTATAATAATAGATAATATTGTTTTTTAGGGATGCTAATAAAAATGGTCAGCGCTTACAAAAATATTGTGAATTCGATTTAATTGTTATAAGAGATTTGGCGTTTTTTGAGTTTATTGTGATATTCGACTACCTTGTTGGCGTAGTGGCAAAGCTCGACTGTAGATCATGAAATCCCGGGTTCGATTCCCAGGTCAGGCACAGTGTTAAATATTGGATTTTCCATTAAAAATTATCTCAATAACTGCCTGGAGTCCGAAACTGTGCCCGGTAGATGGCAATAGGCTCGCCCCCTATTACATGGGACCAATAACATACTGGCGAAATGTAAGTGTACTATGGGACTAAGTCATGAGTACACATCTGCCTACCCCATCGGGAAAAAGGTGTGGTTGTATGTTACGTTATGTTAAAAATAAATGTTTTGGTTATTTTTTTAGTTGGTTAGGTTTTGGTAGTTTTTCGTAAATATGATATTAACCATACGGTTTTGTGAAATCAAATAAGTTTTGGCGCAAATAAAGGCCAAATCAGGCGCTGTCCATAGCAAATTCGCCCTCTCGCTCAAACGTACCCACATTTAGGAAGATCTAAAAAATACTACATGTACCTAATTACGTATAATAAAGACAACTAGGTTATAAAACAGTACAAACTCCAATTTAATCCAAACAAGTTTTCAGTGCCTTTTATTTTTATTTTTTTTTCCTTGTGCAGGTTTTTATACATGAAAACTTGTTTGGATTAAATTATATTTTTTACTGAATCTTGGTATTGTTATATTCTGGAACCAAGTTGTCTTCATTTTACGTAATTACATGTAGTATTTTTATATCTTCCAAAATGTGGGTACGTTTGAGCGAGAGGGCGAATTTGC
This sequence comes from Hemistola chrysoprasaria, assembly GCA_947063395.1. Classification (NCBI taxonomy): domain Eukaryota; kingdom Metazoa; phylum Arthropoda; class Insecta; order Lepidoptera; family Geometridae; genus Hemistola; species Hemistola chrysoprasaria. The sequence continues at coordinate 5,591,933 of OX346737.1, read as the reverse complement.
TTTGCGACAGCGCCTTAAAAATAATATCTATGCAAAGCCGGGGCGGATCGTATCATATTTATGTTAGAGATTAAACTAACAATAGTTAGCACATCAAATTGGGTATGTTTTTTATTAACAAAGGATTTGTTATTTTGTTATTGCAATTGGGTTTATAACAATATAACATTGTTGCTGCTTTGTCTGTGGTTTTAGTTTATGGGAGGTCTTTAAACGGCTGTTATTTTTTCTATGACTCGATAGTCCATAGTGCAGAGATTTTCTTTTTTATCGTGCTTTTATTTGGCGATAAACGTCTTCGCATGTTACTTATATTTTTACTGGCTTTTTGTTTGAAGCAAAAAAAGGTCAAGATGAATTTTTAAATGTTTATATTTCATACAAACACACGCATCCTACTAATATTATAAATGCGAAAGTTTGTGAGGATGGATGGATGGATGTTTGCTACTCCTTCATGCCAAAACTACTGAACTAATTAGGCTGAAATTTGGTATGTAGGTAGCTTAGACCCTGGAATAACACATGGGGTACTTTTTATCCCGATATTCCCCCGGGAACGAAGACTACGCAGGTGGAACCGCGCGGCACAGCTAGTACAATCATACTTTTGCATCCCATTATCCCGAATCTAATAGAGACCTTTTTTTTGAGTCCAGACTGCGAAGGCCCCGCAGAGCTTTTAATCTTAATGGATTGCACTTATCGGGGTCCATCTCTGAAACCATCTACAGAAGATGAGCTCAATGACAGCCCCCGCAAGGTGCAAGGACTATTGAGAATGAATGGAAACTACTTAATCTTATATCTTTAAATGAGCAATTCTTGTATATATAATTGGAATCTCGGAATCGGCCACAACGATTTTCATAAAATTTAGTATATAGGGGGTTTCGGGGGCGATAAATCGATCTAGCTAGGAATCATTTTTAGAAAATGTCATTTTATTTAAAAAAAAATATATATATACCGAGCAAAGCTCGGTCATCCAGGTACTAATAATAATATGGGACAACTTCCACACACGCTCATCTGGTGCCAAACTAGGCTAGAAGCCTGTACTATGGTAACCAGATGACTGATATACATACTTATATAAGCATATTACACCCAGACACAGATCAAACAGACATGTTCATGCACACAAATGTTTGACCTGGCCGGAGATCGAACTCGAGGCCTGCGGCACAGAAAGCAGAGTTACTACCGTCGAGTACGAGGCTGTCTTGATTGAGATATGGGTGTTGTTACTTATTAACGTCATATTTAATGTTGTTCTTTGGTTGCAGTGCGACCAGCTCAATCTCATACACAAGTGTTTCCTCTACCTGGTGGCTTTCCATGGGCACATAGTTCAAGAGGTAAGTGACTAACTTGTTTAACAGGATATAGGACCTCTTAGCAGTTTGACACAATCATATGGAAAATTTACGAAATCGATGTTTTGTATTCCCGTGTTTCCTCCGAGAATAATTGATTTTATTCATAAATTTATTGAAAATTAGAAAATGAATTAGGCTATGTCTCTGTTATTTTAAATTTGTTCCTTAACTCTTCATTTATTTCTAGTGAACGTCTAACTACGCGAGTACAACTGGGACAGTTTTTTATGTTTTTAAAGGGTCATACTTCATTTAACAATGAGTTTATAAAAAAATTAAAATGACAGGGACATGCTCACTGAAGACCTAGATTTTATAAAAAAAACCATTGCTCTGACGCAGTTATCAGGGAGGAAACACGGGAATACGTTTGTATGGAAAAATCACCCCTCATGTAACCTCTTAAAGAAGCAGACAGAACGCAAGCGCCAAGGTTATGCAGTAACCCTCCATAACCAGCCCCGTCCATTGTGGCTACTCATTAGATTCAATTATCAAGAACCTTGTCATGTTTGAAGGCTGCACTATCCAGTAACCACTAGCTGACCTTCTCTACACATCGACACGTATTGGCGACATTGTTTTCATAATAGCGTGGTGATTCAACAGGCAAAGCGATCTCTAACATATAATTTACCAAATCGATGTTTTGTATTCCCCTGATTCCTCCCAATATAGTTACCTATTTGATATATTTATATCCTGATATGTTAAAGATGAAGTAAACTATGTCTTTATCATTTAATTGTCTTTTATGAACGCTTCATATTTTTGTAGAGAAAGTCCAATCACGCGAGTAAAACTGGGATTTTTAGCAGTTCACTATAAAAAAAACCGAGAGTTTATAAGAGAAACTAAAATGACAGGGATATAGTTTACTTCACTATAGAAATATCATGATATAATTACTTAATTATTAAATTATATATTCGTAGGAAACAGGGGAATACAAAACATCGGTAAAGTAGTTTTTTTTCTTAGGATTGCGTCAAATTTTTAATGGCCGCGTAAGCTATTAAATACCTATATGACGATTTAGGTCTTGTACGTTGCTAATTTGAAAGAAATTATAATAATATAGGACAACTTTAAAATACGGCCATCTGGTCCCAAACTAGGCTAGAAGCCTGTACTATGGTAACCAGAGGACTGATATACATACTTATATACGCTTATAACCCACAGGGACAGATCAAGCAGACATGCTCATATTATGCACAAATGATTGACCTGTCCGGCGATCGAAGCCAGAACTACAATGCCAATATGTTACAAATTTTAAAATATTAAGTAAGCGGTCTAATCACTATGAACATGAGAACGAAAATGTAGATTTTTAAAAAATAAAATTATTAGGAAAAATTTATGTGTTTATCAATTTCGATATGAATTCTAATTGTAACATTAGACTTTTCGGTGGGTAGAATGCGAAATGAATCACATATATAGATAAACACACGCCCCTATAGGGGTTAAGCTTTTTTTTTATGATAGTGAGTGACAAGACGAGCAAATCAGGTGCCTGATGGTAAGCATCATGATTGCCCACATCAGATACAGTCCCACCCAGTGTTTTAAAATTCAAAATTCTGCGCGGCACTGCACTGCGCCTGTCACCCTGAGATATGAGTTGTTGAATCTCATCATGCCCAGTAATTTCGCTGGTAACATTGCCCTTCATACCGGAACACAGTTATGTTTGCACATTACTACTTGGCGGATGAATAACTGGCAAAGGTGTGGTACTTCCCCAGGCGGCCCCCTGCAAATGAGGCCTACCACTACAAAAAAAGTAAATAAAAAAAGTAGATGGGATAGAAACATTTCGCCGAAGACTAGTACCTCCACGGTAGCAATTGGTAGAATGCCGCCACGCGAGTTGGTGCGGATAGTGCGTGGTTCAAATCCCGCTAGTAAGTGAAATTTTTCTTCTGATTAATAACATAACATACATTCATGCCTTTTTCCCGAAGGGGTAGGCAGAGGTGTACCCAGGACTGAGGCCCATAGTAGATACACCCACATTTCGCCAGTATGTTATTGGTCCCATGTAATAGGTGGCGAGCTTATTGCCATCTACCGGGCACAGTTCCAGACTCCAGGCAGTTATTGAGATAATTCCTAATGAAAAAATCCAATATTTAACACTATGCCTGACCTGGGGATCGAACCCGGGACCTCTTGATTGGCAGTCGAGCATGCGCCCTCTACGCCACCGAGGCAGTTCTGATTAATATTGTTTGTTACTTTAATTATAGAGTTTGTTTTTGAAGGTAAACCAAGGCGAGGCATGATGCGTCGCGCGGTATTCTCAGATTTGCAAAGGAAAGGATTAGAAAAGAGATTCCAGGTGCAGAAATACATATCGAAGCCAGATAGGAAGAAACTGGCCGAAAAATTGGGACTGAAAGATAGTCAGGTATGTATTTGTAATTATTATTTAACTAGTTTCCGGCGCACTCGTTTAACTACTTTAATAGATGCATAAATAATATTTTTAGTATTGCCGTTAATTATAATGAATAAAGCAAATGTTATACGTAAATTTGACCATGCGTCGCCATCAGTACTTAACCTCACTTTATTTAAATCAAATTATAAATGAAACGGCGATTATAAGAGGGTTACTATGTCTGGGAATATTATTGCGGATAAAATTCTCTTCCTGGTAATATAGGATATATAGTCTAAGCTCTCTTGGATTACGAGACCGTTTCCTTTCAGCTCAATAATTTCAGTTATTTAGACTTGAGGCCACAAACAAATCATAATAAATAAAAATATTTATGGCGTCCAAATACAACATCAAATTAAGTAATATTTATCTAAAGTACTTCTACAAAAACAAGGAAAAGGTAATTAAACAATATTAACGTATTATTAACATAATATTTGCTATTACTACAAAATCGCATATACGCAATTCACCGTAATAGATATTAAAACAATTATTAGTAAAATTTTACTTATTAGATATATTACATTGGTTTAAGGTAACAAACTCATGTCATGTCTGTGTCTTTGATGCTTCTACACGCCAGCCAAACTACTGAACCGACTGGGCTGTTCTTTTATGTAGATAGTTTAAACCCTGGAATAAAAATACCACGTGAAATTAAGCACCACAAGTTAACGGTTAAGCCAACAAAATAGAGTAAAACCTCCTTCAAACTCAACCTTTAAGGGGTGGCTGGGTGTTACAAAAAATTGCAACCCCAAGGGCACAATAGCAGGGGGCTGTCAGCCACACGCGTTGGGGTCCGCCCCTCGCCAAGGAGGCTTTAAAACAATTACTCAATTCGATATTTTGAGCCTTTAAACCTGAATAATTGACTCCTTTGCCATTTGCCAATTTTCCAACGTGTCGCGATTCGGCGGGAATATTGACAGTGACAGTTCTTAATTTTGATTTGTGACGTTTGTTTACGATCATTATGATTGGCTGAAAATGGAGCGTTTTTTCTTTTTTATTAGTCTTTTTAATATTTATCGGACTACAATAAAGCTGAAGGACAATAAATATTTCAGAAGTGTATTGTATGTATGTTTATCCACTTTGGTTACAAAGATCTCATACAAACACAATCACTTTTAAAAGTGCTACATTCTATAACAGCGCCCCTGTGACAGTAACATAATCTGTATTCAGAAAATAGGTCATATTAAAAATAAATCTAATATTCTGGCAAATGTCTTAATACGCCAACGCCTGAAGCGAATCAATTTAAAAAACAAACCCTAGTGAGGGGAATGATTGCATCCGTAATCGCCTTTATGAAAATAATGCGTTCAGATGGTTATCGGAAAAGTTCGGATTTTGCGGTGTTTTTATTAATTTAACTTTTTAATACCTATCTTTTATTAAAGATGAAAACATTTTACCCTACACAAATATTTAGGATTTTTACAATATTGCAGTTTTCTCACGGTACTATATTATTTTTTGAAAAAAACATCACAAGTTTTTTACTTTTCAGTAGTACCTTTTTGAGCCTATTCGTTATAAACAAATAATTAAGTTAAAACCATTTATTTATTTATTTAACTTAATTAGAACGGTTGCAATCACCAATTACTAGTGTAATGGGTATGTGTGTGTAGTGGGTCTATGGGACTGAGTCCTGGGTACACCTCTGCCTATCCCTGCGTAATAAAGGCGTAATTATATGTTATGTTATGGTTTTTTTGACTAACGTATTTTTTTATTATTATTGTTCCATTTTTGTACTTACATATTATTATTTTATTTTTTTTGGATTTTTTTAATTACTGTTATTTTTTCTTTCTTATTTTACCTATACTAATTAGTATTAGTACCCAGGACTCAGTCCCATAGACCCATAAGGTACTACACCCACATTTCTCCAGTATGTCATTAGTCCAATGTAATAGGGCTATTGCCATCATCATATTGTGAAAACTCACAATGAAAAAATCCAATAACACTGCCTGACCTGGGAATCTAACCCGGGACCTCATGGCAGTCTTTATTTTAAAGTTGAAATAAAACCGCAAACCAAACGAGTCAGTTTAAACACAGGGTGTTATTTTGCACCCTCATTTATTTTGTAACTACCCTCGTATTTAATTAAACCGAGCAGGGGTTGTAATCGACGATCATTCTACAATTAACCATAGATAATAGATAGGTTTGGGAGCTTACTTTTGAATGTTTGTGGATTTTTAATTGTGTTTGGAAACTTTTTTTTTAATAGAGGATGTTTATTTCAGTCCATAATCCAATCAATAGCAAAATCGGATTTAAAGAAATAATTGTAAACGATTCATACCAAAATATTATTTTAAAAAAGATATAAAAGCACAAAATCGATATTGAATGTTAACTTTCAAAATTAAGATTAAATAAAGAAAATATGAATTAAGTTATAACTTATAACTATTGATATAAATAAGCAATCCTGGCTTATATCCTGCAATACAATTTTTCTTATTTGTAATAATAACAATCTACTTAATATTTACCCTATTAACTCAGGAAAAACACATAACTTTACAGCGGGTGAAACGGCGGCCACAGCTTGTTTAATAAAATAAGTTTTAAAATTATGTTTTAATAAAACATGTGCCTAGGAAATTCTTTGATTTGATTCTTCGATAGCTACGGCTTACGGCGTAGCATTTTTCGTAGAGCCGCTACGGGCGTAGGGTTATAAGTTTCTCATTAGCCGCTACGAAAATATTATTGCTACGAATATTTTATAAGGATCGCAAAAAAAACTTGAAATACTGGCCATTTTACATTTCATTTCAAAAGAAGTAAAAATGTGGTATATAATTCTGCTTCAAAAATTCAAACATAGAACGTGAAATAACGCTCCTACGATTCGAGCTCAATAAAACCTTAACCTCTTGAGACAAAACTGAGCGAAACAGCAAAACTGTTTCACAACGAGTTAGAAAGAGACGGCTACAGAGATTGAATGCGTCTTAAAGCGTTCTTCTATTGGTTGATATGTATCGAATAAAACTTCTAAGTCGTTCCCTATTGGTCGGTACATTTTTTAGTGCTGGGAATTTTTTTTACGGTTATCCGATTTTTATGGCGCAATTGGTAGCAGATATTCGGTTTGTATGAATGTTTACGGATTATTTGGTTTATTTAGATTTGGAACGTGCTTTTGATGTTGTCGGTCGGTGCATTATTTAACGGAATTTTGTGTTTGCGATTTCAATTTTAGAATGTAGGTTAGCTTTTACACTAAGATTTTATGAAAACGAGCGGTTTATGTTTATAAAGTTATCGGGGATAATATTCACAAACTGGATAGTCATTAAATTATGCACATTTTGCTCCCGTTGGGGTAGAGTCATTTCCTGAAAGCTGTTTGACAACGTGTTACATAAAAACTTTTTTTAGTACTTTACTAGGTACATATATAAAAGCTTCTATCCTCTTTTTATGAGCCTTCGGCCACGAATGAAGAGACTTGTGACGTATATATAAATAATAATAATTAAATTAAATAAATATCACAAAAGTAGTCACCGAAAAAATCTTAAAATTAAATGTTAAACGACAATAACAGAGCTACTATTCGAAAATGTTCCGACATTCCAAAATAATTCACTTCAACCAAAAAGTTTTTATTCGTTTGTTAATTTTTGCAGAGCAAAATGACTGTAATATAAATAATTTCCTGAGTAATTTCCTCGTTCTATACAGAAATAATTTCGTTACAAAAACCAAAAGAATTAACTTGTACAGACCAAATAAAACTAGCTGGATTTCCAAAGGAGTTAAGGTATCCAGTAAAATGAAAAGATTCCTACTAACAGGTAATAAAGACAAAGATGACACTACAATTGCAACATATAGACATAGGTATTTAAAATTATATAAGAAGGTAGTCAGTGAGTTTAAAAAACAAGCAGTTCGAAAGGAAGTAGAAAAGGCAGAATGCAAATCTAAAGCTATCTGGAAAGTTGTTAACAGACATAGGAATAAATATAAATTCAAGGACAGAGGCAATTTCTTATTAAAAGTTAATGATACAATTATTGAAAAACCGCAAGATGTTGTAGAAGTTTTTGCGAGGCAATTTGACCAAATTGATATGAACAGTAAATCTTATAGCGATACCGATGCCTTAACATATCTCAGGGATAGCACTCCGCGTATAAATGATGAAATGGTAATGGAGCTCACTAGTCGAAACGAAATAAAGAAAATTGTCGGTAAGATGGCCATTAAAAAATCATTTGGTTTTGATGAAATCCCTATCACAGTTATTAAAGACAACATTGATATACTAGCTGAACCTTTAGCCACATTCTACAATAATTGTATTAATTCTAAAATTTTTCCGGAACAGTTAAAAATTGCTCGCGTTGTCCCTATATACAAAAAAGGCAGTAAATCTGACCCCAAAAACTATCGCCCTATATCTTTGCTTCCAATCTTATCGAAAATATTTGAGACAATCATAAAAAATAGGTTAATTTCACATTTAAATCTAAACAAAATATTAGATAGATGCCAATTTGGTTACCAGAAATGCATAGGAACAGTGGATGCTATTGATTTGCTAATTAATGATGTGGTTGAAAAGCTCAATAAGAAACTGAAAGTGGTAGGATTGTTCCTAGATTTAAGTTCAGCTTTTGATATGGTAGATCATAGTATTTTAATAAGCAAACTAGATCATTATGGCGTTCTTAAGGGTGTGCTGAAGCTTCTGATTTCTTATTTGGAAAACAGAAAGTATTATGTTGAAATAAGAGATATTGTCGATCAGGCTGAAGTTGTTACCAAGTCTCGATTAGTTAATGTTAAACGTGGTGTACCTCAGGGTTCGATATTGGGCCCCATTCTTTTTATCATTTTCATAAATGATTTGATAAAGCACATTAATGTTATGGTGACCGGTATCCAGATAGTGGTATATGCTGATGATACAAATGCAATAATTTCGGCAAACACGTTAGAGGAATTACGTGAAAAAGCTAATTTTACTCTGCAAGTATTTGATACTTGGTTTAGTTCGAACAATTTAAAGCTTAATACTAAAAAAACTAGTGTAATATTATTTAAGTCTACAGCTCGTAATGGGGAACACTTGGATTTAGCTTTACATGACGAAAATATAGACAGTGTTAGTAGTGTTAAGTTTCTGGGTGTGTATCTAGATGAATTCCTGAACTGGAAGGATGAGGTAGATTCTCTAGCTAGCCACATTAGCTCAGCTTGTTATGCCTTGAGAAGCTTGCGAGACGAAGTGACCACTAAACAGCTCAAAGAGGTATACTACGCTCTGGTCGAGTCTAGGCTGAGATACAGCATCAGATGTTGGGGCAGTAGTTATAGCTATAATATGCATAGGACATTTATCCTCCAGAAACGCGCCATACGTACAATTATGCGTATCCCACAATGGGAATCATGTAAAGAGCACTTTAAAACTCTTGGCATTCTTACAGTTCCGAGCTTGTATGTGTTGGTCCTGCTCACAGATGTCATCAAATTCCGGCATAAATACGAGACATTAGAGGAAAAAAATATAAGACTAGAAACAAGACGAAAAGATATTCTATCACTCTATGCTCCTAGACTAAGTGTTGCCAAACATTGTTCTAGGTATCAGGCGGTTAGACTGTTCAACTGTTTACCTGTCGAAATGAAAGTAATTGATAACCTACACATATTTCAACGAAAATTAAAGACAATTTTGCTGGAAGGGTGTTTCTACTCCATAGATGATTTTATTACATACAAAAAGTGATATAGTAATTTGTTACCTTTAGGATACTTAACTTTTAAGATACCTTGGATATTATTTTTGATTTAATATTGACTGTTATGTAATTTACCAATGTTATATAATTCAGACACAATGTAAATATTGTTATTGAATAAATTGAATTGAATTGAATTGAATTGAATTGAATTGAGTACTAGTATGACCAACCTTTTTTCATCAAACTCTATAGGGGTGCTATTGAGAAATAAACACTGTCATGGTGGCTCATATTATCGTAGTCAAAAGCGGATATTACTGAAATGACTTTTTATTTTATCACTCTTTTATCTATTGGCTGGCTATAAAAATATTAAATGAAAAATAGTTTGTTGAAAAGATTTTTTTGTATAATTGTCTTTTTGCCAGCATGCAAATCATCCTCATTTGTGGCCAGAGGTGGACATTATGAGCTTTACATATAAATTTACCAATCAGCCGATTAATTTTGTATGGGCCGTCGAAATGTTTTTTGATAATTTCGCAATTCTTTTTTTAAGAGTGGTATAATGGGTAGACTAAAACCTCCTTATATATATTATTATATATATTATATATTAAGTATTACTACAACTTTTCGCAAATATCAATTTTTTTTAATACTAATTTCTCATAATATATATATTTCTCCTACCAAACCTCGAGACAAACGGCAAAGCGTTACCACTATTTCTTAGAGTTAACTATAGCTCGCACGAAGCGATTTGCCTGATCATTTGTCATGAGAATGACAAAGCAATGGAACTCGCTACCGACGTTCGTTTTTCCCGAAAACTATAACGTGGGTATGTTCAAATCAAGAGTGAATAGGTATTTACTGAACAAGCGTGCTCCAACTTAGGCCGCATCATCACTTACCAGCAGGTGAGATTGCGGTCAAACGCCTGTTTAGTTTAACACATAAAAAAATATAGTTATTAAATTTATAACTACCAAATTAAATTAAAAAAATTGACCATTTATTAAGATGTAGGTAGTAATAAAATAAATGTACCTCTTAAAAAATAATATTAAAGATAAAGAAGAAGATAAAGATAAAGAAATATTTATTGCCAGTACATACAAGAAAATTACATACAAAATCAAGTTATCAAAAAAAAAAACCTAGATATATATTTATATAATAACTAGCTGTGACCCGCGGTTTCACCCGCGTAGTCTTCGTTCCCGTGGGAATATCGGGATAAAAAGTACCCTATGTGTTATTCCAGGGTCTAAGCTACTTACGTACCAAATTTCAGCCCAATCGGTTCAGTAGTTTTGGCGTGAAAGAGTAACAAACATCCATACATACATCCATACTTACAAACTTTCGCCTTTATAATAGTATTAGGATAAAAAGAAACAATAATAACATTACTTTACTAGCAATTGGGATATGCTCAGCTTTGTGCTGCGCGAGGTGTCCCTGCGCAGCGCTGGTTTTCAGCATTTATTAAAGATTTTATAATAAATTATATTAATTATTTAATTAGACTAAGCGATCTATTCGCTTGAAATACAATACGAAAATGAAAAGAAACACTTTACTCACAAGCGAGACACGAACCCGCACCTTCCACTCCAATCCGCGTAGTGAGCAATCTACCAATTGAGCGACCGTGAAAGGGACTAGTACGTCATCGACGAAATTTCTTTAATGATTTCATTTTTCTTATCATTTTCACATTGTAAGATACAATTAAAACATTTTATTATCATACTTTATACAGGGTTGTTGGTATCTAATCAGTTTTCATCCTATTAAAGCGTCAGCGAAAGTAAGAATTATATTTCATTTCATTTATTTATTCAATAACAATCGGTACAACTGTGTTTGAAATTAAAAAAAAAAAGCCTTAGTTAAGCATAAAATTAACTTGTGATTATACTGTGGAGATGAGAAGCCTAAAAAGTATGACTGGAGTGACCCTGATGAACAAAGTGAGGAACAGTGTGATAAGGGAACGCTGTGGCGTGTTAGAAGATGTAGTGACAAAGATAGAGAAAGGATTGCTGAGGTGGTTCGGGCATGTGGAGAGGATGGATGAAAGGAGATTAACAAAAGAGATTTATAAGGCTAGTGTGTATGGTCAAGTCGGTAGGGGCGACCGTGGGCGTACTTTTCATGAACAAGTGGATGTAGCTTTAAGGAAAGATCAATTCAAAAGCTACAACCTACAGCCTACAACTGACGTGTATGTTTTTTTTTATGATACCTAGTGAGTAACAAGACGAGCAAATCAGGTGCCTGATGGTAAGCAACATGATTGCTCATATTAGACACCACCCTGTGCTTTAAAATTCAAAATTCTGCGTGACACTGCAACCGCGCCTGTCACCCTGAGATATTTGTTGTTGAAACTTGTCATGCTCATTTCGCTGGTAACATTGCTCTTCATACCGGAACACAGTAATGTTTGCACATTACTGCTTGGCGGATGAATAACTGGCAAAGGTGTAGTACTTCCCCAGGCGGGCCCCCTGCTAAAGAGGCCTACCACTAGAAAATGAAGAATGTCATTAAAGTGGAAGAAGCGAAAGCCGTGTGTCAGGATCGTATCAAGGAAAGGAAAATAATAGTCTCTGCCTACCTCAACGGGGACAAAGCGTCACTATTACACTATATGTATGTATGTATGTATGTATGTATGTATGTAAAGCGTCATTTATAACTTTCACTAAAGAGATAAAACTGAAATTGTGAAAAAATATCAAAGCTTTTTGTTTTTGAATTTCCTTATTTCATCATCATCACTAATCATCTTTGAAGTTGACAGCCTCGATGGCTCAGATGGTAGTAACTCTGCTTTGTGTGCTGCAGGCCCCGGGTTCGATCCCCGGCCAGGTCAAACATTTGTGTGCATGAACATGTCTGTTTGAGCTGTGTCTGGGTGTTATAAGTATATGTAAGTATGTATATCAGTCATCTGGTTACCATAGTACAGGCTTCTAGCCTAGTTTGGGACTAGATGACCGTGTGTGGAAAGTTGTCCCATATTATTATTATTATTATTAAGTGAATGCAAATTGATTATAATCAGCAACCGTGTAGATTAGGTACTCTTTGACGAGTGAAACCGCGGAGTACAGCAAGTAAGATAAGTTTTACTAAAGTTGAGTGGGGTCCGGTGTCACTCGCGGATTGTATTGTTAACTCTCCCCTATATAGAGCTAGGAATCGTAGAACTGACGAGGTATTTTCACTAAGATAGATACATATTACCAATTTTCAACTCCTCAACTTTCTACCAATTCGCAATGTTACCAGCGAAATTACTGGGCAAGACGAGTTTCAACAACTAATATTTCAGGGTCACAGGCGCAGTGCAGTGCCACGCAGAATTTTGAATTTTAAAACTCTGGGTGGCACTGTGTCTGATATGGGCTTACCATCAGGCACCTGATTGGCTCGTCTTGTCACTCACTATCATAAAAAATACTAAAATGAATTATCACGAAATTTCGCTATATGTATGATATTATGACTGCCTCGGTGACGTAGTAGTCGCAAGCGCTACTGCTGAGTTTAGGGTGCTGGGTTCGATTCCCAGAACGAGCTAAATGTTATTGAATTTTTCCACTAAAACAATTCAATAGCAGATATTTTATGCGTTGAATGATTTTTTTTTAAAGACCAATAACTGGCAAAATGTGGGAGTACCTACTATGAGTCCTGGGTACACCTCTGCCTACCCCGGGAAAAGGCATTATAGTATGTTATGTGTTAATCAGTATAACCACCGTGGTGTTACCGGCTATAGAACAGTACCCCACACTCTCTACCCGCGGTTGGCGTAAGAGCCGGGTTATCTGATCCGGAGAACGGGCAGCAGCGTCCTCTGGGTGAAACCATCGAACTGCGCTCGCCAACCCGCCTGTCAAGCGTGACGAGTATTGGCATGGGAGCCCTATTTGTATAATTATTATATATTGATCTCATTAAAATGTTTTCTATTCTTTTCTAACATAGTATAGATTGGTTGTTTGAAAGAAATATCTGAGCAAAGCATAAGACCTCAGGCTATACCTACAGTATACCTAGGGCTCCTGGGCTCTACTGAGCACTGTATTGGGTACGCTACTGTAAATTACACGATTAGTCAAACATATTTATACATATCACAGAATACTGACTTAAAGATATATTAATTTACTTTAATTAAAACAGTAAAAGTCCAATTACATTATTATTATTATTATTAAAGATAAGACTTACAACAATTATTGAATTTGAAATAAACATCAAATGAGAAAAGAATATATATTAAATTAAGTGAGATTAAAAATATATATAAATTATTACTAAAATTAAATTTAAAAGTCATTACTGATGAGGTAACCACTAAATCCTTCATTACTCTCACAAAAACGCAATTATAACTTTTTTTAAAGAGTTTTCATACAAATATAACACAGTACAATATTAATAAAAGTCAGTTCTACAAATTGTATGCGAGTTACGGACGCCCGACAATTATTTAACGTCAAACGCAAACGCGGCAAGATTACGGATACGAATCCGGAATCCGACGTGCGCTGCCCTAATGCTTCCATATTTGAACATTTGAAATTTGAGTTTATTTAAATGGAATGTTTGACTTTTTTATATATTTTTTTAACGTATTATTAGTGTGTGTCTGTGTGTGGGGGGGCGTGTGTATGTGTTAGGGTTCCTTAATTCACCTACAATAGATTCTCTGAGATGTAGGTAAAGAAAGATAATTTTTTGTTTTCAATGGCATTAAAATACATTTTCGCTTGTAATTATCACATTAATAACTATTACATTAGATATACTATACTTATTTAAATTCAGTTACACTGAATAACACAACTAACATTAAATTGATAAAAAATAACAAAGAAATAAATTTTATATCTAGTTAAAGTATGATTATAAGGACCATTACGTATTTCGGTGGGGGGTTAATATATATTACGTTCAAATAGCTAAGGCTTATCATTAACTAAGCAAAGTCAAAAAACGCAAGTAAACACTTTTTTTTTTGTAGCGTCCGTGGTCCAGCGGGAATATGCCCGGCTTTAAATCCGGAGGCCCTGGATCTAATCTCACCATGTGGACTTTTCGCTTGCCCGCTACCGTGTTTCGGATGTCACGTTAAACTGTAGGTCCCTATAGTTTCCTATAAGATATATAGGGGGCAGTCGTTAGGACATGTCGGAGGCTGCGTAGGAATCTTGGCGATCTGAAACTCTGACAATATGGGTTGTCCACATAACCCATATGAATTGACTCGAGCAGTGTAATTGGGGTAACCCGTTCTGTTAGAGTATAAATTAAAATTATAATTATAGGTATTCAGTATTAATCATTTTATTAATGTATCCGATTTTTTTCGATTATGAGAAATAATAATAATTTTTTGACGGTCTGCATTCGCCCCATGGCGTTGTTACGCCATTTATCCTACTTTAAATAAAATACATTCGCGACTGTCATCGGGGCCTTTCGTCATAAACTCGTCGACTGGACCGCCGCGCGTCATTCTATCTTTGGGTCTCGCGTCGGCAAACTCTATGATTTTATGATTAAATTAAAGTATAAGGACAATCTTCGTGCAATTTGGAATAGACTTTTTCAAAAATCAGCATTCATTTGCATGGCACATTAAGGTAATTATATTATATAAATATCATATTATTATGATCATAAACTTTCTGTTAGGTAGTTAATAATATGTTCAACTATTTCATGTTCTATAAGTTGATTTCTAACACCGCAACATTTTGCGTCCAATGAATTCGATATTCGGACGTCGCTGAAATTTCAAATATTCATATTTGAAATGAATATTCAAGCGGCCGCCATGTTTACATTCGCGCCGTTCCAATTTCAAATATTTGCATTTATTTATTTTGAATACGGAGCGGGCTTTTTTATTTTTTTATTCACTGCCAGTATTCCAATGTTTGCATATTTGCGTGTTTCTCTTTTTAAATTTTGACTTTTAGATTGACATTGACATGTGTCACATTTTTTTTATTTGAATATGTTACGCAAATAGTTTGCGGTATTCAAATGTATTTAAATTATTGTTGACATTGAACCCTTTTTCTGTTACGATTTCTGCGGTTAGAAGTCGCACTAATAAGTATTAATATTACACATTATTTATATAAATAAATAAAATACTTACGTTTATGTTTATGTTTATTTAACACATAAACAATGTGAACCTTACTTCCACGTGCTAATAAAACAACAGCTTTGATGAAAAGAGATCAACACAAGAAATTTAGAAGGCGTTCACGAACCAATTGATGTTGTTCTAATTAAAGGCCCGCTCCCTTATTACGAACAGCAGTAGAAGTGTGGAAAGCGTTTAATTGCTTAATGTCTGCTGTCAAACGGCATACAAAAAATGATGTTTGATAGCAAAATTTACTGCTGTTGTTACGCGATTGCATGTTCGTAATACCACCCCAGGTCAAAATAACCGCTTTTATAATTGTCAAATGCGGCAAGTAAAACTACGCCGTAATTTGCGTACCCAACAGATTTTTTGACTGCCTTGTGGCGTATAGGGCGCATGCTCGACTGCCAATCAAGAGGTCCCGGATTCGATCCCCAGGTCAGGCAAGTGTTATATATTGGATTTTTCCATTAGGAATTATCTCAATAACTGCCTGGAGTCTGGAACTGTGCCCGGTAGATGGCAATAGGCTCGCCCCCTATTACATGGGACCAATAACATACTGGCGAAATGTGGGTGTATCTACTATGGGACTGAGTCATGGGTACACCTCGGTCTACCCCTTCAGGAAAAAGGCGTGAATGTATGTTAATAGATTTTTTTTTATTCCCCCACCAACAGATGTTTTCATGTACAATAGCACTTCATGCATTCTGTTTGTCACACATTAGCATTGCGTTACAAACTTTAGGTATAATACCCCAAAACACCAGTAGGTATAGTAAAATACTTATTTTGAAACTGTAAATCTATCATTCGATACCCTAACCACGGATTGTCATCCAAACTGAAGTACTGTACATACGTATGCAAAAGAAAGCGGACTCGGTTCAACCAGCGTTTGCAATGTAAGCGCAAAATAATGTGTTACGACATAACATTAGAAACCTGTAATATTATCAGTGTTTCTCTACTATATTATGCATGTATTATACTTCAAAACCTTCCTCTTGAATCACTCTATCTATTAAAAAAAACCGCATCAAAATCCGTTGCGTATTTTTAAAGATCTAAGCATACATAGGGACGGACAGCGGGAAGCGACTTTGTTTTATACTATGTAATTTCATCACATTAGAAACCTCTAAAATTATCAGTGTTCCTCTACTATAATTATGCATGTATTATACATATAAACCTTCCTCTTGAATCACTCTATCTATTAAAAAACCGCATTAAAATCCGTTGCGTATTTTTAAAGATCTAAGCATATAATATAGGGACGAACAGCGGGAAGCGACTTTGTTTTATACTATGTAGTGATGATGTTCAGAAACACAGATACACACGTCAAACTTATAACACGCCTTCCTTTTCGGTCGGGGGTTATAAAAGGTTTGGTTTACCTACTATAAACAGGATGTTCCTTTATTGAACAATAACTAAATAACTACACCCCCTATAATGAATAATGTCAGTAACGTATGTTCCAAATCTCTCTATCCCTTATAATTCGCAATAAAAGTGAATACGTCAAAAAGTAATTAATTCTGTGAGGGGCACCCCTGTCTCTTGGTTGGGATGGGGTAGTGTCGATGGTTTTGATCGATATTTTATTTATTAATGTCGTTCAATTGACAGCCTGGTTGGCACAAATGGTAGTTAATCTGCTTTCTGTGCCGTAGGGTTCGATCCCTGGCCAGGTCAAACTTTTTGTCTGCATGAACATGTCTGTTTGATCTGTCCCTGTGTGTTATAAGCGTATATAAGTATGTATATCAGTCATATGGTTACCATAGTACAGGCTTCTAGCCTAGTTTGGGACCAGATGACCGTGTGTGGAAGTTGTCACTTATTATTATTATTGATTTCTTTTTGTGTTATTATTTTTGTTAAGATTTTAATTACAAATATGTATTAATACTATGCAAAAATTCAGCTTATAAATAAACTGAATTGGATATATTCAGCATGCAGCAATATAACCAATTCAGTTTATTTATAAGCTGAATTTTTGCAAAAAAGATAATTAATTATACCGAAAATTCTGTCTTTAGGTTTTGTTTTTAGGATTTGTCGTTTAGGTATAATATTTATGTTTGTAGCACGCCTCAAGAAAGTAATAGAACATAAATATTTTATTAAATACTAGTGGTCCGCCCCGGCTTTGCACGGGTAGCAGAAGTAGATATAGTGAACGTTTTAACAGGAGTAAATACGTGTTACATTGTATTTTTATAGATATAACTCTAATGGTTTACGCAGCGCACGCAAATCAAAGACTATTTCTGTTACAGTGACCAAACCTTAACAGATGTACAAATTTACCGCGCACTTATATTTTGTAGATATATATAAGTACCTACTACTACAAAACCCTAGTACATTATTTCTACTACCAATAGTTTTCATGCCGCATATAAATAATGACTTCTTCGATTATTGTGATTAAACCAAAGTACAGGTGGATATAATGTCTGTGGACTATTTTGTAGGTATTGATAAGTACTACAAACCTACCACCAATACTTTTTACAGCGCATGCATATAATGACTATTTCGATTATTGTGACTAAACTAAAATAGATGGATATAAATGACCGTGGACTATTTTGTAGATATTGATAAGTACTAAAAACCTCTCGTACATTATTTTTTCAATAGATTTCACAGCGCACGCAAATTAATGAATATATTAGGTAATTAAGTGACACCTTGGTTCACAATATATTGCAGTTTTCTTACGGACCCCTTTTTTTTTCAAAATCTCATATAGCCTATGTCACTCATACTGAGTTAAGCTTTCCATAAAGTGAAATAATTCTTTTAAATCGGTTCAGTAGTTTCAGAGCCTATTCATTACAAACAAAAATTCAAAAAAACAAAGGCCGGCAGCACTAAGTCACTAAGTGTATATTATATTAATAATCTGGAAACGAATACGGCATACGGATTAAGGAAACACTGAAAGCATCTAAGAGCATCGATAATTCGATGTCGTTGCAACCCAATTTATAGGGGCTATGATAAAGAGAAGCGAAATCAAAACCGCGTTTAAATTATATGCAGAACGTTATCTATTATGCGTATTATGCATGTTGGAAATAAATTACTTAAAATGTTGCATTAGGGTACCTATTTACATCTTGCAAGAAAATATTGTCAGCGCATTATAATTTTTGCTGTAGCGCCATCTAGCGAGCATTTTTGGAACTAAAATATTCCTATCAAACTTTTAAACTTTATTTTTCCACATAAGGGCTAAAATTTTTGAAAACGCTGAAACACGTGTTTAATTATTTTCATTTTAGAATGTTTCTACAAAATTTGAAATAAATCGGCTGAAAAATGAAG
Source organism: Hemistola chrysoprasaria (assembly GCA_947063395.1). Lineage (NCBI taxonomy): Eukaryota > Metazoa > Arthropoda > Insecta > Lepidoptera > Geometridae > Hemistola > Hemistola chrysoprasaria. The sequence continues at coordinate 5,572,805 of OX346737.1, read as the reverse complement.
TCTACTCTATACAAACTTTCAACCCCTATTTAATACACTTAGGGGTAAAAGTTTGAAAAATCCTTTCTTATTACTTGTCTAGACTGTAAAAATAATCTATTGTCTAAATTTCATCATAATCGGTCCAGTAGTTTTGGCTCTGGGTTGATGAGTCAGTCAGTCAGTGAATCACTTTCTCTCTTTATATAATAGTATAGATAATATCCGCATTTAACTACAATATCAGACACTATGACAGTTTTATTTTCTTTATAATATACATGGTTGGTGCAGCTTGGTGAAAAAAGGTTGGTCATTATAGTGCTCAATTAAAAAAGATATAATAAAAACTCCTCTCTAAGATCCTTGCAGATCTGTCTGATAGAAAATAAGACCATTTGCCGCCAGGATGTTGGTCAAAGAGTTGGTCAAAGGCATGTGTTGGTCAAAACGTCTTTAATATATATATTTTTTATAATAGATTTCTATTTAACTGTACATTGTTATGTATTGTTGTATTGTTATGTCACGCCTTCATGGATTCGCCAGTTTTGTAGTCCAAGGCACACAAATCCAGACTCCAGGTTGCTATTCCCAATGAAAAAATTCAATAACCGTGGAAGAACGGTGCGGAGCCGAATTAAATACAGGATCGCCCAGTAGAGCTAGCGATCACTAGATCAAAAGCAGTCGTTAATTTATCGATAAAAAGGAACATCTCTATAAGGAAAGGGCGTCATCTGCGGCGGACGCATTGTCGCCCCCACAAGGATCGCGTCCGTTTTCATAAATACTGCTTTTTGTTACGCTAATTGTTTCTCAGATTTGTTAGAAGATTGTTGTAGTGTTTGTAGTTTAAAAGAAGTATCATCATCCTCTTAAAGGGTAATTGTACTCATGTGTGTGAGGATGGATGGGTGGATGTTTGTTACTCTTTCACGCCAAAACTACTGAACCGTTTGGGCTGAAATTCGGTAAATTATATGTGTTATTCCAGGGTCTAACTATCTAGTTTAGATCACTACTAACACATTATACTCCCTACTACTACTACTACTACTACTACTACTACTACTTTTACTACCTACTACTACTACTTTTTATCCCGATATTCCCACGTGAACGGGGACTACGTGGGTGAAACCATATTATTATTATTATTATAAAATAATGTCCAGGTTGGAGACAACCCTGAAATCAAAATAAAATCAGCTGTTCAATACAAAAAGTTCATTGACCTATTTCGTTACAGGAATGTATGGAACAGCTGATTTTATTCCGTGATTTCAGAGTGGTCTCTATACTGAAAATTATTTTTCAATCCTCTTGCTAAAATAATTGTCATTGTTCCAGAGCGGGTCTTAAACAATTTTCATCCTTGAGGGGATTTCAGTAATTTCTTTTTAATTTTAGTGTGTTACCAACAAGATTATATTTTTTTGGTGTAGCACGTTTAAGATGTTGCCAAAATGTTTTGATGAAATAAATAATATTAATGTGTCACAATCGTAGTAAAAAGTAGAGTGTAACACACTGTTCACACACGCGCTAAAACTCATTTTAACTCCTCGTATGCAATGTTTGGGATGGGATTTTTGGAATGGGAAAAATCCCTTGTCTCTATAGCGCCTTGTGTAACAATCTACTATTTATAATAATAATAATATGAGCAAAATGGCCTTTAAAGACCTTTAAGAGAAGATTTTTTTTTATGATAGTGAGTGACAAGACGAGCAAATCAGGTGCCTGATGGTAAGCATCATGATTGATCATATCAGACACAGTGCCACCCAGTGTTTTAAAATTAAAAATTCTGCGCGGCACTGCACTGCGCCTGTCACCCTGAGATATTAGTTGTTGAATCTCGTCATGCCCAGTAATTTCGCTGGTAACATTGCCCTTCATACAAAGCAAAGGTGTGGTATTTCCCCAGGCGGCCCCCTGCAAAAGAGGCCTACCACTAAAAAAATACTTAGTAATAATATAATGTTTTTATTCGAATATTAACAAAATTGGTAAGAGGATAGCACTATATCGTGTTATAAATGTTTTTATTTTTAAATATAAGTAGATTTCTCACACCTCGGAACGAATCAAAAACTAAAAATAAAAAAACACCGTTACATCACTTTTAAAACAAATTTGAAATCAGAATGACAAATAACGTCCGCCGATTGGCCGTAACCAATTACTAGTGATAGATGTTCGTATTTCAAACTTTCATAAATCGAACGCCTAGAATCATTTGTCAAACTTTTAAATATCGAACTTTTTTACGGAACTGTTGACGTCGATTAACACTTATATTTTATTTTTCTTTTTATTAGTTCTATTTTTAATAGTTTATAGTCATTCATCATTCAAATAGTTGACGAGCATGAAATTATCGATTTAAATCGATAACGTCTTCATATCGATTAGTGAATAAAAACGCATCTGCTTCTAGCCGCGGTATTGCTTTTTATAGGGATGTGACTTGGCTGTTTTTCAAATATTTTTAATATTACATAATATGCACCATTGTGATTAATAATTATGAAAAAATAATAATTTTATTAGGTTGTTAATTGTTTCTCTTTATTCATAATATTCTATTATTTATTTTGAAAATAAGACGACTGCCTCAGTGGCATAGTGGGCGCAAGCTCGTTTGCCAATCATGGGTTCCCGGATTCCAGCCCCAGGTCAGGCACAGTGTAAATATTGGATTTTTCCATTAGAAAAATATCTCAATAACTGCCTGGAGACTGAAACTGTGCTCGATAGATGGCAAGGATGACAGTTTCACCCCCTACATGGGACCAATAACATACTGCGAAATGTGGGTGTACCTACTATGGGACTGAGTCCTGGGTACTCCTCTGCCTACCCCTTCGGGAAAAAGGCGTGAATGTATGTTATGTCATAAATGTTTTGTTTTTACTTAGAAGATTTTTATTAAAACTTATATATTATAAAAAAGACTATTGTGAAGAAATAGCAGCAAAACTGATTAATCGAACTCTAAGAATTGTACATAACGCCGAAATAAATGAAAGTCAATAAGCCTTCCGTAACATGACAAGATGGGGAATCCGTTTAATGTGCAATACAATCATTGGTCCCTTGACAAAGGAGTGAAAACTTGGACAAAAAGATACCTATCAGGAAATATGTGCAACTTAAAAAATATCGCATAATCAAAGATTAGGTTAGGTTCTGCGAATGAGTGCTTCGGTGTGCCCGCAGCCCCGTCACATGGCGTCCCGCAGGATACCCCCCAGGGTTTTAGTCATCCTAGCATGGCCGGCTATCTGTATGCAGATTTCCCTGGGACACAAAAAACAAAAAGGTTAGGGGTACAATAAAAACAATATATCGCACTATATAATTACCCTTACAAAAAAATGTTTTTCAATAAATAAAATAGCCAACACCTACGACCGCCCGGCGAGCGGTCAAAAGTCGCATATACCGTAACCGCGCGGCGCCGACACCCTCTCAGCCACACCTCAAAACCATCAATATTACACGTCACTAACACAAAGCAAGCCCGCGCTTTTATTTTCTTTTTTTTCTCTATGCTTTACTCAGATCATAAAGAATGCGGCGAAAACTGGAACTAACGTTCAGCTATAATGTGTAGCTATCACAATGTATTATAGAACATAGACTGTGGCGCCCTCGCATACAATAAAAATTGTATATTTTGCTTGCTGCTACACAAAGTAAGCCCGCGCTTTTTTGTTTACTACTGTTATTTTTTGGAAAAAAAAGTAAAAGTCGGTACATAATCGATACGATGATAATAGGTAACAGTCAATAGTCATTGTCATTGTCCCAACCACAGATCAGGATGAAAGAGGTTAGATTGGAAATAGTTCCTGATTTGTATCAGAACGCTCGTCGCCGCTTGTCTCCCACTCCTCAACTCCACTACAAGTAAGAGACCAATACGCGCACGCATTACGCACACAAATTAACCATACACACATCGATCGCGAGTTTGCTATTGATTATCATCTAGCGCAAACACTGCGTTTGACATGCACTCACACACGCGCAATAGCTCATCTAGACACGCGGCAGCGTGTCAAGCCAAGTTAAGGAACTGGCTAGCCAGCGCCGAGTGCCACTTTTGACTCTTCTATAACTCAAAATCTCTTTAACGTTCACACATAAAACTACGTGTGTTTAATTATATCCATAAGGACATCTAGTAGCCCAAATTTCATGAAGCTAGCTCAAACGGTTATAAAGATATTATGAAGGTCAAAAAGTCGTAAAATTTAGCACTGACTGACATATAGTACCTAATTCTAACCTACTTCCAGATGACCTAGAAGGATGAAATTTGGAATCCAGCTGTGTAAGTGTAAAAAATTAAAAAATAGGGGGGTCCCCATACAACTTTTTTTCTTAAATGTAGCGTTGGAACCGTTACAACGTTATAAGCAAATATTTGAATATATTTGCTATATAACAGAAATATAAAAATAAAGTTAAGTCAAAAAATAAGTGGTGTCCTGGCCAAGTCAAATCTAACCTACTTTAAATCTCAATTTTTTTTTAATAACAGCAATTGTTATAGGCAATAAAGCAAAGAAATAAAGTTTAATACTTGTTCATAATGTTATTTTGTTCCTATAAATACATATTTGGATTTTGCATAGAACTTGGCACTCATTTAGATCTCCAATCTTTTTGCGGCGAAGCCCACAGCCAAACATTAAAAGTATTGAACTTGGCTCTCCTTTTTTACATGTATGTTTTTGATGGGATACATGTTACGGTCACCTAAAGGTCGATTATCGATATCGATAAAATTACTGTAACATTATTACTTTAACTTTTCGCTATATTAATTTATTTGTTATTAACTAATACAGCTTCATAGCAAATTATACTAATTAATTAATTAACTACATTACTATACTTTACTATACAATGTCGTTACAATGTAATGTTGTTACTATATAATTTCTGTGTCTGGGTGTATAAGTAAGCTTATATAAGGAGGTATGTATATCAGTCATCTGGTTACCATAGTACATGCTTCTAGCCTAGTTTGGAACCAGATGACCTTGCGTCCCATATTATAAGGGAAGTTGTCCCATATTATTATTATTTTGTGACTTATTATAATTTTATTTATTCAATTTTTTTTTGGTCTGTGAGTTACCACGAAAAACGTCGTTCATGCATATAAAGACATGGGTTAAACCTATAGTAAGTAAATAAATGACACAAGTTATAAATACAAGCGTACCTATTTATTAAATTATCATTTCCCTTAACTCACACTAGGTGGGGACGCGGGGAAAGAACCGCGGGGCACAGCTAGTAGGATATAAATCATACACTACCTACTTACTGAAAAAGTCATAACGATATAATATTTGAGCGGCGTAGCTCCTGGTTTTAAGTATCTTTTTCCTGACTCTTTTGTTATGTCATAATAATTTTCTGCAAAATGTTGAAAATTTAGCAAAAAGAACAAATTGTGCTACATTTAGTAGGAATCCATTTATTTCTACCGGTTGCCTCAGTCCACAATTTTCTTATATCTGGATTTTTTGGAAACGTAAAAATAAAATTTTAATTTCATTATAAACGGAACAATCAAACAAAATTTTAGACGAAAACCCATACTCTACAACTAAATTGATAATCATAATTAACATGTTGACAGACCACAGTAGATGCCACGTATTTACTTCGCGTGACAAAGAGGAGAACAACTTTTTTCTTTAGACGCTGTTTCACAGTCAGACAGACAGACAGAAAGGGACACACACACACACACACTTGATAATATACTGACACACGGCTTTCGCTTCTTCCACTTTCATAAAATTCTTCATACTACATGCACGTCTGTTGTAGGTACTTTTGATTTATTGATCTTTCCTTAGGACAACATTAACTTGTTCCTAAAAAGTACGTTTACAAAGAGTTATTTTAATTACAAAATATTACTCATAATAATCATTTGCATACGACACTTATTATCGACAATGTTTACAACATGGTACAACACTATCGATGCGCGGGGATTTCCCGGAATTCAAGCTTCGCCTTGGCGCACGCGACCCCTCGCAAAGAACGCAGTTCATTGCGCGATCACCTACGAGTACAAGGTGGAACCTATGTATTGTAGTAAGCAATGTATAATTTCCAATATGTTTCGCAAGTGTGTCGTTTTTGTCTAACAATTACATAATACTTTTATAATAATTACAAATATCACTTGAATTTAAAGGTTTTAGGACTTATTTAAAGGTTTTAGGGTGAAAAGAAATCCCTTGTCGAGCTACACTACACACCTGGCTTCTTTTTCGACAAGTTATAATAGCGCAGGACGGCATTATACACTATTTTCGCGGAGCTACGTACGTTGTGACCACATGAGCGCGACTATTAGCCGGTAAAGCTAATTTCGGCGGAGTTACGAGCGTCTGCTCAAGAGGGCAGCAAAGCCGGCCCCGCCCACAAGGCCCCTCTAATCTCTTTCATCTCCTCTGTGGTCCCAACCCTATTGTGGGCTTAATGTTATAAATATTTTTTTAATTGAAAAAAGTGCTTTGTAAAAAATATCATTTATCGTTTTTTTTATTTGCTATTTTTAAGGTTTAATAACGTTTTTAAAGAAGTAATATGAATGAAGATCTATAGGTACCCACCGGGACTATACTTACGCCCGCGTATTCAAGAATAAAACTTACTTAGGTAGCAATCAACACTGTGCAAAGTAAGGGACACAGCGGTCGCCATTACAAGCCATCTCATTCGTAATTCGTAAACAACACTCAAGCGACACATTGCTATGCGGACGCACAGCGTCGATTATAGATCTGTGATTGGTCCGTTGCTGCTTCGCCCCTGTCGCTCTTATCTTTAACTGATAAGCGGATGACATAAATATACCTAACCTTAACTTACAACGTCAGGTAATACGAACTAGCTTACCCAGTGAAATCTATACTATTATATAAAGAGAGAAAGTGATTCACTGACTGACTCATCAACCCAGAGCCAAAACTACTGGACCGATGATGATGAAATTTTGACAATAGATTATTTTTACAGTCTAGACAAGTAATAAGAAAGGATTTTTCAAAATTTTACCCCTAAGTGTATTAAATAGGGGTTGAAAGTTTGTATGGAGTAGACTTCATTTTTCAGCCGATTAATTTCAAATTTTGTAGAAACATTCTAAAATGAAATTAATTAAACACGTGTTTCAGCGTTTTTAAACATTTCAGCTCTTTTGTGGAAAAATACAGTTTTAAAGTTTCTTATGAATATTTTTGTTCCAACAATGCTTAATAAATGGCGCTACAGAAAATTTTCAATATTTTCTTGCAAGACATAACTAAAAAAACGCAACATTTTTAGGTAATTTAGTTCCAACATTGCATAATAGATGGCGTTCTGTAAATAATTAAAACGCGCTTATGACTTAAAAAAAAACATAACAAAAACATACATTCACGCCCTTTTTCCCGAAGGGGTAGGCAGAGGTGTATACAGGACTAAGTCCCACAGTAGATACACCCACATTTCGCCCGTATGTTATTGGTCCCATGTAATAGGGGACGAGCCTATTGCCATCTACCGGGCACAGTTCAAAACTCCAGGCAGTTATTGAGATAATTCCTAATGAAAAATTCAATATTTATCACTTTGCCTGACCTGGGTTTCGAACCCGGGACCTCTTGATTGGCAATCGAGCATGCGCCCTCTACGCCATAGAGGCAGTCGCTTATGATTTCGCTTCTCTTTATCATAGCTCTATTAAACTGGGTTGCAACAACATCGAATTATGAATGCTCTTCTTACTGTTTTCACTGTTTCCGTCATCCAGATTATTCAATCTATTACCAATACCAATATCATAGTATAAAGTGAGAAACTTTGTTTTTTATTTGCAACGAATAGGTTCCGAAACTACTGGACTGATTTAAAAAATCTTTTACTTATGGAGAGCTTAATTCAGACACAATGTAAATATTGTTATTGAATAAATTGAATTGAATTGAATTCAGCGTGAGTGACATAGGCTATATTACGAGGTTTTGAAAAATATTAGGGATCCGCAAGAAATCTGCAATATTGTGAACTAAGGTGTCACATAATTACCAAATATATTCATTAACTTGCGTGCGCTGTGAAATCTATTAATGGTAGAATAATATAATGTACTAGGGGTTTGTAGTACTTACTAATATTTACAAAATAGTCCACGGACATTATATCCATCTATTTTGGTTTAGTCACAATAATCGAAACAGTCATTATATGCATGCGCTGTGAAAAGTATTGGTGGTAGAATAAATTAATGTACTATGGGTTTGCAGTACTTACCAATATGTACAAAATAGTGAACGGACATTATATTCATCTATTTTGGTTTAGTCACAATTATCGAACAGTCATTATATGCATGCGGTGAAAACTATTCATGGTAGATAAAGTAATGTTCTAGGGCTAGGGGTTTGTAGTAATTATCACTATCTACAAAATATAGTCCACGGACATTATATCAGTCTGTTTTGGTTTAGTCACAATAATCGAAGAAGTCATTATTTTTATGCGGTATGAAAATTAATGGTGGTAGAAATAATGTACTAGGGGTTTGTAGTACTTATATATCATCAAAATAGGCCTCGGAAATTGTTTCCATCTGTTAAGGTTTGGTCACTGTAACAGAAATAGTCATTAATTTGCGTGCGCTGCGTAAACCATTATGGTTATACCTATAAAAATACAATGTATCACGAATTTACTCCTGTTAAAACGTTCACTTCTACTTCTCCCGTGCGAAGCCGGGGCGGGCCACTAGTAAATAATATTCTGTTTAATTAAATAATATAATAGATTAAAACACCGCAAAATATGTCCTGAAACAAAGTCGCAAAGGAAACGGACTCGTAAACCAAGGAAGCTGGGCCCAGAAAACCTTACCCTGTCGATCCTTTATTGCCGGGTAGAGAATGTCTTCTTTAACAAAATATAAATTCGCGCAAATAAAGGCCAGACCCAGAGCCAACTACATATAATTGAGCGGAAAATTATTCCCTATTTCTTCATGTCTGTGTATTTTCATATTGTATGGATGTCTTTTACCTTAAGCTCCACTATGCGAACGTTAAAATAGGTCTCTACCTATCTTACGTAAGGGCCGCTCCGAATGAACCCATAGTATTAAATTCTCACTCAAGTATTGTTTAAGAATTGAATTTAACGGTCCTATGCATTCGGGCGCACTGTGAGACCACATAGTAGTATCGTTCTTGAATATGGGTGTAACTTATTCAAGTTTATCACAGTGTAGACTTCACTTCATAATAATATTATCTTGATGTATCATTTAGAATGAAAGATTATGTGCACACTCCTCCACTGTCCTTTCCCTAGATGAGTGGTTTTACTTACAGACCTTAGCGAAAAGAAAAATCATACTAAGTTCAAGTCGCGTCACGGCTTAATAGCGCTCCACAAAAGTGTAATGGGGCTTTGCGCAGGTGTGTATTGGTCGAAAAAGTCCTTACAAATCTAAAAGTCGATTTCTGCGCATTCAAGGTTAAGGCGCTATTAAACCGTGACGTGACCTGCATACCTATATCTATTATGTGTTTTCTACTATGTATTTTATTCGTATCGAAAATCTAATAAAACTCTTTGTCCACAGGTAAAAATCTGGTTCCAAAACCGTCGTATGAAATGGCGGAACTCAAAAGAGCGTGAACTCCTGGCTTCTGGCGGTTCCCGAGAACAAACCTTACCAAATAAAAACAACCCCCACCCGGACCTATCCGACGCAGAAGCTGACAAACCTAAACTGTCACCATTACACGAAGAAGAAGAAAAAAAGATGATAGAGTTTGGATATGACAAGATGGCTGCCGGGTTTTCCCGCGAATTTGTCAATGAGGAAGTGGATGATTTTGACAGCGACGCCAGCGCCTCCGACGAGGAGATTAATGTAACTTGACGTGTTTTGGTGTTGCAGGTGTAAATAAATTAATTTAAGATGTAATGTGTCATAATTTGAATAAAATAGTTATAAGAAGCATAAAATCATAGACCGAACTGGTATGTAAAGCGTAAAGGTATGTAACATGTAAAGCGCGACATTCAGTAATTGCCGCCAAGTTAGCTGTTCTGGTTGGAACAATTAACATAAAAGTATCTACGGCCTGTCCTCCGCCTTCTTGGGAGAATATCATTACCAAATTCACTCCAGTAGCGACGCCGTTAACTGAACAGATATGATGGTGGTATTTTATCTGATTGTTTTTGCGGTAAACAAAGTCAACAAGTACAGCAACACGTAATAATTTACAAAATCACGCAATTAATGCAGAAAATGATGCGTCTATCTAAGAAATGAATTGAAGAAGGCATAATAATAAGTACGTAAGTTATACTTATGAAAAATTGTAAAAAGTTATTAATATAGCTATTTATCAACCATTTATATCGAATAAGATTATTAAAAACAGGAAAATTAATAAAAAGTCACATAGGTAACTTAAGAATCTAACTAACCAATACCTAATAAAATTGTAAAAAGTTAGTACTATATAATGTATGTTTAGACATTAATAGATTATGTTAATAGGTACGTTTAAGCTAAGAATAAATAGATATTCATTAAAAATAATAAACATTGTAAATAAAAAAATGGTGCGGGGTTTTTGTTCCGTCCCTTACAAGTTATAGCCATTCAAATAATTCAAAATCAAAATATTTATTACAATAGCCCATAAAACTATAAAAAACTTTAGCTGCTTACGAAGTAAATGTTTTACTTTTTAAGGGAAATTATTCTAACATGGCAACACCGAGGAATAAATCGTTTTGTTTTTTTTTTTTCAATTAAACAAAGAATACAGATGGGCACCAATATAATTATGTAAATAAATAAAAATAATTGTAAAATAAGTGATCTCAACTATCATAAATAATTAAGTTATCAAGACTTGTTTTCTCTTAATAATAATATGTCATAAGTAAATGTGAAAATAAAGTTATGAAAACTGTTTACGATTTTTCATTAAAAAAACAACCACAGTCAATGAAATCTAAGAACGACGACTTCATCTTTTCAAGCCACTTTCAAGGAGAAATGACTTTGCATAACGTAACCCATACGAGTTAATTAACCTTCAGCGTAAAACCATGGAATTATGAATTTTATCACAAGATGTCCAATTCTTTATCACTAAATATAAATTCATATCCTTCAAACAATGCTATTATGAACTGTGGAACGGATCTTTTTAGATTTGATGGAGTCACCCGATAGATGTTATGGTCCTTCTTTAACAAGAAAGGGGACATCTTAACAGTTTGACACAATCCTATAGAAAATTTACCAACTCTGTTTTGTAATCCTCTGTTTCCTCCGAATATAGTAAACCTATTTCATGTATTTATATCCTAATGTTTTAAACATGAAGTAAAGTATGTCCCTATCATTTTATTTTTGTTTATAAACTCTACGTTTTTGTGTAGTGAACGTCCAATCACGCGAGTAAAACTGAGATTTTTGGAAGTTCACTATGAAAAAACCGAGGATTTATAAGAAAAGTTAAAATTCAGGGATATAGGTTACTTCACTATAAAAATATCAGGATATAAATTTATAGAATGGGTTAATTATATTCGGAGGAAACAGGGGAATACAAAACATCGATTTGGTAAATGTTTTATTGGATTGTGTCAAATTACTCGTAGCTTAAATACGCTCATAAAGAACCAAGCATTACAGTGCCCAACCTGACATAAAACTGTTCTTACACCTATTGTATCACCATTTTTGTGACAAATATAAAAAAAATACCTATTAGTGGTGACTAATTTAGTTTATATCTATAAAAGCCAAAGTTAGGTGTGTGTATTTTTAACGTCTACAACCGAACTACTATTAAACTGATTTAGACCCTGGGTTTAGACCCTGAAATACATCGGATTTTCAGTTTTTCAACGTATGAAATCACGGGTTAGTTTTAAAAATGCGACAATATTATAATGAAGTCAATGAAACCGATTTGAAATTTAATTTAAATTGAATTTATAGTCTAACAGAACGGGTTACCCCAATTACACTGCTCGAGTCAATTCATATGTGTTATGTGGACAACCCATATAGTCAGAGTTTCAGATCGCCAAGATTCCTCTGCAAGGCCTCCGACATGACCTAACGACTGTTCCCTACATATCTTATAGGAAACTATAGGGACCTACAGTTTAACGTGACATCCGAAACACGGTAGTGCCCAGGCGAAAAGTCCACATGGTGAGATTCGATCCAGGGACTCCGGGAATATTCCCGCTAGACCACGGACGCTACGAAATAAACGGCTGAAAGAGCCTAATGCCATGAATCTATAAAAAAGGCGACGGAGTCTTATGAAACAAAAAAGAAGCACCATAGTAATCTAGGTCGCTAATACAGATATAATTACACGCACACTTCCCCTGGCTTTTAAGGGTTCCGTACCACAAAAGGAAAAAAGAAACCTTTATAGGATCCGTCTGTCTGTCCGTCTGTCAAGACACTTTTAAACGGGAACGCGTGGAGGTATCAAGTTAAAATTAATATCAACTATTCAGATCTGCGGTCCCTTGTGGCTGTAAAAAAATGATACTTGTAAGTTAACGCAATCAAAAGTTATGGCCATTTTACTGCATTTGCCATACTTTGTGCAATGAAGTGGAAAGAAATAGTCTGTGCCTACCGCCAACGGGAACAAGGCGTGACTGTATGTATGTATGTATGCGCAAGAAACTGTATGTTCTTGGTATCTAAGTATGGAACCCTACATTATGCATATATAAGTATGCCTTAACAATTTATATACATGAACTATTACATTGCCTAATTTAGCTTGATCAATGACAATTGAGCAAAAATCTTTTTTTTTCCTTAAATAAGGGACATAGATGGTATCTTATTGGGTAGTTTAACATTCAATTGACAAATTAAGAACCCACTTAGAACTCAAATTTAGCTGACTTAAATATGGCAAATAAATAGATTTTTGTTCAGCTGTCATTGATCAAGCTAAATTTTAACAAAGCCACAGACAAAGCGTAGTATCACATATTAACTAATAGTTAATTGTATTGTATTGTTTCTACGGTGTGAATGTGTGCGTGCCGTTAAGTTTGTATTAGCAAGCTAAGTTACTATGTTGTATACTATACCTATACTATACATCAACGCCTAAAGACTAAAGACACGTTTCTAATGAAAAAAAAACAACTTTTTAAAAATAATAAATAAAGGTGTCGCCACACGGGGCGTGAGGTGTGCGCAAGGTGCGAACATTATTAACTGCAAACGGCCGAGTGCACGTGACGTGTGCTCGCCGCCCACGATTTTATATTTATATGAGGATATGTTGTGTTTACCACCTCTTGCCCTACAGAGGGGCTTTTGTTTAACAATTACATCATTATAATAGATAATAGGGCCACCCCTACCTCATCTGGGACCATGTGGGAGCCGAGAGACCTGGCAGAGAGATATATTCCTCGAGTGAGCAGCAGCGCTCTCCGGCACCAAGTATTCCAACTACTGCGATCACCAAGCCGCACAACAAGCGTGGTGAATACGGCAAAATTCCCCCATATGAATAGTTTATGGCATTCTATGGGGGAGGCCTATATTCAGAAGTAGATGTCTTCCGGTTGATGATGATGAATAGAGTAGTATAATAAAAAGTACCTAATATAATAGCAAAGTAAGCAATTGTTTTTAAACAAAATTATAATAATAATACGACGTTATGACAACGACAAGTTTCGAGTCGCAGAGCCCACGATATCGATCTATATCTCCCGGCTTGAGAAGAACACACCCGGTGAGGAGATAGTCCGCTATATCAAGGAGGAGAGCCTAGGACGAGTCCTAGGACAGGAACTCTCCCAGATCTCACTGTCGAGGCTGGAGTCAACGAGGACGTAGAACTTCTAGCTCCGGCTTCCGATCAATAAATTAAACAGAAGATTTTCCTGTCACCCGAATTTCGGCTCGAAGGAATTGTGTTTCAGCGCTTCAGGGAGGCGAGATCGAAATAAATCCCTACCTAGTGTGTCTGTAAGGTCTTATGAATATGTGCCTCTGGTGCGTATAATTTATTATATGTACTACAATGTATAACCTAAAACAGATGAATTTTATTTATTTATTTATTTATAGTAACTTATACTCGTACGGTCTGTACGAACATGGCTTCCCCAATTGCATTTCTCGAGTAAGTTTACACGGGTCCTTTGATCAACTCATATTTTCAGAGTTTCTGGCCGTCAAGACTCATACGAGGCTCCGACATGAGTTAACAACTTCCCCCTACGACATATCTTATAGGAAACAGTGAACAGGCATAGATGTCAGACTCTATGACATAGAGTCTGGCTACCGGGTCTTGACCCTGGAATAGGGCGAAATATTTAAAAATATAAGTTTGGCAACGTCAATATTACTATGATATAATTGGAACAACCTATTTTGATACTTGGTAATTACCAATTACCAAGATTGGATTAATTAATCCACACTAATATCATAATAAATGTAAGTATGTTTGTGGCTCAGTCTCATAGTAGACACAACACATTTCGCCGTTATGTTATTTGTCCCAGTTATTAAGATAATTCCGAAGCATACGCCCACTACCTCACCGAGACAGTAATTAGGTACATACGAGTTAAATAAATAAAACTTGAGGCTGACCTCAACCTCGTACGTCTGAACGACGTAAATAAAAATTCAAACGCAGAACTTTTTTTAATATGACTCTCGGCAAGCGAATGTTGCCAGTGGCGCGAATGCGTTTGACGTTAGTTTTGGCGCGCGTGTCGTACACGTGGCGGCGCCATCTGGTAGCCATCGATCGCAATTAATACAAGGGTGGGTATTTTGATGTTTACATTTTAAAAGATTTGGTTAGAATACCTAATACTTTACCTAATTTTGACACACTCCATTAGTAAATATTTTGTACAGCTGCAAACTAATTTACGATTGTTTCAAATCATACCAGGAAAATGGTTCAGAATATTTTTTCTTCATAAAAGAGATAGATACCTAATCCATCTGTCATATCTATAAGTTTGGTACCTATATATTTTTGTAATTTCTAAATTAAAAATACCCAATCAGTTATTGTGGTGTGACAAGGTAACAAACTCAAACCAATGACCTTTTATATTAACTGAGGTAGCAATTCAACGTCATTGCTTGAATCACTCTCTATTGATGAAAACCGCATAAAAAGATACAAATATAAAAAATACATCGCCTACAAATGGCGGAAAGTTACTTTGTTTTATACAAGATTTATACAAGTTTATATTTATACATTATTACATATTTATACATTATTTATATTTATACAAGTTTTATAGAATATGGGTAGGTAATCATTTATTTATCAAAATCCATTAGATCTTAAATCTTATCCAAATCGAGCGTTAACCATTAGAACTAATCTGTTCATATCAAATAAACATAATAAATCCGAGGCACAACTGCGTGGCAAATCCTTAGCGCGCGTGTCCGCCGCGTGCGCGACATCTGGTGAGCGAGCGAGAGGTTGCATTAAAAGAGGTCGGATGAGAGGTGAAAAGTGAAATTAGAACTTAGGGTTTCGGGGCATGCCGTCTGACTTTTAATATAATATGCTATTCCTTAAATGTCCACTAGTAGCCACTCACATAATCTACATCTAAGTTTCTTATATAGACCGCTTCATAAAAAGAGATCAAGGATCAGAAGCTTCATTAATAAATTAGGAATATATTTTTCACTCCTCTTGATCAGAAAGTCCGTCAATATAGCGTACCAGAGCGGTTTCAAGCTCTAGGGTAAATTTCTTCTTAATTTTTGTCTGTTACCAACGAGATTTTTTTTTTTATGAGAGTAAGTAACAAGACGAGCAAATCAGGTGCCTGATGGTAAGCATCATGATTGCCCATATCAAAAACAGTGCCACCCAGTATTTTAAAATTCAAAATTCTGCGCGGCGCTGCACTGCGTCTGTCACCCTGAGATATTAATTGTTGAAACTCATAATGCCCAGTAATTACGCTGGTAGCATTGCCCTACAGACCGGAACACAGTAATGTTTGCACATGACTGCTTGGCGGATGAATAACTGGCAAAGGTGTGGTACTTCCCCAGGCGGCCCCATGCAAAAGAGGCCTACCACTACAAAAAAATTTTTGGTGTTGCACTTATTCATTTTCACGTACTGAATATAAGCCAAAATGTTTTAATGAAATCAATAATTTTATTTTCTCGCAATCGTAGTGAAAGTAGAGTGGCGCTAAAACCCATAATAACCCGGTTTCTATTTACTCCCCCCGCTAAAGCGCGGCAGTTAGACTACCTCGTAAACAATGGGTCTCTTTTAACCCTTTGTGTAATAATCTACTATTTTTATAGTAAGAAGTTGGCTATCGCGCCATAAACATGAAGTTTGATACCGAAAAAGAAGAACTTCTAAATACGAGTAGGAGTCCGTAATAACGAATTTTTTTTTGTAGTGGTAGGCCTCTTTTGCAGGGGGCCGCCTGGGGAAGTACCACACCTTTGCCAGTTATTCATCCGCCAAGCAGTAATGTGCAAACATTACTGTTCCGGTATGAAGGGCAATGTTACCAACGAAATAACTGGGCATGATGAGATTCAACAACTCATATCTCAGGGTGACAGGCGCAGAGCCGTGCCGCGCTGGCCAACGGAAATAGCTGGGTGGCACTGTGTCTGATATGGGCAATCATGATGCTTACCATCGGGCACCTGATTAGCTCGTCTTGTTACTCACTATCATAAAAAAAAGTAGGGTAAGTCAGTTAAGTCACATGGCAGCCGTGGTGATGGCAGATGGTGAACAGTCATAACAGAGTTTATTGACCGTGTGTGGAAGTTGTCCCATATTATTATTATTATTTAGTATTACAAATGATCTATAACGATGAAAACGTTCTTGGGGTCTTAAAGAGAAGAGTGAATTATCTTCTAGGAAAGTGTGTTACATCTTAGGCCTCATCTTCACTTGCTATCAGATGAGATTGGGGTCAAACGCTGACCTATTTAATATAAAAAAAACTTAGCTACGTAATTAAGTAGATTTTCTATTGGTAAAATTAGGTTATGCCTTCTGCATTAAGTAAATAATCAACGTTTAAGTACAATAATTTTAATTTTTGCTTGCAAGTTTTAACATCTTAAAAAAAAACAAAGTTAAATACGATACTCGTAAACCTTTTCGATCTAACAATTAAATTTTTGACATCTTCATCTATACCAGCCAACATCAAGCTCCAAAAAAAATAACGAACATAAAGATTGCCATATAAAATAAATTTGCCCACGCTCGCGGGACATCAAAGCGAGATTGTTTGCATGTGACAGCACAATGAAGGAATCCTATTATCGATGGAGCCCTTTCGTTTGTTCCCGGGACGTCTTTGAATGCATTCTCCGGGATTGTGGGGTGGGGTTATCTTATCTATAAATGGTTAGTTAGGTATTTTGAGCAGAATATACCTAAGGACTAATATCTGCTAAACACCGTGTTATACCCATTTGGGAAAAAGGTGGGCTGTTATGTTATTAAATATAAGTAAGTATTTTATACTCCACTGCCTCGGTGGCGTAGTGGGCGCATGCTCGACTGTCAATCAAGAGGTCCCGGGTTCGATCCCCAGGTCAGGCATAGTGTTTAATATTGGATTTTTCCATTAGGAATTATCTGAATAACTGCCTGGAGTCTGGAACTGTGCCCGGTAGATGGCAATAGGCTCGCCCCCTATTACATGGGACCAATAACATACTGGCAAAATGTGGGTGTATCTACTATGGGACTGAGTCCTGGGTACACCTCTGCCTACCCCTTTGGGAAAAAGGCGTGAATGTATGTAAGTATTTTATATTTTTATAGACTAAGCGGTCTATTCACTTGAAATACAATACGAATAAAGAAAGGAAAAGCGTGCTCCATCTTAGGCCTCATCTTCACTTTCCATCAGGTGAGATTGGGGTCGAATAAGACCTATTTAATAAAAAAAAAAATTCACCCACGTTAAGATAGGAAAAGATGATCGATGATCCGATGATCAGTAGCTCCACCAGCTCAAATGGTATAGTCCCCCACGCGGAATGCGTGCGGAGGATGCGTGGTTCAAGTCCCGCCCGTGGATGACTTTTTTCTTTCCATTGTATCAGTAATCAGTAAGTACTTACTGTGGTAGTATCGGCTATAGAATAGCACACCACCCTCTGTCTCTACCCGTGGTTGCCGTAAGAGTCGGCTAAGGGTAGCGAGTTTTTTTTGTTTTTTTTTTTTTATATTGAGTGACAAGACGAGCTAATCAGGTGCCTGATGGTAAGCATCATGATTGCCCATATCAGACACAGTGCCACCCAGTGTTTTAAAATTCAAAATTCTGCGCGGCACTGCACTGCGCCTGTCACCCTGAGATATTAGTTGTTAAAACTCTTCATGGCCAGTAATTTCGCTGGTAACATTGCCCTTCAGACCGGAACACAGTAATGTTTGCACATTACACATTACTGCTTGGCGGATGAATTACTGGCAAAGGTGTGGTACTTCCCCAGGCGGCCCCCTGCAAAAGAGGCCTACCACTACTAAATGTGTTGAACTATTCTGTAGTTTAGACTGTAATCTTACCTGCTGGTAAGTGATGATGCGGCCTAAGTTGGAGCACGCTTGTTCTGTAAACCTATTCACTCTCATCATCATCAACTCAGCCGTTGATAATCCACTACTGAACATAGGCCTCCCACATAAAGAGGGCATTTGCCAATACTCGATACGCTTGGCAGGCGAGTTGTCGGGCGCAATTCGATGGTTTTTTTGCAGAGGACGCTGCTGCCTCGTCTGGATCTTTTAATCCTTAGCCGGCTCTTACGGCAACCACGGGTAGAGAGGATGAAGCACTATTCATAACACCGGTAACTCCACGGTGGATTCTATTCACTCTATTAGCGTTTAAATCGTCTAATAGTTTCTAATATTCTAAGCAAGTCAGAGTAACAGATTAAATAGGTAATTAAAAGCACCAAAATCCGGCGCTTGGAACTGTACCGATGCGGGAGTCATACCAGCAGACTGCAAATAATAGGCGACCCGATACCGACACCCGTTGGGCGGAATTTTTGCCCCCTATGTGGGAGGAATAAGTCCAGCAGTGGACTTCCTATCGCTGAGATGATGAGGATGATGGTAAAGGGTACTTATCGCAGCGTGTGAAACCGCGTACTCAGCTAGTTGTACGTATCAATAATAAATTAATAAACTCAAACTCAAAAAGATTTATTCAAATAGGTCATAATCTGACACTTGCACGTCAATGAAGATAAACAGTACTGAGTCAACCGTGCGTTCGGAAAAAATACCTCTACAAGAAGAACGCACAAGAAACTTGTAGGGCTTAATTTTTTCAACAGATAGTTTCACAATATTTGGTTTGGTTACATTTGTTTTCTTTGTTGATACTGTAACACAATATTAGACGTCCAAACACATTCTACCATTATTTGCTGCAACGTAACGAGATATCTAGTAAAGTGGTTTAGGTCAACGATTGACGAGTGTTTGCGAATTGCAGTGTTGCCATTTACCAACTAAAAAGAAGGTATTTTAAATATATGAAAAAAAAAATCAGCATTTCCATAGAGAAAGTTTATTTACTCATTTACACAACGTGTTCCAAGGTTTCCCGCCAAAATTGATGATGGCGAACGATTGTATTTCAACCTTGGTTTATTTGTGTAAGTGAAGTGATTCAGAGTGATACGCGTGTCGACGTGGATCATTCTCGACTCTAGGACTGCTTGCAGCGAGACCGTGGCTCCTGAAGAAGCCTCGACCTGACCCGGGGTCTCTGCGTGTGCGGATGTGGTTGATCTGGAGATGCTTCCTGTTGATGCGCGGCTACGTGTACCATTCATATCTTTTTGGTAGGAAATCTAATAAACCGTCCTTTGAATATTTATTAAAAAATTTATGCATCATACTTGATTGACACTGACACTGGCAATACATTCGTGTGGGACCAAAAAAACATGCTACAAAGGATAAAAAGCTAACTATCGTACTTTAACTGACTTTAAGGTGTCTGCCTATGAAACTGAACAACTTTCAAGAAAAGGATTGCGAAATTTAAAAAAAATTACAAACATAACACATAACATACATTCACGCCTTTTTCCCGAAGGGGTAGGCAGAGGTGTACCCTGGACTCAGTCCCATAGTAGATACACCCACATTTCGCCAATATGTTATTGGTCCCATGTAATAGGGGGCGAGCCTATTGTCATCTACCGGGCACAGTTCCAGACTCCAGGCAGTTATTGAGACAATTCCTAATGGAAAAATCCAATATTTAACACTTGCCTGACCTGGGGATCGAACCCGGGACCTCTGGATTGGCAGTCGAGCATGCGCCCTCTACGCCACCGAGGCAGTCCCATAAAAAATGGATTAGCTGGTCGGCAAATTTGTATGTCAAAATGTGTAAAGGTCGACTTTTTTAGCATTATTTCTTGAGATGCATCCCCGTATGTATTAAGACTTGTTTGTAATACGATGTAATATACCCACTTCTGACTTCTTAAAATAAATAAACTTTTAAGTTTACCAGAGTAATTTTAATAGCAACTAACAACCCACCGCGAATGTATCGTGTTTACCGCAAATTGTTTGTGAAACACTATGCGGATTTAAGTGCTCTGCAGGGACGGATTCAGGATGGATTATTGGAAATTATTTGCGATGCAATTTATTTCAAACTCAAACTCAAATAAATTTTTAAGGCATACCTTGCTAAGAATTGATGTTGGTTTCCGCAAAGTATAGAAATGTGCGGTAAATTTGCCGTATCTTTTGATTGCTCTGACTTAGAAGTTTTATTTTTTTACAGGTGCAAGAGGCTGTGAACTTGAGTTGTTGATATGAGTTTCAGCTTGATGCCTCAACGCGTTCCCCGGAAAAAGGGTATTGAGAGACAGACAGACGGACAACAAAGCGATCCTTTAAGGGTTCTTTTTTGTCCTAACCCTAAAAACAAATTAATTAAATAGTTTTTAATTTAATAATTTTAAAAACTTAACGAATAGTATTGAATCAAGTCCGCTCCTACCCTCGTGTAGGGAGGTGTTTACATGCTCCGTCGTGCACTACACGCGTACTACAGCGCTATTGATGGATGGTGACGTACTGGCGTAGTGGCGTAGTGGCGTAGTCAACTGAACTGAGATTTGTAGCTAAACTATGTTACGCCTTTCTCCACTATTATTTTACTGCATATTACAAAATATTTTGTTGATTATTTTTCACTCGATATCCAATGCTTTATAATAGTAACTTAGTCGTTTCAATAATGTTAGTGTGATTATTTTTTTAGATAAAAAAACAACTTTATATACTGACATACCTAGATAAGTATCATTATATATTATAAACATCTGAATGACTCACTGACTGACATGCAACGCAGAGCCTAAACCACTGATCTTAGAGAGTTGAAACTTGGAATATAGGTTGTTTGCGTTGTCTAAACGTGTGCTCAGAAAGGATTTATGAAAATTTACATTCTAAGGGGTCCAAAAAGGGCGTCAAAGTTTTGTTATAAAACTCCCATATTTCATAATTGCGAGCGGGCAAAGACGCTGTTAATACACTAGTTTTTTATATACATAGCTATGTAACTTAAACAAAAAGCGAAATGATTAGAAATACGTAATAGGACGCAAGAAATATTATAGATAGATAGATAAATTCTTTATTATTACATCACATCTTAAAAAAACTGAAAACTAAAATCTAACAATAGGAATATGTCTAGTGTAACAATTGGCGGTCTTATCGCTAAAAGCGATCTCTTCCAGACAACCGAGCAAGGAGAGGAGAGTAAAGTAGTTCACATTTGGTCGGTGGTGTGACTGAAATATTATTCTTTGTACCTATTATTGAAATGTAGGAGATCATGTCCACTGCCCACTAGATTGTCCGTGCCCATCGCGTACCGTGCAAGGATCGTTAGCCCTCCGTCACAATGTTCTCTGACATAGGTGTTATAACGGTGTAGTGGGTAAGCAGACCGTATCAGTACCGCGTTGTTCCTATTTCGTTCTGTTCCACATGGGTAGAGCTTATTTTAATTTTTTTAATGTTTACCACCCAAGAACACTTATTCCTCTTAATAAGATACGTACACCATCTCAAATTCACTTTATTACAAGTTCACACGCCTACAAAAAATGTAATACAACATTCCTGTATGGATTACACGGACAAAAACGACCTAATCCCACATTAAACGTGAAAAGGCCACACACAATCTCAAATAGATACTAAAAAACGATAAATGGCAACCCCATATAAACATTCGCGTCACCCCTTCATAAAAAAAAGTCAACGCGAGAATTCATTCCAAAAGGAGAACAAAAGAGGTTTGACAATCAACAAATATGGCGGCCTTAATTTGACATCAAAAAACGCGCGAATTCAATTGTCACGTAATTTATCGATGTTGTGATGACAAAAAGAGATTATTATTAATGATATTTTGTTGAGAATCATTCTGACGAATCTTAAAACCATAAATAATACACCATTTGTACGTTTTCACGCTACAGATGATTTTAAAGCTAATGTTTACAAATGATTCGAAATTCGTACCGGTTTTTTGATGTCGTAATTAGAAATTATTCCGGTAGATAAACTCTTTGAGAGAATCCGGTTTATTTTTTATTTTAAGGGCACTTTAGGGCAGCACTGGTCTTTCTTTGCCTTTGGGAAAATTAACAATAATAATACATACAGACTAACTGTTTACCTACAATTAAAAAAAAACAGAAAACCATTACTTTTATTTAATTTAATTATTTAAAAAAAATACCGAAGTACAACCTAATAGCGTCTTAATAGGTCTAGCGCGCAATGCCTTGCGTAAACCGTACGTGCGTTAATCCTACCTTACGGCACAGAACAGGCCTTACGGCCTTTGAGACTATATTTTTGCAATGCGCGAACTTCTGTGACACACCATATTTCACAGAATATGCTTGCGGTTAACGCAACGCAACGCAAGGTAGTGCGCGCTAGGCCTTACCATCAGGTGAGACTGCGGTCAAGTGCTGGCATATTCAGTCATAAAAGAATTATATAAATTTATTTTTATTAAAATGTTGTTTTGCTCTTGTTTAAAGCAAAAGATTTATATCATAAAATGCTTCATCAAAAGGCTTATTCCTAAATAATCTAGGGTAGATTTTATACTTTACGATATTTTCATTGAACCCATTGTGGGCTCGTAACTTATCTTACAAACGGTTGTTTGATAAATAATAATAAATATTGTGAGCGGATTACACGCGTCATTTGTTCATTTATTGATTTATTTGCGAAAGGGTGTTTGGTGCGACTAACTCATAGGAATTGAAATTTTAAGGTATACTTTTTCGCATCTTTTGGAGACCTCTATAAATCCACTTTGACATTAAAATTAATGTGCAAAAATTACGCCAAAGGCATAAAAAAAAGTTTAATATCTGTCAGTTTTTATTAAAAGAACACATGTTTTTTATTGTAATAACATTTAATTTACAATCTCGCCTTTTTCCCGAGGTGTACCCAGGACTTGTCCCATAGTACACCCACATTTCGCCAGTATGTTATTGGTCCCATGCGTTCATCGTCCTAGGTCCCATGTAATAGGGGCGAGCCTATTGCCATCTACCAGACACAGTTCCAGACTCCAGGCAGTTTTTGAGATCATTCCTAATGGAAAAGTTCAATATTTAATATTGCCTGACCTGGGGGTCGAACCCGGGACCTTATGATCGGCAGTCGAGCTTGCGCCCTCTACGCCACCGAGACAGACATTGTAATAATATGTAATAAATCTCTATACTAATAAAAAAAAACAAAGAACTGGCTGACACACTCAATCATTAACCCATGTACTTATATAAAAAATTGTTTTGCTTCTAAGTTTCCATTATATGACATATACAAGTAATGAAAACGAAATTTCCGAAATTCTCACGGGAACGTAGTTGCTGCGATGGCAATTAATTTATATAAAAGTCCTTTGGAAAAAAATTGGAAATAAAAAAAATTATTTTAAAGCAATTGGTCAGTATCACCTATACTAGCGTGTAAAAAGCATGTACTTAAAATAAACCGAACCCAAACTTGGCAAAAACGAATCACGTCCGAATTTCCAACGTCAGAACCAGCTAAAACAAAACAATTAAAAATGTTTCTAAACGCCCGTCAGATTTTTGGACGGAAGCGAGCTGAGGCAAACTCATCAGCGCGCGGCTGCGCCGGGCGACGCCACCGGCATCAGAAAAACGTTTAAAATCTGTCAATTTTTATGAAACTTTTGATGTGGGCTTATACGGATTAGCCTTGTCTATGACACGTAAAACTAAGTATGAGTTTTTACTGCATATCACACACACGTAACAATAGGCATGGTGACAGATTTTGAAATCCCGTTTCTTAATGTAGGTACACGTCTAATATTACCGAAAAAAACATTTTTTCAAAATAAAATTACATTTTACCGCAAATTAATGCATTTTTAACTTTCTAATTTAAAATGAGCGCGAAAACGCTCGTATGTGTCATGGCGTCGGGTCCTGACGTCACGCCTAAGTAAATATTTTATTTTTGCCTTAATAAAACCTTGTTCCATCTTCGATGATTCCTGGATTGCCACGAATATATAACAAATTAAGTGACTGATCACAACACAACAAAAGTTAATGCGATATGGTGAATATTTACTTCAAGTGTTTATACTCTCAGTAACAGTATTTACTGAGGCGTGACGTCATTCGCTCTGCTTGGCGTTTCAGTTAAGATGGCCGATTGCAATTTTTTGTACTTTTATTTTATTAAAAATATTATTAATCTCAATGTTTTCAATAATACTGGGTCGTTTTTTAGAATCCTTTCGATATATATTTTTCACTAAAACCATTTATTTTTTTAATCTGTTATAGTGTCATCATGCCTATTCTTGCCAAACCGTGTACCAAAACTGTGGAACAAATTGCCAGAGACTGTTAGCAGTGCTACTTCAGTGAACAGTTTCAAAATAGATTAGATATATTATAATAATAATAAACTTTTTAATACACAAGTTCAGTGATTTGCACGCATCAGCTTTTGCTGCTAGAGCATCATTAAATAATAATATTATGTTTTATTAAATACTAGTGGCAATTCACAAGCCGTTTGTTGCTAAAAAAAAGAAGAGATACTATGGCTTTATTCATAATTATAGTCAAAGGTAGTGCATGAATGTTTATATTTATTTTACATCTGGCTGAAAAGACTAGCTTTTATGTATTCTTCTCATAAGACCGCTGTCAGAGATAAAATAAATATTATATGAACGGATTGTATCCCTTTCCTCGTATTTTTTCTGTTTCAGTCCCGAAGAGCATACTTAGGTAGGTATTAACGCTCTTTCACGCTTATCATTCTCCGCTTTTTCTATTCTAGGATTGCGTCTTTTTCTTACCAATTTATCCTGAAAATATTCATAAAACATAATCTAATTTATCCAACTCGGTAGGTCCAACTTCGAGAAAGAGGTCAATCGTCGATACCTGTAATATATTATAATACCTGTAATATATTATAATAGTACTTTATAACATAACATACATTCACGCCTTTTTCTCAAAGGGGTAGGCAGAGGTGTACCCAGGACTCAGACCCACAGTAGATACACCCACATTTCGCCAGTATGTTATTGGTGCCATGTAATAGGGGGAGAGATATTTAACAACACTGCCTGACCTGGGGATCGAACCCGAGACCTCTTGATTGGCAGTCGAGCATGCGCCCTCTACGCCATCGAGGCAGTACTTTATGCATAGAAAACTTATCCCTATGTCACATTTTCTACATTTTTCAATTTTCAGAGCATTAGAAACAAAATGCCTTGGTGTTATCGTGGGCGTAAGCTCGACTGCCGATCATGAGGTCTCGGGTTCGATCCCCAAGTGAGGAAATGTGTTAAAATATTGGATTTTTCCATTGGCAATTATCTCAATCTCGAGAATCTCAAGAAAGAGGTCAAAAAGCTCCCTTTTTTACATAATTAGTGGTCGACTTATTAACAATCTATACGTTAGATATTTTTATCTCAAAGTGCAACATTAAATTTTGCGTTTAAAATTATTTATTGTTAGTCTTCTTCTAATTTTCCCGCAATAAAAGCAAATTAAAAAGTTATGTTTAAAAAACATAGCCAGTGTTGCCAGTTGCCAGTAAACGGAGCCAGCAAGGAGGCTGCCCATGACCGCGCCTCGGGCCGCGTCAATCAAACGCCACGCTATTAATTGTTTCTGCTGCGAACTCGGCGGTAAATTGCTGGACGAATGGACGAATATTGAAAATTTGAAATTTGCCTTTTCGAAGGCAGTTGGTGTAAAGTTTGAAAATGGTGAATGAAAATAAAGTCGAATTCTAGTAATAACACCAAAAAAAAACACTCATAATCATACTCATCATTTAATTGTCTCCGGGCAATAAATCTAATATTATTATGTAGCTAATTTATGAAAAAAATATATTAATCAATTAATTATTACTGTCAACTTTAATTGCAAAATATTATTTTTTTTTTTATTTTCCCCTGTAATGATCGAAAACACGTAAATAAAAATATCAAGCGCCATCTATGCCAAGTTACTGACCACTTTTAATTTACTGCCATCTAGCGGTGAATAGCGAAATAAGGAAAACTTTATAACGCTACTCTTCGCTAGATGGCATTATATCAAAAATTGTATATTCTATGATATAGATGGCGCTTGCTGTTTAATTTCAACACAATATTTAATATTTGGTTTGAATGCATTTTTGTTTGTAAGAGGTTGCCGTGCCGGGCGGTGGTTATGCAGAAGATTCCAGGCATGTTTGTCCTCTATGTACCTATATTCTTTATAAGCCTTACTTAATAAAATAGGTTAAACAATATGTTCTATAGTTTAGGATTATATTATTGTTGTCAAAGATTTATTGTAATTGTTATTGTTGTTACTTACTGATAATTTTCTAATTTTATTTAATATAATATTGTTCTTAATATAGTGTTTGGCCCTGGGTTCGCGAATTGGGAAACTGTAATGCGGCCCAGAGGCACGTTGTTATTATTAAATAAATAAATAAATGTTACATACATATATGTGTGTAAAAACTTAAGGGGGTGCATCAAACGGACAACCTCAACAACTAGCAAAAGAAAGACTTGTAAATTTAGCAAAAAATGTAGACTCCCCATACAAAATTGCCGATCAGCTGATAGGTTGATAATACTTTGTAGTACACTACTTACAGAAATAACACATAGAATACAGAAAAAATAATTCTTAATGTACAAGCGGTATCGATAATAAGTGATTTCTTCCAGACATCCGATGGATGGAGAGTATTCATTTGCAGCAAAGAAACCACCACCGGCGCATCTTGTATGGCGGCTGATCCATTTTGTATGAGAAGCCCAAATTTTCTTTGCGAATTTCGCAATTCTTTCTTTAAAAGTTGTTCAGTTTGACAAGTAGATGCATCCCCTTAGCAGGTAAGAGGAACTCTTAGCAACTGCTAAGAGACAACTTTTAAAGAAAGAATCAAACTTGACACAATCCTATGGAAAATTTACTAAATCGATGTTTTGTATTCCCCTGTTTCTTCCGAATACAGTAAACCTATTTGATATATTTATATCCTGATATTTTAAAGCTGAAGTAAAGTATGTCGCTATCATTTTATTTTTGTTTATAAACTCTACATTTTTTGTAGTGAACGTCCAATCACGCGAGTAAAACTGCGATATTTGGAAGTTCACTATGAAAAATCCAAGGGTTTATAAGAAAAATTAATATGACAGGGACATAGGTTACTTCACTATAAAAATATCAGGATATAAATTTCTAGAATGGCTTAATAATATTCGTAGGAAACAAGGGAATACTAAACATCGATTTGGTAAATTTTTCATAGGATTGTGTCAAATTCCTAGAAGGCCGCGTACGCTTTTAAATATTACTACACCTTTTTTTAACACGTTGCATGTTTTTTGTAATACCATGAAAAATACAAAATCACTTTGGTAAGCGCATTTAATTAAAAAAAATCATATAAAATAATCAAATATCACTAAAACTTACTTTAATTTTACACAAATTGTGATGCACAAGGTACAAAATCTCTTGGTAACAAATTTTACATTCTAGAAAAAAATACAGCAAAAATACATCACAGCCTATCGACATAAGCTTTATTTTAAAACAAGCACTCCATTCCACAATATTTAAGACTAAGAGACCCTAAAATAATATTATATCTAACAAAAAATTAAATTGTCTAAAAATACAACATGAGAAAAAACATTGTATATTTAGGCAAATGTAGACCGATCGGAGCCATGCAAACCACAATAGAAAAAAAAATTTTCTAGCCAGTTGTATGAAGTGGTATTTAGAGAACATTTTGATATAGTGACCGCCATATTGAATTTTAAAAATGGCGGGGCGCGATCTACTCTCTGTGTAATTATATAATTCCTTTGGGAAAACCAAAATAGCGCAAGACCGCTATAGCAGACTTTTCAGAAAAATACACAAATCATGGTAAGTACGAAATAATGTTTTTTACAAATATAGGTAAAGCTTTTTTATAATTTTAATAAAATTGTGATTCAGAAACTTAAAAACGCTAATACATCCATGATTGTCTTAATTATTGCTTTCGTTTAGTAAATTATTAAGCACAACCAACATTAATTATTATTTTAACAAAATAAATTTCAAGACTCATTTGATTTTTCGCCTTCTAACTTTCAAAGTAGATTTACATCGTGGTCAAACTCAAACTAAAAGCAAAGTAGACCATTTCGTATCCGTCTTTGAGTCGAATATACAACTTCCTACAAATATACATGCGAAAGTTAGTATGGATGGATGGATGTTTGTAACTCTTTCACGCCAAAAATATTGAAACAATTGGGCCTAAGCTCAATGTCCACCCCAGGCCACAAATGATCTTTTCAACGAACTTTTGTCCTGGAAGAGATCGCTTAAAGAGATAAGGCCGCCCATTGTCGACCAATTAGAATTAAGTTCTGCTATTTTATTTTTAAGTTTAATCTCTATAAGGTTTGGTCTCAATAAAGAGTATTATTGTAGCCAGCCAAAAAAATAAATAAAATAAAAAGTATTTTCAGTAATATCCGCTTTTGACTACGTTAATATGAGCCACCATGACAGTTTTTAAATAGTAAAAACTGTCAATAGCACATAATATTTAGTTTGATGAAAAAAGGTTGGTCATAATAAAAAAAATAAAAAATGAATAAAACTTTTAAGTGCCTATGTTGGAATGGCGGAACAATTTCGAAAAGTAACTCTGATAATGTCGTTCTACATTTAATTTTAAAATTTTTCGGTTACTACTTTTGTGATATATTACCGGTTAAAAATTGTTATTTTATTTAATTATATGTCACAAATCTGTTCATTCTGTATTCTGTACGTAGAAGATAGCTTAGACCCTGGAAAAACAAGTGGTACTATTTCACTAGAACGAAGACTACGCGAGTGAAACCGCGGCGCACTGCTAGTGTTTATTATTAAATTC
The DNA here is from genome assembly GCA_947063395.1 of Hemistola chrysoprasaria. Lineage (NCBI taxonomy): Eukaryota > Metazoa > Arthropoda > Insecta > Lepidoptera > Geometridae > Hemistola > Hemistola chrysoprasaria. The sequence continues at coordinate 5,543,136 of OX346737.1, read as the reverse complement.
GTTTGAATGGGGCAGACTTTAGTAATCCATCTTGACCGCCACCACACGCACGACCAACCTCATTTGACATTTAATTCCAAATGCAATATGGCGGATTTCATATCTATGAAAAAGAAATAAATTCGGAATCCAAGGAATATAGGCCCAGAAAAGCTTACACTGTATCACTATATTGCTGGGTAGAGAACGTTATTAGCAATAATGTTACCAAACACATTTTTTTTTAATGGCGACGCGCGTTCCAATTTTAGTAGAACATTTGGTGAATTTATGATAGTTAACCGGCGATGCTAAAAACAAAATTTATGCACATTTGAAAATGTTAATTAGGTCGATCAAACAAAACCAAAATTATAATGTTAGGTCGGCGTGCCCCTGGAACTAACAACTTGCTTATATTTCTTTATTTGGCGAAAATAATGTAAAATAGTGTTAGTTGACCTATGATATTATTTGACTAGTTTGATTGTTTTAACCTCCTTTTATGGTTTTTGACACTTGGATCATGTGACACTGGCATTTTTAACTAATGTTTTCAGTGACTTCTTGAATCAGTATTGGATTTACCGGCTCTATGCGTTCGAGCCATCATAGTTCTTGAATACGGGTGAGAGACTATTTCTCTCCACTTGCTACGATCCTGACACACGACTTTCGCTTCCACTTTCACATTCTTCAAACATGCTCGTCGGTTGTGATAAAATTATAATAAATCCTTATCTAAGATTGTAACGCAGTATTTTGCTGCAAAAGTTGTGTATAAACACCATCTTTGACGCTCAAATTTTGCACATCGTCGTCTTTCATCAAATTGAAGTTTTCACTGCTAAGCTCCAACCCAGGATGCTTGAACTGAATATGTTTGTCCATACTCGACTTTTGAACGCACCTGTACGCACAATGGGCGCACTTGACGCTTTTCTGCCTAGGCCTATACGGTTTCTGGTCTTTAACCACCATTTTCACGTCTTTATCGTTTATATGTCGTTGTTTGTGCTTAGTCAGATTCGTTTTTTGAACGCACCTATAGCTACACAAATCGCAGCTGAAAGGCTTTTGGTCTGTGTGTAAGTACATGTGTTTTACTAGATTCGGTTTTTGAACGGTCCTGTAGTCGCAGTAAGGGCACGCGAAGGGTTTGTATCCAGTATGCGTGCGTTCATGAACGACTAGATTGTTCTTTTGAGCGCAACGATAATCGCAATATTGACAACGGAACGGTTTCTCTTTCATATGCACTAAAATGTGTTTTGCTACGTTATTTTTTTGACCGGATTTGTAATCGCAAAAGTTGCACGAAAATGGCTTTTCGCCGGAATGCGTGCGTTCGTGAATTTTCAAAATGGCGGGCGACTGACATCTATATGGACACTGAGTGCAGCCGAATTTGCCAGTTTTCTCCGTGTTTTCATCGTCCGCGCACGACTTGGCGTGCTGCTTCAAACCTCTTTTCGACGGAAAAATCTCATTACACTTATAACATATATATTCTCCTTTGATATTCATAGACAGTTCTTCGCTAAGTTTCTCTTTTTGAAATTCAAAATTCTCCGAAGGCTTCTGATTCTCTTTGGGTTCATTTTTAGTTTTGGCAACGTCGTCGCCATCTTGGCGTATTTTTTTCAAATCGTCCGGGAAGGGGCTGGAGTTTTCGTATTGTCTATGGGTGACTAAGTTTTGGGGGTTGTCTCTGGTGTAATTTTGAGGGTAGTTTTGATTTCTTGCGTATAAGTCTATTGGGTTTAGGGCTGGTATGCTATGTGGCGTGTAAATAGGGTATACTTGATTGTCACTTGGCACTGGAGGTTGTGTTGTCTGCGTAGATTGACATGGTATATGACCTGAAAAAAAAAAAAACAATTCATAATTTTTATTTGTACATAATAATCTCCACATAGTAATAAACATAGTCGCTTCTGACCGTCTTCATGCTTAGATCTTTTAAACAACGCAACGGATATTAATGCAGTTTTCATCAATAGACAAAGAGAAAGGTTTATATATATAAATAACTGTGCTCCGCGGATTCACCCGTGTAGTCTTTGGTCCCGTGGGAATATTAGGATAAAAAGCCTACTAAAGGACTAAAACCTTTAACAGGTTGGTACCTATTAGATATAAAATACATCTTATACTCCCTCCACTGGGCACAGAGGGTGATAAGTGTGTCAACACACTCATCCTCGAGTATACCACACACTCTCGTATGAAGTTGCGTGCACTCTGTCGGCATGTCTCCCGTGGGCCTTGGAAGCCGTGGTTCTGTCCTCGGTCTTCGTTCGAGGTTTACGTTCGGAATAAATTATGTTTGGTGTTAAGAAATCTCACTTATCACGTCATGGGTCATTGGGTGTGGATCATGGTCGAATTTTAGCGCATTACGAGGAAGTTTTAGAGGTAGGCCTTTTTTGCAGGGGGCCGCCTGGGGAAGTACCACACCTATGCCAGTTATTCATCCGCCAAGCAGTAATGTATAATGTGCAAACATTACTATGTGCCGGTCTGAAGGGCAATGTTACCAGCGAAATTACTGGCCATGAAGAGTTTTAACAACTAATATCTCAGGGTGACAGGCGCAGTGCAGTGCCGCGCAGAATTTTGAATTTTTAAACACTGGGTGGCACTGTGTCTGATATGGGCAATCATGATGCTTACCATCAGGCACCTGATTTGCTCGTCTTGTCACTCACTATCATAAAAAAAGCTTGACTCCAGCAAGAGAAAGAATATTAAAAATTCCCGGGACCATTCTCTGCAAACATATTCGTAAATTCGACATAATTGCTCATTTTGTCGTTTGATTTGAATTATAAAAAGCCACACTGTTAACATAATTCGACTAATCGTTTAGTATTAGCATATTATGACCTTCAGATCGACAGTATATTATATTACGTATATACCCTTGAACTTGGCAGTGCAATAAACAGGTTGCTTACAATGATTTGTAGCGATTTTTATAATCGGATAGCTTTTGTAATCGCTTTGCTTTTAAGCTTTTAAATTTGTTTATATAACGTTCTGTTAAATCACTTCAGATCTTGCAACCTCCCTTGGCTTTGCACGCAAAACCATAGATCAGGAACTCTCCCAGATCTACTGTCGAGACTGGAGTCAACCAGGACGCAGAACTTTCCAGTCCTACGTACTCCGGCTTCCGGTGAAATATAAGGAGATGTTCCTGGCACCAGAGTTTTTAAAAACTGGCTTATCAAGCAAACGTTCTATAGCTTCGAGGAATTTACAAATTATAAGCCATAAGTTTTCATAAACCTTATTTAAGTGTATGTTTGTATACTTAATTATATTATTTTATATTGTATGAAACGTTTGACGTTTAATGCTCTTTACCAATAAATGATTTATAGACTGCCTCGGTGGCGTAGAGGGCGTATGCTCGACTGCCAATCAAGAGGTCCCGCGTTCGATCCCCAGGTCAGGCAGTGTTAAATATTGGATTTTTCCATTAGGCATTATCTCAATAACTGCCTGGAGTCTGGAACTGTGCCCGGTAGATGGCAATAGGCTCGCCCCCTATTACATGGGACCAATTACATACTGGCGAAATGTGGGTGTATCTACTATGGTACTGAGTCCTGGGTACACCTCTGCCTACCCCCTTCGGAAAAAGGCGTGAATGTATGTTATGTATGATATATGATTTATTTATTTGGTTGTATGGCAATAGAAATACATATTGAAAATTACAAGTGTCTAGCTATAACGGTTTATGAGATAGAGCCCTGTGACAGACGGACGGACGGCGGAGACTTAGTAATATGGTTCCTTCGGCGCCCTTTGCGTTCGGAACCCTAAAGACATCGTATTACAGAATTGTTAGCATTAAAAAGTCCTGCTAAACAATGCTTCTTTACCCGTGCAAAGCCGGGGCATGTCGCTAGTATATTATTATAAATCCAAAAAAACTCAGGTCCGGTCTAGACCAATAATACCATAGACAAATTGACTTTTCAACTTATCTCATAAATTATGTATGCCTTATAAGGTCAGAACATTATGATCACATAAAAATAGGTATTATATATATATTCTTTTCAAACCAGTTGGTAAGTTTACCTGGATGATACTTTCACATTATATATAATATATAAGATATATGTACCCACTGGCTGCTAACCGCGACTTAGTCCTGTTTTAATTTTTTATACGGAACCCTTGACATTTTACGTCAAAAAAAATCTTGTGTATCTTTTTATAACATCAGCACAGAACAGATAATAATATCATGAATCAGTTTGTGAAAGTCCTGTTAAAATCGATCCAGCCGGTTTAGATGAGCCCGAATGAAAAGGTTTTTATTTTTCTTACACGGAACCCTAAACCATTATTTAAAATAAATATATAATATGCCCTGGAACATCAGCTATCTGCCAGTGAAAGTCTCATCAAAGTCGATTCAGCCGCTTACAAGATTAGCTGCATCAAACAGACAGACAGACAACGTAGAACGCGCTTACGATATTTTCATGCCGAGCACCTTCGAGGACATACTTCAAGAATTAGTTAAGGTGCGGTGCTAAGAAAATTCGCCCTCTCGCTCACACACTCTCTCTCACTCTCTCTAGCTCACGTTTGGATTAAATTTGATTTTTTATTTTTTACTAAATCTTTGTATTGTTATTTTCTAGATCCTAGTTGTCTTTATTTCACGTAATTACATGAATATTTTTTATATATCAAAAAATGTGGATACGTGTGAATGAAAGGGCGAATTTGCTTAGCACCACGCCTTAAGGTATTTATTTATAATTATAAACTAGCAAATTGGTAGTTTAAAATAAGTTATACTTTTTTTTTCTGCTTTGGCGACTTTTTGAACCAACCTGTATCACATAAATGACTTTTAATGTATATCAATTAAGAAATCTAAATCTTTTTATAAGCTTTAATAATATGCAAATTGATAAAAAAAAAAACAAATTAGAAAGGTTACATAATTTCGTCTTAACTTTGGTCAAGGTCATAATATAATCATAACAAGACACAATCAAATACAATCAAAGTTGCAATGGAAACCATGATGAATTAAATTTTCCTTGAAATTTATAAATGAATGCGAGCAACAAGACTAAAAGATTAGAAATCTCCGCCACATGTGCGCCTGTTGCCTAGGTCTGTGATCACATTGAGCCACACTGATGCTTCACGCCTAATCAGGCGTCACAGTACTATCACCGTACTAGCCGCAATCGCCTGAGAGCTAATCCGCACATAATCAATACGCGGACGTCACACACTGTGCAATTTTCCCGTTCTTATCTGCCGCATATGTGCAAACTGTGGAATAATCTCACTGCTGCGGTCTTCCCGTTGAGCTACAACATGGGGCTCTTCAAAAGGAGAGTGAATAGAGTGTTGGTCGGGTCGGCAACATACTGGCAATACCCCTGCTGTTGCAGGTATCCATAGGCGGCGGTAACCGCGAGCCATCAGGCACACCGTCTGCTTGTTTGCCACCTATGGCATAAAAAAACCTATCGTGTAAAACGAATTTTGCCGAATTTTAACTATTTGTCAAAAAAATTTACTATTGGTCGACTTAACCAGTGATCAAAAAACCCAGCCTAAGAAAGACTTTCAGTTTGTTTTAGATAATCTAAAGCTAGGTACAGCAAATTTATCTTTATTCTAAGTATTAAAATCATATAAAAAAATCACTACCGTTCGTGAAAAATTACTGATTCAAAATTCGGACGATTCTGACAATTCAACGCAAACGGTGTCCTATTGATTCGCATAATGTCTTTTGTCATAAAAATTTTCCGCATACATCATTTGTCATAACCTCCTCTAGTCATAATATTGGAAATACATATTTTTTTGTAGTAATACTGATAAATTGTCCTAAAATTTAATTGATATAATATTTTTGTGTATAATAGTTTTTATTCCTATTTTTAGTTGTCATAATGGTTGTTATGTATAATTTTATAGTTAATAATGGTGTTTGTCCTAATTTTCATTATTCATAATTGTTATTGTATACAATACATATTACATTTGCAAAAATTGTATACAGTACATATTTTTGCAAGTGAGGTATATTTTAGTGTTGTCCTGAATATTGCTTATTAAGTATGTTTACAAATTCAAACTACAAATTCAAATTTTATTCCATCACTTTATCTAGAAGAGTATTTTTGGTACAGTGTTATGATATATAGTGTTATGTATATATATTAGCGTTTCTGGTGTATATGTCGCAGTAAGATAAAGCAGTAATATAGTTATGTATATCCTTAGGGATATGATTATATACCGTATCATAGTAACACTCTTGTATTGCATTTATGGGTAGGATCTCGCCGTAACTCACATACCCAATAATAAAAAAATTTATTTACTCGATTTTTTTCATATGTAAATCCACTGATATTTAATTTGTTGGCTCCACTTTTTGTTGTAAATATTTTGCACTCGTTTTCCATTGTAATTATAATATCAAAATTCTTTTAAGCACTTTGTTCCAAATATTAGCACTAAAATTTGACGTTGTGTTACTTTTATATTAATAATGAAACTACCTTCATTTTTATTCATAATCAGTAATAGCGCCTTCCTATAATATTTTTTTATAGCAATGTCATATATCAACAGTTTGCCACATAGAAAAGATGTTTACTACGTTAATGAGTTAGGAACATTCAAAATTCTATTGGTTAGGTTAGGTTTAAATTTATATTATGACAAAGTTAACATTTGAGCAATATATGATTATGGCACATAATTTTAGTGATATCAATAGTTAGGACATGTTAGGATTATGGCATAAAATAATATGGTTATCAATGGTTAGGACAGAATATTATAGGTTTCAAATGTTAGGACAATTAAAACTATAACAAGTTATAATAGGAGTATTGACGTTATGACGGGTGATCATTAGCTATTACATATATTATGGCTTAAAATGTTATGAGTTGTAAAATTATGGCTAATAATAGTATGCGAATGAATAGGGAACCAACGCAAACAGGTGTGCGAGGTTTTATAGGATTCCATAATAATATGTATGTAAAATTCTAAAATTCATTTCGTTTGGCGCATTCGGCTCTAATATATATAAGATTAGTGTGAAAATTCGAGTAGGTAAGGGTCGACTAAGCCATACTTTTCATGAACACATTGATGTTGTCTGACTTTTTGTCACATTGATTGATGTTGTCTTAAAGAAAGGCTATTTGACACTAATATTTATAAGATTAGTGTGAAAAGTCGAGTCGGTAAGGGTCGACTAAGTCACACTTTTCATGAACACATTGATGTTGTCTGACTTTTTGACACATTGATTGATGTTGTCTTAAAGAAAGGTTATTTGACTCTAATATTTATAAGATTAGTGTGAAAAGTCGAGTCGGTAAGGGTCGACTAAGTCATACTTTTCATGAACACATTGATGTTGTCTGACTTTTTGACACATTGATTGATGTTGTCTTAAAGAAAGGTTATTTGACTCTAATATTTATAAGATTAGTGTGAAAAGTCGAGTCGGTAAGGGTCGACTAAGTCATACTTTTCATGAACACATTGATGTTGTCTGACTTTTTGTCACATTGATTGATGTTGTCTTAAAGAAAGGCTATTTGACTCTAATATTTATAAGATTAGTGGGAACAAGGTTGCACTGTATGTATGTATATATAGTAAATTAAAAATCTTACCATTAATTCCATCAACATTTGCAATCCCATGGTTGATATTATCATAAAAATAACTGTCATCTTCTTGCTCAGATTTTATTTGAAATTGCATGGGCAACACATGGTCTTGATTCACCAATCTTTGCCCAACCTGCTCCAAACTCTGCACCAAATTCTGGTCCAACCTTTGCCCGATTTGATCCAGCCTCTGCACCACTGATTGGTGCAATCTCTGAGCTATGTTTTGATCAAATCTGGCTATGTTTGGATCTGTACGTTGAACACTTTGCTCCAACCTTTGCTCATTTTGTTCCATTCTTTGCCCCGTTTGCTCCATTCTTTGCCCATTTTGCTCCAACCTTTGCCCGGTTTGCTCCAATCTTTGCATGGTTTGCTCCAACCGTGTTGCCACATCCATACGCATGTCTAAATGTGTGTCTGGAGGACAAATAATAGGTGTACGTCTTTCTTCCGCCAACATTTCATGTTCCAGATTCCTATTTAAATGATGGGATAAATCAATCTCATGACTCAAATGCAAATCAGCTCTTAAATTCTGTGTAACATCATTCATTCTTAAATCTTCACTCATATTTTGTAAGCTATGAGTTAGGTTATTCTGCAAATCAATTTCATTGCTTAAAGTCCTTGCTAAAGTTATATCTAAACTTCTATTCATATTTTGCGTTAATATGTCGTCATGACAGAGATTTTGGGGCAGTTCTATATGGGGCAATTCTAGGTCCAAGTTTCTGGGCAAATGGGCGGGTATTTCAGCAAACCTGGTCAAGTGATTAGTTTTTAGCATAAGTGTGGACATTTGTCTTGGTGATATGGGTAGGGGAAAGTTGCCAGCATTTAAGGAGGTCTGCATAACTTGGTGTAGCTGCTCCATGGATATTGGTGTGTGTTGATACTCCATTTGTTCTTGATGTGACTTCTGTAACTAAAGACCAATTCTTGTTAAGCTAAGCATAGAATAGTCTATGTAGAAATTTGTCATACTAAAATTATTGTTAAAATGTACTCATTAAAATTTATCTGGAATGAATTGTAATAGCTATTAACGAATTGTAATAACTTTCACAGGCATCATCGTTCAGAATGTTTTATAACCATTTTGTTATAATGTTCCAATAAAGAAATGTTGATTTTGATTGTTGTCTATTACTTTCTCTTTTGTCTCTTGTGGTGGTAGGCCTCTTTAGCAGGGGGCCGCCTGGGGAAGTACCACACCATTGCCAGTTATTCATCTGTGCTATGTTCTATAACAGCTTGACTCATGACAGGGACAGTGTCTTTAATAAAAAAAATCACAGTTTTTATTAAAAAAGCTCTGAACTGGATAGGTCAGTTTTTTAAACTCAATGAGTGGTTGAAATTTTTCGTAATAATATGAGCAATTACATTTATAAAAGACAGTTATATAAAGAATTTAATAACGAAATTTACTTATTCAACCAAGAATATTAATTTTACTGAGGTGGGAGCAGTCACATTTTTTTACGCCAAAAGTTTTGGCAAAAAACAGGATGTGAAATGATCACGAATAATTCGAAAATCTCACTTACATTCTCCATATAAGCTTTGTAAGAAGCTTCGTCGATGACGCCGGATTCTTCTCGCTTCACGAAATCCATTGTAAATCACTATTTAATTAATTTTACAAAAAATAAACTAATTTTTAATAACGAACATTTTATAACCTAACATAGACTTGATTGCTAAATAATGATAAATTCATTCCAACTTAATTAATGCACTAAATTAAACTTATAAACTATTACGTAATTTTTATGTGAACACAAATGATTAATAACGAATTAAATTGAAATAAAATAGTTTCTTTCGTTGATTTGAGTAAAGAAAGGAAATTAGTTATTCATAGACAATAGACAAATTGCAAAATGATTTGCCTTGCCATCAATGGCAATGTCAAATGGTTAACACCTGTCAGGGTTTACTACTGGCTAGCATCAAGTACCCTCGCTTGCTTGTAAAAATACATTGCACAATATTGATAATAAAACCGACACTTTAACTTTCGCAATATTAATGCAATAATTGCAATTAATATTATTGTAAGTAAAATTCAAACACGGAAAAAACCTTAATCTCCGTGTGAGTATATTTAATCAATATTTCGGATTACAGGTCGCGTCACGGTTTAATAGCGCTTAGCAAAAGACTTTGCGCCGGTGTATTGGTCTAAAAAGTCCTAACAGATCTAATAATTGATATCTGCGCATTCAAGGTCAGCACTGTTAAACTGTGATGTGACCTATCATAATAAATATTAAGCCGGGTCCGCAGCGGCATGTTTTTGTGTTAGCTAACACAATATCATGTATATAACATGAAAATTGGGCGTGGCTTTGTCCGTTGCAGATGGAAAACATCACCCGATTTCGCTTGCGGGGGGGGTTCGTAGTTCATTTTTTGTTAGCGCTCGTGCCGTTAACATCTCTGCTGGATATTTGAAAATCATAATCTCCTTTTGTAGCATACAATATTTAGCAATTTTCTATTATTTAGAGACTGTAGCATATCGTGAGTCGGAATCAATGGATTTTATACAAGAAAACACTTTCTCTTGTACGGAGCTTATTTTAGAAAATGATAATTGCTAACAAAAACATTTTCGGTGTCAAGTCGCTGTGGACGGGTTGTTATATAACACGGTTAGAAAACAACTTTTTGTTACTAACATTTAGCTGTAGTCCCGGCTTTAAAGGTAAAATTTATTTAATAGCCACACTATTTTCAAACCATAGACAATAGACACATATGTCAGCCCGAAAGCAGCTGTCAGTGTCAGTATCACATAGTTTGGCAGTTTTGTCACTGACACTCGTGTCAATTTTCAATTGAATGATTGATTGAATCAACTATTTGCCCTTCAAAAATTCTCATGTGATTTTCATCACAGATTCTCATCACATTCTCATATTTCATTAGAATAGCGCCGATCTTTATGAGTATTTTTATAAAAAGTCTTCCCCAAATAATATCCGCCCGTAACTGTCGCTTACTATTCAGAAATTTTAGTGCAGACAAGAGGAAAACGTAAGTTTATATATGATGTTTATGTAACGTACGTTCCTGATAATAGCCATACTGCCGGTAGCCGGCTCCTTTAATACCTACCTACTACCTATTCCTATTATAGTGAGCCGCTTGAAGTCCGTAAATACAGGTCAATACTATGTGTTCTTAAAAGTATGTTCTAATGGATGATAAAGCCGAAACCGAATCCGGCGCTTTAACCCAAAATAAGGCAAAGGGAACAATTTTTCCACCCATCAACATATTATTTTCATCTATTCCAGTAAGGAATCAATCTTATTCCGAAACATTTCGCACAAAGAAAAGAATAAGAAGTACTACTTTATCATTATATATACTGATAAACATACCTAAAGCAGCAATAAAAAAAAGTGTCTTACTTTTGACCTAATATGATCAAACGGAGTGAGAGAGAAACTATCACTGGGAACACATCAGCTAAAAACTGCTGTCACAATAGAAAATAAGCTGCTCATCTACAAAGCTAGGTCAGTGAATACGATACGGGTAGCTAACTCATAAGTATTCCTTTCCTTCTGGTTGTCTGGAAGAAATCGCTTTAAGCGATAAGACCGCCACTTGTACTAGCCTAAGATTCTTTAAATTGTTATCACTGTATTGTTATGTCCGTGTTTTGGTGTACAATAAAGTGTCTATCTATCTATAGATGTCATTGTATACCTACTACAATGCTCCATAAATATAAAACCGGCGTGATGATTTTCTCAAAACATCGTCTAACTTTATAGAAACATTCAGTCAATAGCCATTTTTTAAAGCTTTGCAAAATTTGCTATAAATAAAAATTTATTATATGTTGTGGAAAAGAATTATAAATTAAATTAAATCCTTTATTCAGATACAATAGGATCTAATACATGAAAACATTTACTTAAAACATGAAATAAAATTATTAAAATTACAATTAAATACATGTATATAAAAATAAAACTTATTATTATCAGGAATTTGAAAAATATAAACCGAATTGAAATCAAAAATAAAATATATCACCAAAAAATAAAAATATGTCCTAATCAGGTATATAATATAAATTTAAAATATCTATTATTACATTTACTAATTCCTATTAATATGTCGATTTATCGCCCCTCTAATAATGGGATTATATTATGTGTATGGGCTCACCATACAGAGCACTTGAGTTCCCACGTTAAATTTAACATAACTCTACAGATTTCTTTAACCATAAGTTTGTTATGACCAATAGTAGGTACCAATAAAGGCGTCGTTCAGAGCACACTGCTCTTTTATTTTTAAATTAAGTGTCCCGGGCGCACCCATACTCAACAACTAAAACAATTAACTATTAATTCTAACTATAACTTAACTATAAAATCAATGTATGCAGAGTCTCCAAACAGTCGAGACTCTACATTATGTAATGGGATTATAAATCAAAGGCGCCATGTAAGTGCAGCTTTTTCTACATAATTTCAAAGACGCTCTGGGCATTTTTAGACGAATATGTGTAGTGGATCTCTATTATTTATATTGTTAGTTATCTATGTACACCATTGGCACCTTCCAAACAAACGTGTATGTAACCAAACCAAATATTGTAAAACAATCAGTTGAAAAAAGTAAGCCCTACAAGTTTCTTGTGCGTTCTTCTTGTAAAGGTATCTTTCCGAACGCACGGTAGACTCGTTTGTCTATTTTCATTGACGTACAAAAGTGTCAGATTGTGACCTATTTGAATAAATCTTTTTGACTTTGACTTTGACCATATTACATGCAATAAAGCTTCATTCATTCATTCATTCTTTGTTTATTGCCTGAAAGCTGATTGCAAATAAAAATGAAACACTTTTATTTGTAATTGTTTTCAGACCGTGTCCTTGCGCCATGACTTCAGCACTGGTGATCTTAGCTCAAGGGGCGGAGGAGATGGAAACTGTCATCACTGTGGACATGCTGCGACGTGGTGGAGTATGTTACTTAATTCCTACTTTCCTACTAATTTATTTATTTATTTATAATTCAGCACAACGCTAGGACTAACTTAATGCTAGTGTAGCATTTTCTACCAGTTACCCCAAAACTAGAGAAAATGTTACAGAAATTGGGTGGAGTGCAAATATCAAATGTTACAATAACTACCTAAAATTACTTTTATAACAGAGAAATAAACACCTTATAACACTATTTAAACATACATAGACAAAATTAAAATACAATATAATATAACCAAGGATATATAACACATAAATCATATATACATACATATAAAAATATAAATCTATATATAATATATATTTATAACTATATATAAATAATAATAATTAAATATTAATTTATTCATAAAATAAATAAATAGAAAATACTTATATAATATGTAATATTAGCCTGACAGTCCTCCAAGACACCAATGAATCCATGAAAAGCATAAAACTGCTCACTGACAAATCATTAAACGTGAGAAGCCATAAAACGAAGGAGATAATCAAGGATACAAGAAATGAAAGGAAGGGGATAGAATGAAAGGAAGGGGATAGTACACAATATTATGGTGAGAGGTGAACCTTTTTACCATAATGCTCACGTAACAGTTTTCTGAAAGATATTTTGGAAGTAGCACTCTTTATATCAATTGGTAATCCGTTCCAGAGCCTGACAGCTTCAACCGCGAACGAGTTGTCGGTAAAAGAGGTACTATGAATGGGCATATCAAGGAGAAGGCTATTGTTAGATCTGAGTTGCCGATCATGACCGTCCTTCAAGAACTGAAAGCTGTCTTTCAAATATTTGGGAGCATTAGGATCAGTTAGAAGAGAGAAAAGGAGACAAAGAATACGGACGTCCCGACGTTCGCGGATAGGGAGCCATTTAAGTTTTGCACGAAACACCGACACGTGATCATACTTTTTAAGACCATAAATAAACTTTATGCATGTATTTAACAGCCGATCGAGTTTATTTAAGAGATCAGCGTTGAGGTCCAAAAAGCAAGCATCAGCGTAGTCAATGATGGGGAGAAGCAAGGTGTTAACAAGGCAGAGTTTAGTTTTAGTGGGAAGAAAGTTCTTGAGACGTATGATAGAATGAAAAGAGGTGTAAAATTTGCGCGACAGTTCTTTTACGTGCTCTGTCCAACAAAGATTGGTGTCGATAATTACACCCAAGTCCTTGACAGTAGGGGAGAAAGGTATGGAGACGTTGCCGTAATTTAGAATAGGAAGACAGTTCATCAACTTTAACTAATTGGTGAGAGCTACCAATCAGAATAGCTTGGCACTTGTTAGGGTTTACTGCAATACCAAAATTTTTGGACCAGGAGAGAAGGCGCAAGAGATTATCGTTGAGTACAGCAATTGCTCGACCAATATCGTCAGCGGGGGCAGCATAGTAAAGCTGTAAGTCATCAGCATAGAAATGGTAGTTACAGGAAAGATTATGAGAAAGAAGATTGATAAAAAGAGAAAAAAGAAGGGGAGATAGAATGCCTCCTTGAGGAACACCTGCTTCGACATCAAGACAATCGGAGAAGATCTGACCATTGCGAATGGCTTGACAACGATTTTTAAGGTAAGAATAAAACCAAGGGATTGAAGATCCGGAGAAATTGAGACGAGGCAAGACTGCAAGGAGGAGATCATGGTCAACAGCATTGAAAGCATTACTGAAATCAATTAAGACAAGGGCAGTGACTAGTCTCTTTTCCATATTAAAACGGACGTCTTCGGTGACTTTTAGGGCAGTGGTCGTGCTATGACCGGCTCTGAAACCCGATTGAAGACGATTGAAAAGATTGCCCTTACAAAGATAATCAGTAACCTGTCTATGAACTTCAGCTTCAAGGATCTTTGAAAGGAAAGGGAGTATAGATATAGGGCGGTACTGGTTAGGAAGAACGGGATTTGATGTTTTGGGAAGAGGAATGACATAGGCTTTACGCCATTTGTCCGGAAACTCACCACTGGAGAGCGAGGCATTGATGATATGAGTGATGGCAGGGATGATGTGGTTAATTATGCGCATGATCATCATACGCCATATATCATCGGATCCAACCGCCTTAGACTTAAGTGATACTAAAATTTTCATGATACGATCCTGACTTACAGCTGAAAAAATGAAGGGGTCACAATCGGGAATAGGGATAGCCGCGATTTGTTGGAGTGAAGATAGTTTAACTGTGGGAGAGAGCTTGCAGGTGGACGAGAAATGATAATTAAGAGCATTAAGATCTATGGAGATGGAACAGTCACCTTGTTTAGGCTTACCAAGGCCGAGGGACCTTAGGAAATTCCAGAGTCCTGCAGGAGTGGCTGTTTCGATTTGCTCAGCAATGTGCCGACGTTTAGCGTTACGAACTAGTTTATTGCAGATATTGCGCAGCTTCTTATAAGCACACCAATTGTCATCAGACCTATCCCGCTTATACCGCCGGAAAGCACGATCTCTCTTGCCCATGATCCTACGAATAGTGTCGCTAAACCAGGGAGCCGGAGGCCGTTTTATTCTAACGGGCCGGATAGGAGCATGTTTGTCGAAAAGGGATAGTATATTCTTATTGAGGAAATCTAATTTATGATCAATTGAATCAATCGACTCAACATCAGACCACTTGACAAAGGAAGCATCCAAGTCAAGCGTATCAACATTGAGACGAGAAAAGTTGCGCAAATTTAAAGTGACTGGTTTAGGTTTTGGAGTTCTAATTTTCTAATCTAATACCTACATCGCGAGCGTTGTCTCTTTTGAATGCGTTCACAAGCGAAATCCAGCACGTCGACATCTTTTACGATAGCATGCGGGCCATCGTAGTATATTTTAGAGTGTATAATATGTCGTGTCATTAATATGTAGTTAAGTTATATGTTATTAAAGATAGTTAGCGCTTTGGTATAATTGTAAGCTTTCTATCATTGTGTATAATAAATAAATAAATAAATATTAATATAAATTTTAAATTTCAGTACAATGTAAAAAAACTTTCGTATTATCATATTAATGAAGTTATTTTAATGTTTTTTTAAATAGGAATGAAACCATACAGTTTTCTTAAACCAAATATATTTTCTGATTTATATATTTTCTGATATTTTCATTGACTGCCTCGGTGGCGTAGAGGGCGCATGCTCGACTGCCAACCAAGAGGTCCCGGGTTCGATCCCAAGTCAGGCAGTGTTAAATATTGGATTTTTCCATTAGGAATTATCTCAATAGCTGCCTGGAATCTGGAACTGTGCCCGGTAGATGGCAATAGGCTATTACATGGGACCAATAACATACTGGCGAAATGTGGGTGTATCTACTATGAGACTGAGTCCTGGGTACACCTCTGCCTACCCCTTCGGGAAAAAGGCGTGAATGTATGTATGTATGTAAATATATTTTCGCGCAAATAAATGCTAGTTTAACTAGGCTAACAGATCCAGAGAACAGGCATCAACGTCCTCTGCAAAAATCCATCGAACTGCACTCAACGACCCGCACAACAAGCGTGTCGAGTATTGGCAACAACCCCCCTTTAATGGGGGAGGCCTATGTTCAGTAGTGGATTACCAACGGCTGAGATGATGATGATCAAAGGCTAGATTAAGAGCCAATCACAATTTTTTTTTTATATGCTGTATGCTTCTTGCAATCTGCCTAATAGGCATTGAGCGAGAGTTTGGGTATCTGCGGAGCATGTCGTGAGTGGTATGTGCCCAGTGGCCCATCAAACTAATATTTCTTAAACCTTTACTATGTCTTGCGGAGCTCTTCTCCTAATTCTTGAGCATGTGATTGTGCTGGGATTAATTAGATCACTTGTCAGTTCGTTTGGATGGCGGTCCATGCGATTGGCCTGGCTTTTATTTCTCTATGGCTATAATCACAAATATTTGAGTGGAGATTTATTCTCTCTTTTTCCATATATGTGATATTTCATTTTGTATGGAACAGAAACGCCCTTAACTTTCATAATCCACCAATTATTACATGTTAAAGGTTTAAATGAACCAAGGAATTGCATTAAATTCCCAGGACTCTACAATCGTTCGCCATTATCAACTTGGGCAGGAATCTTATTTAAACTTTTCTCTGTTCCAGGTGAATGTAGTACTAGCCGGTCTGGATGGCAGCGACCCAGTGCTCTGCTCCCGACAAATTACCTTAGTTCCTGACAAGTCTCTTGCGAATGCTTTGGCTGATTCACCTTCATATGATGCTGTGAGTTATAAGACTTACTAATTAAGTTACTAAACTAAAAATTGAAACTAAACCTCAAACTCAAAAAGATTTATTCAAATAGGTCATAATCTGACACTTTTGCACGTCAATGAAGATAAACAGTACTGAGTCTACCGTGCGTTCGGAAAAATACCTCTACAAGAAGAAGGCACAAGATACTTGTAGGGCTTAATTTTAAAACTTACTAATTAGCCCATCATATGTTAAGAGGGCGCTGTATGCAAAAAATAAGCAAAAGGTGTTTTTCTATACTCATACTATTAATTAAGAAAAAACATTAATGCTCAGTTTAAAAAAATAATTTAGGGAGGGGACATTTTTGTACTGAACCGAATAGTATTTGCAAAAATAATCTGATCGCTTTAGAAATAAATATTCAAATCACCTCCAAAATTAACGTTTTTATTCAAAAGCTCAGAATTATAAGCGATAACACCCATTTTTTTTTATGAATTAAAACCAGACCAATATTATAATGGAGTAACCGACTACTTTCTTATTTAATAATAAGATTATGGGACAACTTTTACACACGGTCATTTGGCCCCAAACTAGGCTAGAAGCCTGTACTATGGTAACCAGGTGACTGATATACATACTTATATAAGCTTATAACACCCAGGGACAGATCAAACAGACATGTTCATACACACAAATGCTTGACCTGGCCGGGGATCGAACCCGGGTCCTGCGGCACAGAAAGCAGAGTTACTACCAACTGAGCCAACGAGATGTATTTATTTTTTATATTATCAGTTAATAAATAAAAACCCTGCAAAAAATGAAGATCGGAGCTCACAGACCTCAACTTATCTTCAACTGTCATTATACAACACTTTACATATCGATTATGTGCAGATAAGCTCTCAGGCGATGTACGGTAATAGAACGGTGACGCCTTGATTATCAGTAATCCTGTATAATATTATGTGTTTGTCTTTAGGTAATTCTCCCAGGTGGTCTGGAAGGTTCAGAGAGGCTGTCCAAGTCTGAAATTGTCGGTAAATTGTTGAAAGAACACGAAGGTAATGGGAAAATTATTGCCGCAATTTGTGCTGGTATGTATCTCTATTTTCTATTTTTTTTTATGATAGTGAGTGACAAGACGAGCAAATCAGGTGCCTGATGGTAAGCATCATGATTGCCCATATCAAATACAGTGCCACCCAGTGTTTTAACATTCAAAATTGTGCGTGGCATTGCACTGCGCCTGTCACCCTGAGATATTAGTTGTTGAAACTCGTCATGCTCAGTAATTTCGCTGGTAACATTGCCCTTCAGACCGGAACACAGTAATGTTTGCACATTACTGCTTGGCGGATGAATAACTGGCAAAGGTGTGGTACTTCCCTAGGCGGCCCCTTGCAAAAGAGGCCTACCACTACAACTTCCTATTGCACATTTTGACAGTGGACTTCGGCTGAGATAACGATGATTAACCGGCCTCTATTTTTGCAGCTCCCACGGCATTTGTGGCACACGGTGTTGCCAAGGGCAAAAAAGTTACCTCTTACCCAAGCACTAAGGAAAAGATAACTAAAGATTATACTTACATTGAGGGAGAACGAGTGGTCGCGGATGGCAATGTTGTTACGAGCAGGGTATGTTAATAATGTTAAATTCATCAATAATGTTAATCATAAGCGGGAGGACGTCCACTGCTGAACATAGCCCTCCCCCATAGAACGCCATAAACTATTCATATGTGGACATTTAGCCGTAATCACCACGCTTGGCAGGCGGCTTGGTGATCACAGTAATAATATTGAATTTATACTCTAACAGAATGGGTTACCCCAATTACATTGAGTCAATTCATATGGGTCATGTGGACAACCCATATTGTCAGAGTCAAAGTGGGGCTATTGACGTTACTATCACTTAGTGACTATTAACTTGATTTGACATTAACTACAAATGTCAAAGTCCGGTTACTAACCAAAGACATTATGATAAACTTACTAAGTAGACTGTGCACTGTGCCGGTCCCGAGTGAGAACCGCTCGCAGTGTCTATCCTTTTTCTTTTCTCTCCACCAAATTTGACAGTGCACAGTCTTGTTAGAAAGGTTGAACGCCTTTGTACCTAATTCAAACCACAGAACACAAAGGCTCATTCCTGATAAAAAGCAAAAGTGTCAGATTGTGACCTATTTGCACGTCAATGAAGATAAACAGTACTGAGTCTACTGTGCGTTCGGAAAGATACCTCTACAAGAAGAACGCACAAGAAACTGGTAGGGCTTAATTTATTCAACAGATAGTTTCACAATATTTGGTTTGGTTACATTCGTTTTCTTTGCAGGTGCCGCGGCTATGTAAAAGTATCCAGGCATCTTTGTCCTCTATGTACTGGTTGACTTTATAATAAGCCTTCTTTAGTAAAGTAGTTTTTATATAGGTTTTGAATTTATTATTATATTTTTTTTTTTATATTTCAGGGACCAGGAACAGCTTATTGGTTTGGACTTAAATTGATAGAACTTCTAGTTAACAAGGAAAAGGCTGACGAAGTCGAGAAGGGAATGGTGATTTCATCTTTCTAGATACAGCAAGAATCTCTGAAAATGGTCCCGGGTTGTCGTAACTAATATAATTCCCATACGTCCATAGCCGCACATAAGTTTAGTGCTACGTTCTATAACAGCGCCCCGTGACAGGAACATTCTCTGTATGTAGAGAATGGTCCCGGGTATCGTTACTAATCTAATTCCCATACGTCCATAGCCGCACATAAGTTTAGTGCTACGTTCTATAACAGCGCCCCGTGACAGGAACATGCTCTATATGCATTTTGAAATATCATAGTCTATAAGAATATTAAAAATAATTTGGCGTTTTTGGTTAAGTGAATTTGTTTAATAAAATTATTGGCATAATTTTTGTGCTTTTTTTGTGAGGGTAGTACAGACAATTCCACCTGAAAAGATTCGCTACGACTCGCCACGCTTTTATGAATGTACCTAGTATGAGTTTTTGTAGTGGCCTCTTGCAGGGGCCCGCCTGGGGAGGTACACACCTTTGCCAGTTATTCATCCGCCGAGCAGAATGTGCAAACATGTGTTCCGCCCCCTTATTACGGACGCAACAGAAGTGTGGAAAGCGTTTAATTGCTTAATGTCTGCTGTCAAAAGGTATACAAAAAATGATGTTTGACAGCAGACATTTAGCAATTTAAACGCTTTGACAGGCGCAGTGCGGTGCCGCGCAGAATTTTGAATTTTAAATCACTGGGTGGCACTGCACCTGATATTGACGGTCATGATGCTTACCATCAGGCACCTGACATTTGCCAAAAATACTCACATTTGCCAAAAATACTTATAACACGAGGTTTTGTATTCCCGTGTTTCCTCCGAATATAAATTTCCCATTCTATAAATTTCTATCCTGATATTTCTATAGTGAAGTAACCTATGTCCCTGTCATTTTAGTTTCTCCTATAAAATCTTGATTTTTTTATAATTAACTTCTTAAAATCCCAGTTTTACTCGCGTGGACGTTTTGGACGTTCACTACTAAAACAATTAAGAGTTTATAAACAAAAATAATGAAGCAAGCAGCAACCATATTCTACAGCTTGATACTATACTATATATACTATACTATATATACTATACTATAATCAACACTACAATAAATATTTAAATTCGGGTAAAATTAAACAAAACCATGAAAATACATGTCAATCGCAATTTATTTAATTACTAGCGACCCGCCCCGGCTTCGCACGGGTAGCAGAAGTAGGTATAGTGGACGTTTATCAGGAGTAAATTCGTGATACATTGTATTTTACTACCTCGGTGGCGTAGAGGGCGAATGCTCGACTGCCAATCAAGAGGTCCCGGGTTCAATCCCCAGGTCAGGCAAAGTGTTAAATATTGGATTTTTCCATTAGGAATTATCTCAATATCTGCCTGGAGTCTGGAACTGTGCCCGATAGATGGCAATAGGCTCGCCCCCTATTACATGGGACCAATAACATACTGGCGAAATGTGGGTGTATCTACTATGGGACTGAGTCCTGGGTACACCTCTGCCTACCCCTTCGGGAAAAAGGCGTGAATGTATGTTTTTTTTTATAACCCTAATGGTTTACGCAGCGCACGCAAATTAATGACTATTTCTGTTACAATGACCAAACCTTAACACATGTTATAATTTATCGTGGGCTATTTTGAAGATATTGATGAGTACTACAAACCCCTAGTACATTACTTTATTCTACCACCAATACTTTTCACACCACATGAAAAATAATCACTGCTTCGATTATTGTGACTAAACCAGAAAAGATGGATATAATCTATGTATACTGTTTTGTAGGTATTGATAATTAATACAATCCCCTAGTACATTACTTTAATCTACCACCGATAGTTTTCACACCGCATGAAAAATTATCACTGCTTCGATTATTGTGACTAAACCAAAAAAGATGGATATAATCTATGTATACTGTTTTGTAGGTATTAATAAGTACTACAAACCCCTAGTACATTATTTTACTCTACCACCAATAGTTTTCACACCGCATGAAAAATAATCACTGCTTCAATTATTGTGACTAAACCAAAATAGATGGATATAAACCAAAATAGATGGATATAATCTATGTATACTGTTTTGTAGGTATTGATAAGTACTAATAACCCCTAGTACATTACTTTACTCTACCACCAATAGTTTTCACACCGCATGAAAAATAATCACTTTTTCGATTATTGTGACTAAACCAAAAAAGATGGATAGAATCTATGTATACTGTTTTGTAGGTATTGATAAGTACTACAAACCCCTAGTACATTACTTTACTCTACCACCAATAGTTTTCACACCGCATGAAAAATAATCACTTTTTCGATTATTGTGACTAAACCAAAAAAGATGGATATAATCTATGTATACTGTTTTGTAGGTATTGATAAGTACTACAAACCCCTAGTACATTACTTTATTCTACCACCAATAGTTTTCACACCGCATGAAAAATAATCACTTTTTCGATTATTGTGACTAAACCAAAAAAGATGGATATAATCTATGTATACTGTTTTGTAGGTATTGATAAGTACTACAAACCCCTAGTACATTACTTTACTCTACCACCAATAGTTTTCACACCGCATGAAAAATAATCACTTTTTCGATTATTGTGACTAAACCAAAAAAGATGGATATAATCTATGTATACTGTTTTGTAGGTATTGATAAGTACTACAAACCCCTAGTACATTACTTTACTCTACCACCAATAGTTTTCACACCGCATGAAAAATAATCACTTTTTCGATTATTGTGACTAAACCAAAAAAGATGGATATAATCTATGTATACTGTTTTGTAGGTATTGATAAGTACTACAAACCCCTAGTACATTACTTTACTCTACCACCAATAGTTTCACACCGCATGAAAATAATCACTTTTTCGATTATTGTGACTAAACCAAAAAAGATGGATATAATCTATGTATACTGTTTTGTAGGTATTGATAAGTACTACAAACCCCTAGTACATTATATTATTCTACCATCAATGCATTTCACAGCGCACGCAAATTTATGAATATGGTAATTATATTATGTAACACCTTGGTTCACAATATTGCAGTTTTCTTACGGATCCCCATTTTTTTTGAAAATCTCATATAGCCTATGGCACTCACACTGAATTAAGCTATCCATAAGTGAAAGAATTTTTAAAATCGGTCCAGTAGTTTCGGAGCCTATTCGTTACAAACAAAAAAACAAAAAAACAAAGTTTCTCTCTTTATAATATTAGTATAGACATGTATTTGGATATTGAGATTACAATGTTCACAGAGTATTTATTTCATACAATTTGACGTAGTTAAGCAAAAAGGCGTCAACCCACAAAATTATCAAAAAAAAATTGGGTTATGTTCTAAATTCTTCTTTAAAGGCAATGCGTGTTTGGAATTCATGCATTTGCTAATAAAATTGCGTCAACCCGTCAAATTTCGGATTGGACACTTTTCGCTTAGCTACACCCATTATTTATTTCGGTATAAAATAATTAATTACTAAACTAATATTAAAAAATATTAAAAAGTATAATATTAAAAAGTATAAATGCACAATTTCTAGAGAGAATTAGGAAGCATAGCCTATTTTAATCTCGCATTCACTGCAGAACCTTTTAACTCGGAAAACTAAATTATAATAATAATATAATAATATGGGACAACTTCCACACACGGTCATCTGGTTCCAAACTAGGCTAGAAGCCTGTACTATGGTAACAAGATGACTGATATACATACTTATATAAGCTTATAACACACAGGGACAGATCAAACAGACATGTTCATGCACACAAATGTTTGACCTGGCCGGGGATCGAACCCGGGCCCTGCGGCACAGAAAGCAGAGTTACTACCATCTGAGCCATCGAGGACTCGAACTTTTTTTTTTTTGTCAAATTTTTCCAACAATAAAAGTCTTATGATATTTTAATAGATTTTACCGATTTTATATAAAATGTAAATAGCG
This sequence comes from Hemistola chrysoprasaria, assembly GCA_947063395.1. Lineage (NCBI taxonomy): Eukaryota > Metazoa > Arthropoda > Insecta > Lepidoptera > Geometridae > Hemistola > Hemistola chrysoprasaria. The sequence continues at coordinate 5,519,691 of OX346737.1, read as the reverse complement.
TAGGTAGTGACTTTTGTAAATAGTGTTTTGTGTGTTTATTTTTAATGTTTCCTGAAAATTAAATTCAAATATTAAAAAAAAAATATAGTTTTACCGCAATATACTTTGGTCATATTATTATCTCAAGGTTTAAAAAAATAAAAATAATTATTTTCATATTTGACAAACCTTGACTATATTGATGAAATGTACGAAGAGGCCGGCGACAGACGAATTCCCCATACAAACTTAATGCCTAAATTATTTACAAACGGAGTACATTTCCAACATACAAGCATGTTATTCGGAAGGAGACACTAGATACCTAGGTTTCTAATTATATTTCAATCCAAAATTTAAGTACTGTGGATAATATATATATTTTTTATGTTAATGAGTAACAAGACGAGCAAATCATGTGCCTGATGGTAAGCATCACGATTGCCCATATCAGACACAGTGCCGCTTAGTGTTTTGAAATTCAAAATTACACGGCACTGCACTGCGCCTGTCACCCCGAGATATTAGTTGTAGAATCTCATCATGCCCAGTAATTTCGCTGGTAACATTGCCATTCATACCGGAACACAGTAATGTTTGCACATTACTACTTGGCGGATGAATAACTGGCTAAGGTGTGGTACTTCCCTAGGCGGCCCCCTGCAAAAGAGGCCTACAACTACAATGGTGATTGAGAACAAGCTAGCTGTTTAAAGAAATCAAACGTCTTAGGCCCGTATAATCCATGACATTTGTTCGAAGGAATACTTCCTTGGAAATATGCTCTGATTGTAAATAATTTAGGTAATTTACGTATGGGGATTTCGTCGGTCACCGGCCTCTTAAGACGAGTCGATAATTTAAAATGTCATTGGGAAAATAATCATGTCATGTAACACATTCTTGTAAAAAATGAGCGAAACAATTTTTCGTTTGAAATTTGTAACTATCTTAAAAATAACATTATTTTGGTAAAAAATACGATTTAAGACGTTTTCACTCGTCGCCGACGATATATTTGATCTTGAATTAATACTTAAAGCAGACTTATGAGATTTTATAACTACTTAGTTTTTATAATATTTAAAAGATTTTTATACGTTGTGAAATATTGCTTGATCCCTGACGGCTGAACAAAAATCAACTTTTTGGTAATTTGTCCTTAAATTACGGCTCTTTGAACTTAATTTACGGAAATAAAGGCTATAAATTGATATTTCAACGTATCAAGCTATATTTTACAAGGTATAGGGGCAATCTTAGTTTATGACATAGTAAATAGAATAATAGCCCAAATCTTACAATAAATACAAAATCGTAAAATAACACAAATGTTTTCGGCAAAGATAACAGAGTCACAAAAAGTTGTAATAATACTTAAGAGCGTACATGGCCTTCTAGGAATTTGACACAATCCTTTGAAAAAATTACCAAATCGATGTTTTGTATTCCCCTGTTTCCTCCGAATATAATAAACTCATTCTATAAATTTATATCCTGATATTTTTATAGTGAAGTAACCTATGTCCCTGTCATTTTAATTTGTCTTATAAACCCTTGGTGTTTTCATAGTGAACTTCCAAAAATCCCAGTTTTACACGCGTGATTGGACGTTCACTACAAAAAAATTGTAGAGTTTATAAACAAAAATAAAATGATAGGAACATACTTTACTACAACTTTAAAATATAACAATATAAATATATCAAATAGGTTTACTGTATTCGGAGGAAACAGGGGAATACACAACATCGATTTGGTAAATTTGGAAGTTCACCATGAAGAAACCATGGGTTTATTAAGGAAGATTAAAATGACAGGGACATAGGTTACTTCACTATAAAAATATCAGTATATAAATTTATAGAATGGGTTTATTACATTCGGAGGAAACAGGGGAATACAAAACAACGATTTGGTAAATATTTCATGGGATTGTGTCAAATTCCTAGAAGGGAGCGTGTACGCAGCATTACGCGCTTTGCCAATCGAATCACCTTATGAGAAAGCTAGCTGTTTACCAGTATTCCTATCAGGCCATTCGCCATATTACCAGTTGTCGAGGAAATCATAACCAGTCTTCGGCATCATTGAGTCGGTTAAAGTTTCAGTCGATTGAAAGTCGGTTCCTGATGACGCGTGACTAGACGAAAGGAGGCCGCGATTCTCTTCTGACAGATCTGTAAATTAATTAAAATTTAATTAAATAACTAAACAGGCCTTTGACCGCAATATCACCTGAGCACGCTTGTTCAGTTCTGTAAAAACCTACCAGCGAAATTACTGGGCATGATGAGTTTCAACATTTATATCTCAGGGTGATAATCCCATTGGAAACAATTGCCTTTTAAATTTATATTGTAGTGGTAGGCCTCTTTTGCAGGGGGCCGCCTGGGGAAGTACCACACCTTTGCCAGTTATTCATCCGCCAAGCAGTAATGTGCAAACATTACTGTGTTATGGTATTAAGGGCAATGTTACCAGCGAAATTACTGGCCATGATGAGATTCAACAACTCAGATCTCAGGGTGACAGGCGCAGTGCAGTGTCGCACACAATTTTGAATTTTAAAACACTGGATGGCACTGTGTCTGATATGGGCAATCATGATGCTTACCATCAGGCACCTGATTTGCTCGTCTTGTTACTCACTATCATAAAAAAATAAATAAACATAAGTACACTACACATAATTGCTAATTTAGTTTTGTAAACATTTTCCAATAGAATAAACAAAATTTATTGAATATAGTCTAATCTGATTCAGCTATTGTTTGGATTTCAATAGGACATGACAGTGTTTGCTTAATATTTGGTTTAAACAATAATCACTGCCTCGGTGGCGTACTGGGCGCAAGCTCGGTCCCGGGTTCGATCCCCAGGTCAGGCAAAGTGTTAAGTATTGGATTGGTATTGGAATTATCTCAATAACTGCCTCGAGTCTGGAACTGTGCCCGGTTGATGGCAATAGTCTCGCCCCCTATTACATGGGACCAATAACATGCTGGCGAAATGTGGGTGTATCTACTATGGGACTGAGTCCTGGATACACCTCTGCCTACCCCTTCGGGAAAAAGGCGTGAATGTTTATGTAATCTTATCCTACTAATATTAAAAAAGCGAAAGTTTGTGAGGTAGGATGTTTGTTACTCGTTCACTCCACTACTGAACCGATTGGGTGGAAATTCGGTATCTTAGATGGTTTAGACCCTGGAATAACACTTTTCATGAACAAGTTGACGTTGTTCTTAGGAAAGGCCAAGTCAAAAGTACCTACAACCGACGAGCATGTATGACAAATGTCATGAAAGTGAACAAAGCGAAAGTTGTATGTCAGGATCGTAGCAAGTGGAGGGAAATAGTCTCTGCCTAGCCCACCGGGAACAAGGCGTGACTGTATGTATGTATGTAATAACACATAGGGTACTTTTTATTCCCATATTCCCACGGGAACGAAAACTACGCGGGTGAAACCGCGCGGCACAGCTAGTAAATCAATAGTTTATGGCGTTCTATGAGGGAGGCCTATGTTCAGCAGTGGACGTCTACCAGCTGATGATGTATAATCATGACAACGATGTACACTACCGTCCTCCGTCGTGTACCGTCTTTCTGCTGTAAATAAATCCTCTTCATCCATTGGTTGTCTGAAAAAATCGCTTATTAGCGATAAGACCGCCGCTTGTACATTTAAGTTTAGTTTCTGTGTCCTGTAATGTTATTTCATTGTGTGTGGTGTACAATAAAGTATTGCCTATCTATATATTGGCATATTTTAAATAATTTATTCCAAGCCCACCATCTTTAATCTCACTCTACTATCATCTGTCGCGCTGGCATCCCCTCCCCGTGTTGTCATCGCGCCCTACCATAGATCTTCCTTAAACCACATGTTGCCATTAATACTTTTCATAAAACTACCAAAACGTTCACAGAATCCGTAGCATGTGCGTCATAAAATAACATCAACCCTACACTCGGCCAACCTGACAACGTGTATGCCCCCATACACGCATTATATGATAACCCTACACTATCTACACTAAAGAGATAAAGATCATCAAAACACTTACCACTATTAGATTTAATGACACTGCTCCGATACTCCTTCTCAATCTTCTCTGGACTTTTAAAGTTAGTCCTGAAGAAGTTATCAGAAGACGCCACTATCTGGCTCTTACTACTATCTGGTACTAAACACTCCCTGTCGTCGTCTTTACTCTTGAAATTTCCTATAAACTTGCTAATGAAGTTTGGTGATGTGATCTCCCTCTCTTGGTGACGTAACTCGTGGGATTTCAGCGCGTTTTTCAATTCTGAAATTGGATATATAAAGAATTAGCATTCAATCAACATCACACCAGCTGTAGTCACTGCACCTAGCCATGTGACCTGCCGAATTCCATTTGAGTCCCATAACTCTCATTCTGGTGAACTGTACTCGAACTGCTTGTAGTGGTAGGCCTCTGTGTAGTCTATCCTCTGTGAGTAGTGGTGCAGGGGCCCGCCTGGGAAAGTACCACACCTTTGCCAGTTATTCATCCGCCAAGCAGTAATGTGCAAACATTACTGTGTTCCCGTCTGAAGGGCAATGTTACCGGCGAAATTACTGGGCTTGACGAGTTACAACAACTAATATCTCAGGGTGACAGGGTGATATCACTCAGAGTGCAGTGCCACACAGAACTTTATTTTAAAACACTGGGTGGCACCTGATTTGCTCGTCTTGTTACTCACTATCATAAAAAAAAAAGTTTGCATGTATACAGCAGAGAAGAACGTAATAATTGCAACATCCACATATCGATTATGTGCAGCTCTGAGGCAATGGCAGCTAGTAGGTATGGTGATAAAACCGCGACGCTGGTAAAAACAGTGAAGGTGTCTGTTACAAGTGTAGTCAACTTGACTTAAGATATTTAAAGTTTGACATACCTGAAACCACTTTCGAGTGTGACAATGCCAATTCGGACATAACCGGAGGTGGGGTGGTCTCTTTAACTTCCATCATCCGTTCCAAACACAAATTCAGTTGACTATTTGTTTGGTACAGGAAAGGAGCAGAATGCTCATCCCTGTACGATCCATGGTCGTCATGGATCAACTTCTGGCCGTGTTCTCGACCGAAGAAAGACATTAGGTTATCTTTTCTGACTGGCGGGTCATTTATGTCGAAGTCTAGATTATCAAGTAATGCGTATTTGAGTGCTATTTCTGGTTTGATGATTGATTCGTTTATTATTTCGTCCTGTAACAAATTTGACCTTCATAAACAATGTGATATTATATGATATATATATACCTGTGGTTGCCGTAAGAGCTGGCTAAGGGTTGTCAGATCCAGAGGATGGGCAGCAGCATCCTCTACATAAAATTCACCAAACTGTGCTCGCAAACCCACCTGCAAAGCGTGGAGAGTTTTGGCAAACCCCCCCTTTATGGGGGAGGCCTATGTTCAGCAGTGGACTTGATACAGCTGAGAAGAAAAAGAAGAAGAAACAGTGTGATAACCCGTGTCTGAGCTCCTGGTTAACCATCAAGTGACAAATCTGGCACCTGTCACTTAATTTTTTTTATTTTGTATTTTGTTAGAGAAAATTTATATGTTTTTGCAATGATTTAAAGAAAAGGGGAGATGAGGTACTGACTTCTCGAAAACAGAAAGCTCAAATTAGGTCCCATTAGGGTGGACCTAATAAAGTATGTCAGTAACGAGCTAATGATATTGTTGTCTTAGGTCTTAGGTTCTTTCTATCTTTGTTGTTTATTATATGGCACTGAAAACTGCACATGGTGCAATTGCATGTGCCAGTTGTTGAGTGAGCACTAGGAGAATGTACCCTATCTCCCCTTTTCTTTATAATAATAATAATAAAAAGCCACGGTGACTGCCTCAGTGGCATAGAGGGTGCATGCTCTACTGCCAATCAAGAGGTCCCGGGTTCGATCCCTAGGTCAGGCAGTGTTAAATATTGGATTTTTCCATTAGGAATTATCTCAATAACTGCCTGGAGTCTGGAACTGTGCCAGGTAGATGGCAATAGGCTCGCCCCCTATTACATGGGACCAATAACATACTGGCGAAATGTGGGTGTATCTACTATGGGACTGAGTCCTGGGTACACCTCTGCATACCCCTTCGGGAAAAAGGCGTGAATGTATTTATGTTATAAAATGCCTATATTCAGACATTAAATACAATAATATTATCTTATTACATTAAACTGCCACAGTGCTCCCGTCTGTTTTCCCCCTGGGCAAAGGCCTTTTTCTTTTCTTTAAATCAATGGTAATTTGTTAAAAAATTTGAATATTATAAAACATATTCATTTGAATACTAGTTGAAATAAGCTATCTTTTAAATAAATTAGTTCCATAGTTTTATTTATACCCCCTAAAAAAGAAAGGCCCAAATGGTCTTGTTTGGAGATTATTTTATTGTATAAATAAAAAAAAAACGTGTGAAGATCACAATATTTTAATCATTGCACACAAAGAAAATAGCACATAACTAAATTAAGACTATTAAGATGCCTATATACTACATGAATACTAATAATTATTGTTGTATATCATACTATGTAGTAACTTATTATGGATTTTTTTATGGCAGAAGCGATAGTTTAAAGTGTTATGTATCTATTTGAAATAGGCCAGTGAATAGAAATAGGCTATTTCTTTTGTTGATAATAACTAAATAAGATAGGCAGCTGATGACTAATAATAAATAAATAGTAAGACACCAACGCCTAGAAAACATTAAAATTAATGCAAAGTAACGATAAACACGCAACAATTACGCATTATTTGTGTTACAAAACGATTATTAAACGATAAAGGAAGTATTTTACTCACTTTTTCCTTTTCTGTAAGCGTTTCCCAGATATTTTCGTAGGAACTCTTTGCTTCGATTACGTCTTCGTAAATCTTCGAAGCGAGCGGATTCATGGTTCTGAAATACTCATCAGCGGCGGCGGCCAGCGCCATTGTCGCGGTTTTAATTAAAGCTATTTAATAAACAAATTCTTGAAAATTCACACAACCCACACAACCATCTCCACAAGCAACCGAAATAATTATTTATATCAGCCGTGGTTCACTCCCATACAAACACATGTAGTCTTAGTGGCAGTCTGTGGCAGCTATATATGTCTATGAATTTATACTTATATATATAGTGTTGCTAACAAGCGAACCTGAACTTTTGAATATTTGATTTAAGACCCATTTTCAAATACAAATTCAGTCACTGTGGGATATGACATTACTGACGTTCCTGAGGGAATTCCTTGTAAGTCTGTAGTCGTTTAATCATTCTCTTTGTTAAGTCTATGGCTCAAACATTTCTCATATTAATTATCTATGATATGTATATTTTATGTAAAGTAGCAACACTAATGACCGCCATCTTACATCTAAGTAGTGATGCCCTCCGATAGCCCACTATCGATTATCGCCATATTAAATAATGTTATGATACAACATAAAGCCGCGGCACCGTTCGCTCGACTGCAACATTAACATCCACATCGTTCAAAAACATGCCGCGATCCATACGCCAACAATTTTAAGTAAAGTATTAGGGGACTGAGTCCTGGGTACACCTTTGCCTATCCCTTTTGTTTATGTATTGGGGTATTCATTATTCGTTTATGGGGAACTGGACAGCCCATTCCCTCAGGGTATCTGGGCATTAGTATGCCAAGCTTCGGCCGAGGAAAACCTAGTTAACATCATAATATAAAATAATATACGATTAATTTTGTAAATATGAATTTTATTTATTGGTTTTAATAAATAGGTATAATAAATAGAATGGTAATATATATATATATATATATATATATATATATATATATATATATATATATACATATACGATAAAATTATGTGTATGCTCATATTAATCAAAACTTCACAGTTTCACTCATATAGCTCATAATATAAGCTAAGCTGCATTATTATGAGAATATCCCGATTTTTCTTTACTGAATAATAATAATGATAACTATAGTTTTCGGGTACGACAATAATATCGTCGTTGTGTAACATAACATACATTCACGCCTTTTTCCCGAAGGGGTAGGCAGAGGTGTACCCAGGACTCAGTCCCATAGTAGATACACCCACATTTCGCCAGTATAATGTTATAGGGGTTGTAATAGGGGGTGAGCCTATTGCCATGTACCTATGGTCACAGTTCCAGACTCCAGGCAGTTATTGAGATAATTCCTAATAGAAAAATCCAATATTTAACACTGCCTGACCTGAGGATCGAACCCGGGACCTCTTGATTGGCACTCGATGCGCCCTCTACGCCACCGAGGCAGTCACCGAGTTGCGTAAATGGAATTTATACTATTTAAAAGTCATCTACAATAACATCTGCCACATATTGTGGTTAATATCTATAAATATCATAAATATAATTCTCATAAAATATAATTTTGATTCATAACTAAATTTTTTACACAATTACTTATTAATATCACCCATATCAAAAATTGTAGATCTTCAAGAAACTATCATAATTGTGGATAAGCCGATCGATACCTTAAAATAATTTTGAGGTCAACCATCGACAGTTAGACATCACTAGTTTTGTTGTTTTGATCGCTTGGCTTTTTACGTGTTTAAGAATTTTGAATAATTATTTGAAGTATTTATCCATAATACCGCAAGGAAAAGGTGTACTAATCATTTATATCTCTAATAGATGTAAATCATACGTGGATATATATCAACAATGTTTAAAAGATCGAAACCATGCCGTGTTATTTTGTGCTATTTGGAAGTATGAAGAACAATTATATTCATATACAATATCATCACATTGTAAGTAATAACATTGATTTCGGACAAACGTACATAACAAAATACATAAAAATGCATTATTAAATTAATAATTTTATAATGTCATATAACCTCTAATTTTCATCGAATAATTATATTTGATTAGTTTATAAAAGATTTTTTTATTTGACACGGAATGATATACATTCTAGGTCACTACAGAGGATGAAAGCTCGTAGCAAGCTTTCAATTATATAGAACTTGGCAAAGTGCAGCAGCCGATCAGAGAGTGAAAGTACTTGGTATAGTAAGAACTTCAGCTTCAGTCCACCTAAGTCTTGTTCACACCCCACATAATATTATATTATACGAAGTCGAATTAAATTAAAGTCAGCAATGTCAGTAATGAATGAAAAGTTATATAAGTAACATACTCCTATAGTCACTGATAATAATAACTTACACTAGTTTATTTTGTCTAGGATGTTGTCATTTTCTAATCACCACATAGGCTTATAAAATCATAGCCAAGTTATCATTGATGCAAATATTATCTAGTACATAGATTTGACGTTTGGTGCCCGGCTTTAAATAGTTCCCAAGTATTCCAGCTACTGCGATCATCGAGCCGCCTGCCAAGCATGGTGATGTTGGCAATATTTCTCCATATTATGAATAGTTTATGGGCGTTATATAGGGGAGGCCTATGTTCAGCAGTGGACATCTTCTGGCTGATGATGTGATGTGACATAGAATGCCAATTTCTCGGAGTTTTAACTGTAAAGGGCACCATTATGTTCTATTCAGCTTATATTTCGACTTGGAGCTCTGGTTTAGTATTGCATTGACATAATGTGGACTTTTTGTCTTGAGGCTATCATATTTCAGATGGCATGTTTACCTGAAGGTCCCGGATATAGACAATATAGTAATAATGTTATGTAGAGAAAGCCGGAGAGTCCAGAGGGTTTGTATGATTCTTGGTGACCCAAACATTTTTTGACCACATACCCCACAATGGTCGGACTCAAGCAGTTTAATTGGGGAAACCCATTCTGTTAGAGTATAAATATACACACAATTATTTAAAATTATACTCAAACAGAACGGGTTACCCCAAGTACACTCCTTGATTAATTCACATGAGTTATGTGGACAACCCGTTTTGTCCGAGTTACGGGTCGCCAAGATTCTTACATGGCCTCAGACATGACCTTATCACTGCCTCCTACATAATATCTTATATGAAACTATAGGGACGTACAGTTTAACGTGTCATCTGAAACATGGTACCGCTCAGGTGAAAAGTCCACATGGTAAGATTTGCTCCAGGGACTCCCGATTTAAAGCCGGACATATTTCCACTGGGCTACAGACTCAATGGCTTGAGGTCTGAGGGCTGAGAATGTCACACTGTCGGATAGGGAATTCTATGAATATGTGATAAAACCTACAGGGGGGAGGTCTTCTGGGTGGAACCCTGGTAGAACAGGTCGATGGATCTTGGAAACGTTAGGACTTGTGAGTGGGTGGCGGAAAATAAAAATGCATAAACCCTGAAGATTTTAGATGGGCGAAAAAAAAGATGGCCACTGATTCAATATTAAATTAAATTTTCAAATTCTTTCAGGTATGGTTCCTTAGACTAAAATGATTAAAACCTTGGGACGCTTTTGGGTGCAAAAATTATTTGGAACTGGTCAACGGATCTCGGAAACTAAAAGACTTAAGAGGTATGGTTCTTAGACATCCAAAACACGGCCTTATCACTTGTTTGCCACCAGAGAGCGACTTTTCGTTCCTGCATGAATAGTTTTCGGAATGATTTATGATGAGATCAAATACGCCACAATATTGAACTAGGTATTTAGCTATATAGTAAAGCTATGAATTGATATTTTATTATGTATGTGATGAGTTTAAGTTCATCTGATCTGGTCAATACAATGTGTTGTGTATAAAATCAGATAGCAAATCCAAAAATATAAATTAATTAGCAAACTATTAATATCAAATTACAAGAAGAGAAGGAACCTATAAAACACATTATGTGGTATGCATGATAATTGAAAATACCTAATTACCTTTGCCCTACATATTTATCACTAAGTATTTACGTTATATGCCAATTCTTAAATGGAATCCGTACATTATCATTGATTATATTATGTATTAGTATATGTTATATTAATATTGTGATTAATATACAACTTGATAAAATATGCTCTAGTAAAACTTACAAGTACCCGTCAAGCTGAACAAATAACTTCAAACAAATAAACACTTGAAATTCACAACAAAAATTTGGCAATTCTTTCTTTTGTTACTTATTTACTTTAATTCACCTCCTTATGTATTACTACACCCATTTATAACACGATGTGTGTATGTTTTGTTGTAGCAATCCAATCAAGTCGAAAGCCCTTCAACGAGACTACGTCAGATGCAGTGCTGTTCTTCAACAAGCTCTTCGACAGTGTTAACGACTCACGGTGAGGATCTGCACCAGGAAAGAATATGGGACCAGTCAACATCATGTTACATTTTGGCAAGAAGCCATCAAAACATTGGAAAGTATTTCATTTATCATCAGTAAAAGTAAAGCCATCTGCAGGGCACAGTTTCAGATTTCAGGCTGTCACTTAGAAAATTCCTAATAGAAAAATTCAATAACACTGCCTGACCTAGCTGGGGATCGAACCCGGAACCTCATGATCGGCAGATAGAGCTTGCACCCACTACGCCACCCATGCAGTCCGCAATAATTCATTTTTACAATAATGTCTATTAATTAATTGTTATTTTTAATAATACATTCATAATTATCGTAACATTAGTATAACTTGAATATATTTAATAATCCTTTCAAATGAAAAATATATGTCGTATGTGTAATTTATGTTATAAGCTATATTTAATATCAATCCTGCCAATCCTGGTGAACCACAATATTAATTTTATCATAGTAGTAGTTTAAGGTTACATAATATTATATTAGTTTTTATAATGTTCATTATATAATATTGTTATTATAAGTTATTGTAATCATTGCATAATATTATTAAGTGATTTATTTGGTATTTGCATTACATTTACATTTTTTTGGTATTGACATTAGGTTTTAAAGAGAGTGTTTTGTGATTGCATTATTATTAAGTATATAAGCGGTTTTTAATATTGTTATTGTAGTAATATAGTTAAATATTATTAAGTCATACATAGTTGAGCTATAATATTGTCATTATTTTAGTTTAGTTATTTATATAATGTTACAATCAGTAAAATATTATATCATCGTTAACTATTCGTTGGCGGCTAGTATGCATGAAAAGACACAAATGTTAATAGGAAGAAATAAATGGACTTGTTCATGGCATTATTAGATACTATTGAAAGTCATTAATTTGTAATATGAACTATAGTGAATTTTGTATGTTGATAGTTACTGTATGTATGAGCACTTCTATTACGATTTATTTTATTAATAATTACTGTTTAAGCACTGTAATTACAAGTCATGACACAGAAAAAGTTAGTTTAGTTATGGTGCTACATCTTTGTTTAATAGTTATTTATATTGTTATAATATATGTAACACATAATTTGTTAATCAGTTATTTGTGAAATATATTTAAATATCTTTAAAAATGAATGGACTTTCATTTAAAAATAAATGGACCTTAATTTAAAAATCCTGGTGTACATTATTAGGTTTATAAAGAGACCGTGTAGCGCCAAAATAATAAACAGTGAAAAAAAATCTTCTGTCAAATTTCAGGCTTATGTCAAACTCCACAGTGACTCCAAATCTACCAAGGTCTGTAGCGCCCCACAGGTTATATGGAGAGCTTTTCTTCTATTTTTTCCTCTCTGTTCTGTGATTTATATGCGTGCTGCGTGACAGTTGTCAGTTGATGACAGAAACATGTATTATCTATGGACAGAAAGAAAGAAAATTTATTTTAATGAATTGCCTGAAATGATCAGAACTATGAAATTAAACTATATTTCAAAGATTTAAAGTTTAATTTCAAGTCTAAATTCATTTAAAATTTAAACATATCATTGATACAGCGCCATCTGTGTACAAACTTATTTATTAACAGGGTTGTACACTATTCGGGATTGCGGAAATTAACGATATTTTTCAAAATTAAAAGCTGTTATAAAGGATTTTACATACCGTTTTTTAATCTTATTTTACTACATATTGTCAATGTCAGAATGTTCTTTGTATTCTGTGCTCAGAATCTTGAACATAATGATCTGCACAGTGCACAGAGTACTTTTTTATATAGGTCTTGTATATGTATTCTGTGATATAGGTGTTAGGAGTTAGGTGATCTGTGATCAAAGGATCTTGTAAGCATAAAATGGCCAGCCTTTTTTCTGTTTTTGTGATTTTATTAGAGGTCTAAGGACAATTTTATGGATTAAACGTTAAAATAACAGTGTACAGATATAATATGTTATGTGAAGATGAGATTTACGCATCTAGTGAAGCGCCTAAATGTAGTAAGGATCATTAAACATGCGCGATCCTGCTGCTAGTAATTTAGGTGATAAATTTGATAATATCAATAAAATCATGCCTCAAACAGTTCCAATGTATAGTGAAAGTCGTGAAATTCACGGCCACGATAACTTCAGACAGCCTCCTACAAGTTTTATAACAGGAATGAACCATTTTCAAACATGCCCTTCAGCAGTACTTGGATCTACATATTTGCCTCAAAATGATACATTTTCGCATCAAAACTCTCACGAACAAAACTTATCTTCAGCGAATTCATCTTCGGAAACTGAAGAAAATGCTAAAAGTGTAATAAATAATGGTCTAAATGAACACTTGAGATGTGATTACAGAAGAGAAAATGTAAGTGATTATATCATTCCACAAACTGTATATGGAATTGTTAACAACGTTTTACGGGATTCTGAAGAAAGTGAAATATTACCCGAACCACGGCTCAGTGATATGAAACGCAAAAGTTTGGAAAAAACAGTCAAGTTATTAGAAAACATTTTAAATGAACATAACACAAAATCAGAGGAGCTAATTTCCGAAAGTGATCCTTTAGCATTATCAGAAACCAAAGGGGATTCAATCCGATCCGATAGCGATGATGAAGTTTTAATCAAAAAGGTTTCAAAAAAACGCAAAACCTCAAGACCCAACAAAAAAGTTTCAGATAAATCTACCAAAGAGTCTGACATTACAAAAATAGCAAAAGAGCCCGAACTCACAGAAGAACAGATAATCTCTGAATCCATAGACAACATACAGGTGAAGATTGAACAGACAAGCTGGTCTGATATAGACTATAATAACCCATTCCATAGAGATTGCAATGGCATGCCAAGACATGAAGTTGGAGAGTTAAAAGTAATTAATATGGAAAACAGTTATCAAGAGGCTTTGGATACTATTAAATATGGACATGGTAAGACTTTGTCTATGCGGAATTTGAATTTTTATTATTAGGTTTCAGTCGATGTACAAGTATCTAGGTATGGAACCCTTCACTGAGCATACTTGCGTAGGTATGCCTTAACTATTTATTCAAATTTTTTTTTAAAAAACATTTCTTATAACATGGGCTAAATGCCCGTGAAAGTCCTATCAAAATCGGTAACAAACATACAGACAAAAAGTTGTTATTATGTAATTAGTATACTTTCATAGGGTCCGTCCATTAATCACGTGAGGCTCGAAAGGGTGGGGGCGGCAAAAATCACGAAATATTACAAAGGGGGAGGGGGGTGTAGTAAGATATCACATGTATTTATTTTTTCGATGAAACCAACGTTGATCTTCAACAAAGCACAGTGCCAACAACTGACTTGCAAGATCCAGTTGTCAGTGTTGAAGAAAGTCTTGCTTATCCGTGGTCCGAGGACAATGTACAGCAACCTTTCTGTCTAGACATTTTTATCATGGTCCTTTCTAAAATAAAATTAGATTGTACTCTATTCCTGTATTTAAAAATAATATTCTAAAAATTTTAGGATTCTTTCTAGTACTAAAAATTACACGTGATTTTATTTTAGTCTTAAATCTCAATCTCAATTTAAAAATGCTAAAACAAACATGTGATTAATGGACGGCCCCATATGCATTAAGTAAAATCCTGTAATGTTTATTTACATGTGTTTTTTTTCTATTTCCAGCTGCCAGTTCTATAGCATACTTTGAATGCCCACATTGCTCTCTTCTCCTGATACATCCAAAAAGGTTCCTGATTCATGTAAAGTGGCATAACTTTGGTCCAAGCAGCAAGAAAGAGGAAAATTCTAAGCAAAGGGAACTAAACACGATCGGAGCAGACTCAAATCCGTAAAAAAAATTCTATCTATCCTTAATACTACGAATAGATGATCAAACATGGTTCGCCAACATTAAATGTTCGATTGTGTTGCGCACTGTCCAGTAAATATAATTATTATTACTGTCATATGGTCGCTTGCACATCCAAGCAGTTCGATCATTTGATGTGAACATTGTACAGAATGGTATGAACAATGCTTGATCACCTGTTCGTAGTATTATAAAATGGAATTTGTTTAATATCACTTTAAAATTATAAATCGTAATAATACATATTATATAATTTAATATATTATATACTATAACAATAATTGTTTCGACTACCTTTAAAATGCTCTGACCTATAATATAACATGGTAGACTTCTGGCGCATCGCCGGCCGCTACCGCGGCACGCTGACGTGGCTCACGCGTTGTCACAAGACCAACATTTTTAAAGTGCGAAACTATATTTTTGAAGGGCATTTATATATTTCCCTTATAAAACATGGTCGCTTTCCGCATCTGGCTGCATATCCAGTAATGCCTAAGTAATTACTTACTTCATATTATATTAACATCATTTTGAGTGTTATGATTATAAACTAACAAAATGTATCTCAGTTGTCTTAAATATTATATAATAATAAATAAATATTTTATTTGATTTGTTTAATTTTATTATATTGCAGTATGTTTTTGATGCGATGTGTTTTATTTTCAGAACAAATATGTCTGAGGTGACCAAAGTAATGCCCAAAGATGGGCAGAAGGTATATTCTTGTAAAGATTGTGATGCAGTATTCAATGGGAGGAGTGGTCTGAAAAGCCATAGACACAGGTAAGTGTACCACTTTTAATCTTAGTTGACTTCCCTGGAGGTCCCTGGGTCGATTCCATGGTTAGGCAGTGTTAAGGTGCGGTGTTAAGCTAATTGGCCCTCTCGCTCACACATACCCACATTTATGAAGATATAAAAAATACTACATGTAATTACGGATATTAAAGAAGCTCAGAAGCTTCCCGTGAACTTCGCGGAGTGACCTCACTGTTCCGAGGATTTGTTCACGTTCTAGCGCTACTGCATCATATTCCAGGATTGCATGGGCAACCATTTCTTCCGCCACGAAACAGCCTCTGCATAGAGGACTGTTTGTGGCGTTTATTGTGAATAAGTGTTTGTTTAAGGGACAGTGACCTATCATAGTCCCTATCATTATTTTAAGGTTCTTTCTGTTTAGACTTGCTGCTTTGTTACATTATACACCCAATAAGTCTGTAATATAAGTCATCGGTAACATTGCTGTCCGGACAATTTGGAGAGGTGATTTTTCTTGACATGCAATATGTTATATTTTTATAGACACCATCCCTACACACAAACGGAATGCAAAGTATGCCTTGTCTCAGTGTCAGGCCGGGCGGAACTTAAGGCCCACCTGCTCACACACAAAGACAAGGAACATGGCTACCACCAGTGCCCTAATTGCCCGAAACGGTTCAAATTCCAACATTCTTTGATTAAACACTCTGATACTCATTTGGTAAGTGGTGACATCTTTTGGTCGATTGGGCGCAACTGTCCATGTTAACAATAAAGATTAATGGAAAACAACTTCAAATAAATTAAATTATTTAAAAAATGATAACCGCCTCGGTGGCGTAGTGGTTGCAATATTTATTGCCGATCATAAGGTCCCGGGTTCGATCCCCAGGTCAGGCAGTGTTGTTGTATTTATTCATTACGAATAATCTCAATGACAGCCTGTGTGGAACTGTGCCCGTTAGACGGCAATAGCCTCGTCCCCTATAACATGGGACTTAAATCATAACTAGCTAAGTGTGGGTGTACCTAGTACCTACTATAAATAAGACTGGGTTGTAGGTACACCTCCGCTTACCCTTTCAGGAAAAAGGCGCGATGTTATGTTGTGTTGATTTTTTACATGGAGACAAGATATAAAGGAGGAATATCTCATGTGGGGGAATACATAGCTTCAATTGACATCATATCCAATCTCTGTTATTACTCTGTAAAAAATATTATTTATAATAGCGCCATCTATCGCCCAATTGAACACAACTTTCCACCCAAATTGACATATTTGACATCAATTCTATATATATTTCGCAGGATAAAACACACTCCTGTCCGGAATGCTCGAAGAAGTTTGGTTCGGACAATCTACTGAAGCTTCACATGAAAACACACGAGCGAATGGCAAAAGGGACCACTTTCCATTGCTTGTATTGTGGAAAGGGATTTTATGACAACTACAGTTTAACCGTAAGACTGTTATTTTTCTTACTGTGTATTTTGTAATTTTAAGTTAGTGAATGTAATTGAGTATTTGAAAAAAAATTAATATCGTATTTTTTTATTTATTTTGCAAGTCTAATGAAAATGTATCATCAGATTTAAAAATCACCTTTTTTATTAATTATAAGCGATTCAAGTTGATAAAATTCCATTATCTTATGAGTCACTTGATTACGAACGCGCCACGATTGATCGCCATTTTTGTGACGTTATAATGTTATAGTTATGTATGGTACTTTATCACATTGTGACGTCACTACAGGTCACGAGCTCGTTCGGGTACTGTCGGCGCGTTTTCGGTACTGGATTAAAAATGATTTTTTAATTTGATATAACTTTGTAATTATAGCGAATAAACTAAAAAATTTTTTCTTATGAATCTTATATAATATGATCTTTCCATTTATGCAAAAAAATATATATATATATACATTCAAATACTCAACTAATTTGGTTGTAAAAATATTAATACATATATTTTTTTAATGATAGTGAGTGACAAGACAAGCAAATCAGGTGCCTGATGGTAAACATCATGATTGCTCATATCAGACACAGTGGCACACATTGTTTTAAAGTTCAAAATTGAGATATGAGTTGTTGAATCTCGGCATGCCCAGTAATTTCGCTGGTAACATTGCCCTTCAGACCAGAACACAGTAATGTTTGCACATTACTGCTTGGCGGATGAATAACTGTCAATGGTGTGGTACTTTCCCAGGCGGCCCCCTGCAAGAGAGGCTATAAAAATGTATATTTTATTTTTGTAGTGGTTTTTATTTTTATTTTTGTGTTTATTTTATTTTTATATTGCAGATTCATGAAAGAACACATAGAAATGACAAACCGTACCAATGTGATATGTGCAAGTCATCATTCTTCACTCATTCCAGTCTGAAAAGGCACATGAAAGTGGTGAGTATTTCTTTGGTTATCACATAACATTACTCCTTTTTGCTGAAGGGTACCTAGGACCCAGGAACCAGTAGGCACACCCGCATGTATTAGGGGGCGAACTTATTGCCATCTGCCAGGTACAGGCCCAGATCCCAGGCTGTCTGTGACAAAATTTCTAATGCAAAAATCCAACAACACAATAGATTCATTACTATTTTTTTTCTGACCAATTTGATACCTTGGACACACCAGGTTAGTCAGTTCATAAATTATATTTTTCCAACTTAGATATAATATAATAACCATTTTAATTTAAAAAAATATGTTTGACGCAAAATTTATGATTCATCTATTCGCAAAGCCATAATATATTATTTGTTAGTATACAGTGAATTTTGGACCAAAATTCATTGACTTCGCTTACTCAACAACTGGCACGTGCAATTTGCTCAGTGTGAAGTTTGCACAGTGACATATAATGAACAACAAAGATAGAAAGACGTACCTAAGACCGAAGTGCGACTGAGACAACAATATTATTCGCTCGTACGACCTTACTTTACTGACGTATGTGGACCAAATAGGACCTAATTTGAGCTTGCCACTTTCGAGAAGCCAGTACCTCATCTCCCCTTTTCTTTATATCAATGCCAAAAGTGCATATATTTCTTGTTTGAAAGGTGTCAATTTGAGATTTGTTATACTTATCGGTAATTTATTATACATATTTGTTTTAACATAGATACCATGTTGCCTGACTTTTTTTTTTTTTTATTATATTGAGTGACAAGACGAGCAAATCAGGTGCCTGATGGTAAGCATCATGATTGCCCATATCAGACACAGTGCCACCCAGTGTTTTAAAATTCAAATTCTGCGCGACCCTGTACTGCGCCTGTCACCCTGAGATATGAGTTGTTGAATCTCATCATGCCCAGTAATTTCGCTGGTAACATTGCCCTTCATACCGGAACACAGTAATGTTTGCACATTACTGCTTGGCGGATGAATAACTGGCAAAGGTGTGGTACTTCCCCAGGCGGGCCCCTGCTAAAGAGGCCTACCACTACAAAAAAACCTTAGCTTAGTTGTCCGTATTAATAGTAATTGATATTAATTGATCGTATTTGGCATTACTTTTCGGAACTCCATTGCAACTCCTGATGATGCGTCGTGTAGACGCAGAACACGTGTCGATATATGAATGGTGTCACTAACAACAATAATTCCTAATAAAATTTCCTCTTTGCATGCAATTCTGCGGGCGGGACACTAAAAATCGGAACTAAGAGCTATATATTCTTGTTGGTTCCCTATTCATTCGCATACTATTATTAGCCATAATTTTACAACTCATAAAATTTTAAGCCATAATATATGTAATAGCTAATGATCACCAGTCATAACGTCAATACTCCTATTATAACTTGTTATAGTTTTAATTGTCCTAACATTTGAAACCTATAATATTCTATGTCCTAACCATTGATAACCATATTATTTTATGCCATAATCCTAACATGTCCTAACCATTGTTATCACTAAAATTATGTGTCATAATCATACTCGTATATTGCTCGAATGTTAACTTTGTCATAATAAAAATTAAACCTAACCTAACCTAACCAATAGAATTTTGAATGTTCTTAACTTATAACGTAGTAAACATCTTTTCTATGCAGCAAACTGTTGATATATTACATTGCTATAAAAAATATTATAGTAAGGCGCTATTATTGATTATGAATAAAAATGAAGGTAGTTTCATTATTATAAAAATAACACAAAGTCAAATTTTAGTGTTAATATTTGGAACAAAGTGCTTAAACGACTTTTTAAATTATAATTACAATGGAAAACAAGTACAAAATATTTACAACAAAAAGAGGAGCCAACAAATTAAATATCAGTGGATTTACATATAAAAGAAATCGAGTAAATAAAAAATGTTATTATTGGGTATGTGAGTTATAGCGAGATCCTACGCATAAATGCAATACAAGAGTGTTACTATGTTACGGTATATAATCATATTATACCTCACTTGCAAAAATACGTACAATACTGATTATATACAATAACAATTATGAACAATGAAAATTAGGACATACACCATTATTAACTATAAAATTATACATAACAACCATTATGAAAACTAACAATAGGAATAAAAATAATATACACAAAAATATTATAGCAAATAAATTTTAGGACAATTTATCAGTATTACTACAAAAAAATATGTATTTCCAATATTATGACTAGAGGAGGTTATGACAAATTATGTATGCGGAAAAATTTTATGACAAAAGACATTATGCGAATCAATAGGACACCATTCTTGTTCTAGGAGTTAGTAATCTATACTAATATTATAAAGAGAGAAACTTTGTTTTTTTGTTTGTAACGAATAGGCTCCGAAACTACTGGACCGATTTTAAAAATTCTTTCACTTATGGATAGCTTAATTCAGTGTGAGTGCCATAGGCTATACGAGATTTTGAAAAAAAATGGGGATCCGTAAGAAAACTGCAATATTGTGAACCAAGGTGTTACATATATAATTACCATATTCATAAATTTGCGTGCGCTGTGAAATGCATTGATGGTAGAATAATATAATGTACTAGGGGTTTGTAGTACTTATCAATACCTACAAAACAGTATACATAGATTATATCCATCTTTTTTGGTTTAGTCACAATAATCGAAAAAGTGATTATTTTCATGCGGTGTGAAAACTATTGGTGGTAGAGTAAAGTAATGTACTAGGGGTTTGTAGTACTTATCAATACCTACAAAACAGTATACATAGATTATATCCATCTTTTTTGGTTTAGTCACAATAATCGAAAAAGTGATTATTTTTCATGCGGTGTGAAAACTATTGGTGGTAGAGTAAAGTAATGTACTAGGGGTTTGTAGTACTTATCAATACCTACAAAACAGTATACATAGATTATATCCATCTTTTTTGGTTTAGTCACAATAATCGAAAAAGTGATTATTTTTCATGCGGTGTGAAAACTATTGGTGGTAGAGTAAAGTAATGTACTAGGGGTTTGTAGTACTTATCAATACCTACAAAACAGTATACATAGATTATATCCATCTTTTTTGGTTTAGTCACAATAATCGAAAAAGTGACTATTTTTCATGCGGTGTGAAAACTATTGGTGGTAGAGTAAAGTAATGTACTAGGGGTTTGTAGTACTTATCAATACCTACAAAACAGTATACATAGATTATATCCATCTTTTTTGGTTTAGTCACAATAATCGAAAAAATGATTATTTTTCATGCGGTGTGAAAACTATTGGTGGTAGAGTAAAGTAATGTACTAGGGGTTTGTAGTACTTATCAATACCTACAAAACAGTATACATAGATTCTATCCATCTTTTTTGGTTTAGTCACAATAATCGAAAAAGTGATTATTTTTCATGCGGTGTGAAAACTATTGGTGGTAGAGTAAAGTAATGTACTAGGGGTTTGTAGTACTTATCAATACCTACAAAACAGTATACATAGATTATATCCATCTATTTTGGTTTAGTCACAATAATTGAAGCAGTGATTATTTTTCATGCGGTGTGAAAACTATTGGTGGTAGAGTAAAATAATGTACTAGGGGTTTGTAGTACTTATTAATACCTACAAAAGAGTATACATAGATTATATCCATCTTTTTTGGTTTAGTCACAATAATCGAAGCAGTGATTATTTTTCATGCGGTGTGAAAACTATCGGTGGTAGATTAAAGTAATGTACTAGGGGATTGTATTAATTATCAATACCTACAAAACAGTATACATAGATTATATCCATCTTTTCTGGTTTAGTCACAATAATCGAAGCAGTGATTATTTTTCATGTGGTGTGAAAAGTATTGGTGGTAGAATAAAGTAATGTACTAGGGGTTTGTAGTACTCATCAATATCTTCAAAATAGCCCACGATAAATTATAACATGTGTTAAGGTTTGATCATTGTAACAGAAATAGTCATTAATTTGCGTGCGCTGCGTAAACCATTAGGGTTATATTTATTAAAATACAATGTATCACGAATTTACTCCTGATAAACGTCCACTATACCTACTTCTGCTACCCGTGCGAAGCCGGGGCGGGTCGCTAGTTGATATTATATATTGACGTTTAAAAATGTCTACAGTCGTAAATTTTCTTTGTTTGAAAAAAAAAAAAATAAAAAAAAAAAAATACTTTTTGCTTGAGCTAGGTTTCTAAACCGGGCAGTTTTTTGAATGACTTTTTTTTGCTGTTTTCAGTCGCACGAATCAAACAAAGCCAAGCCTTTCACGTGCGATGTGTGTTTAAAATGTTTCTCCACTGAAGCCATAAGGGATAGACACGAATTAAGGGAGCATTCGGACACTAATTCATTCCCTTATCCATGTGAGCTATGTGAAAAACGGTAAGTAACTTATGTCACAGAATATAGACTTAAAAGTACAGAAGTACCTACGTAAATCTATGTATACAATGTGTTAAAAAAACGTGTAATAATACTTAAGTGGGTGATCGACGTACAAGCCATATACCGTGGTTTTTAAGAACGACGACTTTTTTTACACACGGTCATCTGGTCCCAAACTAGGCTAGAAGCCTGTACTATGGTAACCAGATGACTGATATACATACTTATATAAGCTTATAACACACAGGCACGAAATAAATTTTAATATTTATATATAAATAATAAATAAACATAAATAATTTTTCTTTGTTAATCTATTTTTATTAATTATTACAGGTACTTGTCTGCTAAATACCTCAAGAACCATTTGTACAAAGCGCATCGAAAAAAACAACTCAAAATGGAGAAACTCGAAACGTCTTCATAAACAGCTCACCGAAAAGTATTTTGTATTTCAGGGTTTAAGCTATCTACATACCAAAATACAGCCCAATTGGCTCAGTAGTTTTGGCGTGAAGAGGTACCAAACATATCCATTATTTAACATTTAGTAATACCAGGCTTAGGACACTCCGCAATAAAGATATGAAGCTTCAAGCAGCCGAGGCGTCCGTCTTGACGGAAAAATTTCTATGCTAGACAGAGAGAACAGATAGAGAGAGATACGCGATAGAAAGAGAGGCAGCTTGTAGGTAAATATAACGATAATTAGTTAGGCGCTGTGCGACCTGAATTGCACTTTATTGCGTCGGAACTAGAGTCGATATTTATTTCAATGGTTTTTTGGAGTGTCCCTTCTGTATTCCCTTTAGTATTCTGTGATTGTTCTGATTCATATTAGTAGAATAAAACAGTCGCTTCCAGCTGTCTGTACCCTTAGATAGATCTTTTGAACTTCGCAACGGTTTTTAATGCGGTTTTCATAAATAGACATAGAGATTAGTATAGAGTGATTCAAGAGGAAAGTTAATATGTATAAATTTAGCATTTATTTATAATATTAGTATTATAAATTACAAATAATAATAATATAGGACAACTTCCACACACGGTCATCTGGTCCCAAACTAGGCTAGAAGCCTGGACTATGGTAACCAGATGACTGATATACATACTTATATAAGCTTATAACACCCAGACACAGATCAAACAGACGTGTTCATGCACACAAATGTTTGACCTGGCCGGGGATCGAACCCGGGCCCTGTGGCACAGAAAGCAGAGTTACTACCATCTGTGCCAACGAGGCTGTCGAGGTGTGTGTGTATAAAAGAATATTGAATGATAGAAATGTTAATTTTATGTATTTTATACTTATAAGAATTTCACGATAGCTTGTGGAATACAGATTGAGGTAGTTTTGAAAATAAATAAAAATTTAGTATGTAGGTATTTGTACATATTTCGATATAAGCTACCAAATCATAATTCTTATTAAATATGTAAGGAACGAAACTTGTCACAATCCGAAAATTTATCAAACAGCCCAGTACTCGCGTGATTTACTTAGACGTTCATTAGAAATTTTTTTTTTTTTTTAAATTATAATTTTTTATAGTCGTTGGTTTATAGCATGAACCTTGAAACAAAAGTGAATCACAATATAATTACCAATGAAATATGATAATTCTCTTATTCGTACAAATTTTCAATTAGATTAGGAATATTTTCTATCCAGCATGGATAACAACTTTTAATGCAATTTATATACTAGTTAGTTGCAGTGGCGGATTTATCAGTAGTCTGAGTAGGCTGGCCTAGGGCGGCAGATTTTTGGGGGTGGCAGATTTTTGGGGGTGGGCAACTTTTTTGGGAGAAATGAGAGAAATTATACAGATCACAACACTGCTTAACACTTGTGTTAATTAAATCATTATTTTGCCGCCAAATCATTATTTTTAATATCCTAATGTTTTTCTATTCGTGTATTTATTGTAAATATAATTAGTAATTATATTCTTTGCCGGTAAGGGTCGGCAAAATTTTGACAGTACTGGCGGCAAATGGGTAAATCCGCCACTGGTTAGTTTCCCCGACTTTGCTTATGATTTTACGAAAATAATGAAGTGTGAATTAAACAAAGCTATTTATTAAATCATCCATATTACTTAATGGCTAATGACACATAATCTTATTAACTACCTACACTTTTATTTGGGGAAACTGTCAAGGGATTCCAGTGGTGCACTTGTGGCTGTAATAATATACTTCTAAGTTAACGCAATCAAAAGTTATGGCCATTTCCATACTTTGCACAAGGCACTAAAAGATGGTGCTGTATGTTCTATGTTCTTTACATTTCTTGTTGAAATCGCTCCTTTTTTCTTTTTGTTTTTATCTATGGAAAGTCTCACTGCAAAAATGTGTAATAATAAAAGTTCCTTTTTGTTTGGTGGATAAATAAATTCGTGAAATTAAAGACTTCTTTCCTTCATAAAACATGGCGACCGTGACAGGACTTTAATTGGCTCAGACACTCATTGTATGATGTTGGTGAAAAACTTTGCACAATTAATCTAGGCTCGGAGCCTTCTGCCATGGCTTGTAGTAGGTATTGGTATTTATCATGGCTGTCGATACACGGGACTATGTCAATTTTTTGAAATTGTCCCCAGAATGGAAGCCAATTTTTCAGATTGCCATCAAAGGTTATGAACTGCAATTTAGGCAATTTGAAATTTCTTCGAGTTTTTGGTTCTTCTGGAGAATTTTTTGTTCCGTTGTTTGTGTATAAAAAATCAGTGGTGGCCCATCGCGCTTGAATGTCCAGACAATTTTCAATTTCCTTCTCCATTGTTATTTCATCATAATCTTGATTGTTTTTTCTGATATCTTGGTCAAGTCGTTTCAGTTCGTTGTTAACTCTTTGACTTTTGAATGTTGTCTCATCGTGTTTATTGAAGAATCGGTCGTTTGTAATAATTATTCTAACACGAGGGCATTTTTCGTAAATAAACATCTTGTTACCTTTCTTTCTCGTTTTAACGCCTCAACATCTTCACTGTTCACGGTCGCCATGTTTTAGGAAGGAAAGAAGTCTTTAATTTCACGAATTTATTTATCCACCAAACAAAAAGGAACTTTTATTAGCCACCATTATTAGTACACATTTTTGCAGAGTGAGACTTTCCATAGATAAAAAACAAAAAGAAAAAAGGAGCGATTTCAACATCCTCCACACCCGAAAAAAAACAAAATATAAATATCAACACATTCTGATAAGTTATACAATATTACAAAGTTAACATACCTACTAATGCAAATAATTATCAATAGCGTCTATTTTTCTTGATCGTCGCCAGCTGAACTGTAATATTTTTCCCTTTTGCGTACCAATACCCGCCCAGTTTTTGGTTGAAAGGTACTTACATCTCAATTATGAATTCGCGTTGGATCATTTAACGCTGTCGACTAATCCTTACTCTCTACCTAAATAGGTATTCTTTGTTTATTTTAAACCAAGCATTTAGTTCATCTTCTTCTCTGGCTTTTGTTAAGTTTTCTGGGCACTGTCTGCTACTTCTGGATGTCTTTTTAAAATTATACGTACCATTTTTTTGGACGATTATTTATGAAAGGGCATTTTGATCTTTTTTTTTTTTTTTTCTATATGATTTTCTGAAAACTGTCTAGATTTATTTGTAATGGGAAAGTGGTGTTCTGTCGTGAATAATATTCACGTAACTAATAATTTCCCTTCTGACAAAACAGTTGGGGGCCTGTAGCAGTCCAGTGGACTTATGCCCATTACTTTATTTCGTAGTGTTATTCGGGGAACATTGTAATAATATTTGGCAGCAGGTATCAGAAATTTTCTGTGCTCGCTGTACTTCTTCAAAAGTTGCCGTTTTAAAAAAACGTGTTAAAAAGTGAGAAATTTTCATGATTGGTGCACTGTCCAGCATTGATTCATTTACCTTATGCAACATCATCGACATGTGAGACTTGTTGCCATCCGCAAGAAAAAGCACTGGTTTTCAATGTTATTTTTCTCGATCCAGTTGTTAAAATCGTTAGTGATGTACTAAAATAAACATCACCTCTCATCCATCCTGATTCTGATCTCCCAAGGCACGAGTCTCGTGGCATGGAATACTGTCCACAACAGCCTTCGGAGGTCTTACGTATGGAAGCACTACGCAAATCTCCATTTGCATTAAATGTTAACAAAACGGTGAGGTTTTCTCTCTCGTTGCCTTGTTTTATTTGGAACAAATGCTTGTAACCCCTTAGTCCCAAAACTTTTCCTTTTATTGGCTAAGGGCAAAACCACTTTTATCTCCGTTAAAAATTCTAGTTGGTGACCCAACCTACACACAGATCCTAGAGGACTCTAGACTAGACTCTCAGAACTCTTTGAGCTACAGACTAATCGACTCTTCTTTCACAAAAGCTTTCACGAGCTTTGTAAATGCCTTCGGCATTTTTCAGTGAGATTTCTTTATGTCGTTCTAAAAATCATTGGTACCATTTTGGCCTGACCGATCATCATTAAATTGCACAATTTTATTAATGATATTTAAGAACTGTTTTTTTTTTTACAGGAAAACCACAATTTGAAATGGCTAAAAGCTATTTTACTAGTTTTTTTTTTCACTTTCTGTGCCAAGCACTGGGTCGGCTCCACGTTTTTTATTTCCACAATTTCGTTTGCGTTTGCAGATTACAGTGATTTTCAGCACATTAAATTGTCTGCAGACTTCTCTGATAGTCCTTTTATTCTCCCTAATTTGAAATAGTGTTTTTTTTAGTCTTCGGCAGTGTAAGCCTCCGCATTTTTTCTTTTTTTTTTTGAGCTCTGACGTACTTATCTAAAAAATTATTAGCCAAGATATATAAGAATAAAAGACCCACAAATATTCTCAAGACCTTCGAATAAAGGCCAATCTCCGTCTGTATACTGCAACGTTCCGTGCAAGACTGGTCGAAAACTGCCACGCCATTAAAAAGAAGACAAGATCCACAAAAAATACATCCAGTACTTTTGGAATAAATCAGCCACAGGACGTAGACGTCGCGTCGCGAATAATGTTACGAAATTTGAAGTAAATTAGTCCACTCACTGCAGTTGCTATTTGCTATACTGTTGAGTTGACACAGTGGGCGAGCGAGATAGGTGTGGGTGGAGGCAGGGTAGGGGCGCAGCGGCAAGATGTTTTTAAAGCTCGCGTCGCGCGTATATTTTATAACCATTTTCATCCTTAATCACTTATAGTACATGTTCCGAATGATCCGGCTGGCTAAGGATCACGATGTTCAGAACAGGACGGCCGCTGTGCGACCGATCGCCTTAGTCGAGTGGACTGTAGCTTTAGGTCGGTGATGTAGGCGACCGGCGTTGATGGGCAGCGATCCTGTCGTTTAGGTCGTTGGAATGGGGCTGGATTGTTGAAACGAAAGACTGGTCGGCGTGGCAATTTTCTTCCAAAGGTGGTACTGAGGGGACTTGAGGGCGTTTGATGTGTCGGCGAGAGCGATTGACGTGTCGTGTCGATGTTACTCGTGTGACGGCTGTCGAGAGTCGAGAGACTGACTGTAGAGTGTAGAGTGTACGTGCGGCGGGGGTGCCGGCGGTGCTAGGCGCTCGGCGTCGCTTTATTCTGAGAAATCCATGCGGCATCTAGTCAAAGCTGCTACAGCTTGTCGGACCGCGCAGATTTCTCGGTACGTATACATTGTGCTCTTTCTACTGACCCCACAGTAAAACACCGTCGGAAATATCTTTTATTTACAACAATAGACAATATAGAACAATAGGTACAAACTAGGCTTAGAAAATAACACGATCATATACTATCTTAATTACTTTAACACTACTTAATAAATTATGTCTTATAACTATGGGAGCGTTCAAGTATTACGTAACGCAATTTGGGGGGGCGGGGGGGTCTCGTAAAACGTTACGATGCGTTACAGGGGCGGGAAGGGGTCTTTCTTACAACACGTTACGTAACATTATTTCTATTTTTATATAAAAAATTAGGGAATTAAAACTAAAAATACGCAGGTGTTGCGAATTAAAAATCTATTGTTTTATTATAAGGCAATTAAAACTATACCAAGAATAAAAACTATAACATAACTTTTTGCGACCAGGGTAAAAATGATCACTTGAGTGTTACGTAACGTTTAGAGAGGGGGGGGAGGGGTACAGAAAAACGTTACGGAGCGTTACAGTGGGGGGAGGGGGGGTCAAAAATCTTCAAAAATTGCGTTACGTAATACTTGAACGCTCCCTATGCTCCGACTGTCGTGAACAGTATGAAATATTTTTTATGTACGAAATAATTACTTATATTTATAAAAAATATATAAATATAAGTAATATATAATAGTAATATATTTTTATACGTAAAAAAGTGATTTCGAAAGGTTATCGTCGACTAGCTCGGAAGTAGACAATCGTAATAGAATTTTAGCAATATCGGTTTCATCACGTCTGCCCAAAAGTTCTCTTTTTATAACTTCTGTTTTTATTTTGCTATCGCCATATCGCCCTTGCACTTGAAAATACCAATCTGTTTTTTGGTTAATATCAACTTCGCCATTTTTTTATTTTTTTTTACATGTATCTTGTTCTATCGAATCGCCTCTTCTATACCGATTTTAAAGGGTGCTACGGGACATTTTATTCCACCAGCATATCGCTTGTAATTCCAAGTGTTACACCTAAAAATGGGTGTTTTTCGTCAATAAAAATCCGCAATTTTCAATTTTTATATTTTTCATCGTCGAAAATTGTTCAAAGGCAACTTTTTCATATTTTTTTCCATGGCTAATCGATGAAATATGGTCGATATTGGATTTGTACAGCAGATTTTTTCTGTTTTCTTTTTACAATTTTCCCAAAATTTGAAACTGTGTCATCACAGGCGATTCACTGTGGTGTCCTCTTTTCAATATCCCTTCGCTCTTCTTTTGTTTTTATTAAAATTTGGACAAAGGTAGATTTTGCTTTTTCAATGAGTCTTCGTCTAAATCTAGTTTGTCTACAATTTCACCATAATCTAAATTTAGTGTCCTTGTCACCAAGACGCGATTCTTTTTTCTTTTATCGTTTTTTGCTTTAACTCTTTTATCATTTATTGTTTTTTCATATTTTTTAATGGATTGTTTGGGACTATGTCCACAAACATTTCGATGTACACAACAACAGTTAATAACAGATAACTGTTAGCCCGTATTGAAAGAATTTACAGCACCAGAGCATCTTGCTTGATATGACCTTTGAGAATAATAATTTATAGGACTTAGGACCAAATTGAATTAAAAGTATTTGACTGTAGGGTAACAGGAGAATACAAAACATCGATTTGATAAGTTTTCATAGGATTGTGTCAAAGTTCTAAAATGTATCGTAACTTCATAAGGACATAAATATGTAGGTAATAAGTAAGTAAGTAAATGCAGATTAAAATACTTAATATAAATCTTTGTCGTTTCTTTTATTGATTAACCATAATATTTTAAATGATAGGTTTTGTAAACCTTACTTAAAACTGATGGCCGATGAGGTTGTAAGATTTTTGAATGGAGACCATGGGCCGGCAAGGAATATGCGTAGGACTCACACCCACAAGGTGGACAGATGGTTTAATAAAGCCATCAGGAACATGCTGGATGCAAAACCAGACTAGATGAAAATCTATGGGGGAGCGGAAGAGACCTATATCTGTTGTGGACGTCCTATTTTAATAAAAATTAAATTAAATTAAAACATTCCTAGTCGCCCCCAGATGGCAAACTGGAATATAATTTTTGTAGTGGTAAGCGTCTTTTGCAAGGAGCCGTCTGGGGAAGTATCACACCTTTCCCAGTTATTCATCCGTCAAGAAGTAATGTGCAAACATTGGTGTTCTGGTCGGAAGTGCAATGTTTGCAGCGAAATTACTGGGCCATGACGAGTTAAAACAACTAATATCTCACGGTCACAGGCGCAATGCAGTGCCGAGCAGAATTTTGAATTTTATAACACAGGGTGGCACTGTGTCTGATATGGGCAATCATGATGCTTACCATCAGGCACCTGATTTGCTCGCGTTGTCACTCTCTATCATAGTAAAAAAAATGCCGATTGCCACCTGGGGGCGACTAGGAATATTCGCGTCCTACGGCTGAGATGATGATAAAGTTAAAACACAAAATATAATTGAAAATCTTTATTTTACAATAGTTCTTAGTGTATCTTATAATCTAAATAATTAGTTTTTCAAAATTGATTCAGCACCACATCATTTTTGCTTCAAAATGGGTCAATTTTAATTTTTATAATTCTAACCCAAGATTAGCTAAACCGCAGGTTTAACTAAATTTTAAAGCAAACATTCTACGGTGCTAATTCAATTTATCATCAAAAAGAGATAATTTGTTTTTTTTTTACAGCAAATAAAAAAAGAATTTCAACAAAAACATCGTTTAATTTTTTATGTAACGGCAACACAAATATTTTATTTCCAAAATGGCGTCGATAATATTTGAAAATTAAAAAGGTAAGTTTGTACAATACAGGTGTACTTCATAGATTCTTATTTGATTATTGTCATAGAAATATAAATAATAGTGTACTAGAAGTCCCATATTATATATGCCTGACGTTGTCACCGCAAAGGTGATTATTTTATATTATTATATTAACAACTTCCACACAGTCCTCTGGTCCCAAACTAGGTAGAGCCTGTATTATGGTAACCAGAGGACTGATAAACATGACTTATTACTATGTTATTGTTACAATGGTTACACCCAGACAGATCAAACAGACATGTTCATATAAACAAATGTTTGGACTGCCCAGAGATGCCGGCAGAGGGCAGAGTTACTAGCAACTGAGCCAACAGGCCAGTCATCAGTTGTAAGCGATTTAACATTTCTAGTACCTTATCATTTAAATTTCTATGATTATTATCATCAATAATTATCACACAGTGTTAGTGCACTATTTCAAATCCTATATTGCTTAGAACACACACTACGAAGATCATTTTTGTACATGAAAGTTTTTGAACACTTGAATTATTAAGTTGCCAGCTAAACAAAGAATTAGTCAGTGCTAGTAAAAGATATAACATTCTTTATTATAGTAAAAAAAAAAAATGGAGATTTTTTTACTCTTGATTCTTGGCCTTTTGATATTAAGGTTAACAAACATAAAATGATAAGGACATACTTTACTTCAACTTTCAATTATCAGGATATAAATTTATCAAATAGGTTTACTGTATTCGGAGGAAACGGGTAACGAGTAAATTTTCTATAGTATTGTGTCAAACTGCTAAGAGGCGGCGTGCCGCATGCGGTTAGCCGCAACGGCTAGCCGAAATTTGGCTAACTGTCGTTTAGGTTCTATTCCATGGGTTCCTAACCTAGGGGTAAATCAGTTATTCTCTGGGGGTTAACAAGAACCTAATATTTAAGACCATATCTAATAAAATACCTAGTTTTATAGTAAAATCACATAGGTACATATGGGTCGAAATGGTAACCTTTTTTTTGGTCGGTAAAAATGATAGATTGCATGGACCATCGGCAGTCCAGGGGGGCTATTGGCGTTCTTCATAATCACCAGTCGCTATCAGGGTTGAGTCTTTATGCTCTGTGGCTTGAGTTAGTAACAAAGACGTTTTACCCTTCTAACAAGACTGTGCACTGTCAAATTTGGAGGAGAAAAAAGGATAGACACTGCGAGTGGTTCTCACTCGGGACCGACACAGTGCACAGTCTACTTAGTAAGTTTATCATAATGTCTTTGGTTAGTAACCGGACTTTGACATTTGTAGTTAATGTCAAATCAAGTTAATAGTCACTAAGAAAGATGGTCACCAAGAACGCCAATAGCCCGGCATTTCATGGATATTTAAGACCATTTATTGCTATAACATTATTTTCAAATATCCTTATACAGTATATATGGTTTACTAATGAAATCCATAACATGTATTGTAATAATATACTTTGGCATAACAACATTTAGCATAATGATCACTACCCATTATATTATTAGGCACAAATATTTTGCCATAATGTTTATTGTCATAAATACTATTAGCATAATAGTAATGAAGCGTAATTTTATAAAGCATAAGCTTATAAACGCATAATGATATATATACACGTAATCTTCTTTGTCATAAAAGCCCATAAATATAGGCTCGCATAAACTTTTTTAAGTCCTAATTTACTCACCTAACCTAACGAACTGATTCAGATTTCTCAACATATTTTTATGCTACATGATTATTATACGAATTATTACTATGCCTTAAAAAAATATGGGACAATCGACAATCAATTATGCCTAAACATGTTAAGACCAATTACTACTTATGCTAAACTCTCTGTTACGCTACAATATTATTATGCCAAAGTATCATTATGCTAATAAAAGTTATGCGAAAACGTTATGCCATACAATTTTGTGCCTAAAAAATGTACACCAAACGGAGGAATCCCAGTTATATTATATCGCCTGGGAATTTATAGGCAAGGTTTCTAGATTTTCTAGATGATGATTGTTGGGGTAAAGTCAGTTTTACTAAAAGGACATAGGGGTAACAAATATTTAAAAGGTTAGCAACCACTTGAATAGAATCTATTCAAACTAAACCATTTACAAAAGAAAGAAAAAAAAAATGCGATACCATAAAAAAAATCCGATTTCCCATACGAATTTACCGATCAGCTGATCTATTTTCTATGGGATATGGATTAGGACTGGGAAGGAAGTTTCATACAAGAATTTAAGTGCAGACAGTTACAATTTACAATGGCCGGCTAGACGCTAGTGCATCCGATCACTTAATTACTATAGTCATATTGAGTTTGCTCGGAAACAGCCTTAGTCATTAAATTGAAACAAAAACTTAGTCCAAAAGTTCAGAAATCAATTCTTAATCTACTTTAGTTTGTGCAGAATGAGAATGGTCTCATGGTATCTATCATAGTATCATAGAACTCGTAATAGGGTAGAAGTCATATTATACCCGCGTGAACTTGTCGCCGCACAGGTGACTAAGAGCTACGTTGAGATACTTGAGCATTTGCAGTAATGTAACATTCTTGCAAATGCTACAATACACGCAAAAGCTAAGTGGCTAAGAGTGAAAATATCGAGCGTCGTGTCGTGTCGTCGGCTCGATAAATTTAAGAATCGGGGAATGCTCTATGTACTGTTACAATTTTTAGGAATTACAAAATTTTTAATTAGGAAGGACAAAAACTTTTAGGATGAAGTCTAGGAACTAATCACCACACACAATTTCACAATTTCTTTATGTGGCGCTGTTTATGTGTGCGTTTGAATATAATATGCGTGTGTAGTATTGACAGTATTGGTGAAAGGCACGTGATGTCGAGGTGGCGACGAGCATTTCATACGCATTATATATTTCATATAATTAGCGCCTTATGACGTTTCTAGATACCTGATTGAGAGTTCTATGGTTGGTAAAGCCTTGTGGTGTTTACTACATCAATATTTCTCTATGAGACCATTCTCATCCATCACAGTGCTAAACAAAAAGCTATAATGATACTTAGTCCCCTTGTCCAGCTGCTTGACGAAGTAATACGTAAATCTTCTCTTTGATCCAGTCTTTATTGTATGGAGCGTATGTATTTGTTGATTTTTGGTAGACTAAGCAACTTAGGTCTGCCAGCTGAAAACGAGATAATATTATAGGTAAGTCCGACCCAACTTTGTACGAATTCTTGCATACTACATGAATAGGGAAAGAAAAATTTCAGCCGAGCGGGATACGAACACGCATCATCTGCATAAATCTATGTGGTGGACACTCTACCATTTAAGCTGCCATGGAGGTACTAGTCAACGGATAAATTTATCTATCCCACCTACCTTATGCCTGTAGGGGCGTCAGGCGTGTATGTTTATCTACAGGTGATGCATTTCGCATTCTACCCACCGACAAGAATTCAATCCAAATTGATAAACTTTACCATTTTTCATAGTATTTTATATTTCTTTAGACTAAGGGCATTGATATAAAGAAAAGGGGAGATGAGGTAATGGCTTCTCAAAAATGGCAAGCTCAAATTAGGTCCCATTAGTTCCACATACGTCAGTAAAGTAAGTCGTACAATAATATTGTTGTCTCGGTCGCACTTCAGTCTTAGGTATGTCTTTCTGTCTTTGTTGTCCATTTATGCCACTGTGCAAACTTCACACTGAGCAAAGTGTTACATATTGGATTTTTCCAATAGGAATTATCTCAATAACTGCCTGGAGTCTGAAACTGTGCCCGGTAGATGGCAATAGGCTCGCCCCCTATTACATGGGATCAATAACATACTGGCGAAAAGTGGGTGTATCTACTATGGGACTGAGTCCTTGGTACACCTCTGCCTTGGTACCACCTGCCGAAGGGGTCTTCGGGAAAAAAGGTGTGAATGTATGTTATGTTAGTTACTGTTATAGTTAAGTGTTAAATATTAGAAAATGTAGGAATGTCAGTCTTGTAGGAAACTAATTCTGTTAAAGTACCTCAAATACCAACCTATACATTCAAATGATGTAGGTATTATTACTTTAGGCGGGTGAAACCGCAGGATGCAGTTATCATGACTTAAAATAGTGACTTACCTGATCAATAAAGTCGAAAAGCTGGGAGATATCATAAGTTATAGTCGGTGTATTAGGATTTCGCCGTTTCAAGTGTTCTTCATAAATCTTGCAAACGCCTTCCATACAATCATTGACGCTTTCATAGTCAGAATATGTTCTAGTTTCAGGCCTGGCGCCAGGCTGCACCAATAATATCGTGTGCGACTGCAAATAACACAGAAATTATCACATAAAATCTTGAAAAATATAACCTATATTACCGCCATTTTTCGATACAATTAGTTAAGCACAATACTATCGCAGACTTACCATTTTGAAACAGATTTGTTATTTATAAGCAAATGGTGCTCTGTTTTTTATGGTTTTATTGTTTTTATGAATAAAATTCGAGAAATAGAACTATATGTGTTCTGTGAATAGAACACCGCTCATGCAATTTGCAAAGCTTTTTTTCGTTCAGAAAATTTTAATCACAGATTTTAAATTGTTTAATGAATGTCAGCTGTCATTTTGTCATATATATATCACAAAACTCTAGTTTATGAACGAATCTTTGAACGGGCTAAATACTTGCAGTAGGTATGAAGCGGATTTTTTTTTAAAAATTCCATATCAATTATCAAAACCACATCTTCTCATAATATACTTTTACCAAAACTTCAACTTTTGTCTGAATTTTACTCTACCTTATCTTATTGGAGACATAAAAATCCTCCATGTTTAGTTACAAGTATTCGCAGATTTCAGTCTTTGGATGCACCTATATTCCAATCTTCTAGTCTACCCATATTTATAAGTTCCTTTGATTCTCTGATACTTAGCCCTGATATATATTTCAACCTCGATATTGACCGACATGATTATGGAGCAAATAGTAATTTTAGCGCTGCTGTAGATGAACACTGGCGGCAATGGCATCATATTTATACTGACGCTTCAAAACATTCTGCATCAGAATGTGTAGGTGTTGGGGTTTACCATCCACAATTTAATATTGTACAGAAAATTAAGTGTCCACCAGAGTCAACAGTTTTCACTGGTGAATGTTTTGGCATCCTCGCAGCTGTGGATTACACGTTATTAATGAAATTGAAAAAATGTGTTGTTTTCACCGATTCATTAAGTTCTTTGCAAGCGCTAAATAAATTTCCTTTTAAATTTACCTCTCATCATCCATTGTTACTTCAAATCAGAATTAAGTTGCTTCGATGTAGAAATGAGGGTCTATCTGTATGTTTTGCATGGATTCCCAGCCATTGTGGCATAAAGGGAAATGAACTTGCAGATAGACTGGCGAATGAGGCGGTGCAATATGGTGATGTGTATCCATATATTAACTATTGCTGTGATTTAACCACCCTATCCAAAACTTTCCTCGTTTCTTCCTGGAATTCAATCTGGGAAGAAACGAAGAAATCAAAGGGAAAGTTTTATAGCTGTATCCAACCTGATATTCCGTGTAAGCCATGGTTCTTCCGTTTTAAGCTCAATAATAAAGCCGCGTATCGACTGCGCGCGGCAAACCATCGAACATTGGCTCGCGCGGCGGCCGCGCAATATGTGGACGAGTCTGCCGCGCGCGGCAGCTCGAACATTGGCGCGCTCGAACGTGCCGCGCGGCGATCCAGTTCGTGTCGGTTTTTGGTTGCGCGGCAAGGGAGCGTCAGTGTGTGCGCCTGCCGCGCGCCGCTGCCGCGCTATATCAAAATGTTGAGCTTTAAATTGGCTCGCGCACCAAAACGTAGGTTTGGCGCGGTCGAACATGGCTCGCGCGGCAGCCGCGCGCAGTCGATACGCGGCTTAAGATATCCACATCAGTTCTTATCAGAATGCGGCTTGGCCATACGTGTACTCCTGCTCATCTCGCCAGATTACGCATTGTAGACAGTGCATATTGTCAATGTGGCTTGGACGTCGGGGATTTGAATCACATTTTCTTTTCCTGCCCCAATCACGACCATTCCTGGCTATATACTCAATTGATATCCATGGACATACCACTTCCGACTAACATAAATATTTTGTTATCATCTCTAAATCCTTCAATATATAAATTATTAGCTAATTTTATTATAATGAATGATATTAAAATTTAAATATTATGTATGTATATTTATATAATTATATTTAATGACTATAATATGCTTATTCTCCTGATCCTTAATCCTTTCCAAATTTATTCGAACTTAGATTTATTTATTTTTTCGCGATAAATGTTTCCTCCTTTTTACTACATACTAGTGGCAAAATACACAAGCCGTGTGTTGCTAACATGCAAAAGAAAAAAAAAAAAAATTATCAAAACCTTTTCGCAACTCAAGTCTCAGTAAGTGCACTCTGCGCTGGGAACTAGGAACTGTGTAGAAGCTCTCAACTTTAAAATTAGTACCGCACAATTCCGCAAGACGGATGTAAACGGTGGACCAAACACAAAAACCCTAAAATTGTAATAATCACTGTAACTGTCAAAAGACTGTATTGTCAAAATTGCCGGAATATCGTGAATGGTGAATGGTGTGAATTTCCTCTCTGTTCTGTGGGTGTGAAAATCCTAGAAATCTGTGTTTTTACTTATCTTTTAAAATTTGGAAAATAAAGTATTAAAATAAAAAAGTGATTACCTAAACGTTGAGTCGGTTAAGTTCTTTATCCTATAGAATAGTCAGAAAAACAGATTTCATGTCATGGACGACGCAAAAAGTATTCGTGAATTTGAGGAGCTTTTAGAAAAACAAACTAATAAAAAGCCTTCAAGCTTGTACAAAAACATATTAAATACAAATAAACATACATATAATCCCCAAGATGTCATACAAACTGTGTATTCTCAAATAAAAGCCATTCAAATGGCCGATACAAGAAGTGTAGATAGATGTACAAACACAAATAAATCTAATTTCTTGAATGTGAATAGAATGCCGGTTTATGAGGTAATTTTTAAATTTAAACTCCCTCGTTGTTGTGGTCGCAGAATGAGGTAGGGTCTCCGTGCTAGGCGTGGGTAACTCAGCTCTGAATTGGCTCAAATATTCAGATCATGTATGTTTGAAACACCGACTCACAACTCAACTAAAAACTAAATAGCTCATTGGTAGCTTGCGGCTCATGTAGTCATCACGGTCATTCTAAAGAAAACAACCTTGTCACGCTTGATAGTAGAAAATCAGACTCGAGTCGCATCTTTTTGACCCGTTACGTTAGTTATGAGCTGATTATTATGTGTTCTGCAAGTCAGGTTTACTCTGTATTCACTAGATGGATCTCATTAGAATCATATTGGATATTTCATCTGAATAGTTTAATATATGCATTTAGTTTCGAGATGTGATGAATTGATTTGTGAGGTGATCTGTGAGTCTGTTTATGGTTACGGCTCAAGTGGATGAGCTGTGAGCTGAACCGTGACTCATAACGATCTGCTGAGTTACCCATGGCTACTCCGTGCGCCGCAATGTTCGAGCTGCCGCACATGCGCCGCCCGGTTGGCTTCTGGAAAGTTGTAGATGTGCTAATTCCTAGTGCTGGCATAAAAGTGCTAATGGATTTTTGGAAAAGACGAATTTTCTCAATAACATGAATTCTTTATCTGTGCCCTGTTGATGGCAATAGGCTTGCCCTTATTACATTGGACTACTTGTGAGTGGTGTGGGTTCTTCTTTGTTTTGTCCAATATTTTCCAACACAAGGCATTATCAATGCCCACTGGGTAGGGTAAATAGGGTACTTGCTTATAATAATAATGTAACTTTTTTCATAGGCACAGACACCAAATCCCCAAAGTAAATTTGAGACACAATGTGTATCTGACACACAACTCATTAACCTAGTAGAAGGAGTCGAAGCTATTGACACACATACAGGTGTGACCCAAGAATTTGAAACTACTTTCGCTCATGACAGAATTTATGAAACAGAAGTATGTGACTTAGAGAATAATGAAGTAAGATCACAAATATTACGTGAAAATACAGATACTGGTGTTGCACAGGAGTTTGACACTATATTTGACACAAATAAAAGAGAAAATATTGGTAACACTGATGATGGTGAAGTAAATTCACAAATGTTACATAAAAAATCAGATGTAGGTGTTTCAAAGGTACTTAACACACATAAAAGAGAGACTGTCAGTGACATGGATGATGTTATAGTAAGTTCACAAATACTACACAGTAAAGTATACAATGATACCAAAATCTTAGTAATGGATTTATGTAACAATTGTGAAAATAAAAATAATGTTAAATCACAGGCATTAAATAGAAATGCAAAAACTGGCATAACACATGAATTTGGCACAACTTTTGCTCCTGATAAAGTAGACACAGATAGTAAAATTAAATCACAAATAATACACAGTAAGTTGATGCACAAAGAATTTGCTACTATTGAAGAAGATATAAGTAAAAATAGAATAGAAATAAATACACAGGTGAATACTTGTGAATTAGAAAACTTAAATGTAGTAGCAGATAATAACAAAACAATAGAACTACAATCACAAATACTTTGTAAAGATACGCAAATTGAAGATGATTCAAGTAATATTACACAAATAAAAGCAAACAATAAAGAACAGATAGAAATAAAAATACAGAATGTTAAAACAGAGGAAGGTTTTATTAATATTATTGACCATTATAAGGAGTTAAATGATATGAATCATTCTCAGTCTGTAAACAGTAACGATAATGAAATAATTAAACTATCACTCAAAACAAATAGTAAAACAAGTTCAAATGGAAGTATGTCTATTTTGGCAAATGCTTATATAAATATTTTGCCTACAAATGAAAACCAAGAAGTAAATAATAAACTAAAAGAAGAAGAAGTGTTCAATATTGTGGAGAATTATGAATTGAAAAGATCATCGAGTCCTATTTTAAATATAACAAGAAAAAGAAAAATAATTTCCCCATTTGTTGTGTCACTAGAAGCATTTGAAAATTTTGAAAACATTGCTATACCAATAATAGAACAAAATTCAGATTTTAATACAGCTAAGCATATAATTAATTCCCAAATAATGGGCAAAGAATTAATACTAAATAGTGATACTAATCTAGAAAGAATGAGTAGTGAATTATATTCAGAAAGGAACTACAGTCCTATACTTGAGTTCAAAAGTGATGAATTAAAACTTGACATTCAAGATTTAAATAGACAAATTATAAGGAAAAGTAATGATTTTAATTCTGTAGAAAATATAGCAAAAACAAAAAGCGATATGCTTAAAGATGAAATTCTTTTTAGCAGTGATGAAGAAATAGAAATAACACGACATAATGAAATACAAAATCTACCTTTAACACTTGCTTTAGATGATTCGTTTGAGGAATTAAGTGATGATGGAACAATTCTTGTTGGTTTTCTAACAGCTAGCAACAAACCTATACAAATAAGCACAAATTCTTTCGAAAAGGCTGTGAGTGTTATATTTGAAGAGAATGACAAAGTTAAGGAACACAGTTTAACTGAGCTTGTTGAAAAATATGATAATGCAGAAAAGGTTAATATTGATATAGACATGCAAGCAAATGCTATCGTTAAATCAAATGATATTGACTCTAATTTGAATCCAGCAAAAGTCGAATGTGCACAAAATGTAGTATCAAATAACATAGGTAATTATATCTTTGAAGATGTTAATAATCTTCAAACAAAGCAAATTGGATTTCAAGGATTTACAACTGCAAGTAATAAAAAGATAAAAATGACTGATGAGGCACTAGAAAGATGTCAAAAAGTCTTTAAAGATATTGATTTAAATGAAAAATATAACTGTTATAAAAATGTAGTGAAAACTTGTGACAGAAATGATATTTCAAATGACACAATTAAGCAAGAACAGAAAAATGAAATGACTGATGAAAACTTTGATGAACTACTGTTACAAGAGCTGGATAATATTGAAATGTCTTTTGAGGATAAAGATCTCAATCCTAATTTAGAGGAAAAAGCTCATATTATTGTGAAAATGGATGATATAGC
The DNA here is from genome assembly GCA_947063395.1 of Hemistola chrysoprasaria. Lineage (NCBI taxonomy): Eukaryota > Metazoa > Arthropoda > Insecta > Lepidoptera > Geometridae > Hemistola > Hemistola chrysoprasaria. The sequence goes on along the minus strand of OX346737.1, from coordinate 5,478,390 downwards.
AAACCGAAACTTGCAAAGGAAAAAACAAATAGAAGTTACTCCTAAGAAAGTGCGAAAAGAGACAGAAAGTTGTGGTTTTAAAACAGCAAGCAACAAAAACATAAATATTTCTGCCAGAGCTTTAGCTAATACTAAAAACGTGTTTCAAGATATAGAGTTAGAAATGAACTTAATTAAAAATGAACAAAACGCAAAGACAGAAGAAAACACTATAGAAAATAGGGAAAAATTTGAAAAAGCTAAAGAAATAAATCAATCTTCGTTAAAGTCTCCGGCAAGATTTAAAACAAAAAGTAGTAGACTTATGAAAATATTTGAGAATATCGAATCAACGAATTACAAAGGTAAAGGAAACACTTCAGAAAAAGAAGCAGCTTTCATAAGTTTCAATACTGCTATCAATAAGAATATAAAAGTATGTGAAAATGCTTTAGCTAAAAGTAAGCCTTTATTTAAAGAAACTCTTATAAAAACTGATATGAAGGATTGTGTTAATGTTATTATTGGAACTTCTAACGATGATAAATATATTAGAGCAATTGATAATAACAACCAAAAAACGAATGAAGAATTTGTTGTCTTCCAGACAGCTAATAATAAAGCTATCAAAATATCTGAAGCTGCTTTGACAAAATCTATAGATATCTTCAAAGATCTAGATAAAGTGTCTCCTAAGGGTAAAAAAGACAAATTGGACTTAACCAATTTTGAAAAAGATTATCAAATTGATCAACCATCAACATGTATAGGATTCACAGGCTTCAAAACGGCTAACAACAAAAGCATTAAAATATCAGATGCTGCTTTAACTAAAACTATAGACATTTTCAAAGAAATTGGCGTGAAACCAAGAAAATACGAAAATAGAGACGAAAAATCTAGTTTGGGAGGTTTTAAAACGGCCAGTAATAAAAATGTTGGAATATCTGAACAAGCTTTGCTTAAAAGTAAGCTATTATTCAGAGATATTGATACTTCTAATATTGTAGGAGACATTGACGATAAATTAATACCAAAAATTAACAAAATTGAAGATCCAGATAAAACATACAAAAATGCACCTTACGACAAAGAAAATATCGCTGAGAAGCCAATATTTATGGGCTTTCAAACAGCTAGCAAAAAAGCTGTCAATGTTACTGCTGAAGCTGTGGCTAAAAGTAAAAAAATATTCGAAGATATTGAAGAGGTTAACGTGAAATATCGTGAAAATTATCAAGTATTTAAAGGTTTTCATACAGCTAGTAATAAACACGAAGAAGTCACTAAAGATGCCTTAATCAATAGTAAAAAAATACTAGAAGATGAAAATCAAATTGGACAAACAGAAGGTGAATTTGTAGGTTTCAAAACGGCGGGTAATAAAAACGTAACAGTTTCCAAAAAAGCTTTAGCCAAGTGCAATAAAGTATTTGAAAATATTGACATTGAACCAAATTGCATGGAAAATAATGCAAGCTTTAATAACATTGCCCCTAAAACAGGTGGTTTTAAAGGTTTTCAAACAGGTAGTAACAAAAACGTTGCTATTTCTAACGAAGCTTTAGCCAAATCAAAGAAAATATTTGAAAATATATATAGTGAATCAAATACTGATCTAAATGAACCAAATTTTGAAATAAAAACAGATTTTACTGGATTTCAAACAGCAAGTAATCAAAAAGTAAAAATTTCTGAGGAAGTTTTAAAAAAATCAAAAAATTTATTTGATGAGATTAATTTCACTCAAAATGAAGGTGTTTTTGGATTTGATACAGCTAGTAATAAGAGAGAAATTGTATCGAAAGAAGCTCTAAACAAAGTTAGGGATGTACTGAATTCTTCAAAGTCAAAGGCTTGCAAGAGAAGTATCAAAGAAATTTATACTAAAGAACACGGTAATAAAACACTAGAAGAAGTAAATAAAAATAAAATTGATAACCTGAAAACTCCAGAAACAAAAATAGCCATAGAAAGTATAATAAATACGCAAGTTTTAAACAATTTTGAAACTAGCTTGTATACTGAAGATTTTATAGAAACTAAACCCATTAAAAGGTCTGGAAGTCCTATTTTATCTTGTCCAAAAGCTAAAAAGAAAAGATTTGAAACACCTTACAGTCAACAAGTAAAAACAGTGATCAATTTCGATAAAGCTGATGAACCAGAAAAGAGAAACGTTAAATTAATTAAATTTACAGAAAATTATAAAAAAGGCAAAAAGTATACACTCAAAGACTTACATTTCGAGAAAGATTTTACCAAAATCGATCCATACTTGTTAAATTTTGATTTGGATAATATACTTAATTTTGAGTTTTGCAATGAACGAAACGATTTTAATGTAAAAGAAGGAATTATAACCATAGAAGACATAAAAAAGTCATTCACAGAGGCGACAAACAAAAAATTAATACCAGATGGTTGGATAGAAAATCACCTGAAGCTAATTCTTTGGAAATTAATTTCGTACGAAGTTAATTTTCCGACTTTAGGCAAAGTTTGTTCGGTTAGGAATGTCATAGATCAACTGAAATACAGATATGACAAAGAGTTGTACAATGCTGAACGACCAATTTTGAGGAAGATTTTGGAAAAAGATGATGTTTCGACGAATACTATAGTATTTTGCGTTGCAGGGATTTATGTTGATGGCGTGAGTGTTATCAGGTAAGTCTTAAATACTTTAATTTATACTGGATGTATACAATCTTATGAAGCCTGCAGAAACACGCTGGATGCTGGATTAAATAGTGACCTCCATAATTTTGCTACTTCCTAGTAGCAAAGCTTCCTAGTAGTTTATTCCTATAAAGACAAAATAGCTGTACCTAGCTTTAGATTATCTAAAACAAATAAAAAGACCTTCTTAGGAAATAGTGTATGTTTCTATAATAAAATCCTAAAAGAGATACGGCGCTACCCTCTGAGGGTAAATTCAAAACCTATATAAAATCTACTTTACTAAAGAAGGCTTATTCATATTCATATTCATTTCAAACATTCCAAACCAAATATTGTGAAACTATTAGTTGAAAAAATTAGGCCCTACAAGTTTCTTTTGCTTCTTGTAGAAGAATCTTTCCCTCTGAGGGTAAATTCAAAACCTATATAAAATCTACTTTACTAAAGAAGGCTTATTCATATTCATATTCATTTCAAACATTCCAAACCAAATATTGTGAAACTATTAGTTGAAAAAATTAGGCCCTACAAGTTTCTTTTGCTTCTTGTAGAAGAATCTTTCCATCTGAGGGTAAATTCAAAACCTATATAAAATCTACTTTACTAAAGAAGGCTTATTCATATTCATATTCATTTCAAACATTCCAAACCAAATATTGTGAAACTATTAGTTGAAAAAATTAGGCCCTACAAGTTTCTTTTGCTTCTTGTAGAAGAATCTTTCCGAACGCACGGTAGACCCATTACTGTTTATCTTTTTTAAGAGAACGCATGAAGGTATCAAGTTGAAATTAATATCAAATCATTCTTCTAAGTTAACGCAATCAGACGTTACAGCCATTTTACTGCCATATTGCCATACTTTGCTATAAGGGACTATGAACCTCTAGGGTACTTTCCGTTGGCCTAGCATCATGAAATTTGGCAAGAAGCAACATCTTGTATCACAAGTAAAGGGAAAAATCCCAAAACCGTAAAACTTTCCTAAAAAGACTGTAATCACATGTTTGCTAATAGATGGCGCTGTATGTTCTTAGAAAGCCGTAGCGTTTTGTTCAGGTAATATATACTTACTCGTATGCCTTAAACATTTATTTCTGTCATAGTCAACTTTTTTTTTCAGTGTTACCAACCAAACAAACATAGAGCTTCTGCTCACAGACGGTTGGTACTTCATCAAAGCAACTATAGACAAGATGCTGAGTAAACTTATCTATGAAAGAAAGATTATTGTGGGCTGTAAGATTATAACTGAGGGGGCGGAATTGGTGAACTGTGAACAGGGAATTTCACCTTGGGAAGTAAGTATTAACATAACACTACGCCTTTTTCCCATTGGGGTAGGCAGTGGTGTACCCATTTTAAGCGGCAAATTATTAATGATTTTTTATAAAAGTCATGAAATAAGCCTAATTCCTTTAATGGTGACGTCACTTTGATTTTCAGATAAAACGGCCGATTGCAGATTTTTATAACATAACATACAATCACGCCTTTTTCCCGTAGGGTTAGGCAGAGGTATACCCAGGACTCGGTCCCATAGTTGGTACACCCACATTTCGCCAGTATGTTATTGGTCCCATGTAATAGGGGCGAGCCTATTGCCATCTTAACCATGCTGCCATGCCTGCCATGATAACGCGGTGAGAAATTCCTTACTTAGCACAGCACCTTACCAGAGTATTATTCTTGAATACGGGTATAAAATTCTTTATTACTGTCACCATGCCTATTCTAGTTTCTGTTTGTAGGACACATCATCAGTCCGCCTAACAATATCTGGCAACTCCACCCGGCCAGCCCCCTGGGACATGAAGCTAGGGCTCCGCCCAATCAAGCTACGGAGCACCCTGGCCTCTGTGAAGCCCGACGGCGGCCGTGTTAGGAGACTACAGGCTTTTGTCACTAGATTATACCCCTTGTTGTATGTTGAGAAGTTTGAAGATGGATCTACGGGTAAGGCTTTACTTACTTTACTTACTTTTTAGCTACAGAATACTAAAGGCACAGATTTTTGTAGTGGTAGGCCTCTTTTGCAGGGGGCCGCCTGGGGAAGTACCACACCTTTGCCAGTTATTCATCCGCCAAGCAGTAATGTGCAAACATTACTGTGTTCCGGTATGAAGGGCAATGTTACCAGCGAAATTACTAGGCATGATGAGATTCAACAACTCATATCTCAGGGTGACAGGCGCAGTGCAATGCCGCGCAGAATTTTCTATTTTAAAACACTGGGTGGCACTGTGTCTGATATGGACAATCATGATGCTTACCATCAGGCACCTGATTAGCTCGTCTTGTCACTATCATAAAAAAATAGATGGGTCACTCTGCATAATCCGGTCTGAAGGGCAATGTTACCAGCCAAATCTCTGGGAATGATGAGTTTCAAGAACTAATATCTCAGGGTGACAGGCGCAGTGCAGTGCCGCGCAGAATTTTGAATTTTAAAACACTGTGTAGCATGGTATGATGTTTACCATCAGGCACCTGATTTGCTCGTCTTGTCACTCACTATCATAAATAAAAATCTATCCTTCCTACAGCTAGCTGTAGCCAACGAAAACAAAAATCACGCGAGAATAGGTCTCAGTTACAGAATAATTAATATAATATTTGCATTGACATTCCTATATATTACATAGGTACCATATTATTTCAATATTTAATTTAGAAAATTAGTAATCATGTTTAAAGCATCAGTTGCCAGTCTGTTCATTTGCGCGCCTCAGTAGGCAAAACATGTTGGTTGCTCGAAACAATATCTAACATATTATATGCATGCTTAACTGTATTGTGTATGTGCCCATGTTTTAAGCAAATAAAATTCTTTATCTTAATTGGTGCCATGTAATAGGGGGCGAGTCTATTGCCATCTACCGGGCACAGTTCCAGAGTCCAGGCAGTTATTGAGATAATTCAATATTTAACACTGCCTGACCTGGGGATCGAACCAGGGACCTCTTGATTGGCAGTCGAGCATGCGCCCTCTACGCCACCGAGGCACCGAGGCGAGTGGTTTGGTCATATTTTTCGCTAATTACGTTTTCATTTGTTTCTAATTAATTGATAACCTTTGATTACCAAATCTTTTGCAGTAACAAGATCGGAGCGTTTAGAACACATTTACCAAACTAAATATGAAGCAGAAAGACAAATAATGATTGAAAAAATGTATGAAGAAGTTGAAAAGGAATTTTGTGAGCAGGTAATATTTAAACACAGGCACGAAATTTTTGTAGTGGTAGGACTGTTTTGCAGGGGACCACCTGGGGAGGTACCACACCTTTGCCAGTTATTCATTCGCCAAGCAGTAATGTGCAAACATTACTGTGTTGCGGTTTGAAGGGCAATTTTGCCAGCGAAATTACTGGGCATGATGACTTTCAACAACTAATATCTAGGGTGACAGGCGCAGTGCAGAGCCGCGCAGAATTTTGAATTTTAAAACACTGGGGGGCACTGTGTCTGATATGGGCAATCATGATGCTTACCATCAGGACCCTGATTTGCTCATCTTGTCACTCTCTAATAGAATGATAGAGAGTCTCTATCATAAAAAATAGAAGTATGACTGGTCTACCAGCGTGTATTAGCGTTAGCCGTGTGCTTCCCGGCTATATAGGGGGGCCACCCTCCCTACCCTGGTGGGAGGGGCTCCCCCTACAGAGGACAGAGCCACATATAGATGTCATGTGCAGCAATCTCTCCGGCCTCAAGTGTTCCAACTGCTGAGAGCACCAAGCGACACAACAAGTGTCAGCATCTAGTCTACATGAGTCCATATATATAGTTTATGGCGTACTATGGGGGAGGCCTATGTTCAGCTGTGGACGGCTTCCGCCTGAATAATCAGGCGGAAGCCGTCATCATAATAAGATCATCATCATAAGATGATACTTTAAAGTCTACTAGATCTTATTACTTATTATATTATGACAATGAAATTGTTTTTAGGTTGGGCGAAAATCTGATTTGTTTATTTTCTTTTCAGGAATCTCAAGATTCCGAAGAGAGTAATGACTCAAATAAAAGGAAAACATTCGAAAGTGGTTCGCAAATAGCTAAAATGATGAAGAAAAGCAGAGATCCTATGGAATTTAGGGTAAGTAACTCATAGGGCTGGAGATTTCTTTATAGCCACCACGCGGCACATTTTTTTTATGACAGTGAGTGACAAGACGAGCCAATCAGGTGCCTGATGGTAAGCATCATGATTGCCCATATCAGATACAGGCACTGCACTGTGCCTGTCACACTGAGATATTAGTTGTTACCAGCGAAATTACTGGCCATGATGAGTTCATGGCCAGTAATTTCGCTGGTAACATTACCCTTCAGACCGGAACACAGTAATGTTTGCACATTACTGCTTGGCGGATGAATAACTGGCAAAAGTGTGGTACTTCCCCAGGCGGCCCCCTGCTAAAGAGGCCTACCACTACAACAATACATTCCAAACAAACGAATGTAACCAAACCAAATATTGTAAAGCCTATCAGTTGTAAACATTAATTCCGTTGTGGTAGACTATTGTGCGCGGCCGATTGTATGGAGTGACGGGGGTCTGTCTCTGGATGGTACCACAGATCAGGATGAAAGAGGTTAGATTGGAAATAGTTCCTGATTTGTATCAGAACGCTCGTCGCCGCTTGTCTCCCACTCCTCAACTCCACTACAAGCAAGAGACCAATACGCGCACGCATTACGCACACAAATTAACCATACACACATCGATCGCGAGTTTGCTATTGATTATCATCTAGCGCAAACACTGCGTTTGACATGCACTCACACACGCGCAAAAGCTCATCTAGACACGCGGCAGCGTGTCAAGCCAAGTTAAGGAACTGGCTAGCCAGCGCCGAGTGCCACTTTTGACTCTTCTATAACTAAAAATCTCTTTAACGTTCACACATAAAACTACGTGTGTTTAATTATATCCATAAGGACATCTAGTAGCCCAAATTTCATGAAGCTAGCTCAAACGGTTATAAAGATATTATGAACATAATATAGTACCTAAATCTAACCTACTTCCAGATGACCTAGAAGGATGAAATTTGGAATCCAGCTCGGTAATTGTGTTCAAGTGTAGGAAAAAATCTAAAAATTAAAAAAAAAAGGGGGGTCCCCAAACGACATTTTTTTTAAATGTAGCGTTGGAACTGTTACAACGTTACAAGCAAATATTTGAAATTATCCCAATATATTTGCTATATAACAGAAATATAAAAATAAAGTTAAGTCAAAAAATAAGTGGTGTCTTGGCCAAGTCAAATCTAACCTAATTTAAATCTCAATTTTTTTTTTAATAACAGCAATTGTTATAGGCAATAAAGCAAAGAAATAGAGTTTGATACTTGTTCATAATGTTATTTTGTTCCTATATATACATATTTGGATTTTGCATAGAACTTGGCACTCATTTAGATCTCCAATCTTTTTGCGGCGAAGCCCACAGCCAAACATTAAAAGTATTGAACTTGGCTCTCCTTTTTTACATGTATGTTTTTGGTGGGATACATGTTACGGTCACCTAAAGGTCGATTATCGATATCGATAAAATTACTGTATCATTATTACTTTAATTTTTTGCTATATTTATTTATTTGTTATGAACTAATATGGCTTCATAGCCAATTATACTAATTAATTAATTAACTATAATACAATGTCCTTACAATGTAATGTTGTTACTATATAATTTCTGTGTCTGGGTGTATAAATAAGCTTATATAAGGAGGTATGTATATCAGTCATCTGGTTACCATAGTACATGCTTCCTTGCGTGGAAGTTGTCCCATATTATTATTATTTTGTGACTTATTATAATTTTATTAATTCTATGTTTTTTTTTGGTCTGTGAGTTACCGCGAAAAACGTCGTTCATGCATAGAAAGACATGGGTTAAACCTATAGTAAGTAAATAAATGACACAAGTTAAAAATACAAGCGTACCTATTTATTAAATGATCATTTCCCTTAACTCACACTAGGTGGGGACGCGGGGAAAGAACCGCGGGGCACAGCTAGTAGGATATAAATCATATTATGCTACCTACTTACTGAAAAAGTCATAACGATATATTTGAGCGGCGTAGGTCCTGGTTTTAAGTATCTTTTTCCTGACTCTTTTGTTATGTCATAATCATTTTCTGCAAAATGTTGAAAATTTTGCAAAAAGAACAAATTGTGCTACATTTAGTAGGAATCCATTTATTTCTACCGGTTGCCTCAATCCACAATTTTCTCATATCTGGATTTTTTGGCAACCTAAAAATAAAATTTTAATTTTATTATAAACGGAACAATCAAACAAAATTTTAGACAAAAACCCACACTCTACAACTAAATTGATAATCACAATTAACATGGTGACCACAGTAGATGCCACGTATTTACTTCGCGTGACAAAGAGAAGAACAACTTTTTTTTTAGACACACACTCACTTGATAATATCCTGACACACGGCTTTCGCTTCTTCCACTTTCATGAAATTCTTCATACTACATGCACGTCGGTTGTATAGGTACTATTGATTTATTGATCTTTCCTTAGGACAACATCAACTTGTTCCTAAAAAGTACGCCTACAAAGAGGTATTTTAATTACAAAATATTACTTATAATAATCATTTGCATACGACACTTAATATCGACAATGTTTACAACATGGTACAACACTATCGATGCGCGGGGATTTCCCGGAATTCAAGCTTCGCCTTGGCGCACGCGACCCCTCGCAAAGAACGCAGTTCATTGCGCGGTCACCTACGAGTACAAGGTGGAACCTATGTATTGTAGTAAGCAATGTATAATTTCCAATATGTTTCGCAAGTGTGTCGTTTTTGTCTAACAATAACATAATACTTTTGTAATAATTACAAATATCACTTGAATTTAAAGGTTTTAGGACTTACCGGTGAAAAGAAATCCCTTGTCGGGCTACACTACACACCTGACTTCTTTTTCGACAAGTTATAATAGCGCAGGACGGCATTATACACTATCTTCGCGGAGCTACGTACGTTGTGACCACATGAGCGCGACTATTAGCCGGTAAAGCTAATTTCGGCGGGATTACGAGCGTCTGCTCAAGAGGGCAGCAAAGCCGGCCCCGCCCACAAGGCCCCTCTAATCTCTTTCATCTCCTCTGTGGATGGTACCCAGAGCCTCAGGTCTAAACTACCTACATACCGAATTTCAGCCCAATCGGTTCAGTAGTTTTGGCGTGAAAGAGTAACAAACATCCATCCTCACAAACTTTCGCATTTAAAATATTACTAGGTGTGCCCAATGGTTTCACCCTCGTAATCTTCGTACCCGTGGGAATATTTAGAATTTAGAATTTTAAAACAATGTGTCTGATATGGTCCCCATCATGAATCATCAGGCGCCTGATTAGCTCGTCTTGTCACTTACTATCATAAAACAAAATCCAAGTTCACTTGTATACCTGTCACCTTTGCCAGTTATTCATCCGCTAAGCAGTAATGTGCAAACATTACAGTGTTCCGGTCTCAAGGGCAATGTTACCAGCATGATGATATTCAACAACTCATATCTCAGGATGACAGGCGCAGTGCAGTGCCGCGCAGAATTTTGAATTTTAAAACACTGGGTGGCACTGTGTCTGATATGGACAATCATGATGCTTACCATCAGGCACCTGATTTGCTCGTCTTGTCACTATCATAAAAAAAAGATTGAAGGTCACCTGTATACCCGTCACCTAAATAATTTATGTTTATTCCAGGCACAACTAACCGCCTCACAAGTACAAAATCTACAAGACCACACAAACAAACAACGCGAGAAATACATCCAAGTGCTTCAAGACAAAATTAGCACGCTAAGTTCAAGGAACTACGTCACTCTAGCACGCGCCAGGATTGTACAACTGATACGTACAGATCATAATGTGCATAGCTGTAAAGGTACATTACAATATTTACAATACTATTTATTAAAAATAATAGCATAAAACAAACAATAACGCCTTTTACCCGAAGGGGTAGGCAGAGGTGTACCCATGACTCAGTCCCATAGTAGGTACACCCACATTTTGCCAGAATGTTATTGGTCTCATGTAATAGAGGGTGAGCCGACTTTTATTTTTATGCAAATGAGTAACAAGACGAGCAAATCAGGTGCCTGATGGTAGGCATCATGATTGCCCATATCAGACACAGTACCACCCAGTGTTTTAAAATACAAAACTGTGCGCGGCACTGCACTGCGCCTGTCACTCTAAGATATTAGTTGTTGAAACTCGTCATGGCTAGTAATTTCGCTGGTAACATTGCCCTTCAGACCGGAACACAGTAATGCTTGCACGTTACTGCTTGGCGGATTCCTAATGGAAAAATTCAATAAGTCTGCCTAGCATGGGGGATCGAATCCGGGACCTCATGATCAGCAGCAGAGCTTGCGACCACTATGCCACCGAGGCAGTCACGCCAAAACTACTGTAACAATAAACCTGATTTTTGAAAAAAAAAAGTGTAATTCCTAAAAGCCTCGTTGGTTCAGATGGTAGTAACTCTGCTTTCTGTGCCGCAGGGCTCGGGATCGGGCCCGGCCAGGTCAAACATTTGTGTACATGAACATGTCAGTGGGTGTTATAAGCTTATATAAGTATGTATAACAGTCATCTGGTTACGATAGTATAGGCTTCTAGCCTAGTTTGGGACCAGATGACTGTGTGTGGAAGTTGTCCCATATCTTATATCTTTAAATGAGCAATTCTTGTATATATATATATATATATAATTGGAATCTCGGAATCGGCTCCAACGATTTTCATAAAATTTAGTATATAGGGGGTTTCGGGGGCGATAAATCGATCTAGCTAGGAATCATTTTTAGAAAATGTCGTTTTATTAAAAAAATACCGAGCAAAGCTGTCATCCAGGTACTTATTATTATTTGGTATTTGTCTATTTACAGGGATGCTGTCAGTATGGAAACCAAACGATGCAGTATTGGACATAATCAAGGAAGGCAACTGGATTGAGATACTGAATGTAGTTCCCACGGGAATAAGGTTATTAATTGCGCATTATTAATTGGCGCAGTTCTATAGAACTTTATAACAGTCTGATATGGGCAATCATGATTCTTACCATCAGGCACCTGATTTGCTCGTCTTGTCACTCACTATCATAAAAAAATAATTAAGAAAGAAAGAAAGAGAAATTATTGACCTGGCCGGTGATCGAACCGGGACCTGCGGCTCAGAATGCAGGGCAATACCGGCTAAGCCAACCGGCCAGTATTTACAATCTTTGAATATTTCACTAAGGAATGGCCCTAAGGTTCCAATACTAATACTAAAACTAATACTAATTTCCAAACACAAAACTCATAAAGTTTTATTCAAATAGGTCATAATCTGACACTTTTGCACGTCAATGAAGATAACAGTACTGAGTCTACCGTGCGTTCGGAAAGATACCTCTACAAGAAGAACACACAAGAAACTTGTAGGGCTTAATATTTTCAACAGATAGTTTCACAATATTTGGTTTGGTTACATTCGTTTTCTTTGAAGGTGCCGCGAGGCGGCTATGCGGAAGTTTCAAGACATCTTTGTCCTCTATGTACTGGTTGACTTTATGATAAGCCTTCTTTAGTAAAGTAGATTTTATGTAGGTTTTGAATTCACCCTCTGAGAGCCCAGTTATCTGTTTTGGGATTTTATTACCTACACTATTTCCTAAGAATGTCTTTTTATTTGTTTTAGATAATCTAAAGCAATTAAATTCCAATACTAATACTAATTTCCAATACTTATTTTATTCTGTCAATTGTTACGCAGTGAGGTTAACATATGTACATTTAATAATCACGCACACAAATGCAGTAAAGCTAGAACTACATCTGGCACACGTGTGCCACGTACGTCGGATCTGGGCGCGTCGGAGCCCATACATTTTGTATGGCGACTAGCTGTTTAAGAGCTACATTAGATACACGTCTAATGCGTGTGCGTAATGTAGCTCTAAACAGCTAGTCGCCATACAAAATGTATGGGATCCGACGCGCCCAGATCCGACGTGCGTGGCACACGTGTGCCAGATGTAGTTCTAGCTTAAATCTTACGTCAGGGGTTGTAATAGAATTGGTTTATGATATGTGGCCTGCACACCATCAGAGAGGAAATCCCTTCTCCTCTTCTTAAACAGATACTATTTCCACGCCGTGTGGTTCCCGGCGACATAGCCGACGTCCCCCCCCCCTTGCTATGGTGGGGGGGGCTCACCCTATACAGGACAGAGCCACTAAATCACAAAATCTTTCTCAAAATTTACTCATTGTTGCAGGAACTCCGAAATACAGATATCAGCCGGCAGACAATCAGTTTTCCGAAAAGTTAAAAAAGAAGACAAATCTTTCGAGACCTTCATGGCAACACTTAAAAGAACTTGCCATAAAATCAAAGACTTATCACAAAATCCGCTAATGACCACAGAATATAACGAAATCGATACCGCGGGCATCATTTTCTCGATCGAACCATCTAATCGAGAGTTTGAATCGAATAAAACGCAATTCCAGAATATCTACTTAGCTGACATCGACAAAAATATGATTTGCATCAACTTTTGGGGTGGTATAAAGAAATTCGGCTACGAAAATATCTTAGATACAGGTCAGGTGATATTTTGTGCAAATTTGCAGAAACGATCTGGCAACACCAGGAGAAATGTACCCCAATATCGGGCGACAGAATTTTCTATTTTCACAAAATCGCCTAAAAATGAAAAAGCAAGAGAAATACTTGAAGAATATAATAAGAAATTGTTTGGATTGGACAGACGAAGATTTTGCGAAGACTGTGTTGCAATAAAACAAAATTATTCAGTTTTGAAATGCTTTACTGACAATGAAAATGTCTCACCATATAGATTTCACAATAATAGCGCTTACAATTTGGGTAAACATAAAACGCTTATAGAAACACCGAAAAATGACAAAAAGGAAGAATTTGACCTTAGCGGCTTGGACTTTGAGTCAACTTTTAAACAACCGGAAACTCAAGAGTTCTCCCCAAAAACTTTGCTAAGAAAAAAACAAGTCAAAGAAAAGATTGCCAGACTGAAAATGTATGGAGAACCACCTCCTCTGAGTCCAATGAATTTAATTAACATTTCAAAAAACGCTGCTAATTGTTACAAAAGTCCGCTTTTAAAAAGTGAAACTGTTGCCACACCAAACAGTGCTGCCACTGCAAATAAATGTGTTGCTAGTGCAGATAATTTAAATGTTGCCACGCCAACAAAATTACCCGATATTAATGCAAAAAGTTTTGAGGGTAGTCCAATAATTTCGATGAAGGAGCACAAATTAAAACGTGTAAATCCAATTAAATTGAACTTTGACAGTGCAATAGACAAAAATAATAGCGTTGACCATTTTGCAGAAGAATTTGATGGTAGTCCGCCATTAAGTCTAGAATAAGACGAAAATGTCTAGGACAAAAAAAAATGTATTTGTACATAATATAATTTAATAGTTATAATCACGTCACGTCACGTGACGCTCTTAAAGATTGTTTAAAAACAAATGTGATTATTTTTTATTAAGAAAACAATGGTGATAATAATTAATTGTTAAGGCAAACTTTTATTGTTAGCTTATTAAAACATGTTTAATGGAAAATAAAAATTTATATCGTTTTTAACAAAATGGTATTTTATTTCTTCTCTCCTAAGTAGAGACTAACGATATGAACCTAATTCAGGTTAATCTTCGAAAATAGTAGAATATCATAAAGCGTGGCAACACAAAAATAACTTTAGTGTTGCCGTTACGTTTAGTGATATCAATTATTTGAACAACCATTATCGATAATTTCGATACATGAAAAGTAAATTAATCGAATTGTCTACTGGCTATTGTCTATAGTGTAAGTTCGTTATAATTAATGTCAAAATATAATTAATCTTATTCAAATAGAAACTCAATTTAAAGGATAAAACTATATAAAAATTATAAAGCAACTACTATGCAATAAAATAATTTGAAATTATGTTTACGTATATTAATATACCGATCAAGCATCCCTACTAATATTACAATAATTTTGGAGGTAACTTTATCTACTTATCTTTTACGACATAGGTTACTTCTGAGCCTGATATTTCCACAAAAACGAAGTGGAATTCGCGGAATGAAGCTAGAAATAAATAATTTATGTTAACTATGACACTGTAACAATAAAGAATTGCCCGGGTTCTAAAAATCCATCATAATTTTGAAACTAATAGACTCATTTGTAAAATATAGCCTGATCCCTGGTAGCTGACCAAAAGTAATTTTTTTGCCATATTTCCGTGTATTAAGTTCTAAGACGGTATTTGATTTATCATTTGAATTAAAAATTATGTGACATGATACCATTGAATGTGCCTCATTTTTAGATATTTGTTCAGCCGTTAGGGATCAAACTATATAATTTTATCAACCATAATCGTTATTCATCGGATAGCCACTGTCACTCATACTTTACTACATCACTACAACTGTCACTTCAAGGTGACCTTCAAAAGCCTCCACTTTGACATTTTGTCACAGAAAAACCAAATTCATTTGAATTTTCTACCCGCGTAGACATGTATTTCGCCGCATAATCGCCGAAAAAACTTTGGCATATCGTATTTTAGTGAATAAAACAACCTAGCGCCAATATTTCGGGCGATATTTAAGTGATAAAACCTTGTGTTATCGCGGTTTTACGAGTGTTCCAGGTGATTTAGATTTGCAAAGTAAGTAAACTTTTACACGCGATTCATTCAATCGTTCTGCACGGATAAAAATAGTTTTTATCGCGTGTTTCGTGTAGTAAAATACTTATTGATATTGTACCAAAAAGTTGATTAACACGTCTTGCATGTTCCGTGTAATTTTTCCGATTTCTGTATAATTTCTTGAGTGAACTCTTTTTAATTAACTTTGATAATTAACCTTAATTATTTTGTACCCAAATAAGTCGCATTAAATACAGTAATTACAATAAAAAAGAAACATCTGAATACATGAATTGACCATTGATTTAAAAGGAAACTCCTAAAATAAATAATATTAAATAGGTACATTACATATGTACATAATATAAATTAAGTAGGTATACATTTAACTAATAAAAACAAAAGAAATTCCAGATTTCAATTATAGCCATAATGTGTATTAAGTCGAATGCCTGTCACTAATAAAAAGTTAATAAGTAATAATAGATAGGTTTCAATAATATAATTCCTTGCAAAAAAAGCCAGCCTGATTGGTAAAGTATGGAGTGATTTTTATTAACCTCCTATTTATGAACCAAAGATAATATTATGTGTGTTATATGTTTATAGGGTAATAAAAATAGATTTTGAAATAGAAATAATTCTGAACCGTTTGAAATAAATACTGATATGTTCAGAAAAATATACTGATCATTGGGTCAACTTTTGCTTTCCAATTAAATACCCCTTAACAATTGAAATTAATTAAATACAAGAAAATATGCCGATGTAACATACATAAACCTCACCGTTTCGATTTAACGTTGAGAGTCAAAAACATATTACATTTGTAGAAAAGAAAATTCTCTCCAACTTTCACTACGATTATTATGTGCAAATTGTTTTCGTTTTCACATTATGAAAATCTAAAGCTAAACAAATAATTTCAGATAATACTGAAATAAACACATGAAAGACAGGAACAGAATACTATTACTGAACGGAACTCCTTCCACAGAACACACAGAATGTTGCTTTATTTTTTATTCACGAAGGAGAAATATGGACCATACGTTTGTATATTTGCCAGTGTCAAGTATTTTGTATTATATAATAATAAATATTCATAGTGAGTTTTTGCTAATAATTAGACACAGTGCCACCCAGTGTTTTAAAATTCAAAATTCTGCGCGGCACTGCACTGCGCCTGTCACCCTGAGATATGAGTTGTTGAATCTCATCATGCCCAGTAATTTCGCTGGTAACATTGCCCTTCATACCGGAACACAGTAATGTTTGCACATTACTGCTTGGCGGATGAATAACTGGCAAAACATTAACTACGCAAATTAAACAGCAAATAGACGTTCGGACATGGTACGGCCGTACCACGAACTTGGTTCGCTACCAAACCATATTCGATCTTGTAGCAACGGCTACATTAGTCTGGCTAACATTATTTAATAGTATTATGACTCGGTATGGTGGTACGGTCGAACCATGTTCGTTAATATTTTTCGTGACTAGAAAGAAAAACTTTACAGCCCCATCGGGCTGTAAAGTTCTCAAGTGATCCGCAAGCGTAGCGTAAGACGTCCACCCACAAGGTGGACAGAAGATCTGATAAAGACAGCAGGACCACGCTGGATGCAGGACGCTTACAACCGGTCTAGATGGAAATCTATGGGGGAGGCCTATGCTCAGCAGTAGACGTCCTATGGTTGAGATGATGATGATGATTAATATTATCGTCATAATATAATTATGGAAGTTATAATATGTTAGCCAACAAGCATTTTTCTGGGTAAAAAAATCAAAAGCGTTTTTATTGCTCAATTTCCGTCATTAGATGATCATACTGAATGTTGAATGAGGTATTCCTTAGTACTTTGACAAGTCGATATATATAAATTAAATATTTTCTTGTTTTTAATTAATATCTATTGTTAAGGGGTATTTTACTGGAAAGCAAAAGTTGACCCAATGATCAGTATATTTTTCTGAACATATCAGTATTTATTTCAAACGGTTCAGAATTACTTCTATTTCAGACCGATTTTTCCCTCAATCTGATGCCACTATTATGTGTCAGTCTTTGGCATCATAACTTGAAATAATGGAACCTAACAGCTCACATACAAATTGAAATAAAAACTTTTTGAATTTTTTTTTTAATTAAAATTAAAAAGTTTTGAGCAACAAAAATATATGTGATGTTTTATTCTTTTATAAGCGGTTTCCTCCTCCTTGCGTTGTATTTCTCAATTCTGAGGGTTGTGACCTCCTTTCACTATCCTTTTTCTTATGATGTTACACATGATTCTTGATTGCTGGCCGACTATGGCATCGTACACTGAGGTGATGAGTTTGGTTAGCTTCTCATATATTAAGCTAATATTCAATAATATTAATATGGGAAGATTCTGTAGTGGTAGGCCTCTTTTGCAGGGGGCCGCCTGAACGAAGCGAAAGTTGTATGTCAGGATCGTAGCATGGAGGGAAATAGTCTCTGCCTACCCCACCAGGAACAAGGCGTGACTTTATGTATATATGTATTATTTTAGTAACTGTGATAAGCACTCATATTACAAATATTACAATTTAGAAACTGATCAACTTTTTAATACACAAGTGTAGTGATATGCACGGATCAGCATATGCTGCTTGTGCATTATTAAATAATAATAATCAATCAATCAATTGGAAAAGTGCCGCCATGCAGATTGATGCGGGGTTCGGGTCCTGTTCGTGGTTGAAATTTATCTTCCCAAATTGATATGAAAAAAATATATTCAATATTACAGTAATAGGAAACAATAACTATTATTATTAAAAAATATAATATAATAAATAACAAACACAACATAATTTTTATCTCAATATTTCCTAGATGTTATTATATTAAACACTAGCGACCCGCCCCGGCTTCGCACGGGTAGCAGAAGTAGGTATAGTGGACGTTTATCAGGAGTAAATTCGTGATACATTGTATTTTAATAAATATAACCCTAATGGTTTACGCAGCGCACGCAAATTAATGACTATTTCTGTTACAATGACCAAACCTTAACACATGTTATAATTTATCGTGGGCTATTTTGAAGATATTGATGAGTACTACAAACCCCTAGTACATTACTTTATTCTACCACCAATACTTTTCACACCACATGAAAAATAATCACTGCTTCGATTATTGTGACTAAACCAGAAAAGATGGATATAATCTATGTATACTGTTTTGTAGGTATTGATAATTAATACAATCCCCTAGTACATTACTTTAATCTACCACCGATAGTTTTCACACCGCATGAAAAATAATCACTGCTTCGATTATTGTGACTAAACCAAAAAAGATGGATATAATCTATGTATACTGTTTTGTAGGTATTAATAAGTACTACAAACCCCTAGTACATTATTTTACTCTACCACCAATAGTTTTCACACCGCATGAAAAATAATCACTGCTTCAATTATTGTGACTAAACCAAAATAGATGGATATAATCTATGTATACTGTTTTGTAGGTATTGATAAGTACTACAAACCCTAGTACATTACTTTACTCTACCACCAATAGTTTTCACACCGCATGAAAAATAATCACTTTTTCGATTATTGTGACTAAACCAAAAAAGATGGATATAATCTATGTATACTGTTTTGTAGGTATTGATAAGTACTACAAACCCCTAGTACATTACTTTACTCTACCACCAATAGTTTTCACACCGTATGAAAAATAATCACTTTTTCGATTATTGTGACTAAACCAAAAAAGATGGATATAATCTATGTATACTGTTTTGTAGGTATTGATAAGTACTACAAACCCCTAGTACATTACTTTACTCTACCACCAATAGTTTTCACACCGCATGAAAAATAATCATTTTTTCGATTATTGTGACTAAACCAAAAAAGATGGATATAATCTATGTATACTGTTTTGTAGGTATTGATAAGTACTACAAACCCCTAGTACATTACTTTACTCTACCACCAATAGTTTTCACACCGCATGAAAAATAATCACTTTTTCGATTATTGTGACTAAACCAAAAAAGATGGATATAATCTATGTATACTGTTTTGTAGGTATTGATAAGTACTACAAACCCCTAGTACATTACTTTACTCTACCACCAATAGTTTTCACACCGCATGAAAATAATCACTTTTTCGATTATTGTGACTAAACCAAAAAAGATGGATATAATCTATGTATACTGTTTTGTAGGTATTGATAAGTACTACAAACCCCTAGTACATTACTTTACTCTACCACCAATAGTTTTCACACCGCATGAAAAATAATCACTTTTTCGATTATTGTGACTAAACCAAAAAAGATGGATATAATCTATGTATACTGTTTTGTAGGTATTGATAAGTACTACAAACCCCTAGTACATTACTTTACTCTACCACCAATAGTTTTCACACCGCATGAAAATAATCACTTTTTCGATTATTGTGACTAAACCAAAAAAGATGGATATAATCTATGTATACTGTTTTGTAGGTATTGATAAGTACTACAAACCCCTAGTACATTATATTATTCTACCATCAATGCATTTCACAGCGCACGCAAATTTATGAATATGGTAATTATATTATGTAACACCTTGGTTCACAATATTGCAGTTTTCTTACGGATCCCCATTTTTTTTCAAAATCTCATATAGCCTATGGCACTCACACTGAATTAAGCTATCCATAAGTGAAAGAATTTTTAAAATCGGTCCAGTAGTTTCGGAGCCTATTCGTTACAAACAAAAAAACAAAAAAACAAAAAAACAAAAAAACAAAAAAACAAAGTTTCTCTCTTTATAATATTAGTATAGATATAACATCCACATGTCATTCTAATATTTTATATCTTATCATCCGAATTATAATATTATAGAGACATAAAGAACTACGTACTAGATAAAAATCCTTCTAATACCTAGTCATGTGGCGGGGAGCCGTGAGACCCGGCAGAGCGACATATTCTGAGACCGTGCAGAGGGTTTCGTACATGATACTCACAGTTTCGTACGTGGATCCGCCAGGGCCCGTTGACCTCCATAATCACAGATGGGTACAAATAATAGACTGCAGACAATCAGCTTTACCCGCTTTAAAACAGCTTAATAAGCATTTTTTAAGTCTAAACAGAAAGAACCTTAAAATATTGATAGGGACTATAACAGGTCACTGTCCATTGACCAAACATTTTTTCACTATAACCGCCACAGACAGCCCTCTATGCAGAGGCTGTTTCAAGGCGGAAGAAACGGTTGCCCACGCTGTCCTGGAATGCGAGGCAGTAGTCCTTCAACGTGAATCCTTGGAGCAGTGAGGTTACTCCGCGAAGCCTGCGAAGTTCCCAGGAAGCTTCTGACCTTCTGGGCGGAGTTAGGCTGGCTAGATTAGCCAGGACTTCACGCACAACGGACCAGATAAAGAGTCTAACTGCGGAAAAGGAGTCCACACACAGGAGTTTACATTTACATTTTACCCTGCAGAGGGAGATATTCGAAGTCAAAGCAGAGCGAGATATTCTGAGAGCCGGCAGCAGCACTCTCCGTTCCAAAGTTTTCCAACTACTGCAATCATCAAACCGCCGGCAAGCGTGGTGATTATGGCTAAATCCCTCCATATAAATAGTCTATGGCGTTCTACGGGAAAGGTCTATGTTCAGCAGTGGCCGTCTTCCGGCTGATGATGCTGACGACCTATTATAAATTCAAAAGTTTGTGTGTGGTCATGAATATGTTTGATACCGGAATAGCATAAAGAACAAACTGTAGGTATATGTAATTCAGATAATAACAGAGATAACCGTACTCACACGTGTGCATAGTGTAAAACATCATCCTGTCATGTATGTGTGTTTAATATGTTTATTGACATAATCTTCGCGTGGCAATAGTTTGTTAATTCTTGAACTTGGGCGATAAGATAAGCTGTATCTACGTTATTTGGGCCTAAAATTGGTCAAGATCATTATTTAGTGGTGATCTTTGCATTGTTACTAGTTTTTTTTATGATAGGGAGTAACAAGATGAGTAAATCAGGTGCCTGATGGTAAGCATCATGATTGCCCATATCGGACACAGTGCCACCCAGTGAATAATGCGCGACACTGCACTGCGCCTGTCACCCTGAGATATTACTGCTTGGTGGATGAATAACTGGCAAAGGTATGGTACTTCCCCAGACGGCCCCCTGCAGAAGAGGCCTACCACAACAGAATTTATCAAACTCAAAACTCAAACTGAAACAGATTTATTCAAATAGGTCATCTGAGACTTTTGCACGTCAATGAAGATAAACAGTACTGAGTCTACCGTGCGTTCGGAAAGATACCTTTACAAGAAGAACGCACAAAAAACTTGTAGGGCTTAATTTTTTTCAACAGATAGTTTCACAATATTTGGTTTGGTTACATTGACAGCCTCGTTGGCTCAGATGGTAGTAACTCTGCTTTCTGTGTCGCAGGGCCCGGGTTGGATCCCCGGCCAGGTCAAACATTTGTGTGCATGAACATGTCTGTTTGATCTGTGTCTGTAAGCGTATATAAGTATGTATATCAGTCATCTGGTTACCATAGTACAGGCTTCTAGCCTAGTTTGGGACCGGATGACCGTGTGTGGAAGTTGTCCCATATATTATTATATTATTCGTTTTCTTTGAAGGTACCACGTGGTGGCTATGCAGAAGTTTCCAGGCATCTTTGTCTTCTATGTACTGGTTGACTTTATATATTGTATTGTTAATTTGTTTTCTATCTGGGTCCTGCGGTTTCACCCTCGTAGTCATCGTTCCCCTAGGAATATGGGGGGGAAAGTACCCTATGTGCTATTCCAGGGTCTAAGCTGTCTACATACACCATATTTCAGCTCAATCGGTTGGGTAGTTATGGCGTGAAAAGGTAACAATCATACACGGCAAAAAACAGAGCTAGATGGCGCCGGGAGTCGAGTTAGCACACGCTAGCGTTTTTCAAAATAATAATAATAATTCATTTATTTCAGGCAATAGTACGTATAACAATAAATTATACGCACCAGAGGCCCATATTAATAAATACCTTACAGACTAACATACATAAAAACATAAACTAAAACACCTAGGTAGGGATAATTTTCTGTCTCGCCTCCCTAAAGCGCCGGAACACGATTCCTGCAGGCCAAAATTCGGGTGTTTTTTACCTATTGTTACTTTGCTAGTACGCCAATGAGGCAGTCAACGCCTTAAGGGTGCGCATAATACTAGCAAATTTGAGCTTATGTGTCACAGCACACTGCCATTCAAATTGTTATCTAAACTGTTTTGTTTAAAGTCTAATATTCCATGAGCTGTGAGCTCCGATTTTCATTTTTTACAAGATTTTTTATTTATTTACTGATAATATAAACAATCAATAAAAAGGAGTCGTTTACTCCATTTAATATCAGTCTGGCTATTTAACAGGATACAGGACCTTTTAGCAGTTTGACATAATCCTATGGAAAATTTACTAAATCGATGTTTTGTATTCCCCTGTTTCCTTCGAATACAGTAAACCTATTTAATATATTTATATTCTGATATTTTAAAGTTGAAGTAAAGTATGTCCCTATCGTTTTATTTTTTTATAAACTCTACATTTTTTGTAGTGAACGTCCAATCACGCGAGCAAAACTGCGATTTTTGGAAGTTCACTATGGGAAATCCAAGGGTTTATAAGAAAAATTAAAGTGACAGGGACATAGGTTACTTCACTATAAAAATATCAGGATTTAAATTTACGGAATGAGTTGTTTATATTCGGAGGAAACACGGGAATACAAAACATCGATTTGGTAAATTTTTCATAGGATTGTGTCAAATTCCTAGAAGGCCGTGTAGGTGGTACACTCTTAATTCATAAAAATTACTAGGGCGTTGTCGCTGATAATTCCGAGCGATTTAATAAAAACAGTAATTTTAGTGGGTGATTTGAATTTTTATTTCTGGAGAAACCGGATTATTTTCAACTAGCGACCCGCCCCGGCTTCGCACGGGTAGCAGAAGTAGGTATAGTGAACGTTTAACTGGAGTAAATTCGTGATACATTGTATTTTAATAGATATAACCCTAATGGTTTACGCAGCGCACGTAAATTAATGACTATTTCTGTTACAATGACCAAACCTTAACACATGTTATAATTTATCGTGGGCTATTTTGAAGATATTGATGAGTACTACAAACCCCTAGTACATTACTTTACTCTACCACCAATAGTTTTCACACCGCATGAAAAATAATCCCTTTTTTGATTATTGTGACTAAACCAAAAAAGATGGATATAATCTATGTATACTGTTTTGTAGGTATTGATAAGTACTACAAACCCCTAGTACATTACTTTACTCTACCACCAATAGTTTTCACACCGCATGAAAAATAATCACTTTTTCGATTATTGTGACTAAACCAAAAAATATGGATATAATCTATGTATACTGTTTTGTAGGTATTAATAAGTACTACAAACCCCTAGTACATTACTTTATTCTACCACCAATACTTTTCACACCGCATGAAAATAATCACTTTTTCGATTATTGTGACTAAACCAAAAAAGATGGATATAATCTATGTATACTGTTTTGTAGGTATTGATAAGTACTACAAACCCCTAGTACATTATATTATTCTACCATCAATGGATTTCACAGCGCACGCAAATTTATGAATATGGTAATTATATTATGTAACACCTTGGTTCACAATATTGCAGTTTTCTTACGGATCCCTATTTTTTTTTCAAAATCTCATATAGCCTATGGCACTCACACTGAATTAAGCTATCCATAAGTGAAAGAATTTTTAAAATCGGTCCAGTAGTTTCGGAGCCTATTCGTTACAAACAAAAAAACAAAGTTTCTCTCTTTATAATATTAGTATAGATAAGCTATTCCATTACTCCTGTACTACAGGATTTTCCTCTAAATATAGTATTTTAAACTGAACTAAATATACGTATTGTTCTTATTAAAGTATTAAAAACATATCTACATAATTTTGCCTAATTTTTACAATCAGCGCCCTCTTAACATACATTCACGCCTTTTTTCCCGAAGGGGTAGGCAGAGGTGTACCCAGGACTCAGTCCCATAGTAGATACACCCACGTTTCGCCAGTATGTTATTGGTCCCATGTAATAGGGGGCGAGCCTATTGCCATTTACAGGGCACAGTTCCAGACTCCAGGCAGTTATTGAGATAATTCCTAATGGAAAAATCCAATATTAAACACTTTGCCTGTCCTGGGGATGGAACCCGGGACCGCTTGATTGGCAGTCGAGTATGCGCCCTCTACGCCACCGAGGCAGTCCCCTCTTAAATAGACATAAATTGCGTGAACGATGAGAGTAAAAGCAGAGATGACGGATGATAGATTCGAATAGAAGAAGGCGTTCTGTACCGACTACATAGAGTGGGGTAAGACAGAAAGCAGTTTTATTGACGTAATAGGTCGAGACTTGGACGTATTCCAATGTTAATGTGTGCGAGACACACCACCATTATGTAATTTACAATGTAAATATACGAAATTGTTCAAACGTATTATGTTTTGAGACGAGTCCAAGTACTTTTACGAAGTGCCCGTTCTGGGTAAAACAGTTTATTTTATAGCTACCAATATATATATATATATATTGGTTAGCTGCTATAATAATATAATAATAGGGGACATCTTCCACACACGGTCATCTGGTCCCAAACAAGGCTAGAAGCCTGTACTATGGTAACCAGATGACTGATATACATACTTATATAAGCTTATAACACCCAGGCTGTCATATATATCAGGCAAATAACACGTCGACACGATTTTTATGCCTAATATCCTTAACGCTTTATAGCTCGATAGAAAAGAGTAGAAACGGAACTAATTTAAAGTGTATGTGCTGATTCAATTGTTTTTACTGTTGTAAAAGACAGTGGCGTCCCCATTATTTTCTACTAAGGTTTGCTCATTACTGCTTGGCGGGTGAATAACTGGC
Organism: Hemistola chrysoprasaria; assembly: GCA_947063395.1. Classification (NCBI taxonomy): domain Eukaryota; kingdom Metazoa; phylum Arthropoda; class Insecta; order Lepidoptera; family Geometridae; genus Hemistola; species Hemistola chrysoprasaria. The sequence continues at coordinate 5,452,956 of OX346737.1, read as the reverse complement.
AAAGGTGTGGTACTTCCCCTGGCGGCCCCCTGCAATAGAGACCTACCACTATAACGTACAACGTATGTGTGCGGGCAAAGTCTCATACATTTCTATACAAAGAATATATAAGCTTAATAAGTATGTATATCAGTCATCTGGTTACCATAGTACAGGCTTCTAGTCTAGTTTGGGACCAGAGGACCGTGTGTGGAAATTGTCCCATATTATTATTATTTTAATGAATATGGGAAAATTTCACCCACGAACGGGACTTGAACCACCACCTTCCGCACCAATCCGCGTGGTGGCACTCTATCAATGGAGCTACCGTGGAGATACTAGTCATCATATTGTATGTCAAGCGAATAGACCGTCATATATAAAAATATAAAATACTAGCTGTGCCCCGCTGTTACACCCGCGTAGTATTCGTTCCCGTGGGAATATCGGGATACAAAGTACCCTATGTGTTATTCCAGGGTCTTAACTATCTACGTACCGAATTTCAGCCCAATCGGATCAGTAGTTTTGGTGTGAAAGAGTAACAAACATCCATCTATCCATGCTCACAAACTTTCGCATTTAGACTTATTTAGAATGGATTATTACATTGGATTATTCCATTAGAAATTATCTCAATAGCTGCCTGGAGTCTGGAACTGTGCCCGGTAGATGGAAATAGGCTTGCCCCCTATTACATGGGACCAATAACATACTGGCGTAATGTGGGTGTATCTACCATGGGACTGAGTCCTGGGTACACCTCTGTCTACGCCTTCGGGAAAAAAGGCGTGAATGTATGTATGTTTTAGAATATTAATTAGCTAGTCGGAGCATATTTGCCCCTGACAGTCCTATAAAGCCCTAAAACAAGATCTATATAAATATAATATAATACTACTTAGCATAAACAATACCACAAATAATTATACCAATATTATGACGCCACATCCATATTGTGAATGTAATTTAAATTTCTATCACCAAGTTGTCCTTGAAATAATTTCGGTATAACTTATTCAAGCAACAATGTATCCAATCGCTATGACAATAAATTACAAAATTAGTTTTGTTTTAACATGTGCGTACAATCGCATAACAAATTATGCGAAAGTCACGACTATTGACTATTGGACAGCTTCCAATCGAACATAATTTAGGTAGGTACCTAATACCAGCCGTGGGACTGTCTGAATTATGATGCTACAAGCAGCCGGGGCGTCCGTCTTGACGGTACAATTTCTATAGGCTAGACAGAGACGAATAGATAGAGATACGCGATAGAACATAACATACATTCACGCCTTTTTCCCGAAGGGGTAGGCAGAGGTGTACCCAGGACTCAGTCCCATAGTAGGATACACCCACATTTCGCCAGTATGTTATTGGTCCCATGTAATAGGTGGCGAGCCTAATGCCATCTACCGGGCACAGTTCCAGACTCCAGGCAGTTATTGAGATAATTCCTAATGGAAAAATCCAATATTTAACACTATGCCTGACCTGGGGATGAACCCGAGACCTCTTGATTGGCAGTCGAGCATGCGCCCTCTACGCCACCGAGGCAGTCACGAGGACACGATAGAAAGAGATTTTATATAAATATATGAGTATATATTTATATATATTTATAATATATTACAATATATAATATATTTACAGTATTCATATAAGGACATGAAATTATTAAAAGGCAATTTATTTAATAAAAAATTAAATGACTGGCTATTATGCAACTGCTTTTATAGCGTTAAGGAATTTTTGGACTTTCGTAGAGATTTTAAATAATATTTGCACGTCTGCTTGCAGGCTGAATGCAGTGACATAGTTTTAAGATACCGAACAACCTTTGTTATTATGCATTCTCGCAAATAAACATTTGATTGATTGATTGATATAAAACTAAACGAATTTTTATATTTATATAAAACTGTAAAGTGATTCATACATTATATAGACGACTTTCACTACGATGCATTGTAATTTTTTCATGCCGGTTCTTACCGGTCAAAACGATTAAAAAAATATGTGATATTCTAAACCTGCCACAGCAAAATTTATAAAACAGTCGGTGGTTTCAGTTCGATTAATCAAAATTAAATTATAAATATAAAAAAGTAGCTCATTTTTTATTACTTACAAAAATACAGTACAGACAGCCTCGATGGCACGGACTGCCACAGAACAGATAATAATACTACGTATAGAATGGACACTAACTCAGCTTTCTGTGCCGCAGGCCCCGGGTTCGATCCCCGGCCAGGTCAAACATTTGTGTGCATGAACATGTCTGTTTGATCTGTGTCTGGGTGTTATAAACTTATTTATATAAGTATGTATATCAGTCATCTGGTTACCATAGTACAGGCTTCTAGCCTAGTTTGGGACCAGATGACCGTGTGTGGAAGTTGTCCTATATTATTATTATTTTAACTGTAAAATCACGTCTGTAAAATTACATAATCAGCAAAATTTCGTAAACGGCCCTTTAATAAAGTAGATTTTTTATGGGATTTGTTCTATAACCACATGTTTTTGATTCCAGCATGTCGCGCGATAGAACATCTCGGCGGTTCTACCGCACGGAATCCACTCACGACCTCACTTCGTTCATGGACCGAGGGCAGACCGCCTGCGACGAGAACCGGTGGACCTTCGAAACGGCCTGGGAGGCTGCTAATAAAGGTACCCTTACTGTCCTAATGCCACTTTTAGATTGGATTAGATTAGATAACACTTTATTGATACCACAGACCACAATACAAAACAATAATATCATTTTTTTTAACTTATAACAGTGTAACAACCACACACAACCAAATACCACATCCTATCCTACTAAGGTGAACAAAACGCTTGCGAGTTTAACTCACCTCCAGCGCCATCTAGCGCGGGTTTGTTTAGATTGATGGATGGATGTTTGTTACTCTTTCACGCCAAAACTACTGAACAGATTGGGCTGAAATTTAGTATGCAGGTAGCTTAGACCCTGGAATAACACATAGGGTACTTTTTTCCCCGATATTCCCTCGGGAACGAAGACTACCCGGGTGAAACCGCGGGCACAGCTAGTAACACATAACCATCGTGCACCTCCGGAGCGCGGATGTGTAAAGTTCCCTGGGCAAAAAAAAAATGTTAAGGCATACGTATGTATGCATAGTGTAGGGTTCCATACCTAGATACCAAGAACATACAGCGTGATCTATTAGTTCCTTGCGCAAAGCATGGAAATATGCAGTAAACTAGCCATAACTTTTGATTGCATTAACTTACAGGTATGATTTTTTAACAGCCACAAGTGACCGTAGATCTGAGTAGTTGATATCAATATCAACTTGATACTTCCACGCGTTCTCGTTAAAAAGTTTTGACAGACGAAGAGACAGACAGACTGACAGACGGAAAACAATGGTACGGTTTTGAGGTGCGGAACCCTAAAAAGATAAGGGTTAAATTGGGTATTTTAAGCCCTACGGTCCTGGAGGTTGTTGGTTTGTCTAGCAGTCGCAGTGCTTATCTGTGTATCTGTTATTTTTGTAGTGGTAGGCCTCTTTTGCAGCGGACCGCCTGGGGAAGTACCACAGCTTTGCCAATATTATGTGCAAACATTATTGTGTTCCGGTCTGAAGGGCAATGATACCAGCGAAATTACTGGGCATGATAAGTTTCAACAACTAATATCTCAGGGTGACAGGCGCAGTGCAGTGCCGCGCAGGATTTAGAATTTTAAAACACCGTGTGGCACTGTCTGATATGATGCTTACCATCAGGCACCTGATTTGCTCGTCGTGTTACTCGCTATCATAAAAAAAAAACGTTTTAAAACCATTGTACGCACAATTGCTCGTATCTTGTGGCCTAGGTCTTCAAGGCAGGTTAGCATGAAACTTAAGTCCTATTGTGCTTATCCAAGACGCGTAGCTCAGAACTAGATCGTCTTGTTTCTTCCTTATTGTTATTCAATACCACAAAGAAGAACATCTTGTTTATGCAAAGGTCTTGTAATGAAACATGTTTCACAGAAAAGGCTCCTTGGCCTTCAACAAAATTAACATGGTAGATTTTTTAAAAGGGTTTTTAGGGCCATCTCCTATCTCCTAAGGCGAATTTTAAAATATGTTGAAAGGAGTCATGTGAATTAAAAATGCATGATTACATTTAAAGAAAAATTACTCGCGCCGTTGAGTTACCGGCTTTAGAATAGTGCTCCACCCTCTCTACCCGTGGTTGCCGTAAGAGCCGGCTAAGGGTTAACAGATCTAGAGGAGGCAGCAGCGTCCTCTGCAACAAATCATCGAACTGCGCTCGACAACCCGCACAAGTGTGTCGAGTATTGGCAAAGCCCCCCTTTATGGGGAAGGCCTATGTTTAGTAGTGGATTACCAACGGCTGAGATGATGACTCGCGCCGGGAATCAAACAAGTTTATTTTGGAAAAAATATCAAACCTGTATTATTGCACCATCTGATAGTGTCATTAAAAAACACATCATTTTTGGGAAGGAATAATTTTTGGGTAATAAAGATAGTGTTACATATTGGATTTTTCCAATAGTTATCCAATAACTGCCTGGAGTCTGGAACTGTGCCCGGTAGATGGCAATAGGCTCGCCCCCTATTTCATCGTACCAATAACATACTGGCGAAATGTGGGTGTCTACTATGGGAGTGAGTCCTGGGTACACATCTGCTTACTTACCCCTTTGGGAAAAAGGCGTGATTGTACGTTATGTCAGGCCTAAGACACTCCGCTGAAGCTACAACTAGCCGGGGCGTCCGTTTTTACGGTACAATATCCATGGGCTAGACAGAGAGAACAGATAATGATACGCGATAGAAAGAGAGGCAGCTTGTATGTGAATAGAACGATAGTTGTGCTGTGTGATCTGAATTGCTCTTTATTGCGTCGAAGCTAAAGTCGCAATTTATTTAAATGATTTTATGGAGTGTCGCTTCTGTCTCTTTAGTATTTTGTGGTTACGTTAACAGGATACAGGACCTCTTAGCAGTTTGACACAATCCTATGGAAAATTTACGAAATCGATGTTTTGTATTCCCCTGTTTCCTCCGAGAATAATTAATTTTATCCATAAATTGATATCTTGAAAATTAGAAGATGAATTAGGCTATGTCCCTGTTATTTTATTTTTGTTCCTAAACTCTTCATTTATTTCTAGTGAACGTCTGATTACGCGAGTTTGTAGAAAAATTAAAATGACAGGGTCATGCTCACTCAAGACCTAGATATTATAAAAAAAAAAAACCATTGCTCTGACGCAGTTATCTAGGGAGGAAACACGGGAATACGTTTGTATGGAATATCACCCCTCATGTAACCTCTTAAGATAGTGTTTAGTGCGACAGTGATAGCGCTCTACGAAGCTGCATCAGACTATCTCTCTCTTGAGCTCGATGTGCATTATTTATTCGCTTATCCTTCTTCCTTCTAATATTATAAATCTCAATTTTCAGTACAATGTTACGCTGACGTTTGTAACAGGTGAACAAAACGCTTGCGAGTTCTAACTCACCTCCAGCGCCATCTAGCGCGGTTTTGGTTACATTGATGGATGGATGTCAAAGCCAAACTCGAAAAGTTTTTATTATGTATTTATACACTCTTGCACGTCCACAAAATACAACCGTACAACATTCTCCTTTAGCCCGATTTATTTCCCGATGAATGTTTGTAACTCTTTCACGCCAAAACTACTGAATGGATTGGGCTGAAATTTGGTAGTGTAGGGTTATTATATAATGCGTGTATGGGGACATCCACGTTGTCAGGTTGGCCGAGTGTAGGGTTGATGTTATTTTGTGACGCGCATGCTACGGATTCTGTGAACGTTTTGGTGGTTTTATGGAAAGTATTAATGGCAACGTGTGGTTTAAGGCAAATCTATGGCATATGCGAGGGCGCGATGGCTACACAGGGAGGGGGATGCCAGCGCGACAGATGATTGTAGACACAGATCACTATATTAGTACTACGTATCGTAGTACTTGTAGAGCGAGATTGAAGATGGTGGGCTTGGAATAAATCATGTAAAATATGCTGAAGTGTTCGATATTATTTAATGGAAAAGGCACGGCTACAGTATGTAGGTAGCCCACGGAAACGATGTCTACGCGGAGCCCAGCTAGTACATTAATAATGGTGTTTATTTTCAGTTGGTGGCATTTACACAGTGATCCGGTCAAAGGCTTATGTGTCTACTGAGGAGATGGGCGACAACTATTGCTTGCTAGGTAAGTAGAATAGAAGAGAATTATAACAATTTTCATTTCTCATAATCAAAAAGTCCGTAATTTTTGCGTACCAGAGCGGGGCTGAAATAACTTTTTTTTAGTGGTAGGCCTCCTTTGCAGGGGGCCGCCTGGGGAAGTACCACACCTTTGCCAGTTATTCATCCGTCAAGCAGTAATGTGCAAACATTACTGTGTTCCGGTCTGAAGTGCAATGTTACCAGTGAAATTACTGGGCATGACGAGTTTCAACAAGTAATATCTCAGGGTGATAGGCGCAGTGTAGTGCCGCGCAGAATTTTTAACTATAAAACACTGAGTGGCACTGTGTCTGATATGGGCAATCATGATGCTTACCATCAGGCACCTGATTTGCTCGCCTTGTCACTCACTATAATAAAAAAACCCTGTGTTTGTGTTGCCAGGTCCATTTAAAGAACAATGTGCTCGTACAGAAGTAGAAGAGGCAGATTTCCCGCCGAATTCTCCTTTGACTACTGCGGTCAATGTGATGAGAGGCAAAGGTTATAAGGTAAAAATTACCCGGACACATTGATATAATAATAATAATATGGGACCACTTCCACACACGGTCATCTGGTCCCAAACTAGGCTAGAAGCCTGTACTATGGTAACCAGATGACTGATATACATACTTATATACGCTTATAACACACAGGGACAGATCAAACAGACATGTTCATGCACACAAATGTTTGACCTGGCTGGGGATCGAACCCGGGGCCTGCGGCACAGAAAGCAGAGTTACTACCATCTGAGCCAACGAGGCTGACAAATAAAAATGTCAACGAGACCATAAAGAAAAGAGGATATAGTGTCATTCTCCCAGTGTTTACTCAACAACTGGCACGTGCAATTTGCTCAATGTTCAGTTTGCACAGTGACATATAATGAATAAGAAAGATAGAAAGAGGTACCTAAGACCGAAGTGCGACCGAGACAACAATATTATTCGCTCGTACGACCTTACTTTACTGACATGGACATAACGGAACCTAATTTGAGGTTTCCATTTTCGAGAAGCCAGTACCTCATCTCCCGTTTTCTTTATATCAATGCTCGGACATATTTATTTCCTAATTGTTCTAAGGATCCATACCTTAAAAGGAAGAACCCTTACAACATCACTTTGTTGTCTGTCTGTCTGTCAAGACACTTTTAAACAGGAACGCGTGGAGGTATCAAGTTGAAATTGATATCAACTACTCAGATCTGCGGTCCCTTGTGGCTGTAAAAAAATCATACTTCTAAGTTAACGCAATCAAAAGTTATGGCCATTTATTGCATATACGCCACGCGGCTACTTTCATCCCGAGGACCGCTAAGGAGTGGAATTCTCTACCGGCGTACGTCTTCCCACTTAAATATGATCTTGGGGTCTTCAAGAGAAGAGTGAATAATTATCTTCTAGGAAAGCGTGCTCCATCTTAGGCCTCATCTTCACTTTCCATCAGGTGAGATTGGGGTCAACGCTGACCTACATAATTAAAAAAAATAAAAAAAATTGCCTTGTTGGCTCTGATGGTAGTAACTCTGCTTTCTGTGCCGCAGGGCCCGGGTTCGATCCCCGGCCAGGTAAAACATTTGTGTGCATGAACATGTCTGTTTGATCTGTCTCTGTGTGTAATAATCCTATATAAGTATGTATATCAGTCATCTGGTTACCATTTTGAGAAATAAATAGTACAAGCTTCTAGCCTAGTTTGGGACCAGATGACCGTGTGTGGAAGTTGTCCCTTATAAAAAAAAAATTCCATACTTTGCTATGCAGGGGACTAAAAGCTCTACGGTACATCCTCCATGTTTACTGTAGTTTGCAACTAGATGGCGTTGTGCTAGATGGCATGGAACTACACTATGGATACATACGTCTTAACAATTTTTTTTGCCAGCTTCACACCGGAACATGGCTGGTAGATGGCAACCCTCAAATAATCTTATTCGACATCGGCTCCGGCGCCTGGCAACTGGACTCGTACAAACAAGAGCTGTGGGACACCACTTCCGTGGGCATCCCACATTTGGACATCGAGGCCAACGACGCGGTTATATTGGGTTTTATGGTGGCCCAGTTTCTTACCGAGGTAATTCTTATTCTAATTCAATTTTCAAATTTAGTTTTAATATGAAGTTTTTCTCGCTTCTTTTTCTGACTGCGTCGGTGGCGTAGTGGGCGCTCGACTGCCGATCCCGGGTTCGATCCCCAGGTTTTTTTTTATGATAGTGAGTGACAAGACGAGCTAATCAGGTGCCTGATGGTAAGCATCATGATTGCCCATATCAGACACAGTGCCAACCAGTGTTTTCAAATGCTCAATTCTGAGATATTAGTTGTTAAAACTCGTCGTGCCCAGTAATTTCGCTGGTAACATTGCCCTTCATACCGGAACACAGTAATGTTTGCACATTACTGCTTGGCGGATGAATAACTGGCAAAGGTGTGGTACTTCCCCAGGCGGCCCCCTGCTAAAAAGACCTGTCACTACAAAAAGAAAATCTAAAAGTGTTGCCAACTCCATAGTAAAATCTCCCAATAATTCTCCCATCCTCCCCACAGTTCCGTAAAGCGGCCGAAGATTACAGCGACACTCCGCCGCGTGTTGTCGCACATTTCCACGAATGGCAAGCTGGCGTCGGACTTATTATGCTCAGGTACTGTAAGCATTAATTTTAATTCGATTCAATTCTTATTTTGTGGCTTGTAAAAGTACATAAAACACCACAACTTAGACAATGACGCGTAGGAAGATTGAACATCAAACGAAGGAAATTAACCAATAAGTGCTTTTGAATTTTGAACACAATCAGCAATCATATTCTACAGCTTGATACAATAATAATATTTACTACCTCGACTGCCTCGGTGGCGTAGAGGGCGCATGCTCGACTGCCAATCAAGAGGTTCCGGGTTCGATCCCCAGGTCAGGCAGTGTTAAATATTGGATTTTTCCATGAGGAATTATCTCAATAACTGCCTGGAGTCTGGAACTGTGCCCGGTAGATGGCAATAGGCTCGCCCCCTATTACATGGGACCAATAACATACTGGCGAAATGTGGGTGTATCTACTATGGGACTGAGTCCTGGGTACACCTCTGTCTACCCTTTCGGGAAAAAGGCGTGAATGTATGTTATGTTGTTATGTGTTATGTAATATTTACTAAGTATATATACGAGTACAACAAATTGCAATCTATACACAAAGTTATATAACATATTACTAATACAGTTTTAAATAAATCTGTGAAACATCGAAAAGCACGGACCGGCAAGCGCAGCGTAGGACGTCTACCCACACGGTGGACAGACGATCTGATAGGGACGGCAGGAACTCGCTGGAGGCGGGCCGCTTACAACCGGACTGGACCGGACTGGATGGAAATCTATGGGGGAGGCCTATGTTCAGCAGTGGACGTCCTATGGCTGAGATGATGATGATGATTGATGATGATGAATATGAGCTACCATGACTCTTTAAGAATCTGTAGACGTGTAATGAATTCATTACACGTCTGTCACGTTATGTCATTTGCTTTTATAAATCGCCAGCAATTTAAAAAGTGTCTGTAGAGCGTTTGATGTGTCATCTTTGTGCGTCTGCAAACCAGGAAGACAAAAGCCTGACCTAAGAATCGAACCGTCATGATCGGCAGGAGATTTTAACACCACTACGTCACCATTTCACTCATTTTATGTTATTTTGTTTTAGAGTCCGTCACGTAGATGTCGCCACTGTTTTCACAACTCACGCAACTTTGTTGGGGAGATATTTGTGCGCTGGCAACACTGACTTCTATAACAATTTGGATAAGGTAACTGTTTTCATACAAATTCTTATAATAAGGTATACTTGAGTAGGTGCAAAATACATGCAAAAGTAAGCAAATTAGATGAAAATCAAATTTAATTGGTGGAAAAATATGTACTGACTTAAGGGTGAATGTAATTTCAACGTAAAACTTAAAAACTCAAACTCAAAGATTTTTATTTAATAAGTCTTAAAAAGACATTTTTAAACGTCAATAAATATTACCTATAACTAGAAAGGTATCTATCGCGCGTTCGGAAATATACCTCTACAAGAAGAACGCGCAAGAAACTTTTTCTTCTTTTATGGTCCCACACGAATGTATTGCTAGTGTCAAGTTTTGTATTTATTGCCTTACACGGGACATTCATGGACTCACGCGTTAGTGTTTTTGCCAGTGTCAAGTTATATAAATTTTCAAGTTAATATGGTCAATTAAGTTAATTCAGAGTCAAGGCAATCCCGGTCAAGTCACAGCTCTAGTAAAGTGGTGGTCTGTACAAGAAGCTGCCGGAATTTTGGTGGGAACACGAAAAATCACATTTCAACTCTCACATCACTTGCCAAGAGACTTGTGTATCTTCGAAAACACTTAACACGTAATATTCCACCATTATTACTCGTTAAACACTCAAAAATGCACCGATAATTGATAAAGATACGGGAGCCAAACTGTACTCTTCGGCTTCCCCCCAAAACTTAATTTTTTTTATTTTAGGTGTATTATTAAAAGTATGTTTATCTCTTTCTAGTTCTCAGTAGATGAGGAGGCAGGAAAGAGACAGATATACCACAGATATTGTATGGAGCGCGCGGCCGCGCATATGACACATATTTTCACAACCGTGTCAGATATTACAGGTTAGTACGGATTTTGGCTTTTAGGAAAATTGGCTTAGTATAAAAATCCCCCTCGTGACCTAAAATCCCCCTCGTGACCAAAAATCCCCCTCGTGACCAAAAATTCCCCTCGTTTTATTTATTTTATGAGATAATAGAGAGATTGAGCTGTAGTGGTAGGCCTCTTTTGCAGGGGCCTGCCTGGGGAAGTACCACACCTTTGCCAGCAATTCATCCGCCAATCAGTAATGTGCAATCATTACTGTGGCATGACAAGTATCAACAACTAATATCTCAGGGTGACAGGCGCAGTGCAGTGCCGCGCAATATATTGAATTTTAAAACACTGGGTGGCACTGTGTCTGATATGGGCAATCATGATGCTTACCATCAGGCGCCGGATTTACTTGTCACTCACTATCATAAAAAAAAATATTATTAATAAAATAACTAAAAATAGTCATATTAATCGCCTCACATATTACATACAAGATAGTTAGAAAAAAGTTTGCGTTTTTAACTTTTTTACACCAGATTGTAGCTGGATTGGTCATAATTAACTTAATATATAAATAAATTATTATAATGCCGTGGAGTTACCTGCTTTAGAATAGTGCTCCACCCTCTCTCCCCGTGGTTGCTAAGGGTTAACAGATCCAGAGGAGGCAGCGTCCTCTGCTACAAACCATCGAACTGCACTCGACAACCGCACAACAATCCGCCTACAGAACATACAGCGCCATCTATTAGTTCCGTACGCAAAGTATGGATACATGCAGTAAAATGGCCATAACTTTTGATTGCGTTAACTAAGAAGTATGATTTTTTTACAGCCACTAGGGGCGGCAGATCTGAGTAGTTGATATCAATTTCAACTTGATACCTCCACGCGTTCCCGTTAAAAAGTGTCTTGACAGACAGACAACAAAGTGATCCTATAGCACTCGTTAGCTCAGATGGTAGTAACTCTGCTTTCTGTGCCGCAGGCCCCGGGTTCGATCCCCGGCCAGGGGGGCTATTGGCGTTCTTTATAGTCACCAGTCGCTATCAGGCTTGAGTCTTTATGTTCTGTGGCTTGAGTTAGTGACAAAGACGTTCTACCCTTCTAACAAGACTGTGCACTGTCAAATTTGGAGGAGAAAAAAGGAAAAGGATAGACAGTGCGAGCGGTTCTCACTCGGGACCGATACAGTGCACAGTCTACTTAGTAAGTTTATCATAATGTCTTTGGTTAGTAACCGGACTTTGACATTTGTAGTTAATGTCGACAGTTCGACTTCGGGCGCCGTGCAAGTCAGACGTGTCGCTAATTCTGAAGATTAACAGTTAGACGAATTCCAATCTTACATATAAGAAAATAAGTTACATAATCCACTACAAAGTGTTAAGTGTTTACGACAGTTTTATCTCCGTGAGAGAGCTTAGGAGTGACAATAACAAAGATCAACATGAGTGTGGTACGCTCGCCTACTGGAAGTGGCACTAGCAGTGTGGGACGATGCGATTCTCAACCAAACCTAACGTATGAAGACTCGAGAGCCGAATTCTTAGATGTACAACGACCTCATTTTCGAAATAAACGTAAACAGCCAGATGATAGTGAAAATTTCATTCGAAATGATGTTAGTGAGATGCGAAAACAGATGACACAAATGATGAATATGATTACAGCGCTTACCACCAACCAAAAGGAATTTACTCAAAAAATTACTGAAGACGTTACTACAATCAAGGAGCAAATAGTCGAAATAAAAACCACAACTAATAATCTCGCCATTGAGCAAAGCGTAATAAAATCAGAGATGCAAACGCTGCGGAACGAAAACAAAATTATAGAAAACAAAGTGGAAGCCCTTAAACATACAGTAGAAGTGCTCAATGCAACTTATGTATCAGATTCCTCAACGTCAAGTAGTTCAAATAAAACTCAAGAGAATATCATTATTGAAATCAGCGAACGCGAGTGGAGAAGCCGAAACATCATCATAAGAGGCATCCCTGAACCTGCATCTATGAGTCGTGTTGAACGCTTAGCCCTGGACAAAAAAGAAGTTGTTATGTGTACTAAGCGGACCAATGCAGATTGTCCAGAGCCGGAAAAGATTATGCGCTTAGGAAAATATTATCCCGGAAAGTGCCGCCCTCTCAGAGTGTGCTTCAAAACTCATGAAGTTGCCAAAACAATCCTTCGAAATCAAGCTGCAGCCAAACTTAACAACGACACTATTAAAATTTATTCGGACCAGACGCCTCAGCAACAAACCTTTTACAAGAATTTGAAAGAGGAGTTATTGCATCGCATCAAGAATGGAGAACATGACTAGACCATAAAATATGTAAGGGGAATCCCTAAAATTGTGTCTGTACCATCAAAAAACGACAAACAATAGCTTCAACTGCAATAAAATCATCACGAAGTCATCCTGAACATGAAAATATTACTTATCAATTAGTGGATTCTTACAATATTATCAATACCAGCAAAAAGTCATTAAAATTTCTATATGCCAATGTACGCAGCATTATGAAGCCTGGTAAATTTGACGAATTAAAATGCGTGATAAATGCTTTTCGTGTACGGTTACATGTTGTGATACTGTCCGAAACATGGATAAAGTCAGAAGAAGAAGGAAAAAGACTACAGATTTCAGGATATACTCATTACTTCAACTTTAGACCAAACTCAAGAGGCGGAGGCGTATCGATTTTTGTTATTAATGATATTAAGCATAGTTTTATAGAAGACCAATATGAAAATGACAATCATTATCTTTGGGTTCATATAGATAAACTTTCCTTGGACATAGGTGCCATTTACAGACAACCTAAGCCTGCCAATCTTAACAATTTTTTAGATATCTATTCAACTCAACTGCATAAAAGAAAGAGAGGAGTGGCCTTTGGAGACTTTAATATAGATCTGCTGAAATCTGCCGAACGTGCTACAACTCTGTACAACGAAACACTACAAGAAACTGGATATAAAGCCCTAAACAAAATACACCCGGACTATTGTACCAGAGAAGCAAATACAAAAAAATCAATCTTAGACCATGTAAGTTCAAACTTAAAAGAAACAGACTTTTCCATCACTTTAATTGATACACCTATGTCAGACCACAAACAAATATTTTTTGAAATCAAAAGACAGGAACCTAAACCTCCAGAAAAGATATTCTATGAAGCGATTGACTATAATAAATTGGAAAACATTATGAAAATAGACATAGATAATAACAAAAATAACACCATATATGAAGTACTAGAAAAAAGGTTGATAGACAGTATAGAAAAATGTAAAATTACCAAGACCAAACATGTAAACCCGCCCAAACAAGAATGGATAGATAAAGTAATAATAAATCAAATAAACCAAAGGAATATATTATGGAGAGAATATATAAATAACCGAAATGACAAGAAAAAAGAAGAAAATTTTGTTAAAAAACGAAATGAAGTTTCAGAGAATATACAATATACTAAAAGTCAATACTACCTAAAAGCTTTTGGAGCATGTAAAAAGAAACCGAAGAAAATGTGGACACTTATAAGAAGCCTTTCACTAAACAAAGTCATAGAAGGAACATCACCTAGTAAACTTAAAACTAACGATGGTCTTGTCATAACTGATTTAAAAGAAATATGTGAACATTTTAATTTATTCTTCTCAAATGTTGGTTCAAACCTGGCAGAGAAAATAATTAGCTCATTATCTGGTAACGCAACTATAAATAACATGGTGAGCACAACTGGAAGTTCTAACATTTTTGATAAAATGCCATTAACTACAACTGATGAGGTAGCGAAAATAATACATAACTTAAAGACTAACACTAGCTCAGGTATTGATGGTATTAACACAAAATCCATTAAATGTGTAGCAAATCTAATATGTGAGGAACTTAGTGGTTGCATTAATAGGTGTCTAGAAGATGGTACTTTCCCTGATAATCTGAAAATAGCTAAAGTCTCGCCAATATTTAAAACTGGTAGTAGAACAGATCCTGGAAATTATCGACCCATTTCTGTTTTATCGATTATCTCTAAGGTATTTGAAAGAGTGCTTTATAATCGGCTTGAATATTTTTTAAACTCAGTTAATTTTCTGTATGACAAGCAGTATGGCTTTAGGCCCCGGTCAAATACACTCTCGGCTTCAGTAGATATAATTACTAAGATAAAACTAAGCATTGACAAAAAACAGATAGCTTTAGGTGTATTTATAGATTTGAGAAAAGCCTTCGACACCGTAAGTCATAAGCTACTACTCAATAAACTCAATGAAATTGGTATTACTGGCTCAGCGCTGGAAATATTCAATTCATACTTAAAAAATCGTAAACAGGTAGTTACAATAGACAAAATTAAAAGTAAACTTAATAATATAACTTATGGCGTGCCACAAGGCTCAATATTAGGACCACTTCTATTTTTGATTTACATAAATAGTATACATCAAATTGGGTTAAGAGGAGATGTGACACTTTACGCTGATGACACCAGCTTGTTCTACTTTGGAAAATCCATAGAGACTATAACAGCAGATGCACAACATGACCTAGACCAATTGAATAAATGGTTCCAAAACAACTTACTTACTATTAATATTACTAAAACTAATTACATTATTTTTAAAGCAGTCAATAAGAATATTCCAAATTTTACACCATTGCATATTAATAACGTTATTATCACCAGAGTGTACCAAGAGAAATACCTTGGCTTAATCCTAGACAGCCACTTGACGTGGAAACCGCATATACTTAAATTGAGATCCAAAATAATATCGCTTACAGGATTGCTGCGTGGGGTTGTGAGATGTCTTCCACAACAAGTGCGATACACTATCTATAACTCTCTTGTCAAGCCACACATTGATTATTTGGTGGAGATATGGGGCAATGCTGCCAAAACAAACCTAAATGCAGTACAAATAGCTCAAAACAAATTAATTAAGAGGTTGTTTCACTACGACTATCTCACTCCCACTGCAAAATTGTATAAAGAAACTAAACTACTGAACGTCCAACAAACCTATATATACCATACCTGCATCTTAATACGCAAAATTTTAACAAAAAATATACACACACATATAACTTTTACAAAAAGGCAACAATTCCAAAAAATCAGACTAAGAAATGCTAATGACATTAATCTACATACACCGCGAACCAAGCATGGAAAAAATAATATTATGTATGAAGGAGCTAAATTATACAATAAACTACCTAAAGATATTAAACAGGCAAAAACATTATGCACCTTTAAGAGACTATTAAAATTTCACATAACAAGGACCACATTTTAGAAATTGCTTTATTTTTATTTGTTTATTTGTTTTTTATTAGAGTTATAATTTTATATATATAACATTAAATATTTTATCTTAAAATTAAATCAAGTATTGTATCAAGTTGGCCTCTTCAAATATAATTTTAAATTAACATACAAGCCAGGCATCTAATAAATATAATAAATTATATTATAGTGTAATGAATATTGGTTAACTAGGTATATATAGTATAAATATCTATTTAAAGTATTGCTAATTAAGTAAAGCAAATTATATAATATCACTTAATAAATCCATACATTACAAAGTGCATGTCACTTCCAGTTGCGTTTATTCCATGAGCGTAGATAACTTGTTTACTGCAATGTATCGCCCGACGCAGCGTGATGCGTCATGCAGTCGGCCGGTTCGAACGAACGTCAACGTCGTCAGTACTATACTGGGTACTCCACCCAGTATGCTACCCGCTTTTATTATCTTTAGTTCATAAAACTGTTAAATGTCTAGTTTTATGATAAGAAATTACATTCTTTAACTGTTGTACGTTAGATTAGTGCCCACTTAGTTATTATAATCTTATAAGTTAGTATAAGCCCACAAAATTGCTACTATTTTTATGTTTATTTTTCTCATGTAAGTGAATTTTATTCTTTTTGAGAAAATAAAAATATTCTTAAACCCGAATGTCAAATCAAGATAATAGTCACTAAAGTGATAGTCACCAAGAACGCCAATAGCCCCACAGGTATATGTTGGAACTGGCTCGCATTCGGCGCATCAGAGATGCCGTTCTCTTCCGCATTACTGATGCGAATCCGTGAATAATGTGTTATCTAATAAAAAATAATATGAGACAACTTCCACACACGGTCATCTGGTCCCAAACTAGGCTAGAAGCCTGTACTATGGTAACCAGATGACTGATATACATATATAAACTTATAACACCCAGACACAGATCAAACAGACATGGTAATCTAATCTAATCTAAAACATAATTGTTGCCAGGATACGAAGCGGAGCATCTGTTGAAACGTAAACCAGATTTCATTACGCCGAACGGTTTGAACGTAAAGAAATTCTCGGCTTTACACGAATTCCAAAACCTGCACGCACTCGCCAAGGAAAAGATCAATGAATTCGCCCGAGGACATTTCTATGGGTAAGTATAGGTCGACAGAAAAGAGTAGAAACGGAACTTATTTAAAGTGTATGTGTTGATTAAATTGTTTTTACATCTCTCATATTCGGTAAGTAGGTCCTTATTACCCCCAAATGGGGCTTGTAAGTGACCAATTAGCGCTCTAGGGTAATAATGTAGCTAGAAAAGCCCTAGGGCGGTAAGTAATTAAAAAAAAACTTCACTTTCAAAAAGTTTGCGTACATCTAACCATCATACTGGCAATAGACATCATGCATTCAGGCCAATGACAAAAGAGGTCGCTTCGCTATTCCTTGTCTTCGTATGAGTATAATAGTCATCAATTTTAAATATCGAACTACGAAGCTCAATTTCGTTCTTGAAAAAAATAATTTAAAAAAGAGATGAAAAAAGGCGGGAATAGAAAACTTTTACTTTAAAATGTTTTATTCTTGTAATGCCGGTGTTTTTCTACTTACCTCACAATCGAGATGTAAAGCAGAGTAGTTAGCTCGGGTGTAAGCATCAATTGCACCCTCGAAGTATAGGCGCACGAGCGCAGCGAGGGCGCCTAAATATCTCGGGCTGCAATTGATGCCTTACAGCCCTTGGCTACTAATCTACTATTACTCTTGTAAAAGACAGTGGCGCCCCCATTATTTTCTATTCTTTTTTGTCGAACCATAACCGTTTCACAATTCTTATTTTGTCTTGTTTGAGAGGTTAGTATTTATTTTTTATGATAGTGAGTGACAAGACGAGCAAATCAGGTGCCTGTTGGTAAGCATCATGATTGCCCATATCAGACACAGTGCCACCCAGTGTTTTAAAATTCTAAATTCTGTGCGGCACTGCACTGCGCCTGTCACCCATATGACATATGACATATGAGTTGTTGAATCTCATCATGTCCAGTAATTTCGGTGGTAACATTGCCCTTCATACCTGAACACAGTAATGTTTGTACATTACTGCTTGGCGGATGAATAACTGGCAAAGGTGTGGTACTTCCCCAGGCGGCCTCCTGCTAAAGAGGCCTACCACTACAAAAATAATTATAATTATTATAATGTAAGGTCTATAAATTATTTTAATATTATTTACAATGATTAAGTATAATTATGTGGACTATGGATGTAATGTCTGAGAATAAAACATTTTTATTTATTATTTTTGTTATTTATATTTTTTTATTATTATATATATATATATATATTTTTATTATATATATAAAATATTATATATTTTATATTTTTATTTTATTATGTATATTAAATATTTATTATGCCAGAGGTCTTTCCTAATGCGATCAACTCCCGACACTCTTTCCATTTTTTTTTATTTTATGTTATTTCATATTATTTCAATAATACTATTAATAATAATAATTTTATTTTATTGTAATTTCACTTTGCTTTATAATGTTGTAATTTTTGTTTATTTGATTTAGTTTTCTTTTTATTTCATTGATTTGATGTAATGTAATTTGATTTAATTAAGAAAAAAAACATACATTCACGACTTTTTACCCGAAGGGGTAGGCAGAGGTATACCCAGGACTAATTTAATTAATTAATTAATTTAACAGTATAAATTTAATTTTGTTTAATTGGATTTTATTGATTTAATTTAACTTCATTTAAAGTAATTTAATTTTAATTTTATTTTCAATGTATTGATTAAGTATGGACTTTGGATGTAATATCTGAAAATAAAACATATTTTATTATTTTTTATTAAAATTTTGATTTTATTTCATTGGCTTAATAAGACTCTCAAAACATGATCATCATCATCATCATCTCAGCCATAGGACGTAGACTGAACATAGACTCTCAAATGTTTAGAGCCCAGCCTCGTTGGCTCAGATGTTAGTACCTCTGCTTTCTGTGCCACAGGCCCCGGGTTCGATCCCCGGCCAGGAACCCGCGGCTAAGAAGGCAGGGGTACTACCCACTGTGCCAACTAGCCAGTTATATATATTTCTTTAGTATTAGTAAATTTTTTTAATATATTTCAGCCATTTCAATTTTGACCTGGACAAAACTCTTTACTACTTCATCGCGGGCCGATACGAGTTTGGTAACAAAGGGGCGGATATCTTCATCGAAGCTTTGGCTCGGCTTAACCATTATTTGAAGGTGAGCTATAATGTGAAAACAATGTATTTTTGAATTGTTCCTCTTAAGAGGACGGCGACCGAAGAATTCCCCATACAAATCTAATTATACTATATACAACTGTTAACAAAAGAAAAACTGAACAACACTACATCTACATATACATTTTTTTTTACTTTCCATACAAAATAGATCAGCTAATCCACTAATTTGTATCACACTCTACACTCGACTCAATCAAAAGAATCAATCTCATACAAAAGCCACGCTATAACTACCTCCTACACAGACACTGCACACATGTAGTTTTGTACACGTGCGAGAGTGTGCGTGAGGTGATTCCCCATAGAAGTGGGGCTCGTGGAGAGCTCAATCTCGCTCGCGGGGTGAGGAAGGCCCGATTGGTGGGCGGATGACAGTGTCCATTCTATACGTAGTATTATTGTCTGTTTTGTAGTTTATTGGAAAGTCGAAATTGTTTTTGCGAAGTTCCCCTTTTCAATTCAATTCAAACCCATTTATTTCGACCAGCTTATATAGATCATTACATCCATCTTTATGTGGTGCTGGGCTACTTTGCATGGAGCGTGGTTCAGTTTAAAATAATAATATTTGCCACTGTTTTTAACTAACATAGATTTTAAGGCGTTTAATTACTTAAACAGTAAGTCGCTTTCACGCTGGTAGGACGTTTTTTTATGATGGTAAGCATTATGATTGCCCATATCAGGCACAGTGCCACCCAGTGTTTTAAAATTCTAAATTCTGCGCGGCTCTGCACTGCGCCTGTCACCCTGAGATATTAGTTGTTGAATCTCATCATGCCCAATAATTTCGCTGATAACATTGCCCTTCATGCCGGAACACAGTAATGTTTGCACATCACTTCTTGGCGGATGAATAACTGGCAAAGGTGTGGTACTTCCTCAGCCGGGCCCCTGCAAAAGAGGCCTATCGTTGCAAACTGTCTAAAATTATAATTTTGTCTATATTTTAATAGACTCAGGCTGGAATTTTTTGATCACTGGTTAAGTCGACCAATGGTTAATTTTTTTTTGACAAATGGTTAAAATTCGACAAAATTAGTTTTTTCATCTCTGGTTAACTATATTTTTCCACACGATTTAACCATTGGTTCAAAATTTAACTAAAGTTAGTTTGACAAATGGTTAACTTATACTATAACTTACGATCAAAAAACCGGCCCTAAGCGGTCTTATTCGCTAGAATACATTATTAATATGGAAAGTAATATTTCGCCCACTGACGGGATTTTAATCCTTTCGCCAACGACTAGTACCTCCACAGTAGCTCAAATGGTAGAATGCCGCCACGCGGATTGGTGCGTGGTTCAAATCCCGCCCGTGGTTGAATAAATGCTTCTTCCCATATTAACAGATAAGAAGACCTCTTAGCAGTTTGACACAATCCTATGGAAAATATTTTCCATATATACCAAATCGATGTTTTGCATTCCCCTGTTTCCTCCGAATACAGTAAACCTATTTGATATATTTATATCCTGATATTTTAAAGATGAAGTAAAGTATGTCCCTATCATTTTATTTTTGTTTATAATTTTTTTGTAGTGAACGTCCAATCACGCGAGTAAAACTGTGATTTTTGGAAGTTCACTATGAAAAAACCAACGGTTTATAAGAAAAATTTAAATGACAGGGACATAGGTTACTTCACTATAAAAATATCAGGATATAAATTTATAGCATGGGTTTATTATATTCGGAGGAAACAGGGGAATACAAAACATCGATTTGGTAAATTATTCACGCTCTATAATTATAATTTTGTCGTTATTGTTCCAGTCGTCTGGTTCAGAGATGACAGTAGTAGCGTTCTTAATATTCCCGGCGAAGACTAACAACTTCAACGTGGAGAGTCTTCGAGGACACGCCGTCACTAAAGCATTGAGAGACACCATCCATGATATACAGCTCAAGGTCGGGAAACGGATGTATGACATATGTTTGAGGTATGTTAATCTAAATTTTTTTTATGATAGTGAGAGACCAGACGAGCTAATCAGGTGCCTGATGGTAAGCATCATGATTGCTCATATCAGACACAGTGCCACCCAGTGTTTTAAAATTCAAAATTCTGCGCGGCACTGCACTGCGCCTGTCACCCTGAGATATTAGTTGTTGAATCTCATCATGTCCAGTAATTTCGCGGTAACATTACCCTTCATACCGGAACACGGTAATGTTTGCACATTACTGCTTGGCGGATGAATAACTGGCAAAGGTGTGGTACTTCCCCAGGCGTCCTCCTGCAAAAGAGGCATACCACTACAAAAAAATCAAATCAAATCATGGTTGTTTGGAAGAGATCGCTCTGAGCGATGAGGCCGCCAGTTGTTACTATTTCTAGTTTTAAGTTTTGTTATTGTTATTTTCTGTATTATTGTGGTACCAATAAAATGTTATCATTCATCATTCATTCATTCAAATCAAAAATTATTTATTTCGACCATACACAGTCATATTCCGCTTAAAATTAATCCACACATAAAATTATAAAATATCACCATTAAATTGAATTATAATTAAAATGAAATCTAAACAAAAATAAAATAATATGACAATTAAATTTATTACAATTTTAAGAGGTTACATGAGGGGTGATTTTTCCATACAAACGTATTCCCGTGTTTCCTCCCTAGATAACTGCGTCAGAACAATGGTTTTTTTTTATAATATGGTTTTTTTTTATAAAGGTCTTCAGTGAGCATGTCTCTGTCATTTTCATTTTTCGATAAACTCATTGTTAAATGAAGTATGACCCTTTAAAAACATGAAAAACGTCCCAGTACTACTCGCGTAATTAGACGTTCACTAGAAATAAATGAAGAGTTTAGGAACAAAAATAAAATAACAGTGACATAGCCTAATTCATCTTCTAATTTTCAAGATATAAATTTATGGATAAAATCAATTATTCTCGGAGGAAACACGGGAATACAAAACATCGATTTCGTAAATTCTCCATTTTTGTGTCATGATTGTGTCAAACTGCTAAGAGGTCCTGTATCCTGTTAATGGTAACATTTAATCATAAATTGCCTGCCTCTGATTCAGTTGTTTGTTTGTTACTGGATAATGGCGATATATTCATATTAATTTATTTATTATTTAAGGGGGTCAAAATGAATTTACCAAATATGAAAAATAAGAGACTAATTTTTCACTCAATTGAGTGTTTGAAAAAAAAAATATATAATAATTTTTTAAAGCATAAATCACTGGATTTGTTCTGACATTCGCCATAGACGTCTACGGGTAAACTAGTTCAGAGCGTAATCGGTATTGAATCATTTTCGAGCGCTAGGAATACTTTTATGTTATTTCCGTTCACCGTCTTTCTCCATCGACTGCCACATGACTGCCTCGGTGGCGTAGAGGGCGCACGCTCGACTGCCAATCAAGAGGTCCCGGGTCCGATCCCCAGGTCAGGCAAAGTGTTGAATTTTTCCATTAGAAATTATCTCAATAACTGCCTGGAGTCTGGAACTGTGCCTGGTAGATGGCAATAGGCTCGCCCCCTATTACATGGGACCAATAACATACTGGCGAAATGTGGGTGTATCTACTATGGGACTGAGTCCTGGGTACACCTCTGCCTACCCCTTCGGGAAAAAGGCGTGAATGTATGTTATGTTATGTTATGTCTTTCTCCATATTAGGGAAATTTCATTTCGAATGGAAATGCAATCGCCTTGAATGTTATTATTATTAATTTCAGAGGCCATTTGCCAGAAGCATCAGACCTATTACAAAAAGAGGACACAGTTCGTCTCAAACGCTGTATCTACGCTTTACAAAGGGACGGACTACCGCCCGTTACTACGCATAACGTCGTAAGTAGCTATGATACATACATAACATCACCACGCCTTTTTCCCGAAGGGGTAGATTGAGATTCAGATTCAGATTCATTTTATTTACCATAACTATAACAATTGTTGTTACAATGGCATGTCATTTGATACAGTCAAGCAATTTCAGTAATAATTAACATACCATAACATACATTCACGCCTTTTTCCCGAAGGGGTAGGCAGAGGTGTACCCAGGACTCAGTCCCATAGTAGATACACCCACATTTCGCCAGTATGTTATTGGTCCCATGTAATAGGGGGCGAGCCTATTGCCATCTACCGGGCACAGTTCCAGACTCCAGGCAGTTATTGAGATAATTCCTAATGGAAAAATCCAATATTTAACACTTTGCCTGACCTGGGGATCGAACCCGGGACCTCTTGATTGGCAGTCGAGCATACGCCCTCTACGCCACCGAAGCAGTCAGTATTAGTTATAATAAGTATGTATGTATGTATTATTGCTAAAAGACCACTATTTGTCGCAAACTTAGTGTTCTGATATCGTTAAACATTAAAGCTTATATTTATTTATTATAGCATAGACACAGAATACTAATAAGGCATAGATAAATTATGTATTATATTTCTATATGTTTTATTATCTGTATATTATATTATTATTTTATTATGTAAGTAATGTTTGTTATGGTATTTATATTTTTGGTATACGTATATTATTTATGAGTATATAAATATGTAAATATATAAATATGTATATTATAGTATAATAAGATCTTGTTTTAAGAGAAAAATGTGTACCCTTTCCCATCCCCTACTCATCCTATCTTTCCCCTATCCGTCCAGACTGGTTGCCTGGAAGAGATCGCTTAAAGCGATAAGGCCGCCGATTGTCAACCAAAAAATAGTTTTATATAACTTTAGTTTGATATGTATTATGTTATTTTGGTGATAATAAAGATTATTCTATTCTATTCTATGTATTAGTTATAATAAGTATGTATGTATGTATTAGTTATTATATCAGTATGTATCATTATGTTTATTAGTATATAATATTTAATATATTATTATTATTAATAGTTATTCTTGTAGTTTGTGTTTATTAGTATTAATTTAGTAAATTTAAGTCATATTTATTATTTTTGTCACACCACTGACCAAATGTGATTTACGGTACTCTCCTCACCCTGCACGGTTGTCTGGAAGAGATCGCTCTTAGCGATAAGACCGCCAATTGTTGCACTATATACTGTTTACTTTAATTTTTAAGATTTATTGTTTTTGTATTTATAACCAACCAATTGGTGTACCAATAAAGTGTTTATCTATCTATCTATCTATCTACCCCTATAGACGGTAGTAGGTGGGATAGAAACATTTCGCCGATGGTTTAATACCTCCATGGTAGCTCGATTGGTAGAGCGCCACCACGAGGATTGGTTCGGAAGGTGAAATTTTTTGTTTTAGGTAGATGATTGGAGCGATCCCGTTCTCAATGGCGTGAGGAGATGCCAGCTCTTCAACACCGTTCATGATAAAGTTAAAGTGAGTAGTTTTTATAGAATGAATGAATGAATGAATGAATGAATGAATGAATGAATGAAAGCTTTATTTGCATGAATACAGGTAAATATAGAACTTATAAGAAACAATAGGTAGATCGCTGTACTCGACCAAATTGTCGTGCAAATGTTAATGTTAAAATGATATTTGTTTTGTTTTTATAGGGTTCGATCCCCGGCCAGGTCAAACATTCGTGTGCACGAACATGTCTGTTTGATCTGTGTCTGTGTTATAAGCTTATATAAGTATGTATTTCTCTTGTAATAAATAATTAAGCAGATATTTTACACCGGTTTTATTGTAATAAAGAACTCACACAACATAGATAATTGACACAACATAGATAATACAGATTGTAATTTTTGTTTAAATAACTTCAACATCCTCCCTTAAACATAAATCAGCCCCATCTTGGATGAGCAGTATGACAATTTTTGGTATGATGTCAAATTTCCAGGTCATATTTCACAGCTAAGGCAAATAAATATCTCAATGAAGCATACCTCACTACTGGTGAAAATACTTCCGTGTAGTCAATTCCAGGTTTTTGTGAACAACCTTTTATAACAAGCCTTGCTTTATATTTTATTATATCTCCTTTTTCATTAGTCTTTGTTTTGAAGACCCATTTGCATGGAATTGCACGTTTGTTAACTGGAGGAGTAGTAATCTCCCATGTATAATTTTCCAACAAGGATTGATACTCCTCATCCATTGCTTTTCTCCAATGTTCAGCATCAGGACCTGTCAAAGCTTCCTTGAGAGTCAGTGGGTCTGAAATTGGTTGAACACACAAGTAATTATTCCCCTGCACATTATCTCTTCTACGAGATCTTAAATTACAGTTGAATTTATATTCCGGAGAGCTGTCATTACTACTTTCATCACTTGTGCTAGGACAGTATGATACATCATTATCATCTTCATCTATCTCACAACTGTCAAAGGCTGCATCGGAACTCGAGGGTGTCAAAGTATGATCATGCAGATCTTGTGTCTCATTATCATCATCATTATTGACCGGGATTGTGACAATTCCAGGTGTTGCAGGTTGCGGTGTGGTGCTGTCAGCACCTGTTCTTTCCATAAATACCACATCCCTACTGATTGTGATTCTTTTATTTACTGAATCATATAATCTGTAACCTTTTGTGTTGTCGCAATATCCCACAAATATCAACTCTCTTGATTTTCGATCCCATTTCAGTCGATTTTGTTTTGGGACATGTACCATGGCCTTAGAACCAAAAATCTTTAAATGAGAAATGTTTGGTCTCTTACCGGTCCACTTTTCATAAGGAGTTACCTCGGCCAAAACTCGTGATGGTGACCTGTTGATGACATACGCTGCAGTCATGATTGCCTCTGCCCAATATTCTTTGTTAAGCTTTGCTTCAAATAACATGCTTTTTGCACGTTCCACCAACGTCCTGTTCATCCGCTCCGCTAGCCCATTCTGCTCAGGAGTATATGGTACGCTGGTCTGGTGTTTGATGCAGGAAGCTTCTAGAAAATCAGATAATGTTTTATTACAGTATTCTCTACCATTATCACTTCTCAAAATTTTTATTTTCTTTCCAGTTTCATTTTCAACATTTTCTTTAAACTTTTGAAATATAGACTTTATATCCAATTTGTTCTTCAGAAGGTACACATATACCCTACGGGAATAGTCATCTATGAAGGTAATGAAGTACTTGGCACCACCAGCAGATGGCATCTCCATCGGACCACATAGATCAGTATGAACTATCTCTAGTAATGTATTCACCCTCGAACCAGAATTAGGAAACGGTAGTCTTGTTTGTTTCGCTTCACAGCATGGTATACACACGGTATCAACATCTTTGTTGGTAATAGTTATACCCTCAGCACATAACTCTAATTTCTTTACATCAGCCATATTCAAGTGACCCATTCTCTTATGCCATGTAGTAATGTCTGTCTTACTTTCACATGAAACGGCATAAGCATTACCAGTAACAGTGTTCAGCCTGTACATGTTATTGGTTAGGTTTGCTGTTGCTATAAGAATCTTGTTGGCATTATAAATGTTACAGCCTATATCAGTGAATTCAACATGACAACCATTCTTTGTTAATTGACTAACCGATAACAGGTTTGTGCTCAGGTCTGGAATATATAAAACATTTCTTACCTGGATAGTATGCTCATCTTTACATAAAACTGTTTGGATGTTTACTTTACACATATTATGTACGGAGACAGCATCATTGTTTGCCACCATTATTTTCTTAATCGAAGGCGCTTGTAAATCATACATCCAGTCTGAACGCTTTGTCATGTGCATTGTAGCACCTGAGTCAATGTACCAGTCGTCATCATTCACTGTGTTGAAAGCTGAAAAAACGGCTGAAAATCCATTCTGATTTTTATCAGATTTATTAGATTTCTTTTCTGCTTTACACTCATTTTTGAAATGTCCAAATTTATTGCAGTTATAGCAGCGTGGGCCTTTTCCTTTTGGCTTTGTGTTCTTATTAGAGTTGTGCTTCGTGAAGAATGCAGAAGTCTCTGAAACGGTAACCTCTTGTAACAGTTTGGTTTTGATGAAATCTGCTGAGATTTTTATGCCAGAACTTTCTAGACCCATTATCATCGGCTTGTAGGTATCTGGCAAACCCGCTAGCATGAGAGTTCCTAACCACTCATCTCCCACTTCAAAACCAATATTTCGTAATTTGTATGCAGTACTCATGATCTTATTGATGAAATCTTCAACGGTCGAACAGTTATCCAGGGATGTATTAATTAGATCTCGCAATAAGCCCACTCTTCTGGATAGCCCGGAGTCCTCAAAAGCATTTTGTAGGTTTGTCCATACAGCTTTGGCCGTCGCTGCATTCTCAATATGAATAAAATTCATAGGCTCCACCAACAAAATTATTTTCGACTTGGCCTTCACATCCTTTTTCGGGTCGACTTCTGTGCCGGGATCTACACAATCCCACAAATCTTCCAATTGCAGATAAGATTTCACGGAAAACTTCCACGTTGAATAATTTTCTCGGCCGACTAACTTTTCTATTTGTAAGTTTGTCATCGCCATTTTATTTTTACAAAACGTTGCTCGCGTTGTTTTTCAAAACTTTCAAAAATGATCTTCAGTGTAGTACTAAGCAAATTACTTTGCACCGACAATAAATATATGTAAATTCCGTTCTGTTTAACAATTTAAAGGCCCATAACCTCTTGTAATAAATAATTAAGCAGATATTTTACACCGGTTTTATTGTAATAAAGAACTCACACAACATAGATAATTGACACACCATAGATAATACAGATTGTAATTTTTGTTTAAATAACTTCAACAATTTCAGTCATCCGGTCACCATAGTACAGGCTTCTAGCCTAGTTTGGGAGCAGATGACCGTGTGTGGAAATTTTCTCATATTTATATCTATTTTTAATGGTTGTCAAGTTCTAAATAAACCCACGCACCCCAGGTAATATTCCACCCGGAGTTCCTGACGTCGACCAACCCATTATTCGGGTTGGACTACGAGGAGTTCGTCCGCGGGTGTCACCTGGGTGTGTTCCCCTCCTACTACGAGCCGTGGGGGTATACACCCGCTGAATGTACCGTTATGGGCATACCTAGCATCACTACTAATTTATCGGGTAAGTGTTTTTTTGATATTTTCTAAGGTATTTCGTTGGAGTCGGAGGCTTCTTTGCAACGGACCGCCTGGGGAAGTACCACACCTTTGCCAGTTATTCATCCGTCAAGCAGTAATGTGCAAACATTACTGTGTTCCGGTATGAAGGGCAATGTTACCAGCGAAATTACTGGGCATGATGAGATTCAACAACTAATATTCCAGAATGACAGGCGCAATGCAGTGCCGCGAATTTATAATTTTAAAACACTGGGTGACACTGTGTCTGATATGGGCAATCTTGATGCTTACCATCAGTCATCTGATTTGCTCGTCTTGTCACTCACTATCATAAAAAAAATTAAAAAAAAGGTGTTTTAAGAGTGTAGAAGATGTAGTGACAAAGCTAGAGAAAGGAATGCTCAGGTTCGGACATGTGGAGAGGATGGACGAAAGGAGATTAACAAAAGAGATTTATAAGGCTAATATGAATGGTCAAGTCGGTAGCGGTCGACCGCGGGCGTACCTTTCATGAACAAGTTGACGTTGTTCTTAGGAAAGGCCAAGTCAAAAGTACCTACAACCGACGAGCATGTATGACAAATGTCATGAAAGTGAACGAAGCGAAAGTTGTATGTCAGGATTCCTTTCTCTATCTTTGTCACTAATCATGAACCCACACGATAGCACGCTACTCCTTGGGAAAGTCCAGAAAGCATTCCTACGGTGTCTATATTAGCGGATATAGGGATACTACCCCTTCATGTACCCCACGAATTTCTATTAGGGTACATACAGTATAACTCATTAGAGGTTAGAAGGGGCACACAACAGATGACGGTTATGTGCAAAATTCTTCGTGGAAAGATTGACGCCACAGGACTGCACGATGAGCTGTTTCGATTGTCAGTAAAGAGATAACGGGGCTCTCAGAGGGTAAATTCAAAACCTATATAGAATCTACTTTACTAAAGAATGCTTATTATAATGTAAATCAGTACATAGAGGACAAAGATGCTTGGGAACTTCCGCATAGCCACCACGCGGCACCTTCTAAACAAACGAGTGTAACCAAACCAAATATTGTAAAACAATCAGTTGAAAATATTAAGCCCTACAAGTTTCTTGTGCGTTCTTCCTGTAAAGGTATCCGAACGCACGGTAGACTCGTTACTGTTTATTTTCATTGACGTACAAAAGTGTCAGATTGTGACCTATTTGAATAAATCTTTATGACTTTGACTTTGACTTTGACAGCCCCAAATAACTACCACAGGAATAGGAAACATAAGTTACTTGACATACCGTGGTGTCGCCTATTCGCCGATACCACGCACTCTCTCGGCATTTAACTTTCTCTTGGACTACAACCCTGAATTTGATTTGTTTGCGGATGGATGGTCGAAATTATTGTCAGAGTGTCTGAGGTATTGTGAGCGTGACGTATTATTGTTCTTTTTTTCTTCTCTTTGTCTTTCATAATGTTAATGTTTTTTGTTTTGTTTTAATGTTTCTTTGGTAATGTTGTTTCATAATGTTCAATTTTTTCAAGCATATGTACATATTTTATATACTATTGTTTCTTATTCAATGTAATAGGTTTAAACCGTTTTGATTAAATAAATAAATAAATAAAATAAATGATTATTTTTATGACGTTGTTACGTTATTTCTCGTAGGATTCGGTTGTTTCATGCAGGAGCACATAGCTGATCCGATGTCGTACGGTATATACGTAGTGGACCGACGATATATATCGCTGGAGGGGTCCATACAACAACTGGCTCAGTATATGTATGACTTCACCAAGTGAGTATAACATATTGATGTGCCTTCCGGAAAACATACAGCATTGCTATGAAGAAGCAGTCGTATACTTATCTTATAATCTGTGGTCGTCTTAATAATCTATGGTACCATAGACAGCTTAGTTCACTTCTCTGCCACGAGTGGCGCTGGGGAGCAAGGGCGCCAGATTTGGCGCCATCTTTAACGAAGTTCATAGTCTTCACCAGGAAGTACTTTCCGCAATGCTGTATGTTTTCCTTTCGGCACATAATATCGGTTTCATTGTTTTGTAAAACCGTCATATTATTATACTGTTTTAGAATTTTGTAGTGGTAGGTCTCTTTTGCAGGTGCCTGGGGAAGTACCACACCTTTGCCAGTTATTCATCCGCCAAGCAGTAATGTGCAAACATTACCGTGTTCCGGTGTGAAGCGTAATGTTACCAGCGAAATTACTGGCCATGACGAGATTCAACAACTTTTTCTCAGGGTGACAGGCGCAGTGCAGTGCCGCGCAGAATTTATAATTTTAAAACACTGGGTGACACTGTGTCTGATATGGGCAATCATGATGCTTACCATCAGATTTGCTCGTCTTCTTACTCACTTTAATAAAACTGACACATTTATAAAGGGGAACGCCGATCACCTAATCTATTTTGTATGGCAAGTCGATATTTTCCTCGAATTTTAATATTATTTTTTCGATAATTAGACGAGTTGATTAACCCTGAAGTATTACACTCTTTAAATGGTGTTATGTTATGTTTTTAGATTGAATCGTCGTCAACGTATCATACAAAGGAATAGAACCGAACGCCTGTCAGATCTCATGGACTGGAGGAATTTGGGAATTGTAAGTATAGTTTGGATTAACAGGATACAGGACCTCTTAGCAGTATGACACAATCCTATGGAAAATTTACGAAATCGGTGTTTTGTTTCCTCCGAGAATAATTGATTTTATCCATAAATTTATATTTTGAAAATTAGAAGATGAATCAGGCTATGTCCCTGTTATTTTATTTTTGTTCCGAAACTCTTCATTTATTTCTAGTGAACGTCTAATAACGCGAGTAGTACTGGGACAGTTTTTCATGTTTTTAAAGGGTCATATACTTCATTTAACAATGAGTTTGTAGAAAAATGAAAATGACAGGGACATGCTCACTGAAGACCTAGATTTTATTAAAACAAAAAAACCATTGCTCTGACGCAATTATCTAGGGAGGAAACACGGGAATACATTTGTATGGAAAAATCACCCCTCATGTAACCTCTTAACATAATATGGTTTATATACTTTTTTATTCAACGCAGGGAAAAGTCTAGTATCAATATTATTGTTTATTGTTTTACATAATAAGTTAGTTTCCTTTTTATATCACTGTATTTATCAAGTGTATTACTTGAAGATGAATTTGAACGCCCTTGCAAAGTAACTTTGCGACGCGTACGCCATCTAGTCGATACAATCCATACCACTAGCGGACGACGACACGACGGCCCTACATTTTTAAAGAAACAAATGTTTTCTTTATTATCATATGCCAAAAATAATCTAGTTACTGTCACTTTCATGTTTGTTCATACTTCTTATTAGTCTCATTTTCCTTATTATTACTATTTTGTAGTGGTAGGACTCTTTTGCAGGAGTCCGCCTGGGGAAGTACCACACCTTTGTCAGTTATTCATCCGCAAAGCACTAGGACGATTTAACCACGCAAAGCAGTAATGTGCAAACATTACTGTGTTTCGGACTGAAGGGCAATGTTACCAGCGAAATTACTGGGCATGATGAGATTTAACAACAAATATCTCAGGGTGACAGGCGCAGTGCAGTGCCGCGCAGAATTTTGAATATTAAAACACTGGTTGGCACTGTGTCTGATATGGGCAATCATGATGCTTACCATCAGGCACCTGATTTGCTCGTCTTGTCACTCACTATCATAAAAAAAATCCGTATGATTTTGTTCAGATATAGTTTCTGTAACTTCTTTCTTTTGGCGCCAGTTCTTAGCAGCCGCAAGCAACTTGAGATTAGGTCTGACCATCTCATCTTCAGGGAATATGTAGTCAAATACCTCTTCCTATCCTTCTTTCACTCCCCCTTCGTTAATAATCTTCTGTCTCTTTTTAACCCTTCTTGGCATTTTACCCAAGACTTTTTCTAGTTTTTCTTCATCACCTATCTCTGTTTCAAAGTCTTTCCATGCTTCCAATAACAGCAGTCTAGATTCCTTCTCACCGGCACATTTGAAGCGTATACACACGTTATGTGTTCTATGTAGTTGTAGGCTATTGAGCGCGAGCGTTTGTATGGAGTGACGGATGCGTGCCCTTGTGTAAAAATCACCATATTTATTTCAGTATTACCGTCAAGCAAGAGCTCAAGCCCTGAAGACAGTATACCCTGACTACGTGGATCAAATGGACCAAGAATTGGGCAAACGCTTCAACTATCCTCGACCCATATCTGAACCGCCCAGCCCTTCGCAGTCTAGTGAGTATTAGGATATAATAAGCATGTTTGATACATTTGAATATTTTTTTGCATTTGCATATTTTTTCATTTGCATATTTTACGAATTTGCATATTTATTTTGGTATTCTATGAAGAGACTGGATTTTATGTATTTGTATATATACAGTTCAATGTAAACGAGGGGCAATTAATATGACTTATGTAATGATATTAAGATGTATGCAAAGATATAAAAAAAAGTTATTACCCTTTAAGAGACTGTTAATTGATACCAATATGTTAAATTATAATATTTTATAAAACTAGTGCGTCGTCAAGAAACCATCCGCATATCAGAGAAAAACGATAAACCTACCAAAGACGAACAAATACAAACAGATGATCAAAAACGCCTAACAATACAGAAATCGTTGGAAATACTCGAAATAACCGATCTACCCGAAGTCGGTTTGGAAGTAAGCTTCGAAAAACCAAACTTTACCGAATCGGAGCACGAAAATTACCGAACGCCGAACGATTTTTTGGAACCACTGAACGAAGCGGTTGCAGAACAAATCGACCAACTGATCGCTAAACTGAACGACTGTGCCGAACACGAATAGGTTTTTTGAATATATTTTTTGGTTTGCATATTTTTTGAGAGGATATATTTTAAATTTAATATTGTTTTTCTTGTTTTTGGCACATCTTAAGGGATTTTCATAGTGAAGTAGATCTTGAAGTATTTTTAATTTGAGTTATAAAATATAATATAAGTAGTCACAAAATGCGCACTTTAAAGTAGTTTGAATTTTGAAAGACACGGTGTGATTGGTCACCCATGTGCGAAAATAAATTCAAAATGAGAATAAATAAAAATTTAATGTAGCAAATAGGAAAAAAAATAATGAAATAGTCAAAAATACGGTCTGCAAAAAAAAATACACTTGTTCCCTACAAAAGTTGTTTGAGTAGGCATGCCCCTGTCAATTTACATCTTAATACACACATTCATGCGTTACGCACACTTGTATAGCACCGTGTCTATAATAATAATATACTTACTATTATTGTGACCATGTGTGTGTAATGCATGAATGTGAGTGTTATCGAGGCATTATTTTTTGTAAGCGTATGTCTAGCCTCGTAACATCCGAAACATGGTAGCTGGGGGATACCGTTTTTCAGCAAGATTCCTACGCAGCCTCCGACATGAGCTAACGACTGCCCCCTACATATCTTATAGGGACAACTACAGTTTAACGTGACATCCGAAACATGGTAGCGTCCAGGTGACAACTCCACATGTAACCACGGACCGGCAAGCGGCGTTTAGGACGTGCCCCTAAGTTAGATAAACGATCTAATAAAGCAGGAACACGCTGGATACAAGCTTACCATCGGTCTAGATGGAAATTTATGGGGGAGGCTTATGTTCAGCACTGGACGTACAGGATTGAGCTGATGATTGCATGTGGACTTTTCACCTGGGTACTACGAGGCCTGGGACACTCCGCTAAAGCTACAAGTACTTCTATAGGCAGATAGAACTGATAGAGAGATACGCGATAGAAAGAGAGGCAGCTTGTAGATTACGATAATTAGGCGCTGTGCGATCTGAATTGCACTTTATTGCGTCGGTGCTAGAGTCGCTATTTATTTCAATGATATTGAGGAGTGTCCCTTCTGTCTCTTTAGTATTATAATATATTCTGTGGCGCTACCGTGTTTCGGATGTCATGTTAAACTGTATTTGTTCCTATAGTTTCCTAAAAGATATGTAGGGGGCAGTCGTGAGCTCATGTCGGACGCTGCGTAGGAATCTTGGCGACCTGAAACTGACAATATGGGTTGTCCACATAACACATATGAATTGACTCGAGCAGTGTTACCGTATTCAAATGCAATGATTATGAACTGAGTGACCAATCACAGCGCATCATGATCCGGGCCGTGTCGAGCGGATCGTCGCTATCAACCTCGGTCTGTCGCGGTGTCAACTGTGGTTCGTCTTTGGACGAGTTTTGTTAAGGTGGCTTCACGTATTTTGGCACGTTTGTTTATATTAGGTCCTCAGGCGCCGCATACAGGCCAACTTTAGTTTCAAAAATTTAATCAGATGGAGTGAAGTGACATTACGAGTGTTACCACTTTTTGACGATACTGAAATAATGCATGCTGTGGTGAAAATTGACCTGACATTACGTGTGTTGCCAGTTTTTGACGATACTGAAATAATGCTGTGGTTAAAATTGACGTGACATTACGTGTGTTACAGTTTTTGACGATACTGAAATAATGCTGTGGTAAAAAGTGACGTGACATTACGAGTGCTGCCACTTTTTGACGATACAAAAATAATGCTGTGCGTACTATGTACGCCATAAACTATAGATATGGACACATGTAATCTAGATGCTGACGGATAATTATTACGATAATTTTAAAATAAGCGAATGCTTATAATTGGTAAAACTAATCGCTAATCAAACAGATAATTACAAATATATATTTTTTTAATTATTCATCACACTCAAAGATCAGCTCATTACAACTGAACTAGAAACATCACAGTGATTCGAAGTTAGCAACTTTAATTTTGAAATGTGACACTTCGATCTGTCAGTTTGCTCCGTCTGATTAAAAGTCCGAGTATAGCAACAATAGCAACTGTCCAATTTGTGTTTGTACATGTCAAAGTTGCTGGTTATCGCAACGAGAAGAGATAACAGTTTATTAAGAATTGCGGCAATTGTAAACTGGGAAATTTGCTTCTACAACTGGCAACTTTAAGTTTATGGTTTGCTCATCTAAAGTTGTCCCGTACGCGGAGCGCCTTATATTTAATCGCTAAAACTGGTTAGTTTATAGAACATAGAGCACTTTAAAGAGCTTTGTCCACTGTATCTGTATTTTTTTTAACAGTTTTTTTTAAGGTTGATGCAGTCTAACTATCGGTTTTAATAGATTAATAAACTTTGAGATTATCTGCATATAATAAAATATTAGTGACGAAAACATTGTTTTCGTAATGTATTTTATTTTTCTATTTAAGATCATCCACTTCTTTCTTAAATCATTTTTCTTTTCACATATTTTTCTTAAATCTAAATGTCACAACATTTACGGATCACGACAGCATGCTTAAAATATTAATGGAACAACATCAAAATTTCATAATACAAAACAATAATTTCAGTAATCTCTACGAGATTAGTTATTGTAGCTGTCAAAATTAAAATAAACAAAGTTAAAACATAATACCAAATAATTAATAATGTAAAATACAGAAAAAAATTAATAATGTCGTTAACAAACAAAATAAAAAGCAGTCCCAGAATAGAACCCTGTGGAACACCCGAGGAAATTAAGATACTTCTAAACTGAAACCCATGATTAACAACCCTTTATGACCCATTGTGTGATTTTGGATATAAGAAGCGAACCATCTCATTAAGCTACCGTACCGTATTCCATTGAAAGCAATCTAGTTCAAGAGCAGCTCATGGTCTACTTTATCGAAAGCTTTCTTGAAGTCACTATATACGGCCATTATTATCGAATAAAGAATTGTAAATACGGTATGTTACCAGAACGTTTTTTCAATTTCTCTTGGTCAAAAAATCCGCCATTGTTACGAACCAGAGCGGGCCTAAAATAACTTTTCAAGCTCTAGAGGATAAAGTAAATTTATTTTTTGTCTGTCACCAACGAGATTATATATTTTGTCGTCGTACGTATAGGATATTAGCCAAAATAATAAATTAATGAAGTTGTTATTTACGAAAATTATTATTTACGATGTTGTAGTGGTAGGTCTCTTTTACAAGGGGCCGCCTGGGGAAGTACCACACCTTTGCCAGTTATTCATCCGCCAAGCAGTAATGTGTAAACAATACTGTGTTCTGGTATGAAGGGCAATGTTACCAGCGAAATTACTGGGCATGATGAGATTTAAAAACTCATATCTCAGGGTGACAGGCGCAGTGCAGTGCCGCGCAGAATTTTGAATTTTAAAACACTGGGTGGCACTGTGTCTGATGTGGGTAATCATGATGCTTACCATCAGGCACCTGATTTGCTCGTCTTGTCACTCACTATAATAAAAAAATTGGTTGTCTGTAAAGTCGGTTTACTGACGATAGTTGAACGTGACAACGTCTTAAGAAAATACTGATGGAATGGTAGCATTTTTCAAAAGAAAATTTTAATTTCATTTGTTTCACTTTTCACTGCACTTGATACTCGATCAAAACATGTAAATGTACTATAGTATAGCAGCTGTCCACGCAGACGCATCGCTCACTCAAGTAGGAGAGAGACGGATGTCGAACGCTGCCGAACGCAAAGGCCGATTGTGCTTCTTTGTCGCTCGTTCCGCGCTCTCGCTTGCACTTCAAGCCTTACATGGAACGCCTCAGAGCGAGGTAACTCCGCATGAGTCATGTTTTTTCGTGCGTGCAGCCGGCTCTATCGAATTATAAGACGTTGTCACGTCAAAAAAAAAAGAAAAGATTAACAAAAAGTAGGATAATTTAAAATTAGCACATTCTTAGCTAAAACAATCTGTAAATTACTATGTAGCTATAGAATTAGTCTCTATCTGCACTCGTAGCGCAATATGTTTTTATGAAATTAATAATTTTCTTTCTCACAATCGGAGTGAACAGTAGAGTGTAACACACGGCGCTGAAACCCATTATAACTTGGTTTCTGTTTACTACCTCGTACACAATAGGTGTATTCAGCCCCTTGTGTAATAATCTACGATTTTTACGTAGTTAGTTGTCTATCTTTGACCTATACAACTGGTAACCTTAAGGCGGAGACTGACTTGTAGCATTTGTTTGTAATGTAACACTATCTATCTCTTTCTCTCACAGCGAGCCAGACAGATATAGATAGTGTTACATTACAAACAAATTCTACAAGTCAGTCTCCGCCTTTAAAGGCCTTCTTTTTTTTTTTTTTTTTTTTTGTGTCGGGCCAATAATTCCTTTCCTAAGTAAATTTTTTTTATTTACTTATTTCATTATAGGAGGTACAACTCCAGCCGCTTCCGTTCACGGTTCGGACGATGAAGACGAGGTCGACGAAGAAAAGGAATTAGCCGAACTGAGAATCACGGACAATTGACTTATTTATACTTGTAATTTTAGCAAATGCGTTGGCATCGAATCAGGCTCATGAAAAAAAATTGGGTGTCAATTTTGACAGCTGTCATTCAAACTGAAAACGCAAAGGTTATGGACTTGTTTTTCACGGAAGCTCGCCCCAGGTGAATCTTACATTGTATATTTGCCGAGTAGAGAATATTATTCGCAATAATATTCCTAAATATCTCCCTCTAATTATCACCGTTTAATTTATAATTTGATTCGAAAGAAGTGAGGTTAATTTGTTAGTTTTTTCGGCGACGCGTGTTTCAATTTTATTAAATTTTAATTATTTGCTATATTAAAATATAAATTTGGAAATTTTATTATGTATAAGTACTATTATTTTATCAAAATTAAAATGAGAGCTTGACTGGGGCGAAAATCTAAAATCACCTTAATTTAGATTGTTGCAATGATTCCGCGCGTTCTAACAAATAACGCGCTACCTAAAAACAACGGCTTCGAAATTGCGTCAACTTTCAAATTGCAGTGTGCGTGAATTGTGTTGCACAGGATCGGGTACGCCGTCTTCGGCGTAGTTTTAGTTGCCGCGTTTGACAAGTACGACGCCGGTATCTAGTAGGAGAGCGTGCGGAGGTCTAGCATTAATCTAAGTCTAAATTCCATTATGTGTTTTAAAAATGTAATGTCTTCAAATGAATTTAAAATGCAATCATGTTTGTTTTAAATTTATTTTTAGTATTTGTTTTTATATACTTTATATAATAGCTGCGATTATTAAGCTTGGCCTTAAATATACATATATTTATGGATATACAGGTGATTTTTTTAAAAGGGTTTTCAGGGTCAATTCCGCAACATGTTCCTTCAACCCAAACCGTTCTGCGGTTTGAAAACTAAGCGTTAATCCTATCCAACTTATAAATCGGACTACTTATATTGACACCTGGAGATAGAAGATAGAGCGAGAGACAAATATCCCGTTGTATGAGCGATCGCTGGAAGACAAGGATGAAAGATAAAGCTGGGTGTCAAGTTAACTCGTTCGAGTTATACGTCAAAATTGAATAAAATGCTCATGTAGCCGATTTTGGTACAACTACAAAAGGGAAAAGGAACAACAAAGTGATCTTATAAGGGATAAGATCACTTTGTTGTTCGACTGTCTATTTGAAAAAAAAAAAAAAATCTCACCCTTTTAAAGATCCCTCCTGTATACTCGTATTACCAGTACTTATAAGAATATATAAAAATAATAGTATAATATTATTTTATAAATACTATATTATAAATAATATTTTTAATGTTATTCTAGTTTCTGTTAAATACTTAATTTTTTTAATGTCATGAATGTTATAATATAATATTTTATTGATTTCAAATTTTAAAATACATATTTTTTTAATCTCTTATTCTAAATTTTATGATGTAAAAAATGTAATTTGATGTCGTTCAAAAATTTATATTTCAATCTAGTTTTTAAGATGAAAAGGGATTTTAAATATAGTTTATTGATTTTATGAGGGTTTTCGGTTATTAAATAATATTGAAAATTAATATTTTACAAAATACTTATTTTTTGTTTTCTTGCCCTTGTAACTAAACGAATTTCTTTTTTTATTAATTTTATATGAATTTTGTACTTTTTATTGAAATTAGGGAAATATTTGCGTGGTCAGTTTTTTTTACACACAAGAAACATAGTATTTTATATCTACATTAAAATTCATGAAAACAGAAAATAAAAATAAATAAAAAACACGCTTTTAGAATAGAACAAATTAATAAATTATAACTTAATATTACATACATATAAAATATTTTATAGTATAGAATATATTTTTCTTATTTTCTAAAATACTTTTAAAATATTTTCGTATTTTAAATTTATATAATTAGCACAAATTATTTATTTACAATTTTTAATCAAAACATTGAATTTACGAATTCATTATTATAACAATAATCAAATACTTAAAAAGTATATTAGAATATAATACATAAGAAACAGTGTACTCGAGTAGACTAAGTACATCTAGAATTAAGTTTATATTATTTTTATATAAAAAAGCAATTTGCTGCCAATTATTGTAATATACAAATACAATAATATATTTATGTAGTTTATAAAACTAATTGTAAAAAAAAATATTTAATTTGTGATGATCAATCCTACTTATATTATTAAATGCGAAAGTTTGTGGCGATGGATGGATCAATGGATGGATGGATGTTTGTCACTCTTTCACGCCAAAACTACCGTACTTATTGGGTTGAAATTCGATATACAGATAGTTTAGACCGTGGAATAACAAAGAAAGTACTTTGTATCCCGACATTCCCACGGGAACGAAGACTACGCGGGTGAAACTGCGGGACACGGCTAGTTTAAATATAAATGCACTTCAATAATGATATGTTACACTTTAAAAATAATGGTTTCACTATAAAATTAATGATTTCCACTATAAAATTCAGAGCAAGCAGACTTCTGTTCTTCTGGTTTAGACACACCCCGGACACGACTCAATTCTCATACAAAATTCACGATATAACTACCTTCTACACAAACACTGCACACATGGAGTTTTGTACACGCGAAAGAGTGTGCGTGATGTGCGTTCCGAGCTCACGGGGGCTCGTGGAGAGCTCAATCTCGCTCGCGGGGTAAGGAAGGCCCGATTGGTGGGCGGATGACAGTGTCCATTCTATACGTAGTATTATTATCTGTTTAGGTTTGTATTGTGACCACAACTTGCAAGCGAATCGAGCGTGCCGCGGCACCCGGCGGTGTGCCAGAAAAGAGTCATGTTATAAAGTTATTGTGGAAACCATTATTTTTATTAGTTAATATATTCAATTATAGATGTATTCGATTAGATGCTTGTGTATTTCATCACGTTTCAGGGTTGTTTTTAATGTGTATAACGTCTCTATTTGTATGAAAGTTGCACAGATTGCACGTGCCAGTTGTTGAGTAAGCGCCGCCCTTTTCTTGATATCAATGGTGTAATAATTTCTTAAAGTTGTTCAGTTTGACCAGTAGATGCGCCTTCTTAAATGTTATCAACAGCCTCGTTGGCACAGATGGTAGTAACTCTGCTTTCTGTGCCGCAGGTTCCGGGCTCGATCCCCGGCCAGGTCAAACATTTATGTGCATGAACATATCTGTTTGATCTGTCCCTGTGTGTTATAATCTTATATAAGTATGTATATCAGTCATCTGGTTACCATAGTACAGGCTTCTAGCCTAGTTTGGGACCAGATGACTGTGTGTGGAAGTTGTCCCATATTATTATTATTATTATTATATTACACTTTTTTTGTAAAACCTTGTGTTTTAAATTATTTTTGTATATTACAATAATATTAGATATAAGTTAAAAGTCTGATAGAGTCAGTAAATGCAGAGAATGTTCCCGGCTATCGTTAAAGGCCGAAATGACGATCGAACTTTGTACGGACATATCCATTGTGTTACTTAATCTGTGACCCGCACTGTTCGAACCACTTTGAAGTTTTTTTTTTATTTAATTTTTTTATTATAGTGAGTGACAAGACGAGCTCATCAGGTGCCTGATGGTAAGCATCATGATTGCCCATATCAGACACAATGCCACCCAGTGTTTTAAAATTCAAAATTCTGCGCGGCACTGCACTGCGCCTGTCACCCTGAGATATGAGTTGTTGAATCTCTGCATGCCCAGTAATTTCGCTGGTAACATTGCCCTTCATACCGGAACACAATAATGTTTGGACATTACTGCTTGTCGGATGAATAACTAGCAAAGGTGTGGTACTTCCCCAGGCGGGCCCCTGCTAAAGAGACCTACCACTACGAAAGGTGCAAGCGACCTTACCACTAAAGGTGGTCGTTAAATCAATAAACTGTTTTTATAAACAGCTTTATGTTCGTCAACGAATTAACTGTTTATCTTCAACGAAAAAACCTGTTCAAAATATAAACCTAATAAATTCTGTCAACGTTAACGTATCTTGCAATGCAACAAAAAATAAACCTGTTGAAAATATAAACGTTTGGGTCACAGATTAAGATGATACAAATATACATCTTACAGACTAATATTATAATGGAGTAATTCTTTTTGAATTCATTGTTTATATTATTTTAAGTAAATAAATAAAAACCCTGCTAGAAATGAAGATCGCAGCGCACGCCCTTAATACGCCTTCAACAGTGGTATGCAATATTCGACCACACAATAGATAATACTACGTATAGAATGGACACTGTCATCTGCCCACCAATCGGGCCTTCCTCACCCCGCGAGCGAGATTGAGCTCTCCACGAGCCCCACTTCGCTGGGAAATCACCTCTTGCACGTGTACAAAACTCCATGTGTGCAGTATCTGTGTAGGAGGTAGTTATAGCGCGGCTTTTGTAAGTGAATTTAAATGCCAGTGTGCTGTGTCACTTAAGCCCAAATTTGCTAGTATTATTCGCACCTTTAAGTTGTACAGTGGTACGACCGTACCATGTTCGATGGTCTATTCGTGTTTAATTTCCATACAGACAGAACTAAAAATAAGGTTAGTACTGCATTCTACAGGGATACAGGTAATCTGCAATCGGTCTTCACTGTTGGTTTGCAGTTTTATTCCAGACCTACTAACTACATTCAAACTGCAGATTTTCACGCAAATTTAGTCTAAATGCAGTACGTCTGTCTAGACCTTAACCATCTTCTTAATAAAGTGACTATAATTACTATAATAAGAAAACTCCTATGTAAACTCCTTACTACCAATTTAATTCTCGGAGTAATTTTAGTCAGTTTATTAATAAGAGGGTAAGAGAATGCTAAGAGTTTAACAGGATACAGGACCTCTTAGCAGTTTGACACAATCCTATGGAAAATTTACTCAATCGATGTTTTGCATTCCCCTGTTTCCTCCGAATACAGTGAACCTATTTGATATATTTATATCCTGATATTTTAAAATTAAAGTAAAGTATGTCCCTATCATTTTATTTTTGTTTATAAACTCAGCATTTTTTTGTATTGAATGTCCAATCACGCGAGTAAATCTGCAATTTTTGGAAGTTCACTATGAAAAAACTAAGGGTTTATAAGAAAAATTAAATTGACAGGGACATAGGTTACTTCACTATAAAAATATCAGGATATAAATTTATAGAATGGGTTTAATTATATTCGGAGGAAACAGGGGAATACAAAACATCGATTTGGTAATTTTTTCACAGGATTGTGTCAAATTCCTAGAAGGCCACGTACGCTCTTAATTATCATTAAAATCAACCTTTTAGTCTGGAACATTATCTGTATGTAATAAACTGTGCGTGCCATAACATCAGGTTATTGTTATTTAGTAATAAAAGTGTTGTATTTTATTGAAATTTGTTTTATTGAAATCATTACAAAAAATCAGGCTGATTGAAAACTATGCTTCGTCAAAAATGCTTGATCAATGTCAGCTGAAGAAAAATCTATTTATTGGTCGTATTTCCGTCAATTAAGTTTTAGGAAGGTTTTTGATTTATCAATTAAATATTAAATTACGCGATAAGGTGTGTTTGGTAACGTCCAAGGTCCAGCGGAAATATGCCCGGCTTAAAATCCGGAGTCCCTGGATCGAATCTCACCATGTGGACTTTTCACCTGGACGCTACCGTGTTTCGTATGTCACGTTAATCTGTAGGTCCCTATAGTTTCCTTTAAGATATGTAGGGGGCAGTCGTTAGCCATGTCTGAGGCTGCGTACTGCGTCCTGAAATATGGGATAATATGGGTTGTCCACATAATCCATATGAATTGACTCGAGCAGTGTGATTGGGGTAACCCGTTCTGTTAGAGTATTTATAATAAATTTGAATTCTTATCATTATAATTTCTACTTAATTTATGGAGATCGGTTTAAAGATCTTTATTATCAACAAAGGCAATTTGCCACTTACGTGATAACATCATTATTTGAAGTACAATAGTTATTGTTCGTGATGTGACCAAAAGATAGATTTTT
This sequence comes from Hemistola chrysoprasaria, assembly GCA_947063395.1. Classification (NCBI taxonomy): domain Eukaryota; kingdom Metazoa; phylum Arthropoda; class Insecta; order Lepidoptera; family Geometridae; genus Hemistola; species Hemistola chrysoprasaria. The sequence goes on along the minus strand of OX346737.1, from coordinate 5,409,079 downwards.
GTTCAGCTGTCATTTATGAAGCTAAATTAGATAAGGTTTAAGATAGATAGATAGATAATACTTTATTGTACACACAAAGAAAATAACATTACAGGACACAGAAACTAAACTTAAATGTACAAGCAGCGGTCTTATCGCTAATAAGCGATTTCTTCCAGACAATCGATGGATGGAGAGGATTTATTTACAGCAGAAAGACGGTGGCGCATCTTAACAGTTTATACTACCAATAATGTTCAAGATAAGATTTTACTAGATATTTTTTGGATCTTCGATAAACTACAATAATACCAATGTATCTATATAATATAATATAAAATCATTCCCCCCCGGACTTTAAAAAACTGAGTCAAAAGGGCCTTCTTCATTTTCCCCCTCATTTTCCCCCTCATTTCCCTCTTCAGAATCTTTATAATTAAATATATAAAGATTGGTGACTTTTCCATTACCAACAGCAGTTCCGTAGAAATTCCGCCCTTCTATATAAGATACAGCATCTTTTTTGTTCTTATCAAAATCCACAACTTCGTTCCAAATGTCTTCATTATCTTCTTCTTGGTTTTCTTGAATTTGGGCGTATCTTTGAAGGTGCCTCGCCACTTTGGATTTGACAAACGGACTGTGCTGAAAAATGTTAAACATAATATACAATCTCCTAGAACAAGAATATTTAGTTTTTAGTTCCGATTTTTTAGTGTCAAAAACAACATGCACAGTGCACCAACCTCCCGCCCGCAAAATTGCTCTGGGTCCAGCGTTCAGCGAGGTAACATCTCGAGGAGCGGCGTCGTACTAACATTAGTCGCCCTTACAGCGGAGTCCGAGTCTATATCCTGATGATGCTTCGTGTAGACGCGAAACACGTGTCGATATATGAATGGTGTCACTAACAACAATAATACCTAATAGCATTTCCTCTTTGCATGCAATTTTGCGGGCGGGAGGGCGGTGCACTGTGCATGTTGTTTTTGACACTAAAAAATCGGAACTAAAAACTAAATATTCTTGTTCTAGGAGTTTGCAATGGAGTTCCGAAAAGTAACGCCAAATCCAATAAATTATAATATACAATCACGCCATTTCCCCAAAGGGTTAGGCACAGGTTTACAGTACAAAGATTCAGTAAAAAATCTAATTTAATCCAAACGAGTTTACATGTATAAAAACCTGCACAAAGAAAAATTAAATGGCACTGAAAACTTGTTTGGATTAAATTGGATTTTTTACTAAATTGTTGTATTGTTATTTTCTAGAACCTAGTTGTCTTTATTTTACGTAATGACATTGTAGTATTTTATAGATCTTCTAAAATGTGGGTACGTTTGAGCGAGGTCGTCAAAAGTACCACCGACAATAACCGACGAGCATGTATGAAGAAATTGCAAGAAGCGAAAGCTGTCTGCAGGATCTTAGCAAGTGGACAGATAAGTCTCTGCCTACCCCAACGGGAACAAGGCGTGACTGTATGTACCTACTGTACTGACTGTATATGTATGTATTTTGGCTGTTTTGCTGTAGTATCAGACATGTCCCTAAAGACCCACAATAATCACTCTTTATACTTACAGCAATCTCTTTCCGTTCAACTAAAGTTCTGGATAAGTGTTCATCTTCCAACAACCATTGCTTGAATTCTTCCTGTAAGTAATAAAATAAATTAAAAATTGAGTGTTTTTAACAAATTTCATAAAAATGTAAGTAAATGTTTATTTTTCGCTAAGTATGTGTGTAGAAAAACTTCGTATAAAACGCGTCTGCTATAAACCTTTTCCAACTCGGCTCTATGATCGCGGCTCGCCTACGGCGCGCGCGAACAATGCCGCCTCGTGTGTAATGCAACTTAGCACATATGTATCTCACTGTATTCATGTGTGATGAAATTTAAACACCAACAGATTTTGGAATTCATGTCATTGTGTTATGGTGGCCTCTTTTGCAAGGGCCCGCCTGGGGAAGTACCACACCTTTGCCAGTTATTCATCCGCCAAGCAGTAATGTGCAAGCATTACTGTGTTCCGGTCTGAAGGGCAATGTTACCAGCGAAATTGACATGACTAGTTTCAACAACTAATATCTCAGTGTGACAGGCGAAGTGCAGTGCCGCGCAGAATTTTGAATTTTAAAACACTGGGTGTCACTGTGACTGATATGGGCAATCACGATGCTTACCATCAGGCACCTGATTTGCTCGTCTTGTCAATCACTATCATAAAAAAAACAAACATGAATTCCAAAATCTGTTGGCGTTAATATTTTATCACACGTGACTGTACCTACTATGGGACTGAGTTACCCCTCTGTTAAAAGGCGTGATATAGTTTTGTTACACTCACATCACCCAAAAGTTCCGCAATGATAAATGCCAGAATTTCTACAACATCTTCGTCCGTTAACTCTTCTGATTTATCTTGTTCTGGGTCCTTGTAAACTACTTCTGCGTGTTCGTGGACTATTTCTGGATCTTCGTGGTATAATTGGTCTGGGACTGGGTCTTCATGTGCCACTTCTGACTCGGGAGTGGTTTCTTGTTCATGGTTGATTAAATCGTTGTGGTCGTCTCTGACTGTATGGGTGTTTTCATGCTGTCAAATTAACAATAGATTATTTTATTTGCAATAATAATAATAATAATAATAATATGGGACAACTTCCACACACGGTGAACAAACTAGGCTAGAAGCCTGTACTATGGTAACTAGATGACTGATATACATACTTATAGGTATTTAATCTTTAAGTGGATGCCCTTTTTTAAGTGATAAAAACATTAAAACAATATTATAACAAAACACAAACACAACAAAATATTATTATGTTCAGTATTTACATCATATGGAAAATAAATATAGTGTTTGGAGCTTAATTCATCTAAAAAACTATTATATTTAAGATGATTTTACGATAAAACGATGATTATAATATTACTAAAACATTTTTTTCGCATAATTGAAATCCCAACCGGTCACACTGTAACTCGTTGGGATCCTTTTTAAAAAAAAATGTTGCAATGGGTAACAGTGTGACACGATGGGACAAAAAAATGTTGCAACGAGTAACACTGTTACTGGATGGGAACTCATTTTAAAAAAAAGGTTGCAACGAATAACACTGTTACTCGATGGGACAAAAAAGTCTCAACGTTTCACAGTGTGACTCGTTTGGTGTGACTGGATGGGAACCCACCAGTTTACACAGTGCAATATAATGAACAACAAAGATAGAAAGACGTACCTAAGACCGAAGTGCGACCGAGACAACAATATTATTCGCTCGTACGACCCCACTTTACTAACGTACGTGGACCGAATGGAACCTAATTTGAGCTTTCCATTTTCGAGAAGCCAGTACCTCATCTCCCCTTTTCTTTAAATCAATGAGGCTACTTATATAAAACACAACATATTTAGCCATGTGAGAAATATGGCCATGTTTACATATCAGTGCACGCGACTGTACCTACACACCAAACAGACAAATTGGTTCACAAGTTTTTATTTGATTGACAATACACATATGTACAACATTTATTTAATAACAAATTTAATTTGTTAATAATAAATTTAGACACCTATAGTTTAACGCAAACAATGAATCCTCTTAGGTTCTAAATGTTCTCACTTTATCCTGAAAACTTTGTGTAATATAAAGATTCAAAGATTCAAAGATATTTATTTTGTCTAAACATGTGTTAAACATAACAGTTGAAATGTCTTGCTGTTGAAATTGCATAATGTTCTAAAATTGTCTCAACATGTTTATGCCTTTTGGCGTACAAAATATATTAATAAATTATAATATAATATAATTAATTAGATACGTTACGTTATAAACAAGGACTGGGACAAAGATTTTCCATCTTGCGCGACGTCGTCTTCTGAGGCCGGTTTTACTATTAAACTGATGGTTTGATAAATATTGTTTTAAATTTAGTCAAACATGCATATTATTGTTCTGTCTAACATTTAAATTAACTACTTACTAATTTAATAAGTAATCGTAATTATGTATGTATACCCTATAAGGCTTGTTATTAATGGCGACTCCGACGAAGGAGTCCTGCACCCTATAATACGGGTCATTGAGCCTAGTTTAGGGTACAGGTGCTCCAAAATAATCTGTAAATAATCTGTAAATAATCTGCAAAGTAATCTGTAAAGTTTATATTTATTTTTTTATTTTTAACATAACATAACATATAGCATAACACAACAACCACGCCTTTTCCCAAAGAGGTAGGCAGAGCGGCAGAGGTGTTGTAACCAGAACTCGGTCCCATAGTATAAGCAAGTTTGGTTTTTAAGTTCGCTGCAAAAGAGGAAATACTATAGCCATTTCCAGGCTGTCATTGAGAAAATTCCTAATGGAGAAATTCTTAAATACCAGGCGATCGAACCCGGGACCTGATCAGCAATACTATATAAGGTTTTTTTAAGTGGGTGAATCCGCGTAATGCAATTACTTACCGGGTTATCATTTGGGCCAATCACCGTAAACTTATTCTGAAAAATAAAAAAATATAAATTAACTAGCTGCGTTATCACCCCCGTGGATATCACCCCCGTGGATATCACCCCCGTGGATATCACCCCCGTGGATATCGTTCCCGTGGGAATATGGGGATAAAAGTACCCTATGTCTTATTCCAGAGTCTAAACTACCTACCTACATACCTAATTTCAGCACTAGTGATGGATTAATTGACTGCCTCGGTGGCGTAGAGGGCGCATGCTCGACTGCCAATCAAGAGGTCCCGGGTTCGATCCCCAGGTCAGGCAGTGTTAAATATTGGATTTTTCCATTAGGAATTATCTCAATAACTGCCTGGAGTCTGGAACTGTGCCCGGTAGATGGCAATAGGCTCGTCCCCGATTACATGGGACCAATCACATACTGGCGAAATGTGGGTGTATCTAGTATGGAACTGAGTCCTGGGTACACCTCTGCCTACCCCTTCGGGAAAAAGGCGTGAATGTATGTTATGTTATGTTATGATGGATTAATTAGCATTCGCATTCATTGTTAGCATGCGAATGCTTAGAGCAAATTAAATGACGTTGCGAAATTCTGTGAATGCGAATGAAGCGAATTCATCGCTTCATACGATCATGCAGGCGCCGTGCGCTCTGCCTCGGCCGTCGGCGGTCGTAACCACGGGAGACGCCGAGACGGGAATACTGAATACTATATCTGTTTCACGTGACACTGATTGACCTCGTTGCGTTCGAGACTCGCGAGTGAAATTATTAGCAATTTGATAGGCGCGGTTAAGCAATTATTATCTATATTTGCTTGTACTTAGGGTCGCATATTATATGAACGTGTATGATTATTTAATTCGTTAAAATTAATAGCAGGGCGGTGTTAAGTGTGAATTATCTATCGTCTTAGCAAATAGCAATTAGCATGCTAAGCCTAATTAATACGCATGCTTATGAAATTAATGTGAAATCGCATTAATTACCATCACTATTCAGCACAATCGGTTTTGTAATTTTGGTGTGAAAGCGTATTTATTTATTTATTTATTAAGGGCAACCAACAAATAAGCAACTATCACATATACAAAAATAGTTACATAATTAAACAAATTCAAGATGCTTATCCAATTATAGGTAGCCACAACATTCGCGCGTGTGATTGACGTCTTATAAAATAAAAAAGAATTCTAATAATAATTATTAAAAACAGAATATAACTTGTACAAGTTGGAAAAAAGTTAAAATAGAATTAAAATAGATAAATCGATATCAGGGGAGTACTTCGTTATTGAATTATATTATAACTGGTGAATTAAGTCCTATAGGTTTGTTTTACAGGTTGGGGTAAAAAGAAGATTAGTGATAGGGTATCTCGGGAGTCTAGATGGAACTGAGTATTGGATGCGTTCTGTAAAATCAATCGAATCAAGTCGGCCGTTGACACACTTATATAAAAAGATTAGGTCATGTAACAAACATCACATCTCCATCCGTCCATCTATTAATCGATCCTCACAAACTTTCGCATTTATAATATTAGCAAGTCAGAACTAAGATTAATAATATGTTAACAAGTGCAAATTAGGAAATAAATAAATCCCTCCTTCATTTTATCATCAGACCATGTTGATCTTTTTTTTTATGATAGATAGTAGACAAGACGAGAAAAGCAGTTGTTGAAACTTTGTCATGCCCAGTAATTTCGCTGGTAACATTGCCCTTGGAGTGGTGGGCGGATGATCTGTGTCATACTGCACTCCATCGTTGCTCCGTGTAGACTGGACGCACAGTTGACCTACGAGAAGGTACTACTTAGCTAAGAACACTCGATAATGTCCGCTTTCAAACAAAAAAACACATCCAAATCTCTACATTGTTTAGGCGCTACCACAGATCACCCCGGGGCAATATGTGGGCGCTACAATGCCACAGACACGACAAACTTATAACACCCCTTCGGTCGGGCTTCAAATAAAAATAATGTTTCTTACCCCACGTTTAGGTAGTCCATATGTCTCGCTAAGCTGTAAAAGTACTGCAAAACCTAGAACCTAAAACAAAGTGTAAGTTTATTATACCTACTTATATAATATGTATATTACGTTCTATAACAGCGCCCTCGTGACAGGAACATTCTCTGTATGTAGAGAATGGTCCCGGGTATCGTTACTAATCTAATTCCCATACGTCCATAGCCGCACATAAGTTTAGTGCTACGTTCTATAACAGCGCCCCGTGACAGGAACATTCTCTGTATGTAGAGAATGGTCCCGGGTATCGTTACTAATCTAATTCCCTTACGTCCATAGCCGCACATAAGTTTAGTGCTACGTTCTATAACAGCGTCCCGTGACAGGAACATTCTCTGTATGTAGAGAATGGTCCCGGGTATCGTTACTAATCTAATTCCCATACGTCCATAGCCGCACATAAGTTTAGTGCTACGTTCTATAACAGCGCCCCGTGACAGGAACATTCTCTGTATGTAGAGAATGGTCCCGGGTATCGTTACTAATCTAATTCCCATACGTCCATAGCCGCACATAAGTTTAGTGCTACGTTCTATAACAGCGCCCCGTGACAGGAACATTCTCTGTATGTAGAGAATGGTCCCGGGTATCGTTATTAATCTAATTCCCATACGTCCATAGCCGCACATAAGTTTAGTGCTACGTTCTATAACAGCGCCCCGTGACAGGAACATTCTCTGTATGTAGAGAATGGTCCCGGGTATCGTTACTAATCTAATTCCCATACGTCCATAGCCGCACATAAGTTTAGTGCTACGTTCTTTATCAGCGCCCCGTGACAGGAACATTATTTGTAGGTATGTAGCGAGAGAATGGTCCCGGGTACCATAACTAATCTAATTCAACGCCCTCCTAACAGGACAATCATAACTTGCACAGACTAAATTTTAAATATGAACTTACCAGAAAACACTTCATGATTTATTAAATTTACTTATTCGATCACAAAATATCTAACTGGCTCGAGTTTTGACTCGCTCTCTACTATTTATATACTAGTTAATTAATATTTAATGTACCCTAATGATAATTTACTAGGAATTCAATCATTGTGGTCATTGGGAATTTATCTTGGTAAGTATATAAAAACTAATAAGTAAAATAAGTATGGGTTGTAACAAAATAATTTAATCCAAATAAATCAAATCATATTTTATTATACAAATATACAAATAATATGAAATATTTTACAAAAAAAAACAATATAATACAAGTGTGTACATTATAAGTGAATAATATAATACAGGCTCAAACCTATCGCTGCGTATTCTGTGCACCGGCACGCACGATTTTAGCTGCGCGGGTTCATATTTTTGACAACGTGGGCCTACGTTTCTACTGCAGGACACGCTATACACGCATCCGTGAACCGCGTGCACAGCGTGCATGACGTTGACTACGCACGTGCGTCAAACTTCCGTGCTCCGTGCGCCGCGGTTGGTTTGAGCATTTACAAAAATAAAATAATCATATTATTGTAGCATTTTCGGGAATATTATATGGTGTATTGTACATGTGAGTTTTACTCGCAAGCGGAATCATTTTATTCCTAAAATCATCCCCTAGGGCATCTAGATAAAACCTGGTATTATTCTTCAGTACATAATTATTTATCACCATTTCTCCAGGTTGAGGTTTAAAGAATGAAACTTTCTCTGTTTCGTTATCATCTATGACATTTTTGTTAATTTTTTCTTCATTAAAATAATTGTTAGTGTTATTAGTTCTAGCTATAGTATTTGTATGAATTTGTCTTGAGTAAATGACGTTATTTAATGGAACATTATTTGAAAGGACTTTAGGATCTGGGTTTAAAGTTTGTTGATAAGAATAGACGAAGGGAATACCATATGATTGATTTTTAGTCACATCTATTTGGTCCATTTTATTTTGAGACATGATTTGATAGTTTAAAAATGGCGATTCAACTATTTTACTTAATGGTGTATTTGTTTCTGTTTTCTCAGTAGTAGCTACTTCAGTTACCGGTACATACATTTTATTTAGAATTTTCTCTAAAAAAGTTTCCAAAATTCCTGTGTTTTTGTCAATCTTTTTTAAAATTTCGCTCGTCAAGTTTTCGTTTCTCTCGATTTTCGACATCAGTTTCAGTTTGTCTGGGTCTTGTGTTGTTGTTATAGTTTTGGTAGTAGTAGGTTTTATAGTTGTTGTAGATGTAGTAACAGATATAGTGGAATTAGCTACTTTGACTATTTTAACAGATTTTGTAGTGCTTATTACTTTATTTATAACAGATTTTTTAGTAGAAGTTTCTAATGCCATATCTATTAATTCCTCAGGCAACGATTCTACATTTTCTACGTTCAATGCGTCTAATTTTTCTTTTTCACTATTCAAATGTTTCAACTGCTCTTCTATCCTAGATTTATGTTGGTTAATCAAACTTTTAAGAAAATCCTGTTGTGATTTTAAATTAGATCTATCTACTCGTCTAGTAGAATTCTTATTTAACTTCTCAACTTTCGATACTTCGGACACGTTAACTAATGAAGTATAAAGAAGACCATTTTTATTGTAGCTCTTATTAATACTCGTGTGTACTTCTTTGAAACCGCTGCTTAAACTTGAGTTTTTTGGCCTTATCTTCACCGTTACTTTGTAATTAGCTTTCTCTTGTGGCATTAGGTCGGCCAGTTCTGGATTGTTGTTGGATGATAGGTCTAAAGTTGTTGGTAAATAAGGAATGGTTTTTGGATTTATATTAGTAGTAGTCTCCGCACTATCTAGGACTGCTTGCCTTCTATACGGAATGATTGCCTCTTCCTTAGAAGCTTCTTCCATAATAATATGGGGATATTTAGCCATTAAAGAAGATAGTCTTGAAGTTCTCGTATAAGCATTTTGATTATGAGGCGCATCGAAAACGTAAGGACTGATTATTTCAAAGCGATCATCTTGTTTTGGCTGTTCATTATAATGATTTTCTTCAATATTTTGAGGTGCTATAATATCGTAGTGATTGATTACTGGTACTTTATCATGATCTTCTTGAGGTAAATTTAATTGTGTCAAAACTGCTCTGTCAGCGTAAACTGCTCGGTCAGCGAATATTTTTTCATCTGACACTACGAAAATATCTTCCTCAGAATTCTGATTGGGTCCCATGGAATCTCTCGCGACTATCCTTATTTTATCTATTTGCCTTTTAGTTCTTTTCTTATTCTGAAATATACTTTTGGCCGCCATAGACTTTGTGTTGATATATCTATTTAACTTCTTTTTGCTTTTAAGGTTAGATATCTGCTTAACTTTAACCGATCTCTTTTTTCTAGCAAATAAATCAGCTATTGTAAATATTTCGGCAGGTTTTAAGTCTTTCTCGAAGATTTTTTCGTCTATTACTAAAACTGAATCTTTGAGAGACTTTGGTTTTATGTAATCTTGCATTCGTTTTATATAACTTTCATCGCCTTTATTGTATATGTCTTCGTAATTATCGTATGGTAAAAAGTTTTTCTGCATTATATCCCTGTATTCATTCAAATGTTTGTGTGACTCGTTCGATTTTGCTATTGACCGTCTCGATATCAAATGTTCTTGGTTGTTTCTTGTCTCATACTCATCAGTATTATCAGTATTGGTTTTAAAATTATCATTATTTACGTCAACATTGTCACCATATCTGTCAATTCCTTCAATATTTCTATCAATGTTTTCACTATATCTTTCATAATTATTACTTTTGTCAATGTTTTCAGCTTCAAATGTTGGATTTTCAGTAACTTCTTGATCGTATTTCTGATGGTAAGTTTGTATTACATTTTCTAAACCAGTGAAAAGCTTCATTGACTCAGGATCTGGGGATTCTCCTTGGAATTGATTAAAGCCAACAGAAAATCCTGACCCTTCTATGTCTTTTACTAGAAATTTTATATTTCCTAAATCTAGTGTATTAGTACCGCTTTGAGTTTCATCACTTAAATCATTATTTAATGGTATTTGAAGTCTTTGTGGAATGCCGTTATCACTAACTTTATTATATTCAGTATCGACAGTCGCAAGTTCAGCAGAATTTATTTTTTTCACTAAAAATCCTGGTCCGTTGTAATATTTCTTGAAACGAATTGACCCTGCTTCATCAGATATTAAAGGAACCTTTTCGTGTATTGTGACAGACTTGCTAATAGGATCGATCTGCCTGTGGTTAATATTTTGAATTGGAATTAGAACATTGTTTACAAAAGCAGGTGAATGGTTATCAAGTCGATTTTGTGTTCTTTTCTTTACGTGCAAGTGTTTATACTTTTTCTTTTTCACTTCGCTATTGGAATGAATGGCCTTTTTAATTTTGTTTATTAAATCTCTTATTAATTTCTTCTTTTTCTCGCCATTCGTGCCGTGGCTGTCGAAATGTGTTTCTATTTCAACAAAAAGTTCGTCGTCTTCTTTTTCTTTCTTATTTGGAGTTTGCGTTGTTTTCTCGTACCTGATTTTTATGTGTCTTTTTAAACGTTTTCTTGAATATACCTTATCGTGTTCCGTGCTGTCTTTTGATAACTTTTTCAAATAGTTTTGTATGATTGTTTTATATGAGACGTCGGTATCTTCAGTATTCTCTCGAGGGATCACTTCTATGTTTTTGCTTTCTGGAGCTTCTGTAGATTTGGCACTGAATATATCTGATGTGGCTGGGATTGTAGAATCATCTATCCTCCTAAATCTAATAGATTTACCATTGTAAACCAATTTCACGACTCCATTTAAGTTGGCTTTAGAGTTTCTGAAAAGGAATTAATTAGTTCTTTTTTAATTGTTTACATCTGTATTTATTTATTTTTTAGTATAATATTATCTTAAGACTAGGGAGCCACAGCGTACGCAGCTAAACATAGTAGGTTATCATAAAGAAATTAAGGTTTCTAGGGTTATGGCTGGGCTCTAAATTGTGTCAGATAGGATTATTTTAGTAGTAATAATTTAATGCGTGCTAAAATCATTCTTGTTTTGCTTAGCCGTAAAGGTATTCGGATAAAATATTTGTGGAAATGTTTAAAAACTCGAAATATTGGTATCACTTTTAAAGCTATCAGTTATTGAATACATCATTATTAAACAAGCAATTAAGAAATACTTACAAAACGCTCTCTGAATTAGTTTTGTCATTAGGTCCGGTTATATCTATTATTGTTTTAATAATAACATTTGGATCTGAAAATAATAATGTAATGTTTATAAGTGTTACTTGGTGCGTCCCTACAAAAAATAACATAACATCACGCTTTTAACCCGAAGGGGTAGGCAGAAGTTTACCCAGCACTCAGTCCCATAATAATAGGTACACCCCACACTTTGCCAGTTATGATCTTTAAGTCCCATTTAACAGGAGGCAAGCCTATTGCCAGCTACCGGCGCAGTTCCAGACTGCGCCGAAAGGTTGTTAAGATATTTCCTAATAGAAAAATTCCAATAAAGCTTTTTTACAGACCTGGGGATCGAACCAGGGACCACATGATCGGCAGTCGAGCTTTCGCCTAATATGCCACCGAGGCAGGCATAGGAATCAGTAATAAATATTTTTTTTTATGTAAATTCTAACAGAACGGGTTTCCTAAGTGACAGCTCATATAAGTTTGTATCAGGTCAATACAACAAAGCCTTCGACATGACCTTACAACTACCCTACATATCTTGTTGGAAACAGCCGCGACCTAAAGTTTAACGTGACATCTGAATACGTGAAATTCGATCCAGGGACTCTGGATTTGAAGCCGGGTATATTTCCTCTGGATCAAGGACGGAAGGTGATGTTAATTTCTTTTTTCAATAAATCATTCATTAATACCTCTATTATGTTTTCCATTATTCTTGAAATCTTCCATTCTCAAAATATTTCTGTTACTATTTTCAGTAACTATTTGTTTCTGCAAATCTTTACAATTGACAAGCTCGTCGATCAATTTTAATTCTTCTGAATGGGCTTTCCTAGTGTGTTTTGCTTCTTTTACTTTACCTTCTGAAAACAATTCATTGATTTAGTTTTTATATTTATCATTAACAAAAACCGAGGGAAAAACCAGGATGCGATCCGCTCAATACAGAGATAAATGGTTATGATGATGATGATGATGATTATAAAAAAAATCATAATCACAGAACATACATAGAGTATGTATGAAACATAAAAAACATACATTCACGCCTTTTTCCCGAAGGGGTAGGCAGAAGTGTACCCAGGACTCAGTCCCATAGTAGATACACCCACATTTCGCCAGTATGTTATTGGTCCCATGTAATAGGGGGCGAGCCTATTGCCATATACCGAGCACAGTTCCAGACTCCAGGCAGCTTTTTTCATTGCTATTTTAGCTATTTCATTGAGATAATTCCTAATGGAAAAATCCAATATTTAGCACTATGCCTGACCTGGGGTGTATGTATGTTCTGTGATTATGATTTTTTTTACTCTGCTTGACTAAATTCATTGAATATTATGTGGTAAACACCTAAGTTCAGGTCGATAAGATTCCTAAGTGGCGTCCAATATGAGCTAACGACTGCCTCATTCATATCTTACTTCAAACAACATAACTGTAGCTTACAGTTTAACGCATAACTATTTAAACTCTTACCGCTTTGGTTTTCAATTTTATGCTTCTCAAAATTCATAACTAAGTCATGTACTTTTTTATAAACATTTTCCATTTTCATATTCCCAATAATACCTTGCAATATTATGTTATGCATAGCTAAATGTAATAATTCATCTTTGTTTTCAACCTTATTTGTGAACTTGTTAAGGTCATTTTCGTCTGTATCCGATTTTAAAGATGGTTCTTCATTGACTTTGTCATGTTTGCTGTTAATATTTTTTGGTGATAATATTTGATGCAGTTTAATGAATTCATTTGAATTGTCGGTATTTTCAACTTTATCTGTATTTTTATCTTTTTTGTCAGTTTCAACTGTTTTTTTGTTATGTCTACTTTCATTCGACACAATTTTATCGTTTTTGCTATTATTTGACTCTTCTTCATCAAGTTCATCCAGGAGAGTAGTTAGTCGGTTGGTTAGTATCTTTTTTACGGTTGGGTCTTTGATTTGGAGTAATAAGTTTTGAGGACCTGTAAATAGAATACAATTTTGTATAATTGATAATAATATATTTCTCTAAAAAAATTCGTTAATGTCACTGCACTTATGTTAATGCTGCTTGGTTTAGTAACTATGTAGAGTAGCTGTAGAGTAATTCTACATAAAGAGAATGTTCCTGTCACGGGGGCGCTGTTATAGAACGTAGCACTAAACTTATGTGTGGCTATGGACGTATGGGAATTATATTAGTAACGATACCCGGGACCATTCTCTACATACAGAGAATGTTCCTGTCACGGGGCGCTGTTATAGAACGTAGCACTAAACTTATGTGCGGCTATGGACGTATGGGAATTATATTAGTAACGATACCCGGGACCATTCTCTACATACAGAGAATGTTCCTGTCACGGGACGCTGTTATAGAACGTAGCACTAAACTTATGTGCGGCTATGGACGTATGGGAATTAGATTAGTAACGATACCCGGGACCATTCTCTACATACAGAGAATATTCTTGTCACGGGGCGCTGTTATAGAACGTAGCACTAAACTTATGTGCGGCTATGGACGTATGGGAATTAGATTAGTAACGATACCCGGGACCATTCTCTACATACAGAGAATGTTCCTGTCACGGGTCGCTGTTATAGACCGTAGCACTAAACTTATGTGCGGCTATGGACGTATGGGAATTAGATTAGTAACGATTAGGATCATTATCCTATCTCAAGTTAAATTAAATTAGTTATATGTTTACCCAAAGATCTTTTACTTCTGTATAAGTCGTTAGAGTCCTGATAATCCTTGTCTTCGTAAACCTCTTCGGATTTACTTTCTTTGAAGCGAGGCTTTATGAATCCTGCTGTTTTGGTTTCTGGTACTGGGTTGAGAGTTTCACCTGAAACTTTTGGAGATATAGTAACTTATTGAACCTATTCAATCCAACCGACTCATCACGGAGTTTACTTCTCTTGGTGTGGAAGGCCTTCTTTATTATTCTTCTTTCTTACGACTTGTCAGGTGTCGGGACTAATAAAATGTCGGAAGCTTTAGGAGATTAAATTTTTTATAAACTTTATAAAACATACATTCACGCCTTTTTCCCGAAGGGGTAGGCAGAGGTGTACCCAGGACTCAGTCCCATAGTAGATACACCCACATTAAACTTTATAATTGCTATTATTAATATTTTGCCAGTTACTCATCCGCCAAGCAGTAATGTGCAAACATTACTGTATTCCGGTCTGAAGGACAATGTTACCAGCGAAATAACTGGGCATGACGAGATTCAACAACTCATATTTCAGGGTGACAGGCGCTGTGCAGTGCCGCGCAGAATTTTGAACTAAAACACTGGGTGGCACTGTGTCTGGGCAATCATAATGCTTACCATCAGCCTTACTCATCACCTGATTTGTTCGTCTTGTCACTCACTATCATAAAAAAAACAATTAATTGTTACACATTTTCTAGTTTTAATATGTGATTTTACTGTTTGTCTGTTTTTACTACTTGTGATAACAATAAAGAGTTTTCTATTCTATTCTAATTCTAATAATTGAATTACATAATGCCTTTGTCTCAATGTGGTAGGCAGGAGTATAACCAAGACCCAGTCTTAGTTCGTGCACCCACTCTTCGAAGGTTCTGTTATTAGTACCATGTCATAGGGGGCAAGCCTCTTGCTATCTACTCGTTAAATTCCAGACTCCATCTTGTCATTGCGAAAATTCCAAATGGAAAAATCAGAACGGTTCAACCCGGGACCTCATGGTCGACAGTAATGCTTAAATAATGAAGTACCTGTATGCTTATTAGAGAGTATCCCATCAATATCAACGAATACGTTAGTCAATATAACGGTGAATGTGACGGCTACAGCCAGGAGTGTGATGCAGAATACCCTGTAGAACACCGTGTCGTAGTCCCATCGCGACATCTATACTGGTTACCTGGAAACGATTTGAAAAGGATATCATACCTACGAGGAATTTCACAATCCTATGAAAAAATTACCACCGATATTTTGTGTAGACCGCGCGCGCTATAATGGGGTCGTTGGGAGTAAACCCTCGAGGCTGCTATTGAAAAAATTCCAAATAAAAAACTGGCTCTGGACTGGCTCAGGACTTCATATTGTAGATGCAAACACTCAAAGAGGCAGTATAAAATATATATCGAGATATTTAAGGATGAAGTAAACTATATTCCTGTCATTTTATTTTCTTCTTAAACTATTTTTTTCTAGTAAACGTCTTGAAATCCCAGTTTCACTGGCGTGAATAGACGAACACTAGAAAAAAATTTAGTAATAAGAGGATGTCGAAAGGGTTAATTATATTCGGAGAAAAAGGGAATACGAAACATCGATTTGCAATTTTTTTCATAGGATTGTGTGAAATTCCTAGTAGGTAGGATATCTTTATATAAGTCATAAAAAACGTACACATGCAGCTTTCTAGATCCAAGGGGTGAGTGGTATTGACAGAATGCGTCAGTCATCGCTTTGATCACTTGGCATCGTTTTAAGGTATACCAAATTGAACTCATCATTTTGACTACCTACTATATTTATCTTTTGTTTTATTATTTTTTGAGTCAATAAGAAAAAAGTACAAACATTGATTAAGCCGTGATTGTATACTAACACAAAGGACATTGTCTAAATATATTTATTTGGATTTGAATTTGAATATTCACTAGTTGAGAAGAGTTATATTCACTAGAAAAGTTGGCTCTAAGTTTTCAATTATAAATAAAAAAATGTCCAAAAGTGTAAATCATTAAAGAAAACTTACCTACTGACCAACACGACTTCCTGAAAGGGCAGTGAAGTACAAAATTGTTTTCAAAACCTAAGCGTTATTTACCTTTCCTTCTCTTTCATTTTTACATGAAATCTAAACAAGGCTACTGATTGACCGTCTAAATTAAGAACCAGCGTATTTTTATTGTGGTCATTAAACATTTAATTAGGTGTACATAGTGTATACATGAGGAGAATGTTCCTGTCACGGGGCGCTGTTATAGAACGTAGCACTAAACTTATGTGCGGCTATGGACGTATGGGAATTAGATTAGTAACGATACCCGGGACCATTCTCTACATACAGAGAATGTTCCTGTCACGGGGCGCTGTTATAGAACGTAGCACTAAACTTATGTGCGGCTATGGACGTATGGGAATTAGATTCGTAACGATACCCGGGACCATTCTCTACATACAGAGAATGTTCCTGTCACGGGGCGCTGTTATAGAACGTAGCACTAAACTTATGTGCGGCTATGGACGTATGGGAATTAGATTAGTAACGATACCCGGGACCATTCTCTACATACAGAGAATGTTCCTGTCACGGGGCGCTGTTATAGAACGTAGCACTAAACTTATGTGCGGCTATGGACGTATGGGAATTAGATTCGTAACGATACCCGGGACCATTCTCTACATACAGAGAATGTTCCTGTCACGGGGCGCTGTTATAGAACGTAGCACTAAACTTATGTGCGGCTATGGACGTATGGGAATTAGATTAGTAACGATACCCGGGACCATTCTCTACATACAGAGAATGTTCCTGTCACGGGGCGCAGTTATAGAACGTAGTACTAAACTTATGTGCGGCTATGGACGTATGGGAATTAGATTAGTAACGATACCCGGGACCATTCTCTACATACAGAGAATGTTCCTGTCACGGGACGCTGTTATAGAACGTAGCACTAAACTTATGTGCTGCTATGGACGTATGGGAATTAGATTAGTAACGATACCCGGGACCATTCTCTACATACAGAGAATGTTCCTGTCACGGGTCGCTGTTATAGAACGTAGTACTAAACTTATGTGCGGCTATGGACGTATGGGAATTAGATTAGTAACGATACCCGGGACCATTCTCTACATACAGAGAATGTTCCTGTCACGGGGCGCTGTTATAGAACGTAGTACTAAACTTATGTGCGGCTATGGACGTATGGGAATTAGATTAGTAACGATACCCGGGACCATTCTCTACATACAGAGAATGTTTCAGAAATTTCTAGGTAGGGTCAGCTAGTTAGTCTTTTGACATTTCTTTTAATTTTTAAGATAGTGAGTGACAAGACGAGCTAATCAGGTGTCTTAAGCATCATGATTGCCCATATCAGACACAGTGCCACACATTGTTTTAAAATTCAAATTTCTGCGCGGCACTGCACTGCGCCTGTCACCCTGAGATATGAGTTGTTGAATCTCATCATGCCCAGTAATTTCGCTGGTAACATTGCCCTTCAGACCGGAACACAGTAATGTTTGCTGCACATTACTGCTTGACGGATGAATAACTGGCATAGGTGTGGTACCTACCACTACAACTATAGATAAGATAGTCAATATACAACCTTATACGTACTTCCCTAAATATTACTACACCATTTTATAACACATTGTATTATACACTTAATAAGTTGAACCTTTGAGTCTAATTTCCGTTGGCATATCTCAATGTCCTAGTTAATCATATCATCTGTTTACAAAATTGGTAAAAAATGTATGAAATTGTAAACATTAGGTACGTGTGTTTTTTGCCATGAAACGTAAAACATTGATCGATAGTGCAGAGAAATTGTCGATAATATGTATCGTATGTATGACTGCCTCGGTGGCGTAGTGTGAGCTTGCTCGACTGCCAATCAAGAGGTCCCGGGTTCGATCCCCAGGTCAGGCAGTGTTAAATATTGAATTTTTCCATTGTGAATTATCTCAATAACTGCCTGGAGTCTGGAACTGTGCCCGGTAGATGGCAATAGGCTCGCCCCCTATTACATGGGACCAATAACATACTGGCGAAATGTGGGTGTACCTACTTTGGGACTGAGTCCTGGGTACACCTCTGCCTACCCCTTCGGGAAAAAGGCGTGAATGTATGTGTATGTATATATGTATTTTTGCTTGAATACCTATACTAAATGTTCGTCTTTTAACTAATGTTACGCTAGAATTGTCAACTGTTCTATTCCATAAGCCTGAGGCAGCACTACGGTAAACTGCGCGTGGTTATAAAACTTTTAACTGAATCATTTTGTGATTCAAAGATATCCATACAAGCGACCGCACCAGCGGTCTTTTCCCGCGCAAGATTTTCTATAGAAAAAAACGCGCGTAATGCGGCCTCGAGCTATATATTATTGTAATCATAATTTAGCGCGCGAGTGCCGATTTTATCTAAAAGAAAATAAACAGAAAAAACATATTTAAAAAAGGTTTTCTAAAAAATATTTATATAAAAAGCTAGCTGCTAGCTTACATTAATAATTTCTATCGATTAATTTTTATCGATGAATTTTTATCGACTACCACACC
The DNA here is from genome assembly GCA_947063395.1 of Hemistola chrysoprasaria. Taxonomy (NCBI): domain Eukaryota; kingdom Metazoa; phylum Arthropoda; class Insecta; order Lepidoptera; family Geometridae; genus Hemistola; species Hemistola chrysoprasaria. Next base: position 5,390,167 of record OX346737.1, on the reverse strand, counting down.
AACCCAACTCGATGTTTACAAATAAGCTACCACCAAAGTATACAAATTAACACATCTGAAATTCTTTTCATTCATCTGTCGTACTTCAACCCATGACAAATCACTGAGTTGTTAGAGATGTTACAATTTTTAATAATATCGATTTCTATAATAATCGAATGGACGAATGGTTATTACCTGGAGTCTTCGGCGAACTATTTGAAACCTCAAATGGAGAGGAATAATATTGTTAACAAGAAGGTTTGGGTGCGGAATAAATATCAAGATGGAAGCACTGAAAATGATAAAACTCATCTGGGTAAATAATTTTTTTTTATGACAGTGAGTGACAAGACGAGCAAATCAGTTGCCTGTTGTAAGCATCATGATTGCCCATATCAGACAGTGCCACCCAGTGTTTTATAATTCAAATTTCTGCGCGTCACTGCACTGCGCCTGTTACCCTGAGATATTAGTTGTTGAAACTCGTCATGCCCAGTAATTTCGCTGGTAACATTGTCCTTCAGACTGGAACACTAATGTTTGAAGAACACAAAAGTTTTTGTTGTACCTACTATAGACTATTCTGGGTATACCTCTGCCTGCCCCTACTGGGAAAAGGCGTGATGTTATGTTATTAGTTAAGTTCGGTTTTATTCTTCAGGCAGCTTTATATTCAGGCCGGAGTCCATGGATGCAGGACTCCTACAGAACGTTTTCGACAGGTTCGGAGAAAACAACATGCAAGCCAGCCCCATGGTCACCGGATACGTGCAGAGAGCACGGCGATCATCTGATTGTAAGTATTTATTTATTTCTGAAATAGTTTACCTTTACAGGACTTATACCTATCATCATGCGATAAACTTTTTTTTTATGGTAGTGTGACAAGACGAGCAAATCAGGTGCCTGATGGTAAGCATCATGATTGCCCATATCAGACAGTGCCACCCAATGTTTTAAAATTCAAATTCTGCGCGGCACTGCACTGCGCCTGTCACCCTGAGATATGAGTTGTTGAATCTCATCATGCCCAGTAATTTCGCTGGTAACATTGCCCTTCATACCGGAACACAGTAATGTTTGCACATTACTGCTTGGCGGATGAATAACTGGCAAAGGTGTGGTACTTCCCCAGGCGGCCCCCTGCTAAAGAGGCCTACCACTACAAAAACTATCGAACACTTATAATAATATTGATTAATTAAAACTAGTTCTACATTATATCTATACTATTACTACAAAACACAATATTACTGGGTGCCTAACTATCTATACATATAACATAATATGGCATACGAACCGTGTGAACTCACTCAGAGAAGCAGAGAAAATGTCAACCCTCTCTGATATAATGTTGAGGGCGCGGAGGCCACGCATGGTGCAGCTGGTTGGTCCGTGCTTGCGGCACCAGCAGCAGCGGCAGTCGACGCCGGCGTCCTATATACTCATCCGGGACACAGATGCACACCGACTCCATTACTCTGGGATTGTGCATCTTGCCCCGGATTACCTTCAGTACGTAGGTAGCGATAGCTACTTCCCTTCGAATCTCTAATTTGTAGTAACCTACCATACCTAACAAAAACAAAGTCGAATATAATAACGGGTAGCCCGGATACACACCATATTGCTTCAGTTACATGAATCTTAAGTATTTGTTTTGAATTCTTTCTAACATTAGTTTATATTTGGCCTCATGAGGAGACCAAATAACTGCATTATACTCCAAATGGCTTCTCACATGAGCGTTATATAATGCTCTTAAAGCTGCAATATTTGTAAATTTGTTGGAGAATCTTAACATCATTCCCTGGTTACGATATGCTTTTTGCGACAAACATTAGTGACATTAGGTACTATCATTGACATAAAGAAAAGGGGAGACGAGGTACTAACACCAAGTGGCATGCATCTTCTCAACAATTTAGTGGGATAGTTCATTCTGCAATATGGCTGAAGGCTGCTAACAGAACCATGAACTTTTGGTTCCGTTTTGCGTATCTTGAATCCTTAGTGTGTTAATCCTTAAAGGCACCAAGTGGCATGAAATTGCCTATAATCTGGACATCTTTAAGGCCAAAGTGAACAGACACCTTCTAGGCAAACGTGTACCATCTTAGGCCTCATCTTCGCCTTCCATCAAGCCAGATTGAGGTCAAACGTAAGACTATTTTATATCAAAAAGAAAATAGTTTTAAAGTTAATTTTGGTAGTATTAAAGGGGCCATACAGCATAGCTGTCTCCTGTGTTTAAACTTGATTTAAAGCAGGTAAGTTCCGTTGCTACTGAACATAGGCCTCCCCCATAAACGCACGCACGCTTGGCAGGCGGGTTCACGAGCGCAGTTCGATGGTTTGTAGCAGAGGACGCTGCTGCCTCCTCTGGATCTGTTAACCCTTAGCCGGCTCTTACGGCAACCACGGGTAGAGAGGGTGGAGCACTATTCTAAATCCGGTAACTCCACGACGATATGATCTTATATTTGAAAGTATTGCACCTATTTTTGTATTACTACATCTTTTGTGACATCTTGTATAACAAACACCATTATTTTATTGAAGAGGGAGTTTTTGAGCACGTCTCATTCTATAAGTTAATTTAAGTTACCTATCTAACTATTTTGTTAATAATTTTTCACAGATAATCGCCATCGTAGAAGGAGTTTAAAGGCCAATAAATTTATCAGTCGAAAAATCGAAGACGCCATCATCAAGTCCAAAATCGTTTCAGATCTGAAACCAGCTACAATTTTCAACGAATATCCTTATGAAGTCGCGTTACTCCTTAGTAATGCAGATAAAGGACCTCCTAAAGTAACACGAAAGAAAAACGTTAAACATGACAAACTTAATAATACTAACGTTGTCGAAGACAAATTAAAAGTGTTAGCAATTAATTCTACCACTAATTCATCAAACACGAAACGTAGCAAGAAATTCGATAAACCTTTTCCAAAATATAATTTAGTGGATGAATTAGAAGACACTAGCGCTTTAACTAGAAGTGTTTATGACAAAGAAAGAATTTGGAATGAAAATAATGCACCAATCTCAGACAGCAACATTTATAAGGTCGTTACTGATCAACCGGACGACAGACCTAAAGGCGTTACAGAAAGAGGTCTAGTGAAAATAATAGCAATGTTAACGAGATCTTTTAAAACGATAATGAATCATTATAAGGAAATAATAAATGTACATAAACGTGTATTGAAAATCAGTCAAGATTTCGATATGAAAGCATCGGAGGTTTACATGAAATTTGAAGATTTCGAAAGAAAATACGCAGATATGGTACAATATAGTAATCAAATTAAAGAAATTGGTGCAAAAATGGATTCGGCACAGGAATACTTGCAAGATAAGTTTAAAAACATAGAAGCTACTGTTTCGGAATTACAAAGCCAGCAGAAAACGTTCTTAGGGCAGCAAAAACAATTTTACAGGTTACAAAGATTAATGGCTGTTCAGAATGAGAAAATAAACCAAAAACAGAATCAAATAGCTAAAACTCAGAGTGAAATCTCACATAGACAAAACAACTTTGCACGTATATTGAAAAAAGCCAAACAAGTGTTACTTGATAAAAAAATTAACAACACAACTGACAACAACGAAACTAAAGTTGACAATATCCCCGTAACAACAACTACGGCTTCAACTTTATCAATGAAAATCAACCTGTTTTCGATACCGCCAAAGAGTAAATTACCGAATCAAGATGAATTAATAATAAAAGAGAAAGACGACAAGCAAATAGACGATTTAGTTTACAAATACTACTTCAATAATACTTTCATAGACAATTTGATGAAAAGCAAAATTTTGAACAACTATGCAAGTCAGGCGCATAGCGTTGATATAGTGCGTCAGGTAAAAAATAAGAGAAATAAAGAATCAAGTACTATAATGCTGCCAATGCAGAAAAATACCACTAGGAGTAAACGGTGGATCAATTCCTTTGGAAAGAATTTTAGAAGACATATTAAAAATGATAAAACAGCAAAATTAAACAAAATTGAAGGTGCAGACAAAAAAGTCGATCCTTTCATTGCAATGGCTACATCATTTTGTAAAGAAATAGGAAAGGATCAGAATGATCAGTCTTTGAAGTGGTGCGTGGAAAAGTCTTTGAGACGGCTCAAAATAATGAGTAAGTAAGACGTTTGAAAAAATTTCCTATTATACAGGGTTACCTTAAAAACACCAGCAACCCCGAAGGACCAATCAGCCAACATGATAAATAACAACATTTATTCTACGAGTTTTGACATAACTCAATAAACTCCTAGAACAAGAATATTTAGTTTTTAGTTCCGATTTTTTTGTGTCAAAAACAACATGCACAGTGCACCGCCCTCCCGCCCGTAAAATTGCATGCAAAGAGGAAATGCTATTAGGTATTATTGTTGTTAGTGACACCATTCATATATCGACACGTGACGTTCGTAGACGCGAAACACGTGTCGATATATGAATGGTGTCATTTACAAAAATAATACCTAATAGCATTACCTCTTTGCATGCAATTTTGCGGGCGGGAGGGCGGTGCACTGTGCATGTTGTTTTTGACACTAAAAAATCGGAACTAAAAACTAAATATTCTTGTTCTTGGAGTTTGCAATGAAGTTCCGAAAAGTAACGCCAAATTCAATCAATTATAACTCAATCAATGAAACAAAAAATATTTTTCAATTTTTTCATTGTACTGTCGTGACATTTGTGAGTCTATGTCTCATTCACAAACTAAAAGACACTTTCTTCGCCAGGGGCTTGTAGGGCAGTACGCGTACCATAACTTAATCTGTCACGGTACGCGTAGAGTTAAGAGCATTCAAGTGGAAAATTAAATTGATATTTATTTTTATGTCAAAGTAAAATCTAGAAAATTATCAAAACTCTCACCTACAAATTTTCACCTACAAAGGGTACTTGAACCAGCACCTTCTGCACCAAACCTCGTGGCGGCACTCTACCAATGAGCTACCGTGAAGTTACTAGTCGTTGGCTAAATTTATCTACCCTACATAACTAACGCCTATAGGGGCGTGTGTTTATCTATAGATGATGCATTTCGTATTCTACCCTCCGACAAATCTAATGTTACAATTAGAATCCACATCAAAATGGTAACATAACCTTTATTCATAATATTTTGTAGTGGTAGGCCTCTTTTGCAGGGGCCTGCCTGTTTAAGTACCACACCTTTGCCAGTTATTCATCCACCCAAGCAGTAATTCAAACTCAACTCAAACTCAAACAGATTTATTCAAATAGGTCATAATCTGACACTTTTGTACGTCAATGAAGATACAGTACTGAGTCTACCGTGCGTTCGGAAAGATACCTCTACAAGAAGAAGAAGAAGAATGTGCAATCATTACTGTGTTTCGGTCTGAAGGGCAATGTTACCAGCGAAATTACTGGGCATGACGAGATTCAACAACTGATATCTCAGGGTGACAGGCGCAGTGCAGTGCCACGCAGAATTTTTAATTTTAAAACACTGGGTGGCACTGTGTCTGATATGGGCAATCATGATGCTTACCATCAGGCATTTGATTTGCTCGTCTTGTCACTCACTATCATAAAAAAATATATATATTTTTATAGTTAAATCACAAGCTCCTATAGGCGATAGTAGGTGGGATAAAAAAATTCGCGGATTTCTAGTATCTCCACGGTAGCTCTATTGGCAGAGTGCCACCACGAGGATTGGTGCGGAAGGTGTGGGTTGAAGTCCCACTCGTATGTGAATTTTGTTTGCTCATTTTCATATTGTACAACCTATATTATTCGTAGTATGATTTTTGGAAATTCATTGCTTATGTACTCAAACTTGCAAATGTGCGAATTAATGGCCTAGGCCCTTACGAGCGTACGCGGCCTTCTAGGAATTTGACACAATCCTATGAAAAATTTACCAAATCGATGTTTTGTATTCCCGTGTTTCCTCCGAATATAATAAACCCATTCTATACATTTATATCCTGATATTTTTATAGTGAAGTAACCTATGTCACTATCATTTTAACTTTTCTTATAAACCCTTGGTTTTTTCATAGTGAACTTCAAAAAATCTCAGTTTTACTCGCGTAATTGGACGTTCACTACAAAAAATGTTTATAAACAAAAATAAAATGATAGGGACATACTTTACTCCAACTTTAAAATATCAGGATATAAATATATCATAATAGGTTAACTGTATTCGGAGGAAACAGGGGAATACAAAACATCGATTTAGTAAATTTTCCATAGGATTGTGTCAAACTGCTAAGACTTATATACTAATTAGTATTTATTTTATAGATACTAGGTCTTATTCTCCCCTGCCAGTCACAGTTATGTCGGAAAAGCCCAAACCAACAATACAAATGGACGTCAATACAGAAAGATTAACAACCGATGGACTTACAACTCTGCGAGCGAGTAAGAAATATAGTATTTTTATAATTAATTGAACGAGATTAGTTTTTAATGTACAAGTATGCAGGGTTATCAGTGAGCAATGAATATCTTCCTAACAGGAAAGAGGACCTCTTAGCAGTTTGACACAATCCTATGGAAAATTTACTAAATCCATGTTATGTATTCTCCTGTTCCCTCCGAATACAGTAAACCTATTTGATATAATTATAGCAGATATAAATTTATCAAATTACTGATATATACGTAGATTATAGATTGTTTTTTAACCTGATGGTAAGCATCATGATTGCCCATATCAGACACAGTGCCACCCAGTGTTTTGAAATTCAAAATTCTGCCCGGCACTGCACTGCGCCTGTCACCCTGAGATATCAGTTGTTGAATCTCATCATGCCCATAATTTCGCTGGTAACATTGCCCTTCATACCGGAACACAGTAATGTTTGCACATTACTGCTTGGCGGATGAATAACTGGCAAAGGTGTGGTACTTCCCCAGGCGGCCCGTTGCAAAAGAGGCCTACCACTACAAATATATTTACCAAAGAAAAATGAGATATAAAATAATAAATCAGTGGTATCGGAACCCTTCATGTGCGAATCTGACGCACTTGAGCAATTTACCTTCAATTAAAAATCTATCTCGATGTTCACGTCATGGGGTGCGGTAGAACACATTATTTTTGAGTTGGGGGGCGTCTCAACTGCAATTAACTCGACCGAGCGGTCAAGTCGCCACCTCAAATATATTATTAATTTCTGGTGAAATGTTGGTGTACCTACAGTTACTGTGGGAGTGAGTCCTGGGTTACAGCTATGCCTACCTCCCGCGAGAAGGTATAATTTATTACATTTCAGTTCCTTCAAAGCCTGCAACAGTAGTCTACACGGAAGACCAGTCACCAGTCACTCAAAATTTACCATTTACTACTTCGTTATTCCCTGTGGCTTCTTTACAGGAGATCTATTTCCCTGGTAAGTACATATTAATGTTCTGAGTTAATAAGGTCGTGATAGATTCGAGCATTTATGAGAACATCGAGCATTCCCCGTTTTTAAATTTTATCGAACCAAACTCAAACTCAAACAGATTTATTCAAATAGGTCATAATCTGACACTTTTGCACGTCAATAAAGATAAACAGTACTGAGTCTACCGTGCGTTCGGAAAGATACCTCTACAAGAAGAACGCACAAGAAACTTGTAGGGCTTAATTTTTTCAACAGATTGTTTCACAATATTTGGTTTGGTTACATTCGTTTTCTTTGAAGGTGCCGCGAGGCGGCTATGCAGAAGTTTCCAGGCATCTTTTTCCTCTGCATAATATAAACATCTGATAAAGACAACAAGCAGGAACACGCTGGAGGCGGGCCCCTTATAACCGGAGTGGATGGAAAACTATGGGGGAGGCCTATGTTCAGCAGTGGACGTCCTATGGCTGATATAATGATCATGATGATACATCGTGCCGTGTTTCCCGACTATACCTATATAAAAGGCGTCACTCCTTTCTCATCTGGTGGGAGTCGTGAGACCCGGCAGAGTGACATATTCGGAGAGTGTGCAGCAGCGCTCTCCGGCACCAAGTATTACACCTGCTGCGAGCACCAAGCCGCACAACAAGCGTGCTGATCTAGACTAAATCCCCCCTTAAGAATAGTTTATGGCGTTCTATGGGAGGCCTATGTTCAGCAGCGGACGTTTTCCGGCTGCTGTGAGTATTTGAATTTTATTTTCTTTTGGCATAAATGGAAAGATCATATATAAGATTCGTACCAAAACTATTTTTAGTTTTCTTTTATTCGCTAAAATTACAAAGTTATATCAAATTAAAAAATCATTTTTAATCCAGTACCGAAAACACGCCGATAGTACCCGAACGAGCTCGTCACCAGTAGTGACGTCACAATGTTATAAAGTACCATACAAAACTATAATATAATGACGTCACAATCATGGCGACCACTCGTAGCGCGTTCGTGAACAAGTGACGCCTATTGGAATGGTATAAATTTTGAATTGGTTGTAATTAATAAAAAAAAACTTTTGAAATGAGTTTTGAATCGGATAATACATAATTTTCATTAAACTTACAAAATAACTTGATAAATACGACATTTTTTTTTTCAAATACTCAATTCGGCGACTAGAGCATCGAGCATCTGCAAGAAAGTTCCATTACATGAAAAGCTCTTTGACAATTGGACACTGATATCTTCCTTGTATTCGTGCGAATAGTACAATACTAGAAATTGTCAAGTCTATCACCACACCTTTAGTTGATTCTTCTTTTCTTATATCATCATCATCTCAGCCGTTGGTAGTCCGCTACTGAACATAGGCCTCCCCTATAAAGGGGGGTTTTGCCAATACTCGACACGCTCTGCAGGTGGGTTGTCGAGCGCAGTTCGATGGTTTTTTGCAGAGGACGCTGCTGCCTCCTCTGGATCTGTTAATCCTTAGCCGGCTCTTACGGCAACCACGGATAGAGAGGGTGGAGCACTATTCTAAAGCCGGTAACTCTACGGCAATCCTTTCTCGGTCTTCAATGGTATCGCAGCGGCGGTAGGTGCCAATTTTAGAATAGTGCTCCACCCTCTCTACCCGTGGTTGCCGTGTGGCCGGCTAAGGGTTAACAGATCCATAGGAAGCAGCAGCGTCCTCTGGGTGAAACCTTCGAACTACGCTCGCAAACCCGTTTGCCAATTGTACTGAGTATTGGCATAGGTAGGTACCCTTTTTATGGTGGAGGCCTATGACTTCAACGACTGAGATGAGGTTGCGTGTAAATGTCACTAATTTTTGGGTTCCGTACCACAAAAGGAAAAGGGAACCCAGAAAAGGGATCACTTTTTTGTCCGGCTGTCCGCAAAATGTTTGAGGTATCTAAGAACCTATGGAACTCTACACTAAGTATAGAGGTTCAACAATTCACTTTAAACGTATTTTTACATTTTGTACTTTTTTCAGATAATGAAGAATTGGAATCGAATTTAAAACAATACGGTTGGTGTTTTGAAACGTGAATACTTTTGAAACTACTTCTTTAAAACTTAATTCAATAACGGTTTCCTTTATTATTTTTTAGAAATAAAACCGGACACAGAAGGCAACGTTTACTATGACGGCAGTATGCACATGAGTGATTTTGGACAAATGGGTAATTTTATGCTGTGCCCCGCGGTTTCCCGCGAATTTCAGCTCAATTTATTCAGTAGTTTTTGCGTGAAGGAGTAACAAACATTAATCTATACATCTTCACAAACTTTCGCATTTATGTTAAGCTGTGTTAAGGGTTCAGTGTTTTTAAGTATTTTGTTATCATACTCCTCCGTTTGATGAAATTTGATATTCACACTTGGTAGGTCTGAGTCTTGGTAGTCTGGTTTATCTATTTTTCATCCCCCTAAGTGATAAGAGTGACCCACTCCAAAAATTTTTTTTTTTTGGACAAAATATTTTTTTATGATGTGGCATTTAAAAATACATACAACCCTAAATTTTCTACCTTCTCCCATTCTCCTTTATTTTTTAATTTACAGCGCTCCATGCTTCTTCCACTCATACAGGACATCCTCACGTACTTACAATAATTTATTAATTTTTTCTACTAAAATAATCTCTAAAAAGAATTTATATGGCAAAACAACGTTTGCCGGGTCTGCTAGTTATATATATATATTTTTTTTTTTTAATTTCAGTGTCAGGACATGATAGTGAAGGGACGTCAGATGTGATGCCGGGACTTATGGATAGCAACTCTAAGGTTGAAATAGAACCATTAGCATTTGACCTACAGGCGCAAAGGAGGGCGTATGTCAATAGGTATGTTTAATGGATGAATTAATTTAAATAAGAATTAAACGTTAAGGCATACGAATGTATGCATAGTGTAGGGTTCCATACATAGATATCTGAACGAAACCCTTCCAATCCCAAACAGTCCCCCTACTAGAACATACAGCGCCATCTAGATGCAACCTGCAGACATGGAGAAAGTACCCTAGAACTTACAGTCTCTTGCGCTAAGGATGGAAATAAACATAACATACATTCACGCCTTTTTTCCCGAAGGGGTAGGCAGAGGTGTACCCAGGACTCAGTCCCATAGTAGATACACCCACATTTCGCCAGTATATTATTAGTTCCATGTAATAGGGGGCGAGCCTATTGCCATCTACCGGGCACAGTTTCAGACTCCAGGTAGTTATTGAGATAATTCCTAAAGGAAAAATCCAATATTTAACACTTTGCCTGACCTGGGAATCGAAACCGGGACCTCTTGATTGGCAGTCGAGCATGCGCCCTCTACGCCACCGAGGCAGTCGAGGATGGAAATATGCAGTAAAATGGCCATAACTTTTGATTTTTAGGCCAGATATAAACCAACAAGAAACAATTGAGTGGAAAATAAATTACTCTCTCCTTCTTTAGACGAAATTTCCCTGTTATGAATGTTTTCAAGCTTTTACTGAAATCAAGCATTTGTTTTCACAGATTAAACGAAGAATTGATGAAGAAATTGCGGCTTTAATTAAATATATTATAATTTATGTCAAGAGAACAAAATCTAATGCAATCACTGTAATTTTAATCAATAAATCAATAGATTATATTGTACAATTTTTGTTTTGTATTTTATTTTAAGAAACTTATTAAAAACAATCTTTTTTTTTCTCAAAATCCCTTTCGTTTGATATCCATAAGATTGGCGTGCACAAAAAATAAATAGTCCGCCATCTTTGGAAGTCTACATTTATTTGTAGAATGAAGTCACTTGGTCATGTAAAACAAACATAACTATATGCATTTCATTTCAATCAGTTGAGGAGCACTGCTTTATTTATTTATTTATTTAAAATTATTTTGCAAGATTTGACCCGACCATGCACATTGCAAGTTAAATAAATCTTAGAGATCTAATATACTGGTCAAATGCATGTGGAACTTGCATATAAAGGGTTCCTTCCCACCATGAACTTATTAACTATTGTAAGCGTGCCTTTTCCATTAAATAATACTCGAACACTTCAGCATAACTTACATGATTTATTCCAAGCCCACCATCTTCAATCTCGCTCTACAATCATCTGTCGCGCTGGCATCCACCTCCCTGTGTTGCCTCGCGCCCTCGCACATGCCATAGAGCTCCGTGAAATCACACGTTAATACTTTCCATAAAACCACCAAAACGTCCACAGAATCCGTAGCATGCGCGTCACAAAATAACATCAACCCTACACTGTCTATTTATAGGTCTCACCTTTCCTCACCTACCTACCAAATAAAATGTTTATTACTATTTCTCTAATTAGAATAAGCATTTATTCTTATTGCTTTAAAAGTCATGCATGACAATGTATTAAACACGTTGAAGAGCATCTTTGATTATGAACTTGATTCTTGATTATAATTTAGAACTTTATTATTATTTTTTGTTGTTATAGTGGCAAAATTAATAATAAGCGGTAATGTGCAAACATTACTGTGTTCCGGTCTGAAGGGCAATGTTACCAGCGAAATTACTGGGCATAACGAGTTTCAACAACTAATATCTCACGGTGACAGGCGCAGTGCAGTGCCGCGCAGAATTTTGAATTTTAAAACACTGGGTGGCACTGTGCCTGATATGGGCAATCATGATGCTTACCATCAGGCACATGATTTGCTCGTCTTGTCACTCACTATCATAAAAAAATAGAAATACATATACTATTGTGAAAACTACAATTATGTCTAGCTATAACGGTTTATGAGCTCTGTGACAGACGGACGGACGGACGGACATTGGAAGCTTAGTAATAGGGTTCCTTCGGCACCCTTTGGGTACGACACCCTAAAAAACTGAGATCTGATGGGATTCTATAAATATGATATCCAACTTCCAACAGAACATCGAGCACTCGCTGCATTTTCATTTTATCGAACCAAACTTCGAACGCGACCCTTGTGACGATGTGTTGTTACAAACAAACTTTATCGCCGGGGGTATTGTGTCGAGCATGTAGAGTGCAGCGTCGAGCATTCGCAGGAACGCATGGAAATGCTCTTGGACACTCAGCGTTTGCCTGTATTGAACCACTAGAAAAATGTTGGTTTTCTGGCAAATACTCAAGTGTGTCATAGTCATAGTCATAGTCATAGTATTTTATTAATATGGATTACATACAAGTCATTACATAAGTTTATCAATTCAACAAACAAATACAAAAAATATAAACACAACACATAATAAAATTACGAATTGTAATCTATGAAAATTAATTATAATAAATAAATTATTTATTCATTTTAATAAATTCTTCATACGTGTAAAACGCTTTCTCGACAAGCCAACGCTTCAAACGTAATTTGAAAGAATTCAGGCTAGGGGCGGAGGTTATATCTAAGGGTAGTTTATTATATACTGTCGGCCCCATTACATGAGTCAACTTCGTTGATTTCGCCATGGTTCTCGACACTCCAACAAGCTTCATCCTGTTCCTCGTGTAGTGCGAGTGATGGTCACAGATTCGATTGTACCGATCCTCATTAAGCCGCACAAACATTGCAACCTGATATATCACTATCGACGGCAGGGTGAGAATACCAAGCTTTATAAAGTGCGGTCTGGCTGTTTCATCCTGCGGAATTCGGACCATTGCTCGTATAGCCCGTTTCTGCATTCTGAAGGCGCGCTCCCAGTCGGCAGCGCGCCCCCATAGCTCAGCGCCATATTGGAGCAAGGAATGTACAGTCGCAAAGTAGCAGGACCGCACTGCTTCTGCTGGTACTACACGCCCCAATCGTCGAAGTGCAAAACAAGCACTACCGACTCTACCACAAAGTTGACTTATATGGCTTTCCCATTTGAGCCCTCTATCAATCTGAAAGCCCAAAAACGTGGTAGATTCAACCTGTCCCAGACTCACACCATCCACAAACACAGATATCGGTTTGGTTGCCCTCCCCGATAGGTAGAAATGAATGAAGTGAGTCTTGGTCAGGTTCAAAGCAAGCCCATTCATTCGAAACCACTCGGACAGCTGAGTAGCAGACTCATTTAGTCTCATCGCTAGAATATCCACCGAGGGTGCCGTGACAATCGCTGCGACATCGTCAGCGTACATAAGCACTTCAGCTGATGTCACAGCGTTCGGCAGATCATTAAGTAGCAGCGAGAACAAGATGTTCGATACAGAAGATCCCTGTGCTACACCCATAGTGGACACCAGCGGGTCGGATTGTTGAGTACCACCGCAACCGACCACAACTTGAGATCTGTTGTGCATGAGATCTGCCATCAGCGAATACGATGTGCCGTCGACTCCATAATGTTGCAGTTTTGCAGCGAGGACGGCGTGGTCAGCAACATCAAAAGCTTTTGATAGATCGCAGCAGATGGCAGCGACTTGTCTCTTACTTTCCCGAGCAGCCATGACCAGACTTATCATTTGGCGAGCCATAGATGTAGTAGAACGACCCTCGCGGTATGCATATTGACGATCTGAAAGCGCATTTGTTTCTGATAAGAACGTAGTCAGTCGTGTACTCAACCCGTTTTCAAATATTTTTGCAACCGCCGGTATTATAGACACAGGCCTGTAATTGTCTATAGAGTCTCTCTTTCCTTTCCCTTTGAAAAGTGGCGATACTTTGCTTATTTTCATCGGAGTCGGAAAGGAACCCTCTTTTAGGCACAGGTTATACAAGTCTGATAAGATCGGCGCGAGCGGAATTATGGCTATTCTGATGAGTGTCACCTTTAGGTTGGAATTAACTGAACACAAAGTAATTTTAATATTTAATTTTAAATCAATATAATACAATTTCATTACATACCTAATATAATAAATACAATTCTTAAGAATTAAGTACACGTATTAAGTAATTACTTATTCGTTTGTTCATTGTTTGAGTGTAATAATCAAAATTATTCATTACTGTAGATTATATTTTATAATAAAATCATAAAAATAATTATTAAATAGTTATGCCTTAAAAAACTAGGCAATACAAATTAGTAGACAAAATAAGTCATTTAGAATTTGTTTAAAACGCTTTTTGGTTCGTTCTTCTTTCTGAAACAATAAATTAATAATAATAATAATATGGGACAAGTTCCACACACGATCATCTGGTCCCAAACTAGGCAGAGTCTGTACTATGGTAACCAGATGACTGATATACATACTTATATAAGCTTATAACACAGGGACACAGTATAAGACAATTAGGTATAATACATTTATTTATTTATTAAGATAACATCACATCTTCAGGACTATCAGGACTGCCTCGGTGGCGTAGAGGGCGCATGCTCGACTGCCAATCAAGAGGTCCCGGGTTCGATCCCCAGGTCAGGCAGTGTTAAATGTTGGATTTTTCCATTAGGAATTATCTCAATATCTGCCTGGAGTCTGGAACTGTGCCCGGTAGATGGCAATAGGGTCGCCCCCTATTACATGGGACCAATAACATACTGGCGAAATGTGGGTGTATCTACTATGGAACTGAGTCCTGGGTACACCTCTGCCTACCCCTTCGGGAAAGCGCGTGAATGTATGTTATGTTATGTTAACATCACATCACGCATCTTTCAGAAAGGGGCAGCGGTGTGTGTGTGTTTATCCCATCTACCCAAGGCACTTCTCATTTCAGATTGTATTATTATTGCGGCTTAGTCAATAAAAATATAAAATTTTATCGTAGCCATTTTTTTTGTTGCGAAAATTCTCAATGACTGCGTGGAGCCTGGAAAAGTGCCCAGTAGACGACAATAGGCTCGCCCCCTATTACATACATGGAACTTAAACCATAACTGACGAAGTATGAATGTACCTACTACGGGACTGAGTCCTGAGTACACCTCTGCCTACCCCTTCGGGATAAAAGGCGTGAATGTATTTTATTAATAATTAATTTATATAATTAATGTGTTTTTTTTTATGACAGCGGTATCGAGCAGCAGCGCGCGTGAAGCCCTGTCAAAAATTTAATGGTTATAATTTATACCTATTACAGCACGGAAAATCCCATAACTTCTGCTCCAATCCATAATTCTCGCCATCTAGAATTGTCTGCGGCATCACTTTGCCCATAGATTCGGGCAAAAATAGGCAAAGACAACCGCCAATTATGCCGAGCAGGCCCAGGATTATGAGGGGTATTTCTGTTGCTATCGTGGCCTGAAAAAAAATATTTATATGCCTTGGGCAGACATTGCTTAACAGGCAAGGGGACCTCTTAGTAGTTTGACACAATCCAATGGAAATTTTACGAAATCGATGTTTTGTGTTCCCCTGTTTCCTCCGAATACCTGTAAACCTTTTTGACATAGTTATATCCTGATATTTTATAGATGACTATTTCGCTATAATTTTATTATTGTTTATAAAATCTTAATTTGTTTTGTAGTGAAAGCCTAATTACGCGAGTTTACTATGTGTTTGTTTACTATGAATAAACCGAGAGTTTTATAAGAGAAACTAAAATGACACTTCACTATAAAAAAATAAAATTAATTAATTAAATTTGGAGGCAACACAGGAATACAAAACAGCTAAACATCGAATTAGTAAATTTTTCATAGGATTGTGTGAAATTGCTCGCTCTAGGATACCTCATAGCTATAGGATATACTCTTAAGAGCGATACTCTCATGAGCCAAGAGATTTCTTTCAACCACCTTAAGAAGATACTTACTGATTACCAGCAGTTTACTCACCATATAAACAATATAGGGCACCAATATAGTAGCGATGTATCCAGTGATATGAATGAGGGCGAGTCCCTGAGCTCTCACCACTGTGGGCAGCAACTCGGCCGCGTATTGCATGCCAATGTTAAACGATATGTTCACTGCGAACCGACCTATTATGGCTAGAGAGGCTGATGGTAAACCTGGAGAGGAAATTTTGTTTGTTTAGGCGCGGTGCTAAGCAAATTCGCCCTCTCGCTCACACGTACCCACATTTTTGAAGATATAAACAATTTTTTTTTATGATATTGAGTGACAAGACGAGCAAATCAGGTGCCTGATGGTAAGCATCATGATTGCCCATATCAGACACAGTGCTACCCAGTATTTTAAAATTCAAAATTCTGCGCGGCGCTGCACTGCACCTGTCACCCTGAGATATTAGTTGTTGAATCTCGTCATGGCCAGTAATTTCGCTGTTAACATTGCCCTTCAGACCGGAGCACAGTAATGTTTGCACATTACTGCTTGGCGGATGAATAACTAGCAAAGGTGTGGTACTTCCCCAGGCGGCCCGTTGCAGAAGATGCATACCACTACAAAAACTACATGTAATTACGTAAAATAAAGACAACTAGGTTCTAGAATTTGATTAAATTAGATTTCTTTCTGCCCTTCAGATTTTTTTTCTGCCTTTTGTTATTTTCTAGATCCGGGGTGCAGCTAGTACAGCCATACTGAGAAGTTGTTATGTAATAAACACTTACCGATAGGTACTGCTGCAGCGGCCAAACTGAATATTCCACTTATTACCATTGACCCAAAAGCAAGCCAACGACGTCCAACACTGAAAATGCAAAACCAATTTAATCTATGATAACTCAGGTCTTTGCCATAAGTAAATATTGGTAGAGGTAATAGCATGATCCAGCTACTTCAAACAATTAAATGTGTCTGGTAAAGCATTCCATGTTTCCAAAATTTTGTAGCGTAGGCATACTCGCGTTCGCTCGTCATATAAACCTACTTCATACTTCTTTTCGTAGTGCACAATTAATTCTGTGATCAGTGGCGTGCCCAAAATATTGTGTCGCGTGCCATTGGTTAGCCATGCCTGCTCTAGGGTACCCGTTGGCCCAGCATCATGAAATTTGGCAAGAATCTTACACCACAATTAAAGGAAAAAATCCCAAACCGGAAAATTTTACAATAAAGAAAATAGCTAAATATTCATACGGTTTCCTTGTTTTCGCACAAATAAAGGCCAGATCCAGAGCCAGCCACAAACAATCGAGTGGAAAATTATTCCCTATTTCTTCATATCTGTCTGTGTATTTTCATTTTGTATGGGTGACATAACATAGATAGATAGATAGATAGATAGATAGATAGATAGATAGATAGATACATAAACACTTTATTGGTACACCACAAAAAATAATCCTTAAAATTAAAAATACAATTATAATATAATACCTTAAAATTAAACATACATACGTTCACGCCTTTTTCCCTAAGGGCTAGGCAGAGGTGTCCCCAGGACTCAGTTCCATAGTAGATACACCCACATTTCGCCAGTATGTTATTGGTCCCATGTAATAGGGGGCGAGCCTATTGCCATCTACCGGGCACAGTTCCAGACTCCAGGCAGTTATTGAGATAATTCCTCATTAGGAAAAATCCAATATTTAACATTTTGCCTGACCTGGGGATCGAACCCGGGACCTCTTGATTGGCAGTCGAGCATGCGCCCTCTACGCCACCGAGGCAGTCTGACAGGGACAGGGAGGAGGCAGTGAGGCAGAGTGACGTTTCACCTTAACTTATTTACTTACATATCGAGTGTTAAAATAAGTAGTATATCGGCTGGAAACTCTGTAGCGGTGGCGACAGTGAATGTTAAGAACAGATCCAAGCCTAGGGCACCTACATTTCTGACATGCCCGTCGAATACCTGCAATATTATTTATATATAAGTATTGTGTACGCTGCCATCTGACAGTGGCTTAGAGCACTTGGATTGTCTATAGGCTGACATGTCGGCCTGTGGATTATAGAAGTGTTCTATGGTATAGTGTATGTAGTTAGGGTAGATAGTAAGTAGGTAGCTCTATTGTTTAGTCTTTTTTCAACAAAGGCATTATTAGATTAGATTAGATAACACTTTTATTGATACCACAATACAGAAAATTAACAAAATGAAACTTAAAAACTAAAACGTGAGTAACAATAATTGGCGGTCTTATCGCTCAGAGCGATCTCTTCCAGACAACCATTCGAAAAGAGGAAAGGCATATATTGGAAAGACGGTGGTTCAAATATAAACCAAAACTAAAACTATACATAACAAGGTACATAAAAATACCTCTATACTAGGTACTATAATATTATAGATGATACATAATAATATGATAATTATATAAATACATAAATAAATACACTATAATATTATGCCCTTATGCCCTTATGCATTATGCCCTTTAAAAAAAAATAGTATTACTGGTGTCAACAAAGCGGCTTTGCCCGCTCGCAATTACGAAACATAGAAGTTTTATATCAAAACTTTGACTTTTTGGACCCCTTGAAAAGTGAATTTTCAAAAATCCTTTCTTAGCACACGTCCAGGCAACGAAAAGAACCTACATTCCAAGTTTCAAGTCTCTAGGATCAGTGGTTTGGGCTCTGCGTTGCATGTCAGTCAGTGAATCATTTAGGATTTAATAATGTGTAGGTAGTGATTATAAGTAATATTTCTTGTTTATTATATTTTTATGGACTAAGCGGTCCATTCGCTTAGAATGCGAAATTCATTACCTATATAATATGTAAACACACACGCCCCTTTCGGCGAATAGATGGGATAGAAAAATTTTGCCGATGACTATGGTACTCCCACGGTAGCTAAACTGGTAGAGTGCCGACCTCGCGGAATGGTGCGGAGGATGTGTGGTTCAAATCCCGCCCATGGGTGAAATTTTTCTTCCTATTTCATATCCTTCTACTCGTATATAATATATTATTATGTATGTATCTATTTTGTAGATTATGTATAATATTTAATAAATATTGTTTTATTTTTATGATATTGAGTTACAAGACGAGCAAATCAGGTGCCTGATGGTAAGCATCATGATTGCCCATATCAGACACAGTGTCACACAGTGTTTTAATAATATATATTACACAAATTATACTCCACCTGAGGAGTTACCACAACTTTGCCAGTTATTCATCCGCCAAGCAGTAATGTGCAAACATAACTGTGTTCCGGTCTGAAGGGCAATGTTACCAGCGAAATTACCGGGCATGATGAGTTTCACCAACTAATATCTCAGGGTGACAGGCGCAGTGCAGTGCCGCGCACAATTTAGAATTTTAAAACACTGGGAGCACTGTGTCTGATATGGGCAATTATGATGCTTACCATCAGGCACCTGATTTGCTCGTCTTGTATCATAGAAAAAAAAATACAACATATTTTAATAACCTAGCTCATTGCAGGACAGTGAAAAAGTCTTACCATAGATATAGATATCCAAATAAAGACCAGTAGTATGCTATGTCTCCTCAGACGAGGTGTTCTAAACAAATCTATCACACTGTAGTTCTTGCATTGCTGTTCTGCCTTCGCTATTTCTGTGGCTGTTTCCTGAAAACGTTAATATTGTTATTTATGACTAGTTGTGTCCCGCGTTTTCACCCGCGTAGTCTTCGTTCCTGTGGGAATATTGGGATAAAAAGTATTAATATAATATTCCAGGGTCTAAACTATCTACATACTGAATTTCAGCCCAATCGGTTCAGAAGTTTTGACGTGAAATAGTTAGAAACATCCATTCATCCATCCTCCCAAACTTTCGCATTTATAAAAAGTAGGATTTATATATTACGCCTCTTTGGTGTAGTGGTTGCAAACGGATGGAGTCCTGGGTTCGATTCCTAGGTCTGGTAAATGTACGCGCGCATAATGCAGATGACATAGGCTGCCTGCATTTTTGTAGTTGAGTTCTAGTCTTTATGATGTTTTTGTTTTCGCTTTTTTTTAAAGAACGCTTTTAGCGATAGAGAGAGGATAAGATAAGACCAGCAATGATACTCAAAATATATTATATTACTCGTAATCTGTATTTTTAAGATTTTCTATGATGTATGTTTATATAACTATCTATTTTGAAAATCTTACCCTAAATTCATTGACTACATCATCGGGTATTTTCTTCCTGTTCACTCTCTCCACTCTCCTCATTATCTTGATTGCTTCATCTATACGACCTTGAGAGATCAACCATCTGTAATGAAGATAAATGTTTTGTGATTAAAAATTGTACATCTTGTCATGAACCTAGAAAAAGACGGAGTCTACAACAAAAATTGAAGCACTATGGTGAGACAGCTCCCTAATACAAACATGACGGCACGCACACATTCACACCCATGAACCTGGAAAAAAAGCTGTGAATGTGTGCACACAATGAGGTAGCGGTCAGCTGAAATGGTTACTGATCGAGTTTTTAGTACAAAAATGCTTTCCGTCCACACAAGGTAGACCTCTCCAAACAAGTGTGCGAGATGGCTTGGTGCTCTTCGAAAATCCATCATCATCAACATCATCATCCATCAGACACACCGTCTGTTCGTTTGGCTACTATGACATTAAAAAATTCTTAAATGTTTTGCATTCATTCTCAGTCAATGATGTTGAATTACTTTTTTCTATTTATTTTTTTATTTAGATCATCCACATCATGTACATCAGTTATTATTGTTTGGCTACATTTAAATGTCATATAATATTAATGGATGAAGACAGCATGCATAAAACAAAAATGATTGAACAACGTAAATAATTAGTAGTTATAAAAATATCAGAAATGTTAAGTTAATTTTTTATTGTCAGTATACAAAATTTTTCGCTGCGTATATGATTTTGGCTACAGCCGCTACAGATAGAATAGAATAAGTAGAACAGAATAGAATTCATTTACTTCATAAGTTTCGGGTACAATAGGTCATACAAATATTTTAGTCCAACCTCCACCTGCCTATTCTAGATATAATTGTAAGACGACGCAAAATGCTTTCTGTGCCGCAGGCCCCGGGTTCGAGCCCCGGGCAGGTCAAACATTTGTGTGCATGAACATGTCTGTTTGATCTGTGTCTGGGTGTTATAAGCCTATATAAGTATGTATATCAGTCATCTGGCTACCATAGTACAGGCTTCTAGTCTAGTTTGGGACCAGATGACCGTGTTTGGAAGTTGTCCCATATTTTTTGACTTGAGCTCTGCTTAAGGAAGAACAATCTGCAAAGTATATATTTCAGTACTTTAAAATAAGTATTACCTGGCGCTCTCAGGAACCACCCAAGGTGTAAGCACAGCCAATGCGAGTGGTGCACTAATCCCCGCTGTATACACCCGCCAGTCCCTAGCGTACAGTGCGAGCCACGGGAGACTGCACGCCGCGAACGTGAAGTGAACGGCTATCGACATGTTCGCGACGAATGTTCGCCATTTAGGGCCTACGTATTCTACCACTGGAAATAAAAATCTGATCTGAATAATTTGTAGTTAAGTTTGTGAATGAATCTGGGAGTTGTGTTACAACAGCACAGTGTAAACTGATTGAAATTGAGCTACCTACACGTAAAATTTTAGCGTAATCAGTTGAGTAGTTTTTGCGTGTAAAGGTAACAAACAACCATACACATACACATATAACAATAAACTGAGTGATTATTCAAAAAAAAATTTAGTAGTAGGATTAACACTATTTTGGTTAATTATCCTCTACAACAAACAATGACTGGCGCAGTCGGTAGGATACATGTATGAATGTATCCTACCGACTGCACCAGTCATCATCGTTTTGATATGTATGAAAAATAATCCAAGCAGGGTCACCTAAGAGTCAAGGGACCTCTCCACGTACGTGGCATCGCCTGGATTATAGTTTAGTAGCTGTGCTTCACGGTTTTACCCGCGTAGTCCTCGTTCCCGTGGGAATCTCGCAATTAAAGTACCCTATGTATTGTACCCTATTCCAGGGTCTAAGCTATCTACGAATTTCAGCTCAACATGTTTAGTAGTTTTAGCGTGAAAAGGTAACAAATATACGCACAGAAAACCAGCAGAAAACGCTGGAGTCGAGTAAGAACACGCCTTACCTGTTACAAACGTAATTTATTTACAAATAAATTCGTCCTTTTTTTTACGAGGCAGCCCTAACACGTGGCTACGTTACCGCGAGGCTGTATTCGCGAGCCCTTATAACCATTAGCCCAGTCAGGTTTGACGATAAAAGGCCTCCCGTTGCATTTTACCTTTATGTTCATAATGCTCAGGCTTAAAATTACTTTTGTCAAGACGCTACACTGCGAGAAAGACACTGAGGACTCATATATATAAGGACTTCATTCTACACAAGATTTTGCAAAAAAATTTTCAAAAGACGAGAGAGGAGGGGAGAAAAGTGGTATGGAATTCGTGGTGCTTACGACGTTTTCGTCGTGAGTCCTCAGTGTCTTTCTCGCAGTGTAGCGTCTTGACAAAAGTAATTTTAAGCCTGAGCATTATGAACATAAAGGTAAAATGCAACGGGAGGCCTTTTATCGTCAAACCTGACTGGGCTAATGGTTATAAGGGCTCGCGAATACAGCCTCGCGGTAACGTAGCCACGTGTTAGGGCTGCCTCGTAAAAAAAAGGACGAATTTATTTGTAAATAAATTACGTTTGTAACAGGTAAGGCGTGTTCTTACTCGACTCCAGCGTTTTCTGCTGGTTTTCTGTGCGTATATTTGTTATATATATATATATATATATATATATATATTTCCTTTCAATTGTATTGAAGGCCTTTCGAATTTGAATAAAATCCATGAATAAATAACGCTACAGCAAACTTCCCCTTTTTCACCCTTTATTTCCCACCAATAAAACATGGCGACCAATCAAAGATAGAACTTGTGTGCCAATGTTCATCAAAATAGGTTGGAAAATGCGACCTGTTGGCGAGAACTGACAGACTGACAGAAGGACATCCGGACAAAAGCATTTTTGGCCATTCTCGAAACTGAGAGCTCCGCTCGCTTCGCTCGCTCGGTCAACTACAGTCCCGACCTAACCAGCGGGACACACCGGAAAGACTTACCAACAATATACATGATAATGAAACAATTGTCATAAGCCAAGCCAACGATGAACCGACAGAGGCAGAACGACCAGAACGCGTTGGTGAAAACTGTCGCGATACCGCCAGCGAAGCCTGCTAGGTTTGCTCCTGTAAACACACATAATGCACTAACATTATTATATATGTATGTTTAACGTATATAAAATATATATATTTATGATAGTGAGTGACAAGACGAGCAAATCAGGTGCCTGATGGTAAGCATCATGATTGCCCATATCAGACACAGTGCCACGCAGTGTTTTAAAATTAAAAATTCTCTGCGGCACTGCACTGCGCCTGTCACCCTAAGATATTAGTTGTTGAAGCTCGTCATGCCCAGTAATTTCGCTGGTAACATTGCCCTTCAGACCGGAACACAGTAATGTTTGCACATTACCGCTTGGCGGATAAATAACTGGCAAAGGTGTGGTACTCGTACTTCCCCAGGCGGCCCCCTACAAAGAGGCCTACCACTACAAAATACTACATGTAATTACGTAAAATAAAGACAACTAGGTTATAGAAAATATCAATACTAAAATTCAGTAAAAATATAATTTAATCCAAACGAGTTTTCATGTATAAAAACCTACACAAAAAAAATATCTAAAAAAAATAAAAAGGCACTGAACACTTGTTTGGATTAAATTGGATTTTGTACTGAATCTTTGTATTGTTATTTTCTAGAACCTAGTTGTCTTTATTTTACGTAATTACATGTAGTATTTTTTTATTCATGGACTGTGCCTCGTTTTGATATGTATGAAAAATAATCCAAGCAGGGTCACCTAAGAGTCAAAGAACCTCTTCACGTACGCGGCATCGTCTGGATTATAGTTTACCATCAGTGCCGCGCATCTGTGTTTTAGCTCCTCACAAACTTCAGCATTTATAAAATAATATAGGTAAGTCTTTGAGACATGTATTAGGGTGTGTCTACACCCTAATACATGTCCTAATAAAAAACAACGTGCAAATTCTCGATCAAAAACTAAAAATGCTTACCAACTAAAGCTGGTATTCTTCCATATTTATCGGCTATCCATCCGAAGATAAATCCTCCAACAATGGCTCCACAGAAGAAGATGGCCTGCGCTGTAGCCGGATAGCTGGCTCTGTCGCACACCCAGCCTTGCTGTATGATAGAAAGAGACGGAACGTTACAGCTATAGCACCGAAAACAGACCTAGAGTTACAGATCGATCTAATAAATAGAGACTCAAGCTTGTGTTCTGCAAACCAGACAGCCTCGTTAGCTCAGACGGTAGTAGCTCTGCTTTCTGTGCCGCAGGCCCCGGGTTCGATCCCCGGCCAGGTCAAACATTTGTGTGCATGAACATGTCTGTTTGATCTGTGTCTGGGTGTTATAAGCTTATATAAGTATGTATATCAGTCCTCTGGTTACCATAGTACAGGCTTCTAGCCTAGTTTGGGATCAAATGACCGTGTGTGGAAGTTGTCCCATATTATTATTATATAAAACCTTGTCAGCAGCAAACCTTACACGTATAACATCGGCGCAAGATATGGTACGACTAAATTGACTCAACCCAATTAATTGGCTTGAGTTCGCCACACAAAGCTGGGTAAAACGCGTCTATCTCAGTTTATATAAAAGTTCATTACATGATAAGGAATTACCTGACTAGCAATAGTTTCATACGGCACATCGGTGAAATTGAACTCCCATTTATTGACACATTTGACGGTCGGCCATGTTGGATCAGGGTCTCTTATTCCTTGGCTTAGAATTTCTGTCCAATTTACATCGTATACTCTGCATTTATCGAATTTTAAGCCTTTCTGGTCATCTGATAGGGGTATTGATAAGTGACGCCTGAAAAGATGATTAAAATTAGTAAATATGAATCTCCAATGGCTTTTATTTCTTATTTTACTTCTTTTAACAGGAAAGGTGACCTCTTAGCAATTGGACACAATCCTGTGGAAATTTACCAAATCGAAGTTTTGTATTCCCCTGTTCCCTTCGAATATAGTAAACCTATATAATTTTTTTATAACCTGATTGAAATGAAGCAAACTTTGTCCTTTTCACTTTATTATGTCTTATAAACTCTTAATTTTTCTGGAGAGAACGTCTAATCACTAGAGTGAAAAAGGGATTTTCAAAAGTTCACTATGAAAAAATGGAGAGTTTTTAAGAGAAACTAAAACGACAGGGACATAGTTTACTTCACTATAAAATATCAGGATAGAAATTTATAGAATGGGTTAATTATATTCGCAGGAAACAGGGGAATACAAAACATCGATTTGGAAAAAAATTCATAAGATTGTGTCAAATTTCTCGTAGAGCTAAAATACGTATCCTAGCTTATTCTTATTCTTATTTCTGCATGATCATCGATCTCCATCGGTCGGTCTGGGAAAGTGTTCGTAAATTTTCCATTAGGAATTTTTTTATGATAATGAGTAACAAGACGAGCAAATCAAAAAAAAAGGTGCCTGATGGTGAGCATCATGATTGCCCATATCAGACACAGTACCACCCAGTGTTTTAAAATTCTAAATACTGCGCGGCACTGCACTGCGCCTGTCACCCTGAGATATTAGTTGATGAATCTCTTCATGCCCTGTAATTTCGCTGGTACCATTGCCCTTCAAACCGGAACACAGTTTTGTTTGCACATTACTGCTTGGCGGATGAATAACTGGCAAAGGTGTGGTACTTCCCCAGGCGGCCCCCTGCAAAAGAGGCCTACCACTACAAAAATCACTATCTCAATGACAGCCTGGAAGTCTGAAACTGTGCCTAGTAAATAGCAATAGGCTCGCCCCCTATTACATGGGACCAATAACATAAAAAAAAAACATACATTCACGCCTTTTTTCCCGAAGGGGTAGGCAGAGGTGGACCAATAACATACTGGCGAAATGTGGGTGCACCTACTATGACACTAGATCCTTTGTACCTCTGCGTACCACTTCGGGAAAAAGCGTGTTATGTTCATAAAAGTAACCTACCGTTCTTCCAAACTCAACCCTGCTAGTTCTTCAACATAACACCAATGCTCAGCCGGCACAACCGTCATGAAGATCTGTCCGAAGTAAACGAACGCGAAGAATGCTGCGTACGGTATCATGAGCAGGAATAGAATACGCTGGTACCAGCCGAACCCTCCCACGTAGGTGAGAAGGTCGTCCAGGTCTTTGACGCGGGGGGCGCCAGTTGCTGGAAAAATTATTTTATTATCAACCTCGTTGACTCAGATGGTAGTAACTCTGCTTTCTGTGCCGCAGGTCCCGGGGTCGCCTCCAACTTTTAATCGACCTATTAAATCTTACTTTAACAAGTGGAAACTGAAAATCAATGGTTCTTAACTGAAGCCTGAATTCTATTTACAAGAAAAAGAAAAATACCTTCTAGGACACTTATTATTGACGGATATCCTATACCTAGGAGCCGCTCAGTCAAATCAAATACTTACTCTCGACTAGTGATGGAAATTAATGCGATTTCATATTAATTTGACATGCGAATTCATTTGTCTTAGTATGCTAATTGCTAAAACGATAATTCGCACTTAACACCGCCCTGCTATTAATTTTAACTAATTAAATAATCATACACGTTCATTCAATATACGACCCCAAGTACAAGAAAATAAAGATAATAATGGCTTAATCGCGCCTACCAAAATGCTAATAATTTCACTCGCGACTCTCGAAAGCAACGAGGTCAATCAGGGTCATGTGAAACAGTTATAATATTCAGTATTCCCGTCTCGGCGTCTCCCGTGGTTACGACGGCCGACGGCCGAGGGATAGCACACGGCGCACGCTGCCGCTGCATGATCGTATGAAGCGATGAATTAGCTAAATTCGCAATCACAGAATTTCGCAACTTCATTTATTTTTGCTAAATGCTAATTAAGCATTCGCATGCTAACAATGAATGCGCTTATTAATCCATCACTTCTCTCGACACAAAACTCAATTGGACTGAAAATACAGCTAATCTACAATGTAAAGGCATGAAAGCACTCAATGCAATGCACCATATTTAGAAAAAACATCTTGTTTTAGTAGCACCACTAAATTACGAATATACTGCAACTTGGTTCGATCCTGCGTAACGTATGCGTGTCCCGTGTGGAGCAGTACTTGTAAAACCAATAGTAATAAAAGACAAATATTCCAAAATAAAGCAATTAGGTACGCGTTCAATACCCCGTTTCGCACCAATCTTATTAAATTACACATGAATATTGTGCTTCCTAAAATAGACGTCTATATATATAAATTATCTGAAAAATTCTATTTAATATTTAGAAACCCAGCCCATAAAAATAAATAAATTAAAAACATAATATGTAAAACTTGCAAAAATAATCTAACGTTTATCGACAATTACAATCGTTACAAATTACCCCATCACACATGTTCTTAGACTGCTGAACAACAATGAACAACAGGCCTCACCTGTGTGAGCGTTCGCGACTCGCTTGCCTGCGCGTCGCGATGAGGTGGCGCGCGCGGCTCGCGGTGCGTCGAGGCGCGTGCGTTTGTACGAGTGATCAATTTAATATTATGTTATGCTCCTGTCGCTAGCTGCGGACGGTATTATTTTTAAATTACCCTCTAAAACAAGTGATGCGTGATAATATACAAAATAAATAAACTAAGCATTTTAATTTCATAAACGTAGTGTTAAATATGCTAAAACCTATGGTACTAAAATCCGCATTTAAGTTATTAGCATTTGTAGAATCCTTCTGTAAAATACTCATAGTAATCTCAATGATGTTAGTATTGATGACTCTGCGTGCTTAATAGTTACATTAATTTCTTTTAATTCTTATGTACCGCTAGGTTTAAAACTTTAAAATAAAATAAAACTTTAAAAATACTAGTCTTTGCACATGTTAATAACTTATTAATAAATTAATTTATATAATTATTAGTATTAATAAAGATTATTTAAAAATTGAATTGAATTATTAATCTCTATCACAAACGTGCTCGTCTAGGCGCTATGATGCCACAGAGACATACATAATATTATATACACAGATACACTTACAACATCCCTTCTTTTTTCGGCCAGGGGTTAAAAACACCACTCTCAGCTGTGCTCGTTAAGGTTAAACGTCACCCATACAAAATAAAAACACACAGATATGAAGATATAACATATTTTGTTAAAGAAAACCTTAGTTTCTTCGTATTTATGAAAATTGTAAAAGCAGGTAGTTTTTAGGTTATGTTAATGTTTTTTTTTAATTAGCAAAAAAACCATACGGTTTTCTTTAACAAACATGTTTTCGCGCAAATAAAAACCCGATCCAGAGCCAACCATAAACAATAGAGTGGAAAATTAGGTATTCCCTATTTTTTTTAATGTTAGTGAGTAACAAGACGAGCAAATCAGGTGCCTGATGGTAAGCATCATGATTGCCCATATCAGACACAGTGCCACACAGTGTTTTATAATTCAAAATTCTGCGCGACACTGCACTGCGCCTGTCACCCTGAGATATGAGTTGATGAATCTCATCATGGTCAGTAATTTCGCTGCTAACATTGCCATCATACTTCATACCGGAACACAGTAATATTTGCACATTACTGCTTGGCGGATGAATAACTGGCAAAGGTGTGGTCCTTCCCCAAGCGGGCCCCTGCAGAAGAGGCCTACCACTACAATACAATATTTCTTCATATCTATGTATTTTCATGTATATTTATATATTCATTTGTATTTTTTAATTTTTATTTATTTTAGTCAATGTTAAGTACATATCTCTTTTATTTTTATTATAGAAGTTACGTTTATATTATGTTGTTGCTTATAAAAGAAGAATTATTTTAGTTATATAAAGTACCTTATTCATTTTTAGAATGTACGTAGTAGACCGGCTAGTTATGTAAATTACTATACCTACCTTTAAGTTTAATGTTTAGTTGTGCATGCTGTGGCTCCCTATAATTGCGGGAACACATTTACTTAATTCCCTAGTCATAAGAATATTGTATCTTTGTGTATCCCCCGTTGGGAGTCCTTAACAATAAATAAATAAATAAATAAATAAATTTTGTATGGGTGACGTTTAACCTGTGGTTTAACGAAAAAAACGTCACTCACGTATTTCCATCATCGGTTCTCCCTGATCCATATTACACATTTAACTTAAAAACCCACATAATATTATTTGAGCACTGAAAACGTTCACTTTGCATTGAATTAGCATAAGGATTGATATACCTTGCGACTCAATTATATTTTACACGGTAAGTATATCTGTGAATAATTCGGCGAATACATTGAGGCTCTCTGTCCACTGATCTGACCGGGTGGTATTATGAACATGCAATAGCGTAACAACAGCAGTAAATTTGGTTGTCAAACGTCATTTTTTGTATGCCGTTTGTCAGCAGACAACACTTTCCACACTTCTATTGCTGTTCATAATAAGGGGGCGCGTCAACCAATATCGAACTATCGTATAATATTAGAGCAAGTCACTGAATTTATTGAAATATATTGCTAAGGCATACATATGTATGCATAGTGTAGGGTTCCATACCTAGATACCAAGAACATACAGCGCCATCTATTAGTTCTTCGCGCAAAGTATATGAAAGTATTAGTGCATGAACAGCGGCTTTGCTCGCTCGCAATTATGAAATATATAGGAATTCCAAAACTTTGACCCCCTTTTTGGAACCATTTGAATGTGAATTTTCACACTTAATCCATAGCACACGTCCAGACGACGAAAACAACCTACATTCCAAGTTTCAAGTCTCTAGGATCAGTGGTTTGGGCTCTGCGTTGCATGTCAGTCAGTGAGTCATTTAGGATTTTATAATATATAGTGATATAGGAAATATGCAGTAAAATGGCCATATCTTTTGATTGCGTTAACTTAGAAGTATGATTTTTACAGCCGCAAGGGACCGTAGATCTGAGTAGTTGATATCAATTTCAATGATATCTCCACGTGTTCCCGTTAAAAAGTGTCTTGACAGACGGACAGACAGACGGACAACAAAGTGATCCTATAAAGGTTTCTTTTTTCTTTTTGAGGTACGGAATATAAATATGTAGTTTTTTATTTCTCTCAGTCAGATCGGTATAATGGACGAAGACCTCGGATTAATTATGAATGGTTTTTGTGCATGTATGTGTATTTCTCTGATAATAAAGTAGTACAGAATTCTAAACAGTGTTTAATGCACGTGGTGTATGTTTACAAAAAGTCGTATTCTTAAGATGCACGCACACTTACTTACCCGAGCCGAACGCGTCGATTGAAACGAATTTCGGAATTCTTCATATTATGCAATCCTTTGAAATTTGGCACTTTTTGGAGTTTTTCCTTATATTTTATACATTAAATAGGTCAGCGTTTAACCCTCTTTGCATTTAATCTGCTATATTTTTACATACATACATACAGTCACGCCTTGTTCTCCTTGGAGTAAGCATGAGATTAATAATAATTGTTTCCACTTGCGCTCCTGACATACAACTTTCGCTTTTTTTTATGAAATTGAATAACAAACAAAAACGAGAAAATCAGGTGCCTGATGGTAAGCATCATGATTGCCCATATCAGACACAGTGCCACCCAGTGTTTTATAATTCTAAATTCTGCGTGGCACTGCACTGCGCATGACGCCCTAAAATATATGTTGTTGAAACTCATCATGCCCAGTAATTTCGCTGGTAATATTGCCCTTCGGACCGGAACACAGTAATGTTTGCACATTACTGCTTGGCGGATGAATAACTGGCAAAGGTGGTACTTCCCCAGGCGGCCCCCTGCAAAAGAGACCTACCACTACTGTCGCTTCTTTCACTTTCATCACATTCTTCAAGCATGCTCGTCGGTTGTTGGTACTTTTGACCTGGCCTTTCCTTATGATAGCATCAACTTGTTCATGAAAGGTACGCCCGCGGTCGATCCCTACCGACTTGACCATTCACACTAGCCTTATAAATCTCCATTGTCCAATCTCTTTTCCTCCATCCTCTGCACAAGTCCGTGCAGAAGATGGACGAAATTATCAATGACATTATTATATTACATATTCTAATGCGATGTCTCGCCCTCTAATGATTAATGATTGCCTAGGTGATGTAGAGGGTTCTCAAGAGCTATAGCTGATCGTGAGTTCCCGGGTTCGATCTCCAGATCAGGCGAAAAGTTTTATTGTAATTTTCCATTTGGAATCTACTATCTATCTACTACGGGACTTGGTCATGGGTACACTCTGCCTACCCCTTGGGGTAAAAGGTGTGAGACTATGGATTTTTTTTAAGTTGAATTTATTTAGCATGGCTATATAATATAGTTAATGAAAAAAATGAGCGTCTAGACGGAGCAGCGATGGAGTGCGGTATAAAAAATAAAAAAAAAAAAAAAAAAACTTTATTGAATAAGGCATTTACAGAAAATTATCAGATAGCAGAGAGCAGAGTCCCCACACCTGTCCGTAGTGTCCCTGCCTCTTAAGGGACCTTACGCACTAGCGGTTGGCCGCTAGGCGGTTAGACTCGAGCGGTCCAACCGCTTAACGCGGTTTCTTCGCGGTTAGCCGCCATAGCGGTCAGCCGCGATGAAACCGCGTTAAGCGGTTGGACCGCTCGAAGGCGCGTGGCTCATAAACAAAATGGACGCCGTCGAGATAGCTTGTGTTATTTATTTTTACTCCCGAAAACAACGAAAGCCGCAGGTTCCGGGTTTGATCCCCGGCCAGGTCAAACATGGGCATGTCTGTTTGATCTGCGTCTGGGTGTTATAAGCTTATATAAGTATGTATATCAGTCATCTGGTTACCATAGTACAGGCTTCTAGCCTAGTTTAGG
The DNA here is from genome assembly GCA_947063395.1 of Hemistola chrysoprasaria. NCBI lineage: Eukaryota > Metazoa > Arthropoda > Insecta > Lepidoptera > Geometridae > Hemistola > Hemistola chrysoprasaria. The sequence goes on along the minus strand of OX346737.1, from coordinate 5,358,065 downwards.
ACCAGATGACCGAGTGTGGAAGTTGTTCTATATTATATTACATTTTGTACCTTTCTCTCGTATCTCCAAGGAGTCAAGCCCGGCGACGGGGGCAGGAGCCCCCTCGCCCGGTCCATCTTTCTCACGTGATCCCATTTTGGAAGAACGTTTTTGCCTTAAAAGACACTTTTCTTGATGTGTTGTCTGTTACTTGAAACTGAAGTTTGGGGCGCTGATCTGAAAAAATTAAAGAGGATTTTGGCACCATCCTATGAAAGTCAGTAAAGTAAGGTCGTACGAGCGAATAATATTGTTGTCTCGGTCGCACTTTGGTCTTAGGTACGTATTTCTATCTTTATTATTCATTATAATATGTCACTATGCAAACTTCACACTGAGTAAACGCCATTTGTTGAGAAAGCGCTGTGAGAACGTACCCTATCTCCCCTTTTCTTTATATAAATGCAATAAATAGATTTTTTGTTAGTATTCATTAGGTACTTTCGAATATTATTAACAAATTAGTGTTTTTTTTTCATATGGCATTGTTTTTTTTTTTAAAAAAGAACAACAGAGCTCTAGTTCGACACCAAAGAGTAGAAACGGAACTAATTTAAAGTGTATGTGTTGATGAAATTGTTTTTACTCTTGTAAAAGACAGTGGCGCCCCCATTATTTTCTTCTCTTTTGTGTCGAACTATACCTACTTACCATCTACCCTAACTAAATACACTATACCATAGAATACTTCGAAAATCCACAGACCGACATATCAGCCTATAGAAAATACAGGTGCTCTAAACCACTGTCAGGTGGCCGCGTACCCAAGATACTGGCGGTGTTCGATAAAATAACATCATATGAGTTAGTAAAGTAAGGTCGTACGAGCGATTAATATTGTTGTCTCGGTCGCACTTCTGTCTAAGGCACGTCATTTTATATTTGTTATAAATATATTTCTCTCTGTTTTTGTTAAATGTTCTTTGTTATATATGTTTGTTTCAATATGTCACTGTGCAAACTTCACACTGAGCAAATTGCACGTGCCAGTTGTTGAGTAAGCGCTGGGAGAGCATACCCTATTTCCCCTTTTCTTCAAATCAATGGTCACCTTTTTGTAGGCCGTATAAAATAATATGTTATTTTATGTTCCGGAAAAGTAAAACAAAACGTAGCATAACATACATTCACGCCTTTTTCCCGAAGGGGTAGGCAGAGGTGTACTCAGGACTCAGTCCCATAGTAGATACACCCACATTTCGCCAGTATGTTATTGGTCCCATGTAATAGGGGGCGAGCCTATTGCCATCTACCGGGCACAGTTCCAGACTCCAGGCAGTTATTGAGATAATTCCTAATGGAAAAATCCAATATTTAACACTGCCTGACCTGGGGATCGTAAAGTAAAATATTATTACATATTATATGACATACACTATAATAACTAATTATGACAGAGATAGTGATAATTACTTAGTTAAATAAAGTTACATTGTTTATTTATTTATAACGTGCGTCAAACTGGCGATAGCCAGATCTTAGCGGAATTATGAGATTTATTGATAATAATACGATGTTTTTTATTTGAACAATTTTTATTTACGTTATGTTTTTGGCGCAGTATACACCTTATTCGCCCTCTCGCTCACACGTACCCACTTTTTTGAAATTATAAAAAATACTACATGTACGTAAAATAAATACAACTAGGTTCTAGACAATAGCAATACAAAGTTTCAGTAAAAAATCTAATTTGATTTATACCTATATAAATAAATATGGTTGTAGTGGTAGGCCTCTTTTGCGGGGGCCCGCCTGGGGAAGTACCACACCTTTGCCAGTTATTCATCCGCCAAGCAGTAATGTGCAAACATTACTGTGTTCCGGTATGAAGGGCAATGTTACTAGCGAAATTACTGGGCATGAGTTTCAACAACTAATATCTCAGGGTGACAGGCGCAGTGCAGTGCCGCGCAGAATTTAGAATTTTAAATCACTGGGTGGCACTATGTCCGATATGGGCAATCATGATGCTCACCATCAGGCACCTGATTTGCACGTCTTGTTACTCACTGTCATAAAAAAAAAGTATATACCTACCTATAAATACCTATAGAAGTGTTGAAAATTTCGTGCGTGCGTCTTTCTCATTAATTAAATAGGCTAAAACTAAGGAAGGTCGGGCTAAAAATTAATTGCGTGGACACGTATGATGTTTTAAAAAAGGGTCTTCAGGGCTTGCTCTTCGAAACGACCGTGAATTTCGAAAGTCTTAAGTTTTTTTAACTCCCGGTTTTTTTTTTTATAATAGTGAGTGACAAGACGAGCAAATCAGGTGCCTGATGGTAAGCATCATGATTGCCCATATCAGACACAGTGTTTTAAAATTCAAAATTCTGCGCGGCACTACACTGCGCCTGTCACCCTGAGATATTAGTTGTTGAATCTCATCATGCCCAGTAATTTCGCTGGTAACATTGCCCTTCAGACCGGATCACAGTAATGTTTGCACATTACTGCTTGGCGGATGAATAACTGGCAAAGGTGTGGTACTTCCCCAGGTGGCCCCCTGCAAAAGAGGCCTACCACTACAAAAAAAACTTAGATAAAAAAATACTTAGATATGTTTTTGCTGCTGTTCCCCAGAGTTGTATTCCATAAGTCCACATATAAGTTTGAGAATAGCTTTGTATATGAGGAGCTTATTTTCTAAACTTAGTTTTGACTGGTTTAAGTAAGTAAGTAAGTAACCCACCGAGTCAACTTAGTGGGGCATATTTCGCTACAAAATTTATAGCATTCCACTATCCAGTGGGGCGGCTTGGTGGGGCAGGGTGGAACAATCCCTTTTTTGTGTATGTTTGTTCCGTTTTCACGCTAAAACTACTGAACAGATTAGACTGAAATTTGGTATATAGATAGTTTAGACCCTGGAATAAGACATAGGGTACTTTTTATCCCGATATTCCGGCAGGAACGAAGACTACGCGGGTGAAACCGCGGGGCACAGTTAGTTCTTCTTTAATCCTATAATATTGTATATGCGCAAGTTTGTGAGGATGGATGGACGAATGTTCGTTACTCTGTCATGCCAATACTACTTAACCGATTGGGCTGAAATTCGGTATGTAGATAGTTTAGACCCTGGAATAAGACATAGGGTACTTTTTATTCCGATATTCCCACGGGAACGAAGACTACGCGGGTGAAACCGCGGGGCACAGTTAATATATTATGAATGCAAAATTTGGAAATGTATGGGAAGTCGAAAAATATTTTTGCGAAATTGGGATTTTCTCTTGCAATGTGTTTGGGTTGACGAATAGATGAACCCCTTAATAAATAAATGTAATATAACTTACCACGGTTTTCCGTTGTTCCCCAAAAGACACTATGAGAAAATACTTTCGGGAAAATGATTAAGTCTTGCAGAGCACGTCTGTCGCGAAAGAAATTCAGAGCAATACTGAACACTGAACTGATATGAAACGAATGTTAAATGTAGCTTTTCAGCTGGTAAGTGACACAGAATAAATGATAGTGTGTGGTGAAGTATCGATTTATCTTGAACTAGGTGTTGTTTGTTGGTTTGCCTGTTTAATTTAATGCTTTACGTTTTTATTCATCAACATAACATTTACTTGACTTCCCCGGTAGCGTAGTATTAAGGTATTCTCACACTACCTATATCAACTTCACGCCACTGCGCACAGCCACTGCGGCAGCAACTCTACTCACACATTCGATGAGTAGTCAACTAGTTGATCCACCCAATGGCCACAAATCGACAACGCGGAGAACGCGGTGTCAGCGAGTGGGCAATGCGTATTCAACAAAGTCAACTCGTCTTCTAACCTCGGTTTTCAAGTTTCTCAAGAGGGGAGGGCACGGGCGGATGGGTGGGCCAGCAAATGGTTGCCCGTCACGCGTCAGCCTCAAGCGCATAGTCGCCGCAGGGACGACGTGTGGTCGACGCGGGACAAAAGTGTCAGAGTTGACACTACACTACTTTAATATCATTTTTTGAAATGAATAATAAAATAATATCATAAATAATAATATATCATTTTAACGCTGCCATCTGCTGATTTAGAGCACTTGGAATTTCTATAAGCTGACATGTCGGCCTGTGGATTGTCGAAGTGTTCTATGGTATAGTGTATTAAGTTAGGGTAGATAGTATGTAGGTAGCTCTATTTTAGTCTTTTTACAATAAAAGCACTGCAAAAAAATTTATTATTAATAACCCATAATATAATATAAGTGGGTAACATATATGTAAGTAGGTATAATATAGAACATCGCTGTGCCATAGCTTTGTTCGTTCTTTATCATGAGAGTGGATAAATTGATTTTAATGATCAATTAAAATGTTTCGCAGTTAAATTGATTGAGTTTAACCGATGCCAATGCTTTTCAGATATTTTCAGTACTACTCAGATAACACTGGATATACCAGAAATGATAAATGAGATGACCTATGTATTAGTAGTGGTAGGCCTCTTCTGCAACGGGCCGCCTGGGGAAGTACCACACCTTTGCCAGTTATTCATCCGCCAAGCAGTAATGTGCAAACATTACTGTGTTCCGGTCTGAAGGGCAATGTTACCAGCGAAATTACTGGGCATGATGAGATTCAACAACTAATATTTCAGGGTGACAGGCGCAGTGCAGCGCCACGAAGAATTTTGAATTTAAAAAACTGGGTGGCACTGCGTCTGATATGAGCAATCATGACGCTTACCATCAGCCACGTGATGAGCTCGTCTTGTCACTCACTATCATAAAAAAATTACAGTAAAGGAATTCATAACTTTTGATGGCAGCATACACTTACTTCCTACCCCTTAGCGAAAAAGGCGTGATTGTATGCTATGTTATTTTTCTAATCTTTTTGGTTAATTTTGCTAACACATCAAAGACTATAGACCTACATTCATACAAAGCAACCTTTGAACTCGATAAAGATTGATATCGGCACGCATATTACTTACCTACATACAACTCATGCAAACGAATTGGATGACATCATACAATTTACACACACACACACTACAAATGATGATCATACTGAATTGTCCTAGTACTGATAATATTCTTAATGCATTTTAAATAAATAAATTCATTTATTTCAGACATATAGTACCTACGCATAACAAACGCATAATTTTGAAGATACATATAACTTTACGTATTTTTAGGAATTTTATGAAAAAACTTCTAATACATAACTGATACCTATACATGCGAAAGTTTTAGTGTTGTATGTCTGTTATCTCTTTTCGAATAAAACTACTAAACTTATTGTGTTCTTTGATAGATATATTATGTAGGTAGATTAACTCTGTCGTACGAAAAATTATTATTTACTACTAGGTGTGCTCCGCGGACTGCCTCGGTGGAGTAGAGGGCGCATGCTCGACTGCCAATCAAGAGGTCCCGGGTTCGATCCCCAGGTCAGGTAGTGTTAAATATTGGATTTTTCCATTAGGAATTGTCTCAATAACTGCCTGGAGTCTGGAACTGTGCCCGGTAGATGGCAATAGGCTCGCCCCCTATTACATGGGACCAATAACATACTGGCGAAATGTGGGTGTATCTATTATGGGACTGAGTCCTGGGTACACCTCTGCCTACCCCTTCGGGAAAGGGCGTGAATGTATGTGCTCCGCGGTTTCATCCACGTAGCCATCGTTCCCGTGGGAATATCGGGAAACGAAGTATATGTTAATACCGGGTTTAAGCTACCTACATACCAAATTTCACCACAATCGGTTTATTAGTATTAATAAGCGTGAAAAAAGAACCAACATAGATCTTACACACAAAAAACAGTGCTAGCGGTGTTTTAATGTGTCATCTAGATGGCGCTGGATTCGAGTTAGAACTCGCTAGCGTTTTGCTTACCTGTTACAAATGTAGTAACTTCTTACATTGTGCTGAAATTTGTGATTTATCAGCTGTTTCCTATAAGATATGTAGGGGGCAGTCGTTAGCTCATGTCGGAGGCTGCGTAGGAATCTTGGCGACCTGAAACTGTGACAATATGGGTTGTCCACATAACTCATATGAATTGACTCGAGCAGTGTAATTGGGGTAACCCGTTCTGTTAAAGTATAAATGAAAATATATTATTATGTCGCACGAAAACACGGGATATACCCGGTCTTTTGATATGCGTGCACGGAGACCATTTTTTTTTTATTATTATTATTAGTGAGAAGTAAGATTTAGTGATTAAGAACTGTGCTTGACATGACTAATGTAAGAACAACGGCTTTGCCCGCTCGCAATTATGAAATATGGGAGTTTAGTTATACCAAAGCTTTGACGTCCTTTTATGGATCCCTTAGAATGTGAATTTTTGAAAATCCTTTCTTAGCACACGTCCAGACTACGATAAGAACCTATATTCCAAGTTTCAAGTCTCTAGGATCAGTGGTGTTGGCTCCGCGTTGCATGTCAGTCAGTGAGTCAATTAGTATAGAATATAATAAATTTTACTAGCGATTGTCGTCAGCGCATCTGTCAGTTCATCCACCAATCAACTATCGTAAAGCGATGATCATTCGCTTTTATAATCCTAGTATCTCTATCACACCCCGGACACTCGACTCAATTCCATACAAAACTCGCATATAACTACCTACTACACAGACACTGCACACATGGGGTTTTGTACATGTGCAAGTGTGTGAGGTGATTTCCCATAGAAGCGGGGCTCGTGGAAGGCTCAATCTCGCTCGCGGGGTGAGGAAGGCCCGATTGGTGGGCGGATGACAGTGTCCATTCTATAACCAGTATTATTATCTGTTCTGTGGTCTCTATGCAAAGATCGAGAAAATAAACAAGATCGAGAAAATATTTTTCGGGGTCGTCAGTATTTTGCAATCGTCCTCGGTATTTCGCAATGACCCGGTTTTTCCGATAAGCCTACAGCATGAAAACATTATATACACTTTCGAATATACACATATAATATGCAAAAAAAAACATAAGATAATTATGTTTGATATTTTATTATATCATACATTGTTATTATCAATTATCACAGAAAATATTTGATCTCCAATGTCAAAATTAACTTAAAAAAAAAAATTAAGTAAAATTTACAAAATATTATATTTACGTCAAAATCATTTAACCAAAAAATTCAACTTCAAGTAAATTTTGTCATTATAATATAAAATGAAATATTTGAGAAGTGATACAGAGATTCATATAAGGTGCTTAAATCTATGAATAACTTAATTAAACGCAAGTAATTCGAGTAAGAAGACGTTATCTTAAAACTCAAACCTATTTTGAAATTATTTTTATTTTGGCAAATATTGCTGCCAATAATCACAGTCGAACGTTTCCTTATTTTTAAAACTATAACTTAAAAAAAAAACCAACTATGACATTGAGTACTTAAAAATAATTTTATCACATTAATAAAGGCAATAGATAAAAAAAAACAAATAAAATAGAGAGCCAATAATGACAAAACATGAAATTGATAAAATTTTATTTCTTCTTAAAATGTTGAAAATGGATAATTTGAAGGTTGTAAAACATATCGCATTCACAAAAAATTGTCCACCGATTTTGGTTTTAAATGCCTTATGCACAACTTTTTAAATAAAAATTCTAAATCACTCCTGAGACCGACTTCCTCCACGACAATTAGTTCTAAAAAGAATCTTTTTTGCCAACTGTACCATGCAATAAAACTCGTGCAGAGAATGGTCCCGGGTATTGTTACTAATCTAATTCCCATACGTCCATAGCCGCACATAAGTTTAGTGCTACGTTCTATAACAGCGCCTCGTGACAGGAACATTCTCTGCATTAGTTAAAAACAATGGTTCAAAATCTCGTAAATTTCCTAAATGTCAATTCGGAAAAAACCAAGTCTTTGTACGTAACAGGCCAAATCCAATCCAAATTCCTTTGGTTTTTCAAACAACATTATCCGTTCTTTCCCTTTTTCGTAGAGATCTGTTAGATGCCCTAATAGAAGCTCTAATTGATGCCCTAGAACTAATTGCTGATGGTAGCGCCCTGATGAAGTTGTCTTCTTTGGCTACTGAAGGTCTCTTCGTGTATTTCTCTTCTTTTTCCTCTTCTTGGTGACGTTTTCTGTAAGAAAATATAAAGAATAATTAGAAAGTCTTTCGTTGCTTTTTCGTCGGAGAACTTGCTATAGTTTTGGTTGGGAAATATGGATAATTAAGTAATCACTTTTGATTTACTTCAAAAAAAAAGATCCCTTTTGTTTTTGATCAGGAGATATTGAGATATTAGTTTCTACTAAAGAAATATAATATTACTAGTGTAAACAAAGCGGCTTTGCCCGCTCGCAATTACGAAACATATAGTTTATACCAAAATTTTGACGCTCTTTTTGGACCCCTTAGAATGTGAATTTTCAAACATCCTTTCTTAGCACACGTCTAGACAACGAAAACAACCTACATTCCAAGTTTCAAGTCTCTAGGATCAGTGGTTTGGCCTCTGCGTTGCATGTCAGTCGGTGAGTTGTAGTGGTAGGCCTCTTTTGCAGGGGGCCGTCTGGGAAACTACCACACCTTTGCCAGTTATTCATCCGCCAAGCAGTAATGGGTCAACATTACTGTGTTCCGGACTGAAGGGCAATGTTACCAGCGAAATTACTGGGCAAGACGAGTTTCAACAACTAATATCTCAGGGTGACAGGCGCAGTGCAGTGCCACGTAGTTTTTTTTATTTTTTTAAAACACTGGGTGGCACTGTGTCTTCTGTCACTGGGTGCTAGCATGTTTAATGGTGCTAACTCCATTTCAGCGCCATCTTGCGCTGTTTTTATTAGTATATGTTTGTTCCGTTTGACGCTAAAACTACTGAATCGAATGAGCTGTAATTCGGTATGTAGATAGCTTAGACCCTGGATAACACATAGAGTACTTTTTATCTCGATATTCCTACGGCAACGATAAATACATTTGTGAAACTGCACAGCTAGTTCTACTACAATATTATAAATGATACAGTTTGTGAGAGAGAGATGGATGGATATTTGTTAAGTACTCTTTCACGCCACAACTACTGAATTGTGGGCTGAAATTCGATTTGAAGGTAGTTTAGACCCTGGATTATAACACATAGGGTACTTGTTATCCAGATATTTCCACAGGAACGATGACACCTTGTGACGTCCTACGCTGTGCTTGCCGATCCATGGTCTCCATTCGAGAACTTTACAGCCCCATCGGCCATTAGTTCTACGTACTATGTGCCACCCATTGCCACTTCAATTTTCTAATCCTCTGCGCTATGTCGGTAACTTGCGTTCGTCTACGGATCTACTCATCTCTGATTCGATCTCGCAGAGAAATCCCGAGCATAGCCCTCTCCATATAGCTCTTTGCGCTATTTTGACCTAACTGATAAGGCCCACAGTCAGAGACCACGTTACAGAGCCATAAGTCATCATTGGCAATTGACAAACTGGTCGAAGGCCTTCGACATAAGTTCTTTTGTAGTTTCTTTTGAGGTCTTTTAGACTAGAAGAGAAATCACAACATAGATAGATAGATAGATAGATACCAAGGGAACACAACACAACATACCTAGGGAAGCAGGGTATATCAGTCCACCGTTGGTCCAAGCCGAAGTTCTCAGCATCCTGGAGGGTCTGCGGCATGTCAGTGTCCATGGTCTCTGGTAGGAGGAGGCAGAGCATCCCGCCGGCTATACCCAGCGCTCCCAGGATAATTAGTGGGAGATCGGGAGATATGTTGGCCTTGGGGAAACAACAAATTGTAGTTTAAAATGAGGTACGCGACATAACATCACGTCATTTCCCAAAGGGGTAGGCAGAGATGTACCCAGGACTCAGTCCCATAGTAAGTACACCTACACTTTGACAGTAATGTTTTTAAATCCCATTGTATGTTCAACTTACCAATTAAACTACAAAAGGCTCCACAATAGAAGCAACGTAGCCCATGATATGTATCAGAGCTACGCCAAGCGCGCGGACTACAGTGAAGTAGTTCGACCGCGTATTGGAACCCGATGTTGTATGTTCAATTTAACAAACAAACCACAAAAGGCTTCCCAATAGAGGCGACATAGTCCATATGTATCAGAGCAACGCACTGCGCGCGGACTATAGCCCAGAAAATCTAAAAAGTAGCGTTTGACGTTTAAAGGGAAGAAGAAATAACTTTTGCATAGGCGTAACTCACACAATTTCGAAAACCTTCAAGGTAAAACCATGGAGTTATGATTTTAATTACAAGATGTACAATTCTTAATCACAATTAAAGCAAAATAAGAACTGAGAAACGGTACTTCTTAGATTTGCTGGACTATACAGTAGGATGAAGTTCGGCTGCGCATTGTAGCCCGATGTCGTACCAATATATTATATGTTCAACTTACCAAACCTACAAAAGGCGCCATAATAGACGCGATGTAGCCCATGATATGTATCGGAGCTACGCCCTGCACACGTACTAAAGTAGGCAGTAGTTCAACTGCGTATTGTAGCTCGATGTCGTATGTTCAACTTACCAAATACACTACAAAAGGCGCCACAATAGAGGCGACGTAGCCCATGATATGTATCAGAGCTACGCCCTGCGCGCGGACTACAGTAGGAAGTAGTTCAGCTGCGTATTGTAGTCCAATGTTATATGATATGTTCACTGCAAATCTGCCTAAAATAGCTAGCGTTGCTGATGGTGGACCTGGAAGTAAAACACTGATTAATACGTTGAACAGTCCATTGGCTTAGTTGATATTAACTTTGCCTGCTGAGTTTTTTACAATATTTGGTTTGGGTACATTTGTTTGTTGGGAAGTCGCCAAGCGATGGCTATGCAGAAGTCTCTAGGCGTCCCTATGCTCTCGTATTTACCTTTCTGTAATATCTCGCAGCATAATTGGAAAAGCGGATTATTGCGAAAAAACTAGAAAGATTCCAAAAATGCCGGATAATTGAAAGCTGAGAAAGGTTTTCTCGATCTTGATTGAATTTGGCGTTACTTTTCGGAACTCTATTGTGGATTTCTGGAACAAGAATCTTTAGTTTGGAACTAAAAACTATAGAATAATGTTCCAGAAGTTGTCTCGATCTTCTTAGCTATTTTTCTTATCAAATCGTATTTTCTATTATCTTAAGCTATATTTATATACAACGTGTTTCAAAAAGGTGTAGTAATATTTACAGGGATGTGTTATTAGAATACGTGATAGATCATTATTGTTACAAGCACTAACACACTCGTCGCATATCTATCTGATACATTTTGTATGGAAGTAGAAAATTTTGCTTGCGAATTTCGCATGCGTACACGGCCTTCTAGGAATTCGACACGATCCTATGAAAAATTTACCAAATCGATGTTTTGTATTCCCCTGTTTCCTCCGAATATAATAAACCCATTCTATAAATTTATATTCTGATATTTTTATAGTGAAGTAACCTATGTTCTTGTAATTTTAGTTTTTCTCATAAACCCTTGGTTTTTTCATAGTGAACTTCCAAAAATCCCAGTTATTCTCGCGTGATTGGACGGGCACTACAAAAAATGTAGCGTTTATAAACAAAAATAAAATGATAGAAACATACTTTACTTCATCTTTAAAATAATATCAGGATATAAATACATCAAATAGGTTTACTGTATTCGGAGGAAACAGGGGAATACAAAACATTTAGTAAATTTTCCATAGGATTGTGTCAAACTGCTAAGAGATCCTTAATCTTTTATTTTCAAGTTGTTTATGTAAGTTGACAAGTAGATGCACTCCATTAAGCATAAGGTACTTCATAAGGCCGAGGCCAGGATTTCATTTCAGGGGGATTCAAGTTCGAGACTCACTATCAGTCGCGAGCAGCTTACTGCGAGCGCGACGAAAAATATCATGATTATAACTAGATAAACGTTAATCAATAAAAAGATAGCGTTTATCCTGGCAGTTTAAGTTAAATGTAAATTATTTATTAGCGTCCAAAGGGCTAGAGTGTAGTTAGATGACATTTCTATCTAGGCATGTCATTAATAAAAAAAAAGACGTGTGGCACTCGGGGAATGCCGCGGTAAAGCTATTGCATAGCATTTTTTATCAACTTATGCAATTATAATTATTTATTTATTTTATTTATGCAGTATTTTTTTTCCTTTGCCACCTAGAGGCGGGTTGTTGAACTAAAGAGACAAGCGTGATATTTCAAAAAAGTCATTAAAAGTTCTGCTATTCATCGATAGATGGCAAAACTAAAAAGTATCACCGCTGTGCCGGTCGGAGTGGGGGGTGTTAGGTTATTTTCGTTACGGAATTTCTGGATTCGGTCTCCACGCTCAAGGCCCGCGATAGAAGCTATGCAATAGCTTAAAAAAGATTATAACAATGAAGGCGCGTTACAGCTCCTGGGGATTTCGGTGGGAGTTTGAATCCCCAAAAACCCCCGCCTAGGGCCTTGGTACTACACCCATTTATAACACGTTATACCTATAAGTCCATTATAATTGTGACTCACCGGTAGGTACAGCAGTAGCTAATAAGCTGAAGACGCCACTGATAACCATGGATCCGCAGGCGAGCCATCGTCTACCCCATCTGAAATTAGTTTATAATATAGCGAGCTTTCAGACGAACGTCGGAGTCCCCTTTCCTGTTATATGACTAAAATACAATTTTAAAATATTATTATTAGTATTCGAGGAAACCCATTCTGTAACAGTGTAAATTCAAATAATAATAATTATTACTTACCGGTCCAAAACAGCAGTCAAAAATGTATCAGCAGGTAATTCCGTAGCTGAGGCAATGGTGAAAGTCAAGAAAATATCCAAACCCAGAGACCCAACGTTTCTCACATGCCCATCGAACACTAAAGATATGGCCATCCAAATAATAATGAGAAGGATAGAGTTTCTCCGAAGGCGAGGTGTTTTGAATAAATCTAAGACTGAGTAGGTGCGAGACTGGGTTTCTGAATCTTTAATTGCTGAGATAGTTGATTCCTGAAAAGAAGACCTAGCTTCATTGCTTTTTCACGAAACTTTTTACTTTTTTTAGGGTAGGCAGATTTGTTCCTGGGTACACTACAGTTTACATACAAATTTCCTTCCACTTGCTACGATCCTGACATACAACTTTCGCTTCGTTCACTATCATGACATTTTTCATACATGCTCGTCGGTTGTTAGTACTTTTGACTTGGCCTTTCCTAAGAACAACGTCAACTTGTTCATGAAAAGTTCGCCTAGGTCGACCCCTACCAACTTGACCATTCACACTAGCCTTATAAATCTCTTTTGTCAATCTCCTTTCATCCATCCTCTCCACATATCCGAACCACCTCGGCATTCCTTTCTCTATCTTTGTCACTACAGCTTACAATCTAGTTTAGTTCTGTTTATTTAATTAATAATATTTATTTCCATACAATCACGGCTTGTTCCCGCTGAGATAGGCAGAGACTATCTCTCTCCACTTGCTATGATACTGACATACGATCTTTACTTGTTCCAATATTATCTATGACATTCTTCATAAATACTCGTCGGTTGTGAGCACTTTTGACCTAACTTGGCATAAGACAACATCTTCAACTCAAAGACAACATCTCAAAATCAAAGAAAATTTATTTAAATAATGTAACGCCACCAGCAGGGCTATTGGCTTTCTTCATAATCACCATCAGACTCGCTATCAGGCTTATGTCTTTATGTTCTGTGATTTGAGTTAGTTACAAAGACGTTTTACCTTTCTAACAAGACTTTACTGTCAAATTTGGAGGAGAGAAAAGGAAAAGGATAGACACTAAGAGTGGTTCTCACTCGGGACCGACACAGTGCACAGTCTAAGTTTATCATAATGTCTTTGGTTAGTAACCGGACTTTGACATTTGTTGTTAATGTCAAATCAAGTTAATAGTCACCAAGACCGGCAATAGCCCCCCAGTTCATCAGTCTTTGTTATTTCTCTGAACGCGTATTGTTTAAGAAAATGGAAACGCATCCATAAGCCTCCGCCAATGACAACTCACACATTTAGCTTCGCCGAGAAAAAGTTCGGCCAATGACAGAGCGTCTTAAGTCTGCCGATGGCCGCGCGCACAAGAAGATAAATTTTATTTGTGAAATTATAGATAAAAGTTTATAATACAAGCTTACAGTCAAGTAAAAGACAGTTTCAAATATCAATAACTAGTAATAAATCTAATTTGCTTTCGAAAATATACATCTACAAGAAGAACGCACAAGAAACTTGTTGGGTTTCATTTTTTCAACTGCGAGTTTTACAATATTTGGTAAGGTTACATTTGTTTGCTTATAAGGTGCCGGGTGGTGGCTATGCAGAAGTTTCCAGGCATTTTTGTCATCATTTTTTTCATGAAAAGTACTTAGGTCGATCCCTACCAACTTGACCATTCACACTCGGCTTATAAAGCTTTTGTTCCACATCTTTATGCTAGAATTATCTTGTACTTACAGTGAACTCTGTCAATATTTTGTCCGGTATTTTTGTTTTGTTGATCCTTTCGAATTTCTTCATTATTGTCAAAGCTTTGTCAATCTTTCCTTGTGATATTAACCATCTGAAATAACGATAATAAACTTAGTATTTTTTTTATTTTTTTTACGATTGTGAGTGACAAGACGAGCAAATCAGGTGCCTGATGGTAAGCATCATGATTGCCCATATCAGATACAGTGCCACCCAGTGTTTTAAAATTCTAAATTGTGCGCGGCACTGCACTGCGCCTGTCACCCTGAGATTTAGAACCACGATACAGGCAGAGCCTAGTGTGGGGTTATTAGTAAATCTTACCTATTATACCTTGCCCATAGGATCTTAAACTCTCATACATATTAGAAGTCTCTGTGTTCCTTGTGCTAAATATAATATTTTTCATTTTTCATTTTCAACATAAAAATCTCAAAATGTGCACTAATACATACATACATAAAGAGAATACAGACTACAGACAGTAATGGATTATTAAGGAATTTAAAAAAATCGGAAAAAAAAATTTTACTCTACCTCCACACGAGGCTCTTTAAGGCGCGAACCTAAGCAAATTCGCCGCTCTGCTTGTTTGGATTAAATTGGATTTTTTACTGAATCTTTATATTATTATTTTCTAGAACCTAGTTGTCTTTATTTTACGTAATTACATGTAGTATTTTTTATATGTTCAAAAATGTGGGTACGTGCGAGCGAGAGGGCGAATTTGCTTTGCAAAGCGTCTTGGAAACAACCGTAAATATATTATTTTAGATAAAATTTCTTACCTAGCGCTCTCAGGCACCAACCAAGGAGTAGCTAAAGCCAGAACGAAGGGCACACTAGTAATCAAAGCAAAGGTCCGCCAATCTCCAGACCAAAGCGCTATCCAAGGTAATAGTGACGCGGCCAATGTGAAGAATAAGGCAATTGACATGTTAGCGACGAACGTACGCCATTTTGGGCCAACATACTCTAGCACTGAAAAACAAGTTTTTTTACATTAAAATTACATAACATAACATACATTCACGCCTTTTTCCCGAAGGGGTAGGGACACCCAAATTTCGCCAGTATGTTATTGGTCCCATAGGGGGCGAGCCTATTGGGTATTTTTAAAATATGTCCATCCAATACCCGTGGACAAACATGAGCTGAACGCACAAATACTGGCCCCGACTAGGATTCGAACCCAGTGCTCAGGAGACACCAGGAGAGTTACTACCAACTTAGTCATGTGCCGCCAAAATTTATCAAAGACTAGCGGTGTTCCGCGGTTTCACCCGCTTACACATCGTTCCCGTGGGAATATTAGGAAAAAAGTACCCTATGTGTTATTCCAGAGAACAACCTATCTACGTACCGAATTATAGCTTAATCGGTCCAGTAGTTTTGGCGTGAAAGAGTACCAAACATCCATCAATCCATCCATCGATCCTTACAAACTTACGCATTTATATTAGTAGGACTAGCTATGCCCCGCAGTTTCACTTACGTAGACACAGAGGAGATTCTTTCATCCTGATTTGTGTACGTAGACGTCGTTTCCTTGGGAATATCAGCGAAAAAGGTTATTCCAGGGTCTAAGTTATCTACATACAAAATTTCAGCCCAATCGATTCAGCAATTTTAAAACGGGACAAACATAACATAAAAACAGCGTTAGATGGCGCTGGGTCTCAGTAATCAGTCTCATGTAATAGGGCGAGCCTATTGCCATCAACCGGGCACAAATCAGATTCCAGGCTATTACGAAAAATTCTAATTGAACACTCAAATAACACGACCTGGGAATCGAACTCACGACCTCATACTTAGCAATAGCGCCTGCGACTAACTAGACAGCAACTAGGCTTTTAACGTAACATTTTTCCCGAAGAGGTTTATGTACCCAGGGGTTTACTAATGAAACGCATAATATGTATTGTCATAATATACTTTCGCATAACAACATTCAGCATAATGATCACTACGCATTACATTATTAGGCACAAATATTTTGTCATAACGTTTATTGTCATAAATAATATTAGTATAATAGTAATGAAGAATAATTAAAAAAAATAAGGCACATAATCTTCTATGTCATATAAGCCCATAATAAATATTGGCTCGCATAAACTTTAAGTCCCAACTTACATTGGCATACAAACAAATTAATCTTCTCGTTGTTTGGTAAAGTTATATTATTAGTTAAAAGTCGGTTCTGACGCTTCGCCGGCCGCTGCCACGGCACGCTTGCGTCGCTCGCTCGGCTCGCGCAATATGACATATATGTTCACCTTACCTAACCAACACATTCGGATTTCGCAATATATTTTTATGCCACCTGATTATTATACGAATTTATTATTATGCCTTAAAATTTTATGGGACAATCAATTATGCCTAAACATGTTAGACCAATTACTACTTATGCTAAACTTTCTATTATGCTACAGTATTATTATGCCAAAGTATTATTATGCTAATAAAAGTTATGCGAAAAAGTTATGCCATACAATTTTATGCCTATAAAAATTATGCCAATCGGAGGAATCCTGTACCCAGGACTCAGTCCCATAGTAGGTACACCAACAATTCATAACGGTTTGTTTAGTAATAACATTAAAATTTATTGTATGTTTTGTTACAATACAGCGATGAAAAAGCCATTACAAACCAAAGGTTACGTTTTATCGTACGCGCTTGAACTAAATCACGATCTTCTCAAGGCGAATCTACGAGATGTGTCAATGAGTCATTTAGACGTGAATATTACGAGCCTATTTTACTATTTACGGACAAAGAGTTTAAAGGTATGTAACGTGTTTAAAAGGTGTAGTCATACTTAAGGGGACGCATCTACACATCGAACTGAACTTACAAGAGAAAGAATTTCGAAATTCACTAAAAATATTTCGACTTTATCTAATTGAGTATTTGAATTTTATTTTCTTTTGGCATAAATGGAAAGATCATATATAAGATTCGTACCAAAACTATTTTTAGTTTTCTTTTATTCGCTATAATTACAAAGTTAATTCAAATTAAAAAATAATTTTTAATCCAGTATACCGAAAACACGCCGATAGTACCCGAACGAGCTCGTCACCAGTAGTGACGTTACAATGTTATAAAGTACCATACATAACTATAACATAATGACGTCACAATCATGGCGACCACTCGCAGCGCGTTCGTGACTTTTGAAAGATTGTGAGGATGGATGTTTGTTCCTCTTTTACGCCAAAACTACTGAACCGATTCGGCTGAAATTTGCTATGTAGATAGTTTAGACCCTGGAATAACACATAGGGTACTTTTCATCCCGATATTCCCACGGGAATCAAGACTACGCGGGTAAAATTTTGGGGCACAGTTAGTATTATATCTATATAAACGAGTACTGTCGTGAACTGCCTCGGTGGCGTAGTGGGCGCATGCTCGACTGCCAATCAAGAGGTCCCGGATTCGATCCCCAGGTCAGGCACAGTATTAATATTGAATTTTTCCATTAGCAATTATCTCAATAACTGCCTGGAGTCTGGTACTGTGCCCGGTAGATGGCAATAGGCTCGTCCCCTATTACATGGGACCAATAACATACTGGCGAAATGTGGGTATATCTACTATGGGACTGAGTCCTGGGTAAACCTCTGCCTATACCCCTTCGGGAAAAAGGTGTGAATGTATGTATGATGTTATGATAAACGAGTAATTTAATGTCATTAATTAGAAACTTACCCAAAATGTACATCATAGTGAAGCAGTTATCGAATGCCAAGCCTACTAGGAACCGACAGAGAGCGAACGACCAGAAACTATTGCAGAATGCTGTTCCTACCCCCGCCGTGAAGCCCATCAGGTTGGTACCTGGAAACAGAACAACATCACGTAAATATTACATAGGTATCATAATAACATACATATTTTATGTATGTTAAAGTTCCCAGCTATAAATAGAGTACCCCTTTCTCATCTGGTGGGAGCCGTGAGACCCGGTAGAGAGACATATTCGGAGAGTGGGCAGCAGCGCTCTCCGGCACTAAGTATGCCAACTGCTGCGATCACCACGCCGCACAACAAGCGGGCTGATTACAGCTAGATCCCCACATATGAATAATTTATGGCGTTCTATGGGGGAGGCCTATGTTCAGCAGTGGACGTCTCCCTGCTGATGATGATGATGATGATGATGAATACTGAGAGGGTGTTTCCATCCGTCAAACTGAACAATTATTGGGCAAAAGCAAAATTATTGGGCATGATGAGATTCAACAACTCATATCTCAGGGTGACAGGCGCAGTGCAGTGCCGCACAGAATTTTGAATTTCAAAACACTGGGTGGCACTGTGTCTGTTATGGGCAATCATGATGCTTACCATCAGGCACCTGATTTGCTCGTTTTGTCACTCACTATGATTAAAAAAAAAAACTCCCCGCATGCGGTATAACGACCAATGAAAATACATTAAAAGGCCGTCACCGAACTATGAAGAATACGTACCAACTAAAGCCGGAATTCTTCCATACTTGTCAGCTATCCAACCGAAGACCAGACCTCCAACTATGGCTCCACAAAAGAAGATGGACTGAGCAGTGGCTGCTAGGTTGTCTTTCTCGCACACCCAGTCCAACTGTGGGTTAGAAAGAGAGGTTTATAGTGAAACCAATTAAATTTGTTAGCATCCCCTTGAATAATTGTAGTCATTATCTGTAACAGCTTTGCAGAAAACTCGAAACAAAAAACAGCTGTTTCATAAAAAAGGCTACTAGGAAATCTTAAATTACGAAGAGCTGGTTCTTTTTTACCTATGAACATTGTTTTTATACCATAGGTGGCAAATAAGCAGGTGTGCCTGTCGGCGAGCGGTTACCGTCGCTTATGGATGCCTGCAACACCAGGGGCCAGTATGTTGCCGAATCTTCAAGACTCTATTCACTCTCCTCTTGAAGAGCCCCATGTTGGAACTCAACGTATTGTACTCCAGCCATTCCTTCAGCCACGGGACCACAAGCCATTTATCATCATGGGTATATTGTGGTTTTGAAGGTTCTTCATTCAGTTCGGGCTGCCGCCCAGTTGGCTGAGTACATTTGACATCGACCGACTTTTCTCTACTTCCGAGTATCTTATTTACGAGTAGATCTAACAACGGGATTTACAGTTTAACGAACCTTCCGAACCACGGTAACTTCCAAACGAGTCCACCCCATATAATAATAATAATAATATAATATAATGTGAACCCAGGCATTAAAATTCAAAGCTTTTTCTTAAACGGATTTGAAAGTTGGTACCAGGCTCTTATATTGTATAAATATTGTATTGAGTAGGTTCCTTTTCACCTTAAGATTCATTAGTTGTAGTGGTAGGTTTGCAAAGGGGCCGCCTGGGGAGTACCACACCTTTGCCAGTTATTCATCCGCCAAGCAGTAATGTGCAAACATTACTGTATTCCGGACTGAAGGGCAATGTTGCCAGCGAAATGGGAATGACGAGTTTCAACAACTAATATCACAGAGTGACAGGCGCGGTGCAGGGCCGCGCAGACTTTAGAATTTTAAAACCCTGGGAGGCACTGTGTCTGATAAGGGCAATCATGATGCTTACCATCAGGCACCTGATTTGCTCGTCTTGTCACTCACTATCATAAAAAAAAATTAACTTTATGGAGTAACTGAGTAGTAAATAGAAACTATTCCCATGAAATTAATCGGAACAAGTAACAGGCTACCATAAATTAAGATGAGCTCACCTGTGAAGCGATAGTTTCATAAGGAACATCAACTCTATTGTACTCCCAACCATTCGCACACGGGACCACAGGCCATTCATCATCAGGGGTGGTCCTTCCTTCAGCTAGGGCCGCCGCCCAGTTGGCTGAGTACATCTGACATCTGGCGTGTGGGAACCCTGCTTCGGGCTTCGCTGGGATGGCTAAGGCTCGTCTGAAAACCAAAAAATTATCTATTATTTATATAAATCCAAAATTTGTGTGAGGTTCTATTATAAGGTCTCTTTCAATGAAGCTGAGCCCGGGCCACTTTTAGACAAAAACATAATAATTATAATAATAATAATAATTTGAATTTATACTCTAACAGAACGGGTTACCCCAATTACACTGCTCGAGTCAATTCATATGGGTTATGTGGACAACCCATATTGTCAAAGTTTCAGGTCGCCAAGATTCCTACAAGGCATCCGACTTGACCTATCGACTGCCCCCTACATATCTTATAGCAAACAGCCGGGACCTACAGTTTAACGTGCCATCCGAAACACGGTCGTGCCCAGGCGAAGATTCCACATGGTGAGATTCGATCCAGGTACTCCGGATTTAAAGTCGGGCATATTCCCGCTGGACCACGGACGCTACAAACAAAATAACATTCGCTTCTGAATCGGCTTTAAACCTCTGCCAGTTTTGTTTACGATTGTACATATTGTTTCCTACTTACTCGTAGCAAGTTGTCTATCGTGTACTTTCGAACATAAAAGTGGAGTGAGTTATTGTGTAAATTAGATATTTAATTATTGTAATTGGAAGTTTTGAAATATTGTTTAACGCTTCATAATTTTATTTAGTACAAGCTGTGCCCCGCGTTACGAGAAATTTGACACAATCCTCTAAAATTTACCAAATCGATGTTTTGTATTCTCCTGTTTCCTCCGAATATAAATTAACCCATTCTTTAAATTTATGTCCTGATATTTTATAGTGAAGTAAACTGTGTCCCTGATATTTTAATTTCTCTTATAAACTCTTGCTTTTTTCATAATGAGCTTCTGTAATCCCCCTAATAACACGCGTGATAAGACGTTCACTACAAAAAAATTAAGAGTTTATCAACAAAAATATAATGATAACGACATAGTTCACTTCATCTTCAAAATATCAGGGTATTAATAAATCAAATAAGTTTACTATATTCGGAGAAAACAGGGACTAAACATCGATTTAGTAAAATTTTGACAAAATCCTATGGAGGATTGTGTCAAACTGCTAAGAGGTCCCGTTTCCTGCTAAGGAGAAAAGAGGGCTAATCTAGCATTATAAATGCAAAAGTTCATATAAATGTTGTATGTATTTTGTATGTAACCTCTTTTTACTAAAACTACTAAAAGGATTGGGCTATATTATGGTGTGTAGACTCAGAGTAAGGATACAGCGATTCAACGTCATTGTGTGTAGTTAACTGGAATCCTAAAAAGTTAATCGCATTGTTATAAGAACATGGTTTACCGGTGTTGCGTTAAGGGTGCACATAATGCTAACAAATTTGGACTTATGCGACAAAGCACACTGCCATTCAAATATTTATCTAAAATGCTTTGTTTAAAGTTGAATATTGCATATAATAGTTGAAGATGAGTTAAGCGCTATGAGCTCTGATCTTCATTTTTACCAAGGTTTTTATTTATTTACTCAAAAAATAAGAAAAGTAGCCGGTTACTCCATTATAATATTAGTAATCAAGAGGTCCCGGGTTCGATCCCCAGGTCAGTCCAAGTATTAAATATTAGATTTTTCCATTAGGAATTATCTCAATAACTGCCTGGAGTCTGGAACTGTGCCCGGTAGATGGCAATAGGCTCGCCCCCTATTACATGGACCAATAACATACTGGCGAAATGTGGGTGTATCTATGGGACTTAGTCCTGGGTACACCTCTGCCTACCCCTTCGGGAAAAAGGCGTGAATGTATGTATGTAATATTAGTCTGGCTATTTAATTCATAAAAATTAAGGGTGTTGTCGCTTATAACTCCGCGCTTTTTAATAAAAATCTTAATTTTTAGAGGTAATTAGAATATTATTTTCTAAAGAAACCAAATTATTTATCAAAAATCTTTTTCGTTACTCCAATACTACAAAGATTTCTCCTACCTACAGTATTTTTTGAAACTGAGCATATATATGTGTTATCTTATTACAGTTTGAATTTAAAAATTGACCCTTTGCTTAAGCGGAGTATATCGCTATTGCCAGAAAAATATGTAAACTTTACTGCTATGGGGCATTATTGAACCATATATTGTTTTCGCTATACTCGTGCCGTGAAACAATTTTCCTAGGAAAATACATTATGGGTGCACTAATGCCTCATATTTTATTTTATTTTACTTTATTTTTTGCCACTCTGTTAAGTTTTCTGTCAATTAACAATTTATTTATTATTATTATTAATTGTTTCATACAGCGCCCTCTTAAGACAACCATTACGCGAAAATTCGTCGTCCGTCTGTATATAAACAACCAATAAATTTAAAATGCAAATTATAATTTGTAACTTCAATTAACACGCCTACAAACAGAACCACTTACCAAGTGTTGTAATAACACTCGTAATTTGATCTTGAATTATAATCATTAATAATGAATTCACTTATGTAAGTGCTTATGTAAAAGCATGTAATTTATGAACGCCAATGACCAATGTCATGGCACATGGTCAAATCTGGATTGAAACTCGTGAGAATCTACTTAAAATAGTACATTATTAATGCAAAGGCTGCGGAATAGGCAATTGCTGGTGCAGTATGAGTTTGAAGGCCGAGCCGTAGAATACTTCACTAATATTATATATTATGTATAAATGTGTAGTATATATGTATGTCATATTACCTATATTATAGATGTATGTAGTATATTAATAATATGTAGTAAATATAATTCCAATTATGTATAGTGTATATAAGTTATGTGTAATAATTTTGTACCCGATCCCACCCCTACTCTTCCTATCATACATCTTTCCGTCCAGACTGGTTGCCTGGAAGAGATCGCTTAAAGCGATAAGGCCGCCCATTGTCGACCAATCACTTTTTAGTTATAGCTTAAATTTTAAGTTATTATGTTGTACTGTGTAATATTATGTAAAAATGGTCGAAATAAAGAGTATTCTAATCTAATCTAATACGGGACAGGCAATTGCCATTTCACAAACGCATTTATGGCTATACAGCCACGAACGCAATTTGTACTAAGCAAAGAGACTTTGGTATTTGCCAAGATTGATAAAAGAGATCTAATCAAAGAGTATTTAACAGGATACAGGACTTCTTAGCAGTTTGACACAATCCATGAAAATTTACGAAATCGATGTTTTGTATTCCCCTGTTTCCTCCAAGAATAATTGATTTTATCCATAAATTTATATCTTGAAAATTAGAAGATGAAATAGGCTATGTCCCTGTTATTTTATTTTTGTTCCTAAACTCTTCATTTATTTCGAGTTAACGTCTAATTACGCGAGTAAAACTGGGACAGTTTTTCATGTTTTTAAAGGGTAATACTTCATTTAACAATGAGTTAGTAGAAAAATGAAAATGACAGGGACATGCTCACTGAAGACCTAGATGTTATAAAAAAAACATTGTTCTGACGCAGTTATCTATATAATGATAGAAAAACGTGTAGTAATCAAGGTGATGCGTCCCGTCAACCTAAACTTGTAAAAGAAAGAATTGCGTTTGCTAAAACAAATTTAGACTTCCATTACAAAGCTAATCTGATGCATTTTGTACATTTTTTTAATTATAGTAACAAGACGAGCAAATCAGGTGCCTGATGGTAAGCATCATGATTGCCCATATCATATACAGTGCCACCCAGTGTTTAAAAATTCAAAATTCTGCGCGGCACTGCACTGCGCCTGTCACCCTGAGATATTAGTTGTTGAAACTCGTCACATTACTGCTAGGCGGATGAATAACTGGCAAAGGTGTGGTACTTCTCCAGGCGGCCCCATGCAAAAGAGGCCTACCATGATTGAAATGGAGCTCTTCCTAAAAGGAGAGCCCATGTTGTAGCTCAACGGAAAGACCGGATCAGGGACATATCATTCAACAGTTTGCAAGTATGCGGCTGAAACGAACGGGAACATTGTGCAGTGTTCCCATCGAGTAAGGCTCACTCCGATTTTCGCCGGATCTCTAAACGCACGAACGCTTTCAAAAGGTCAAAACGTAGTCAATTAAAAACACACGGAAACTTTTAGATCCGGACACTTTCTGCATCGATAGTCTGACATTGGTTATTGCAATAACGACCTTACTGATACGGATGTTTGAACTAGTTTAGATTGTACGGTTCATTTGATAGATATAGTTTTGAATAAAAGAGAATGGTCTAGCCAAAAATGGTAAGAATATTAGAGCAAGCAACGGCAAGTGTGATTCGCGACTATATAATAGGGCCACCCCTTTCACATCTCGTGGGAGCCGTGAGACCCGGCAGAGGGACATATTCGGAGAGTGGGCAGCAGCGCTGTCCAGCACCAAGTATTCCAACTATAGCGATCACCAAGCCGCACAACAAGCGTGGTGATTACGGCAAATCCTCCCATATAAATAGTTTATGGCTTTCTATGAGAGAGGCCTATGTTTAGCAGTGGACGTGTTCCGGCTGATGACGATACTAGGGGCTAAGAGACCAATATTTTACGAGGTATTCTTACTCAAAAAAGAAAAAAAAAACTTACAAAGGAGATTTATAAGGCTAGTGTGAATGGTCAAGTCGGTAGGGGTCGACCTAGGCGTACCTTTCATGAACAAGTTAATGTTATCTTAAGGAAAGGCCAGGTCAAAAGTACCAACAACCGACGAGCATGCTTGAAGAATGTGATGAAAGTGGAAGAAGCGAAAGTTGTATGTCAGGATCGTAGCAAGTGGAAAGAAATAGTCTCTGCCTACCCCAACGGGAACAAGGCGTGACTGTATGTATGTATGTATGTATTCTTACTCCCGCGCTCTAGCGAGGGAGTTAATAGGAACCTATTTATAATGGGTTTTAGCGCCGTGTGTTAAACTCTTTTTTTCAGTATGATTGTGAGAAAATAAAATATAATAGATATGTGCGTCAGGAATAATACATAATCTCATTAGTATTGACACAAAATAATAATAATAATATGGGACAACTTCCACACACGGTCATCTGGTCCCAAACTAGGCTAGAAGCCTGTACTATGGTAACCAGATGATTGATATACGTACTAATATAAGCTTATAACACAGAGGGACAGATCAAACAGACATGTTCATGCACACGAATGTTTGACCTGGCCGGGGATCGAACTCGGGGCCTGCGGCTCAGAAAGCAGAGTTACTACCGTCGAGGCTGTCATAATAAAAAGAATTTTACTTATCCCCTTCATGTTGAAAAGTTAATATATTTTGGTTGTGTCCCGCGGTTTCAGACCGGTCCCCTTATTACGGACGCAACAGAAGTGTAGCAGACAAAAGGTATACAAATAATGATATTTGACAGCAGACATTTGTAGCAATATAAACGCTTTCCACACTTCTGTTTACTTTATTGGTGGTTTACAAACCACCGTACCACCGTACCAAGTAATAACAATAATAATTTTCGTTGGACAGTGCGCCATAATAATATGATCTAACATGGTATGGTTTCGAACGAAGTTCGTCGTACGGCCGTACCTACCTACCTACTATTTTCGCTTATGGACACAGAGCAGATAATAATACTACATATAGAATAGACACTGTCGTCCAATCAAAAATCAAACTGCGACCTATCGGATCTTCCTCACCCCGCGACCGAGATTGAGCTCTCGACGAGCCCCGCTTCGCTGGGAAATCATCTCACGCACACCCTTGCGCGTGTACAAAACTCCATAAGTGCAGTGACTGTGTAATAGGTAGTAATATCGTGACTTTAGCATGGGAATTGAGTCGAGTGTCCGGGGTGTTCTATGGATCTTATTAGACTCAGACAGAATGACCTAAGTTTTTTCAGATGACCTTTTATAATCAGACAATTGGAGAGAATTGCACGAACTCGATGACCTTCTGTCTGTCTGCGGCCTAGGTCAAATCAGTCATGATGGCTTTTGATAACATTTGAAAAAGCGGAGGAAATGAGTTTCTCTACGATATCCTAACAAACGAATGTAACCAAACCAAATATTGTAAAACTTTCTGTTGAAAAAATTAGGCCCTACAAGTTTCTTGTGCGTTCTTCTTGTGGTATCTTTTCGAACGTGCGGTAGATTCATTACAGTTTTGTTTTGGCACACCGTCTGCTTGTTAGTCATAAAGAAAAAATATGGGCACAATTTTAGTTCTCTAGCTAGGTCCAGGGGTTGAGAGACATAGATTTTTATATAGGTATATGGAAAAGATTAAAAAACCTATCAATTACGCTGTCAATCACCAGCCTTTCATTACAATAAATGTAATAAAGTTATTAAATCCTTTCCGCTTAAAACCTTTTTGTTGAAAAACAAAAATGGCCGCCAAACTTTAACGTGATGTTCTTAGAAACGGAAATACTTTTAACGTGTAATTATTTGTTCAATTTGCCGTTAAATCTCCAATTAGACTCTGAACTTAGGAAGTGGATAGGCTTGCTTTATTTAAACTAGAAATAAAAACAAAAGTGGTGTTTTTCATTACAAAACTTACTAAGAAAATGTTTTAAAGTTAGGAGGTACCTACTTAATTATCATTAATTCATTTATTTGTGATAATAAAATCCATAAGTAACATTAATCAAAAGAATTAAGAACATTAAAAACCTGTCATATTCCAAAATTAAGGCCAAAAAGTAGAATATAATTAATTTAAATTGTATAAATAGATAAATATCAAATTTTAAAATATGAATTGTAATAATTAATAAACTAATAAATTAATAAAGAAAGCAGCAAAATTTTGTTAGAGAATAATAAAATGAATTAAAAATATGATTTATTATATTATGTTAATTGTTTTTATAAAAAAAAGTTTTTCTCTTTATCATCATCTCAGCCGTAAGAGGTCATAGACCCATTATTATTATTATTGGAAAATGGGTTTTTTCGAGGTTGAGCTTTAGACGAGGAAAACAGGCTCTAACCCAGGTTAGGGCTGGGTTTTCCTCATACCTAATGTATTGGTAAAAGGTATGAAAAACGCGGCGAAAAATTTTGTCTTGACAATGCGAGAAACTTACTGCGAGCGCGGCGAAAAATTTCATGATAATTACAATTGTCACGAAAGTTTCGTGCGTCTCACGACACCGCTCGTCGCAGATATCAGCGTCGTGCCGCACAATACATTTACTTGCGTAGGTAGTGAATGTTGTTATTGTTACGGCGGAGAAGAAACGCAGAATTTGGCGTTGCGGCACCGCAACGCGTGGATGTGTTTTGGCTCTTACTCGTCCGTCCGTATAATATAATCTCATGATTGATGATAATGATTAACACCTTACCCATCGTATTATAGACACCTATGTTTTTTTGTTCTTTTATGAATTGTCAATAATTATATAAGTTAAAATAGATTTGAATTTAAAGATACCGATACAAGGGGTACACTGAGAGTTTTTAGAATATGCCAGTAAGGAAAGCAGCCAATGAAAAATGTATTTAATTTTCGAATTAGGAACTCATTGGGAATCTGTAATGTGTATTCATATTTTATGTCATTTGTTTTTACAAAATGTCAGCAATTTAAACAGTGTCTGTCGAGCGTTAAAGTGCATTAGACTAGAGAAAATGATCAATTTTGACCCTGGACAGAAACTTTTTAAATTGCTGTCAGTTTGTAAAAACAAATGTCATATGAATTGAATTCACATTACGGACTCCCAACGAGTTTTTTTTTCTTCTTTTATGGACCCACACGAATGTATATTATTACCAGTGTCAAGTTATATAAATTTTCAAGTTAATATAGTCAGACTTGTGTATCTTCGAAAACACTCAACACGTAATATTCCACCATTATTACACGTTAAACATTCGAAAATGCACCGATAATTGATAAAGATACGGGAGCCAAACTGTATTCTTCGGTCTCCCGCCAAAACTCTACCCAAGGAGTTTCTAGTTCGAAGTTTAAATAATTTTTTCATCGATTGCTTTTCTTACCGGTCTATTCTAAAAACTGTCAGTGTTACTCACGTACCACCCAGTTCTACGAACCCCAAGGGCATATCATAAAATATAACATTGACTTCCTTTATGTTTGAACTGATAATGCCACCATGAAATTAGTACGCAAATCTCACGACTACTTATAAAGCAATTAAGAAATAAGCTGCTTACAGACGAGCGTTTTTTCAGCGTTTTTATACTTTAAAAATAAAAAATACTATGGCAAGTCCTTACGGTTATTGTGCTGAATTATTATAAATAAAAAATATTTTATTATAATATACTAACGACCTGCACCGACTTTACATAGGTAATAGGAGAGCAGTTAAATTTTATATTTTTTTAGAGGCATAATAAATTGCTTATATAGAAAGATTATGTCTTACTCGCTGCGCCCCGCGGTTTCACCCGCGTAGCCATCATTCCCGTGGGAATATTGGCAAAAGAGTATCCCATGTGTTATTGCAGGGTCTAACCTACCTACATACCGAATTTTAGCTAAATCGGTCCAGTAGTTTTGGCGTGAAAGAGTAAGAAACGTCCATCCATCCATCCATCCTTACAAACTTTCGCATTTATAATATTAATAGGATTATTATCTCGAGGCACGTGCTAAGCCACATTAATAATAGAGTATATAATATAGTTTATATTTTTAGTATATGTTATAGCTTCTAACTCTACATGCCCTCTGAACTCAATTGACTGACTGACTCCATAAGCCCTTCACGGCTTATGGAGTCAGTCAGTCAATTGCGTTCAGAGGGCATGTAGAGTTAGAAGTTTGACTCTACATGAGATCCAGATATTTTTTTGACAGAGAGACATAATGTGGTCTCGTCTTGGCAACATTTTAAAATCTTGCATTTGAAAATGTTTTTGCTAGAATAATAATATACTTATTATGCAGCGCACGCCAATAAAGTCGGTACTTATGATTTTTTTCTGACCCATAATGCATTGTCATATTTCAGGTAATTACCTAATTATTTATACAAATTATATACCTAATGATAATATGAAACACAATTTACAACATAATTTAAATGTATACTTCAATAGAACGGGTTTCCCTATTTACACTGCTCAAGTCGATTTAAATGGGTTATGTGGACAACCCGTGCTGTCAAAGCTTTAGGTCAAGATCCTACAAGGCCTCCGACATGAGCTAACGACTGACCCCTACAGGAGATTAAAACATAGGAAATAACTTGGTTTTAATATCCTATAATTTCTTTACCCGTTCCCTTTCTAC
This sequence comes from Hemistola chrysoprasaria, assembly GCA_947063395.1. Taxonomy (NCBI): domain Eukaryota; kingdom Metazoa; phylum Arthropoda; class Insecta; order Lepidoptera; family Geometridae; genus Hemistola; species Hemistola chrysoprasaria. Next base: position 5,328,460 of record OX346737.1, on the reverse strand, counting down.
GTACACGTAATAGTCGTAAGTACAAAATTTGGCGAAAGCATTTGTCGAAAAACGCGCTGTTTTTTCCCGCCCGTCTATAAAAATCCTGTCATAAATCAAGGTAATCCAAACGCGACAAGTGCGTGCAATTACTGCTGGACTGTACCGACCTCAAGAGCCGGACGTCCGTCTGCATTGTTTATTCAAATTTTATTTTTTGTAAGGTACCTCTGTAGTTCCCAATCACTCTACTATTATTGTAAAATCCAAAATGAATTACTGATTTCCCACACCGCTGATCGCAAGGTTTGTTTTGTCCTCCTTCATCATCATTATCATCATCATCATCAGCTAGAAGAAGTCTACTGCTGATCATAGGCCTCCCCCATAGTACGCCATAAACTATAGATATGGACACATTTAGTCTAGATCACCACGCTTGTTGTGCGGCTTGGTGATCGCAGTAGTTGGAATACTTGGTGCCGGAGACCGCTGCTGCCCACTTCATAAATATGTCACTCCGAATAAGGGATCCTATTATATAGTCGGGAACTACACGGCCTACCCTACATCATCATCATCATCATCTCAGCCGTTGGTAATCCACTACTGAACATAGGCCTCCCCATAAAGGAGTTTTGCCAATACTCGACACGCTTGGCAGGTGGGTTGTCGAGCGCAGTTCGATGGTTTTTTTGCAGAGGACGCTGCTGCCTGCTCTGGATCTGTTAACCCTTAGCCGGCTCTTACGGCAACCACGGGTAGAGAGGGTGGAGCACTATTCTAAAGCCGGTAACTCCACGGCGGTGGTTCTTTCTTGTAATTGTCTTTATTATTGTGTTACCATTAAAAATGTATCATTCATCCATCCATTCATCCTCACAAACTTTCGCATTTATTATATTACTAGCTGTTCCCCGCGGTTTCACCCGCGTAGACATCATTCCCGTGGAATTATCGAGGAAAGAAGTACTTACCATATATGTGTTATTTCAGGGTCTAAGCTACACCGATGTACTTATCAAATATCTGCGGTTTAGTAGTTTTTGGGTGAAGGAGTAAAGACATCCATCCGTCCATCCATCCTCACAAACTTTGGCATTTATTTAGAACTATTAGTTAACGGCTTTAGAATAGTGCTCCACCCTCTCTACCCGTGGTTGCCGTAAGAGCCGGCTAAGGGTTAACAGATCCAGAGGACGGGCAGCAGCGTCCTCTGTGTGTAACCATCGGACTGCGCTCGACAACCCGCCAGCCAAGCGTGTCAAGTATTGGCAATACCCCCCTTTATGGGGGAGGCCTATGTTCAGTAGTGGATTACCAACGGCTGAGATGATGATGATTAGTTAACATGTGATATTAATAGGACAGGATAAAAAAATGGGTATTTTTTATAATTATTTTCCTCATTAAAACCACAAGGGATTTTACAGAAATATATTTTGGTTTTTACTAGAGTGTACCTATAGATATAATAATAATTTTCTATTCGTAGTTAATGCTTTAATTTTGTATTAATTAAATTTGCATATCACGTTTGAAGTCATCATTTGTGTATGGGCTCACCATACAGAGCACTTGAGTTCCCACGTACAGATTTCTTTAGCCATAAGTTTGTTAAAATCAATAGTACCAATAAAGGCGTCGTTCAGAGCACACTGCTCTTTCATTTTTAAACTAAGCGTCCCGGCGTCGCGCACCCGTACTCAACAACAAACAAAACAATTAACTATTAACTCTAACTATAACTTAACAATTAAGACAATGTATGCAGAGTCTCCAAACAGTCGAGACTCTACAATTTGAAATCACTGAGTTATAATTGTTGACATAGAAATTCCTAATCAGTATAGCTGAGAGAAATATTACCTGCCTACCTGACAGCCTTTGTGGCGTAGTTAGTGGCCGTAAGCTTGACTGCCGATCACGAGGTCTCAGGTTCGATCCCCAGGTCGGGAAAAGTGTTATTGGATTTTTACGTTAAGAATCATATCAATGACAGCCTGGAGTCTGGAACTGTGGCCTGTAGGTGGCAATAGGCTCGCTCTCTATAACATGGGACCAATAACATACTGGAGAAATGTGGGTGTACCTACTACGGGACTGAGTCCTGGGTACCTTAGCCTACTCCTTTGGAAACAAACAATTGAGTGGAAAAATATTCCCTATTTCTTCATATATGTTTATTTTCATTTTGTATGAGTGACGTTTAACCCTAAAGAGATTGTATTTAACCTATCACAGAAAACACCTCACCATCATATTACAAATTATTTTTATTGTGATAAAAACGATAACCAATTACAATTATCACACAGATCTTAATACATACATTATATTACATGAATTAAAATAAAAAAAATCAAATTTAGTCACAAAATTGGATTATAGGAAATTACAATTATACCTATTATTATACAGTAAATTGAATAAAAATTATAAAAATCAATTTAATTAGCTAAGTGTCATTATCATCAGGTTTACCTGCATAGCTCCATTGATCTTTTAAATTCTCACAATATTATATTACTGCAGGTATAATGGTAGACCATTTGTCAAAAGAAATGTCGAAATCAGTGTTGGTATCGCGGAGTGCATTGAGGTGGCGCAGAGGTAGAACTAGAGGTGACATCGCACGCGCTACTGTCCGTCCTCTGTCTATATGAAAGAGATTATCATCTTTAATATTATATATTTAAGATAATATATCTGGGGGCACGGTGGTTTAAGTAGGTGCCTAATCCTTTCTGTGAATCTCAATCTGTCTTAAAGGTTTTTCTTATAATTAACCACATAATAAGAGAGTAATGATTACATTAAAATTCAAACGGATGTACTATAACCACAGAAGAGTTTTTGTGTGATAGATTGTCATAAAACAATAATTTATAGGTATTTACTAACAAAACGGGTTTCCCGAATTACGCTGCTCGAGTCAATTTGAATATATAACCTTCAGATGCCGGGCTAGAATTCGCATCCCCTCTACCTCATCCTGTGTAGACTCCCGCGTAGATGTAGTGCTTCGGCTATGCTAACAGAGGACTCGGTGAATGGTTTTCATGCCATTCTGCGCTCGAGGATTGCATCACTGATGAGGCGGGTGCGCGGGAGCTCTGATAGCATCATGAACGTATTAGCTGACAGACCTGACTGTTCCATATGGAAACTCTGGGTTGGTGTTCATATGGAACAGGCGAGTAATGCATAGGCTTGGTGTTAGAATTTTGTGTTTTTGTCATTTGTCGTAATAATTTTACTAACATTCGTTTTTTAGATTTCATATAATATACTAACTAAAAATTATTGGATCATTTGGTCTGAATACAGAATTTTAATTATTATTATTATTAATGTTACAGTGGTAAGAGTAAAATATTGGACACTTGTTAATATAATTATTATGTACTTAAGTACATATTTTTGCCAACAACGAAATGTATGCGTGTAAGATTATCCGCCACATGGTTGACGACGGTTCAAAAAGACCTCAAAGACTCAAATCTAACAAATGACATAACATAGCATACAATCGTACTAAATGAAAAATAAAGACAAGGAAGGCCGACCACAAGTAAATAGGATAAGGTCAAGAGGGAAGAAGAAGAAGTACTTATGTACATTTTTTTATTGTGGACTTCTTGAAGAAGAAACCAAATACAATTAAAATGGAAATATTTATGTATGTAAAAACGATTGGTACATTGGACTTATTCTGTTTCTTGCTACACTTAAAATACATAACATAACATACATTCACGCCTTTTTCCCGAAAGGGTAGGCAGAGGTGTACCCAGTACTCAGTCCCATAGCAGATACACCCACATTTCGCCAGTATGTTATTGGTCCCATGTAATAGGGGGCGAGCCTATTGCCATCTACCGGCACTTAAAATAAAAAGGTATTTATTTTATTATGTATACCATATAAGTACCTACCTATTTGTAATTATTTGAGATATTCATTAAACTATAATTAAAACGTATTATCTGAACTAATTTTATTCAATTACGTGATTATTTCTTGTTAATTGTTTAAATTATAGACAATTACAATAAAAATAACGTAATAATTATTGTTGATTGATTCCTATAAATAATTTTATCGATAATTGTAATTATATATTACTAAATCATTTGCTCTGCTTACGTTTGTTATCAATTATTTTTTGATGTATTACTAATATTCTAAAATATTTTTTGTTCAGTGTTTTTGTGTGCGTAATCCAATAAAAAAATAATTACAATAACTGGACAAATGAACAAATATTATACGGAATTATTATCTCAATGTCAGTCTGGAGTCTGGAACTGTGCCCGGTAGATAGCAATGGGCTCACCCCTATTACATGAGACCTACCCTACCTATTTTTGATTAACAATCATAAAATCATACATACTCGTACATACATTCACGCCTTGTTCCCGGTTGGGTAGGCAGAGACTATTTCCCTCCACTTGCTACGATCCTGACATACAACTTTCGCTTCGTTCACTTTCATGACATTTTTCATACATGCTCGTCGGTTGTAAGTACTTTTGACTTGGCCTTTCCTAAGAACAACGTCAACTCTAAAATCATAACTGGCACAGACACAGACACAGACGGACATCAGCGTCCTCTGCATGAAACCATCGAACTGCGTTCGACAACCGGCAACGACCCCCCTTATGGGAGAGGCCTATGTCACACTCCGGACACTCGACTCAATCCCATTGCAAATTATAACTCTCTATAACTACCTACTACACAGACACTGCACACATGGAGTTTTGTACACGTGCAAGAGTGTGCGTGAGGTGATTTCCCATAGAAGCGGGGCTCGTGGAGAGCTCAATCTCGTTCGCGGGGTGAGGAAAGCCGATTGGTGGGCGGATGACGATGTCCATTCTATACGTATCTAAATCTGTCTGTGGTAATGTTCAGCAGTGGACTTCCAACTACTGGATGACGATGAGTTTAACAAATGGTTAACTTAACTGTAACCAACGAACAAAAAACCACAAACAAAATGGACAGATTATCTGATAAGGACGGCAGGAACACACTGGATGCAGGCCGCTTACAACCGAACTGGGTTGAAATCTATGGCGGAGGCCTATGTTCAGCAATGGACGTCCTATGGCCGAGATTACGACAAAGTGTAATCATATCAGTAAAAATATCAAAATTTTAACACGACACTTCCGTGTTACACTATTATAATGATTCACAAATAAATACCGAAAGACTAGGAAGTTGTTTTTTAATAAAATATTTTAACATTTGAGTACAGTTTTTAGTATATTCTGACCTTGTCTCAATTCATTCAAATATAATTGACTATCTTAATCCTAATAATTCCGTAATGCAAAAACATTATTATTATGTATTTTTTTGAGTAAACAAAATATTAAATTATATAAACTAATATTGGCTTAGCCTTAGATGTCCTTGCGATCTTGACTTTGACAGCCTCGTTAACTCGGATGGTTAGTATCTCTGCTTTCTATGCTGCAGGCCTCAGATCCCCCGCCAGGTCAAACATTTGTGTGCATGAACATGTCTGTTTGACCTGTGTCTGGGTGTTATAAGATTATATATAAGTATGTATATCAGTTTTGACTGCCTCTGTGGCGTAGAGGGCGCATGCTCGACTGACAATCAAGAGGTCCCGGGTTCGATCCCCAGGTCAAGCAGTGTTAAATATTACATGGGACCAATAACATACTGGCGAAATGTGGGTGTATCTACTATGGGACTGAGTCTTGGGTCCTCCCTCCCTCCTTTATGGTTTATTTATATGACCGCCTTCATGGCGTAGTGGGCGCATGCTGGACTGCCAATCAAGAGGTCCCGGGTTCGATCCCCAGGCCAGGCATAATGTTTAAATATTGGATTTTTCCATTAGGAATTATCTCAATAACTGCCTGGAGTCTGGAACTGTGCCCGGTGGATGGCAATAGGCTCGCCCCCTATTACATGGGACCAATAACATACTGGCGAAATGTGGGTGTATCTTCTATGGGACTGAGTCCTGGGAACACCTCTGCCTATCCTTTCGGGAAAAAGGCGTGAATGTATATGTATATCTGTCTTCTGGTGACCAATACTAACACTTTTAAGAAGAATAAAACACTGATTCACATTGTTTCGTGATAAACTTGGCATAGTTACAAATTGTATAATAACCATTGATTAATTGTTATTCATAATTTGTGTCGATTGTTAATTCAATTGATTACTTCATTAAATACTAGCTGCGGTCTGCCGCTTTACTCGCGAAAATTACCCTAGGTGTTGTATTCCAAGACGCCAACTTTCAGCTAAAACGGTTGAAATGCTTGATTGACAATTACAATGTATGCCTATAGAAATTTAAATATTTGCACGACACATAATATTATGTCAAATACGGAATGAACAGAGTATTAATACTTATAAGATCTTATTCGCAAATGTATTTACGCAAATAAACTTTTTATACATTTATTCATTCAGAAGTTTGTCATTATTGCAAACGCTGAAAATACCATATGATATGTTCTTACTTCTTAGCAACAATAATAGCAAAGTAGTCTAAAGCTGGGTTTTTTGATCGGTTAAGTCGACCAATAGTTAAATTTTTTGACAAATAGTTAAAATTCGACAAAATTCGGTTTTGTCATCCCTGGTTAGGTAACTATTTTTTTCCACACGATTTAACCATTGGTTAGAATTTTAACTATAGTTAGTTTGACAAATAGTTAACTTAACGGTAACTAACTATCAAAAAACGGGCCCTAAGTAAGCTGGGCCCAGAAACCTTCCACTATCATAATCTATTCTATATTGCCGGGTAGAGAATGTTAATCGCATCGCAATATTCCCAAACATAAAGTAGACCTCTTGTTATCGCCGTTTAATTTATAATTTGATTTGATTAAAGTGAGGTTAAGTACTACGTTTTTTTTTTGGCGACGCAAAAAATCTGTTTTTATTAGAACATTTGCCTAATTTATTATAATTAATCGCGATACAAAAATAATATTATTTATGCACATTTAAAATTCTTATTATTAGGCATTTTAAATGTGCATCAAATAAATCAAATAAAATCAAAATTTTGATGGAAGGTCAACGTGGCTCTAAAACACACTAATCACTTCATCAGTGTTCAGTAGTTTTTTCGTGACTGTGGTAACGAACATCTTATACAAATTTTCCAAATATTTCATTCATAATTCTTTATTTGCCTTTCAACATGGTGTTTGAGATATTACAATATTATTGTTTTATTATAAGAAGCATTAGACATGTTGAGCTAATTATAGTATTATATAGCATGCAAAATACAAACAAAAATCTTATCTTATTTGTAAAAATCTTATCTGACAGCCTGGTTGGCACAGATGGTAGTAACTCTGCTTTCTGTGCCGTAGGCTCCGGGTTCGATCCCCGGCCAGTTCAAACATTTGTGTGCATGAACATGTCTGTTTGATCTGTGTCTGGGTGTTATAAGCGTATATAAGTATGTATATCAGTCATCTGGTTACCATAGTACAGGCTTCTAGCCTAGTTTGGGACCAGATGACCGTGTGTGGAAGTTGTCCCATATTATTATTATATTATTATAATTATCCTTAAAAATGAGTTAATAATATTTAGGTAGGTACAATGTCAATTTAAAATTAGATGTCATGAATTAAATACTTATAAATGAACTAGCTGACCCGGCGAACTTCGTACCGCCATATTTTATTTCTCTAATCGCAACTGAGGAAATAAAACCCTTCCGGTAAAATCGAGTTACCTAAATTTAAAATAAAACTGGAGTACTCAATTGAAAAATTCATATTCTTGTTCAAAATGCGTGGAGATTTTACTGAGACTATCACTTTCCGGGAGATACCTAGTATTAATTCACTCGTTTAAAAAGGAACTGAACTGCGGTGACTCGGCGCCAGTATTTATACCTGAACCTTGAATTTCCCGAACGTTCTAGTTCGGCATGCTTCGAGAAGAATCGATTGATCGATTGTTCGAAATAGTGGGTCTCGATGGTTCGAGAGGGAGCTTTGTTTACGCTCAGAGGTGGTCTCGAGAACGAATGAGATACCAAAGCTTTGGACATTCAAACCAGAGATGGCGACTCGATAGAATTTGATGGCCAGATCTTGAAACTTTGATAAAAATTTGGCGCCAAGACTAATAATTCTCTAACAAAAATAGTACATATTTTTTTTGTTATTAATGGTAATAATATTGTAACATACGCAGTATAATTATAAAAATATCAGTCACAAACCATTAAAATAATACGGTTATATCGTGAGCATAAATAAATATAACGTGAAATAAAGTAATAGAATTTATATTCTAAGAAACAGAACACAGCGCCATCTATTGGGTGTATTTGCAACCTAGATGTCAAACAATATTGAAGAATTTTATCGATGAATCAACGTACACCGCCATCTATGAGAACTTCATAAAACTAAACAGTAAATAAACACTTGCTTAAGAAACAATTAATTGATACATTTTATTCGTTTACATTCACGACATAAGCGAATAACTGAGATGATAACTATCCTATCCAGTAAGTTAGACCAAAATACGGGTCCATGTGAAATTTGATTGAAATCGGTTCAGTAGTTTTGGAGTTTATTCGGGACAAACATCGTGACACAAGATTTTTATATATATAAGATGGGTCAATTTCCGCGCACAAGCAAAGCAAATTTGTGGGGTTTATATTACCGCAATCAAAAGTTATGGCCATTTTATTGCATATTTCCATACTTTGTCCGTATGAAATGCGTAGGTACCTATCATAATTTTGTGACTATCTCTAACGTTATTGTGGCTCAGGTGTGCGAGACATTGGAGCACGAGCACGAGCACGAAGATTAGAATCTCAGTATGTGATCACTTTTTGGATTTTATTTCATGCTTATAAGTTTTTATAAAACGATTTTATTTATAGAAACATTTCAAAAACCAAAAAATTTACAAAAAAATCTGATTACTATCATGTTTCATGTACTTTGCAAATAGATGGCGCTGTATATTCTAAGAAGGCGATAGGGTTTTATTAAGGTATCTTGGTATGGAACCCTTTACTACATACATACGTACATACATGCGTATTCCTTAAAAATTTGTTTAAAGTTTTTCTATGTATAAGAAAATTTAAAACATCTCACTTACCTCTCTTCAGCTGTCAAATTCGCTAACTCCGGCACCCAACACCAATGCTCCTCCGGGACAATCGTCATAAATATTTGGGAAAAATACACAAATGCAACGAAAAATGCAAAAGGTATCATCAACAAGAACAACATCTTCTGATATAATCCGAATTCTCCTAGAAATGGCAATAAATCGTCGAAATCTGGTGATTTGGTTTTTTCTTCTGTGGTAACATTTTCTTTTTTGTCGCTGGCAGTGTCTGATCTGTCAGTGTCATAACCTTTGTTTACGAAACCTAGGTCTATATTTGAAAGGTTGTCTATGGTTTTTGTTTGGTGGGTATCGTCTTCTTGCTCGACGTAGCTTGTTCGCTCTTGAGGCGCCATTTTTATTTTTTTATTTACTTTTTGTGCATGCTATGTTATCCAATTGGTTTGATCTGAAACAAAGAATATTTAGGTTAATTTGGCGGTTTTTTCTTGGTGTTTATTTACTGGTGAAGTGGGTTCCTTCACCGAAAAAAAGGCTATAACAACATTGTTTTAAAAGATACCCAGATACCTAGTTATAAAACAAGTGAAGGCATTTAAATTGCGGAAGCTTGCAACATTTTATTGACCTTAAAACGAAATTGGGGAATTTTCGTGGAATGCACATTTTGTAGGCCTGTTCTGCAAACCCTTCTATAGGACATACGAGAATACGCGGGAAAATATACATAACATAAACAACATAACATACATTCACGCCTTTTTCCCGAAGGGGTAGGCAGAGGTGTACCCAGGACTCAGTCCCATAGAAGATACACCCACATTTCGCCAGTATGTTATTGGTCCCATGTAATAGGGGGCGAGCCTATTGCCATCTACCGGGCACAGTTCCAGACTCCAGGCAGTTATTGAGATAATTCCTAAATATACATAAAATATACAAAATAGAATATACAATATAGAAAATATACATAACTAAATATAATATATTTAAAACAACTAGGTCATCTCCTGCGCACACCGACACGTATTGTCGATTTTGTCAATAATAAAATACATGAACCCGGCGCCTTATGAGGGTTTTCTGCTTAAAATATGAAGTTTTCCAAATGTGATAAAATAATAGATAATGTTCTACTCACTTGTGTGTGGTTGGCTCTTGACCTAACCTTGATATGCGCGAAAACATACTTGGTTAAAGAAAACCGTATGGTGTTTTTCCTATTTATAAGCAACATTAAATAAATAACCTATATAAGTAAACAATTTTTTTGCTTTTTTTTTATAAATTTTTTTTTTTACTTCCACACAAGGTCATCTGGTCCCAAACTAGGCTAGAAGCCTGTACTATGGTAACCAGATGACTGATATACATACTTATATAGGCTTATAACAAAAAAAAAACGAAAAAACCGTACGGTTTTCTTTAATCAAACATGTTTTTCGCAAATAAAGGCCAGATCCAGGGCCATCCACAAACAATTAAGTGGAAATAATTCCCTATTTCTTCATATATGTGTATTTTCATTTTGATAGAAGTCGAACGCCCTTAAAGGAAATTAAGTTGAATTTTATCTGTGGTTTTAAAGTAAATATCATATAAACTTACCAAGCCCCAAGCAATCTACTTAGTCCAACTGGACTCTGGCGACTGTACTTAATATACTAAAGAATTTGCTCTGTACTATCGAAGTAGCTTGCGAAACATAACCTTGCAACAACTATTTACTTATGTATAGTTGTTAGTAGTTTAAGAATCAATTTTGCCTTTTCGAATCAAGTTCAATGAATTCGCCTTTTCGAATCAAGTTCAATGATGATGGAGACTGCCTTGTTGATATTTTTTATGTTCATAAGCGTTACAGTTTTTTTTTATGATAGTGAGTGACAAGACGAGCAAATCAGGTGCCTGATGGTAAGCATCATGATTGCCCATATCAGACGCAGTGCCACTCAGTGTTTTAAAATTCTAAATTCTGCGCGACATTTTCATTATATTATTAGGACTATAATATTATGTTTGCAATGAGAAATTCTATTTAAGACAAGCGTAAACAAAGCGGCTTTGCCCGCTCGCAAATACGAAACATGGAAGTTTATACCAAAACTTTGACGTTCTTTTTGGACCCCTTAGAATGTGAATTTTCAAAAATCCTTTCTTAGCACACGTCCAGACAACGAAAAGAATCTACATTCTATGTTTCAAGTCTCTAGGATCAGTGGTTTGGGCTCTGCGTTGCATGTCAGTCAGTGAGTCATTTAGGATTTTATAATTTATAATGACAGCAAAATTATATAAAAAACAGTGAAAAAGTATGGGATTCACTTCACCTTAACACCTTAACTTGAATTTTTTAGTTTTTGTTAATTCCTTAATGCCGTTTCCACTTAATTCCTAACTCTGATTGTATATTTTTTGTTATGTCCAGCTAATTGCCTAGTCGTTATCTAGATTCTAGACGCCTTGATCACTGAATTCGGGTCAGCGATGATAATGAGGTGACCATTCTTCAAGTTTTTTTATGAATAAATTAATATTATGACAGCCTTTGTGGCGGAGTGGGCGCAAGCTCGACTACCGATCATGAGGTCCCGGGTTCGATTCCCAGGTCAGGCTAAATGTTAGATCTAGGATTTTTTCATTAGGTGTTATCTCTATGACATTCTGGAGTCTGAAACTGTGTCCGGTAGATGGCAATAGGCTCGCCCCCTATTACATGGGACCAATAACATACTGGCGAAATGTGAGTATGTTATGTCATGTTATGTTAAGGTAGTAAGAGATCATCTTCCCGGCAATCTTAATTACTTATTCCGAAATTCGCAAAAAAAAAAATCGGCTCTCCAAACAAATTTTCCGTTCAACTGATCGTATGGGAAGCTGAAATTTTTTTTGGAGTCCATCTATCGGTCAAACAGCCGTTTAAGAATTTGACACAATCCCATGATTTTACAAAAAACATAACATAACATACATTCACGCCTTTTTCCGGAAGGGGTAGGCAGAGGTGTACCCAGGACTCAGTCCCATAGTATAGACACCCACATTTCGCCAGTATGTTATTGGTCCCATGTAATAGGGGGCGAGCCTATTGCCATCTACCGGGCACAGTTCCAGACTCCAGGCAGTTATTGAGATAATTCCTAATGGAAAAATCCAATATTTAACACTTTGCCTGACCTGGGGATCGAACCCGGGACCTCTTGATTGGCAGTCGAGCATGCGCCCACCACGCCACCGAGGCAGTCTTTTACAAAAAAGACGTTTTTAAAAAGGAAACAGGGGAAATCTTTTCTCCGAACATGTTTTTCCCAGGAAAATACAAAACATCATGTGGTACATTTTTCGTAGGATTAAAATACCTTAACAGGAAAGAGGACCTTAGCAGTTTGACACAATCCTATGAAAATTTTACTAAATCTATGTTTTGTATTTCCCATGTTTCCTCCAAATACAGTAAACCTATTTAATATATTTATATCCTGATATTTTAAACTTGACGTAAAGTATTTCCCTATAATTTTATTATTGTTTATAAACTTTAATTTTTTTTGTAGCGAATGAACGTCCAATCACGCGAGTAAAACTGGGATTTTTGCAAGTTCACTATGAAAAAAAAACCAAGGGTTTATAAGAAAAATTAAAATGACAGGGACATAGGTTACTTCACTATAAAAATATCAGGATATAAATTTATAGAATAGGTTTATAAAGTTCGGAGAAAACAGAGGAATACAAAACATAGATTTGGTAAATTTTTCATAGGATTGTGTCAAATTCCTAGCAGGCCGCGTACGCTCTTAAATAAAATATATAACGCGTTATGAAATTTAACTTACGCTGTTCTTTTACGAATAAGTAATCAAATTTATTAAACAATAGGATATAAAAGCAATTTAGCAGCAATAATATTATTTACCACGATTCCAATTATTTTGAATATGGTATAGTAAACCATACAATGCATAGTAAATCTATTTAAAATATTTATTGGGTGTTGAATTGTAACCGCATACAATTTTATTATTATTTTATATTTAAAATAGCTGTACCCCGCGGTTTCACTTGAGTATACATCGTTCCCGTGGGAATATCGGGAAACAAGAATATAATATTAGTGGGATAGCTTACGCGCGGTTGCGTGGGCCCGCCTGGGGAAGTACCACACCTTTCCCAGTTATTCATCCGCCAAGCAGTAATGTGCAAACATTACTGTGTTCCGGTATGAAGGGCAATGTAACCAGCGAAATGACTGGGCATGATAAGATTTAACAACTCATATCTCAGGGTGACAGGCGCAGTGCAGTGCCGCGCACAATTTTGAATTTTAAATCACTGTGTGGCACTGTGTCTGATGTGGGCAATCATGATGCTTACCATCAGGCACCTGATTTGCTCGTCTTGTCACTCACTTTAATAAAAACAGATATATATACATATATATATATTTTAACTTGATAAAGAAAGAATTGAGATATTCGTATATAAAAATTTCGCCTTCCCATATAAATTTGGCAAATTTGCATGCCATTTTGCAGTTGAAAGCGGTCTGTATCCTGGGTGTTCCTGACATCCTTATCAGATCGTCTGTCCACCTTGTGGGCGCCTTGTCCTGCGCTGGTCTCCATTCGAGAACTTTACAGCCTCTTCGTCCATCACTAGTACGTGCTATGTGCCGCCCATTGCCTCTTCAACTTGCTAATCCTCTGCGCTATGTCGGTAACTTTCGTTCGTCTACGGATCTCCTTCCTCATTTCCGATTCGATCTCGCAGAGAAATTCCGAATAAATGTTACATAAGTGTAACTTTGTGAAATTAAGTATATTATATTAACAGGAAAGAGGACCTCTTAGCAGTTTGACACAATCCTATGGAAAATTTACTAAATATTATATGTTTTGTATTCCCCTGTTTCCTCCAAATACAGTAAACCTACTCGTATTTGATATGTTTACATCCTGATATTTTTATAGTGAAGAAGCAGTATAGTTTAATAGTACACTGAAAACTCGTTTGGATTAAATTGAATATTTTACTGAATCCTTCGTATTGTTATTTTCTAGTTCTTAGTTGTCTTTATTTAACGTAATTACATGTAGTATTTTCTATATCTTCAAAAATGTGGGTACGTGTGAGCGAGAGGGCGAATTAGCTTAGCAGGATGATTCGCCTGATTTTTTTTTATGATAGTGAGTGACAAGAAGAGCAAAATCAGATGCCTGATGGTAAGCATTATGATTGCCCATATCAGACACAGTGCCACCGAGTGTTTTAAAATTCAAAATTCTCGCGGCACTGCACTGCGCCTGTCACCCTGAGATATTAGTTTTTGAAACTCGTCATGCCCATTAATTTCGCTGGTAACATTGTCCTTCATACCGGAACACAGTAATGTTTGCACATTACTGCTTGGCGGATGAATAACTGGCAAAGGTGTGGTACTTCCCTAGGCGGGCCCTGTAAAAGAGACTTACTACCACAAAATGCTCCTCCCATCCTATAGTTTCTAGGACACAGTTTATTATGGCCACCCGCAAATAATTACAGCTGTAGTACCTAACTATAGATGCATAGGTATAATGTTCCACTCATCACTCAAGGATGTATTGATTAATCGCGCGGGCGCACAAATACTGACGATGCTTTATAATAAGCCCTTTTAAACGTTGTATTTTTTTTTAATTTAGTAGATCCACGTCTAATGCGTGTGCGTAATGTAGCTCTACACAGCTAGTCGCCATACAAAATGTATGGGCTCTGACGCGTCCAGATCCGACGTACGTGGCACACGTGTGCCAGATGTAGTTCTAGCTTAATGATGTTTTTTTATTAATAATTTAAGTTTCTTTATAATTTGTGGTAAGTTATCCTGATATTATAATACAATTATATCTATTATATTTTTGACAGTGAGGGCCGAGAGCTCACCGCATTTTCAAAAATCTATCTGAGCGCTTGGTCGATTTATCGAGGCGACACGTTATTAAAATACTGGCGTTTATCTGTACCGGCTCAACGTATAAGCGTTGCTATTCAACGAGGCAATGCCGCCAGTATCTTGGGTACGCTGCCATCTGACAGTGGTTTAGAGCACTTGGATTATCTAAAGGCTGACATGTCGGCCTGTGGATTTTCGAAGTGTTCTATGGCATAGTGTATTTAGTTAGGGTAGATAGTAAGTAGGTCGCTCTATTGTTAAGTCTTTTTACAGTAAAAGCACTCTGCCTCATAAAAAAAAATCAAATCTTATATTATAAATATTTAGTTAAATATAAAAATCCGCTGACCGTTAATAAAACCCATTTACCTATGCAGTTGAAATAAACACGAGATAATAGAAAAGTCCATGAAAATGCATTTACGCGGATGCAAAGATAACATTGTAAGGCTTTTAAATAGTGGGTATATTAAAATTAGTCATTATTGTAAGGCACTAGAGTGTATATTTGCTTTGTAATAGATTTGTGAATGACAATGACCTCGATGAGTACCGATCACGACGGCGCGGCTGTACTTGTTCTTTGTAATAGTTTTTTTTCGTGGGAAAATAATGGATACGGTATTTCATTGATAAGCTAATTTTTTTTGGGCGATTACTTTTTTATGAATTTTTACATATTTTTTTTCTATTATAGCGAGTAACAAGACGAGCAAATCAGGTGCCTGATGGTAAGCATGATTGCCCATATCAGACACAGTGCCACCCAATGTTTTAAAATTCAAATTTTTCTGCGCGGCACTGCACTGCACCTGTCACCCTGAAATATGAGTTGTTGAATCTCTTCATGCCCAGTAATTTCGCTGGTAACATTGCCCTTCAGAACGGAACACAGTAGGTAATGTTTGCACATTACTGCTTGGCAGATGAATAACTGGCAAAGGTGTGGTACATCCCCAGGCGGCCCCCTGCTAAAGAGGCCTACCACTACAAAAATACTACATGGCATAATATCACGACTTTGGGTAGGCAGAGCAGAAGGGGTAGGCAGAGGTGTACCCAGGACTCAGTCATAGTAGGTCACATTTCGCCGTCCTCGGTGTCTTTTTTTCGCATGCATGATGTAGAAACGCGACGTGACAAAAGTAAATCTACTCCTCCTACTTACCACCATCGAATTATAACAGGTAATTGAAAAGTTAAAAAAACCAACAAATCACTTTTTCGAATTTTTTCGACCATTGAGTATATGAATTTTTTTTATAGTTTTTTTTATTCGCTATGATTAAAAAGTTATTCCAGGGTTTAAGCTACCTGCATTCCAAATTTCAGCCCAATCTGTTCAGTAGATTTGGCGTGAAAGAGTAACAAACATTCCATCCATCAATCTAACCAAAACCGCTCTAGATGGCGCTGGAGGTGAATTAGAACTCGCAAGAGTTCTGTCACCTGTTAAAAAGAGTAAGATTTTTACATTGTACTAAAATTTGGGCTTACCACCTCCAAGCTTTTAATTTCTTTCTTTAATCCTTGTCAATGCACCTTGGTTTGCTAGCATGACGCTGACCAGGCGGTTATTGTTAAGTTTTAATAAGTTTTACCTATTAATAATACCTTAGTTAGGGTGTGGCAGAAGAAGCATGAAAGTAAAATTAATGCTGTGGAGATGAGAAGCCTGCGAAGCATGACTGGAGTGACCTTGATGAACAAAATGAGGAATAGTGCGATAAGGGCTAGGAACGGATAAGGGAACGCTGTGGCGTGGTAGAAGATGTAGTGACTAAGATATAGAAAGGAATGCTGAGGTGGTTCGGACATGTGGAGAGGATGAATGAAAGGAGATTAACAAAAGAGATTTATAAGGCTAGTGTGAATGGTCAAGTCGGTAGCGGTCGACCGCGGGCGTACTTTTCATGAACAAATTGACGTTGTTCTTAGGAAAGGCCAAGTCAAAAGTACCTACAACCGACGAGCATGTATGAAAAATGTCACGAAGCGAAAGTTGTATGTCAGGATCGTAGCAAGTGGAGGTGGAGGAAATAGTCTCTGCCTACCCCACCGGGAACAGGGCGTGACTGTATGTATATGTATGTAATACCTTAGTAATAAATTTTAATAAGATATGTGTAGTGCAAACTGTGGAGTGATCTCCTGCTGCGGTCATCCCGTTAAGCTACAACATGGGGCTCTTCAAGAGGAGAGAGTGTTGGTCGGGTCGGCAACATACTGGCAATAGGTACGCTTGGTGTTGCAGGTATCCATATAGGCGGCGGTAACCGCGAGCCATCAGCCACACCGTTTGCTTCTTTGGCAACTATGTCATAAAAACAAGATTATTTTGATCCTAATGATTTGATATCCTAACAAAATGGGCATGGGTACTCCCAAATACACTGCTCAAGTCAATTAATACGGGTTATACTTAATACTTACTGTGTGTATGCATTATAGGTTTTTATATATTTATCTTATGCGATATTTTTTTTATGATAGTGAGTGACAAGACGAGCTAATCAGGTGCCTGATGGTAAGCATCATGCTTGCCCATATCAGACACAGTGCCACCCAGTGTTGTGTCGCTGTGTGTTTTTAAAACGCGGTAGTGTTTTGTTCTAATAATTAGGTATGGAACCCTACTCAGCATACTTACCAAACAACTTGAAAGTGGACCATTTGGCACTTTCTTAAGTATACCAACCTCTTTGTAATAAATGACGTACTTAAATTATCCAAATTATATTACAAATAATCAAATCACGATTAAAAAACGGCCTATGCATACAAAACATAATATTATGTATGTATGGATAATAAATGTAATGTGAAGAATAAATAAAAAAAAACTCGTTTGATTATGCACGACAAACTTCTTGGTTCAAATCTCTTCCTTGTTACATAATTTTTTTTATCTATTTTGTATTTTGTCGTGTGACTACATTCGCCAAGGATAAAATATTAAATGTCATTTTGAGTAGGTATATAGGTAGGTAGAATTTTGAAAATTTTTTTGAATTGCGCCATAATTAGAAATACCCCGTTATTTTCCGTTAATTTGCTTACGATTACTGCGAGTTCACACGTTTCATAACATAACATAACATACATTCACGCCTTTTCCCGAAGGGGTAGGCAGAGGTGTACCCAGGACTCAGTCCCATAGTAGATACACCCATATTTCGCCAGTATGTTATTGGTCCCATGTAATAGGGGGCGAGCCTATTACCATCTACCGGGCACAGTTCCAGGCTCCAGGCAGTTATTGAGATAATTCCTAATGAAAAAATCCAATACTTAACATTGACTGACCTGGGGATCGAACCCGGGACCTCTTGATTGGCAGTCGAGCATGCGCCCTCTTCGCCATCGAGGCAGTCACACGTTTCGATTTTACAAATACAAAAATAGTACAAATCTCAGATCATACAAACAAGGGAGATTGGGCGCGGCCCTACTTAGGAACGCATCAGGCACAGAACAGCCATGATACCTCAAATCATACAAACAAGGTTGTGTGATCTGAAGTAGGAGGTGAGGTGGGGTTTTGTAGTGGTAGGCCTCTCTTGCAGGGGGCCGCCTGGGGAAGTACCACACCTTTGCCAGTTATTCATCCGCCAAGCAGTAATGTGCAAACATTACTGTGTTCCGGTATGAAGGGCAATGTTACCAGCGAAATTACTGGTCATGATGAGATTCAACAACTCATATCTCAGGGTGACAGGCGCGGTGCAGTGCCGCGCAGAGTTTTGAATTTTAAAACACTGGTTGGCACTGTGTCTGATATGGGCAATCATTATATGCTTACCATCAGGCACCTGATCTGGTTGTCTTGTCACTCACTACCATAAAAAAAAGAAAAAAATATTTATTAGTTACATGAATGTTATAGAAAAAATATTAGTTAATAATTTATTTATAAGTTAGTTTATCAATACGAATCGACGCACATCTATAGAATACGACCGCGCTGATCGAAACGAATTTAAGAATTCTTTATATCAAATCCTATGAAACCTGCCCGATTCGGACGATCGATTTGTCAATTCGGTTTCCTAAGGATTTCATATAAAGAATTCTAAAATTTGTTTCGATCGGCGTGTTCGGCGCGCATTGATTTTTTATGATAGTGAATGACAAGACGAGCATATGAGGTGCCTGATGGTAAGCATCATGATTGCCCATATCAGACACAGTGCCACCCAGTGTTTTAAAATTCAAATTTCTTCGCGGCACTGCACTGTACCTGTTACCCAGAGATATTAGTTGTTGAAACTCGTCATGCCCTGTAATTTCGCTGGTAACATTGCCCTTTAGACCGGAACACAGTAATGTTTACACATTACTGCTTGGCGGATGAGCGTTCATCTTTAGCAATTGATCTTCTAAATGCGAATCGTGTAGTACCGCTATTAGCGAATAATATTGTTGTCTCGGTAGCACTTCAGTCTTAAGTACGTCTTTCTTTTTTTGTTGATCATTATATTGCACTGCGACAACAATATTACACACAATATTATTTCTATGACGTCATCAAAATATACCGTAATTTAAATTAATCATTGATATAAAGAAAAGAGGAGATAGGGTACGTTCTCCCAGCGCTAACTCAACAACTGCGGCACGTGCAATTTGCACCGTGTGCAGTTTGCACTGTGCAATATAATGAACATCAAAGATAGAAAAAAGACGTACTTACGACCGAAGTGCGACCGAGACAACAATATAAGTCGCTATTACGACCCAACTTAACTGAGGTACGGACCTAATTTGAGCTTTCCATTTTAGAGAAGCCAGTACCTTATCTCCCCATTTCTTTAAATCAATGATTATAATTATTAAAGTGCAACGCGCAATATTGGTTTATTGTTAAAGTCAGTTGTTAAAACTCAGCCTAAGTTGATTACTTAATAAGTTAATAACATAATTATTCGTTATTGTAATCTAATTATTATGAAGACAGGTTTAAAGTTGTATCGTGTTTGCATCAAATAAAATCTGTTGCAGTTTCAAGGTAGCAATAAATATAAACAGTCTATTGCAGAGAGGTTTTATACTCTGTTTTATTAGGAATATAAACATTAATTAAACATTAATAACAGCCTCGTTGGCTCAGATGGTAGTAACTCTGCTTTCTGTGCCACAGGTCCCGGGTTCGATCCCCGGCCAGGTCAAACATTTGTGTGCATGAACATGTCTGTTTGATCTGTGTCTGGGTGTTATAAGCGTATATAAGTATGTATATCAGTCATCTGGTTACCATAGTACAGGCTTCTAGCCTAGTTTTGGATCAGATGACTGTGTGTGGAAGTTGTCCCATATTATTATTAATATTATTTATTATAATTACAATAAAAACAATTACAAATTAAATTACAATTAGTCAATCAGTACATAGAGGACAAAGATGCCTGGAATCTTCTGCATAGCCACCGACACCAACAAACGAATGTAACCAAACCAAATATTGTAAAACTATCAGCAGAAAAAATTAAGCCCTACAAGTTTCTTGTGCGTTCTTCTTGTAGAGGTATCTTTTCGAACGTACGGTAGACTCATTACTGTTTTAATTCATTGACGTGGAAAAGCGTCAGATTGTGACCTATTTGAATAATCTCTTTGAGTTTAGTTTGAGTATGAAATTATTTTGTAAAAGTTTTTGTTATTTTTCAAATTAGCTTCTTTTCGAAGTCTTAATGAAAGTCAAAAAGATTTATTCAAATAGGTCACAATCTGACACTTTTGTACGTCAATGAAAATAAACAGTAATGCGTCTACTGTGCGTTCGTATGATACCTCTACAAGAAGAACGCACAAGAAACTTGTAGGACTTAATTTTTTCAACTGATTGTTTTACATTATTTGGTTTCGTTACATTCGTCTGTTTGGAAGGTGTTTTGTTTTAAATTTCCAGACCTCTATCTTATATTTCGTAAGTACTTTTACATTATATAATATTTACTTACATTATTATTATAATATGGAAACAAAGGCACGTTAAACCGGGTATTTAAAAAATTACGTCCCACAAAGTAAAAAAAGTTATTCGACGTTGCTGAAATAAATGGGACGTTTAGGTACCTTAATACCTACTATAATTTAATCTATGGTTAAGTTAGTCAAAAAATATTCCATACCTAACCCCTAGATTTTGTATAAATTCTAAATTTAAAAAACTTACCCAAGTTCCCTTTCCAAAATATATTTTTTGAAAACTGGAACGGTCCAACACAAACTCACTGCACTTTTTAAATTTAAATTTCTTTAAATTCAAAAGTATTATGTACTTCAATGGATTTATTTTTAAACCAATTTAAATAACACTGGCCACAAGTACTAAACTTTCGTGACAAGTAAAATTACTTGTGTTTTTAGCAAATGGCAAACGCGTCCGACGTCGCGCCTACTGCAACTGAAGTGTATTAACCACAACCTTGCTTTTTAAGTTATATCATTGAACACTTACTAATAATGACCAATTAATTTGACACTCATTCACTCCCTAACTGTATCTATGCAGAGGTCTTGATATACTGGTCGTAGTAACCGGCTAAACACGAACCAGTGTGAAAGACCCCCGAAACGTGATATTTTGTTGGTTATAAGAGGTCTCGTTATTTTGTTATTGCAGTCACTCACGTACTTCCCTGGGCCGTGATAGATTTGACGTGTAAGTAATTTTCGACATGAAAATACCTACCTTCTTTTTACCTATTGGTTTTCGAAGGATAGGATTAAAATTAATTAATTTATTATATATTTTATATTATGTAGCATTTTTATTATTGATACAATAACTAAGTTTAATTTAGCCTTCATTGGCAAATAGATAGGCTAATACGTAATTACTGTGACGTCACACGCTATGATTCGGTGTAATAGTATTAAAACTTAAAACTAGATTATTGATGTTAGATACACACTGAAGCAGCACCATTTCAAAAAAATAAAACAAATCCAACAGTTGGACACAATTGAGTATTTGAAAAAAATAATCGTATTTTTAAATTTATTTTGATCACTAAAAATATATTTTTTAATTAATTAAAAGCGATTCATTGATAAAATTCTGATATGAGACTTGATTACGAACGCGCCATGATTGATCGCCATTCTTGTGACGTAGTAATTCTATATGGTATACTATATCTATATGGTTGGTGGTGGTATGGTATACTATATGGTACTATATGGTAATTATATATGGTATTACAGTTATGTATGGTACTATATCACATTGTGACGTCACTACAGGTCACGAGCTCGTTCGGGTACTATCGGCGTGTTTTCGGTACTGGACTAAAAAGGTTTTTAAAAGCTTTTATTTAACTTGCAATGTATGTAAATATGTTTGTTCGGGTGAAATCTTTGAACTCAATTTTGAAGTAGATATCTTCAACCGATTGAGCTGAAATTTTGTATACACGTTTAGTTTGGATGACAATGCACGATATGGTGTGTGACATCATTCTAAATCCAATATGGCGGACCATCCAAGATGGCGGAATAGTTATTTTTAATGCATTTCTACAATATGGATATGAAATGAAAGGAATTGTTGAGAGTAGCTCGATAAATAATTTGGCGTCATTCTAAATCCAATATGGCGGACCATCCAAGATGGCGGAGTAGTTAAAAGCTTTTTTTAAAAATGTTTTTTTGCTTTTAATTTATTTTAATTTCATATAACTTTGTAATTATAGCGAATAAAAAAAAATTTAAAATAGTTTTCACACGAATCTTATATAATCTTTCCATTATGCAAAAAAAAATTCAAATAGTCAATTGACCCTGGAATAACACATGGGCTTCTCTTTATCCCGATATTCCCGCGGGAACGAAATGTACGCGAGTGAAACCGCGGGGCACAGCTAGTTCGTAGTATAAATGAACCAGAGTTTTAATCCGTCCCATCCAGTCACACTGTGCAACAAGTGTTACCCGATGGGATTTTTTTTCCCAACGTGTCACACTGTGACTCGTTTAGTGTAACTCGTTGGGAACCCACCGAGTTAATCGTAATACTATCTATTATTTATTCTGTGGTATTACAATATTTTTGAACATTTTTATTCAAACACAAACTCATTATTCATAAAAGAATTACACGTCAAGTTTTTATATATTAATAATAATAATAATAATAATAATAATATAATAATAGTATAATATAGGTAGTAATAAATTATTAATATAATAATATAATTATGTACATTAAAAATAATTATCATTGTCATATTGATAAATAATGATAAATAATAATTCTCTCAGCCTCCAGAAAAATCATCAACGCAGAAAGAATTTTAAATCAATAGTTTTAATACAATAATTACGTAAAAAAATTCAAAATATTGTCAAATTTATCGGCAATATAAAATTAATATTTTAATAAATAACAAGAAACGATTAAACTAACTATCTTAAAAGTAAATATTAAAAACTAAAATTTAAAACTAGATTTTTATGTTTATTGATGGCTAACGTTACGGTATGACTAACACAACCTAATTATCTAGTTTTTAATTCTAACTTAGGTATGTCCTTTAATTAGCTTAGGTCTTAATTGGGTGGTAGACCTTCATGGTGCATGTTTTTGGGGACATAAAAACTTCTCAGATTATCTAAGTATTGTGTGACGTAAGTACTTAGAAAAATTTAAAGATTTCGATTTTTTTTTTATGACAGTGAGTAAAAAGACGAGCACATCATGTGCCTGATGGCAAGCATCATGATTGCCCATATCAGACACAGTGCCTCCCTGTGTTTCAATATTCGATCATCTGGTTCCGAACTAGGCTAGAAGCCTGTACTATGGTAACCAGATGACTGATATACATACTAATATAAGCCTCTAACACCCAGACACAGATCAAACAGACATGTTCATGCACACAAATGTTTGACCTGGCCGGGGATCGCGGGACCTGTGGCACAGAAAGCAGAGTAACTACCATCTGAGCCATCGAAACTGTCAAAATATTTTTCTTACGGGCAGCTGAGTGCCTATATTGAAAAAAAGACTAAATAATAGACCTACCTACTTACTACCCTATTATCTACCCTAACTAAATACACTATACCATAGAACACTTCAAAAATCCACAGGCCGACATGTCGGCCTATTTAAAAGAAAAATATTAGTTCCCCAATATCAACATAACATAACATACATTCACGCCTTTTTTCCCGAAGGGGTAGGCAGAGGTGTACCCAGGACACACCCACAGATACACCCACATTTCGCCAGTATGTTATTGGTCCCATGTAATAGTGGGCGAGCCTATTGCCATCTACCGGGCACAGTTCCAGACTCCAGGCAGTTATTGAGATTCCTAATGGTTCTAATGAATTCCTAATGGAAAAATCCAATATTTATCACTTTGCCTGGCCTGGGGATCGAACCCGGGACCTCTTGATTGGCAGTCGAGCATGCGCCCTCTACGCCACCGAGGCAGTCCTAATATCAACGTCTATTATCATTTTGCACGCATACTAATGACTTATTTCATGCACTGACTAAACCAGTTTTGATCAGATTATGCTGTCAATTAGAATAATACCATTATAATAATCAGACAGGATATAGTATCTATTTCGATCAATAATTCACAATAATTTATTAGCATACCTAATATTGTTGTTTCCTGTAACAAAAATATTATAATTCAGTCACGCCTGTTATGGTTCTCATTTTTTTCTAGTGAACGTCTAGTCACGCGAGCTACACTGTGTCTTTAGGAAGCCGACCGCCATATTCGCCGGACAAACGTAATCAAACTCAAAGATTTATTCAAACAGGTCTTAATCCGACACTTTTGCACGTCAATGAATATAAACAGTAATGAGTCTTGAAACCTTGAGTTTGGAAAGAGACCTCTACAAGAAGAACGCCTACGAAACTCGTACCTAGGGCTTAATTTTTTCACCTGATAGTTTGACAATATTTGGTTTGGTTACATTCGTTTGCTTTGAAAGTGCCGCGAGGCGGCTTTGCTGAAGTTTCCAGGCATCTTTGTTGTCTATGTACTGATTGACTTTATAATAAGCCTTCTTTAGTAAAGTAGATTTTATATAGGTTTTGAATTTACCCTCTGAGAGCCCATCTATCTCTTTTGGGATTTTATTATAGAAAAACGTACGATATTTCCTAAGAATTACTTTTTTATTTGTTTTTGATAATCTAAAGCTAGGTGCAGCTATATTATCTTTATTCCTAGTATTAAAATTATGGAGGTCACTATTCAATTTGAATTTATGTAAATTTTTACGCACATACATGATGTTCTCATAGATGTTTTAAGGATGGTAGGGTCAATATGTTTATTTCTTTAAAGAATACTCTAAGGGATTCGCGTGGATGCACCTCATATCTAGCATGAATCGCACGTTTTTAGGGCTCCGAACCCCAACGGGGTGCCGAAGGAGCCCTATTACTTAGCCTCCGCTGTCCGTCCGTCCGTCACAGGGCTCTATCTCATAAACCGTAATAGCTAAGTACTAGTAATTTTCATAAAACATGTATCCATAATGCCGCTACAACGACAAATAATAAAATTAAAAGAAAGTTTATATATAAAGGTACTCTCCATACAAGCAACGTGTTGCTGCTCAAATGCTCAAAATTTATTTCTAGATTTCGTTCATGTATCATGAAAACGGCATCATTTAGCTATTTGATTTTTTTCACAGAATGTTAATGATTATGATTGCTATACCATGAAATAATTATGACTAAATATAAATATTAAATAATTGGAGCGTTCATACAAAACACGATTTTTTTTTCAACGTTTCACGCTTAACACCATAATGGAAATAGTTATCAACTTGAAAATCTTACAAAATATAGGTAACTTTAATAGCTATAACAACAAATACTAATAATTAAATAAATTAAAGATTCAAGGACTTTCCCATACAAGACACTTTTCCGACTGTTAATTGTTATTATTTATCAAATAAGACTAGGTAATTTTGGTACGTAGTAAGAATATTAATAATAATACTTTTAAGAATATTATCTGTTGAATACAGTTTTCGAAGAAGATTTCAAACAATATTTGGCAATTCACATTGTTTACACTGATCACTGAACACAGATATAAATAAAACAAGCGCATTCGCTTGAGACAGATTTATTTGAAAATGTTAAGTCTATATCACCAATACTCCGAAACAACCGTAACCGAGTTTTAACTTGACTAGTAGCGCCATCTAGTTTAGGTTTGCGGAACTACATATTGAAGTGAAGCTTCAACATCCTGCCCACCAAGGACTATAGTCCTTCATAATCCTGCCCACCATTAGCGTGTAAAGGACAATAAAATACAATACGTTATGGCGCACCATCCATCTGAGAAAAACTATTCAATTCAATTCAATTCAATTCAATTTATTCAATAACAATATTTACATTGTGTCTGAATTATATAACATTGGTAAATTACATAACAGTCAATATTAAATCAAAAATAATATCCAAAGTATCTTAAAAGTTAAGTATCCTAAAGGTAACAAATTACTATATCACTTTTTGTATGTAATAAAATCATCTATGGAGTAGAAACACCCTTCCAGCAAAATTGTCTTTAATTTTCGTTGAAATATGTGTAGGTTATCAATTACTTTCATTTCGACAGGTAAACAGTTGAACAGTCTAACCGCCTGATACCTAGAACAATGTTTGGCAACACTTAGTCTAGGAGCATAGAGTGATAGAATATCTTTTCGTCTTGTTTCTAGTCTTATATTTTTTTCCTCTAATGTCTCGTATTTATGCCGGAATTTGATGACATCTGTGAGCAGGACCAACACATACAAGCTCGGAACTGTAAGAATGCCAAGAGTTTTAAAGTGCTCTTTACATGATTCCCATTGTGGGATACGCATAATTGTACGTATGGCGCGTTTCTGGAGGATAAATGTCCTATGCATATTATAGCTATAACTACTGCCCCAACATCTGATGCTGTATCTCAGCCTAGACTCGACCAGAGCGTAGTATACCTCTTTGAGCTGTTTAGTGGTCACTTCGTCTCGCAAGCTTCTCAAGGCATAACAAGCTGAGCTAATGTGGCTAGCTAGAGAATCTACCTCATCCTTCCAGTTCAGGAATTCATCTAGATACACACCCAGAAACTTAACACTACTAACACTGTCTATATTTTCGTCATGTAAAGCTAAATCCAAGTGTTCCCCATTACGAGCTGTAGACTTAAATAATATTACACCAGTTTTTTTAGTATTAAGCTTTAAATTGTTCGAACTAAACCAAGTATCAAATACTTGCAGAGTAAAATTAGCTTTTTCACGTAATTCCTCTAACGTGTTTGCCGAAATTATTGCATTTGTATCATCAGCATATACCACTATCTGGATACCGGTCACCATAACATTAATGTGCTTTATCAAATCATTTATGAAAATGATAAAAAGAATGGGGCCCAATATCGAACCCTGAGGTACACCACGTTTAACATTAACTAATCGAGACTTGGTAACAACTTCAGCCTGATCGACAATATCTCTTATTTCAACATAATACTTTCTGTTTTCCAAATAAGAAATCAGAAGCTTCAGCACACCCTTACGAACGCCATAATGATCTAGTTTGCTTATTAAAATACTATGATCTACCATATCAAAAGCTGAACTTAAATCTAGGAACAATCCTACCACTTTCAGTTTCTTATTGAGCTTTTCAACCACATCATTAATTAGCAAATCAATAGCATCCACTGTTCCTATGCATTTCTGGTAACCAAATTGGCATCTATCTAATATTTTGTTTAGATTTAAATGTGAAATTAACCTATTTTTTATGATTGTCTCAAATATTTTCGATAAGATTGGAAGCAAAGATATAGGGCGATAGTTTTTGGGGTCAGATTTACTGCCTTTTTTGTATATAGGGACAACGCGAGCAATTTTTAACTGTTCCGGAAAAATTTTAGAATTAATACAATTTTTGTAGAATGTGGCTAAAGGTTCAGCTAGTATATCAATGTTGTCTTTAATAACTGTGATAGGGATTTCATCAAAACCAAATGATTTTTTAATGGCCATCTTACCGACAATTTTCTTTATTTCGTTTCGACTAGTGAGCTCCATTACCATTTCATCATTTATACGCGGAGTGCTATCCCTGAGATATGTTAAGGCATCGGTATCGCTATAAGATTTACTGTTCATATCAATTTGGTCAAATTGCCTCGCAAAAACTTCTACAACATCTTGCGGTTTTTCAATAATTGTATCATTAACTTTTAATAAGAAATTGCCTCTGTCCTTGAATTTATATTTATTCCTATGTCTGTTAACAACTTTCCAGATAGCTTTAGATTTGCATTCTGCCTTTTCTACTTCCTTTCGAACTGCTTGTTTTTTAAACTCACTGACTACCTTCTTATATAATTTTAAATACCTATGTCTATATGTTGCAATTGTAGTGTCATCTTTGTCTTTATTACCTGTTAGTAGGAATCTTTTCATTTTACTGGATACCTTAACTCCTTTGGAAATCCAGCTAGTTTTATTTGGTCTGTACAAGTTAATTCTTTTGGTTTTTGTAACGAAATTATTTCTGTATAGAACGAGGAAATTACTCAGGAAATTATTTATATTACAGTCATTTAGATCGCTCATTAGTAATTTGTTTCGAAAGCTCACATTTGCCCGTTTTGTATTTGGTCTGTATTTAATTTTTATAAACTGTTCTGATTCCTTATTACGAGAAGCGTCTTCCACCATCAAATTACATAAAAGGCCCGCATGTCCGTCCGCTAACTGGTTGTGGTCCACCTCACATCGCTGAATATATTGTTCGGATAAATTAGTTATAATGTTATCAATGCATGATTCTGTCTCATTTCTTATGAAAGTACTTGATTCAATTAAATGTCTAAAATTGTAACACTTGATTATATTTAAAAATTGGTCTTTATATTTACTCTCTTTCAATAAGTTTATGTTAAAGTCACCTAATATTATTAATCTTTTACTGAAAAAGTGCTCCATCAATCTCTCCATTTTTGTGATAAAGTCATTAAAGTTTTTGTCATCTGGTGTTCTGTACACACAACATATATTTAATTTAAGGTTAGTATCGTATACACCACATATTTCAAAACTATTCATTTTATATAACTCCTTACATAATTTAATTTCTACTACATTTTTAAATTTTATGTTACCTAATATGATCGATCCACCCCGTTTTTTATTAGTTCTAGTGTTACAAGCAAGTATACAATGGTCTTTCATATTGAACATAGAAGCGGTTTGACTATTTAAAAAATGCTCACTAACACATACATAGTCTATATTATATTTCAAATTCTCTAAATATATTTCTAACTCATCTTTTTTATTCAATAGTCCACACAAATTTTGATAGTATATATTGACATTGACTGCGGAACAACTATTTATTTTCTTAATAACGTGTCCATTTTGTATATTTAGCCGATTGCTGTAACCTTCGGTGTTGTTTGAAAATTTAGATTAATTTGCTCTTGTTTTTCTACTAAGAGGTCGCTGCATTCAATAAATTTCAATGCAGATACTCCTCTAAACTGTTTCGTCAGCTTTGTTATTTCTTCTCGCAAATATTTCTTTATATTTCTTGTCACATTTAAATCAATATATCTAGCACTCTTACTCATTCTCACTAAGCGAGCAATTTCTTCATTTACAATGTAAATTTTTTCATCGTTAAATCCATTATATATTAAACTGCCTATTGCTAGATTACATTTTCTGGTATGGTCACTTAGTATAGTCTTCAGTGTTTTTAAATAGTATGATATTTCCTTATTATTATATTTACTTATTAGAATAATAGCTAGGTCATTCTCACAAAGATTATTAGTCTGTTCCTTAAACTTTTCTAATATTATTCTAGTATCTGCTCCAGGTTTACAAAAATTTATAACTTCTTTTTCGCCAGAATCTTCTCGCACTATCGCCGCTAAACCTCTTCCCAAGTTGTCAGAAAACATCACAATTTTTTTGTCCGGTCTTGTATTCATTGTTTTCTTTTCATTATTACAATTTAATATGTGAACATTTTCTTCATTTTCTTTTTGTAATGCATTAGGTATTCGGACTTCTACTCGTTTAATACTGTCTATCTTTTCCTGCAGCACTGAATTCTCCTTTTTTATCTTAAAGTAGAGTTTATTAAGTTTTTTTAATCTTTTGTTTAATGTGCGTAATTTCTTAGATGTTTTCCTATGCTTATTTAATAACTTGTTCGACGTAGTTAATTTATTTTTGTCAGTTCCCGTATTTTGTTTATAAAGTTCCCTGTTCTCCTCAGGTATTGCGGTATCCGTCACTTTTAGCAATATTTCAGTCTGAGTTTCTACATCGATAGGTGTTGACTTCATATGTGAAAGGGATTGTTGACCGTCTATATTATTAAATAACATTATTTTTCTTTTATTCGGCGTGCTTTTCGGTGTACATAAATTTTTTTGCTTTTCTGTTAAAGGTGAGTTAATTTTTTTTAGTGATTTGATAATTAATTTATAAGATTCATTTTCTCTTTTAAGATTTATATTTTCTAATGCTAGATTGTCTATTTCTTGATTTGCTATAATTGCTGATTGCCGTAGCTCTTCATTTTGAATTTCTAATTCAATAATTCTTGAGTTGTTACTTAATGAAATGTCTGGTACACTTCTCATAGATTCATCCTGTATATAAGAGGAATTGTGATTGCTATTATGTAAAAAAGTAGAAGTTTCTAATTCTGACATGGATCGTCGTCGTTGTTTTCTAAAAGTAATGTTTGTAGTTGTAGTATCCATCCTTAAAAATTATTTTTTCTGTATATATTCCCGTTACTTTATATTTAAGTCCAAAAAATATGGTGTTCAAAAATAATATTTCCTCACTGAGGCAAAGACTACATTACAACACAATGTATCTAAACACTCTTTGTTCTTATTCTTTGACAACTGCTTTGCGCTAGTCATTTATAACGAAGAAACGTACTCAAGCAAGTTTCGCGGTTAAGCACTTGAAATTAACCGTGAGACTCCCGTGCACTGTATGGATCTTCGTTTACCCGCACTGTCTTGGCTAGAAAATATTATCTGATATTGTTTGTGTTTTATTTGATTATTAGCGTATATTTAGGCTTTTATTCGAAATATTATTTATCACTATATGTTATTTATTATTAACTTGTAAACATTGTCACTTTTTGTTGAGAACCAAACACTTTAACACTACTTAATTTAAAATAATTTTACGGAGCTATTTCACACAGTGTCGTTCGTTGGACAACGAAGTCGAAACTGAACTACCAACATTATATGATATGGACTAAGATAAATTGTACCACCATCAAAATGATAAACTTAACTAACTAAATTCTCAATTGTAAGCAATTGGGTAAGTGGACTGTACAATTTTTTGAATCTAATCAAAGAGATACAATTATTTAGTTGGCAACTTACTCTAAAGATAAACAGTACAGCAAACAACATATCAAAATCATTAACCAAAACGGTTACAAATTACAATCTACAAAACCTAAAACCTTTTCCTATTCCATTTGTACCTTTGAAAGAAATTTACCAAAATCTCCTGGGTCCATTTTTTCCAAAATTGTTGGACCATTCTTTGGCTTAATTACCAGCGACGAAGAAATCCTACGTGACCATGTTCATACGAACCATCGGGAGCAATCAATAATGGTTCTCCAACCAAGAAATGACCAGGGGTCGAAGGTACTGGGTCCTCCAAATTGATACTTAATCAGTCCTCAATTTGAGATAACACTGTGGTCATTTTTACATTATAAACCTTTAGGTTTAAATAAGTTTTTAAAATAGTGTAAAAATACTTTTACGCTGCGATCGATATACAATTTGCTAAACAAACTTTTTAATATTATTCTTTTTTGTTTATAAAGTAAGGTGAATGTGGATAGTATTGTTACAAGTGCAGTAAACCCGGCCCAGGCTAACTGGCGGCCAGTCATGCGATAGCAGACTGACGTCATCTACTATTGAGAAAATAGTGATGAGGTAGTCTATATACCGACAATAAGTTGCCGAGTATCGGGTTGTATATAAGTTAGTGGAACCAATTTTTGAAATCAGATGATTTTTGTGTCCACGGATTTTCATATTATAAAAGTTATGTGATAATTTAAGAACAAAATTTTTAATTAGGTCGAATTTAATTATTTAATTATCTTGGAGTTTAACAGGTTCACTGTCCAGGCTACAGAGTGGGAATGGTCCATAAGTCCAGTTGTTTTTATTAAAAGTCGGATTATTTGTGGTTTTTGTATTTGTATATGTATGTCTATGTCCCAGCAGTTTTTATAATCCTTATGATCCTGCCAAGTCTGGATTAAATATGAGACTTTCTTCTTACGTCCAAAATCTCAGATAGCTTAGAAATTGTACGGGCGAACATGCCACATACGGTCCGTGGACTGATATGGAAGTCTCTCTACAGACCGTATGTGGTCTGTGGACAGTGAACCTGTTAATCAAGTTGGTACGTAACTAAATACACTACACCATAAAACATTTCGATAATCCACAGGCCGACATGACAGCCTATTGACAATCCAAGTGCTTTAAACCACTGTCAGATGGCAGCGTACCCAAGATGCCGGCGGCATTGCCACGTTGAATAGCAATGCTTATATGTTGGGCCAGATAAACGCTAGCATTTTGATCACGCCTCGTTTCGATCAAGTGAGCTCCCGGCCCCCACGGTTCCAGCGTCTCGACTTCAAACGGTTCAAATATGTAAACTCTTCTGAGGTTAAAGTTTGTTTGTATTTTGTAAAAGAGTGCGAAATGAGTAATCGTTTACAAACAAGGTCGGCTGGTTTAATTCACATAATCTTATTATGAGTGATTTATCGAAGGAAGAAGGGTGACTATGATAACAATTTATTGAGGACAAATGAGACAGACGTCATCCACTATAACATAACAGAACAAACACTCAAACCTTTTTCCCGAAGGTGTGTCTCAGTGTCTCATTGTCAAGCTTTACCTAGCTTTAGATTATCTAAAACAAATAAAAAGACATTCTTAGGAAATAGTGTACGTTTCTATAATAAAATCCCAAAAGAGATAACTGGGCTCTCAGAGGGTAAATTCAAAACCTATATAAAATCTACTTTACTAAAGAAGGCTTATTATAAAGTCAACCAGTACATAGAGGACAAAGATGCCTGAAAACTTCTGCATAGCCGCCTCGCGGCACCTTCAAAGAAAACGAATGTAAGCAAACCAAATAATATTGTGACACTATCTGTTGAAAAAATTAAGCCCTACAAGTTTCTTGTGCGTTCTTCTTGTAGAGGTATCTTTCCGAACGCACGGTAGACTCAGTACTGTTTATCTTCATTGACGTACAAAAGTGTTAGATTATGACCTATTTGAATAAATCTGTTTGAGTTTGAGTTTGAGTTCAAGTCTCATTGTAGCTACACCTACATTTCGCCAGTATGTTATTGGTCCCATGTAATAGGTTGCCGTGGAGTTACCAGCTTTATAATAGTGCTCCACCCTCTCTGCCCGTGGTTGCCGTAAGAGCCGGCTAAGGGACAACAGATCCAGAAGACGGGGATGGAATGGAAAAATCCACTTTTCCTGACCTGGAGATCATACCCTCATGATCGGTAGGACCCATGAAACCTCGCACATCTGCCCGCGTCGAATCATCCGAATTGGTGGTGTGCGAGATTTTATAGGATTTTTTTTTATGATAGTGAGTGACAAGACGAGCAAATCAGGTGCCTGATGGTAAGCATCATGATTGTCCATATCAGACACAGTGCCACACAGTGTTTTAAAATTCAAAATTCTGCGCGGCACTGCACCTATCACCCTGAGACATGAGTTGTTAAAACTCACCATGCCCAGTAATTTCGTTGGTAACATTGCCCTTCAGACCGGAACACAGTAATGTTTGCACATTACTGCTTGGCGGATGAATAACTGGCAATGATGTACAACTTCCCTTTTTTTTTATGATAGTGAGTGACAAGACGAGCTAATCAGGTGCCTGATGGTAAGCATCATGATTGCCCATATCAGACACAGTGCCACCCAGTGTTTTAAAATTCAAAATTCTGCGCGGCACTGCACTGCGCCTGTCACCCTGAGATATGAGTTGTTGAATCTCACCATGCCCAGTAATTTCGCTGGTAACATTGCCCTTCAGACCGGAACACAGTAATGTTTGCACATTACTGCTTGGCGGATGAATAACTGGCAAAGATGTACAACTTCCCTTTTTTTTTATGATAGTGAGTGACAAGACGAGCTAATCAGGTGCCTGATGGTAAGCATCATGATTGCCCATATCAGACACAGTGCCACCCAGTGTTTTAAATTTCAAAATTCTGCGCGGCACTGCACTGCGCCTGTCACCCTGAGATATGAGTTGTTGAATCTCACCATGCCCAGTAATTTCGCTGGTAACATTGCTCTTCAGACCGGAACACAGTAATGTTTGCACATTACTGCTTGGCGGATGAATAACTGGCAAAGGTGTGGTACTTCCCCAGGCGGCCTCCTGCAAAAGAGGCCTACCACTACAGATTTAAAATAAAGAATTCTAAAATTCGTTTTGTTCGGCACGTTATGTTCGGATTATTTTCCGTTCACCTTTAAATATAAAAAGATACAAAATAATCAATACATGGTCACCCTACAAGCTTGAAAGGCAACGACCGTGGTTCTTGAGATCATGTCAACGAAATAACAATTAACATTATGCAATAAATATTCAGGGTTAAACTCTGCCCCTCATAATTATTTAATTGTGTACTTTCATAATAACATAACATAACATAACATACATTCACGCCTTTTTCCCGAAGGGGTAGGCAGAGGTGTACCCAGGACTCAGTCCCATAGTAGATACACCCACATTTCGCCAGTATGTTATTGGTCCCATGTAATAGGGGGCGAGCCTATTGCCATCTACCGGGCACAGTTCCAGACTCCAGGCAGTTATTGAGATAATTCCTAATAGAAAAATCCAATATTTAACACTACCTGACCTGGGGATTGAACCCGGGACCTCTTGATTGGCAGTCGAGCATGCGCCCTCTACGCCACCGAGGCAGTCAATAATATAATAATATCGATAATATTCAAAGTTATAATAATAATTATTGCTGTCATGTCGCTCGTAAACGCGAACTATGTCTACCTACCCGGTTTTTTGATAGGCGTACACGGATCTTTTTTTTTGTGTCCAGCTTGCTGTGATATTTAAATCATAAGTTTTTTTTGTGCCTAAAATACAATTTTGTTGTAGTGGTAGGCCTCTTTTGCAGGGGGCCGCCTGGGGAAGTACCACACCTTTGCCAGTTATTCATTCGCCAAGCAGTAATGTGCAAACATTACTGTGTTCCGGTATGAAGGGCAATGTTACCAGCGAAATTACTGGGCATGATGAGATTCAACAACTTATATCTCAGGGTGACAGGCGCAGTGCAGTGCCGCGCAGAAT
Source organism: Hemistola chrysoprasaria (assembly GCA_947063395.1). Taxonomy (NCBI): domain Eukaryota; kingdom Metazoa; phylum Arthropoda; class Insecta; order Lepidoptera; family Geometridae; genus Hemistola; species Hemistola chrysoprasaria. The sequence goes on along the minus strand of OX346737.1, from coordinate 5,292,900 downwards.
TTTGAATTTTAAAACACTGGGTGGCCCTATGTCTGATATGGGCAATCATGATGCTTACCATCAGGCACCTGATTTGCTCGTTTTGTCACTCACTATCATAAAAAAATAAAAAAATGATATACTTAAACTTATCTGGAATCTACAGAAGATTAACTGAAAGACAGCCCCCGCTAGATACAAGGACTATTGTATATCGATGAAAACTACTTGATTTTCTCGATGGATTGTAACTGGGCTTTGCTTCAGACTCATGCACCTGCCAAACTTCCATCTCACGAGAAGTTTCAGCAGACAATAACTCCGCGGCTTACTGAATGGGCCTCCCGTAAAGAGGCCATTGCTTCGATCGAGTTGGTGCGATCGGATGATGATTGAAGATTCATTATTCACTGCACACAGAGAATGTTTCTGTCACGGGTCGCTGTTATAGAACGTAGCACTAAACTTATGTGCTGCTATGGACGTATGGGAATTAGATTAGTAACGATACCCGGGACCATTCTCTACATACAGAGAATGTTCCTGTCACGGGACGCTGTTATAGAACGTAGCACTAAACTTATGTGCGGCTATGGATGTATGGGAATTAGATTAGTAACGATACCCGGGACCATTCTCTACATACAGAGAATAGTCCTGTCACGGGGCGCTGTTATAGAACGTAGCACTAAACTTATGTGCGGCTATGGACGTATGGGAATTAGATTAGTAACGATACCCGGGACCATTCTCTACATACAGAGAATGTTCCTGTCACGGGACGCTGTTATAGAACGTAGCACTAAACTTATGTGCGGCTATGGATGTATGGGAATTAGATTAGTAACGATACCCGGGACCATTCTCTACATACAGAGAATAGTCCTGTCACGGGGCGCTGTTATAGAACGTAGCACTAAACTTATGTGCGGCTATGGACGTATGGGAATTAGATTAGTAACGATACCCGGGACCATTCTCTACATACAGAGAATGATCCTGTCACGGGGCGCTGTTATAGAACGTAGCACTAAACTTATGTGCGGCTATGGATGTATGGGAATTAGATTAGTAACGATACCCGGGACCATTCTCTACATACAGAGAATGTTCCTGTCACGGGGCGCTGTTATAGAACGTAGCACTAAACTTATGTGCGGCTATGGACGTATGGGAATTAGATTAGTAACGATACCCGGGACCATTCTCTACATACAGAGAATGTTCCTGTCACGGGGCGCTGTTATAGAACGTAGCACTAAACTTATGTGCGGCTATGGATGTATGGGAATTAGATTAGTAACGATACCCGGGACCATTCTCTACATACAGAGAATGTTCCTGTCACGGGGCGCTGTTATAGAACGTAGCACTAAACTTATGTGCGGCTATGGATGTATGGGAATTAGATTAGTAACGATACCCGGGACCATTCTCTACATACAGAGAATGTTCCTGTCACGGGGCGCTGTTATAGAACGTAGCACTAAACTTATGTGCGGCTATGGACGTATGGGAATTAGATTAGTAACGATACCCGGGACCATTCTCTACATACAGAGAATGTTCCTGTCACGGGGCGCTGTTATAGAACGTAGCACTAAACTTATGTGCGGCTATGGACGTATGGGAATTAGATTAGTAACGATACCCGGGACCATTCTCTACATACAGAGAATGTTCCTGTCACGGGGCGCTGTTATAGAACGTAGCACTAAACTTATGTGCGGCTATGGACGTATGGGAATTAGATTAGTAACGATACCCGGGACCATTCTCTACATACAGAGAATGTTCCTGTCACGGGGCGCTGTTATAGAACGTAGCACTAAACTTATGTGCGGCTATGGACGTATGGGAATTAGATTAGTAACGATACCCGGGACCATTCTCTACATACAGAGAATGTTCCTGTCACGGGGCGCTGTTATAGAACGTAGCACTAAACTTATGTGCGGCTATGGACGTATGGGAATTAGATTAGTAACGATACCCGGGACCATTCTCTACATACAGCGAAAGTTCCTGTCACGGGGCGCTGTTATAGAACGTAGCACTAAACTTATGTGCTGCTATGGACGTATGGGAATTAGATTAGTAACGATACCCGGGACCATTCTCTACATACAGAGAATGTTCCTGTCACGGGGCGCTGTTATAGAACGTAGAACTAAACTTATGTGCCGCTATGGATGTATGGGAATTAGATTAGTAACGATACCCGGGACCATTCTCTACATACAGAGAATGTTCCTGTCACGGGGCGCTGTTATAGAACGTAGCACTAAACTTATGTGCGGCTATGAACGTATGGGAATTAGATTAGTAACGATACCCGGGACCATTCTCTACATACAGCGAAAGTTCCTGTCACGGGGCGCTGTTATAGAACGTAGCACTAAACTTATGTGCCGCTATGGACGTATGGGAATTAGATTAGTAACGATACCCGGGACCATTCTCTACATACAGAGAATGTTCCTGTCACGGGGCGCTGTTATAGAACGTAGCACTAAACTTATGTGCGGCTATGGACGTATGGGAATTAGATTAGTAACGATACCCGGGACCATTCTCTCTACATACAGCGAAAGTTCCTGTCACGGGGCGCTGTTATAGAACGTAGCACTAAACTTATGTGCCGCTATGGACGTATGGGAATTAGATTAGTAACGATACCCGGGACCATTCTCTCTACATACAGCGAAAGTTCCTGTCACGGGGCGCTGTTATAGAACGTAGCACTAAACTTATGTGCCGCTATGGACGTATGGCAATTGGATTAGTAACGATACCCGGGACCATTCTCTCTCTGTTCAGATCCTATTTAAATATCAACGCAATTTATTGTATACATAATGCCACAGAGGAGATGAAAGAGATATAATGCACTTTGTTACTCTGAATATTTTTTTATTATGTTTGGCGCTCACCGCACTCAACCTTGTTAGCCAGTTGGTCAAATAAATTGGTAATTATTCTCCAAAGACCGGAAACTAAATATTAAATAGGTTGTATCTCTAAATCAATATTTGTGTTTAGTGTGTCGACATAAATCATGACACAGTATGCATTTTGCAGTAGGAAACGTCTAGACGAAAATGTATTAAGAGGTTATTCCACCGTTTTTGCAATTTGTATCCAATTAAAATTTCACACATTAAAATTACACACAATCGTTTCATATTCCACTGTTTACTCAGAACATTATCACTGATATAAAGAAAAGGGGAGATAGGGTACGTTCTCCCACCGCTTACTCAAAAATGGCACGTGCAATTTGCTCAATGTGAAGTTTGCACAGTGACATAATATAATGAACAACAAAGATAGAAAGACGTACCTAAGACCGAAGTGCGACCGAGACAACAATATTATTCGCTCGTATGACCTTACTTTACTGACGTACGTGGACCTAATTTGAGCTTGCCATTTTCAAGAAGCCAGTACCTCATCTCCCCTTTGTTTATATTAATGAATTTAATCAAGGTATTTGATAAAATAAGCAAATATTTTGAAGATGAAGCATATGATGTCCTTATATATGCATTTTGCTAAATGCTTTTCTAGTGAACTTCTAATCACGCCTTTGGATTATTTAGACGTTCACATAGAACGATTCAGAATTCACATAGAATTTCATAAAAGTAAGGGTATATATTAATTTCCATCTTGAATCGATCAGACCACTGGAAGTTTCATATATAATCCCTTCAGCCGCTAGAGAAGAGCTGATAATCTTCAAACGGCTGAACCGATTCTCATGAAACATAACTAATAACACTCTCGATCAGGTCAACGTTTAAAAAAAATTCTTCCTTTTCCGGTCGGGGGCTAAAAATTATCCATCGCGTAATCTCACTATTATTATTTAAAAATCTTCAAGTTTATCATTTTATTTGTTTTTCAACAATATATTATAAACAACCGAATAGAAAAATCAATAATTGCTAACATGACCACTAAATTATATAATAAAAATCGTAAAAAAACCTAATGTTGCATAAACTAAAAGAATTTTGTAAAGGAATTTGTCTGTTAAATGCCAAAAGATTAAAAGACGCTAAAATAATGTCGCTTTAGTCATATTGCAAGTGCGGATACGAAGGAAACTTCTATAATTTTCCTATACAGAATCCTATATAGATATCCTATATAGAATTCTATACAGATCGATGCAAATAAAAAGCCCTTTTCAATAATATTTTATATTATTGTCTCATTTTAACCGAAATGGCTTTTTAGCAATATAGCCTTTCTACTGTCGATATATTTGTACCACTGAATTTCGTTAACTGTGACACAGCCCCAAAGCATTGTCGACCTCGAAAAACTTTTTGCACAGAAACCTTCAAAATTCCTAGCATATGCGTAGCGGTAGGACTTGAATAACAATGTGTTTATTTAATTAATTGATGCTAATTAATAACGTGTACTCACGAAATTATACTTATTAACTATTTTAAGAGCGTATCCTGGCAACGAAAATATGACACAGTCCTATGAAAAATTTACCAAATCGATGTTTTGTATTCCCCTGTTTCCTCTGAATATTATTAACCCATTCTTTAAATTTATATCCTGATATTTTTATAGTGAAGAAAACTTTCATACATACATGCAGCTTCGTATAAACTCTCAGTTTTTTTTAAAGTATAAAAATGTCAGTTGAACTCGCATGATTGAAGTTCACTACAAAAAACGAAGTTTATAAAAATTATATTAATAGGGACATAGTTTTGTTCATCTTCAAAATATCAGGATATAAATGTTTCAAATAGGTTTGCTATATTCGAAGGACTGCCGCGGTGGCGTAGAGGGCACACGCTCGACTGCCAATCAAGAGGTCCCGGGTTCGATCCCCAGGTCAGGCAGTGTTAATAAATGTGGGAGTATCTACAATGGGTCTGAATCCTGGGTACACCTCTGCCTACCCCTTCGGGAAAAAGGCGTGAATGTATGTTATGTATGTATGTATGTATGTATGTATGTATGTATAAACTCGCATGATTGAACGTTCACTACAAAAAAACGAAGAGTTTATAAAAATAATTATAATGGATATAGTATTGTTCATCTTCAAAATATCAGGATATAAATGTTTCAAATAGGTTTGCTATATTCGAAGGACTGCCGCGGTGGCGTAGAGGGCACACGCTCGACTGCCAATTAAGAGGTCCCGGGTTCGATCCCCAGGTCAGGCAGTGTTAATAAATGTGGGAGTATCTACAATGGGTCTGAGTCCTGGGTACACCTCTGCCTACCCCTTCGGGAAAAAATCCGTGAATGTATGTTATGTATGTATGTATGTATGTATAAACTCGCATGATTGAACGTTCACTACAAAAAAACGAAGAGTTTATAAAAATAATTATAATGGATATAGTATTGTTCATCTTCAAAATATCAGGATATAAATGTTTCAAATAGGTTTGCTATATTCGAAGGACTGCCGCGGTGGCGTAGAGGGCACACGCTCGACTGCCAATTAAGAGGTCCCGGGTTCGATCCCCAGGTCAGGCAGTGTTAATAAATGTGGGAGTATCTACAATGGGTCTGAGTCCTGGGTACACCTCTGCCTACCCCTTCGGGAAAAAGGCGTGAATGTATGTTATGTATGTATGTATGTATGTATAAACTCGCATGATTGAACGTTCACTACAAAAAAACGAAGAGTTTATAAAAATAATTATAATGGATATAGTATTGTTCATCTTCAAAATATCAGGATATAAATGTTTCAAATAGGTTTGCTATATTCGAAGGACTGCCGCGGTGGCGTAGAGGGCACACGCTCGACTGCCAATTAAGAGGTCCCGGGTTCGATCCCCAGGTCAGGCAGTGTTAATAAATGTGGAAGTATCTACAATGGGTCTGAGTCCTGGGTACACCTCTGCCTACCCCTTCGGGAAAAAATCCGTGAATGTATGTTATGTATGTATGTATGTATGTATAAACTCGCATGATTGAACGTTCACTACAAAAAAACGAAGAGTTTATAAAAATAATTATAATGGATATAGTATTGTTCATCTTCAAAATATCAGGATATAAATGTTTCAAATAGGTTTGCTATATTCGAAGGACTGCCGCGGTGGCGTAGAGGGCACACGCTCGACTGCCAATTAAGAGGTCCCGGGTTCGATCCCCAGGTCAGGCAGTGTTAATAAATGTGGGAGTATCTACAATGGGTCTGAGTCCTGGGTACACCTCTGCCTACCCCTTCGGGAAAAAGGCGTGAATGTATGTTATGTATGTATGTATGTATGTATAAACTCGCATGATTGAACGTTCACTACAAAAAAACGAAGAGTTTATAAAAATAATTATAATGGATATAGTATTGTTCATCTTCAAAATATCAGGATATAAATGTTTCAAATAGGTTTGCTATATTCGAAGGACTGCCGCGGTGGCGTAGAGGGCACACGCTCGACTGCCAATTAAGAGGTCCCGGGTTCGATCCCCAGGTCAGGCAGTGTTAATAAATGTGGGAGTATCTACAATGGGTCTGAGTCCTGGGTACACCTCTGCCTACCCCTTCGGGAAAAAGGCGTGAATGTATGTTATGTATGTATGTATGTATGTATAAACTCGCATGATTGAACGTTCACTACAAAAAAACGAAGAGTTTATAAAAATTATTATAATGGATATAGTTTTGTTCATCTTCAAAATATCAGGATATAAATATTTCAAATAGGTTTGCTATATTCGGAGAAAACAAGGGAATTCAAGACATTGATTTGGTAAATTCTCCATAGGATTGTGTTAAATTGATATGAGGTCGTATTTCCTGTTAATAATTAGGAAGGTAAATTTGCACCCACTGACTTCACAATAATAACAGCGTAAAGAGGCCGTATCCGGGCTCTCTGATGAATACAAAAATCTGTGTCTAAAAGTATGTGAAAGATTTTTAATTGTCAAAACTTTTTATGTAAGTATTTGGATTTTATTTTTAGAAAATGGATTGATTTTGAACTAAAGTTTATTTCTGTGTTTTCTGTGTTTGACTGCCTCGGTGGCGTAGAGGGCGCATGCTCGACTGCCAATCAAGAGGTCCCGGGTTCGATCCCCAGGTCAGGCAAGGTGTTAAATATTGGATTTTTCCATTAGGAATTATCTCAATTACTGCCTGGAGTCTGGAACTGTGCCCGGTAGATGGCAATAGGCTCGCCCCCTATTACATGGGACCAATAACATACTGGCGAAATGTGGGTGTATCTACTATGGGACTGAGTCCTGGGTACACCTCTGCCTACCCCTTCGGGAAAAAGGCGTGAATGTATGTTATGTTAATTATGTTATTATGAAAGTACACAATTAAATAATTATGAGGGGCAGAGTTTAACCCTGAATATTTATTGCATAATGTTTATTGTTATTTCGTTGACATGATCTCAAGAACCACGGTCGTTGCCTTTCAAGCTTGTAGGGTGACCATGTTTTGATTATTTTGTATCTTTTTATATTTAAAGGTGAACGGAAAATTATCCGATCATAACGTGCCGAACAAAATGTAAGAATCATTTATTTGAAATCCCATGAAATCTCGCACAGCACCAATTCGGACGATTCGACGCGGGCAGGTGTGCGAGGTTTGATGGGTCGTGCAGTCCCATACTCCCATGTTTCGTAATTACTAGTTTTCTAATAAAGTGGTAAAAACTGAAGCATACATAGTATAGATAACTTTAGAAAACTTGTTTGGATTAAATTGGATTTTTTACTGAAAGTTTGTATTGTTTTGTTCTAGTTCCTAGTAGACTTTATTTTACGTAATTACATTCAGTATTTTTTATATCTTCAAAAATGTGGGTACGTGTGAGCGAGAGAGCGAATTAGCTTAGCACCGCACCATAACAGGATACAGGACCTCTTAGCAGTTTGACACAATCCTATGGAAAATTTACTAAATCGATGTTTTGTATTTCCCTGTTTCCTCCGAATAAAGTAAACTTATTTGTTATTTTTATATCCTGACATTTTTAAGGTGAAGTAAAGTATGTCCCTATCATATTATTGTTGTTTATAAACTCCAAATTTATTTTATGGTGAACGTTCAATCACGCGAGTAAAACTGGGATTTTTGGAAGTACACTATGAAAAACCCAAGGGTTTATAAGAAAAATTAAAATGACAGGGACATAGGTTACTTCACTATAAAAATATCAGGATACAAATTTATAGAATGGGTTAATTATATTCGGAGGAAACACGGGAATACAAAACATCGATTTGGTAATGATTTGGTAAACAATTTATTTTAACAAAGGTACTCTGCCCTTACTAAAAAGTTGTTAGGTATTACTTACTATAGGGGCGTAGATTAAGATAAACCGTGTTTTAGGAAGTATTTGCAATAACGGCAAATTAAAACCTTGGACGTTTAACAGAGGAAGTACTTATTAACTATTTTATACGCCTGCTTCCTTATTTCTATAATATAGGTATAGATTTAATGAACTTGTCTAAATAAGTGTGTCTTTATCACATGATTTACGAGCATAATATAAATTAATCATCATCATCTCAGCCGTTGGTAAATCACTACTGAACATAGGCCTCCCCCATAAAGGGGGATTGTGCCAATACTCGACACGCTTGTTGTGCGGGTTGTCGAGCGCAGTGCGATGGTTTATTGCAGAGGACGCTGCTGCCCGTCCTCTGGATCTGTTAACACTTAGCCGGCTCTTACGGCAATCACGGGTAGAAAGGGTGGAGCACTATTTTAAAGCTGGTAACTCCACGGACGTAATAATAATAATATACTTAAGTTATATCTACAACTTTTATTATAATAATTAATGTTAAATTTTAATTACTAATTTTAAAGCCGCCAGTATCTTGTGTACGCTGCCATCTGACAGTGGTTATGAGCGCTTGTATTTTCTATAGGCTGACATGTCGGCCTGTGGATTATCGAAGTGTTCTATGGCATAGTGTATTTAGTTAGGGTAGATAGTAGGTAAGTAGGTAGTTCTATTGTTTAGTCTTTTCCAATAAAGGCACTCTGGCTGGTTACTTATTTAAAATTACTTATCTACTATCAAAAACTTATATCCTCCTCTATCTATCTTTCTATCTAAAATACAATTATACCTATTTTTATGAGAGACAGTCACTTGACAAGACGAGCAAATCAGGTGCCTGATGGTAAGCATCATGATTGCCCATATTAGACACAGTGCCACCCAGTGTTTTAAAATTCAAAATTCTGCGCGGCACTGCACCTATCACCCTGAGATATTAGTTGTTGAATCTCATCATGCCCAGTAATTTCGCTGGTAACATTGCCCTTCAGACCGGAACACAGTAATGTTTGCACATTACTTGGCTTGGTGGATGAATAACTGGCAAAGGTGTGGTACTTCCCCAGGCGGCCTCCTGCAAAAGACACCTACCACTACAAAAACATGTGACTAATATAGTAAGTGTTGAATAAGAAATCAGATTACTCTCTACATGGCATTTGTTGAAAGTTTGTATGAAATGGATCTTGTTTTAAGAATTGGATGGTCATTATTAACGGCTATTGTACTCGTAGTTATCGAAGCTAAGGCTTGTTACATACTAGAGAACGTGTGCCGTGGAGTTACCGGCTTTAGAATACTGCTCCCTCTCTACCCGTGGTCGCAGTAAAAGCCGGCTAAGGGTTAACAGATCCAGAGGAGGTAGCAGCGTCCTCTGCAACAAACCATTGAACTGATTGATTGATTGTAGTGGTAGGCCTCTTTTGCAGGGGGCCGCCTGGGGAAGTACCACACCTTTGCCAGTTATTCATCCGCCAAACAGTAATGTGCTAACATTACTGTGTTCCGGTATGAAGGGCAATGTTACCAGCGAAATTACTGGGCATGATGAGATTCAACAACTAATATCTCAGGGTGACAGGCGCAGTGCAGTGCCGCGCAGTATTTTGAATTTTAAACACTGGGTGGCACTGTGTCTGTTATGGGCAATCATGGTGCTTATCATCAGGCACCTGATTTGCTCGTCTTGTTACTTACTATCATAAAAAATAAAAAAAAAACTGCGCTCGACAACCCGCCTGCCAAGCGTGTCGAGTATTGGCAAAACCTTCCTTTATGGGGGAGGCCTATGTTCAGTAGTGGATTACCAACGGCCGAGATGATGATGAAGGCGCCTGGATGGGCCTTAGCTTGGTTAAGAACAATTTTCCAGTTTGATCTGTTCTGTGTCTGCTGCTTCCAGTTTCTTCACACCGATCGTCCTCAGCACCATCCATCTACCTCAACTTGGGTTAGCCACGACTTCTGCGACCGTCAGGTTTCCCTTCTAGGAGCCGTTCAGGTGCCCTCGACTCTTCCATGCGCTCCACATGGCCTAACTGAAGACGGCCGAGTTTGACAATTTTCGAGACGTTCAGGTCGTCAAACAGGTGGTAGATTTCGTAGTTACATCTAGTCCGCCAACAATCGCCATCCAGCACAGCCCCAAAAATGTGTCTAAGAATCTTTCTTTCGAAGACCAGTAAAATGCTTTCACATCTTTTTTGCTGAGTACCCATGTTTCAGAACCATAGGTGAGCACTGGTCTCAATGTGTAGTAATAACACAGAATACTTAATGAATGTTTGTTTTCTCCTCTTAATCATTTAAATAAATAGCGACTCTAACTCCGACGGAATAAAGTGAAATTTTAGTGGTAGACCCAGGGGGCCGCCTAAAGAAGTTCCACACCTTTACCAGTTATTCATCAGTCAAGCAGTATTACTACATGTTCAAACATTACTGTGTTCCGGTCTGAAGGGAAATGTTTCCAGCGAAATTACTGGGTATGACGCGTTAAAACAACTTATATCTCAGGGTGACAGGCGCAGTGCAGTGCCGCGCAGAATTTTCAATTTTAAAACACTAGGTGGCGCTGTGTCTGATATGGGCAATCATAATGCTTACCATCAGGCACCTGATTTGCTCGTTTTGTCACTCACTACCATAAAAAAGGTGAACCACTGATCACAGCAGTGCCTTTTAAATTAGGATTTTACTAGAGAAATACAGTGTGTTAAAAAATGTGTAGTAATACCACAGAATACTAAACGGACAGAAGGGACACTCCTCATAATCATTTAAATAAATAGCGACTCTAGCTACAACGCAATAAAGTGCAATTCGGGTCGCACAGCGCCTAGCTAATTATCGTTATATTAACCTACAAGCTGCCTCTCTTTCTATCGCGTATCTCTCTATCTTGTTCTCTCTGTCTAGCACACAGAAATTGTTGAAGAAAAGGTATGGTAGTACATACAGGTTTATTTTGAATCCATAGGCTCCCGAATTAGTAGAAACTGTGTTTCAGAAGCCAATGGCTTCTTTCAATTTTTAAGCTTATTTTAACTATCCTGTTTCACACAACAAAAACAAAAAAACAGCGCTATTTTTGTGTCATCTAGATGTCGCTGGAGTCGAGTTAGAACTCTCTAGCGTTTTGTTTTGTCACAGCCTGGCTTACTATGATAATGGTCCTTTAATTTTGGTTTTAGAAGACTCCGTCCGCCTTTTGTTTTTAGGTTCATGAGGTAAACCTAACAGATACTGTAACTAACTTAATAATAGTATTATATAATATAACTCCTACCGTGTATGGGCACCTTTATTGAGCCAGCCAATGTAGCACCAGCCTTACATAAAACAATGGTCATATTACCCAACCATTTCAGTTGCATTTGTCACGAATCCAACGTGTTTTCGTATTATAAACTCTCTTAGAGCATTAAAACCGGGAGGTGTCAACTGTAGCCCTCACTCTTTGCCGAGATACATGAATGGTTTGTTCATGTATGTATATATTTATATTGCTCGAAAACACGGGCTTGTAAACGGCGACCATTTTTAGTGTCCCGTACCTCAAAAGCAAAAAGGGAACCCTTATAGGATCTCTGTGTTGTCTGTCTGTCTTTCGGTCTGTCTGTCTGTCCGTCTGTCAATCACTTTTTAAAGGGAACGCGTGGAGGTATCAGGTTGAAATTGATATCAACTACTCAGATCTGCGGTACCTTATGGCTGTAAAGACATCATACTTCTAAGCTACATCATATTTCCCTACTTTGCACAAGGTTACATCCTTCATGTTTGCTGTAGTTTGCAACAAGATGGCGCTCTATGTTCTGAGTAAGCGGATTGTTTTTGGGATTTGAAGCGTTTTGTTTAGGTATCTAGGTATGAAACCCTACAAACCAGTTCCTTTACAAACATACATATGCCTTATTAATTTATTTTAAGACTGAAGGAGCGCTTGACACCTCCAGTGCTCAATGCTCTAAGGAAACTCTATATAGGTCGGCCGATCACCTGCATAAACTTTGTTTGAAGAAAATTGTGGTGCAAGGACTGACGTAACTAACAAAATTTGAAACAAAAAACTGTTGGTTTAACCAATAAAAAAATTAATAAGTCCAATAATAAAAAAAAAATCCGTATTTCAAGTGCTTAAAATTAATGCAGTTAAGATTTTGTAAATTTTCAAATACTGTTGTGTAAATTATACTAAGTTTTAAACATAAAATGTCTTGCCCAGCTGTGGCCGTTAATTTTCACAACAAATACCTATTTGAAATTATAACTTAACTAATTAATTAACTAATTTACTAAATAATTCTTTAAAGGTTTAATAATTAGTTTTAAAGCAAAATGGTTCGGTTTGTAATGAATTGTGGGTTATTAATATTGTTTTCAACTCAACTTTTATGCGCTAAAAGTAAAATCGAATGTGGTTACAAGGTAAGGATTAAGGGAGCTTTTCTTGTCAAAATATGATACACTAGCTATTCCCCGCGGTTTTACCCGCGTAGTCTTCGTTCCCGTGGGAATATCAGCATAAGAAGGGCAATGTTACCAGCGAAATTACTGGGCATGATGAGATTCAACAACTCATATCTCAGGGTGACAGCCGCAGTGCAGTGCCACGCAGAATTTTGAATTTTAAAACACTGGGTGGCACTGTGTCTGATATGGGCAGTCATGATGCTTACCATCAGGTAACTGATTTGCTCGTCTTGTCACTCACTACCATAAAAAAAAGAAGTACCCTTACGTTCAGGTTCTAAGCCCTAAGTTTTTTTTTATGGGACAACTTCCACACACGGTCATCTGGTCCCAACCTAGGCTAGAAGCCTGTACTATGGTAACCAGATGACTGATATACATACTTATATAAGCTTATAACACCCAGACACAGATCAAACAGACATGTTCACGCACACAAATGTTTGATGTGGCCGGGGTCGAACCCGGAGCCTGCGGCACTGAAAGCAGAGTTAACTACCATCTGAGCCATCGAGGCTGTGAAGTTATCTATAGGTATACCAAATTTCGGCCCAATCGGTTCAGTAGTTTTAGCGTGAAAACGGAACAATCATAACGCAAAAAGCAGCGCTAGATGTCGCTGAAGTCGAGTTAGAACACGCTAGTATTTTGTTTACCTGTTACATAGGTAACTTTTTACATTGTACTGAGATTTGAAATAAAAAATATTAGTAGAAGTGTCTAATGTCTTTACCTAATCATTACATGAAAAATAGCCTTCATTTGGTCTTCTTTAATGACATCAGAGCGAATTTTAGATCATTTATTTAGTAATCATCATTCTTCTGGTGTTTGTTTCGGCAAAACACGCAGAGACCGGCCCCCTTATTACGGACGCAACAGAATGTGGAAAGCGTTTAAATTGCTAAATGTCTGCTGTCAAACATCATTTTTTGTATACCTTTTGACAGCAGACATTTAGCAATTTAACGCTTTCTACACTTCTGTTGCGTCCGTAATAAAGGTCTCGCTCCCTTATTACGAACAGCAGTAGAAGTGTGGAAAGCGTTTAATTGCTCAATGTCTGCTGTCAAACGGCATACAAAAAATGACGTTTGACAGCAAAATTTACTGCTGTTGTTACGCGATTGCATGTTCGTAATACCACCCCGGATTTGAGAGCTCTAATTTGCAAATTCTGTTGAAAATGCTAATCAAACATTTTTAACATACCACCACGTCTTTTTCCCGAAGGGGTAGGCAGATATATACCCAGTCCCCATTACGGGGGACGAATCTATGCTGCCACTGAGATGATTCCTAATGGAAAAATCCAAATACCACATTGAAACACCTGGGGATCGAATCGAACTCATGATTGGCAGTCGTGCTTGCTCCCACTACGCCAGCGACGCTATGCCTAATAATAATTAACATAACATTTTCAGCAATGCCCACAGACAAAGGAAGGTACCTTAAACGTACATATAATACCACACTCACACATGGACGCAGGATGGGTGAAGACTTTCGATCAATATTATTTTGGAAGTAAGTTTCTATATCTGCTGAATCATTTACGAACACATACCACTTGACATTACAAAGATTCCTCCACGGTGAAAAGGCGCAGTGCGATTGCACCGATAGCGGGCTTCTGGGATTGGATGATGGAAATATTTCGGCTAATGACATAGGCGCAACCAAACAATGGTTTTTGTGATTGTCTGATAGGTATCTCAACCTGACTAGTCCGTTGGCTCAGTTACTGTTGGTAGTGTCTCAGTCTTCTGAGCCACCCAGGCTACCCAGAGCCACAAAGGTCTCAGGTTCGATCCCCGGGCAGGTCAAGCATTTGCGCGTATTAGCATGTCTGTTTCAACAATAATTTATTTATTGCATGAGTACAGATGGTGATCATATACAAAGGTGGTAATAATGATTCCCGTTTGGGCGTATCTATTATAATATAAAGAAAATCTCATTAATTATTCATAGTGGTTCATCGTGTAAAAGTTTGAATTAACGAATTTGAGTTTTTGATGACTAGTATTTTTAAGGACGGGCAGCAGCGACCTCTGCGTAAAACTCTCAAACTGCGCTTGTCAACCCGCCTGCCAACCGTGGTATTGGCAACAACCCCCCTTATGGGGGAGGCCTATGTTCAACAGTGGACTGATGAACAGTGAAAAGCTGGATGATGATGATGATGATGACTAGTATTTCTAGGCTAAATCACCTTTATTTGTATTCAATGGATTTGTTTTTTTGCAGCCAAGACTTCAGTGAGTTCTGCCAGTGTCCAGCTTATTTACCATTCAGTTCTTTCGGAGATGCTACATGATAAACGAAGGAAGTAAGTATTTTTGTTCAGTCTTTGCAAGTACGATTCCTTAATCGTAATACCTTTGTAGTTGGAAAAAACTCCAATCAATTCTTTATATTTACGTCTGTCGGAAGGCGTAACTCAGTGTGCGTAAGCAAGTTACGTTGACGAGTCCACGTTGCGTTCTAACCTGCCGATTTTTCTGTCACCCTCCTTTGTGCGTGTGTGAAGTCGTGGGATTGTTTAATGTTCGTAACGGAAATATTTGTAAGCCTGGACGTTTAGTTTGGAGTAGTTAGCTAACCCGCAGGACTGCCGTGCTGTTCTGCCGCCGATGCTGTCGCCCATGGCGGTGTGGATGTAAAGGCACCAACCTTTACATCTTGAAAGAATATCCTGAAGACTAAAATAAGAGTTTTCATGTATATACCTTCATTCATTCTGACACTGAAAACTTGTTTGGATTAAATTGTATTTTTACTGAATCTTTGTATTGAAATTATTTTCTAGTTCCTAGTTATCTTTATTTTACGTGTAGTATTTTTTAAATATGTGGGTACGTGTGAGCGAGAGGGCGAAATAGCTTAGCACCGCGCCTTAACGTACTTCATCCAGGTCTTCTTAGGACGTCTTCCCCCATATACCATCAAAAATCATCCCCGATGTCGTTGAGTCACACAAATTTCATCATTTCGCATAAATTTATCCATATAAAATTTCCACTCTACGTGAAATAATACGTTTTGATTGAAACTCATCCGTGGTCGCTCGCAATTGACTTTGACCATCAAGAAGAGAAGATGCAGCACTTCCCAAGACTACTGCGGAACAATAATCAAAAACTGTCACGAAATAATCACAGTAACCGTCCCGAACCACAGTCCAATCCATGTCTGTCTTGCCGTACATCAATGAAGATATAGATAAAATTGGCATTATTAATAATAATATGGGAGGACTTCCACACACAGTCTTCTGGTCCCAAACTAGGCAGAGCCTGTACTATGGTAACCAGATGACTGATATACATACTTATATACGCGTATAACACCCAGACACCGATCAAACAGACATGCTCATCGCACAAATGGCCGGGTGATTATGTACACTATCCACTTCATGGTTACTGTATCTATGTATTTAATACCTGAAGTTTCATATGATATTCTATTTGCAGGTTCACCTTTTCGGAGACGGCATTTTTCTGGCGTTGGTGGAAGGAACAACGTCCCGATACTCGCGCTTCATTCAGGTAACTATTTTGATATGTGCCCTGGTCGATGACTCTGCGGGCAGCGAGTCCCGCGACGCCGCTTCGCTCAACGGTGACTCTCCTAGCAGTGAGCTATATATACTTCGTCGAGTCTTGTTATGGCGGGCCTGTTTTCAATTAGTACACTCTGATGAAAAATTAATGGAATCACTATGATATATTATAGAATCCTAAATGATTCACTGACTGACATGCAACGCAGAGCCCAAACCATTGATCCTAGACTTTGTTGTCTGAACGTGTGCTAAGAAAGGATTTTAGAAAATTCACATTCTAAGGAGTCCAAAACGGGCGTCAAAGTTTTCGTATAAAACTTCCATATTTCATAAATGAGAGCGGGCAAAGCTTTTCTTAAACTAGTAATAAATAAACTTTAACAATAACTCTTATTGTGCTGTATATCTTCTCCCTATGATGCTGCCTCACTATTTTAGTGTTTCGTACCCAAAGGGCGCCAAAGGAACCCTATTACTAAGCCCCCGCCGTCCGTCCGCCCGTCCGTCCGTCTATCTCATAAACCGTAATAGCTAGACACTTCTAATTTTCACATTATATGTATCTGTCTATTGCCGCTAGAACAAGAAATTATAAAAATAAAATAAATTTAATAATAATTATAATGATTCAAGGTATATAAATATAGATTCTCCATACAATCAACATGTTTGATATTGTCATAAGTTTGTACAGGTAGGCCTCTTTAGCAGGGGGCCGCCTGGGGAAGTACCACACCTTTGCCAGTTATTTATCCGCCAAGCAGTAATGTGCAAACATTACTGTGTTCCGGTTTGAAGGGCAATGTTACCAGCGAAATTACTGCGCATGACGAGATTCAACAACTAATATCTCAGGGTGACAGGCGCAGTGCAGTGCCGCGCAGAATTTTGAATTTTAAAACACTGGGTGGCACTGTGTCTGATATGGGCAATCATGATGCTCACCATCAGGCACCTGATTTGCTCGTCTTGTCACTCACTATCATAAAAAAAGAAGTTTAGTACTTTTACTGCAATAAATTCTTATATTAATTAGAATAATAGTAATGAGAATTTTATTTGGTAGGTGAAGAAAGGTGACACCTATAAATAGGTAGATAGATAAAAGGTGGGTAGGAACCCTGCATATGCGAATTCCTTTCGCCTTTGACCAGTTGTTTTAATGTGTTTGTAATTATGTGCTCTAACTCTTCCACTCTTAAAAAATAATGTTAAAATCTCAATTATTAATAATTAAGAATACAGAGTTCATGTCGGATTTTATTTGTTACTCCTTGAACATTTACCTAATAAATTATTAACACGTTTTTATGGTTCCGTACCTAAAAAGGAAAAAAGGAACCCTTATAAGATCACTTTGTTGATCGTCTGTCTGTCTGTTCGTCTGTCGAGACACTTTTTAACGGGAACGCGTGGAGGTAAGTATCATGTGGATCATGGAATTTGATATCAACTATTGATCTGCGGTCCCTTGTGGCTGTAAAAAAATCATACTTCTAAGTTAACGCAATCAAAAGTTTTGGCCATTTTACTGCATATTTCCATACTTTCCGCAAGTAACTAATAGATCGCGCTGCATATTATTTGTATGGAACCCTACACTATGCATAATTACGTATGCCTTACCAGTTTATTTGTCTATAGATCGCTTGTTCAAGAAGGAAGAGTAGAGTTTGCAGGCGGTGGATGGACTCACGCGGATTCTGCTACTGTTTCATACTCCCAAGCATTGGATCTTTGGACTTGGGGACTCAGGTAACCCCTTTTCAAACAACAGTTTTCTCCAACCCCCGTCACTCCATGCAATCGCCCGCGCGCAATAGCCACAACTTTTTTATTTATTACTGAATAGCCAAGCACTTGACTGCAGTCTTACCTGATAGTAAGTGACGACGCGGTCGACGATGGTGCGTGCTTGCCTAGGAGATACCTATTCACTCTTGACTTGAAGACCTCCAGATTGTACTTTTCGGAAAACAATGACTCTGGTGTTCCATTCCTTGGCAGTTCGAACAATAAATGTTGACTTGAACCGCTTTGTACGAGTCGACGGAATCTCCCATGTAAGGGTGGCATAAATCCGTACTTCTCGTCGTCCGAAGGTGAAAGGGTGATGGCGGAATCAAGTCAAGTAGCTCCGCAGCGCACTCTCCGAAATGTATCCTGTAGAACACCGAAAGGCAGGCCACTCTTCGTCGATGTTCCAGACTTTGGAGTCTAGCGTTGACCAACGTATCGTTACCAATGAGCTTTTTTGCTTTCCTTTCTATAGTATCTATATCTATATAGTATCTATAGAGTCCAAGGCTTCAAGCTGGTATTTAGCTGAACCGTCCCAGAGGTGGCAGCAGTATTCCATACAAGAACGGACTTGTGCACAACTAAGCACAACTAGCCATAACTACAACATAGAAAACTTAACGTGTGTACGCGTCAAATGTGTGCGAAAGGCAGATTTAATTGAAATATAATTGGGAACCTAGATAATTAGTTTCTCATTCAGAATAATGACATTAAATGTTGGAAATGTACTCTGATTGTAAATTATTTAGGTATTAACGTTTGTATGGGAATTCGTGCGTCGCCGCCACGTTTAAGATATTAATAAATTCTGCCCCTATTTTCAGGAAAATCAATGATACGTTAGGACCATGCGGTAAGCCGAAGGCAGCTTGGCAAATAGATTCTTACGGACATACGAGAGAAGTGGCTTCTTTGCTTGCTCAGATGGGATTCGATGGACTGTTCCTTGGTAAGATCAGCTTCTTTGTTTGGTATCTTCAGATCCGCAGATTCCGGGCTCGATTTTCAGACAGGTCAAACATTTAAAGTAAGATTAATGCTGTGGAGATGAGAAGCCTGATAAGTATGACTGGAGTGACCTTGATGGACAAAATGAGGAACAGTGCGATAAGGGAACCCTGTGGCGTGTTAGAAGATGTAGTGACAGAGATAGAGAAAGGATTGCTGCGGCGGTTCGCACATGTGGAGTAGATGGACGAAAGGAGATTAAGAAAGAGATCTATAAGGCTAGTGTGAATGGTCAAGTCGATAGCCGTCGATCTAGGCGTACTTCTCATGAACAAATTGATGTTGTTCTAAGGAAAGGCCAAGTCAAAATTACCTACTACTGACTAGCATTTGTGAAGAATGTGATGAGAGTGGACGAAGCGAAAGTTAAACTGTGTGTCAAGATCGTAGCAAGTGACTGTATGTATGTATATAATATTATGTATGATTCACACCTTTAGTTCTCTGATGGCAAACAAACAAATATAATAAAACCGGCATTTATTATTTCTCATTGTAGGACGAGTCGATTTCAAAGAAAGAGACGCCATGATGGAGGAAGACAGAATGGAATTCATGTGGCGAGGAAGTGATGTTCTTGGTAAAAATATTTTTATAATCTTGTACTGGATTTGCGATATTTGTATAACTTTAGCGCTTAAAAGGCCGGTGACCTACGAATTCCCCTTTCAGACGTAGTTCCTTAATCATCTATAATCAGAGCATAATTTCCAACATACAATGATGTTATACGGAACAAGACGCCAGTTAACGAGTTTCCTAATAATATTTTAGTCCAAAATTTATGACGTTATATTTCAGCCCGTGCACATTCGCATAATGTTCACAGACTGAAAGTAACTTCCTCAGTCTTTTGACCGAGGGACTGAGAAGCACCATTTCATCTGCATAGCTGAGGTTATTTACACATACGCTTCCTAAGTGGCAGCCTATCCTGGTGCCTCTCAGTTCCTCGATCGAGGCTAGTAATTTGGCCCAGAGAATTTTATAATTCACTAAGTCAAACGTGAAACTTAGGTCTGCATCTGTTGAAAGCAGGTAATAATGTGATGTGATGATAATGGACATGGGTCAAAATCATGGTCATGGGAATAAAGCGTGATGTTATGTACTGATGTTATGTAATAAAGAAAGATGTTCCCTCAGGTAAAATGTCAGATATAATGTCACATGCGATGTTTAATCTGTACAATGCGCCCAATGGCTTCTGCTTCGACTGGCTCTGTGGAGATGAGCCTATCATTGATGACATTGATAGTCCTGCTTATAACGCAGATGTTAGGGTAAGATTATTATTATTATTATTCATCTTAAGACGTAATATTATGATCTTATACCTAATACCTATTATACATATATGTTCCAACTTCAACATTTTATTTCTCCCCTGACCTTTTTTAACATTTTTAGCTAAATGAATTTGTGGCTCATATAGAAAAACAAGCCAAATACTACTATCACGACAATATATTGGTGACTATGGGTGGAGACTTCACCTATCAGAATGCTGCAAATTGGTTTATGAATATTGATAAACTAATCAAGTATGTCTTTTATCTTTATATGACTAAAACATCATTTTAAAGGCATTATTCATAACCTTAGAAGTATTTTTGTACGTGGCATGATATTTTACGAAGATTTAGAAAAGGAAGGGAAAATTTATGGATCTCATTTAGGCTTTTGATGTTGCGTTAACATTAATAACATCAATTAGATTTAAGTTATTTTAGTAAATGGTTTTATGAGGTGGATAATGTGAGGATCTATTTTATGTTTTATTTATATAATAGTTGTTAAATGACATTTATAAAGAAATTTTTTTTTATAGCAAAGGGGCACCCAAGGATCTATTTTGGGTCCCATACTTTTTATAAGCTTTTGTTCAACTTGCATTTTTTTACCCAGAGGTTCAGCAAAAATTTTTTAAGCTAATTTGGTTTAAATTTTAATATATTCATATTTTTAGCCACGTCAACACACATCCAGCTAATTTAACGGATATCAATATATTCTATTCGACGCCGTCTTGCTATTTGAAAGCGATTTATTTGTACGGGAGAAGGGATAAGGCTATATTCACAGAAAAAGTAAGTAATTTTATATGTATTTTTATAATTATTTATGTATTTTTCTTGCCCATTCTTTTCGTAGACTCTTTTTCATATATTACTGACGAATTTCATATCTTGGCTGCTACCATTTAATAGTTATTTACTAGCAACCCTCCGCATGGGTTTCTAGTAAATAAAAATTAATTGAATTAAATTAAATATATACTAATATTTTACTAGCAAGAGCAATTTAATTTAATTTAATTGCTCTTGCTAGTAAAATATTATCCTGCTGTAATTAGGATCACTTATCACTAGATATTTACCATGATTCGTCGTTTTTCGAGATTCTCAATATTTCGACGCAGTTGCATGCGCCATGATCACGGAAGAACTGACAGGCATCGGCGAGTTGAATTTTTATTGGCAGATAAATTGATCTACCCTCTTTTATAGTCTCTTACTCCGACAAATGACACTACTATCGGTTGCACTCACGAACGTAACTCGATCGCGGCACACAACACTGACGGCGTCCGAACGCGTCATTTTTCCACTTTTTTTATTTTTACATAACCTCACAACGGGATTCCAAGCACCGGACAGTTGAAAACCGTCCTCTCGGTTAAAGTTGTTGTGTTTGGTAATCTCAATTACCTCCTGTACCAATCTTGGTACACTCCAGGTGTTTCAAAAGGAAGTTTGTCCTTTGGTGATCTTCTGTAAGGGCTTGAAGATAGTTTTAAGTGCTGGCCTATGTTTCCATAAATTTTTAACCAATAGACGTAGTGTTTTCAGTGTTTCATTATAATTAGATATTTTACAGTTGAATCTTTTTGTACAGAATGATCTGCTCCCATACGGGAGCGATGCGTCAACGTATTGGACCGGATTCTACACGTCTCGACCCAGCCTCAAATATTTCACTAAGAGAGCTCACGTATTCTTGCAGGTAAAGAATTAATACCTCTAAATTTTTTATAGCACTCTTCGACCTAAACCCGCATTTACTCATGCATTTCTGAAAGTAAAGTTCTAGCATCTCTTTTGCGCATGAGTGTCGCAAGGCGCTTTGAAACTTAAGAAAATTCACAGCACATTAAATAAAAAAGGGGGTAGGTAAGCATTTTGACTTAAATCATGATTTAACGTTTACAGATTCTGTTTTTACTCTGTGGTGTGAGTGTAAGGTTAGTTGTGGATTAGAGAAATTTTCACTGTGATTTGATAATTATGTTGTATTCGGAAAGTGACTCCAGTTTTCATTACATCAGTCATTTTATAAAGTTATTCAACATATATATATTTTTTAATTCTGATATAAAATGGCCAAGTCAAATCTAACCTACATTAAGATCTCACATTTTTTAAAAATAACAGTAATTGTTATATAGAAATAGAGTTTAATACTTGTTCATAATGTTATTTTGTTCCTATAAATACATATTTGGATTTTGCATAGAACTTGGCACTCATTTAGATCTCCATTCTTTTTGCGGCGAAGCCCACAGCCAAGCATAATTTTTGTATTGAACTTGGCTCTCCTTTTTTACATTTATGTTTTTGATTGGATATAAATTAATAGAATGGGTCAATTATATTCGGAGAAAACAGTGGAATACAAAACATCGATTTGACAAACTTTTCATAGCATTGTCAACAAAGTATGTAAAAATTTACTGAATAAATGAATTTAATAATAAAAATGATAATTGTGTCAAATTTCTCTCAGCTAGGATACTCTCTTAGTAACTTGTTTCAATCCTTATTTAGCTCTTAGTAACTTGTTTGAATCCTTATTTAGCTCTTAGTAACTTGTTTGAATCCTTATTTAGCTCTTAGTAACTTGTTTCAATCCTTATTTAGGTAGTGAAACAATTGTCAGTGATCGCAAGAGCAAGCGACTCCTACGAGCTGCACCTTCTAAGACATGCTGTTAGCTTGATACTGCATCATGACGGAATTACTGGTGAGTTGCCGTGGGGTTCCCGTATTTAGAATAGGTAATAACAGGTCACTGTCCCTTAAATAAACACTTATTCACAATAAACGCCACAGACAGTCCTCTATGCAGAGGCTGTTTCGTAGTGGAAGAAACGGTTGCCCACGTTGTCCTGGAAAGCGAAAGTTCCCAGGAAATTATGAACTGCGCTCGCCAACCCGAATGTCAAGTGTGGCGAGTATTTGCACAATCCCCCCAACGGTTGTTGTTGGAGACCTATGTCTAGCAGTGGACTTTCTGCGGCTTATATGACCTACATACTGTAGGGTTGATGTTATTTTGTGACGCGCATGCTACGGATTCTGTGAACGTTTTGGTGGTTTTATGGAAAGTATTAATGGCAACGTGTGGTTTCACGAAGATCTATAGCAAGTGCGAGGGCGCGATGGCAACACAGGGAGGTGGATGCCAGCGCGACAGATGATTGTAGAGCGAGATTGAAGATGGTGGACTTGGAATAAATCATGTAAAATATGCTGAAGTGTTTGAGTATTATTTAATGGAAAAGGCACGACTACAATCACGCCTTTTTCCGAGGAGTAGGCAGACAGAGAGAGAGCGGAGTCCCGCCCCCACTCTGGCCACGCTGCCTGAGGTACGTCCGGATGGCTTCTATTGCGCCCCGGTAATTGAAAAGAAAAATCACTGCGCTTCAAGCAATGTAATTTGAATAATCACGTTATGTGAAAGTACATCCTTTAGATTAATCATTATTTGCTCCAGGAACTAGTCAGCAGCACGTGGCAAATGATTTTCTCAGAACTTTAAGTGAAGCAGTTGATGTTTGCACTAAAAAGGTGTCCAATTTACTGAGGTAAGTACAGTGAACTTCGCTGTGATCATAATACGTAAATGCCGCACATAAGTTGCTTCGTTCTATAACAGCGCCCCGTGACAGGAACATTCTCTGTATGTAGAGAATGGTCCCGGGTATCGTTACTAATCTAATTCCCATACGTCCATAGCCGCACATAAGTTTAGTGCTACGTTCTTTCAGTTATCTGACACCAACGTGGGGTGGTAGTAGAAGAACTAAGAACAGCCAACAGTTTGTGGTTTGCCATCAATTGAATATCAGTCAATGCAGGGTAAGATTATTGGTTATAACATCTGTGAGTTATTTTAAACTAACTGTGCCAGGCGGTTTCACCTCTATAGTCTTCACTCTCGTCGGAAAATCAGGATAATACCCTTTATATTATTCCAAGGTCTAAGCAAGATTGCTTAGACCTTGTACGTTTAGACATTGTACGTAGATACGTACCAGAATTCAACCCAATCGGTTTATGAGTTTGCGTGAAAACGGAACAACAACAAACATTGATCTCGTTACACACATCTCCTCCTCGCCTCGTTACATATTGCCTCGTTGGCAGATGGTAGTAACTCTGCTTTCTGTGCCGCAGGTCTCCCTGGCCAGGTCAAACATTTGTGTGCATGAACATGTCTGTTTGATCTGTCCCTGTGTGTTATAAGCTTATATAAGTATGTATATCAGTTATCTGGTTACCATAGTACAGGCTTCTAGCCTAGTTGGGGACTAGATGACCGTGTGTGGAAGTTGTCCCATATTATTATTATTATACACAAAGAAACAGCGCCAGCGTTGTTTTTTTTTTTTGTGACATCTAGATGGCGCTGGAGTCGAGTTAGAACACGCTAGCGTTTTATTTAACTGTTTCAAACGCAACTTTTTACATTGAACTGAGATTTGAGGTTTATAATATTAGTAAGAAGTAAGATTACATTCCTTCCAGGGCTGGGAATAAAAAAAGGGCAGTTTAAACATTATATCCTGTTTTCATAACATACATTCACGCCTTTTTCCCGAAGGGGTAGGCAGAGGTGTACCCAGGACTCAGACCCATTGTAGATACACCCACATTTCGCCAGTATGTTATTGGTCCCATGTAATAGGGGGCGAGCCTATTGCCATCTACCGGGCACAGTTCCAGACTCCAGGCAGTTATTGAGATAATTACTAATGGAAAAATCCAATATTTAACACTGCCTGACCTGGGGATCGTACCCGGGACCTCTTGATTGGCAGTCGAGCATGCGCCCTCTACGCCACCGAGGGAGTCATCAATCAAAACAAAGCCAGTCTAAATAAACATTATATCCTGTTTTCAGTTTATGGAATCTCAAGACTCTGTACTGCTAGTTGTGTATAATCCCTTAAGTGTTAAAGCTTACTACTACGTTCGACTACCGTCAATAGCACTGCATTATTCCATCAGAGATTACAATGGTAAGTACTCTTTACTCTTTACAACTCGTTCACACGGTGCTGGATGTCACCGGATGTTTTGCTACATCCAGATTTTTTAATTCATAACATAGAAAATAAAATAAAATTTATTAATTATATAAATTTATTAAAAAAAATTAAAAAAAAGACGAGCAAATCAGGTGCCTGATGGTAAGCATCATGATTGCCCATATCAGACACAGTGCCCCCCAGTGTTATAAAATTCAAAATTGTGCGCGACACTGCACTGCGCCTGTCACCCTGAGATATTAGTTGTTGAAACTCGTCATGCCTAGTAATTTCGCCGATAACATTTCCCTTCAGACCGGAACACAGTAATGTTCGCACATTACTGCTTGGCGGATAAACAACTGGCAAAGGTGTGGTACTTTACTTCCCCAGGCGGCCCCCTGCATAAGAGGCCTACCACTACGAAATATTGCTTAGATATTTTCACATCAATTCCTTCTGGATGTTCTAGATGAAGAAGTAGAATACCAGGTCAATCCTCTACCAGCTGCTATCGTTAACCTCCCTGGAAGAAGTTCTACCTCGATCCAGGAGTTGTGGTTTGAAGCCGAGAATATTCCACCTTTGGGCTACTCCTCCTATTATCTTACTCCAGTAAGGGACCAGCTGGTGAGTTTACCGTTTACTTTTAATATGTGGAATTTTCACCTGGGTGCTATCGTGTTATCAATGTCACATTTTAAACTATAGGTCCCGGCTGTGTTCTTGATATTTTGTTTGGGGCAGTTGGATGCCTTGTAAGAATCTTGTCGAACTGAGCTTTTGAGCTAGAGGTTAAATCAAACGCAGAAAAGCAAAGACTCTAGCAGCGTAATGTAGGGCTAATGGTTTAAACGTGCTTTCAGACGAGCGACGACGTTCGTCTGAAAGGACGCTAATGGCTTCCGAGCCACAGGTTTCGTGTTCGACAGGTCAAAAATTTATGCGCATAAGTTGTTTGGTCTGTGTGCAATAATATGTATTGTATCAGCCGCACAACACGTAAGTCCATTGAGAATGGGAATAGATTGATTTGTTATTATAATATTATATTGTGATAGCAATTTGTGAGCTTCTTCATGATATTTTAGAAGGAGAACGACTACAAGAAAAAATCACAAGGTGGAGGTGATCCGGAGCCATCTGTATCGTCGATGCCAATTATATCAAATGAGGTACTAGCCTTTACAATATACCTATTCGAGATCGAATCAGAAATGAGGAGATCCTTAAATGAACTAAAGTGGATTAGCAAGATTAAGTAGCAATAGTCAGAGCATAGCACATAGAACTGGCGAAAGATGGC
The DNA here is from genome assembly GCA_947063395.1 of Hemistola chrysoprasaria. Lineage (NCBI taxonomy): Eukaryota > Metazoa > Arthropoda > Insecta > Lepidoptera > Geometridae > Hemistola > Hemistola chrysoprasaria. The sequence goes on along the minus strand of OX346737.1, from coordinate 5,266,123 downwards.
CGCTGGGGCTGTGAGGCTCTCGAATGGAGACCACGAACCGGCAACTACAGCAACCGGAGTTCCACCCAAATGGTGGTCCGGCGATCTAATAAGGACAGCAGGACCACGGTGAATGCAAGCCGTTTGCATGAACGATGGAACTGAAATGGACGGATGGAAATCTATGGAGGAGGCCTATGTCTACCAGTGGACATCCTACGGCTGAGATGACGAACAAAATATTGCATAAAATCAGTATGGCTTCACGACTTTGGGTTCGGGCTGACACATCATAATTCTGGTCTTGGAAGCTTCGGAGGGTTCACAGAATGCGATTGGAGTGTTTTGATAGATTGATTCACAAAATTAAAATGAAGTAATCATATAATATTAAAATACAGTCAGAGAACTAAAGTCTGCAGCTTAAGCGGTTTTTAAATTTAGGATAAAATTAAGCAACTAACAAAAACTCATCTTTGCCTATTCTCCTTGATGTAGCGAATTATGTGCCGTTACTATGCACTCGAGGATAAAACCACTATGACAATTTTTAAATATTCTTTCCAGTACCTCAAAGTATCAGTAGACAAGACAACAGGCCTGCTCCAGTCCATCCAGCACGTGGACGGCGCGAGGATTGACATCAAACAGAACTTCTTCTTTTATAGTCAGGGGAGACAGGCTCTGCAGTCCGGAGCTTACAGCTTCAGGCCTGATGGCCAGAGACCTGTGCCTGTGAGTTGTTTGTGGAAGTTTTTATGGGTTTCTTTATTGATTATAATATACAAGACTTCTGGTCTCGATGTGCCGTGGGGTTACCGGCTATAAAATAGTACCTCACTTGCAAAGGCACCCGCTTGCCAAGCGTGGCGAGTATTGGCAAAACCCCTCCTCATGAGGAGACCAATGTCAAGTGGATTTTCTACGGCTTAGATAAAGATCATGTCACACGTCTGGATACTAGGATTCAAAACAATATTTATCTGACAGAGAACTAGAGTAACCGACATAGTTAGCTCCAAGAATAAGCAAGCTGAAGGCCACTTCAGCTTGCTTATTTCGCACAATGTGACTAGACAATAGCCATATTGTCCAGTCACATTGTGCGTAAAACCGATAACTGTTCGGGTATATTGTATGAGTTCTGGAATGGAGACCGCGAGTAGGCAAATATTATAGTGTAGGACGTCCTGCGAAGGATGGCCGGTAGCAACTGGATGTGAAGAGCTGTGGACCGAACTCACTGGCGCAAATTAGGATAAATTGATAGGATTGATTCGCCGTGGAGTTACCAGCTTTAGAATAGTGCTCCACCCTCTCTACCCGTGGTTGCCGTAAGAGCCGGCTAAGGGTTAACAGATCCAGAGGAAACAGCAGCGTCCTCTGCAACAAACCATCGAACTGCGCTCGACAACCCGCCTGCCAAGCGTGTCGAGTATTGGCAAAACCCCTCTTTATGGGGGAGGCCTATGTTCAGTAGTGGATTACCAACGGCTGGGATGATGATGATGATGATGATAGGATTGATCGTATCGATACTCTTCTTTCACCAAGTTCTCAAGAAGAAAACCTTCCAGGTAACAGAACGAGTTCAATACAACATCATCCGCGGAACATTAGTAAAGGAGATCAGACAGAGATTCTCCGACTGGATCTCGCAAGTGATCAGGGTCTACCGGGGTGAGGAGATGGTGGAACTCGAGTGGGTCGTCGGCCCTGTTCCAATCGGGTAAGGAATTTATTTGATTGATTGCCTCGACTGTCAATCATGAGGCCCCGGGTTCGATCCCCAGGTCAGGCAAAGTGCTAATGGATTTTTCCATTAGGAATTATTTCAGTGACAGCTTGGAGTCTGGCACTGAATGGGAGATAAAAGATTGACAAAGGAGATTCATAAGGCGAGTTTGAACGGTCAAGTCAGCAGCGGTCAAAGAAAGGTCAGCTTATAAGTATTAACAGCCGACGAGCATGTATGAAATGAGAGTGGAAGCTAAATAGACTCAAAATATTATAGTCGACTTTCATCACATCTCACCAAAGGGGGAGTGAAGGATTCCACTAAGTCCCTCCAGTGGGGCGGCTTGGTGGGGCAGGGGGGAACAATCCAAAAAACGCCGACCCCTAGATATAATTATAATACAATGGACAATGTGTAACAAGGCACGGATAATGTCGAGATAGTTCCGGCCTACGCAACTAAACGTCGCTATTATTCCTGAATTGAGGTGACGAGATTGTCCGAGTTCCACACATACGTCTCGGACAATGTTCCAGATTATCAAGCTAATCCACCATATCAGCCTTCGTCTTTGCTTCCACTCATGTGGCATTCGAGTAGCTTCCACCTCATTGGGACCACGCGATGAAAACCCCTACTCTCTTAGGTACTCTTAGTTTGAATATAATGTCCATTATTATGTTATATTCATATAATATATTGTTAGTTGTATATATTTATTTGTATGTTATATACTATACTTAAATTATATACTTATGTATCTAGTTATATTTATTATTAAACTAAGTATATTAAGTATATAGTTGGTATTTGTGTGTGTACTAAGTTTTTTTTTTGTTGGTCTCATATAATATGTATAAAATATTATCCGTTAGTGTTAATTTTTAGTTTCCTGGTAGGTTATTTGTTTTTATACAAAATTGTCTTCAAACATTTTTCTTTGTCTGCACCCCACTCCATTTATGTAACATTTTCTCCAGTTTCCAGGATAACTGAATTATAATTATATATTAATGAATTATAAATAAATTCTATTCACAATACACTTTAACACACCTTATACCACGTCGTCTCATTTGACGCCCTGTTGGCGCCGTTACAAATGTTATTTCTATAACAGCGCCCATCGTGACAGGAATAGTCTTTACATGCACCATCCACATTTCAGATCGGATCTTGGAAAAGAAGTGGTCTCCATACTAAAAACCAATATCTCCAATGATGGCGAATTCTTCACGGATTCCAACGGACGCCAGATGATGAGGAGGACTTGCTGGAATGAAACCGCGAGTACGTATAGACAAGATGTTAATGCAATATCAATATCGGAAGAAAAATTTCACCCACAAGGGGGACTAGAACCCGCAGTCGAATTATGGTATTAAATTTAAAATTTTGAAAATCCAAGAGTTGGATCCCTCCATCTTGACACACACTTCCTTCTGCTTCCAGTCCAACAACAGAAGAAGCCAGTACCAGCTTGTTACTTCCCTGTAACATCCAGGATCTGCATCAACTCCCACAACAGCTCTGTGGCCTTGTGCGTCCTTACAGACAGGACTCAAGGGGGCACATCTTATGATGAGGGGGAAATCGAACTTATGGTAAGATTTATTGGCACATTACCATTGGGGCCGACAACTATCTAAGTGGCGCTAGTAGCAAAGTTACCAAAAGAGCAGCATATTAGTGGTGAAATTACAGGTTTGTAATAAATTTCTAGATTTTGTTGTGAGTTCTGTGCTAAATTGTAAAGAAACTGGAGGTCGCTAGTATCCTCGAAATTAGAAACTTAAAAATTGTGGCTAAAAGCGATAGGAGAGTAAAATTTAAAAAGAATAGGAGATAGAAACGATAGGATAGTAAAACTAAAGTACTTGTAGTGGTAGGCCTCTGTTGCAGGGGGCCGCCTGGGGAAGTACCACACCTTTGCCAGTTATTCATCCGCCAAGCAGTAATATGCAAACATTACTGTGTTCCGGTATGAAGGGCAATGTTACCAGCGAAATTACTGGGCATGATGAGATTCAGCAACTCATATCTCAGGGTGACAGGCGCAGTGCAGTGCCGCGCAGAATTTTTAATTTAAAAGCACTGGGTGGCACTGTGTTTGATATGGGCAATCATGATGCTTACCATCAGGCACCTGATTAGCTCGTCTTGTCACTCACTATCATAAAAAAAAAAAAAACTAAAACTATCATTTTGTTTAGGTGCACAGAAGATTGCTAACTGATGATGGGTTTGGTCTAGAAGAATCTCTGAATGAAGAAGCTCACGGAGTCGGTTTGGTTGTGAAAGGAACCCATAGGATCCTGTTTGGGAATTTCAAACCTGATGGTAAGCAACTTTCCTATTATTATTAATGTGCCCCCTGAACTAGGCTGACTGTCTCGGTGGCGTAGTGGGTGTAAACTCGACTACCGATCATGAGGTCCCGGGTTCGATCCCCAGGTCAGGCAAAGTTTTATTGGCTTTTTCCATTAGGATTTATCTCTATGACAGCCTGGATTTGGGACTGTGCTGGTGGATGGCAAAAGGCCCGCCCCCTATTACATGGAACCAATAACATACTGGCGAAATGTGGACCTGCTATGGGACTGAGTCCTGGGTTCACCTCTGCCTACTCCTTCGGGAAAAAGGCGTGAATCCTATCCACCTCCATGTGTCATTGTTTTCTTGTACAAACGAGGCTCTGGAAAACTACCTTTAACATCCTGGGGAATGGTCTAATTACCTAACTGATAGACCTTTTACCGACGCGGCACCACACACATTGACTCCCTCCTTGAGTCGTGCTCCTCGTCCATCAATAAGTCTCGTCCTCACGATGTACGCCATCTCGTCCTATCTCCGGCCACTCGAAGAGCATCGTAGACGGTGGAGTCGAGTGTGGTATGAATCTGATCAGATCAACGCGCCCTCGCAGCCTATCTCTTTCTACTTTGCCAGTCACCACAAGCTTTTTAATATATCTCCGTCTCTCCGAGAAGGACATGAGCAGCTATATCCGCTTTCATGCACGCTCAGCATAGAGGGCTGTCTGTAACACCTAAAACGCACAGATGTTCATTAAAGAGTCCATGATCTGTAATAACGCCTGTAACCGTTCTGAGCTGGGGGTTGCTCAGGTGAACTGCTGCTACTATTACGAATAAAAATATTATTATTGTCATAGACAATCTAAACCTCGCAGAGGTGATGTCGCAAGCAGCGAGAAGGTGGGAAATGGAACCGTGGCTATTTCTCACTTCTGGAGACAAAGTCAGCAGGAGGAAGTGGCAGAACGTTAGGAATAAGAGGGTAAGAATATGGGAGGCTAAAGAGAACTTGGATTGACTGTATGAAAGAGGACATACCCATGTTTGAGTGAGTGCAGATTATAAAAGATGATAGACTGGTATGGAAGATGACATTGGTGCCTGTAACACAGGTTTCCAAAAAATCCTACAACAGGCGCCAGTCTCCCACTCTAGTGAGGTATTTCATTTGCGTACCTAATAATCATAACATAATATACTGATAATAACCTATTACTGGAAATTTACAATATATGCAAAGAAAAATTAAAAATAAACACACAAAACACTATTTACAAAAGTCACTACCTACGCCATTTACATTTTATATACAAAACCTACTCATTAACTTAAATCTATTAAACCCTTGGAGGAAGGGTGGCCAGAATGCTGGTGGCACTGCTGTTGGATGCAGATGCTTATCCTCTGGGAAAAATACAGGCCAGCATTCTGGTCACCCGATGCCTCCACCCAGCGTTTAGCTAGCTCCACCTATTACTTATGTTACTTACATATTGTGAGAGAAAAATAATGTGCTGCCGAAAGTTTGTGAGGACGGATGGTTGGATGTTTGCTACTCTTTCACTCCAAAACTACTAGACCGATTGGGCTGAAATTTGGTATGTAGGTGGCTTACATCCTGGAATAACACATAGGGTACTTTTTCCCCGATATTCTTATGTCTACGCGGGTGAAACTGCGGGGCACAGCTAGTAAAAAATAAAAGATGATGACACTAATCACATATGACACTAATTTAATAAATTATTATCCAGTTCTCAGCTTTGCGCTTACATGGATTGCCAGCATACATCCATATTCTGACCCTGGAGCCATGGAAAGCGGGATCAGTGTTACTCAGACTGGAGAATGTTCTAGAATCTCATAAAGGTAAGCTTATTGCGATACTATTTTTACTGATTTTTACAATATAATATGATTTGAAACTATCTTAGTTGTAAACAAAAAAAAAACTTTTACGAGATAATTGCCATGATTCAATATTTTTTGAGTTTCCCGATATTTCGATGCAGTCGCATGCGCCATAATCACAAAAACTTTTCATGGGAAAAATATGCCAATTATTTTTGAACAGTTAATAATCCCATTCAACTTTGCACTTATTCAATTATACTTCTCACTAATCGCATCCCCTAATCCCATTCCACGTTTCGTACCACTTTCACTAATGTCGTTCCACTTCTCACGAATCGCTTTCCACTTCTCCTAAATCGCATGCGATTTTCACCAATTCCATTCCTCTTCTCACTAATCCCATTGCACTTTTCACTTAGGGTTGTGAAAAGCGGAATGGAATTGACGGATGTATGGATGGATGTTTGTTGCTCTCTCACACCAAAACTATACCAAGAGGGCTGAAATTCGGTATGTAGATAGTTTACAGATTAGACCCTGGAATAACACATAGGATCTCTTATCTCGATATTCCCACGGGAACGAAGACTACGTGGGGGAAACCGCGGGGCACAGCTGGTACATAACATTTATGTACGTAATCACAAAAACAAATGCAGTATAGCTTATGTCAGCGGTATATACAAATTTCCCTCGACTGCCTCGGTGGCGTAGAGGGCGCATGCTCGACTGCCAATCAAGAGGTCCCGGGTTCGATGCCCAGGTCAGGCATAGTGTTAAATATTGGATTTTTCCATTAGGAATTGTCTCAATAACTGCCTGGAGTCTGGAACTGTGCCCGGTAGATGGCAATAGGCTCGCCCCCTATTACATGGGACCAATAACATACTGGCGAAATGTGGGTGTATCTACAAGGGACTGAGTCCTGGGTACACCTCTGCCTACCCCTTCGGGAAAAAGGCGTGAATGTATATGTTATGTTATGTTATATACAAATTTGCCAATCAGCTGATCTTCTAAGTTCGTCGTCGTCTGTCGTCGTGTTACTCACTATCATAAAAAAAATCTTCTGAAAGTAGTCGGGTAGATGCTAAGTATTACTACCAAGATAGTGTTACAACTATAATAAAAAACCCATAGGTAATAAATAAATATCAAAACAGGTAACTTGAAGAATATAGAACCGCTAGAAGATACCAAGTCACACATCACGGTGGACTTGAGGAAGATCTTCCTACAGCACAAGATAAAGATGGTGCGGGAGACGACCCTCGCTGCCAACCAGTGGCTGGAGGACGCTAGGCAGATGGACTGGAGTACTAGGTGAAGTATTTACTAATTGGTTGTTGTTTGAACCAATTGTTTGCTTGAATCAGGACTGGGACACTCCGCATTTGAACAGTAGCTGGAGCGTTTGTCTTAAACTGATAATTAATTAAGCGCTGTGCAAACTGAATTGCACTTTATTGTATCAGATCTAGAGTCGCTATTTATTTAAATGATTATGAGGAGTGTCCCTTCTGTTCCTTAAGTATTCTGTGATTGAACTTTGGTTACTTGGATTTATGATTACTATTTTTTTGGGTACCGTGCCTCAAAAGGAAAAAATGAACCCCTATAGGATCACTTTGTTGTCCGTCTGTCTGTCCGTCTGACAAGACACTTATTTACGGGAACCCGTGAAAGTATCACGTTGTTATTGATATCAAATACTCAGGTCTGCGGTCCCTTGTGGCTGTAAAAAATCATACTTCTAAGTTAACGGTCTAAGCTGCATATAAGTTTTTCCTTACAACTTCGTCCCTATAACAACTGTTTTGTCATTGCAGCTGTCCAATCATACCAGTTGTCTAGTGAATCTGATTGTCTAGTCATACCTTCTGTCTAGTCATGCCTGCTGTTTATTTACACCGACTGTCCAGTCATAGAAGCTGTCTAGTCATACCTTCTTTCTAGTGATGCCTGCTCTCTAATAACATTTGCTGTCTAGTCTTACTTGCTATCTAGTCATATCTTTTGTCTAATCATACCTACTGTCCATGTACAGCGGCTGTCTAGTCATACCAGCTGTCTTGTCATACCTTCTGTCTAGACACGTAGCTATCTATTTACAGCGGCTGTCTAGTCATACCAGCTGTCTTGTCATACCTTTTGTGTAGTCACGTCGCTGTCTATTTACACCGGCTGTCTAGTCATACCAGCTGTCTACAACAATACCCCGTGACAGGAGTGTGCACATAATTTGTAATAATATGCCATAATATTTATAATGTTTAGATATGTTTACGATGGAGGTGATGATGGAATACTTCCAGAAGACGTCCCAGAATATGATGACTCTGGGAAGGTCAGGGATGAAAGACAGGATTCTGGTAATTTGCTTCTGGTTTATTTATTTACAAAGTATACCATTTTGATGAGTGTATTGATGTGTATATAATATTTCGTTTATTTTGCCATGTGTTTTTTGTGGGGTGCAAGATCGACTACTGATCATGAGTTCCTGATCCCGGGTTTGATTCCCAGGACAGGCAAAGTGATAATGGGATTGTAAATTAGGAATTATCTCAATAACTGCCTAGAGTCTAGAACCAATTACATGGAACCAATAACATACTGGCGAAATGTGGGGTGTACCTACTATGGGACTGAGTTCTAGGTACACCTCTGCTTACCCCTTCCCTTAGTCGCTTGCTCTACTGCCGATCGGTCCCAGGTCAATCCCCAAGTGAGAAAAAAAGCGTTATTGGATTTTTTCCATTAGAAATTATCTGAATAAATAGCATTAGTCTGGAACTGTGCCCGGTAGATGGAAATAGGCGCGCTCCCTATAACATGGGGCCTAAAATGATAACTGGCAAAGTGTGGGTACTCTCTATGTTACTCCTCTGCCTACCCCTTTGGGAAAAAGGTGTCATGTTATGTAATAGTGTATTTATTTTCAGCGCCTTATTCCGATGAAGAAACAGAGTTTTGGGTAAAACACAGACAGGCGGGCCGTCCGATCCGTCGCAGTGATAAACCTCTTTATAAAATGAATCTACAGAAAAGTTATTACCGACGGCGAAGATCATTAAACGATTCATTAAACATCAACGAGAACATCATTAACGACACAACCAACGATTTAAGTCTACTATTTGAAATTAAAGACTCTTTAGCAACTACTAAAAGAGTTGTAACGACAGAAAAGTATGGAAAAACAAACAAAAATGTACGAAGAAATAAAGGCCAAAAATCGTCAAATTTGAGATTTTGGAATGAACCAAAAACTATAAGAAGCAGACAAAATTGGCATCAAGATGAGGATAGATCATCGGAAGAAGATTTCTCGTCTAATTTAAAGAAAAGGCTTTCTAACAAGAAGATTGAAAGGAACTCTAAGAGGAAAAACGATGGTAATTATGACATTGGTTACAATAAATACATAAATTATAATGCCCCCGTGACAGGGAACATACTCTGTATGTAGAGAATGGTCTCGGGTATCGTAACTAAACTAATTCCATTAAATGTAGTGCTACGTTATTTAAAATTTATTAAAAAACGTCAATAAATTACTTCTATTCTCTTATAGATACAGTCTTTGACGATACAGAAGACGTCACAAAATCTATGTACGATATGTACTACAAACCACCACCAAGAAACCCATATAGAAGGAACAAGCACTTCCAAGAACATTTCAGAAGGAAGAAAATAAGAGAAGATAGCGAAGAGGATGAGATAAGAGAAGGACCTCGGGGGAATAGAAATGGAAGGAGATTGAATGAAGATATGCCTCACTTCAGATCTGATAGAACGACACGCAGAATGGATAAGAGACCTGGTCGAATGGAGCTGAGACGTGGATTAACTAAGAAACATGAAAGAAAGGAACGTTTCGAGGAAGTCTTGGAACCAGAGGATGATAATTTGACTTTAAATGGTATTTGTTTTTAGTGGAACTTGCTTTTTGACACTAATAATTAAACATTAAAAAGATTACCTCAACGAGGCGTTACTGTATGTATATATGTATGTATGTATTTAAAAGTAGGTAAACGAAATTTTAATAAAAAAAGGTAATACGAACGGCAAAGATCAATAATTACATACAAAACAAATGTCGTTTTTGACGCATTTCTTCAAAAGTTGTTGAAATGGTGCAATGCCGTTGTCCATTATTTATTGTCAAAGTTAGTTGTTGCAAGTATGCCGCGGCTGCGGCCGGCGAATCGCCGAAAGCGACTATGCCGTGTTAAAGATTTTAGGAATTTTTACTATGAACTTTTAGTACCTAATCCTACTTCCTACTAATATATTAAATGTAAAAGTTTGTGAGGATGGATGGATTGGTGGATGGATGTTTGTTACCCTTTCACGCCAAAACTACTGAACCGATTAAGCTGAAATTAGGTATATAGATATTTTGGACCCTGGGATAACATATAGAGTACTTTTTATCCCGATATTCCCACGGGAACGAAGACTACGCGGTTGAAACCGCGGGGCACAGATAGTATCAAATAAAACTTTCTTTACAGAAGACATATTATCACCGAAGATATTAAAGCGTCGTCGCGCCGATATGCCTAAGGATATCAAACGCCCAAATGATGATTATGATGATGAAGATGAAGACGAGGATGATGATGATGATGACAGAAGGAGAATTAGGAGAAAGCGGTAAGGAATCTTAATAATTGTTATAAGTATTTTTGGCAAATGTAAGGATTTATGGATTTAGTCTGTGGCGTTGTCGCTGTCAACAAGAATATTGACAGTAACAAGGTTACTGGTTTGATATTAGAAGTACTGAGAAATAATATACTCTATGGAATAGGGAGATAAGCAGAAATATGGCGGCAAATTAGTGATATGGAGTGAATTATGAGAAATATATAGTAAAAGGAGGTGTACAAGGCTTATTATAAGATTTAATAATTCTTACTTGTTACATATTATTATAATAATAATAATATAATATGGGACAACTTCCACACACGGTCACCTGGTCCCAAACTAGGCTAGAATGCTAGATGGGATGGGATGGGATAGAAAAATTTCGCCGATGACTAGTGCCTCCACGGTAGCTTAAGTGGTAGAGAGCCCACCTTGTGGATTCGAATCCCGCCAAAAATTTTTCTTCTCATTTCAGATTGTAAACCAAAATTATAATAATGTAAGGTCAACGTGGCCTTGAAACCAACAACTCCTTTATTAAAAAATTAATTTTTGTTTCTGTTTTCCATTCTCAGAAGTCTCCCAAAAGAAGAAGAAGAGCAAAACACTTCAAACGAAGACATTAATGTTGATTACATAGTGACGCTGCGTCCGACACAAATACGCACTTTTGTTATATGGTTTGATAATAGTAAGAAATCTTATAGTAATACTTGATTTTTTTTCCAAAAGCAAAATAATCTATAACCAGCCGCTAATTATTTAAATTATTTTAAGGATTTTTTTGAGGAGTGTCTCTTCTATCGCTTTAGTATTCTGTGGTTATAGGCCGTTGCAACGTAGAGAGAAAAACGGTCGTTGACCCCAGCTACTGTGGAACAGGGTAGAGTGAGAGGCGCTCTAACCTGTACGGAATACAAGGGCTGTTTCTTTAGAAAGTTTAAGTGATTAGTTTAATATTATTTTGCAGTCGAAGAGTTAAATAATTAACACTTCGCTGTAATGAAATATAAAATATTATGATAAATAAGTTGTCCCATATTTTATAAATATTAATTATTAATTATTTTTAAGTTACAATATATTATTGTACGCATCTTCGCCGTGTATGACAGTCTTTAACTTGGTTTTACTTAGTATTCTGTGGTTTTACACCAATAATTTGGAACACATTATGGAACTGTAACTCCAATACAAAAATCAGTCGAGAATCGGTCTCTGTCACAGAATAATTAATAGTAAGTACTAGCCTGGCGCTGCGCATGTGTGCGTGTGTAGTGTGCACTGAGTGGATGGTTTCATGCATAGCATGACAATGTTATTTGATATTTGTACAGACTTTAAGGACTTGCCTACTTTGCACAAATTTTTGTATTGTCAATTTTTTGCTAGTTACAAATCGCTGCTCCAATTTTGTTGGTTTCATATAAGACTTAATATGTACACTGTTATTTGACAGGTAGATGTAGCCCGTAGGTAGACTCAGTACTGTATATCTTCATTGACCTATTTGAATAAATCTTTTTGAGTTTGAGTTTACCCCCTTGAATATTACTACACCTTCTTATTACATATTGTAAATGATAAATAATAATTAATGAATATTAAAAGAATGTTAACCTAAAAAAAACCTTTTATTTCATACAATACTATAAAAATTATGAATAAAATTCCTAACGCAATTTAGGTTGATCGCCCACCATACCAGTGTTCCGTAGAATATTGTCCGAACCACTTTGTCTAGGATATACATTCTGGAACAAAAATACATAATACAGGTTATTCCAAGGAGGTTAGTCGTAAACAAAATTCGTAAAAAATTAGCAAAGTTTATTCAGAGCTGTGCACAGTATGATAGTCTAAATCTGAATGTGTCAATGCAGTAATTGACAACACCTATTTTTGTTGAACCAGGGAAATCTGCATATAGATACCCGGCCATGCGGGGACAGGGCCGGGTTATGTCAGGATGGGAAGTCCTTGAAGGGGATCTTCCTGCGGGATACCATGTGTCGGGGCTGCGGGCATGCCGATGCACTCATCCGCAGCCCGGACGGTGTTTGGTCCTCCGTAGAGGACCCTTTCGCGGGGGGCGAGGAGAAGCCTTCGCCCCCACATGTCAAGGTGGTCAAATTTATGTGGCGACACGCTACACCCGTGTTATGGGGGATAGAGGAGGGCGTGAAAGACTCTTCTCCGACGCCCTGGCCTCCGTGCGCGCATCGGGAGGTCGGTAGTGGCCTCCCGATCGCGCTCCGCGGTCTCCTTCTGCGACATAACAACCTCGCAGAATTCAACCGCGAGAGTTCGTGGAGACGATCCCTCGCTCTCAACCATGACTCGAACCATGGTTGCTAGCGAGAGTTCAGCCCCGATAACTGCGACGAGGGTACGACGCTCACTGACCCATGATGGGCACTCCTCTAGTGTGTGCTGCGCCATATCCACGTCGCAGTCTCTAATCGAAACCTTTCTTCCCCAACGGATATCGGTTTAGTGAGCAATGTGGCCTGCCCATTACTAAATATCCCATGTCTTTCCAAAATATAAGTATTTTGAACTATAATATAATTAGGAACCTAGAGAACTAGCGTCTTGTTCTGATTATTATTATTGAAGTCGGAAACATGCTCTGATTGTTAATGGTTTAGGTATTATGTTTGGATCGGGAAGGCGTGGATCGCAGAAGTCCCATGAAATAGGGGTGTGCCTATGGACATATATCTGGCACAAATCCAGACTCCAGCGCCGGTAGCACAGTGACCAGGGAAAACGTTATCCCTAGGGTTTAGAACGAGATAGCAGATATGAATTGTTCAGCCGCGAAAGAGAGAAAAAACTGGGAAAACTACTTATCCCCGTATAATGCTAGGCGGGGAGGCTTCAATTGAGAAATTTCTAATGGAAAATTACATTAACAAAATCCAATAGCAAAGGGATAATCTGCCTAATCATCTACCAAACATATATACATTTATATCTACCTTTTATAATGAGCTCTGGCTTTCGGAAGATCCTCCATTTTCTCCTTAAGTAAATATTTTTTTCCGCCTATAGCTGCATTGTAGAAGAAATCCCACTTCTCGATTTCCTCTATTTTGAAGTAGAAGTGTTTGTTGTCCTTCTCTTTTATACTCGACCTGAGCGAGAGGAGGTTTTTGTTGGTGAACGTCCATTGCTGTGTAACGTAATAGGTGAGAGCTTTATTTGCAATGTAGATCCTTCTTTGGAGTTTGATGAGCCTGTGGAAAACAAATAGGGGTTTTAATTAAAATCCGGGAGACTTAGGTTCAAATTTGTATGATTTTATTATATTGTATATAATTAATATTTATTATGTATATTAAGATATTTTATAGTATTACATAAATATAGGTATTATATTAAATTTAGTAGGTTGTATTATATTATGTATTATATTGTTATTAATTTAGTATTATCATTCTCTTTATGTATCTGTTTTATGTAACATGATATTTGTTACTAATATATAAGTAAAATGTCATATTATCCAGATATTAGGTATCTACTTATTGCACACCTCCGTCATTTAATGTTTTAACTCTCCTTTTCCATCCCCAGGTTGTCTGTAAGAGATTGCTTTATGCGATAAGACCGCCGGTTGTTTACCGTGATATATATTTTTAGTGTCGTTACTTCTAACCTTTTTATTTAATTTGGTATGCAATAATTATGGACTTTTCGCCTGGGTGCTACTCTAGGGCCGATTCAGACCGGAACGGCAGCGACCAATGCTGCCATTAGTGGATTTTCCACTAATACCGGTGGTTTGAACCCTCTTGTTAGTTGCGAATTGGCGAAATATTAAAACCATTGATATAAAGAAAAGACGAGATAGGGTACCTTCTCCTAGCGCTTATTCAATAATATTATAATGAACAACAAAGATAGAAAGACGTACCGAAATCCGAAATACGACCGCGACAACAATATTATTCGCTCGTACGACCTTACCTTAATGACGTATGTGGACCTAATGGGACTTCATTTGAGCTTGCCATTTTCGAGAAGCCAGCACCTCATCTCCCCTTTTCTTTATATCAATGCCTGTATCTTTGTTATGTACTTACATTGGTTTTCTTCCTGATATCCACAGAATAGTATCAACCAGAATAGCCGGCAGCAAATGAAATAATATTACCTGAAAATGAGAGTCACAATAAATCAAATAAGGAATTCAGCTATTTCAAGTTCAAGTAAATTCAAAACACATACATTCACGCCTTTTTCCCGAAGGGGTAGGCAGAGGTGTACTCAGGACTCAGTCCCATAGTAGATACACCCACATTTCGCCAGTATGTTATTGGTCCCATGTAATAGGGGGCGAGCCTATTGCCATCTACCGGGCACAGTTCCAGACTCCAGGCAGTAATTGAGATAATTCCTAATGGAAAAATCCAATATTTAACACCTTGCCTGACCTGGGGATGGAACCCGGGACCTCTTGATTGGCAGTCGAGCATGCGCCCTCTACGCCACCGAGGCAGTCAAAACACTTTTTTAATAACAGTTTTTGTCTGACCTGGGGATCTAAGCTGGGACGCTGCGAGTCAAGAGGACGCTGCTGCCCGGATCTGTTAACCCTTAGCCGGCTCTTACGGCAACCACGGGGAGAGAGGGTGGAGCACTATTCTAAAGCCGGTAACTCCTTATTGATACCACAATAATACAGAAAATAACAAAAATAAACCTTAAAACTAGTAAGAGTAACAACTGGCGGGCTTATCGCTCAGAGCGATCTCTTGCTCCACCACCTCTTGGCATCCACTACACGCCACCGAAGCACTCCTATAAGTACCTACCTTAATATAATGTATAGTAGGAGACGTGGTTAGATCCCCGCCGATAGGCCAAATGACGTTGTCCAGCGGCGTGTCTGTTGTTAGCTTCCTGCCCATATCCAGTACTTCGCCGTTTGTGACGTTATTCAGGCCGCCGGCGCAACAGTTGATTATTGGTACATCATCATGAACGTCTAACCTGCAAATAAGTTCACAATTTCATAATCTACAAGCTGAGCCCCGCGGTTCCACTCGCGTTGCCTTCGTGGGAATATCAGGATAAAAAGTACCCCATGTGTTATTCAACTATCTACATACTAAATTTCAGCCCAATCGGTTCAGTAGTTTTGGCGTGAAAAAGTAACAAACATCCATCCATCCATCTATCCTCACAATCTTTTTCATTTATAATATTAATACCTAAGAGTAGGATACTTACACCCGTATTCAAGACAATACTTATGTAAGGTACCTAAGCATACTGAATAACCCAAATAATTAGGTAACCCATTTAGTGGTAGGCCTCTTTTGCAGGGGGCCGCTTGGGGAAGTACCACACCTTTGCCAGTTATTCATCCGCCAAGCAGTAATATGCAAACATTACTGTGTTGCGGCCTGAAGGGCAATGTTACCAGCGAAATTACTGGGCATGACGAGTTTCAACAACTCATATCTCAGGGTGACAGGCGCAGTGCAGTGCTGCGCAGAATTTTGAATATTAAAACACTGGGTGGCACTGTGTCTGATATGGGCAATCATGATGCTTACCATCAGGCACCTGAATAGCTCGTCTTGTCACTCACTAGCATAAAAAAAGAATATATGTATATCAAAAAAACTAAAGGTACTTCACCTTCTAATTCCTCTAAACCAAGCGGCTGTTATCAAAGCTCTGATTGCAGTGTCAACCGGAATATAATCTGGTATCAAATCAGGATCCGAATACATACTCCTTAATATTCCTGAAAAAAAGAGCACAAAATTTTAGAATCAGAATCGTAACGCAAAATACACAGACCTGGGGATCGAACCCGGAACCTCATGATCGGTAGTCGAGCATGCGCCCACTACGCCACTAAGGCTGGGTTTTTTGATCACTGGTTAAGTGGACCAATGGTTAATTTTTTGACAAATAGTTAAAATTCGACAAAATTCGTTTTTTCATTACGGGTTTACTATTTTTTTTCCATTGGTTAGAAATTTAACTATAGTTAGTTTGACAAATGGTTAACTTAACCGAAACTAACGATAAAAAAACCGGCTCTTATTAGGCAGTCTGGCAGTCAGTAGCAGAATCAGAATTTCGTTTATTTTATTTGGGTTCTTTCACTGCTTTCACTTAGAATTTGTGTGTTCACTTCTTACACACTCACTTCTTCTGTTTTTGTTTTATTTTTATGATAATGAGTGACAAGACGAGCAAATCAGGTGCCTGATGGTAGGCATCATGATTACTATATCAGATAAAGTGCCACCCAGTGTTATAAATTTCAAAATTCTGCGCGGCACTACACGGCACTACAGTAATTTCGCTGGTAACATTGCCCTTCATAACGGAACACAGTAATGTTTGCACATTACTGCTTGGCGGATGAATAACTGGCAAAGGTGTGGTATTTCCCCAGGCGGGCCCCTGCTAAAGAGGTGTAGGTATAGGAACAGAGCGGTATAGTACTGTGTAGCGCAACGAACACTATGTAGCGTCCGTGGTCCAGCGGGAATATGCCCGGCTTTAAATCCGGAGGCCCTGGATCGAATTTCACCGTGTAGACTTTTTGCTTGGACGCTACTGTGTTTCGGATGTCTCGTTAAACTGTAGGTCCCTATAGTTTCCTATATGATATGTAGGGGGCAGTCGATAGCTCATGTCGGAGGCTGCGTAGGAATCTTGGCGACCTGAAACTATGACAATATGGGTTGTCCACATAATTCATATGAATTGACTCGAGCAGTGTAATTTGGGGTATCCGTTCTGTTAGAGTAATAAATCCAAATTATTATTATTTTTATTTAAACTGTTTTGAATCGTCTGCCATAATGACAGCAGTCCAAAAACACCTTCTTAATAGATATTATTAAAGAGATTACCTACCTTTACCACTAGCCACCATCAAACCAGCAGGTCCATTGAAATTTTCTATCCATCCTTTAACTGGTTCCTCATAACTTGATATTACTGAAAAAGATGATTATAGCTATATACAAAATTATATGTTCCTCGCGGTTTCACCCGAAGATTTAAGCTACCTTCCAAAGGAAACGGACTTGGAATCCATCAAATTTGGGCCCAGACTACCTTACACTGTCTATACGAGTACTTACTATATTGCCGGGTAGAGAATTTTATCACTATCACTATCTTATATATATATAAATCTTGTGTCACGATGTTTGTCCCGAATAAACTCCAAAACTACTGAACCGATTTCAATCAAATTTCACATGTACCCGTATTTTGGTCTAACTTACAGGATAGGATAGTTATCATCTCAATTATTCGCTTATGTCGTGAATGTAAACGAATAAAATGTATCAATTAATTGTTTCTTAAGCAAGTGTTTATTTACTGTTTAGTTTTATGAAGTCCTCATAGATGGCGGTGTACGTTGATTCATCGATAAAATTCTTCAATATTGTTTGACATCTAGGTTGCAAATACACCCAATAGATGGCGCTGTGTTCTGTTTCTTAGAATATAAATTCTATTACCTACTTTATTTCACGTTATATTTATTTATGCTCACGATATAACCGTATTATTTTAATGGTTTGTGACTGATATTTTTATAATTATACTGCGTATGTTACAATATTATTACCATTAATAACAAAAAAAAATTGTACCTACTATTTTTGTTAGAGAATTATTAGTCTTGGCGCCAAATTTTAATCAAAGTTTCAAGATCTGGCCATCAAATTCTATCGAGTCGCCATCTCTGGTTTGAATGTCCAAAGCTTTGGTATCTCATTCGTTCTCGAGACCTCCTCTGAGCGTAAACAAAGCTCCATCTCGAACCATCGAGACCCACTATTTCGGGAAATTCAAGGTTCAGGTATAAATACTGGCGCCGAGTGTCACCGCAGTTCAGTTCCTTTTTAAACGAGTGAATTAATACTAGGTATCTCCCGGAAAGTGATAGTCTCAGTAAAATCTCCACGCATTTTGAACAAGAATATGAATTTTTCAATTGAGTTCTCCAGTTTTATTTTAATTTTAGGTAATTCGATTTTACCGGAAGGGTTTTATTTCCTCAGTTGCGATTAGAGAAATAAAATATGGCGGTACGAAGTTCGCCGGGTCAGCTAGTATATTATAAAAACTTCGCATGTAGGTTTTTTTTGTTATCTAGACGTGTGCTGAAAAAGGATTTATAAAAATTCACCTTCTAAGGGGTCCAAAAAGGGCGTCAAGTTTTGGTATAAAACTGCCGTATTTCATAATTGCGAGATTTATTTCATATTTGCAGGAGTACAGGTACCCGTTCACGACCTACCTTTGCACCTCTCGCGCCCCTGTACCCCACAGGCGAGGATTCAATTAAGCGGTCTATCTATAACTTAGCTCTGAACATAGATACAGGAGTATTTATGATCTAGATTCTAGATGAATGATACCTTTGTTGAAGGAGGCCGAAAATTACTGAAATCGACTTCGATATTACAATTTCAGTACCGTGGAGTTACCGGCTTTAGAATAGTGCTCCACCCTCTCTACCCGTGGTTGCCGTAAGAGCTGGCTAAGGGTTAACAGATCCAGAGGACGGGCAGCAGCGTCCTCTCCAAAAAACCATCACGATAACCCGGCGAGTCCAGGCGAAAAGTCCACATTGTGAGATTCGATCCATGGACTCCGGATTTAGAGCGTGGCATATTCCCGCTGGAGCACGGACGCTACGTACTATTGTTTTTGTTAATGGGTGTATTATGGTCAAGTTATGCCCAACAGGGCGTTGTGTATAGATGATAATGACAAAAGCTCTTACCAATAGATGGTCTGAATATGACCACCGGCAGTTGACCTCGTTGCTCGTAAACTACATGTTCCGCTAACTGTTTCGTAAAAGTGTAAGTATTGGGCAGGACTCCTAGAATCCTAGAAACATTAATCACTACATATTATAAGACCCTAAATGACTCACTGACTGACATGTAACGCAGAGCCCAAACCACTGATCCTAGCACTTGGAATGTAGGTTGTTTTCGTTGTCTAGACGTGTGCTAAGAAATATTTTTTTTAAATTTCACATTCTAAGGGGTCCAAAAAGGGCGTCAAGGTTTTGGTCTCCATATTTAATTTTCTTTTTTGGTCATTTTCAACTCACATATTTCATAATCCCGACTGCCTCGGTGGCGTAGAGGGCACATGCTTGACTGCCAATCATGAGGTCCCGGGTTCGATCACCAGGTCAAGCAAAGTAATAAATATTGGATTTTTCCATTAGGAATTATCTCAATAACTGCCTGGAGTCTGGAACTGTGCCCGGTAGATGGCAATGGGCTAGCCCCCTATTACATGGGACCAATGACATACTGGCGAGATATGGGTGTATCTACTATGGGACTGAGTTCTGGGTACACCTCTGCCAACCCCTTTGGGAAAAAAGGCGTGAATGTATGTTTATATTTCATAATTGTTAGTTAGGGTAGATACCTAAATAGCTCTATTGTTTAGTTTTTTATCTATACTAATATTATAAGGACAAAATTGATTCTATGAAAAGGAGAATTTTACTTACTTTGCAAATTTACTCCTGTTAAAACGTTCACTATACCTATACTTTCTACTACCCGTGCGAAGCTGGGGCGGACCACTAGTATTTTATATATATAATATAATATTTAATATTCATCGTCATCATCCAGGCGTAGGAAGTCCACAGCTGGACATAGGCCTCGTCTATAAGGCCAAAACTCGCCACGCTTGACAGGCGGGTTGGCGAGCGCAGTTCGATGGTTTTCCTGCCCGTCCTCTGGATCTAATAACTCTTAGCGAGCTTTCAGACGAGCAACGCCAACGCGTGTATTCTACTGTTCTTTTTCATACAAACTAGCGCGAGACCATAGCGCCGCGATAGTGTTTCGTTGACGTTGACGTTACGCCGTCGTTCGTCTGAAACCTCGCCGACGTTTGTCTGAAAGCTCGCTAAAGGTATCAATTTCATTCAATTTCTTTATTGCATAATTCATGATATAATAATAGATGGTAGTACATAATCATGATACCCGTTTTGGCGTAGCAAGTTGTAAACGAATATTTTATGAAGACAGCCTCGTTGGCTTAGATCGTAGTAACTCTGCTTTCTGTGCCCCAGGCTCCGGGTTCGATCCCCGGCCAGGTCAAACATTTGTGTGCATGAACATGTCTGTTTGATCTGTGTCTGGGTGTTATAAACTTATATAAGTTTGTATATCAGTCATCTGGTTACCATAGTACAGGCTTCTAGCCTAGTTTGGGACCAGATGATCGTGTGTGGAAGTTGTCCCATATTATTATTATTATTAAGTATTAATAAAAAATAATAATAATAACAATTTCTTTGGTTATTAATTTATGAACGTGAAGCAGGTCACTTAGGTACTATCTATTAACTATATGTCATTATTGTTTTGTCTTACGTACTTAGGAGTCAGAACTTTGAGGGTATGGTCATCCACCTCCTCGACAATCTTGAGTATGTCTCTCCAGTCAGCATGAGCTGGGTACATGACTTCTTCCACTGGATTCCAGTTGGTGTTGGAGTATGATGTCGAGGTGTGGATGAAAGACTGGAAGTTGAACTCAAGATTACACACAAAATAGAGATACTTACACACAGTGCTTCGTTCCCGTTGTGATATACGGATATTGTCTCTCCACTTACTACGATCCTGACGCACGACTTCTTTACATTGTTAAAACACGTACCAAATTTCAGGCTAATTGGTTTAATAGTTTTGGCGTGAAAGAGTAACAAACATCCATCCATCCATCCATCCTCACAAACTTTCACATTTTTAATATTAGTAGGGTATAATGAGAAATAAGCTTACAGATAAATGTTTCATTTCCTTCGCCAACTCTACAACTTCCTTTGTACCTCTTAGATTCAATGTCGCAGCAAATTTAAGAGTGTCGTCAAATCTGTTAACATATTAAACGTCTTGTTATCATAATTAACATAACATAACATCACATCTGTAGTATTTGTAGTGGTAGGCCTCTTTTGCAGGGGGCCGCCTGGGGAAGTACCACACCTTTGCCAGTTATTCAACCGCCAAGCAGTAATGTGCAAACATTACTGTGTTCCGGTCTGAAGGACAATGTTACCAGCGAAATTACTGGACATGACGAGATTCAATAACTCATATCTCAGGGTGACAGGCGCAGTGCAGTGCGGCGCAGAATTTTGAACTTTAAAACACTGGGTGGCACTGTGTCTGATATGGGCAATCATGATGCTCACCATCAGGCACCTGATTTGCTCGTCTTGTCACTTACAATCATAAAAAAAAAACATTATAAAAAAATCTTTTTTTTAATTTTCTTACCTAACACTTGCAGCCACGTGAAAAATTACGTTCACGTTTTGGATCAACATCTCGCGATTTTCAGGAGAAATACCTGAAATTATTCGTTTAATTATAAACAATATTATACGACAATAGAGTAATCCTTACGACTCTGTTCCCGTGGGGATTTCAGGACTTTTTTTTATATCTTGTCAACATCATTATGAAAAAAATATGTTCAAAATTTCAGCTCTATAAACTTTGATATAAAGAAAAGGGTAGATAGGGTACGTTCTCTCAGCGTTTACTCAGCAACTGGCACGTACAATTTGCTCAGTGTGAAGTTTGCACAGTGACATATAATGAACAACAAAGATAAAAAGACGTACCTAAGACCTAAGTGCGACCTAAACAAAAATATTATTCGCTCGCTAATGGGACCTAATTTGAGCTTGCAATGTCTATAATAGGCAGGTATGTCCACTGTTAGGAGCGTACGCGGCCTTTTAGGAATTTGACACAATCACGAAAAATTAACTAAATCGATAGTAATAATAATATGGGACAACTTCCACCCACGATCATCTGGTCCCAAACTAACTTTCTCATTTATAAAAGGAGTATATAGGTAAAAATATAAAATAATCATAGATATTAGGTAGGCACGTACCTAAGCCGGCTTCCATAACATCTCCAGCGATTGCAGTCACTTTAGAACGAAACTCATCTGGCTTTTCCTCGCGAAGTCGGGTAAAACACTGAAACACAACATTTAAAAAAATTATAAGATTTCCTTACGCTAGTATGCTGGCATTTGGCACAGCCTGTGGATTTTCGAAGTGTTATGTTATACATACATTCACGCCTTTTTCCGGGGGTAGGCAGAGCTGTACCCAGGACTCAGTCCCATAGTAGATACACCCACATTTCGCCAGTATGTTATTGGTCCCATGTAATAGGGGGCGAGCCTATTGCCATCTACCGGGCACAGTTCCAGACTCCAGGCAGTTATTGAGATAATTCCTAATGGAAAAATCCAATATTTAACACTACCTGACCTGGGGATCGAACCCGGGACCTCTTTAATGGCAGTCGAGCATACGCCCACTACGCCACCGAGGCAGTCGAGGCCGTATGTTATAGAATAATAATAATATTACCATAATTTCGAATTTATAACATTTGTAGAATTTCTTACTTCAGATTTGTATAATTCAGTCAGTCTATCCTCTGGATCGATTCCTTTCTTGCATCTTAGTAGCAAATAGATTCTTTCAACATCACTACAGGAATACAATAGTTTTTCTATGAGAACTTTTCCCATAAAACCTGAACAAATAAATTTTTGTGTTAATATACCTGCAATAGTATATAATAGTGTTTATAATAATAATATGGGACAACTTCCACACACGGTCATCTGACTCAGTCTTATAACACCCAACCACAGATCAAACAAGACATGTTCATGCACACAAATGTTTGACCGGCCGGGGGTCATAGAGTCCGGTTATAGAGTGACTGAATGACCGGATTTAAGAAAGACGAAAGAAAAATAATTGATTCTCTGCCCACACACAAAATATTACTAGCTTGGCTTATCTATATATAAGCCAAGTCCCGGAAGAGGGTCGGTTGTCTGGAAGAAATCGCTTATTAGCGATAAGACCGCCGCTTGTACATTTAAGTTAGTTTCTGTATCCTGTAATGTTATTTTCTTTGTGTGTGGTGTACAATAAAGTATTATCTATCTATCTATCTATCTATATTCGGAGAGTAGGCAGCAGCGCTCTCCGTTTGTATAAGTATTCCAACTACTGCGATCACCAAGCCGCCTGCCAATAGTTAATGACGTTCTATGCTGAAAATAGGCCTCCCCATATAACGCCATAAACTATTCAAATGGGGGGATTTTGCCGTAATCAGCACGCTTGTTGTGCGGCTTGATGATCGCAGTAGTTGGAATACTTGGTGCCGGAAAGCGCTGCTTCCCACTCTCCGAATATGTCCCTCTGCCGGGTCTTCCATTGGATGAGACCTTTCTCATCCTGTGGCCCTATTCCATAGCCGGGAATCACACGGCCAATCTTGAACATTTATTTGATTTTAATTATCTTTAATGTGTCATGTATGTCGTACGTTATCACTATAAATTATAAAATCCTAAATGACTCACTGACTGACATGCAACGCACAGCCCAAACCACTGATCCTAGAGACTTGAAACTTGGAATGTAAGTTGTTTTCGTTGTCTGGACGTGTACTAGGAAAGGATTTTTGAGAATTCACATTCTAAGGGGTCCAAAAACCGCGTCAAAGTTTTAGTATAAAACTCCCATATTTCATGATTGCGAGCGGGCAAAGCCGCTGTTCTTACACCAATCTATATATAATTTCGTGTCATAGTGTTTGTTACCATGCTCCTCCGAATCGGCTGAACCAATTTTGATGAAATTTTATATTCACACTTGGTAGGTCTGAGAATAGTTTGTTATCTATTTTTAATCCCCCTAAGTGATAAGGGTGGCCCACCTCAAAATTTTTTTTTATTTTTGGACAGATTTTTTTTTATGATGAGGCATTAAAAAATACATACAACCCTAAATTTTCTCCCTTCTTCCGTCATCTCCTATTTTTTAATAGCGATATGTTTACAGCGCTCCATGCTTCTTCCACTCATACACGACATCCTCACGTACTTAAAATAATTTATTAATTTTTTCTACTAAAATAATCTCTAAAAAGGATTTATATGACAAAACAACGTTTGCCGGGGCAGCTAGTTATCTTATAAAAGCGTGTTAAATACATACCAGAACCTCCCGTAATGAAGACAAACTTCCCTCTAAAATATTCAGGTATTGTTACATTTGTGTCAACGTTTTTCTCGAAAAATCCCATTTTTCTTAACAAGATTTTTTAATAAATAAAAAACAGTAGTTAGTAACTGCAAATAAACTGAAACAAGTAATTTAAGCCGTATTAATATATTAATAAAAAATATGAAGTAAAAGTAGAGATTATGATTCAAACGTTCGTTCCCGTTATGGTATGCAGCTTGCTACCATCCTGACACACGACTGTCGCTTCTTACACTTTCATCACTTTCTACTAATATTACGAAAGTTTGTGAGGTTGGATGGATGGATGTTTGTTATTCTTTCACGTCAAAACTACTGAAATTCGGTCTTATGTAAATAAATAAATAAAAAAGTATTTATTGCCATATTCTACAAAACATAATCCTTTTAAACTAGCTTATATTAATTACTATACTTATATATATATACTTATATACTATACTTATATATATATATATATAATATGGCAATCGGGATATGCTCAGCGTTATGCTACGCAAGGAGATCTTGCGCAGCGCTGGTTTTCAGCATATCCCCGTTGCTCGATCTGAGATCTTAGTCGAGAGAAATTAAGAAAAAGAAACACAATCAGCAAACTACATACCGAATAACAACAAAATGTAGGTAGTTTTGACCTTAGAATCTAGAATAACACATAGGGTGCCTTTTAAACCCAATATTCCCACGGGAACGAAAACTACGCGGGTAAAACCGCGGAGCACAGCTTGTAGTATATAATAGACATCGTTCCCGTGGCAATATCGGGATAAGAAGTACCCTATGTGTTTGTAGTGGTAGGCCTCTTTTGCAGGGGGCCACCTGGGGAAGTATCACACCTTTGCCAGTTATTCATCCGCCAAGCAATAATGTGCAAACATTACTGTGTTCCGATATGAAGGGCAATGTTACCAGCGAAATTACTGGGCATGACGAGATTCAACATCTAATATCTCAGGGTGACAGGCGCAGTGCAGTGCCGCGTAGAATTTTGAATTTTAAAACACTGGGTGGCACTGTGTCTGATATGGGCAATCATGATGCTTATCATCAGGCACCTGATTTGCTCGTCTTGTCACTCAGCATCATAAAAAAAATTCCAGGGTCTAAACTATCTACATACCAAATTTCAGCCCAACCGGTTCAGTGGTTTTGGCGTGAAAGAGT
Organism: Hemistola chrysoprasaria; assembly: GCA_947063395.1. NCBI lineage: Eukaryota > Metazoa > Arthropoda > Insecta > Lepidoptera > Geometridae > Hemistola > Hemistola chrysoprasaria. The sequence continues at coordinate 5,240,250 of OX346737.1, read as the reverse complement.
AACAAACATCCATCCATCCTTACAAAGTTTTGACAAAATTTACAAAATTTAAAATCATGCTTACCTGCAGAATCGCATAGAAAACAATACAGCACTTTAACACTTCACTCGACTGACTAGCACAGTTCAAATGTTTTGAATATTGATGAATCAGTACCCCTAATGTTATGTGTGTCGGTGTTAAGGCGAAGGTAGGCATGTGACTTACAATTATAATACATATCTCTTTTATTTTTATTATAGAAGTTACGTTTATATTATGTTGTTGCTTATATAAAAGAAGAATTATTTTAGTTTGATAAAGTACCTTATTCATTTTTAGAATGTACGCAGTAGACCGGCTTATGTAAATTACTATACCTACCTTTAAGTTTAATGTTTAGTTGTGCATGCTGTGGCTCCCTATAATTGCGGGAACACATTTACTTAATTCCCTATAATATATAGTCATAAGAATATTGTATCTTTGTGTATCCTCCGTTGGGAGTCCTTAACAATAAATAAATAATACACTAGCTGTGCCTCGCGGTTTCACCTGCGTTGTGTTAGTCCAGGGTCTAAGTTATCTACATACCAAATTTTAGCTCAATCGCTTCAGTAGTTTTGGCGTGATGGAGTAACAAACATCCATACATCCTTACAAACTTTTATATTGACCCGTGGGATAATCAGGATAAAAACCACTCTGTGTTATTCTAGGGTTACTATACATACCGAAATTTCAGCCAAATCGGTTTAGTAGTTTTGGGGTGAAAGAGTAACAAACATCCATACATCCTACTATCCTACTAATCCTAATTAATATTATAAATACGCTCAGCGAGCTATGAAAAGTTTCGAGTTTCTCTGAGAGAGAAAAGCGAGTTTCTCTGAAAGATAGGATTCATAACGAGGTTATTCGACAGAGAACCAGAGTCGTCAACATCCGACCGTTTTAGCAGCCATAAACTTTTTTGTGCCAGACAACTATCTACGAACCGGGCGTCGAAGACATTTACTGTTCTCGGGACCTGTACTTCGCACTCGCCACGCTAACAACACGCCTACTTTGCGAACATTATCCGTCTTGAACGCGTTCACAAGCGAGCTCCAACATGTCGATATTTTTGATAATAGTATGCGTGCTATATCAGTTAATATTAGAGTTTATTTAAGTCATTTGTTACTAAGATATTTAGCGCGTTGGTATCTATACTGTAAGCTTTCTATCATTTTGTTATTAAATAAATACATAAATAAATAAAAACATAGCCCAATGAATAAGAATAGAATAGATAACTTTATTGGTATCATAATTAGTACAGAAAAAAGCAAGCAAACTATAATAAGCAAGCTGTATATTTTTTTTTTTTTTTTTTTTATGATAGTGAGTGACAAGACGAGCTCATCAGATGCCTGATGGTAAGCATCATGATTGCCCATATCAGACACAGTGCCACCCAGTATTTTAAAATTCAAAATTCTTCGCGGCACTGCACTGCGCCTATCACCCTGAGATATGAGTTGTTGAATCTCATCATGCCCAGTAATTTCGCTGGTAACATTGCCCTTCATACAGGAACACAGTAATGTTTGGACATTACTGCTTGGCGGATGAATAACTGGCAAAGGTGTGGTACTTCCCCAGGCGGCCCCCTGCAAAAGAGGCCTACCACTACAAAAATGCAAGCTGAAGTGGCAGTGGGCTGGTCACATTGCGCGCAGAAACTGATAACCGCTGGGGTAGAAGAGTTCTGGAGTGGAGACCGCGAGTAAGGTGGTTTTCAAAGAATAGGACGCCTTGCGACCAGGTGGAGTGACGACATGAAGGATAGCCGGTAGCAACTGGATGAGGAGCTGAGGATCGGGTTCAGTGGCGCAAATTAGGAGGCATATGTTTTTTTTTATGATAGTGAGTAACAAGACGAGCAAATCAGGTGCCTGATGGTAAGCATCATGATTGCCCATATCAGACGCAGTGCCACCCAGTGTTTTAATATTCTAAATTCTGCGCGGCACTGCCTGCGCTTTTCACCCTGAGATATGAGTTGTTGAATCTCATCATGCCCAGTAATTTCGCTGGTAACATTGCCCTTCATACCGGAACACAGTAATGTTGCACATTACTGCTTGGCGGATGAATAACTGGCAAAGGTGTGGTACTTCCCCAGGCAGCCCCCTGCAAAAGAAGCCTACCACTACAAAAAACGTATGTCCAGTAATGGACTAACACAGGCTGATGATGATGATGATAAACTTACACACGTCATGGGTCCGTATGTTTACAATAAGTTGCCGGACAGAGTTACTGATGCCCATAGTCTAAATAGCTTCAAGTCTCGATTAAAGCGCTGGCTAGTAGAGCAGACGTTTTATACTCGTAGTTACGATGAGTTTTTAAATTAAATACTGTATTAACTGAAATTACATTTATGTAATTATTATTATTATTATTATTGACATTACGGTTGTGTAATTAATAAGTTATATAAATATTGACACATAAATTGATTTTATATGAAATAAATGAACTATGAACTATGAACTATGATGATAATAAATGCAAAAGTTTGTGTGGATAAACAATGATGTTAAGTAAACAACCAAACATCACTGTTCATAATAACATGAAATCACAAAGAGATCACAAAGAGATCACTTTATTAAATTATTGCAATCGAATCGCATCGCCTTAACAATTATTCAGCATTTTACGCAGTCAACGTTAGTTGGTAGTCTGTTGAATTAATAATTAATTTCATTTGTATGCATTTTTTAACATAGTTCAACTACGAAATCTAAGCAATGATCGTTAATTATACAAGTTATTATTAACTATCACCGATTCAGTGTTATATTGAAATATATTTCCCACCGCGTCACACAAATTTGATTTTTATCGAAATAATCTAATCAACGAAAGGCTCAAAATAAATTTGTAAAACGTGCGAGCTCATAACTAAGAGATTCCTTCAGAAACATTTAAGCGTTAAATTTCTTTGCATTTAGGGTGCTTAGAGATAGAACAAGTCCCCGCGTCAGGACGTGAGTGGGGTGAGTGGTTTAAAATTCTCAGTTTTGTGTTTTTCAACAATATGTTAATATATATAACAATATAATTCTGTGTAACCACAGAATGTGTAACTCGCCTTTAAAATGGGGACTTTCAGTATGTTCTATCCCCAAGCACCACACATAAGTAAAGGCATAGAAGGAAGACGCTAAAGGTATCTTTGCGAACGCACGGTAGACTCATTACTGTTTATCTTCATTGACGTACAAAGGTGTCAGATTGTGACCTATTTGAATAAATCTTTTTGACTTTGACTTTGATTCTGAATCGTTTATTTACTCGCTCGCGCACTCTAGAATTCCTTTATTCACTAAATTAAATCACAAAGTCAAGAAAAATAACGTCTGCTTTTTTTACCTATACACTAATATTACTTGTTTATTAAACAAACCCTTTGCAGTGTATATCGTTGTCTTTTTTTATGAAAGAGGTTTTATTTCAGAGGTTTATTCGTTAAAAAATTTAACTGTTAATGTAATTATATGTTTTTGCTAAATAAATAAGCAGTTTATACCCTTGAAATAAAGATCATGCCAAAATTGTTACGCTATATTGGACTTGACAACAAAACTGTCATTATATAGACAATATTGTCAACTATTTTCTGATAATTATGTCAACTGCTGTTTGCTATTATTTATTACATTATTTATAATAAAATTGTTGTTTTTCTTTAAAATTATTTGAGGTTTTGTAGAAAATGGCGAAAAAGGATAAAAAAGGAAAGGTAAGTGATACAAAGAGGTGTAGTCACTGATATGAAGAAAAGGAGGTAAGGTACATTCTCCCAGCGCTTACTCAACAAATGGCACGTGCAATTTGCTCAGTGTGAAGTTTGCACAGTGACATATAATGAACAACAAAGTTATGAAGACGTACCTAAGACCGAAGTGCGACCGAGACAACAATATTATTCGCTCGTACGACCTTAATTTACTGACGTACGTGGACCTAATGGAACCTAATTTGATCTTGCCAATTTCGAGAAGCCAGTACCTCATCTCCCCTTTTCTTTATATCAATGCTCGGTTGCGTAATGTTCGCAAGCTATCGATGATGAAGTCCCGGGTTCAATCCCCAGGTCAGGTTATAATTGTTATTGGATTTTCCATTAGGATTTATCATTATTTTTATGAAAGTGAGTGACAAGACGAGCAAATCAGGTGCCTGATGGTAAGCATCATGATTGCCCATATCAGACACAGTGCCACCCAATGTTTTATAATTCAAACTTCTGTGCGGCACTGCACTGCGCCTGTCACCCTGAAATATTAGTTGTTGAAACTCGTCATGGCCAGTAATTTCGCTGGTAACATTGCCTTTCATTCCAGAACACAGTAATGTTTGCACATTACTGCTTGGCGGATGAATAACTGGCAAAGGTGTGGTACTTTCCCAGACGGCCCCCTTCTAAAGAGGCCTACCACTACAATCTTCCCTTTTCTTTATATCAATGCTCGGTGGCGTAGTGATCACAAGCGCTACTATCAATCATGAGGTACCGGGTTCAATCCCCAGGTCAGGTTAAAATTGTTATTGGATTTTCCATTAAGAATTACCTCAATGCCCACTTGGAATCGTGAACTGTGTTCAGTAGATGGCAATAGGCTCGTCCTCTATTACATGGGATTTGAAGCATAATTGGCAAAAAGTGGGTGTACCTACTAAGTTATAGTCCTGGGTACGCTTCCGCCTAGCCCTTTGGGAAAAAGGCGTGGCATACAGCATGAATGCTAGGTACGTGGGATAGAAAAATTTCAATGACTAGTTACCTACACGGTAGCTCAATTAGTAGAGTACCACCACGCGGTTTGGTGTGGGTTCAAGTCCCGCAGTTGGGTGAACTTTTTCTTCCTATACATATTTATAATGTATTTCAAGTGAATAGCGAATTAATCTACTAAAATCTAAAATATTAAGGAAGCCATGTTAATTTTATTAATGTTATAAAAAAAACTCTTTTTCAGAAGGCCGAGCCAGGTAATTTACTTCTCTGTTATTTCCGAAATATCCGTCTGAATATAATATCTATATTCCGAAAAGTAACGCCAAATCACAGAACAGATAATAATACTACGTATAGAATGGACACTGTCATCCGCCCACCAATCTGCCTTCCTCGCCCCGCGAGCGAGATTGAACCCTCCACGAGCCCCGCTTCTATGAGAAATCACCTCACGCACACTCTAGCACGTGTACAAAACTCCATGTGTCTGCTGTCTGTGTAGTAGGCAGTTATAGCGCGGCTTTTATATGGGAATTGAGTCGAGTCTGTTCTGTGACCCAAGTACCAGCTTAGACGCGCTAGATGCTTTACAGCGTAGAGATGTCAGATGGATGGCTTGATGCAACCCTTTTAATGATGGTGTTTTAGAGCCGGAGGTGGTGGAAGAGGTCCTGGTGGCCACCACCGAGCTGGAGCCAGAACCAGAAGAGGTCCAATATACAGATACCAGCTATACCAGCGCCTCTTTCGAATCACTACCTCCTGTCATTGAAGGTAAGTACTTCAAACCACTCAACGTTTGAATATATCCCTTGATGTAGCGTTTAGATAGAAATATTTTTTCACTGCTCTAGTGAGTGACAAGACGAGCAAATCAGGTGCCTGATGGTAAGCATCATGATTGCCCATATCAGACACAGTACCACCCAGTGTTTTAAAATTCAAAATTCTCCGCGGCACTGCACTGCGCCTGTCACCCTGAGATATTACTTGTTGAATCTCATCACACCCAGTAATTTCGCTGGTAACATTGCCCTTCAGACCGGAACACAATAATGTTTGCACATTACTGCTTGGCGGATGAATAACTGGCAAAGGTGTGGTACTTCCCCAGGCGGCCCCTTGCAAAAGAGGCCTACCACTACTATTTATGCATATCGGCGAGTGAGAACTCTTGGGCTCGACGCCAAACCGGTTTCGAGTCAACGGTGTTCAAGGGATTCTGTGAGTCAAGGGCTTCACGCAATAAGGTTCAATTTCATGTGATAGGACAAAAAGTAGGTATATTTTTATACCGAAACAGGTCTATTCCTCGAGAGTGATGTTTCTGTACGTTAATACATACATACAGTCACGCCTTGTTCCCGTTGGGGTAGGCAGAGACTATTTCTTTCCACTTGACGATCCTGACATACAACTTTCGCTTCTTCCACTTTCATCACATTCTTCATGCATGCTCGTCGGTTGTTGGTACTTTTGACCTGTCCTTTCCTTAAGATAACATCAACTTGTTCATGAAAGGTACGCCTAGGTCGACCCCTACCGACTTGACCATTCACACTAGCCTTATAAATCTCCTTTGTCAATCTACCTTCGTCCATCCTCTCCACATGTCCGAACCATCTAAGCAATCCTTTCTCTATCTTTGTCACTACATCTTCTACGTTAATAACTATTACTTATTCTGTACCTGAAGACCCGTTTAAGAAATTCACCCTGTGGCAGAAATATATAGGTCAGTGTTTAGTCGATCGACCTTAGTAACCAACGATATAGAACTTCGAGTGCGTGTGTGTAAAAAAACATAAAAATCTAAGCATTATGTTAACAACATTGGAAATCTGAAGGGTATGATAAAACTGACTTTTTATTAGATTCAGTTTTTACAGTTAAAACTTAAAGCAATTTGACTAATTTTGGCGCGGTGATTAGCTGAGAAATGTTTTTTTATAGTTTCAATGAATTTCTTGACTATAAAATATAATATGACATTTAATTTAATAATGTAATAAACTTTTTGACATATAACTTATTTTACGTATTAATCTAATTTAAATATTAGATAATATTATTATGATGTTATGTTATGTATTGTATTCATACATCTGAAAAAGATAGATTTCGCAAGACTTATTTTTATTATAATATCATCATGTACCTAACCTGAAATCGTTGAATAAAGTGTAGGGTTGATGTTATTTTGTGACGCGCATGCTACGGATTCTGTGAACGTTTTGGTGGTTTTATGGAAAGTATTAATGGCAACGTGTGATTTCACGGAGATCTATGGCATGTGCGAGGGCGCGATGGCAACACAGGGAGGTGGATGCCAGCGCGACAGAAAATTGTAGAGCGAGATTGAAGATGGTGGGCTTGGAATAAATCATGTAAAATATGCTGAAGTGTTCGAGTATTATTTAATGGAAAAGGCATGCTTACAAAAGATAAAATGAAAAAAACATACATACATTCACGCCTTTTTCCCGAAGGGGTAGGCAGAGGTGTGCCCAGGACTCAGTTCCATAGTAGGTACACCCACATTTCGCCAGTATGTTAGTGGTCCCATGTAATAGGGGGCGAGCCTATTGCCATCTACCGGGCACAGATAATCTGAATCTAATCTGATGAAAAATTTCTTAGTTGTACCAAAGAATATTGAATTTTATTTTTTTATTTTATTTTAACACAAATATTAATTTAATTTTTTGAACGTCTAGATACTTACATTAGTTTAATAATTATTTATTGTATAATTTTATTTTTAACAATTAATTTGTGATGTTTAATGACAATTTTAATTATTTTATTTTATGACCATAAACCTGCCCAAATTATTTGATTATATGTTAATAAAATTTTTAATGTATATCCCGTGGAATTATCGGGATACCATGTAGGTACTCCGTGTGTTATTCCAGGGTCTAAGCTATCTACATGTCAAATTTCAGCTCAATCGGTTCACTAGTTTTAGCGTGTAAACGGGACAAAACAGTTCTAACGGTGTTTTTCTTGTGCCATCTAGATGGCGCTGGAGTCGGGTTAGAACTCGCTAGCGTTTTACCTGTTCAAACGTAAATTTTTAACCTTGTATTGAGATTTGAGATTAATAATATTAGTAGGATATTAACCAATGTTTCTTTTATTTTAGAAGTAAAACTAAAAACAAAAAAGAAGCCGGACAAAAAGGGCAAGAAGACAGACGTAAGCGAAATATTATTAACTAATTAGTTATATTTTTTTTGCATACACGTTTAATTTGGATGACAATGCATGGTTTACTGAGTGACGTCATTCTAAATCGAACGGTGTTATGAATATGGCGGACGTTCCAAGATGGCGGACTCGTTATTTTTGTGCACGCTCATCAAATGACTAATGCAGACCCATACAATCGCCTGCGCGCAATAGCCTTCCACTACTACGAAGAAAACATAGCGTGTGTACACATGTCAAATGTGTGCGTAAGTACGGGCGTTAAGGCTGAAACCCACCGCCACGCACTGAGAGACTACGCACGTGCTTCGCTTTGAAATAAAATGTTAGTAATTGTGTATTGCAACCAACGGACATGCTACCCATGAATTGACGTCACCGGTACACGCGTGCCTTGCTCGAATATGGCGCTCACGTAGCTCAACGCTCTCAACGCCACGCACGCTGTGTACGCGGTACATGGATGCGTGTATAGCGCGTCCTGCAGTAGAAACGTAGACCCACGTTGTCAAACAAATGAACCCACGCAGCTAAAATGCGCCGCGTGCCCGTGTACAGCATGCATAGCGGTGGGTTTCAGCCTTTACTGCCCCGTTGACTGCCTACTGCAGGTCGCAGGCGGGAGGAGATGAGTGTCGCTTCTATTTGTAATAATAGTTAGTATTATTTGATTTAGGTATCAATTGAAAGGTTTTTCTGAGAACTTGGAGGCTTGTTTTTTTTTTTAAAGTTTAATTATTTATTGAGACTAAGTTTAATTCTAGGTAATTGAAGTTTCCAAAAAAACCAGCAGTGAGATGTTCCAATGGTCCGAAGATTCGTTACCTGTCGGTTAATATCTTTTAATTATGTATTTATTACTGCCTTGAATTATAATAAATTATGTCTATAACCTATAGCTGTGTTCCGCGGTTTCACCCGCGTAGTCTTCGTTCCCGTGGGAATATCGGAATAAAAAGTACCCTATGTGTTATTCCAGGGTCTAAACATAAACATACATTCACGCCTTTTTCCCGAAGGGGTAGGCAGAGGTGTACCCAGGACACAGTCCCATAGTAGATACACCCACATTTCGCCAGTATGTTATTGGTCCCATGTAATAGGGGGCGAGCCTATTGCCATCTACCGGGCACAGTTCCAGACTCCAGGCAATTATTGAGATAATTCCTAATGGAAAAATCCAATATTTAACACTTTGCCTGACCTGGGGATCGAACCCGGGACCTCTTGATTGGCAGTCGAGCGTGTGCCCTCTACGCCACCGAGGCAGTCTATCAGTCAGTTATTCCAGGGTCTAAACTATTTATATACAATTTCAGCCCAATCGGTTTGGTATTTTTGGCGTAAAAGAGTAACAAATATCCATCCATCCATCTTCGCAAACTTTCGCATTTATAATATTAGTAGGAAGTAGTTTTTGACTTTGACTTTGATAGTAGGATTCATTCGTATGCCAAAATTATTAAGTTTCTCCAATAAATAATGAAATATAATTAAATATTAAAAATTAAATATTTCACAGAGGAAGAACAGAAGGTGGAAGAAGAGCAAAAAATCGTAAAACACAAACCTAAAGGGAGAGGTAAAAAGAAGCCAGAGCTTGAGATTCCTAATTTTGAAAAGGTAATGGAGTTTTAAGTTTTCAAAATAATAGATGTTTATGTTGTACCGGGGTACAACCGGGGTACGAAACCACGGGTGGTTTCGTACGCTAAAATTAATACCCTATAATGTCTTATTTTAAAGTTAAACGGGTGACGTCATACAAAATGAAAATACATAGATATGAAGAAATAGGGAATTGTTCACTCAATTGTTTGTGGCTGGCTCTGGATCTGGCCTTTATTTGCGCGAAAACATATTTTGTTAAAGAAAACCGTATGTTTATTTGTTATTAAAAAAAACATTAACATAACCCAAACAGTTAGTTCAGCAGTGGACGTCTTCCGGCTGATGATGATGATGATGCATTCGTCAAATGACGCGGCTTACTGCCCTGTGGCGGACGTATGAACAATGTAGTCTTATATCTACTTAATAATAATAAGTTTATTGCCACAAAAGATATGTATATAGCTTACGTACTAATCCACTATATAATACTATATTATATGACCTATATATACTATATTTGTTATTTATAAATGCTACTCATATTATATAACAGACTAATCCTTCGGCTACAATGGAGTCCACTAGCTCCCACACTAGGATACCCTCTGTCCTGGGTGCTAGACTCTCACACACTCTTCCCTATAGGGGCCATTATAAAATATTGAAGTGCGTACGAGCAGTATTATACATAATGACAACTAAATATAAAGTTTTATGTTAAGAAAGAAAAACAAATTGTAATCTTCTTAAAACTATTACCGTAAGACTAACTAACTAGATATTAACAATATAAAAATAACTTGAATAAATACATCTTAAAAGAAGGGAAAAAAACAATTAACTAAAATGTTTTATATATTTTATAAAATTATATAATAACGGAATCTTATTAAATCTTATATAATAAGATTCCATTCGCACCCTCAGTGATACGGAACCCACAAAACTTTTCAATAAAAATTCAGTATTTACGTGTCATAAATAATAATATGTAGTGAATCCTCCCTTTAATGCCACTTTTTTCCTGTCCTATACCCATCCCGTTCTACTTTGACATGAGAAGGAGACAAAAAATATGATACACGAATAAAGCAGGTTTCATATTACGTTTTGTCACGAAAAACTTGCGACTTGCATATTTTTCAGTGGTGTTTTTATTTTATACGATTGAATTGTTTTCGACAGACGTTTGCTTTCTGTGATTGTGATATTTCATGTTCATTAAATTTTTATAGGAAGTTATAAAAAATGTTAAATAAAACATTTTTTATTTATTACGTTTTATTTATTCATTAATTACGTTAACTTTTACATTGCTATTTAATTAATGTAAACATACCATAAAATATTTTTAAAATTAATTTAACATAATTTAATAAAATGAAGTTATAAAATAAGTTGTCTAAAATTAAATGAAAAAGAATTAAAAAGAATGTTAAAAAAATAAGGTTTTAAAAAAATTAAAGTTACATTCTATCCTGAAAATTAAATTAGTTAAAACTGTCTAATATGAATAAAAAGTGTCTGATCAAAATAGTTTTCAATCAAAAATTATAGTCTTCAATAACAAATAACTGTATATAAAAGAAAAGCTGTCTATAATCAAAAATAAGAAAACATGGATAACGAGAAACGTTATGTTCTTGCCCATTACGAACAGCCGAAGAACTGGAAGACTATGAGGAAGAACGAGAGGGAAGCCTGGATGGCTGCCAGGATCGAAGAGTGGAAGGCCGAGTTGGAGGCGGAGAAGTTAGTTGGTCCTTTCCTTTTCCATAATCCAGATAACCCTGAAACTATTTGTCAACTCCAATATCAAAAATATATATCTTTTCTTTTTTTCGTCTTTTATGGACCCACACGAATGTATTGCCAGTGTCAAGTTATATAAATTTTCAAGTTAATATGGTATATTAGTCATCCAATCAGGGCAAGCCCTGTCAAGTCCAAATATATATCTATTATGTGAATAATCTGTGATATACAGACAGAAAAAGTAATATTATTATAGTCTACCAAATCTAGATCAAGAAGGAGATATGAGGGAGTATTGGCGGGAAGCCGAAGAGTACAGTTTGGCTCCCGTATCTTTATCAATTACCGGTGCATTTTCGAGTGTTTTGTTGAGTGTTTTCGAAGATACACAAGTCTCTTGGCGAGTGATGCGAGAGTTGAAATGTGATTTTTCGTGTTCTCACCAAAATTCGGGCAGCTCCTTGTAAAGACCACCACTTTACTAGAGCTGTGACTGGGCTTGCCTTGCTTGTGTGAGTCCATGAATGTCCCGTGTAAGCAGACTATAATTACAAAACTTGACACTGGCAATACATTCGTGTGGGTCCATAAAAGAAGAAAAAAAAAAGGAGACATGTGCAGAATGTGTCACTAAAAAAAAAGATCTCTGTGAAGTATATCCTTAATTTAGTTCAGTAGTTCAATTAGTTCAGTGTCAGAAAAGAGAGTTTTTGTTTAATAATAATAATAACAAAAATAAACATTTGATTTTGATGAATAATTTGAACTATAAATTAAATATAATGCGAGTAAGTGTTGTCTTTCTTTTAGACAAGCAATCCTGGCGGGTGCGAAAGAGAAGAGACTAGCTCTCGCCCGGGAGCGGGCAGAGCTGATGACCAAGGACAACGCTGAGCAGGAGATCCGAAGGGATATCCTGCAGAAAACTGTCAACCTATTTGAAAGTAACTAACTTCTTAAGAGCAGGAAACAATACTATACATATTCTAAAATTTTATTGTACCTCATGCAAACCATTTGCAGAGGGCTGCCTGGGGAAGTACCACAACTTTGTCAGTTATTCATCCGCCGAGCAATCAATGTGAAAACATTACTGTGTTCCGGTCTGAACACAGTAATGTTTGCAGTAATGAATGTTACCAGCGAAATTACTGGGCTTGACGAGTTTCAACATCTAATATCTCAGGGTGACAGGCGCAGTGCAGTGCCGCGCAGAATTTAGAATTTTAAAACACTGGGTGGCACTGTGCCTGATATGGGCAATCATGATGCTTACCATCAGGCACCTGATTTGGACTCACTATCATAAGAAAGACCACTAATTATGTAAAAAAGGGAGTTTTTAACATGTGACAGGCAATACTTGGGTAAATAGTACTTACCAGGCCTGGGACACTCCGCATTAGAAGTATGAAGCCACAAGTAGCTGGGGCGCCCGACAAGACAGTACAATTTCTATGGACTAGCAGAGAGAACAGACTATGCGACCTGAATTGCACTTTATTGCGTCGGAGCTAGAGTCGCTATTTATTAAAATAATTTTGAGGAGTGTCCAATCTGTCCCTTTATTATTCTGTGGTTCTAGGTAATTATAGTATTTAACATAAAATCCGAATAAAGGTAAAAGGTATATTATAGGATGATTATTTGATAAAAATTTCCAATTTCACTCCTATTACAGAATTTGAAAGCCAGAAGAAGAAATACTTGAGAAAGAAACAGCTGGACGCAGAAGTAAGTGTGTGATGATATTATGATGTACCAGCTGTGCCCCGCGGTTTCACCCGCGTAGTCTTCGTTCCCGTGGGAATATCGGGATAATAAAACAAAAGACATAGGATGCATATATTTTTTAGAAAACTCCCAATAACACCAATCCAATGTTTTAAGGGTTATACCCTATCCTACTAATATTAGATATGCGAGTTTGTGAGGATGGATGGATATTTGTAACCCTTTCACGCCAAAACTACTAAGCCGATTCGGCTGAAATTTGGTATGTAGATAGTTTAGATCCTGAAATAACACATAGGGTACTTATTATCCCGATAATCATTCCCACGGGAACGAAAAACACGCGGGTGAAATCGCGGGGCACAGCTATAACGTACATTGATTATGTTCAAACTGTTTCTCCCTGACATGTGAAAAGATTCTTCCAATTTCATACATAATTTTTCACAGTGGCAACAATACCTCCAATGCGACGGCCTGCCGGACCCGAGGGTGGTAACACAGATGAACACATACCTACACTTGTGGCAAATGCAGATGACGTGCGACGATAACGAACTCGAAAAAAAATGTATCGAAGCGCTTCCCGTAAGTGGAAACTATTCTTTTTTTTTTTTCTTTCATGGACCCACATGAATGTATTGCCAGTGTCAAGTTTTGTATTTATAAACCTGCTTATATGGGAAATTTATGGACTCACACGTTAGTGTATTTGCCAGTGTCAAGTTATATAAAATTTCAAGTTATTATGGTCTTTTAGTCAATTCGAGTCAGGGCAAACCCAGTCAAGTCACAGCTCTAGTAAAGTGGTGGTCTTTACAAGAAGCTGCCGGAATTTTGGTGAGAACACGTAAAGTCACATTTCAACTCTCGCATCACTTTCCAAGAGACTTGTGTATCTTCGAAAACACTCAAAATGTAATATTCCACCATTATTCATGATAAACACTCGAAAATGCACCGATAATTGATAAAGATACGGAAGCCAAACTGTACTCTTCGGTTTCCCCCCAAAACGCAACTATTCTTATTCATTTGTCATTTATTTTTTCTTTGAATACGACTATAGTGTTACGAAATAGTGTAGTAATTCTTAAGGGGTGCATCTACCAGTGAAACCGAATAACTATCAAAAGAAAGAATTTTGAAATTCGCAAAAATGTAGACTTTCCATACAAAATACAAAAATTGGTTGTCTGTAAAGTCGGTTTACTGACGATAGTTGAACGTGACAACGTCTTAAGAAAATACTGATGGAATGGTAGCATTTTTCAAAAGAAAATTTTAATTTCATATGTTTCACTTTTCACTGCACTTGATACTCGATCAAAACATGTAAATGTACTATAGTATAGCAGCTGTCCACGCAGACGCATCGCTCACTCAAGTAGGAGAGAGACGGATGTCGCTCGTTCCGCGCTCTCGCTTTCACTTCAAGCCTTACAGCGAGCGCCTCAGAGCGAGGTAACGCCTCATGAGTCATGTTTTTTCGTGCGTGCAGCCGGCTCTATCGAATTATAAGACGTTGTCACGTCAAAAAATGATCTCCCTGCTTCTGTCTTCCCGTTGAGCTACAATATGGGGTTCTTCAAAAGGAGAGTGAACAGAGTGTTGCCAGTTGCAGGTATCCATAGGCGGCGGTAACCGCTCACCATCAGGAAGCCTGTCTGCTTTGGCATAAAAAAATTGGATCAGCTGACTGGCAAATGTGTATGGCAAGTCGAAAGGAGTTGTCGGTTTCTGGGCCACGACGAAATTACATTATAATTTTGATTTTATTTGATAGGCTTAATAATAAGACTCAGAACTGTATTTTTTAGTATCGCCATTAGGTAATTATTATGAATTGAGCAAATGTTCTACTAAAATTAAAACGTGCGTCGCCATTAAGAGTCGCCATTAAAAAGACAGCCTCGTTGGCTCAGATGGTATTAACTCTGCTTTCTGAGCCGCAGGCCCCGCGTTCGATCCCCGGCCAGATCAAACATTTGTGTGCATGAACATGTCTGTTTGATCTGTGTCTGGATATTATAAGCTTATATAATATCAGTATATCAGTTATCTGGTTACCATAGTACAGGCTCTGCCTAGTTTGTGTGTGGAAGTTGTCCCGTTAGCTATTATTATTATAATATGAAATTGTTATGTTACAGATGCTCGAAATGCTGGAGGAATTTGTGGCCAACTCTCGAAACTATACCAAGCTTCAAGCGGAAGGTTATAATGAGGTATAACCTTATTTCAAGCTTGTTTTAACAATTATAACTTATTATCTAATGTGTGGTTTCCGGCAGAATAATAGGACCTTCCCTTTCTTATGCGGTGGCAGCCGTGAGACCCGGCAGAGTGACATATTCGGAGAGTGTGCAGCAGCGCTCTCCGGCACCAAGTATTCCAACTGCTGCGGTCACCAAGCCGCACAAGCGTGGTGATTACAGCAAATACCCCTATATGAATATGAAAAAAATAATACGGTTTTCTTTGGCGCAAATAATGGCCAGATTAAAAGCCCACCACAAACAATTTGGGAAATTGCTCTTTCTTTCTCCACATTTCAGAAATTCCATTTTATATGGACCAACAATCGCAAATTAAAACGTTATATTTATCAATGCTTTGCTGCTATCCGTGCTAATAGGTCACAATTTTTTTTTATGATGGTGAGTGACAAGACGAGCAAATCCGGTGCCTGATGGTGAGCATCATGATTGCCCATATCAGACACAGTGCCACCCAGTGTTTTAAAATTCAAAATTCTGCGCAGCACTGCACTGCACCCTGAGGGGTGACAGGCTCAGTGCTAACTAATATCTCAATATTAGTTGTTGAAACTCGTTAAGCTCAGTAAATTCGCTGGTAACATTGCCATTCAGACCGGAACACAGTAATGTTTGCACATTACTGCTTGGCGGATGAATAACTGGCAAAGGTGTGGTACTTCCCCAGGGGGCCCCCTGCAAAAGAGGCCTACCACTACAAAAACATTTTGTATACAGGTGCGCTTAGGTCTTCGAGCACAACTATCAGCAACAATACAAATGGCGTCATACGCGTTACTCCGAGATTTGGAGCACAGGCTTACATGGGAGAGCATTAAGTTGGCGACGTATCAGAGGGAGTTCAAAGGGTTGAGGTTGAATATATGGGTGGCTGTAAGACTGCCGAGGAGGAAGGTGAAGCCTGTGGAACCAGAACCGTGAGTTACTGGCAACTACAACTATATAATAATATTTTTATAGACTTAGCGATCTATTCGCTTGGAATACAACATTATATTTAGCAAACTCAACTGCCTCGGTGGCGTAGAGGGCGTAAGCTCGACTGCCAATCAAGAGGTCCCGGGTTCGATCCCCAGGTCAGGCAGTGTTAAATATTGGATTTTTCCATTAGGAATTATCTCAATAACTGCCTGGAGTCTGGAACTGTGCCCGGTAGATGGCAATAGGCTCGCCCCCTATTACATGGGACCAATAACATACTGGCGAAATGTGGGTGTATCTACTATGGGACTGAGTCCTGGGTACACCTCTGCTTACCCCTTCGGGAAAAAGGCGTGAATTTATGTTATGTTGTTATCTCAAATCTCAATATTATTTTAGTGAGCCAGTTGAACTGGAATTTCCAGCGATGAAAGTCGGAGTGAAACTGCCCAAAATAATAGATGGCAGTTCAGTGTGCGTGCGCGCCGCTCGCTCGCTGATCGATCTGCTGAGTGAGAGCTCCAGGAGTTACGCTCTCAAAGCTGAATTAGATGACAGATATGTTGGTAAGACAGTTTTTTTTTTCTATGTTTTTATTAAATGCTTTCAGAGCGCTGTTGGGACTGCCGCGTCTCTGATGCGCCGGATGCGAGGCAGATCCAACACCTGTTTGAAGCTGGTCGCAGACAGGGTGGGGCTGGATACGCCTCGTCATCATCAGCCGGAAGACGTCCACTGATGAACATAGGTCTCCCCCATAGAACGCCATAAACTATAGATATGGACACATGTAGGTGATCGCAGCAGTTGCAATACTTGGTGCCAGAAACCGCTGTTGCCCGCTCTCCGAATATGTCCCGCTGCCGGGTCTCACGGCTCCCACGGGATGAGAAAGGGGAGGCCTTAAATGGAATAAAATAGAATAGCGGTAGTGCCCCTGCCTTCTGAGCCGCAGGTTCTATCCCCGGCCAGGTCAAACATTTGTGCGCATGAGCATGTCGGTTTGATCAGAGTTTACCGTTTGACCAGAGTTTATTAGGGAAACACCTAGTCTTATAACTTTTAAGATAAAATTGAAAAACTGGCTCGTCGAGAAATCGTTTTACACTATTGAAGAATTTATGAAATGTTAATTTTGAATTATATAGGTACACATATTATGAATCTAATTATTTAATGCAATTATTACAATAAAAATGAATTTATTTTTAAATTTAATTTTTTGAAATTGACTTATAATTGACAAATTATCAATAAATGGTTTATCTGTTATCTGATCTGTCCCTGTGTGTTATGAGCATATATAAGTATGTATATCTGTCATCTGGTTACCATAGTACAGGCTTCTAGCCTAGTTTGGGACCAGAAGACCGTTTGTGGAAGTTGTCCCATATTATTATTATGTCACTCGTAAACACGGGATATAACCGGTCTTTTGATAGGCGTGCACGGAGACCATTTTTTTTAGTCCAACGTGCAGAGGCCCCTTTGAGCTTTTAAACTAAAGGTAATGTATAGCACCTATCGGGGTCCGTCTCTGAAATATTATTATTATTATTATATTAATAATATAAGATTTGACAGGTTTTTTAAATGATATTTATGTAGGTATTTGAATAACTTTAATTAATTAAAATGTAACTGAATATATGGACTGAAATAAAGATATTTAAATTTGATTTAAACACGAGGACTGCATCGCTGGCGTATGACTTACTTCTAGTTTATATAAAAGATCGTTCCATTACTCGCATGTGGTTTCCATGTCGCTGTTTCAGATATCTTCGTATTTAATGTAAAAGAACACATTGAAACATACAAATTAAAGAAGGAACAAGACGATATCAGAAATAAGTTTTTCAAGGAAATCAAGGAGAAGATCCGTGAAGTGGAAAACTTTTTGAAAGCCAATCCGTAAGTTAATAATAACGTATTCATGACACTGCTCGAGTCAACTCATATGGGTTATGTGGACAACCCATATTGTCAGAGTTTCAGGTCGCCAAGATTCCTACGCAGCCTCCAATATGAGCTAACGACTGCCCCCTACATATTCAGTGCGTGCCTGTATATATATAGCTCGATGTCCACTGACTCATTCACTGACTTATGATCGGGGTTACAGATCGGGGGGTCGGGGGGTAGATATTATGTTACCGTCGCATAGGTAATTTTGCGGGGACCCTCCAAAAACTTGTCGGGGGGGTTTGGGGGGCAGTTCTCGTGGAACAGGTCGACGGCCCGCCGAAACGGTGCACATTTTCCGTGACGCCGTAGAACAAAAGTTGTACAGGACCCTGGTATGG
The DNA here is from genome assembly GCA_947063395.1 of Hemistola chrysoprasaria. Lineage (NCBI taxonomy): Eukaryota > Metazoa > Arthropoda > Insecta > Lepidoptera > Geometridae > Hemistola > Hemistola chrysoprasaria. The sequence continues at coordinate 5,221,650 of OX346737.1, read as the reverse complement.
GATGAACCGCGCAAAAAAAAGATGGCCGCCATACAAAAAAAAATGGCCGCCATACAAAATTTGACTGTAATGGCTAGAGGCCGGGAGGGTGATCGGGGGTGAGGTTGCGTGGTACCTTTGGAGAGAGAATCTTAAAAGTACCTCTCGAGAACTGGAGGGAGGTCTCCTGGAGGCTGTTCCGGTGGAACAGGTCGACTGCCCGCCGAAACGGTGCGACTTGGAGGGGGGGTGCCGAAACAAAATTTGGATAGGACCCTGGTATGGGATGGACCGGGTGAGAAAAAAAATGGGCACCGTACAAAAAAAAAATGGCTGCCATACAAAACTTCGTTTGGAGGCTCGACACGCTCGCTGCAAAAGGGATGGGTGACCGGTTTCTTGCGAAATATGATGGAGGGGAAGACGAACGGTTTTTTTTTCAAATCCAAGATGGCGGCCAAGTCCACAGTTGCTTCGATTTGGATGAAATTTTGGATTCGGGGGTTATTGGGGATTCTGATTTCAAATTTGGAATGGTTTTTTTGGATCCGGCCACTTTATCAACATGGCGGCCACGAGCTGGTACGCGAGCAGCGAAGCTGCGAGCGTACCGCGAGTGCCCCCACGCGAGCAGCTTGCTGCGAAGCGCACCGCGACCCCTCTGTAATTGGGATAGCCCATTCGCCAATCCGCCAACTTACCAAATTTTTTTTTGAAAAATAAAAATTTTGTGGTATGATTCCTTAGACGAAAATGCTTTTAACCCTGGGACGGTTTTTGGTAATATTTTGAAATCCAAGATGGCGGATGCCAAAATTCACTTCCTTATAATTCCTTAACTATTAGTGCCTAAACAAAAATTGGCGAGGTCGATGATGAATACAAATTGAATTTGGAAAAAATCCAAGATGGCGGATTCAAGATGGCGGCCTTTTACAAAGTTGCTCCGATTTGGATGATTATTTTTATACAGTGATATTTTGCGGTTTTGATGCCAAATTTACAACTCATTTTGGAAAATTATTTTTTTTTGTAACTTTTTTTGGTATTCACCCACCAAAACCAAACGAAAGCATATCTCGCGAGCTGCTCGCAGCTCGCGCACTACCCAAACTCTAGTAGTAAACTATAGGGACAACTACAGTTTAACGTGACACGGCCGCGTCCAGGTGAAAAGTCCCAGAAGAAGAGAAGAGAAGCCAGTCATATTTCCGCTATACGAACGGAAGTGACCGACATAGCCCAGCGGATTAGCAAGTTGAAGTAGCAAACATATAACATTTTTTTTTATGATAGTGAGTGACAAGACGAGCAAATCAGGTGCCTGATGGTAAGCATCAAGATTGCGCATATCAGACTTACTCTTGGCACTGTGCCAACCAGTGTTTTAAAATTCAAAATTCTGCGCGGCACTGCACTGAGCCTGTCACCCTGAGATATTTGTTGTTAAATCTCATCATGCCCAGTAATTTCGCTGGTAACATTGCCCTTCAGACCGGAACACAATAATGTTTGCACATTACTGGCGGATGAATAACTGGCAAAGGAATGATACTTCCCCAGGCGGCCCCCTGCAAAAAAGGCCTACCACTACAAAAATCATGTACAAAAAGCATGTAGAACTGATTGATGGCTGATAGGGCTGTCAGGTTGGAGAATGAAGTCCAAAGACCGGCAAATGCAGCGTAGGATGGACACGTCTGATAAGGACGGCAGACACACTGGATATAGGCCGCTTACAACCGAACTGGATGGAAATTTATTGGGGAGGCCTATGTTCAGCAGTGGACGTCTTCCGGCTGATGATGATGACGCAAGTCGAATTAAGAGAACGCTTGCTGATTATCAGTTACCTATTATTTCAAATATTCTATTATTTTCAGTTACACAAAGAATGAAAAAGAAAAAGATGAATTGGACAATCTAAATATGTCGGAACCTCCCTTTTTACCTGATCCCCGAACATTCATCGCAGAATCTAATGGTGATTTTATTTATTAATAGCATCCCGGCCCGACTTTGCACGGGTAGCACCGAGTCATACTTATTTAATAAAAATAATAGCCCGCAAAATAGCATGCAAAGAGGAAATGCTTTGCTTACATGCAAAGAGGAAGTGCACTGTGCATGTTGTTTTTGACACTAAAAATCAGGACTTAAAACCAAAGATTCTTGTTCCAAAATTCCATAGTACTTAGTGAATTATTATTTAAAGCTTTTAATACAATTTATAAATTAAAATATACCTGACCTAGTTAACATTATGTATGACATTGAATTTGTTTACAAATTTCGGTCCTGTGAAACAGTCTATTTTTGTTTAGGGTCTAATGGCCCGCGGTCCTTTAAATTTGGCGCTTTCAGAAGTACCTAGTACCCATTTATCTGATCTCTTCAATATGTATATGCTTCAACATTATTATAGGCCGACCACGACGATAAAAACCATATTCAAACACGTACATATACAAATAGCCTCGTTGGCTCAGACGGTAGTCTGAGCTCTGCTTCCTGTGCCGCAGGGCGCGGGCAAACCCCGGCCAGGTCAAACATTTGTGTGCATTAACATGTCTGTTTGATCTGTGTCTGGGTGTTGTGAGCTTATATAAGTATGTATATCAGTGCTCTGGTTACCATAGTACAGGCTTCTAGCTTAGTTTGGGACCAGATGACCTTGTGTAAGAAAATAAAAAATAAAGTTATAAAGTTAATGAATGACTGTGGTATGTTTTCATTACAGAGAAAGCGTTTCAAAAATATTTGAAGACCTGCCTAACAAGAACTAGGTCTGGGGAAGTGAACCTAAGGAAATATAGGTAATTATTCGTATGGCTCGACAGAAAAGAGTAGAAATTTTGGGGGCGCCACTGCCTTTTTCAAAACTAAAACTAATTGAATCTACACTTCAATCTTATTTAGTTCCGTTTCTACTCTTTTCTTTTTATTTACTTATGAACGAACATACATTGAATTCATCATCATCATCATATCAGCCATAGGACGTCCACCGCTGAACATAGGCCTCCCCCTTAGATTTCCATCCAGTCCGGTTGTAAGCGGCCTACATCCAGTGTGCTCCTGCCGTACTCATCAGATCGTCTGTCCACCTTGTGGGAGGACGTCCTACGCTGCGCTTACCAGTCCGTGGTCTCCATTCGAGAACTTTACGGCCCATCGGCCATCAGTTCTATGTGCTATGTGCCCGGGCAGGGCCACTTCAACTTACTAATCCGCTGCGCTATGTCGGTAACTTTCGTTCGTCTACGGATCTCCTCATTTCTGACTCGATCTCGCAGAGAAATCCCGAGCATAGCTCGTTCGAGCCCTCTCCATAGCTCGTTGTGCTATTTTAAGCTTACTAATAAGGCCCACACTCAAGGACCACGTTTCAGATCCGTAAGTCATCACTGGTGACACACACTGGTCGAAGACCTTCGACTTGAGGCACGGAGGTATTTTGAACGAAAAGACATTGCGTAGGTTGGTAGGTACGTATTAAATTATTGTATACCTATTAGCAATTCACAAGGTGGACAGACGATCTAATGAAGACAGCAGGAACGTGCTGGATGCAAGCCGCTTACAACCATACATGTAAACAGTCGGTCTAATGAGAAACGGAAAGTGTTTGGTCAGGCTGGTATGCGGAACCATTGCATAACTGGTGAATGTATACCCCCAAGAGAGTCGTCTTTAGTTTGAGAGGTCTGTATATAAGTATTCTCGTATTTTCAGAATATGTGGTGGAGTTCTCAACCTGGATCTACTGATTACTCCGCCGCAACCAAAGAGGTTCCGGGGGGAGGTTGCTCTTACCACGTGTAAGTTTATTTTATATATTTCTATTATATAATATAATTTGTTCAATCGTCCTATGACTCAGACTTGTCAGGCTCAGAATGCTTTTACGCAGCGAGCATTGGAGTTCTTCAATTCGTTTGCGCACGAGTTCCAACATCTAGAATTACTTCGGATCCTGTCAATTTGATTGTTAGCCATAATATTTTATTAAGGTAGTAAACGTTTTGATTTTAATCCTGTTAGCTTTTTTCGTGTTTTTTTTATGATAGTGAGTGGACAAGAGGAGCAAATCAGGTGCCTGATGGTAAGCATCATGATTGCCCATTTCAGACACAGTGCCACCCAATGTTTTGAAATTCAAAATTCTGCGCGGCACTGCACTGCGCCTGTCACCCTGAGATATGAGTTGTTGAATCTCATCATGCCCAGTAATTTCGCTGGTAACAATGCCCTTCAGGCCGGAACACAGTAATGTTTGCACATTACTGCCTGGCCGATGAATAACTGGCAAAGGTGTGGTACTTCCCCAGGCGGCCCGCTGCAAAAGAGGCCTACCACTACAAGATGGAAATCATTAGGAGGCCTATGTTCAGCAGTGGACTACCAGCAGTGGACTACGGCTGAGTTGATGATGATGCTTAGTTCTTAACATAAATATAATTAATAAAATACAAAATTGTTGCCATATCAATCATGATATCCTTTATTGAAAAAAAACTAGACCATTTTAAGTTAACATTAGAATTAAGCTATAGAAACTCCCTCTGTAGACGTTTGTTTCAGTTTTAATGTGACCAGACCTTTTTTTATTCTTTTCCAAAATAATATCCTGTCGCTGTCGTCCTTGGGCCATACTATGTAGGTTTTGGTTAGCATTAAGTAGTGCAGTGTGTTCGGGCGTAGGCGTCTAGGTATTTCTTCTAGGAACACTAGGGTTAGGTCTTCTCTGCGGGTTTCTAGAAGTCTGTAAATAGTTAAATAGGTCTTAAAGGAAATACTTCTTTATTATTACTTACTTTATTCTTAGGAAATAGTGTACGTTTCTATAATAAAATCCCATAAGAGATAATTGGGCTCTCAGAGGGTAAATTCAAAACCTATATAAAATCTACTTTACTAAAGAAGGCTTATTATAAAGTCAACCAGTACATAGAGGACAAAGATGCCTGGAAACTTCTGCATAGCCGCCTCGCGGCACCTTCAAAGTAAACGAATGTAACCAAACCAAATATTGTGAAACTATCTGTTGAAAAAATTAAGCCCTACAAGTTTCTTGTGCGTTCTTCTTGTAAAGGTATCTTTCCGAACGCACGGTAGACTCATTACTGTTTATCTTCATTGACGTGCAAAAGTGTCAGATTATGACCTATTTGAATAAATCTGTTTGAGTTTGAGTTTTGTAAGGCTTAGGGTCTCTTTTACCATCGTCGAGTAAAGCGCTGAGTAAGCTTCTCGTCTTATTAAACTGGCGAGTAAGGAGCAGTGCCAATCATAATGTCTAATTAATTAAAATTAAATTAAAAATAGTTTCTTTCAGGCTCTCAGCCCATATGTGACGACAAAAATTTACATAACAACATAAACATCATAAAATTAGAAATAGAATTGAATTGAATTACATTAAAAAATTCCAAAAAGAACAATTAATAAAATAAAAATTAGTATTAATAATTACAATAAAATTTTCCAATATAAAATAATGTCAAATAAATACAAAAAATTGCACAAAAGAAAATAAATTATTATGCAGTAGGGGCAACAGGACAAGACGGGAGCATGAAATCGAAGTTAGTTGATCAGGACTTCATGTGCAGCTGAGTCCAGTGCTTCCAGATGGGAGACATCAGTTCCTCTCCTATCACACTTACCATACTATTTGAGCTGCCCCGGACGCGTTAAGGGATGCTGCTTTTTTACGAAGAATCGCCTCAAATGAGTCTGTATTTCCGTCAGCAAACATCCCCGATGCGCTACAAAACCTTGGCAGCCCAAGCATTGCTGCATCGGTAATATTAATGCCGATCGGCTGAAACTGGCCTTTTTTGTGAAACTGACAAAAGTTACTCGGGACTTCCACTTGCCGAGTCGTACTAATCGGCGTGTAGTTAATCTACACTAACTCGAGGATGGTAAGAGAGGCCCTAAATATGGCATAATGAAAATCACATAATAAAAACATTTATTTTATGTAGTGGTAGACATCTTTTGCAGGGGACCGCCTGGGAAGTACCCCACCTTTGCCAGTTATTCATCCGCCAAGCAGCAATGTGCAAACATTACTGTGTTCCGGTCTGAAGTGCAATGTTACCAGCGAATTTCTGGGCATGACGAGTTAGTAGGTGCATGCGGTAGGGGGCGAGTCTATTACCTATACCGGGCACAGTTCCAGACTCCAGGCTGTCATTGAGAAAAAATCCTATTAATAACACGTTTTGCCTGACCTGGGAATCGAACCCAGGATTTGGTCACACAAGTACGCAGCTGCGTAGAAAGTAGATTACCTATGTTGAGCTAGGTGCATCTCGAATTGACACCACTGGCTGAGCAGGAACCTCTGTGATATGATCAACATTATTGATCTGGATCTATCCATACAGGAAACTATGTTTTCTAGGATTGAGTGGCCCACCTAAAATTCAAAAACAATTCGATAAAAATAAGGCTTTGACAAGTGCCTCGGTGGCGCAGAGGGCGCATGCTCGACTGCCAATCAAGAAGTCCCGGGTTCGATCCCCAGGTCAGGCAAGTGTTAAATATTGGATTTTTCCATTAGGAATTATCTCAATAACTGCCTGGAGTCTGGAACTGTGCCCGGTAGATGGCAATAGGCTCGCCCCCTATTACATGGGACCAATAACATACTGGCGAAATGTGGGTGTATCTACTATAGGACTGAGTCCTGGGTACACCTCTGCCTACCCCTTCGGGAAAAAGGCGTGAATGTATGTTATGTTATGTTATGTTTTTTGACAAGTGAAAAATTAAGAAATTTGAAATACCCCAATCTAATATTTAACACTTTGCCTGACCTGGGGTTTCTAACCCGGGACCTTATGATCGCGGCAGTTGAGCTTGTGCCTATGTCACCGAGGCAGTCTTATAAGCGCAATACTGGCTTATCTGAACCTGATTCTGCAGCACCAGGTTCAGGTTACCAAATCGTTGCAATATTGATGATGTGACAGGATACCAGCTTCTGGATCAGGTCGACTTTCAAATAAAAAAAACCACATCAAAATCGGTCCCCCCGTTGAGGAGGTACGATGTCACAGACAGACATACAGACACGTCAGACTAATGACACCCTTCCATTATCGATTGGGGATTAATAAGTTGTTAAATTCAACTGATATATTTCTTACCTGAAAGTCCCTTTCATGCAAACACGCACTGATGCTGCAGTCTTTCTCCAAGTGTGGAAGGAGATGGTCCAAAACCCAACTACGGTCATCGTTGCAATACGACACGAACACATCGTAGTGGTAAATAACACCTTCTGAAACAACTGCAACATGTAAAACTTCAGCGTTCATTCTTACTAAACTTCTTTACAAATGTCTCATCAATGTCATTAGCCGGAAGATGTCTCTGCTGAACATAGGCCTCCCCCATAGAACGCCATTAACTATTAACTAACTTACTAACGCCATTATTAATTATGATATTAAAAAAACCCTGATCTTTTTCCTACTCCATATGTTGCAAACCAGAGTCTGATAATGATCAGACTCTGGTTTGCAACATATTCATTAATACGGTTCCAATTACATCAATCATAATATAATTGAGAACATTTGAACCTGCTCCGTCAGCACCTGCTGCATCAGGTCAATCGTTGCAATATTTTCGAGCGATCAGACTGCTGGAAGTTGCTCATATCCTTTCCGCGTAGAAGGGATGATAATCTTTGAAAGGCTGAACCGATTATCATGAGACATCTTTATACATTGAACTAGTCCCCTTTCACACATAAAATTTACAGCAAAATCGTTATAGTCAAAGAACGACCTCCTCCTTTGACGATTTGTCAAAAATCGTAGCTCCTAAACAAGACCAACGATGCCACAGACAGACACAAATTTGCACAGTCACGTAAAACTTATAACACACCTTACGTTTCTCGGTCGGGTGGAAGGAATACGCCACATATTCCCTTATTCGTTTTTAGAATACGGAATTAGTATTCTTAATTCCGTACAAAAACAATTTTTAATAATGTATAGCAAGTTGAAGGGAGAATGGGCAGGGCACATAGCACGTAGAACTGATGGCCGATAGGCCTGTAAGGTTCTCGAATGGAGACCACAGACCCGCAAGCGCATCGTACAACGTCCACCTACGAGATGGTGGACAGATGATCTAATATAAACGGCAGGAACATGCCGGATGCAAGCCGTTGAAAACCGAACTACACAAAAATCAATAATACTGTTCGAACTGAGAATCGAACCAAAGATTTCCTTCATAACATACAATCATGCCTTTTTTTCTAAAGGGGTAGGCAGTGGTGTACCCTGGACTCAGTCCCATAGTAAGTACACACACATTTCGCCAGTATGTTATTTTTGTTCCATGTACCGCGAGCCTATTGCCATTTGCCATTTAACATTTTAACGTTTAGTGTGTAACGTGTAGGTGTAGTGGTAGGCCTCTTTTGCAGGAGGCCGCCTGGGGAAGTACCACACCTTTGCCAGTTATTCATCCGCCAAGCAGTAATGTGCAAACATTACTGTGTTCCGGTATGAAGGGCAATGTTACCAGCGAAATTACTGGGCATGATGAGATTCAACAACTAATATCTCAGGGTGACAGGCGCAGTGCAGTGCCGCGCAGAATTTTGAATTTTAAAACACTGGGTGGCACTGTGTCTGATATGGGCAATCATGATGCTTACCATCAGACACCTGATTTGCTTGTTTTGTCACTCAATATCATAAAAAAAAAATAAAAAAAAAAACACTTCCGTTCTTATATATTTTAGAGGTGTAAATTTTTGTGCGCAATAATTCGCACTTATTCCCACTAATGTCAGATTTTAAGGACCGAAATAGGCGCGTTGACTACAGGACACCTGTAACCTGCAACCGTCGAAGACAGCATTAATGCACATAAGTTTATTATGTATGGCCCCAAAGATATACAATAAAATACCAAAGAACATACAAGAATAATTGACATCCGTATTAAGTATTATTTAAAAAGAAATTGAAAACAATATTGACAAATAAAGCCTATTATACAACTAATGAGTTCATAAATGATAAATTTTGACTTTTTACTTATTTAATTGACATTTTCGTTTCTTTTTATAATTATTTTGACATTAAATTGTATTTTGGTTTATATTATTGACATACACTTTGTTTGGCATGTATTTTTTAATTTTTAATCCTATTTATATTTTGACATCAAATTTTTAATGATTATTATAAATTTTCAAACGCCAATAGGCATAAGTATGTTGACACCAATTTATAACGTAACAAAACATTTGAATAATGTACCTACACATGTATATTGAAATAAAAACTTTGAATCTTTGCCTGACCTTTGGATCGAAACCGGGCCCTCAGTCCGACAGTCGAGCTTGCGCTTACTATACGCCACCGAGGCACCGAGGCGAGATTTTCTTCAACTGGTTAAAAATGATAGGTAACACTCACCACTGAGTACTTCATCCTTATTGATTAGACTCAGCAACGCGGAATTCCTCATCGTTATAAAACAGTATCGAAAATTTCTTCTAAACACATACCCGAAGCCTAAGATCATCAGGAAAATTGGCAGAGCCAGCAAAATGTATAACAGGTTTGCACTATCTGTCATCACTTTATCATAATTTATATCTCTTGATGACATATTACATCCAAGCACTTCAGAAAATTCAACGGATTTGCTTTCTGGCACCTGTAGGCACATGTAAGCTGTTGGATGGAAATCGAGCAGTAAGAAATGCCCTTCCAAGTCCTCATTCGGATCTTCATTGCAATCTTGGTCTCCTGAACAGTTTAGAAACACTTGCGGTCGATGATTGATCAAAAAGTTGTAATCCAAGAAACCGTTGTGGAAAGTCCAAAGAAAACGCTCGCTGTCCTTTCTGGCAAAAACTGGTGGTTTTACAAGTACGTTCTGCTCATTCCATAACGCTAAATCGAAGAAATCTCGCGTGTGACAGTTGCACACAATAAAATTGCCCGATATTGCTACATAGTTGACGTTAGCTATGTCTCTTATCATATCCTCTGATATGACATTTATGTTGTTATCCTGCAACGAAAGCAGCTGTAAATTTGGCATGTGTGAAAATGTGTCCTCAAACCAGGAAAGCACACGATTTTGGTCCAGGTCCAATATTTTCAAGCTGGATAAACTTTCTGCTACGTCAGAGTTGAAATTGGACACTTCGTTCAGTGTTAGCTGAAGGATCTCCAGGTTTTTGAAGTCTTTGAAAATGTTAACCGTACGTAAACCTATTTCATTGGCGTATAAAACTTCTAGGGTGTTTTCTAGACCACGTAAAACATTACTTCTTGAAAATATTCCGTTGTTTCCCGACACATCTAGAATCCTTATCAACGTGTAATTGAAGAAATAATCTTCTAAGCTTCCTAACTGGGTCTCACAAAGCGACAACCTCGTTAAATTTCGTCCCAAACTCATGAAAAATTCCAACTGCCTGATCAGTAACTTTGTAAACGAGAAATCGAGAGAAGCCAAATTTTGCAACGGCTCGAAAACGTGGAAAGCTTCCAGGGTCATTGTTTTTAGGTTTCCTAAGTTGTCGTAAGCTTTGTTTCTACTGAAGTCTAGATGTATGAGGTTATTTAAGCCGGCGAAGGCATCTGCATCGACTGTTGCTATTTCATTTTCTCCTATATACAGAGCTTCAAGGTTAGGCATTCCTTTAAAATCCTGGCTGCTTAGTACTTGGATGGCGCAAGATCTTAGGTCGAGCTCTTTAAGGCGAGGGAAGATCGTCTCTCTAAAACCTTTTGACCAGACTTTTTTGGCTGCGAAAGAGGAAATTTTGGATAAGTGTAATTAATATAATTAAAAACGAGCTAAAAAGGCTGAAAGTATTATCTCAGAAAATGAAAAATCCATTTTTTGAGCCATGGGTGGACGTTCACCGGTTAAACCAGTGCTCTATACCGCCGGTGCAGTTTTTTTTCAAACCCCAACAGGCTAGTTCTATCAACAAATCAGTATTAATTGCTTACTTACAATTTATGGAAGTCGCAAGTGTTACGCAATAAACGTTTTATTAATATCAATTAAAATCAAAAAAATCAAAAAAGCTCAGCTTACAAGACGAAGACTGGGTAATCGGTTAAAAAGGGTCTTTGTAGCAATTTTAACGGTACAGTTACTGCCCATCATGAGGTCCGGTTGCATCCCCAGCTCAGACAAAAATGTTATTGGATTACTATGCGGTATGTTGTATGTATATTAAGTTCCACTAGGTGTTCCTAATAGAACGCATGCTATTGTCCTGCGTATAATAAGTTCCTGCGTGTAATACTTGTGAAATAAAACGATGGAATATGTACACTGGTGGGTGGGTTGACAATACGGACGCACGGTACCGAGGCTGTCTGGAGTAGGGAACAGTGCCCGGTAGATGACATACTTACCTTCAGAAAAAAAGCATGCTGTTAGATTATGTAAAACACTCACTTATTTGAAATTCAGTAGTGATCAATTCTCTGGCATTGGTGGCATTAAAAAACACGTCGTATCCTTCACCACGAGCACTGGTTTCTTGAAACTCGTTTCCATAAAATGTTATGTACTCCACCATTTTTGCCAAATCTCGACCGAGGGAGTCGCGGAATTGAAACACCTGAAAAATATAATAATAATAATAATGTATATATAATATATAATTATTCAACATCATTCAAAGGAGTGACCTTGATGGACAAAATGAGGAATAGTGCGATAAGGGAACGCTGTGGCGTGGTAGAAGATGTAGTGACAAAGATTGAGAAAGGAATGCTGAGGTTCGGACATGTGGAGAGGATGGATGAAAGGAGATTGACAAGAGATTTTTATGGCGAGTGTGAATGGTCAAGTCGGTAGAGGTTGACCGCGGGTGTAGTTTTCATGAACAAATTGACGTTGTTCTAAGGAAAGGCCAAGTCAAAAGTACCTACAACCGACGAGCATGTATGAAAAATGCCATGTAAGTGAACAAGCGAAAGTTGTATGTCAGAATCGTAGCAATTGGAAAGAAATAGTCTCTGCCTACCCCACCGGGACCAAGGCGTGTATTCAAATCTATAACTAAAACCACCTCATCGCCATCATTATCAAAAGTCAATACTTTATCGCAGGGCACCTTCTTATTTCAATGCATAATAATATAATAATTTGTAGTATTGACAGCCTTGTTGGCTCAGATGGTAGTAACTCTGCTTTCTGTGCCGCAGGCTCCGAGTTCTATCCCCGGCCAGGTCAAACATTTGTGTGCATGAGCATGTCTGTTTGATCTGTGTCTGAGTGTTAATAAGCATATATGAGTATGTATATCAGTCTTCTGGTTACCATAGTACAGGCTTCTAGCCTAGTTTGGGACCAGATGACCGTGTGTGGAGGTGGTCCCATATTATTATTATGAAGCGCGTTCTAGAGTAAAGCCGGCGTCTTGGCATGCGTAGTGTTAATGTCCCTGGACTAGATGGAGCGACGATATACACGCAAGGTTTTAATTTTTGTTTGTTACCAATAAGATTATATTTTTTTGGTGTCGTACGTATAGGATGGGATATTAGCCAAAATGTTTTGATTATATTAATAATTTTATTTTGTCACAATCGTAGTGAACAATCGAAGTGTAACACACGCCGCTAAAACCCATTATAACTCGATTTTCTATGTTCTCCCAATGGGTCTCTATAGCCCCTCGTCACACTCCACACATTTGACTTAATTCCCATGCAAAAGCCGCGGTATAACTACCTACTACACAGTGACTGCACACATGGAGTTTTGTACACGCGCAAGAGTGTGCGCGAGGTGCAGCTCACAGGGACTCGATTAGGTCTCCATCTCGCTCGCGGGTGAGGAAGGCCCGATTGGTGGGCGGATGACAGTGTCCATTCTATACGTAGTAGGTATTTTTATCTGTTTTGTGCCCTTGTGACTAAAGGTGTGTCATTGACGGTTTTTAAATTTTTTTTTTCTTGTTTTATTTATCCACACGAATGTATTGCCAGTGTCAAGTTATTTACATTTTCAAGTTAATATGGTCAATTAGTCAATTCAGAGTCAGGGCAAACCCAGTCAAGTCACAGCTCTAGTAAAGTGGTGGTCTTTACAAGAAGCTGCCGGAATTTTGGCGAAATTTTCACGAAAGATCACATTTCTACTCTCGCATCACTTGCCAAGAGACTTGTGTATCTTCGAAAACACCTTTAAATTAATTTAATGTACTCGTAGCTGTTTTTCATCAATGGTCAACAGGTTAAAAAAGCTGTTAAATCGTCAACGGGTTTCGATGCATTGCAAGTCGCGTTAACGTTGACGGAATTTACATAACAACAACATACATTCACGCCTTTTTCCCGAAGGACTAGGCAGAGGTGTACCCAGGACTCAGTCCCATAGTAGATACACCCACATTTCGCCAGTATGTTATCGGTCCCATGTAATAGGGGAATTTATTAGGATTATATTTTCAACAGGTTTTTTCGTTGAAGTAAAACAGTTAATTCGTTGACGAACATAAAGCTGATTATAAAAACAGTTTATTGATTTAACGACCATCTCTACCTGTGACCAACTATTAACCCTCGCTTATACGCAACAATGACAGAATTTTTGCCCATGAAGAGTGATAACAATATTATATTACCGTTCACGGTCGATATAACGCTCAGTATAGTAGTTCACTTTATAATCATATTTTATTATGGGATTAAGACATAAGCATAATCGGCTAACTACTTAAGAGCGTACACGGCCTTCTAGGAATATGACACAATCCTATGAAAAATTTACCAAATCGATGTTTTGTATTCCCCTGCATCCTCCGAATATGATAAACCCATTCTATAAATTTATATATGGCCTGTTATTTTTATAGTGAAGTAACCTATGACCCTGTCATTTTAATTTTTCTTATAAACCGTTGGTTTTTTCATGGTGAACTTCCAAAAATCCCTGATTTTCTCGCGTGATTGGACGTTCACTACAAAAAATATAGCGTTTATAAACAAAAATAAAATTATAGGGACATACTTTACTTCATCTTTAAAATATCAGGATATAAATATATCAAATATACTGTATTCGGAGGAAACAGGGGAATACAAAACATCGATTTGGTAAATTTTTCATAGGATTGTGTCAAATTCCTAGAAGGCCATGTACGCTCTTAAATAACAATCGTCAGACTCAAACTCAAACTCAAACTCAAACAGATTTATTCAAATAGGTCATAATCTGACACTTTTGTACGTCAATGAAGATACAGTACTGAGTCTATCGTGCGTTCGGAAAGATACCTCTCAGCTTCTGTGTATCGATTATAATCATTTAGATACCTACTATCTTATCGTTATTATATATAATATTGATTATTGATTTTTAATAAGAACTACAAGATAAACAATAATTATTATGAAATTAATATCATGATGTTTTTTTTTTTATGCACAAAAACTAAAATGGAAATGGGCCGGACATATAGCGAGGCTTACAGACAAGAGATGGACCATAAAAGCAACCTTTGGGCGAGGACCGCAAGGAAAAAGAAACAGAGGAAGACCACTGACGCGATGGGAAGACGAAATTAAGAGAACGGCAGGCTCAAAATGGAACGAAATCGCACAAGACCGCGACAAATGGGCATCTTTGGAGGAGGCCTTCACCCAATCTGGGGTTTTTGCAGGAGAGGAACAAAAATAATTATAGTAATAAACCATGTTCTTTTTACAATTATTATGCAAGAAATTAAAGGCTTTTTTATTTTTTATTTTATTTTTTATTTATTTAATATCATGATGAATCACATTATTATTTTATGGTATCACATGTTCTAACATAACATACTAACATAACATACTGGCAAAGGTGTACTATGGACCCGGTCTGATTGTAGACACACCTACATAATATTGCCAGTACAATTGAACTAAAGCAGTGTTTCCCACATAAAAATATCTCGAGTAGGTATTTATTACTTAACAGACCAATGACTATCGAGAAAGTGACTTTTTTTTTTATGATTGTGGGTAACAAGATGAGCAAATCAGGTGCCTGATGGTAAGCATCACGATTGCCCATATCAGACACAGTGCCACCCAGTGTTTTAAAATTCAAAATTCTGCGCGGCACTGCACTGCGCCTGTCACCCTGAGATATGAGTTGTCGAATCTCATCATGCCCAGTAATTTCGCTGGTAACATTGCCCTTCAGACCGGAACACAGTAATGTTTGCACATTACTGCTTGGCGGATGAATAACTGACAATGGTGTGGTACTTCCCCAGGCAGCCCCCTGCAAAATAGGCCTACTACTACAAGGAGTCATAAGGAATTCTCAATGTCAGGCTTGACTTTGGAACTGTGCCCAATAGATGGCAATAGCCCCTTTAAACATGGTACTTAAAACATATGACGATGTGTAACTTCTATTGGAATGGGCCTGTCTAACCCTTTGGGGAAATAGACGTGATGTTATAATATAATAGAACCGCCATGTTACTCACAGTGGGAACTCTGTTGAGCCGACATCTAGCCAAGCTCAGATATTTCACGTAGATGTCATTAGAAGACCTCATGATGGTAATCCTCTGCTGCAGAACAGGTACTGGGTTGACATTGGCCGAAAGGTCTATTGACGTATGGTAATCTGGAAATATAAAATGCACTATAATATTTAACGTAATATCTATAGCTTGAACTGTACAGCACAAAAACAACAACACAAAAACAACAATACAAAAACACAAAAACAACACAAACTCTCCAATTCTTAAATTTAAATACAATTCCTCTTATAATTCAATAATGATATTAAATCCAATCTCAATTTTTATATCTTGACATAATATTATTGTATTTCTTATATTTTGTACGACAGAGAAACTGGCAAAACATGCTGTACATATATATTTGAAGTTTTAACAAGCTCTATCTACCATGTTTTACGCATATAAATCATTTCATTTCATTTCAACAGATCAGCACTAAAGTTTATAGACAACTTCAAACTCAAAACTAAAAGAAAACTTATCTAAGTATAGGTTGTTCGCAAAGTAATTTCGTTTTATTTGGGAAATGAAAGACAGTTTTCGTATAATAAACAAATACTTTATTAAATTATATATTGACCGTTCTGGTCCAATACCTTTTGCCATCTTTCGTGTAGCATAATTCCACGCTCATAAAATTTTTTGTCTTTGCTGGCAAAAAACTGTCGGGAAAAAACGAAATTACTTTCCGAACAACCTAAATAAGTCTTAATAAGACATTTTTAAACGTCGATCAATAATATCAGTAATATCACACTAGTTAAGAATCTACCGTGCGTTCGAAAATATACCTCTACGAGAAGAACGCACGAGAAACTTGTATAAGGTTAAATTTTTTCAACTGCGAGTTTTATAATATTTTGTTTGGTTAATACATTTGTTGGCTTATAAGGTGCCGGTTGGTGGCTATGCAGAAGTTTCCAGGCATCTTTGTCCTCTATGTATTGGTTATTACTATAATAAGCCTTTCCTAACAAATTGGCTTTTATACAGTTTTTGAATTTACCCTCTGAGAGCCAAGTTATCTCTTTTGGGATTTTATTATAGAAACGCACGCAGTTCCCTAAGAAAGACTTTTTTATTTGTTTTAGATAATCTAAAGCTAGGTACAGCTAATTTATCTTTATTCCTAGTATTAAAATTGTGTCAATCGCTATTTAATTTAAATTTTCTTAATTTTTTCGTACATACATGATGTTCTCATATAAGGCTATATATATAGGCTATAATATAATATAATGCTGGCAAGGTCAATATTTGTATATATCTTTAAAGAATTATCTTAAAGATTCGCGTGGACGCATCTCATAGATGGCACGAGTAGACCTAAAAATCTTATCCTACAGTCCTACTTCCTTCTAATATTACGCCAAAACTACTGAACCACAACATAATAGAGGGCGAGCCTATTACCATCTACCGGGCACAGTTCCAAACTCCAGGCAGTTATTGAGATAATTCCTAATGGAAAAATGCAATATTAAACATTTTGCATGAGCAAATCGATCTGAGCGGATCGATACCGGGCCTTGCGCTTGCGCCCCCTACGCCAGCGAGGCAGTCGAGGCAGTTTGTGTGATTATGAGGAAGATATTTTACTCACCAATGGTATTCATAAGTACGCCTTTCTCGTCCACCCACGATTGAACGTCGGTCATGTACCCTGTAAGGCAGCTCGGTGATTTGAAACATTCTGCCGTGAACAGTAGACTGCATAGCACGCTGAAATCAAAGTCAATACATACACGTCTATTCTATCCAGAGAGACTATTTCTATCCACTTGTTACGATCCTGACGCGAGTCTGCCTCTTCTTACACGCTTAAGGCGCTATCCAAAGCAAATTCGCCCCCTCTCTCTCTCTCTCGTACCTACATTTTAGAAGATTTTTTTATTTTTATTTGATAGCGAAGTGACACGACGAGCAAATCAGGTGCCTGAGGGTAAGCATCATGATTGCCCATATCAGACACAGTGCCACCCAGTGTTTTAAAGTTCAAAATTCTGCGCGGCTCTGCACTGCGCCTGTCACTCTGAGATATGGGTTGTTGAATCTCGTCATGCCCAGTAATTTCGCTGGTAACATTGCCCTTCATACCGGAACACAGTAACGTTAGCACATTACTGTTTGGCGGATGAATAACTGGCCAAGGTGTGGTACTTCCCCAGGCGGCCCCCGCAAAAGAGGCCTACCACTACAAAAAATTATTAATTCAAGTATTTTATATTACATACGTCACAAGAATGTTGATTCGTAGCTGAAAATTCGTAGCTCATACAAATTAATTAATTTAATTAATTTGAATTTATACTCTACAAGAACTGGTTACCCCAATTACACTGCTCGAGTCAATTCATATGGGTAATGTGGACAATCCATATTGTCAGAGTTTCAGATCGCCAAGATTCCTACGCAGCCTCCGACATGACTCAACGATTGCCCCCTACATGTCTTATAGGAAACTATAGGGACCTACAGTTTAACGTGCCATCCGAAACACGGTAGCGTCCAGGCGAAAAGTCCACATGGTGAGATTTGATCCAGGGATTCCGGATTTAAAGCCGGGCATATTCCCGCTGGACCACGGACGCTACGAACTTCTAAAAACACAGAGTATTTTAAGGATATTTACAGCTGAACAAAAATCTATTATTTGGCCATATTTCCGTAAATTCAGTTCTATGAGGGTAACTTATCAATAATTTATCAATATAATTTATCAATTTATTTTTTTATAAGCCTAGTACTATATAGAACTCCTTGCTCTATCACCATGTGGGAATATCTCGTCATGTTTAAATGAGCCTAGTACTATATAGAGCTCCTTGCTCTATCACCATGTGGGAATATCTCATCATGTTTATATGAGCCTAGGTACTATATAGAGCTCCTTGCTCTATCACCATATGGGAATATCTCCTCATGTTTATAATATGAACCTAGTACTATATAGAGCTCCTTGCTCTATCACCATTATGGGAATATCTCCTCATGTTTATAATATGAACCTAGTACTATATTCAGCTCCTTGCTCTATCACCATGTGGGAATATCTCATGTTTATGTGAGCCTAGTACTATATACAGCTTGCTCTCTCACCATGTGGCCTTAATTTAATGTAATGTAAATGGCCTTTTAGTATAACAACATTAAAAGCAGTCGCAGCATAGAGTCAGCGCTTTGATTCACATTATCACAGATCATCAGCCAGAAGACGTCCACTGCCAAGCACAGGCCTCCCCTATGGGGGAGGCGTTCTATGGAACGCCATTAACCATTCATATGGGGGGAATTTGCCGTAATCACCACGCTTGACAGGCGGCTTGGTGATCGCAGCAGTTGGAATACTTACAAACGGAGAACGCTGCCCACTAGATCCTAATATGCCCCTTTGCCGGGTCTCATGGCTCTTACGGGATGAAAAAGAAGTGGCCCTATTATACAGCCGGGAACCACACGGCCCGCGATTTGAATAACAAAGATTAATTATTATTATTATTGAATTTTACTTACATTAACCAATAAACCATGGTAAAATTAGCTGAAATCGTTGTTTCATGATTTAACTTTAACAAATCACATTTTAATAATATCCCGCAAGCACATAGCACATTTTCCACTAAGTGACCCCCCAAAATAGCACCAACACTTAATAAGTCACTTATTCCGTCACTAACACCGAAAAAGTGTCTTATATTGTGACAAAACTGCAAAAATCACTTACTCCGGTCTCTATCTCTGAAAAAAGTTACTCAACACGTCTCTAAAACTGTAAATTATACGATGACTATGTATTATTGCGGAATTATTATGTGGTTTTTATGATGTTTTTGATGTCTTCGATGTGATTTTGATACTAATGTTCGATTTGCGACGTAGAGAATAGAAACCTACAATATTATATCGAAAGATAATGCGAATGATAGCTTATCACTTGATTCGAGTGAATATCAACGCTATTATGTTGACATCTGTACGCTTTTATTTATAATATTATGGACATCGGTTAGAAACACAATCAGCCATGTGGTCAGAAATGTAACTACATTTTCGGCTAAAGTTTTCAGGTTTCAGTGTTCTCTTGTGCATAGATACAAGCGCCCTCGCGTACTTAGTAAAGTAAATAACGCCACATTGTACCGGATTTGTAGACTGGCCTTAGCTGTTCAATGTTAAGGTGGTTTGGTCGAGATTATTTCCCATACAAACTTTGAGGAAGCGATAACGATGATAAAAGAGATATAATTTTATATTTATAACTAATTATAAAGTGGCATTTATCCAGTTTCACGTTTTAAAACTGAAAATAGATATTTATCGGAATTGTGGAATTTTCAAGCAAAGACATTTTTCCGAAGGTAGGCAGAGGTGTACCCAGGATTCAGTCCCATTTTAGGCACACCCGCATTTTGCTAGTATGTTATTGGGCCCATGTAATAGGGGGCAAGCCATGTCATCAACCGGGCACAGTTTCAGACTCCAGGCTGTCATAGAGGTAATTTCTAATGGAATAATCCAATAATATATTTCCTGATCGAACCCTGGACCCACCACCGAAGCTGTTTTTCACTATTTATTTTTCTTTATGTTCCCTTCCAGTTGAACTACCCAAAACCCTGCAGGCGATGAAGTATCAGGTGCAGTTCCGAGCGCCGTCTCCCCCTCCCCCTGGGGTCACTCGCACCCCCGAGGAGATCGAGGCGGAGATGAAGAAGGTAGCCAGGGAGTATGAGAAGCTGGCGCTTGTTTTCATTGAGTAAGTAAAAATTATATGACGATCTTTTCCCGAAGGGGAGGGCGAGATAGGAGAGAGCAAATACGGAGTGAAGGCGGGCTAAGACTGAGTATTTGAAAAAAAACGTATTTTATAATTTATTTTGAAAGTTTAATGAAAATTATGTGTCATCTGTTTCAAAAATCATAGAGATTCAAAATTGATAAAATTCAATTATGAGTCGCTTGATCGAACTTGAGTCGAACTCACTACGATTGATCGCCGTTTTTGTGACGTTGTAATGTTATGGTTATGTATGGTCCTTTATCATATTGTGACGTCACTACAAGTCACGAACTCGTTCGGGAACTATCTGCGTGTTTTCGGTACTGGATTAAAAATGTTTTTTTAATTCGATATAACTTTGTAATTATAGCGAATAAAAAAACCTTAAAAATAAGTAGTTTTCTTACGAATGTTATATATGATCTTTCCATTTATGCAAAAAAATATATATTCAAATACTCAACTGTGCACTGTGATTTCAACTAGGTCCTGACGTCATCTCAGTGGGCGTGGCCTGAGTCAGTGTACTGTCCGCGTCTCTAAAAATTATTCTACTCGACAATAGATGGTGATCGTATAGGTATACGTAGAGCTCAGAATTAAGATATTTTAATTAATACGTACAAATTTTTTTTCTATAATCATTCCTTATAACATATTAGTCGCGAAAGTATTATATTTTAGTAGTTTTTATAATCATTCTGTAAACAGGCCACCATCTAGTGTGAAATAGTTAAAATACGAAACGAGTAGTATTGCTATTGACCGGTAAATTAGACAAACCTCATCCCGCAAATGTCACGTATGGTTTTTATAGAGAAATCTAATTACAACACCTCTCCGTATTCGCTCTGTGGTATACCTACATACTCCGCTCGTTATGTTTTTGACCCATATGTGAAACCTATTATAGGTGTCGAGGGTCGAGCCTATTGCCATACCATCATCATCATCATCGTCATCGCAGCCGTTGGTAATCCACTACTGAACATAGACCTCCCCCATACCTTTTATGGGTTTTTCCAATACTCGGCACGCTTGGCAGGCGGGTTGTCGAGTGCAGTTCGATGGTTTTTTGCAGAGGACGCTGCTGCCCGTCCTCTGGATCTGTTAACCCTGAGCCGGCTCTTACGGCAACCACGGGTAGAGAGGGTGGAACACTATTCTAAAACCGGTAACTCCACGGCACCATACCATACTAGCGGGCACTTGCAGACTTCAAGCTGTCATTAGAAAAATTCCTAATGGAAAAATCTAACTTTATGCCTGACCCGGGAATTTCTTGCCTCGTTGGCGTAGTGATCACAAGTGCTGCAGCATCATGAGGTCCCGGTGCGATCCTCAGGTCAGGCAGTGATATCGGATTATTTTTTTTGGATTTTTAGGGCCGTTTAGAATGTGGAAATACACAAATCGGCTATCGCAGAACACCTTTTCGAATCAGGCTCGAATAAACTCGAAAAACGTCGAATCATGGAAAATATTCCGTAATAAGTGATCGTAATAATTGGATTTTTCCATTAAACATTAACTCAATATTTGCCTGGAGTCTGGAACTGTGCCCAGTAGATGGCAATAAGTCGAACTGGGTCCTGAGAGCCTGCCTATCCCTTCGGGAAAGAGGCGTGATTGTATGTTATGTGATAACAGTGCCGTTTCAGGCTACCTCAAGACGTGATGTGGACAGAACCCCCAGTGATATGCCAGTGGCAGGAACAAAGGAGACTCTGGACCAGCAACTATGTCAACGATTACAAGTTCAACGAGGACAAACTTACTGTGCAGTTTAGGACTGGTGTACTTTGTACGTATCAGTATTGTTCGTAACCAGTTAGCGATCTTCTAAAGAAGTGGTTCTTAACCACGCATGGCAAAATATACCCAGTCTATTACAAAAATTTGTCTACGGCCATTTCCTTGTAATTTATCGTTGAGGGCCACTGTTCTAAAGGGTCATCATCATCATCATCATCATTATCACCAGCCGGAAGACATTCATTTCTGAACATAGGCCTCTTTCATTGAACGCCATAAACGAAATGGTCTCTTATAAAAACATTGACTTAACCCTGAAACGAGGTCTCCTAACATGGCCCGTAGGTTTTACTAGTAAGCTCAATGTAGAACAACGAGCTGTGGAGAATGGAAAAGACTATGCTCAGAATTATTCTGAGAGATCGAATCAGAAATGAGATCTGTAGTCGAACGAAAGTTACCGACATAGCGCAGCGGATAAGCCAGTTTCAGTGGCAATGGGCAGGGCACATAGCACGTAGAACTGATGGCCGATGGGGCTGTAAAGTTCTCGAATGGAGGCGACAGATCGGCAAGCGCAGCGTTAGGACATCCACCCACAAGGTGGACAGACAATCTGATAAAGACAGCAAAAACGCACTGGATGCAAGCTTACAACCGGCTTTAATGAAAACCTATAGGAAAATCCTATGCCTAGCAGTGGACTTTTAAGGGCTGAGATGATGATGATGATAACGATGAGTCCATCAAAATATTATTATTGGATTCAAAATGATGTCACTTAGCCATAGAGATCAGAGATAAAGAGAAGCATCTCAGTTGATCTCAATTTCTCGCAGCTAGAATACACTATTAGAGCGGTTACGCGCTAAGTCCAAAACGAATCCGATCCGAATCCGCGAAAATACGGTCCGAATTAGTCGACTATTTGTGTGTTTGGATCATTTATTACGGGATATTTATCATGATTCGACGTCTTCGAACGTAATAAGTAATCCAAATGCTTAAAACCATGACAGTTTTAAATCATACATTTGTATGATGTTTGCAAACTGTAGTTAACGCACTAGATACGATTTCAGTTATCCGATTTTTCTCCCTTATCCGTGAATCTCCATTTCGGAGACAATATTGATGGACCGAGGTGGCCATGTTTTTATTCGTATAAACACTCGCACACTGCGTCCGGACCGAGTCCGGAGGTAGTGCAAAAAGCAATATCCGAATTCGATCAGTCTTCCGAATAACGGATTCAGATCGGATTCGTCTCAGACGTATTGCGTAACCGGTCTAACTTATCTTACTCTTACTTATGATGCTGTTCCAGGGCCTATAGGGATAGCTTCTCCGAAATACAACAACATGCCCTACCAAGGGTGGGAGATGAGACCGGATCCAGATGGGTAAATCACTACTTTATTAATAACTAGCTGTGCCCGCGACTTCATCCGCGTAGACATCGTTCCCGTTGGAACATAAGAAAATAAAAGATAATAATAATATGGGACAACTACCACACACGGTCACCCGGTCCCAAACTAGGCTAGCAGCCTGTACTATGGTAACCAAAATGACTGATATACATACTTATATATGCTTAAAACACCCAGAAACAGATCAAACAGACATGTTCATGCACACAAATGTTTGACCTGGCTGGGGATCGAACCCGGGCCCTGCGGCACAGAAAGCAGAGTTACTACCGTCTGCGCTAACGAGGCTGTCGATACCTAAGCCTAGAATAAAGAACCTAGATATATGATTTAAAACTATCATGGTTGTATACATTAGGATCATTTATTACGGGATAATCAAATCGAATATATAATCGAATATAATCGACGTTTATCTAGTTTTTCTATATTTCGACGCAGTTTTTAATGGAAAAATAAACTCGACGACGCTTGTCAGTTCTTCCGTGATCGTGGCGCGTGCAACTGTGTCGTAATATCGGGAAACTCGCAAATCGTCGAATCATGATCATGATATCCCGTTAAAAGCGATCCTATTAATTATGAATCTTTGTTTATTGTGAATTGTGACATAATTCTTCGCCCCCAGGAAAGGCGTAATAATAACAGTTACAGGAGTGTTTATCACAGTGACTTGGCTAATCCAGGGGAATTCAGTACGGTTGAAATTCATCGCAAACGCTACGACTCAGGCATTGAAAGAACACTACAATAAACCTTATAGCGTTAAAAGGATGTGTCAAGTAAGATGAGTCTGTTTATACTCTGTTTTTCCATAGAAATCTAAATTAAAAATGTGATAGAAATGTGTAAGTTACACACATTTACAACGGAGAGTGTTCTAATGAACTTTTCAACCTGATACCGGCGTCACGGTTATATCGCCGTACAAACCGCCATCGCCTGATAGCTCATCCGCACATAATCGATACGTGGACGTCGCAGACTGTGCCATTCGCCCGTTCTTTTCTGCCGCATACGTGCAAACTGTGGAATGATCTCCTGCTGCGGTCTTCTTGTTAGCTACAACATGGGGCTCTTCAGAAGGAGAGTGAATACTTAGAATTTTTAAGCTTGAAGTCTCAAGACTTCCGTCAAGCACTTCAAGACAAGCCGTCTGCTTGTTTGGCTATTTAGCAAAAAAAAAAACATACCAAATGTTTAATTGTTTTCCCTGTCATTGCATACGAATATCAAATTCAAACGCAGAACCAAACAGAACACAAAGAATTCTGCACTGTGATTTATTGTTCTTACACATATATAGCACCTTAATAATTAGATTTCTATGGTTCTTATACGTAGCTCTCACGGCTCCCACCAGATGAAGTTTTTTAATGACCTATGCTGCCTCAGATGGCCTCTACAGCTTTACCGGGCAGTAAATCAGATGAGAAAGGAGTTGTACCCCATTATATAGCCGGGAACCACACGTCCAAATTATATAATATTTATTCAGTTTGTCAAATTTTTTATTCTCAATTTTCATTAAACTTTCAAAATAAATTAAAAACAACGATATTTATTTGTTTTTAAATACTCAATTATAACATCAAAAGCGTGTGAAAATTTATTTTTAATTTTTAATGTGGTTACAAAATTATTCTTCACTTTCCTTCAAAAACGTCAAACTTCCATCTCGCTTGCACAATTTTCTCTATTAAAGAAAAACATCATTAAATGTGAATTACCAAAAATCTAACGTTGCTTTATTGTTTATCTCATGTTTTTTAGTATAATTAGTTGTTTCTTTATTTGATGGAGTAGATCGAAAAAAAGGAAATAACTGTTTTTACGATCTTTTCTGTTAAATTATTGTTTGATATCAAAACAAAAAGTTCTTTAATGTATGTAGATTGAAAATTTTGAAAATTCATTGTCTTTGTATTCAAACTTGCATAATGTGTGCGAATGAGAGAGTGGCACGGTTAGTAGGCCCTTAACTGTATAAGGGCCCTCTTAGCAGTTTGACACAATCTAATGGAAAATTTACCTAAACGATGTTTTTTATTCCCCTGTTTGCTCCAAATGTAGTAGGTAAAACTGTTTGATATATTTATATCTTGATATATTGAGAAGTTTACTATGTCCCTATCATTTTGTTTTTTTATAAACTCTTAATTTCTGTGTGGTGAACGTCTGATCACGCGAATAAAACTGGGATTTTTAGAAGTTCACTATGAAAAATGAAAATACCGAGAGTTTATAAGAGAAACTAAAATGTCAGGGACATAGTTTACTTCACTATAAAAATATCAGGATATAAATTATAGAATGGGTCAATAATATTCCGAGGAAACAGGGGAATACAAAACATCAATTTTGTAATTTTTTCTTATGATTGTGTCAAATTGCTCGTAGATAGCATATCCTAAGAGCGTCAAATTTACACAGTGAACTTCTAAAAGTCCCAGTTTTACTCGCGTGATTGGACGTTCACTACAAAAAACTGAAGAGTTTATAAACTGAAAAAAGTGATAGGGACACAGTTTACTTCATCGTCAAAATATCATGATATAAATATATGATATATGTTTACTGTATTCGGAGGGAACAGGGGAATACAAAACATCGTTTTGGTAAATTGTCCATAGGATTGTGTCAAACTGCTAAGAAGTCTCCTTTCCACTTATGATTTAAATTGAACACCCGTTCTTGGATTTCTACGGAGAGTGAGAAGAGAGAACATTGAACATGACATTTTCAGATAATGCGGGAGGCAGCGTGCGATTTCTTCCCAGAATTCGATGGCCATAGTCATGTGGAAGGCTCGTGTCCTAAAGAATGGGTGTCGGAAAGACATAACTATCACGCCATGGCCTTTCTGTCTAGGGCTTATAATTTCCAATGGAGTCGGTACGTTTATGTTCTATATTCTTATATAAGATGTCTATACAGAGTTACCATAAAAACACCAGCAACCCCGAAGGAGACCAAGCAGCTGACATCATAAATAACAACATTTGTTGTATGAGTTTTGACATATTTTGTAGTGGTATAGGCCTCTATTGCAACGGGCCGCCTGGGGAAGTACCACACCTTTGCCAGTTATTCATCCGCCGCAAGCAGTAATGTGCAAACATTACCGTGTTCCGGTCTGAAGGGCAATGTTACCTGCGAAATTACTGGGCATGATGAGATTCAACAACTAATATCTCAGGGTGACAGGCGCAGTGCAGTGCCGCGCAGAATTTGGATTGGGTTTTATTAGTAAAACCATTGGTTTTTTAGGTGGAACGCAGAAGCCGGTTGGCGTAACATAGTAATGCAGTTACGCGAAGCAGTCGATAAAAAACGAGAGGTAAGTAACTAATTAGAGTTTTTATGGTCTTCTTAAAGAGTAAATCTTCGTTTTCATATAACGTCATGCCTTTTTCCCAAAGGGGTAAGCAGAATTGATCCCAGGACCAAGTCACATAGTAGGCATACTCACATTTTATTTTAATTTTGGACCTTATAATGTTGTGTTCCAGTCGAAATTCCAACTACTGTACGTGACACCACAGCGGGCGTACATTTTGAATGCAGTGGAGTTGGCTCAAGAGTTTGATAATGAACCATTGATGGGACAACCGGTAATAATTATTTATTTATTTTATTTCTCATTTACAACTATTCTTACAGTTCATCCCAATACAATAGTGTAAGTATACAATGTTAAAAAATAAAAATAAAATGATAATTACTAATATATGACATGCAATAAAAAATCCTTAAATTAAAAAAAAACAATTTCATTAATTATATACAGTAAAAATAAAAATTTTAATTAAATAAAAAACAATTTCATTACATACACAATTTTAATATTTTATTATAATATTATTTATTTATAATTCAGCACAACCCTAGGACTAGCTTAAGGTTAAACGTCACCCATACTGTAGTGACGTCACAATGTGATAAAGAACCTTACATAATTATGACATAACGACGTCACAATCATGGCGACCACTCGTAGCGCGTTCGTGATCACTTGACTCTTATTGGAATTGATCAATTTTTAATTGCTTATAATTAATTAAAAAATATATTTTTAAAGTGATTTTTGAATCGGATGATATGAGTACATGATTTTCATTAAACTTTCGAAATAAATTGAAATATCCAATTTTTTTTAAATGCTCAATTATTCTTTTTTCCAGTTCTTTCCGGACCTATTCACACTAAACATGTCCTACGGATCAGTGGACGCGCGGAGGACGACGTTCAATATGAAATATCAACTGGTGGAGACAGTTTTCGAATTTCTACAAGAATTGAAAGTGTCCAGTTTCTCATAAGCTCCTTTCATATCTGCTTGCGTATTACGCACGATGCGTAGCGTCTGTTTAATTATAATTTACATACTCCGATATGTTTATATATTTTAATAAACTAAAAATTTACTGCACTGTAATGCAGCATTGTCAACGTTGTGATAGACAGATTATTAAATTATTCTAGCTGTGCCCCGCGGTTTCACCCGCGTAGTCTTCGTTCACGTGGGAATGTCTGGATAAAAAGTACCATATATGTTATTCCACGGTCTAAAATATCTACATACCGAATTTCAGCCTAATCGGTTCGGTAGTTTTACCGTGAAAGAGTAACAAACATCCATCCAACCATAACAAACTTACACATCCTATCCTACTAGTCCGACTTAATAATTATAGAAGTGAGGATGGAAGAAAGGATGGATGGATGTTTGTTACTCTTTCATGCCAAAACTATTGAACAGATTGGGCTGAAATTAGGTATGTAGATAGTTTAGACTCTTTAGACCCTAATATTCTTACGAGAACGAAAATTACGCGCATGAAACCGCGGAGGACAGCTAATTTATGATATTGGTAAGAATTAGAATATAGGCCTGCAGTTAAATAATGCATTTTTTGTATGTTTTGAATGTACGCTAAGCTTTATGTTACACTTATCGGCAAATATGACAGGATAAAAATTTCGATTGAGTTGCATCAGCCGTGGTCACGAGAAGACTGGAGAATGCGGTTGTCACCGACGGGTAGAGCGAGTATTATCTTCAATAATCAAAAATCAATAATCAAATGTTTATTTGCGAGAATGCATAATAACAAAGGTTGTTCGGTATTTTAAAACTATGTCACTGCATTCAGCCTGCAAGCAGACGTGCAAATATTATTTAAAATCTCCACGGAATTCCAAAAATTCTTTAACGCTATAAAAGCAGTTGCATAATAGCCAGTCACTTAATTTTTTATTAAATAAATTGTCTTTTAATAATTGTATGCCATCAGGTATCCTATTATAAATTAATATACTCATATTAAATACATTTTTCTTATAAATTACTTTGCGACAAGGAGGCTAGTAAACTTTGCTCGCTTTTGTCGAGAGTCAACTACCTGCACTTAAAATTACTAAATAATATGATAGGTCCTTTATAATTTTTATATCAACTTTTCATGCTATAGCTACCTATCTACCTATGTACGTATTATAGTAAGAATAAAACAATTTTTATTACATGTTTCTTCCATATCAAGGTTTTTAATTAAATAAAATCATTATCACCATCATTTCAGCCATAGGACGTCCACTGCTAAACATATGCGTCCCACATAGATTCCATCCCATCCGGTTGTAATGGAGCCGCCAGATACAGGGGGCCTGTCTGTATGGTGCTTATCATTTTGGGGGGTTTTTGCCAATACTCGCCATGCTTGGCAGGCGGGTTGGCGAGAGCAGTTTGGTGGTTTTCGTTTTAGTTTTGGTAATTGTAGGTACCACATAATAATAACATAGCGTCAGGCATGCCCGTGCCCGCCAAGGTCGCCTGTATACACGTCACCTTAACAGGATGTTAACAGGATTCAGGACATCTTAGCAGTTTGACACAATCCTATGGAAAATTTTCCGTTTCCTCCGAATACAGTAAACCTATTTGATATATTTATATCCTGATATTTTAAAGTTGAAGTAAATTATCTCCATATAATATTATTTTTGTTTATAAACTCTACTTTTTTTTGTGGTGAACGTCCAATCATGCGAGGAAAGCTGCGATTTTTGAAAGTTCATTATGAAAAAACCAAGGGTTTATAAT
Source organism: Hemistola chrysoprasaria (assembly GCA_947063395.1). Taxonomy (NCBI): domain Eukaryota; kingdom Metazoa; phylum Arthropoda; class Insecta; order Lepidoptera; family Geometridae; genus Hemistola; species Hemistola chrysoprasaria. The sequence goes on along the minus strand of OX346737.1, from coordinate 5,192,038 downwards.
GAGCTGATAGATGGACTCAGCAGGCAACCAGTCGGGTGTTACATTGATGGTACATGTGTAAATAACATAAGCTATGCTGATGACATGGTCCTGCTGGCTCCATCTATTAGGGCACTGCGTGGGTTACTGGGTATTTGTGAGGAGTTTGCGGTGCTGCAAACATGGGCTGCAATATAATGTTAAAAAGAGCGAGTATATGGTTTTCTCGCCTAAGGGCAAATGTATTGAAAATGTACCACCCATTGTACTTAATGGATGTCTCTTAAAGCATGTGACTCAGTTCAAATATCTAGGACATATAGTGTGTGATAATTTGTCTGATGAGTTGGATATAGAAAGGGAACGAAGGGCATTGTCCGTAAGAGCAAATATGTTGATTCGTAGGTTCTCTCGTTGTTCACAAGAGGTTAAAGTTACCTTATTTAAGTCATTCCGTCAGTCATTTTACACGGGAAGCCTATGGGCCACATATACTCAGAAAACGGTCAATGCTCTTCGTGTCCAATATTATAATGCCTTTAGGATGATGTTGGGGCTCCCACGCTTCTGTAGTGTGTCTGGTATGTTCGCCGAGGCCCGTACGGACGGATACCACGCCTGCATGAGGAAGAAAGTCGCGTCCTTACTTGGCAGACTGCGTGTGAGTACCAACACCATCCTAAAGACGATTTGTAATAAATGGGACGGACCCTATTTTAAGCACCATGTACGCATATTGATGGCATAGAAAATGAAAACCTACCGATCTTTACTGAAGTTTTAAGTGAAGTTAGCGCGATTGAAGAGAGTAATGATGTTGAGACCTTATTCTTATTAGGTGATTTCAACGCTAAACCAAAGGAATTATTTTACGATGAACTGATAAATTTCTGTTTAGATCAGTCTTGGGTTTGCGCAGATGTGGAATTACTGGGAATTAAATCGGATGCGTATACCTATACTGATTTGTATCATGGTAGTCGGAGCTGGCTGGATCACTGTGTGGTTTCTATGTCTGCCAGGCAAACCATTGTTAATGTAGGTATAATGGAGGATATATTTTTGTCGGATCATCTGCCACTATATATTGATTGTAACATAAACGCTGTTAGATCTAAACTCATGACTCATGACACACCCTGCAGCTCCATTGTTTGGGGGGACAGAAGTGAATCTCAGACAAGTATGTACCACGACATCTGTCACAATGCCTTAAGGGAGATTGATTTTCCTCCAGATTTTGTAGAGTGTAGTCGCGGGTCATGTAGCTTGGAAAGCCATAGGTTATGTTTAGATATGTTATATGGTGATATTGTGAAGGTCTTGCAGAATGCGGCTATTTGTACGAAGGAGCCGATGAGACCTAAATCTAATCATAGAAAAAAGATTTTGTGAGGGTGGAACGATAACGTGAGGGAAGCTCACCGTGAGGCCAGGCTTAGGTTTGAGGTTTGGATCCTACATAATCGACCGACAGAGGGATTAATATATAAACAAATGCGGGAGTCTCGTAAGATCTATAAGGGCCGGCTTAAATGGTGTCAAAATAACCAAGAGCAAATCAAAATGGATAAAATTGCAAATCATAGAGCGGAGAAAAACTTTGGTCAATTTTGGAAGAGTACACGAAGGCTTGACGTTAGGCCTGGTCTCCCGGTTAGTGTAGATGGTAGAAGTGACCCAGAGGAGATAGCGAATATGTTCAAAGAACATTTTAAAGTGCGGTCTCCGCTCGGTCCATCTACTACTGAGGTGCCTGAGGCTGAGTGTGGCGTGCGGGGAGGGGAGCCGCTGGTAAGGTTTACAGCTAGCCAAGTTAGAGCAGTAGTAAAAGGCATCACTAAGGGTAAATCGCCTGGGCATGATGGGCTCAGTATCGAGCATTTAAAATATGCGGGAGTGCACCTTCCGAGGGTCCTGTCCTTGCTCTTTTCTATGTGCATAAGTCACTCTTATTTACCACCTGACATGTTAAAAACTACAATAGTGCCCATAGTTAAGTGCAGGACAAGTGATATCTCGGATAAGGGCAACTATCGCCCGATCTCTCTCGCTACTACCATAGCCAAGGTGTTGGACAGTCTGCTTGATACTCAGTTGCAGAAATATTTAGAACTGCATGACGCGCAGTTCGGGTTTCAGCCCGGACTATCAACAGAGACCGCAATCATGAGTCTCAAGCATACTGTCCAATATTATATTGACCGCAAGACACCAGTTTACGCCTGTTTCCTTGATCTCTCCAAGGCTTTCGATCTCGTAGCATATGATGTGCTCTGGAGAAAGATGGTGGACAGGCGTATACCGGCAGAAATTACTGGTATCTTCAGGTATTGGTATATGAACCAGACCAACCATGTCAGATGGTCCAATAAACTCTCCGAGCCGTACGGTTTGGAGTGCGGGGTGAGGCAGGGGGGGTTGTCCTCTCCCCGCCTCTTCAACCTGTATGTCAACGATCTCATAGTCGAACTCAGCAGCATGCGTGTCGGATGTAGCGTAGGCGGTGTTAAGATCAATAACATCAGCTACGCGGATGATATGGTGCTGCTGGCTCCTACTGTGAGAGCGATCGGAGAGATGTTAAAAGTTTGCGAGATTTACGCTGCTTCACATGGTCTCATATACAATGTTAAGAAAAGTGAGTACATGGTGTTTAAGTCCGCCGGTAAGTGTCCCGAATTGGTTCCACCGATTACTTTAAACGGTTTAACCCTTATAGTACAGTCATTGGGTATTTTTACCTGGAAAGTTTTCCGGGAGTTTTGAAAATTGGCAATTTTATAGATTTTGACGTGCTCTTACCGAATTTCAACTTTGCCACCTCGTATCTTTGCCGCTCGCCGCGCCATATTGGAAAAATGGCGGCTAAAAGCAGTTTTTTGATAATAACTCCTTTCCGACGCACTTTACAGGAAAAACATATCTATACAAAATAATTTTAGAAAAAATTTCCTACAAATTATGTCATAACTTTTCTCTTTTTTCTAAAATCAATAGTTTCGGAGTACGAGCGCCGTAAAGTGAAGTTCAACACGCGTTTCGGCAGAAATACTCATTTCCACACACACCATGAGGTAGAGAAAGCGGCGCGTTTTTTTTTTATCGTGGTATCCCCAGTAGACATAATTCCACATCTGACTCACTATTTCCAAATTTAGTTCAATCTCCGTCGCTTCATTGTTGTTGACGGACGCATATCAACGCATCCTTATATATCCTCATATACATCCTCAAACCAGGAAAAGGAAAAATTTCACAACAAATATACTCCATAAATAGTATAAAAGCTAAAACAGCAGCAAATCATATTTTATTTTTGCATGCCCTTTAATGGTTGTGATACCATATCAGCATTATTTTATCAAGGAAAAATTAAATTTATTAAAGTACACGAAAAAACCCTGATTTAAACGAGGTTATCGAAGTATTTAAAAAATCCAAATGCTGATCCAGAAGTCATTGCTAAAGCTGGAGAACGTTTCCTCATCGAACTATACAGTTACAGTGATGTGAAAAGTCGTAAAAGTATCTTTAAATAATTTTAGATATGCGTGCTTTATAGCATCAGCTAAAAGTAAATTTAATATTGCATCGCTAGTCGCTACCACCAACAGAAGCAGCAGCATGAAACATTGGTTTCGAATTTATCACCAGGTTCAGCAGTGGTATAGAAACGAACAAAATGTAGAACAATGGGGATGGAAAAAAGACAAGAACGGGCTCATTCCTGTTACTACATTCGAGCCCTCTGCTCTTCCGGAGCAGGGGGTTCTTGAAGAGCTTGCTGAAACTTAAAGAAAGGTTGTCAAAAAGCTTGCGGATGCAGAAAGGCAGGGCAAAGTCCTCCGTTGTGTGCACGAACTGTGGTGGTTCTTGTGATAATTCGCAATTTCCATCTCAAGATAGCAGTGAAGAAGAAGATACGGGACACTATTCTCGAGCAAATAAACGACGAAATCGAGAACGAAGATCACCGCGATGAAACTGATGATCCCATCGCCGATGATGCAGAAGAAACTTCCGTCTTTGATATATCAATCAATACTGAAGACGATGAAAGCACAACACCTGGTCCGTCAACAACAATGAAGCGACGGAGATTGAACTAAATTTGGAAATAGTGAGTCAGATGTGGAATATGTCTACTGGGGATACCACGATAAAAAAAACGCGCCGCTTTCTCTACCTCATGGTGTGTGTGGAAATGAGTATTTCTGCCGAATCGCGTGTTGAACTTCACTTTACGGCGCTCGTACGCCGAAACTATTGATTTTAGGAAAAAAGAGAAAAGTTATGACATAAATCGTAGGAAATTTTTTCTAAAATTATTTTGTATAGATATGTTTTTCCTGTAAAGTGCGTCGGAAAGGAATTATTATCAAAAAACTGCTTTCAGCCGCCATTTTTCCAATATGGCGACGCGAGCGGCCAAGATACGAGGTGGCAAAGTTGAAATTCGGTAAGAGCACGTCAAAATTTCTAAAATTGCCAATTTTCAAAACTCCCGGAAAACTTTCCAGGTAACCTCTATTTTTTCAACCAAATGACTGTACTATTAATCGGGTGTATAAATTTAAATATCTCGGACATTTCCTTACCGACGACCTTAAAGATGATGTCGATATAGAGAGGGAGCGTAGGGCGCTGGCGGTTCGTGGTAATATGTTGGCCCGTAGATTCGCCCGCTGTTCAGACCAGGTCAAAGTTACTCTTTTTAAGACGTACTGTCAGGGTCTGTATGCGGGCGGTCTATGGTTTCGATATGCCAAAAAATCGCTCAGCTCCCTACGCGTCCAATATAACAACATTTTCAGGATGATGTTGAGACTTCCCCGTTTTTGTAGTGCCTCCGGTATGTTCGCACAGAACCGAACTGACGGCTTTCACGCCGTCGTTCGGAAAAAAGTAGCGTCACTGTTGAGAAGGGTTCGAGGAAGTAGCAACATCATCCTGCAAACTTTGGCTGATGATCCGCATGGACCTTTAGGGAGACACTTCGTGCGGACGATGGTCGAAGTGGATAATGAAAGTTATTCCTCCGGCTGCCGTCCGCGCGGAGTGCCTCTCAGGTACATGATCTATTAATTTAATTAATTTAATAATTGTTTTTTACTAACCCTTAGTCAATATAATCACTTTTACTAACACATATGGACCACTGTTGTCTAACAATAAACTATTTGAATAAACTATTTGAATAGAACATGTAACATGAAGCATGATTTTGTGTTCTATGTCATTCTATTGTGTACAGTGCATTAGTACTTTGTTACTGCATAAGTTTCATCATCATCATCATCATTATATCAGCCATAGGACGTCCACTGCTGAACATAGGCCTCCCCCTTTGGATTTCCATTCAGTTCGGTTGTAAGCGGCCTGTATCCATTGCATAAGTTTGTCTAATTTTAATTTTAATTATTATACCTAACTAACATAGATTGTAAGTTTCAAACTACTAACAATAATATGGATCATGTCTGAATTAAAAAGAATTTTATTTATTTATTTATTTTTATAAGAAAAATTAAAATGACAGGGACATACGTTACTTCACTATAAAAATATTAGTAGGTATATAAATTTATAGAATGGTTTCATAATATTTGGAGGAAACAGGGAAATACAAAACATCTATTTGGTAAATTTTTCATAGGATTGTGTCAAATTCCTAGAAGGCCGCGTACGCTCTTATTACATGTCTTATATTATATTAATAAGTGTAAACTTGTATATTACATATATATAGTATTTATTGATTATCCAAAATAAACCGATGCAAATGTCCATTCAGTTCATAAAACACGTCCCAGAATGCAACTCTGTCGTTATAAATATTAGTACCGTCAGTTAAATCTGAGTCTATATTGATGTAGTGGAGTGGAGACGTTACTGTGATAGGGTTCCATCTCAAAGGCAGGAGTTGAGTTATTTGAGGTGTTGGATCCCTGGAAGAGAAAGATATTTTTTTTTATGATAGTGAGTAACAAGACGAGCAATTCAGGTGCCTGATGGTAAGCATCATGATTGCCCATATCAGACACAGTGCCACCCAGTGTTTTAAAATTTTAAATTCTGCGCGGCACTGCACTACACCTGTCACCCTATGAGTTGTTGAATCTCGTCATGCCCAGTAATTTCGCTGGTAACATTGCCCTTCAGACCGGAACACAGTAATTTTTGCACATTACTGCTTGGCGGATGAATAACCGGCAAAAGTGTGGTACTTCCCCAGGCGGCCCCTGCAAAAGAGGACCCACTACACCTGCCCTACCTACCTATAGTACAACATGTAACTTACCCGAACTTGACAAAATTGGTCCACATTTCAGTCATTCTATCAATAATTAGTTTATCTTGTACTGTCGGTGAGTCTAGATATGATACATCGAATAGATATCCTATCTCGTCTGCATGGGCCGCTCCTGGCAACGTCGTGTTTATGTTTCGTTTGGCTAAAAATATAAAATACAATTATATCCTTAGATTTAACATGATACAGGACCTCTTAGCAGTTTGACACAATCCTATGGAAAAAATTACTAAATCGATGTTTTGTATTCTCCTGTTTCCTCCGAATACAGTAAACCTATTTGATATAGGTATTTATTTATATCCTGATATTTTAAAGATATATTTATTTATTTATTCTATTTGATATATTTATGTCCCTATCATTTTATTTTGGTTTTTAAGGGCAAAATTTTTTTGTAGTGAACGTCCAATCTCGCGAGTAATTCTGGGATTTTTGGAAGTTCACTATGAAAAAATCAAGTATAATAATAATTAAAATGACAGGGACATAGATTACTTCACTATAAAAATATCAGGATATAAATTTATAGAATGGGTTTATTATATTCGGAGGAAACAGGGGAATACAAAACATCGATTTGGTAATTTTTTTATAGGATTGTGTCAAATTCCTAGAAGGCCGCGTACGCTCTTAACAGTCTATAAAAGAAAATTAAATGACAGATATTTAAAGGGTTTCCTTTAAATCTCAAGCTCTTCAAGCCCGTTTGGGCTTGAAATCCAAGGAAGCTGGGCCCAGAAACCCTTTCAAAATCTATTCTATTATGCCGAGTAAAGAATGTAATTAGCAATAATATTCCCAAACATAACAGGCCTCTTATTATCGCCTATAAATTCATAATTTAATTTGAACAATTAAATTTAATAATTAAAAAATATAATTTGTGCATATTTGAAAATCTTATTATTAGGCCTATCAATATCAAAATTTTATAGGTAAGCTCGACGTGGCCCAAAAACCAACAACTTCTTTATCAAAAAGTTAATTATTTTCTAAGAAAGATATAATTTACCCTTTTTAAAAGTACATACATTTTTCATATGATTGTGTCTAATTGCTAATAGGTAGCGTTACTGCTAGAGGATGATAACTGATAAAACCAATATACCTACTTGTAAACATTAAACATTTTATTTAAACACTCACCGAAATTCCTGCCACCATCATACGAAAATTGATACAAAAATATATTTCCTGCTTCGCTTTTTAGATACCTATTAACAGTTCGTATCGAATTATGTACGAATGTCAAGTCTGATCGTAAATCTATTGCATTTTTAAAGTCTTTTTCCTCGTCGCCAAAAAAGAATTGCCCTACTTCAGAGAGCCCAAAGAAATCCGGGTGATCTATGTCGAAATTGGATAAACTTTGGTTAACTATATCAGTTAAACCTGAACTCGGTAATAAAAATAAACCAAGAGCTTCGTTATCACTAAAACCTATCATGATGTTTAAATCTTTTGCGTTCGATATAACTTCTTTTTCTACCCAATTTTCGGTTATAAAAGCTTCCACGCCTTCGAATTCATTTTCGATGCATGGTCGAAATACTAAACCGAGTTCCCGCCACGCTAACATTACGTCGAACGGTGCTTTATTTGCCAAAAAATCTAACGCTTCATCTATATTAGTAGTGTCAAATCCGAAATGGCTCGAGAGTTTCAAAGGAGTTTCCTTATCAATAGTTGGAAAGCTAGGTAAATGAGAGCTGCCGCTTTGAAGAATGATTTGTTGAAAAAATTTAGGCGTTTGGCTTATTACATGCAAATCTGCTGACATTGCTCCGGCACTATTACCTGATAGAGTGATTTTATTCGGATCGCCGCCAAAATTGTTTATGTTATTGTGAATCCAATTTAAAGCTAATAATTGGTCTTTAAACGCCTGGTTGCCTGGTACTCTAGGGCTGTCCGTACACATAAAACCATACGGCCCTAGTCTGTAGTTTAAAGTAATTAGAATAATGTTGTGGCGCACAAGGTATTCTGGGCCGTACAAAAACTGCGCGGAAAAGCCAACTTCGAATGCACCGCCATACAGAAATACTAAAACTGGAAGGTTTTCTATATTTTCATTGTTTGGGATATTTGGGACGAAAACGTTTAAGTGTAAGCAGTCTAAAGAACCTAAGACGTCATTGTCTTCCATTTGAGGACAAATGGTGGAATCGTCTGTTGCATTAAATATGTCTTCGAAAACCGGATGAGGCAGTGGCGGCTGTAACAGTAAAATAATAAAATTACTATGACAAAAGGACATAATTATAGTAATTTGACGCAATCCCATGAAAATTTTACCAAATCGAGGTTCCCATGTTTTCTCCGAAAATAGATAGGTAAGTAACCCATTCGATAAGTGTATTTATTTAGTAAAATATCAAAATAGAAGACGAGGTAAAAATCCAAATTGCGCTCGCCAGTCGCCAATCCGCACAAGCGTGGCGGGTATTTGTAAAGCCTCCCCAATGGTAGAAGACTGATGATATTTATTGTAGTGCTCATTTGCAGGGGCCCGCCTGGGGAAGTACCACACCTTTGCCAGTTATTCATCCGGCAAGCAGTAATGTGCAAACATTACCGTGTTCCGGTCTGAAGGGCAATGTTACCAGCGAAATTACTGGGCATGATGAGATTCAACAACTCTTAACTAGAATATATGATAGGGACATAGTTTACTTCATCTTCAAAATATCAGGATATAAATGTATCAGATTACTTACTCGAAATAATTACTGGGCATGACGAGTTTCATCCACTAATATCTCGGGGGACAGGCGCAGTGCAGTGCCGCGCAGAATTTTGAATTTTAAAACACCGGCTGGCACTGTGTCTGATATGGGCAATCATGATGCTTACCATCACGCACCTGATTTGCTCGTCTTGTTACTCACTATCTAAAAAAAAACTTGTTCAAAAAAAATTTAAACACTTACCCCAAACGGATTTTTACTGTCTACTAATCCATAAGATATACCTAAGTACATATAAAATTCCCCATTTTCCCCCTCCAACCCTCTAACAAACCCTTGCGTTGTATTTACTATAGGTACTTCACTATGTACATAATGAATAATCAAAATAATAAAATACCACACGGGGACCATATCTGAAGTCGTAAATATAATTATCCTTCTGTACATAATGCAATATTATCTTGGGTTTTTTCTCAGCCTAAGTTTCTCAAATTTTTCTTTTGTTTTAAATAAAAAAACAGGCAGTCGGCATTTTGAGAAACTTTCAGTTCTATGGACATTACTTAAAAAAATGCGATTTCGCTATGTCAGAGTTGTTTCGATTTTATTTATTTATTTTAATTTTACGCCACCACGTCCACCCACAAGGTGGACAGACGATCTGATAAAGACGGCAGGAACACGATGGAGGCGGGCCGCTTACAACCGGACTGAATGGAAATCTATGGGGGAGGCCTATGTTCAGCAGTGGACGTCCTGTGGCTGAGATGATGATGATTTTAATTTTATTCCCTCGCCCTCTCTCGTTATAATAATAATGTTGATCGTAGTCAAAATTGTATCGATATGTACATTTGATCAATTGGAAGCATTAATGACAAATAACACCGTTGTATTTAAGGCGCGGTCCAAAGCAAATTCGCCCTCTCGCTCACACGTACCCATATTTTTGAAGATCTAAAAAATACTTCATGTAATTACGTAAAATAAAGACAACTAGGTTCTAGAAAATAATACAAAGATTCAGTAAAAAATTCCAAACAAGTTTTTTCAGTCAGAAAAATAAAAAGTATTTTTCTAAGATTTTTTTTCTTTGTGCAGGTTTTTATACATGAAAACTCGTTTGGATTAAATTAGATTTTTTACTGAATTTTTTTAGTGTTGTTTTCTAGAACCTAGTTGTCTTTATTTTACGTAATTACATGTAGTATTTTTTAGATCTTTAAAAATGTGAGTACGTGTGACCGAGGGCGAATTTGCTTTGGACAGCGCCTTAACGTATGACTTCTTTATGCTTAAATTTTTTGATTGTGTCATTTTGCTAAGAGGTCGCGTTTCCTGTTAAAGTTAAGTTGTCTACGGTCAACGTATAACGATCATTAAGAAAAAAGAATAAAGTTTGAGTAGCCCATGTTATCAAAAAAAAAAGATTGTACTTAATGATAAAGTTGTTTTATTATGATAATATTTATTTAAATATTTAATAAAATAACCGATCAGCATTCTTTAACTTATCTGATTGCCAATAATTCTGCTTATGCCTAGTTTACACAGTGCGAGTCAGCCTGCCGAGTAACTTACCTGCAGTAACTCGCACCGTTTGGACGTAACTTACGAGTAACTCGTACGTGCGAGTCAGTAACTCGCATCCAAGTTCCTTCAATATTTTTTGTTTTCACCCGCCTCTCGCCTGACAGTAACTCAGATATGTCAGTAGCTCGGTCATCACTCGCACCGTTTGAACTCGATCGGCAGTAGCCCGCCAGTGCCAAGGCAAGTGGTAAGGCGAGCCGAGCTACTGGCGTACGGGTAGACAAGCCGAGTAGCTGTCTACTGGCTAGGCAGCAGCTCGCACTGTGTAAACTAGTTAAAGATAAATATTATCTTAACAAAACTGATAACGTATTTAGCAATTAATATGGGCTGAGGGAATTGTTTTAATTAAAACTCCCATGTGAGAGTCCTATGTCCAGTGGGGGAGTGATAAGTAGATTAGAATGCCGTCGTTGCGACGTACGCCGTTGAAAAAAAAATTTCAAGTACGCCATTTCGAAAAGTCGTTGGATCGAAACCGCTGTTACGAAAATCTTTAAATATGTGGTACGCTAAATGCTACCATTTGAATTAACCTATTATATGTAGTCCAAATTATGGACTAAAATGTAATAAGGGCTTATAATTTGGTGTTATATTGGAAAATACTGTAGGTATTTTCAAATATAACACCAAAATACCTATATTTTGGATTTTTTCCATATTTTTGTCCAGTACTTTTATTTTGGATTGAAATTTAATTAGAAACCTAGATAACTAGTCTCTTATTCTGAATAACATCATTGAATGTTGGAAATATGGTCTGATTTCAAATGATTTAACTTAATACTTCAAATTATTAAACGTAATAATTTGCATGGGGAATTCTCCGGTCGCCGCCTTCTTAAACGATCTATCTAAGATTTGCCTTTCCCCGTGTAAAGCCGGGACGGGACACATAACGTATTTCCACAATGTTTAAAATAAAACATCAATGTTACTATAAACAAATCTATTTTAATGGATAAAAAAACTAAAAACTATTATTAAAAATAGAACTCCCGCTAAGATTCGATGAAAATAAAAAAGTTATATTACAAAAAAAGGTATTAACAAATAACATCATATTATATTTACGATTCTATTTTGCTTATAAGTGTGGCAGTCGACTTTTTATATACATTTTTTAATATATTTTTACTACATACATAGGTACATACATATTTAAAAATGCCTTTAAATTCTGTAAAACTTAACTGGCAATACTAATTTATATATTATTGCGAAAAAAAAGGCATTTTTTTTGTGAAATTATAATCTAATTCGATCTCCTTTGAATAAAAAATAATATAGGAGACGATGCATGGGAGATTTTAGAAAAGAAATATATTAGATCCCATTAATAACCTTTTTTTTTTAGTGTTTTTTTAATTAATTAATCTAAGACAAAGTCACATTAAATTAAAACAAATGTGCGAATGTGAGTTTGTTTGACACCGAGGAGCGATTTTTTGTGAATTAAAATTATTATAAGTCGATTTAAACCGATCACAGTCCAGTTGCAAATAAAAAAAGAAAAAATCGATCCTCAGTGGGCTATCATACACGAATAACTTTTTTATGACCTCAAAAGTTATTGTTAATCCTAAAATAATAAAAGTCATAGATTTTCGACCAATGCCTTTAAATGTGACCATTTTCATAATATCCGATATTGTTTCAAAATAATTTCATCGTCAACATTGGTCATTGAAAAATAAAAATAATAAGGCCATATATTTTATTATCAGTGTATATAACCTTTTACACTGTATCCATGAATTTTCTTACGGATTTTAAAACATATTAATCCTCCATAGTTAACAATTCAATGGATTTTGAGGAGCGTTCACATCTGGTCATACTTTTTTTTGTTTTTTCTTCACGTTGCGTAACACATTATACCAACATATACGAGTATATTATATAATCGTTCCCCGTCGTAATTTCGTGAATTCCTCATTTCGTACATCGTAATGAAGCAAAATTGGTGTAAGATGCAGTATTTATTTATTAAGGTGGATATTCTGATCATTCTTAACAATTATTAGAGAAAAAAGGATCCGAAAATCTATCCGAAACCGATCCATTTTGTACGATTAGTAGAATTTTTTTGTTTTTTTTTTAAATTGTTTAATATAGTATCAGGGATATACACACTTTTATGTAATCTTTTTGTAGCACCTTGTACATTGATGATCATGAAATAAAAAGAGATTCGCAGATGTGAACGCCCCTCTAATGTTGTAATCGAAAGTATATTCATTTAAATATATTTTTTTAATTAAAAAGTATTTGACTACACGAACAAAACCTTTTCCGACTGTAGGTACTTAATATTTACAATAGATGATTATTTTTTTTTTATCAGAGCTTGATTTACGTTGCCAGTACTAAATATCTACATAATTTGTGATAAGTGCGTTTTTTACAACTTTTTTTTTTCATTAAAAAAAATTGCAGTAAGAAAATAATAATCGATTTTAAAGCCGAATTATGCGAAAAATATATAGCGCAAATTTGAATTATAATAATCAAGCTTTGTAGCATAAAATATTTAATTTAATTTTCATAATTATTTTGACTAATCGAGTCGAGCGATTTTATTGGATTTTTTTTAGTCTAAAGAGACAAATTTTAACAATTAACTTCAAACATTTAATACTCAATTACAAAACATGTCACGAAAAGGTTTAGTTATACTAAAGAGGTGTCAAACTGAAAATATTTCGGAAGATTTTTTTTTTCTTTCTTTCTTTCTTTCAAATTAACCATCAGCTGATCCATTATTTCGTATGGGAATTTGTAATTTCTTTTTGCTAATTTCGCAATTTTTTTTTCTGGCAATAGATGGAAATAGGCTCGCCCCCTATTACATGAGACCCATAACATGCTGGCGAAATGTGGGTCTACTATGGGACCGAGTCATGTGTACACCCCTGTCTACCCCTTCGGCGAAAAGGCGTGATTGTATGTTATGTTAATTTTGGATGTTGTTTAGTTTGACTGGTAGATGTTACCCCCTTAAGTATGACTACACCCTCTTAACACGTACATCAATGCAATTTTTTTTATATTATCATTTTCTTTCTAAAACTTGAGGAATGAATCAAAAACTTTCAAAATGTATATTTATCACATTGGCCGTGTTTTTGCCAAATTGTAACGAATGCATTGATATAAAGAAAAGGGAAGATAGGGTACGTTCTCTCAGCGCTTACTCAACAACTGGCACGTGCAATTTGCTCAGTGTGAAGTTTGCACAGTGACATATAATGAACAACAAAGATAGAAAGACGTACCTAAGACCGAAGTGCGACTGAGAAAACAATATTATACGCTCGTACGACCTTACTTTACTGACGTACGTGGACCTAATTTGAGCTTGCCATTTTCGAGAAGCCAGTACCTCATCTCCCCTTTTCTTTATATCAATGGACGAATGTGACAAATAAGACTGTGAATATTCTCAATAACTACAATTAGAATCGTCCGCGGACAACTCCAACTGAAAGACGCCGTATATATTAAATTTAGTTATAGAAATAAACACATCAGTGAACGCTGTGGCGTGTTAGAAGCGACAAAGATAGAGAAAGGAATGCTCAGGTTCGGACATGTGGAGAGGATGGACGAAAGGAGATTGACAAAAGAGATTTATAAGGCTAGTGTGAATGGTCAAGTCGGTAGGGTCGACCGCATCATTACACATTTCATGAACATTTTTTGTAGTGGTAGGCCTCTTTTGCAGGGGCCCGCCTGGGGAAGTACCACACCTTTGCCAGTTATTCATCCGCCAAGCAGTATTGTGCAAACATTACTGTGTTCCGGTATGAAGGGCAATTTTCCAGCGAAATTACTGGGCATGATGAGATTCAACAACTCATATCTCAGGGTGACAGGCGCAGTGCAGTGCCGCGCATTATTTTGAATAATAAAACACTGGGTGGCACTGTGTCTGATATGGGCATTCATGATGCTTACCATCAGGCACCTGATTTGCTCGTCTTGTTACTCACTATCATAAAAACAAAGTACCAACAACCGACGAGCATGCATAAAGAATGTCATGAAGCTAACGCCATATGTCAGGATATGTAAGTAAAGGGAATATTCTCTGCCTATCCCTTCGGGAAAAAGACGTGATGTTATGTTATGTTAGTTCAGGCGCCGTCTTAAAGTTGAGTTGTCTATGGTAGCGTAATATTACATAGTTAAAAAAAATTGCATCTCTTTTCCAAACATTTGACCGTCACTATATCATCGCGAATCAAGCAAAACACTATACGTAACAGAAATCATTTACATATGTCTAAACAACCACATTTATGTACAAATCGACGTAATTATGTCGTATTTATGTCAAACTGACCGGTTTCTAGGGGCCGGTTTTTGGTTAGTTTGGTTACAGTTAAGTTAACCATTTGTTAAACTTACTATAGTTAAGTTCCTGACCAATGGTTAAATCGTGTGGAAAATTTTGTTAACTAGTTGCTTCTAAAACTGCCTCGGTGTCTTAATGGGCGCAAAACTGAACTGCGGATAGTGCGGTCCCGGGTTCAGGTCAGGCAATGTGTTAGATATATGATTTCTCCATTAGGAATTATCTCTATGACAGGCTGGTCTGGAACTGTGCCCGGTAGATGGCAATAGGCTCGCCCCCTATTACATGGGACCAGTATAATAACTGGCGAAATGTGGGCGTACCTATTATGGGATTATGTCCTGGGTACATCTCTGCCTACCCCTTTGGGAAAAAGGCGTTATGTTATGTCAAATTTAACCATTGGTCGACTTAACCAGTCATCAAAAAACCGAGCCTTAGTCAAAGACACAAACTCTTGGTCAATTTATGCCGTATGTCAAACTGACCGGTTTGTCAGTCAAATACACAAATGCTTGACCAACTGCTCATGTACGTCAGTTTTGGTCAAATCAGCGAATTCCGCTGGTTTGCCCCTTTGCAGTATCTCTATAGTACTTCTTGAGTCAAGCTGTTTCAAATGATGTGTGACTTTTGATTCGGACAGTGGTCTTAGAGGCCTTGCAACGGTAAGGTTTGTGTTTTTAAGGCCTCTGGCCAGCGTTTTTAGGAATCTGAACCATTGGCGTTCGTTCGCCGTGGCATCTATGGTGTTAATTAAGGTGCCAGCTTTCTCTATGAGTGCGCAAACGCAGGTCAACGTGAACTGAAAAAGAAATTAGAATATTTTATTAACAACTAGCGACTCGCCCCGGCTTCGCACGGGTGCAATGCTGATACTAAACAGCCTTCGACGCGCTGTTAATAGGAACGCGCCGCCGGCCACTCGGCCGGTACCGCCGCAACCGCTATGTCCCTGCATTTTAAATTGGTAATATCTTCTAAACTATTCAATTAAATTACATGCTGTAAAGGGCCATATTGATCTATATTAAATGGACAATTATTTAAGATTTACTTAATTGGATAAGAATTAATGCTGTATTGATTAAAATCACTTCGTAAATAAGCCATTTTCTTCCCGTAAAATGTAAAGGATAAAAAATGGTTATTGTGGGTTATCCTTAAAAGATAGACATATACCATTATTTACGACATCACATTAGAAAACTCTAAATTTATCAGTGTTTCTCTACAATATTATGCATGTATACATATAAACCTTCCTCTTGAATCCCTCTATCTATTAAAAAAACCGCTTCAAAATCCGTTGCGTAGTTTTAAAGATCTAAGCATACATAGGGACGAACAGACAGCGACCTTGTTTCATACTGAATATATCAGTATGAAACAAACAACATCATACGTTGTATCTGAATTCAACCCCTTGATTGATTGTTGTATATAATAGTATCATTAAAATTGATACCTGGATGTTACTATTATTGTAACTAACCTTGCTTTGTAATTAGATAACTATATTATAAAATGTAAAATTAGATTTAAGTCACATATTATTTTGTTCGCTCGATACTCTACCTAATTGTTTTTCTGAGTGTACATCTTTTTGAGTTGCAATCTAGAACATATTATTGTAACTAAATGTATTTTTGAAGTGATTGTAATTTGTTATGTACGCCAAATAAATAAATAAATAAATAAAAATAAATACTACTAACAGCGGACTAGATTAGCGGGTTGACGGATTGATCTCCGGTCAGGTCAAACATTTGTGAGCTTGAACAATATAGTTTTACCTGTCTCATGCTAGTATAACACCCGTATTCCAGAACGATACTATGTGATCTCACAGTGCGCCCGAATGCATAGGGCAGTTAAGAAGAATTCCCCATACAAATTTAATAGTTAAATCATTTGAAATCAGAGCATATTTCCAACATTTAATGACGGAATGAGACACTAGTTGTCTCGGTTCCTTAATCAGCTGTTTCCTATAAGATATGTAGGGGGCAGTCGTTAGGTCATGTGGGAGGTCTTTTAGGAATCTTGGCGACCTGAAACTTTGGCAATTAGGGTTGTCCACATAACCCATATGAATTGACTCGAGCAGTGTAATTGGGGTGACCCGTTCTGTTAGAGTATAAATTCAAATTATCAAATTATTATTATATTTCAATACAAAATATTAGAAGTACTTTGAACTAAAATATGATAAAAATCCAAAATATAGGTATTTTCAAATATAACTCCAAATTGTAAGTATTTTAGTCAAATATAATTAGGAACCTAGATAACTAGTGTCTCATTCCGAATAACGTCATTAAATGTTGGAAATATGCTCTGATTTTAAATAATAATAATATGGGACAACTTCCACACACGGTCATCTGGTCCCAAACTAGGCTAGAAGCCTGTACTATGGTAACCAGATGACTAATATACATACTTATATAAGCTTATAATACACAGGGGCAGATCAAACAGACATGTTAGTACACAAATGTTTGACTTGGCCGGGGATCGAACCCGGGCCCTGCGGCACATAAAGCAGTGTTACTACCATCTGAGCCAACGAGGCTAATAGTAAATTATTTAACTATTAAGTTAGTATGAGGATTCTTTGGTCGCCGCCCCCTTAAACACATTAAAAACAGAAGTGTGTGTGCACACCTACTATGGGACTGGTTACACCTATGCTTAACAGGAAAGAGGACCTCTTAGCAGTTTGACACAATCCTATGGAAAGTTTACTAAATCGATGTTTTGTATTCCCCTGTTTCCTCCGAATACAGTAAACCTATTTGATATATTTATATCCTGATATTTTAAACATGAAGTAAAGTATGTCCTTGCCATTTTATTTTTGTTTATAAACTCTACATTTTTTGTAGTGAACGTCCAATCACGCGAGTAAAACTGGGAATTTTGGAAGTTCACTATGAAAAAACCAAGGGTTTATAAGAAAAATTAAAACGACAGGGACATAGGTTACTTAACTATAAAAATATCAGGATATAAATTTATAGAACGGGTTTATTATATTCGGAGGAAACAGGGAATACAAAACATCGATTTGGTAAATTTTTCATGGGATTGTGGCAAATTCCTATAAGGCCGCGTAGAATTAAGAGTTTTAATTCTTCGGAGAACAAGGGGTGCAGTTATGTAATGCAACTTACCGCAGTGGTGAGGATGTAGGGCGTCCTCGCTGGATCTAGGGCTTCTGTAAACAAGCAGCAGGACTCCAACACTGCCGTCCATCCAGTACTGTTCTCTATGTACCTACAATTACATTATCACGTTAACATTTTATACATTACTGTGTTCCGGTCTGAAGGGCAATATTACCAGCGAAATTACTGGGCATGTCGAGGTTCAACAACTAATATCTCAGTGTGTCGGCGCAGTGCAGTACCGCGCAGAATTTTGAATATTAAAACACTGGGTGGCAATGTGTCTGATATGGGCAATCATATGATGCTTACCATCAGGCACCTGATTGCTCGTCTTGTTAATCACTATCATAAAAAAATCGTGTTAGGAGGCATCTATTAAGATTAAACGTCACCCATACAAAATGAAAATAAACAGATATGAAGAAATAGGGAATAATTTTCCACTCGATTGTTTGTGGCTGCCTCTGGATCTGGCCTTTATTTGTGCGAAAACATATTTTGTTAAAACTCAAACTCAAAAAGATTTATTCAAAAATAGGTCATAATCTTACACTTTTGCACGTCAATGAAGAAACAGTACTGAGTCTACCGTGCGTTCGGAAAGATACCTCTACAAGAAGAACCCACAAGAAACTTGTAGGGCTTAATTTTTCAACAGATTGTTTCACAATATTTGGTTTAGTTACATTCGTTTTCTTTGAAGCCGCGTGCCGCGTGGTGGCTATACAGAAGTTTCCAGGCATCTTTGTCCTCTATGTACTGGTTGACTTTATAATAAGCCTTCTTTAGTAAAGTAGATTTTATATAGGTTTTGAATTTACCCTCTGAGAGCCCCGTTATCTCTTTTGGGAATTTATTATAGAAAACGTACATACACCATTTCCTAAAAATGTATTTTTATTTGTTTAGGATAATCTAAAGCTAGATGCAGCTATTTTGTCTTTATTCCTTGTATTAAAATTATGGAAGTCACTATTTATTTTTAATTTATGTAAATTTTTACGAAACTTATTTTATTGGGTTGTTCGGAAAGTAATTTCGTTTTTTCCGGACTGTTTTTTGCCAGCAAAGACCAAAAATTTTATGAGCGTGCAATTATGCTACTACCAGAAAGATGGACCAGAATGGACCAGAACGGCCAATATATAATTAAATAAAGTATTTGTTTATTATACAAAAACTGTCTTTTATTTCCACAAAAAAAAATCCCACAGATTTCGTGCTCCCCACGAACCTAAAGGGCATTGAAAATGAACATAGGAAATACGAAATAAAATATATATACAGAACTAATTTTTATTTTATTAATTTGAACAAACCCTATATCATTGTTTGGATATACTCATACAGAGAAGGTGGTCTCGATCTTGCACCAATCAATTGGCAACTTTTAAAAAATGTTATAATTTCGTGGAAGTATTCCAAGTGGGGGCTTCGTTGTGAAATATTTTGTGAAAAATGTTTCGAGCCTGCATCTTACTGCCCGTCGCGTCGATGCTACGAGAGATAACACGCGACTCTGTGCGCTCACTCTCCCTCCGCTAAGGGACCACCTACAGGATAAACTAACGCCCGTACGCGAATAATACCGGGAATCAAAATTTCCCTGTTCAATATCTAGGAGCTTTTTTTTTATTTTTTTGAAATTCGATCATGTTTTCAAAATATACTAAGATCAGTGAAGAGCGACCCTAAAATTTCACCACAGAAAAGATGTTTTTTTATATTTTCTCAAAAAATTTTCAAATTTTTAAAATATTTTATATCGTCTCGTAGCCGGTCGAAATTTACATCTTTTAAGCCCTTATCGGTCATCGTAACCCTACAACTCTGCACGCACTAGGCCTGTCGCACTTTCAGCCAAAATGCCCACTATCCAAAGCGAACGAAAAAACATTTTCAATGTTAAAAACGAAATTACTTTTCGAACAACCTGTTAGTAACTTACTCAGTATAAGGGCGGGCTAATGCAGCTATATGGGCCCCGGCCTCGTGTCGTCTGGCAAGTGATGGAGCCGCGCGTAACACTCTACACCATAGAGGACGCAATCTACTGTGGGTACTGCACACACGCGACACGAATCTACACACCAACGCCTGGAAATATACAATCCTAAATGACTTGTGTAGTGGTAGGCCTCTTCTGCAACGGCCCGCCTGGGAAGTACCACATCTTTGCCAGTTATTCATCTGTCAAGCAGTAATGTGCAAACATTACTGTGTTCCGGTATGAAGGGCAATGTTACCAGCGAAATTACTGGGCATGATGAGATTCAACAACTCAAACTCAAACTCAAAACTCAAACAGATTTATTCAAATAGGTCATAATCTGACACTTTTGTACGTCAATGAAGATACAGTACTGAGTCTACCGTGCGTTCGGAAAGATACCTCTACAAGAAGAACGCACAAGAAACTTGTAGGGCTTAATTTTTTCAACAGATAGTTTCACAATATTTGGTTTGGTTACATTCGTTTTCTTTGAAGGTGCCGCGAGGCGGCTATGCAGAAGTTTCCAGGCATCTTTGTCCTCTATGTACTGGTTGACTTTATAATAAGCCTTCTTAAGTAAAGTAGATTTTATATAGGTTTTGAATTTACCCTCTGAGAGCCCAGTTATCTCTTTTGGGATTTTATTATAGAAACGTACACTATTTCCTAAGAATGTCTTTTTATTTGTTTTAGATAATCTAAAGCTAGGTACAGCTATTTTGTCTTTATTCCTAGTATTAAAATTATGAAGGTCACTATTTAATTTTAATTTATGTAAATTTTTACGCACATACATGATGTTCTCATAAATGTATAAGGATGGTAGGGTCAGTATGTTTATTTCTTTAAATAATTCCCTCAGGGATTCGCGTGGACGCATCTCATAGATGGCACGAATCGCACGTTTTTGTAGTATAAAGATAGTTTCTATATCTGCAGCTGACCCCCACAACAGAATCCCATAAGACATCAAGCTATGGAAATATGCAAAGTACACTAATCTCGCCGTGGCTACATCTGTTAGTTGCCTAATTTTATAAACCGCGTAAGCTGCAGAGCTTAGTTTCCCTGAGAGCTCGGTGATATGAGTGCTCCATTGCAGTTTAGAGTCTATATTTATGCCAAGGAACAAAGTTGCATTGTCAATATTGAGTCTTTCACCGTCAAGAACTATGATTGGTTCTATACTTCTGACGTTAGGCAACGAAAATTTCAAACATTTAGTCTTTTTCGCATTCAATAACAGATTGTTTGCTGTGAACCATCTGGATATACTTGCTAAAGTATTATTAACATGTACTAGTGAAGTATCCTTCCTATCAACTTTAAAAATCAATGACGTATCATCGGCAAATAGAACTATATCTGCTAGACCGTGGACCATGTAAGGCAAATCGTTAATATATGCCAAAAACAGGAAAGGACCCAAAATAGATCCCTGTGGGACTCCCATCTTGACAGGAGAACTAGCAGATGTGATACTATTGACGCTAACCTTCTGCTGCCTACTAGACAAGTATGATTCCACCAGGTTCAGGGCATTCCCATGAATTCCATATACTTCTAACTTGCGCAGTAACGTGCAGTGTTCTACACAGTCGAATGCTTTGGAAAGGTCACAAAACACTCCAATGGCATCCTGTGAACTCTCCCAAGCCTCCAAGACAAGAGTCATGAGATGACAGCCTGCATCGGTTGTTGATCTGCATTTGGTGAAACCATACTGGTTTGAATGCAATATTCTATTTCTATCGAAATGTGACAGCAGTTGGTTTAGCATCAATTTCTCAAAGATTTTACTTAATACTGGCAAAACAGAGATTGGCCTATAGTTTGAGGGATCTGTCTTACTTCCCGATTTAAAGATAGGAGTGATTTTACTTATTTTCATTAGTTCTGGAAACGTGCCTTTATCTATGCATAGGTTAAATAAGTCTGCTAAGTAAGGAGCAATTGTGTTTATTATAGAATCTAGCATTTTTACAGATAGACCCCATAGATCTTCAGTAGCTTTAACATTTAAACTCTTGTACGTAACTCATATTTATTTATTAAGTAACTCATATCTCAGTGCAGTTCCGCGCAGAATTCTGAATTAAAACACTGGACGGTACTGTGTCTGATATGGGCAATCATGATGCTCACCATCAGGCACCTGATTTGCTCGTCTTGTCACTCACTATCATAAATAAATATATTTACGATATCCTACGTAACCTTGCACAACCTGTCCACGACGAATCGTCCGAATCGGTGCGGTATACGAGATTGCAGATAATTGTAGAGGATCAATTGGGCTAGGATCTCTATCAAGATGGCTAGTCCCCACTGGGGACAACTGGGTATTTTAACGGAAGTTGACCCACTTGTCACCACTGGTGACGTCAGTGGGGACAAATGAGAAGTATATACTACTGCTGGTGACAGTGGAACAACTTTTTTAAAAACCACAGTTGTCTCCAGTGGGGACGAAGGAAGTGGGGCGATTCTCAGTCGTCGCCAGTACGTCTATAGTTGTAACGAAATTAAAAGTTTAAATATCACTTGACACCAGTGGTGACAACCGGGAAGAGTTTTTGAATAAAATTCCCAATTCGTCCCCACTGACGTAATCAGTGGTGACAAGGATAACTTTTTTTAATCCCATAAAGGATTAGGGACCAACTGGAATGACCCGTTGTGGACGTAGATAGTTTAGACCCTGGCAGTACACATAGGGTACTTTTCATGGCGTTTTATTTATTTATTTAAATAATTAATCAGACGGCTAAATTGCCAAATAAAAAAAATATAAACAATTAAAAATTAGTACATACATTAATTTTAAAATTTATCAAATAATTATAAGAAAAGTCAAACAATAAAAAAATAATCTAAAACAAGGTCAGAAAAAAAATCAAATTACACATTATCAAATTATAAGCTAATGTTTTTAGTTTAGTTATAATTAATAGACGACTTATAAACAATCAGTCATAAGTTCCTTCCATCCATCCGCAAACACATCGCAGCCCTGACTGCGAAGACTACCCGAGTGAATCCGCGAGACACAGCTAGTCACCTTATATATCTATGCAGCACTCACCCGTCCTTTCCTAACAGTCAACATCTGCATGAGTCTGTCACCATGAAGCAAACCGACGAACATCTTGTTGACCAATTCATCTTTGTCTTCGTCGAGCAGATTCTTAACTGGAACCGGCTTCAATGGCACCGCCAGATTTACCACCTGATAAGTTAAACAAATGTCTCATTATCATCATCTCGGGAGTCCACTGCTGGACATAGGCATCTACATATATATATGGAATATCTATTATTTCAAATTAATAAGGCACATTATGTGTAGTAACAGATTATTATTCTAAAAACCCTTAGATATAAGCCCATTCTTTTAAATGATTGACGTAATCTCTAAATGAGGAGGTATTCCCATAGGGTGATATAGCAAGGAACTTTATATAAATAAATAAAAATAAAATAAAATAAGTGTTAATTGCCACAAAAACAAAATTACATACAGAATTAAAATTCAGAAGGTAAAATTTTAAGCCTAACAAAATATTATATAAGAATATTTGCTATTCATCTATTTACTTAACATTTATACACATTATATAACCTAGAATAATATCTACCTATTATGTTACAATTGACTGAAATCTGTCTATGGCAATAGGGATATGCTCAGCTATATGCTACGTGGGAATACGCAGCGCTGGTTTTCAGCATATCCCAATGCTCGAACTCGGATCTTTGTCGAGAAAGAAAAAATATATAAGAATGAAGCGAGCCCCAACAACCTTAAAAGTATATAAAATACTATTCCTATATAGTATAAAGCCGCGACTACAGCTAAATGTTACTAACAAAACGTTGTTATCTAACCGTGTTATCTAACCGTGTTATATAACAACCCGTCCACAGCGACTTGACACCGAAAATGTTTTTGTTAGCAATTATCATTTTCTAAAATAAGCTCCGTACAAGGGCAAGTGTTTTCTTGTTTAAAATCCATTGATTCCGACTCACGATATTCTACAGTCTCTAAATAATAAAAAATTGCTAAATATTGTATGCTACAAAAGGAGATTATGATTTTCAAATATCCAGCAGAGATGTTGACTTCACGAGCGCTAACCAAGAGCGCTAACCAAAAATGAACTACGAACCCCCCCCGCAGGCGAAATCGGGTGATTTTTTCCATCCGCGACGGATAACGTGTTAGCGTGTTATATAACAATATTTTGTTATATAACACCAAAGCCACGCCCACTTTTCATGTTATTGTGTTAGGTTACACAAAAACATGCCGCTGCGGACCCGGCTTTAGGCTTACATAAATTTGAGAATATTTTCCCACATGGTGATAGAGAAATGAGCTTATGAAATACCAGGCTCACATAAACATGAGGAGATATTCCCCCATGCTGATAGAAATATAAGCTTTTATAGTACTTGGCTCCCATAAATATGAGGAGATATTCCCATATGGTGATACAGAAATGACCGCAAGACCCGGCAGAGGGACATATTCGGAGAGTGGGCTGCAGCGCATAGAGAAATGAGCTTATATTGTACCAGGCTCACATAAGCATGTAGAGATATTCCCACATGGTGATAGAGAAATGAGCTTATATAGTACTAAGCTCACATAAACATAAGGAGATATTCCTCCATGATGATAGAGGAAAAAACTTATTAAATATATACTACTAGGCTCACATAAACATGAGGAGATATTCCCACATGGTGATAGAGAAATGAGCTTATATAGTACTAAACTCACATAAACATAAGGAGATATTCCTCCATGATGATAGAGGAAAAAACTTATTAAATATACTACTAGGCTCACATAAACATGAGGAGATATTCCCACATGGTGATAGAGAAATGAGCTTATATAGTACTAAGCTCACATAAACATAAGAAGATATTCCTCCATGATGATAGAGGAAAAAACTTATTAAATATACTACTAGGCTCACATAAACATGAGGAGATATTCCCACATGGTGATAGAGAAATGAGCTTATATAGTACTAAGCTCACATAAACATAAGGAGATATTCCTCCATGGTGATAGAGGAAAAAACTTATTTAATATACTACTAGGCTCACATAAACATGAGGAGATATTCCCACATGGTGATAGAGCAAGGAGCTTTATATACTACCAGGCTCATATATGTGGAGATATTCCCAGATAGGTGAAGGTGATACGAAGTTCACCGGGTCAACTAGTTGTTTATATATGTGTATTATTACCACAATAATACCCCCTAATAAGAGTTATCATTCATTCATATTTATCAACATACATAACATAACATACATTCACGCCTTTTTCCCGAAGGGGTAGGCAGAGGTGTACCCAGGACTCAGTTCCATAGTAGATACACCCACATTTCGCCGGTATGTTATTGGTCCCATGTAATAGGGGGCGAGCCTATTGCCATCTACCGGGCACAGTTCGAGACTCCAGGCAGTTATTGAGATAATTCCTAGTAAAAATCCAATATGTAACACTGCCTGACCTGGGGATCGAACCCGGGACCTCTTGATTGGCAGTCGAGCATGCGCCCTCTACTCCACCGAGGCAGTCTGTATTATTCTGTATTTGTTTCTGTATTATTGTGGAACCAATAAAGAATTATCAAATCGTAACTAATATAACTCTACCTGTCTCTTATCAATCGTCTCGCTCTTAGGACTGTCTTGTTTGGGCCTCCTTTGCACCGACTCGATGTTCTTTAGAAACACGTTGGATTCGTCTTCTTGTTCGTTCTCCAACTCCTTCTGCGCCTCTTCCAACTGCCTCTGTTTCTCTTCTCTTTCCTGGAATAGGAGAAAATAGGCACTGAGCTAGTGTGTACTGGTTAGCAGTTAGCATCCTAATAAATAGTCATTTTACTCGACTGACTGTGGCACTGTGTCTACAAATTGATCTTTATGAATAGCAACTCTGTTAGAGACACAATAAAGTGCAATTCAGCTCGCACAAAGAAGAACGTAAGAAGTAAAGTAAGAACGTACGCGGTCTTCTAGGAGTTCGACACAATCCTATGAAAAATTAAAAAAATCGATGTTTTGTATTCCCCTGTTTCCTCCGAATATAATTAACCCTTTCTCTAAATTTATATCCTGAATATATAATTTTTATAGTGAAGTATGTCCCTGTTATTTTAGTTTATCTTATGAACTTTCGGTTTCTTCTTCTTCTTCTTCTTCTTCTTCTTAAAATCTCAGTTTTACTCGCGTGCTTAGGACGCTCAAAATCTTGATATATTTCGAACGTTGATATTATTACATAATTAACCTAGTTGAATATTGTTTATAATTGTTATTTGCACGTCAAAAACAAAGATTATGATTATTATCACGATAAGGGTAATTTGAAATTTGATTGGAATATCGACAAAAACTATATTATCTTATATATATAAAAATCTTGTGTCACGATGTATGTCACGAATAAACTCCAAAACTACTGAACCGATTTCAATCAAATTTCACATGTACCCGTATTTTGGTCTAACTTACTGGATAGGATAGTTATCATCTCAATTATTCGCTTATGTCGTGAATGTAAACGAATAAAATGTATCAATTAATTGTTTCTTAAGCAAGGGTTTATTTACTGTTTAGTTTTATGAAGTTCTCATAGATGGCGGTGTACGTTGATTCATAGATTAAATTCTTCAATATTGTTTGACATCTAGGTTGCAAATACACCCAATAGCTGGCGCTGTGTTCTGTTTCTTAGAATATAAATTCTATTACTTTATTTCACGTAATATTTATTAATGCTCACGATATAACCGTATTATTTTAATGGTTTGTGACTGATATTTTTATAATTATACTGCGTATTATGTTACAATATTATTACCATTAATAACAAAAAAAAAATGTACTATTTTTGTTAGAGAATTATTAAAGTCTTGGCGCCAAATTTTAATCAAAGTTTCAAGATCTGGCCATCAAATTCTATCGAGTCGCCATCTCTGGTTTAAAAGTTTGAATGTCCAAAGCTTTGGTATCTCATTCGTTCTCGAGACCTCCTCTGAGCGTAAACAAAGCTCCCTCTCGAACCATCAAGACCCACTATTTCAAACAATCGATCAATCGATTCTTCTCGAAGCATGCGAACTAGAACGTTCGGGAAATTCAATATTTTAACGATAGTTTAGTATACCTGTAGTAATTATAATAAGCACCCCACGCATTTTGTACAACAATGAGAAATAAAATATGGCGGTACGAAGTTCGCCGGGTCAGCTAGTTTACCAATAATTATGTGACCAATAAGGTTGTGCAGTGTTTCTCAAACGTTGAGTCGACCATTTTATATAAAAATAAATTCGGCGCAGCACTGCACCGTACCTGTCACCCTGAGACACCAGTTGTTGACACTCTTCATGCCCAGTAATTTCGCTGGTAACATTGCCCGTTAGACCGGAACACAGTAATGTTTGCACATTACTGCTTGGCGGATGAATAACTTGACAGCCTCGATGGCTCAGATGGTAGTAACTCTGCTTTCTGTGACGCGGGCCTGGTTTCGATCCCCGGTCAGGTCTAACATTTGTGTGCATGAACATGTCTGTATGATCTGTGTCTGGGTGTTATAAGCTTATATAAGTATGTATATCAGTCATCTGGTTACCATAGTACACGCTTCTAGCCTAGTTTGGGACCAGATGACCGTGTGTGGAAGTTGTCCCATATTAAAAAAGAAAAAAAAACTGGCTAATGTGTGGTACTTCCCCAGGCGGGTCCCTGCAAAAGAGGCCTACCACTACAAAGTTTTACTTGAGAAACACTGTCGCAGATAACCGAAAATTTATGATAAGTAATAATTTATAAGTGTTAGTGTACAAATGTTATATCATAACAATATAATAAATTGATCAATCATTTACTAGGAAACATGGCATCAATAATGACGAAACTAATTATAATATTTTTATGTTTATACTATGCAAATTGTCAAATAGTAAATACAACTCAAGGTTTCGTTAGCGGGTTGCAGGAAGACGGCTATACTATGTATTTAGGGATCCCTTATGCGAAAGTGGACGAGGAAAATCCTTTTGGGGTAAGTTAACTATTTATAATAATAATATGGGACAAAGTCCACACACGGTCATCTGGTCCCAAACTAATATAATAACATAACATACATTCACGCTTTTTCCCGAAGGGATAGGCAGAGGTGTACCCAGGACTCAGTCCCATAGTAGCTACACCCACATTTCGCCAGTATGTTATTGGTCCCATGTAATAGGGGACGAGCCTATTGCCATCTACCGGGCACAGTTCCAGACTCCAGGCAGTTATTGAGATAATCCCTAATGGAAAAATCCAATATAATAGTAGAAATATAGTATTCCAATAGAATAGATATAGTAATATAATAGAAGAAGAAATAGAATATATAGAAAGTAATAAATGATAGAGATAATTTACTTAACCATATGATAGAGATAGTTTACTCAATCATTAAGAGTTTATAAGACAAAATAATAAATGATAGAGATAGTTTACTTAACCATTAAAAGTTTATAAGAGAAAATAATAAATGATAGAGATAGTTTACTTAACCATTAAGAGTTTATAAGAGAAAATAATAAATGATAGAGATAGTTTGCTCAATCATTAAGAGTTTATAAGAGAAAATAATAAATGATAGGGATAGTTTACTTAACCATTAAGAGTTTATAAGAGAAAATAATAAATGATAGAGATAGTTTACTCAATCAATAAGAGTTTATAAGAGAAAATAATAAATGATAGAGATAGTTTACTTAACCATTAAAAGTTTATAAGAGAAAATAATAAATGATAGAGATAGTTTACTTATCCATTAAGAGTTTATAAGAGAAAATAATAAATGATAGAGATAGTTTACTCAATCATTAAGAGTTTATAAGAGAAAATAATAAATGATAGGGATAGTTTACTTAACCATTAAGAGTTTATAAGAGAAAATAATAAATGATAGAGATAGTTTACTTAACCATTAAGAGTTTATAAGAGAAAATAATAAAAAATAGGGATAGTTTACTTAACCGTTAAGAGTTTATAAGAGAAAATAATAAATGATAGGGATAGTTTACTTAACCATTAAGAGTTTATAAGAGAAAATAATAAATGATAGAGATAGTTTACTCAATCAATAAGAGTTTATAAGAGAAAATAATAAATGATAGAGATAGTTTACTTAACCATTAAAAGTTTATAAGAGAAAATAATAAATGATAGAGATAGTTTACTTATCCATTAAGAGTTTATAAGAGAAAATAATAAATGATAGAGATAGTTTACTCAATCATTAAGAGTTTATAAGAGAAAATAATAAATGATAGGGATAGTTTACTTAACTATTAAGAGTTTATAAGAGAAAATAATAAATGATAGAGATAGTTTACTTAACCATTAAGAGTTTATAAGAGAAAATAATAAAAAATAGGGATAGTTTACTTAACCGTTAAGAGTTTATAAGAGAAAATAATAAATGATAGAGATAGTTTACTTAACCATTAAAAGTTTATAAGAGAAAATAATAAATGATAGAGATAGTTTACTTATCCATTAAGAGTTTATAAGAGAAAATAATAAATGATAGAGATAGTTTACTCAATCATTAAGAGTTTATAAGAGAAAATAATAAATAATAGGGGATAGTTTACTTAAACATTAAGAGTTTATAAGAGAAAATAAAAAAACATAGGGATAGTTTCTAAATCACATCAGGATATGAATTTATCGGATGGGTTAATTATATTTGGAGGCAACAAGGAAAAAACTACATTGAGTTGGTTAAATTTTCATGGGTTTGAGTCAAATTCCTTAGTGTTGTCGTCTCCCGCGCTAGACGATATATTTCGAATCATTAGAAATGATTTTTAAATTCCCAAATCACTCAATATCAAAAGATAGCATAATATATGAAAATATATATAAAATATTACTCGTATCTTTGTGATAGTTCACAGAAAACGCATAGTGTATGGATGTTACGAAGCTTCGGTTTCGATAGGTCGGAACTTCCGATATTCCAACGATTTTGACTTGGGTTCCGATACTTTTAAATCGGAAGACATATTGGAAGTCGGAAATACAGCGGCAGCTGCGGGACGACCACGATCAGAGCACTCAAACAAGTTGCTTGTTTCACGTGGAGTTCGAACTAATCAATCGAATTCACACTCTAAATAATCAATCAAATTCAAATAATCCGCCACCTGAGAATCTAGACTCCGGTAAACCAAATCTAAAGCCCCCGATTCCGTTCGGTTCCGCTAAAACCACATCTGTCACATCCCTAGTAAGCAATCTTTCTTTATCTTAAGATAAATATTTTTATCGTATCTTCGCCGTGTTTGTCGAGTTTAAACAAGGAAATGATGACTAGACAAATCAGGTGCCAGATGGTAAGCATCATGATTGCCCAAATCAGACAAAGTGCCACCCAGTGTTTTAAAATTCAAAATTCTGCGCGGTACTGCACTGCACCTGTCACCCTGAGATATTAGTTGTTAAAACTCGTCATGCCCATTAATTTCGCTGGTAACATTGCCCTTAAGACCGGAACACAGTAATGTTGGCACATTACTGCTTGGCGGATGAATAACTGGCAAAGGTGTGGTACTTCCCCAGGCCTACCACTACAAAAAAAAGTCTTCCATTCTTGCATAGTCAATGAAAGACGTGCTGTATGTGCCGTGCAATGTGACGTGCGACCACACCTAGTGGGATAAAGGTAGGAAGAATTTAATATAAATCAATAATTATATTATGTTACAGCCCTCTCAACCTCATCCTCCTTTCGAAGGGGTATTCAACGCAATAGACGACTCCGCCATATGTCCTCAGATAGAAGAATTCAACAGCACTTTAACTGGCTCCTTAGACTGCCTTCACCTAAGCGTGTTCGTGCCAGGAATCGATCAACCTCTAACGCCCCTACCAGTTCTCGTGTGGATTTACGGCGGTAGATTCGAAATTGGTTTCTACGGCAGATTCTTGCACGGCCCGAAGTATTTAGTACGACATGGCGTTATACTAGTCACTTTGAATTATAGATTAGGTCCGTACGGATTCATGTGCACGGACGATTCACGCGTGCCGGGGAACCAAGGCTTAAAAGACCAGCTATCCGCTTTGAAGTGGATAAACGAAAATATTGCCAATTTTGGCGGCGATCCGAATAAAATAACCTTAGTAGGGAACAGCGCTGGAGGCATGTCTATAGACTTCCACGTAATAAATAGTCACGAACCGAGACTATTTCAGCAAGTGATACTTCAAAGCGGGACTTCTTTAACGCCCAGTTTTTCATCACCAGATAAGAACGCTCCTTTGAAGTTATCCCAGCATTTTGGATTTGAAACTGAGAGCGTATCAAGCTCTATAGATTTCCTAACTACGATTGAGCCTTTAGAAATTGTTCAGGCATCAATCTCGCTTGGAATTCTATTCAGACCGTGTTTAGAAGAGTCTTTTGACAACGTTGAGCCGTTTATAAGCTATAATTGGGTTGAAAACGATACTTCATCCTTTGCGAAAGAATTAAACGTAATCATAGGTTTTACCAATGATGAAGCACTATTCGCAGGCTTAATGCCAAATCCTGATGTGGTAATTAACACTTTGAGTGCAGCATTCGATGTAGACCACGAGGATTTCACTAGCGAAGACCAAGTCAGAAATTTTTTCTTTGGAGATGAAGATATTATGGGAGAATTCCAAGGGCATGTGGATTTGATATCGGATATGACCTTTATTTACCCAAGTTTGAGAAGTTTGGATAAATTTTTGAGAAATGACGTCGCAAAGGCGTATTTATACATGTTTTCATATAGAGGTGAGCTTTTATTTAAATGTATATGGTTCGGAAACTTGCAACTGAATTTTAAAGCAGTTATCCTCAACCGGTTGACCGATTATTTAGTTTGGGTAACAATGCATGGTTTACATGTAGTCGTTCTTAGTAAGGGATTTTTTTTTTTTTTTTTTTTTAATCATGTAAAAAAAGGGCTTTGTCGCTGATTGCGAACATGCCGCCCTGGTTGACACAGATTTTAAATGTACTTAAACTCTACACATAAACACTTATCTAAATTCTAATAATTAATCTGTACAGCTTTCTTGCGGCCTCAGAAAGAGGTTCCGCCAAAATAACATTGCATGTCCCCACGTCCATGCTGGATAAATTACACAAATTTCTTATATTATCGTTCCGGACACATTCCATGAGCACATGATGTATATCGTCCACAACTCCACAAGTCTCGCAGTTAGGTGAGCTTGTTTTGCGCATTAAATATGCAAACTTATTGCATGGGATGTGTCCGGATCTAAACCTTAATGCTGTCACTAATTCATTTCTGTTAAACATGTTGTCGATCCATGGTGATCTTAATGGGTGTGGTTGGATCGTTCTATACCATATGCCCTTTTCGCGTGCCCTCTCATCGAAATATTCCTTCCAGAGATCGTAACAATCCCTTTTAAGGATTGTTACGATGTCTGAGAAGGAAGGTATTATATCTGTATGGATCCCGTCCGTGATAGCTTCCTTCGCCAGCCTATCTACTCGGTCGTTACCGTCGAACTCTATGTGTGATGGCATCCACTGTATAATGATGTTCTTGTGTTCAGACTGAAAATTCATAAGCATCTTAATTATATTATAGGCTACAGGTAGTCCTCGAAAAGTCGAGGTGCAGTGTGCCAGGTGTTGAATAGAACTTTTAGAGTCTGTTAAAACGACAAAATCATTATAGTTTGTTGATTGTATGTACGATAAGGCTCCCGAGATTGCCACGAGTTCAGTCTCCATTATACAGATATTTGCGTCAATTTTGAATTTTAAAAAATCATTTGTGGCAGATCTAGAAAAGCTGCCCCTGACCCATTCTTGTCTTTAGACCCATCAGTAAATATATATTGAAATGATAAATACTTTTTATTTAGACATTCTACAACCATATTTTTCATAGAAACCGGATGAAGATTGCGCTTAGGCTTATCTATTCCTTCTATGTGCAAATTTAAATTTCGTGAGATGTCAATATTCGTCACCCAAGTATCCAAACTAAACATACCTAACTGATTACTTATCTTTAGTGGTAAGGAGGAATAGACTTGATGAATTAATGTTAGAAGGGGTTTTTTCTTATTGATCCAATATCTACTGTTTGTGAGATTATGTAATTCAGCTATTAATTTTATTGAAGAGTTGTTATTTATAGATTTGTTCTTAAGCCAAAATTTACCGCCTAAATATCGCCTTCTTAAATGTAATGGTACCAAACATAACTCACTCTCCATTACATGTATTGGAGTGGTTTTAATAAAGCCCCCTATAGTTCTCATGGCTTGGTTCTGGGTCCTATCTAATTTACTAAGAGTAGTTTTACAACAGTTGTCGAATAAAAAGCTAGCATAGTCCAACCTACTTCTTATTAAAGCGATGTATAACCTACGCAGGTGTTTAGGGTGTACCCCCCACCCCGATCAGGCCAACACTTTAAAAATATTTATATATTTTAAGACTTTTTCGGATGCTGTACTTATGTGTTTTTTCCATTTAAGAGACCGATCCAACCACATACCCAGGTATTTTACAGTATCAACGTTTTCTATATTTATTCCATTAATATTGAGATCGACCATAATATTACGTCTCTGAAAACCCTTTGTAAAAACACAGACTTTACTTTTTGTAGGCGAAATTTCTAGGTTGATGTTACGGAACATTTGATAAAGATTATCTAAACAAAGTTGAATCTCTTCTTCGGCTTCTAACCAGTCATTAGACGTCACATACAAGACATAATCATCGGCGTACTGTGAAATGTTAACATTGCTATGAGAGGTTACATATTCACAAATCTGTTTAGTCGCAGCATTAAACAGTAAGGGTGACATTGGATCACCTTGCGCTATTCCACAACATGTACTTCTAGATAATTGATAATCTTGTTGTTCAATTTTAAGTTGTCTCCTTGTTAAAAAATTCCATAAATAATTGCATAGTTTCGATCCTACGCCTAAAGTATCTAATGTAGACAAAAGACATGTGACGTCTATGTTATTATAGGCATTATCTATATCTAAAAAACAACCTATCGTAAACTGGCTATTCGAAAAACCTATTTGAATCTTGGTAATTAAATCAGTTAAATTATCTAAGCACGATCGTCCCTTTCTAAATCCTTTTGTTTCGTCTGCTAATAATTTATTACTCTCCAAGTACCAATCTAATCTGTTATTTATTATGGTATGAAAAATTTTACAAATGCAAGACATAAGTGAGATCGGTCTCAATGACGAGACAGAGTTCGTTTCTCGCCCGGGTTTAGGTATAGGTACTACACGTATATTACGCCATTGAGTTGGAACAAAACTTAGCGATAAAAATCTGTTGTAGGTATTTAGTAAGATTGTTTTGCCGATATCAGGGAGATTATATAGCATAGAATAAGTGATGTCATCACATCCCGGTGATGTGTCTTTTGTTTTCAAACATTTATCTAATTCGGAACGCGAAATACACATTTCTAATTTAGAATTGCTGGACATGAAGTTAGGTTTAGTAGGTAGTACAAAATCAGGTGTAAGATTACACAATAATGCGTCAGCCATGCCCTTATCAACATATGATCTATTCTGTCGGTATCCTTTCAACCAGCGCATACGGCGCCATATCTCACACGCTGACGAAGTTTCGTCTAATGACGAGCAAAAGTTCCACCAATTTTTATTGCGAGCGTTTCTGGTAATTCTCTGAGATTCACACGTTTTTCGTTTTAATTTATTTAAATTATCTGGAGTGGGGTTTCGTCTGAAATCAGCCAGGGCTAATCTTCTTTCGGCTACTGCTTTGGACAGCGTAGGGGTCCAATATGACTTAGGAAAAAACTTATTAGTGGGATTTTGACAAATTTTAACTATCGGAATGGAAATATCTGCTGCTTCATTAATCATTTGAATAAAATAATCATAATCTTGTTGGGGATTGTCCGATATAGAATAATTAGAGCATTTTTCTTCAACTACCTCTTTATATTTGACCCAGTTAGCTTTCTTGTAGTTACGTTTAGTTATAAAAGTCGGGGTATGAAAGTTATCAGTAACAGAAAACTTTATCATTAAGTGATCGCTGCCTAGATTTTCGTTTAGAATATTCCAGGTGAATCTCAGAGAAATGTCCGATGAAACCATGGTAATGTCAGGCGTTGATTGTTGTAGCGTTCCGTTGACTAATTTAACGCGGGTCGGCCGCCCGTCATTTAATGTAATAAAATTATGATCAATTATGGAATCGAATATTTGCGTACCCCTACTATCTGTCCTATTCGACCAATTGGAGTGGTGACCGTTAAAGTCCCCGATTATTAACGTTCTGCTATTCGAGACTGAAAATATGTTGTCCCAATCAGATGCACTGGTGTGTATCTGAGGGGGACAATAAACAGCAACTACATATTCTACATATATACAATTAAACACTTTGACGGCCAACACCTCAATAGACGAATTATTAACATTAGGTATCGTACACACTTGAGCCCGTAATGATTTATGTGCTAAAATAGCCACACCACCGTAGCTATCATCTCTATCTCGCCGGAATACAGAATAATCTTTTAAGTTAAGTGACAGATCTGAATTTAGCCATGTTTCACTCAATGCTACTAAATGAACTTTTTGCTGACATAAGATATGCTCAAATGCTAATAACTTAGGTTTTATACTTTGTGAATTCCACTGTAACACATTAAGGTTGTATCTACCCATAATTAACCAAATAAGTTTTGAGGGAAAGGCATATTTGGCATATTTTTAAAGAACCAAGTGATAGCCCATTCAACACATATATGTATAATATTCTCTATTTTACTCTTTATCGATTCACCACTTTTAAAAACGATCTCTTTTATCTTACTCAGTAATTTACTAAACGTCATATTATTATCATCCCGGACTCTTTTTTTTCTTCTTCTGCTTCTCTCGCCTGTGTCTTCTCCTCCTTCATTAAAATGTTCAGATTCCGTCGATTGATCTTGTCTTGTGAAAATGCCTTCCTCTAGTGTCAACTTGTGGACTTTATTTGAGGTATTTTCTTTTTTCTTCGGTGGTTTTTGTGGAAAGGTGTCAGCAGATGGGGGAGGGTTTTTGCTGGTACCCGCAGTCTTAGTGATCTGAGCGTAGGTAATCCTCGACGTGTCTTCATCAACGGGCAACGACGAATTAAAATATCTACTGGCTGTCACAATAGGTGTTGAGGCGCGACGAGATATTGGAGTAGGTGGGGGCTCATACTCGTATGTAGGGGCCGGTGGTGATACGTACACACTCATCGCTTTCCTGTACGATATATTGTGTTCTGCCATTAGCTCACGTATCTTTTTTTCCCTAATGTATACCGGGCAGGTTCGGTTGAGCGATATATGGGGACCGGCGCAGTTGATACACTTGTATGTGTTCGTCTCACAATTATCGTGCTTTCCTCCACATTTGGGACAATACACTCTAGTAGTAGGACACATTTTGATTTTGTGCCCAAATCTCCAACACCGTGAGCACTGCGTGACTGGAAATAGGTAGGTTGCGACTCTGATTTTCATATCAAATAAGGATATAAAGGTAGGTAGTGTTGGTCCCTTAAATCCAATCCGTACAGACTCGCTCTCAGTCCAACCAGTTTCAGATTTCTCACGTCGTTTAAGTCTTTTGACCGCGACAACTTCTGCTTCGGGAGATGTTATTGATTTGAGCAAGTCTTGTTCGGTTATATTTAGTTCAATGTTTCCGATAACTCCATATGATAAACCTACTTCCCACGGTCGCTGGAACCGCCACCCTAATTCCAATAAATGTTTACACTGAATAAGCTCTTCAGCGCTATTTTCAGATGTGAATTCAACAATAAGTTTATAGGGGTTTACATATCTTACCCTTGTAATATTCGTAATATTTTGAGACTTAAACAATTTCGCCAGTGCGAATTGTTTAGGGAACTTCTCAACGGCTGTTATTGTTATTTCAGTGGTTTTTCTACTTTCTTTCAACCTTTCTTTGCGGCTTGCGACTTCCGTCCACGTCTCGTCAGGGTCTTCTTCTCTCGGTCTTTTCAACCTAGTGTGATTGGTCTCGCAGCTTATACTTTGTTCTTCAATAACTTCCGCTTCCATTTCGAGTAGTTCGCTTACTCCTTCATAGATTATACCGTCTTCAATATTCACTACTTTATACGAAACACCTTCATTCAAAAGTAAATGTTCCGCCATAGCGATTAGAGTTTAGATTATCTAGCACGGCCCGGCCCTAGTGGCCAGGCCGTAAACAAGCTTTTCTTGGAACTGATAAGAGAATGTAGATAGCACGCGACACACGTCCGCCCGCCGAGATCGTAACTAAGCCACTGTTAGTAAGGGATGCCTCTACGATCAGGGTATCTAATAAAGGGGTTTCCCAAGAAAAAGGCGTACTAACATCGTGCCTTTTTCCCGAAGGGGTAGGCTTCCCACAAATCGTCGGTTATGTTATTTAGTCGTATTTAAAAGGGGGCAGGCCTATTGCGATCTACCGGGAACAGACAAAATCCCTAATGGAAAAACACTTTTTGCCTGACCTGGGGATTGAAACCGGGACCTCATGATGAATGAATGAAATTGGCGTTACTTTTCGGAACTCCATGGTAGACTTCTAGAAAAAGAATCTTTAGTTTTTACCTCGCTAAACGCTGGAACAAGAGCGATCAGCGAAGTAAAAACTAAAAACCGGTCCGGTCCCGGTCCGAGGTCCCGGTTTCAGTCCCCAGGTCAGGCAAAAAGTGTTTTTCCGTTAGGGATTTGGAACTTCTGACGTCTACTGAATTTTCAGTAGACGTCAGAAGATGTTATAGCGCGTGATAGTCAATGATGGACACTGTTCTTCTTAAAGCTTGTTCCGAGATTGTGCGACTGTAGTGAAGCAATAGGCTTATTAGACTCATTTATGAAAACCAGTTTTAATTATTACACACTACATTGATATTTCCGAGATTTATATTAAGTGTATTAACAATTAAAATCAATATCTAAAGTTTAAATTCCCAAAAGTGCGCCAAAGACACGGTTTATATAATGGCGTCGGTCACGTCACCATGTCACAGTTAAATTGACACTAAAAAAAAAAAGAAGTGACATAAGTAGTCATAGAAATCAGAACAGCTGATATTGAATTGCACAGTAGCGCGAGGCGGAATATTACGAAACAAATTGTCTCAGACGGTGTGAAGTACTCGTAATAACGACAGATCAGACGGACCCTGTGAACAACATCTGTCATCTGTTAATCCGTCTTTGACAGACTGTTAGTTGTTAATCTGTGCTTTTTAAATTACTATGTTTAGTATATGAACTCTTTGGTTTAATGAAATATTAATCCCACCATGAAGAATTAATGGCCAGGAAGAGAGAGAGAAATTGAACTGTGACGTCACAGAGTTCCAACCAATCACAGAGCGTCTGCATAACAATTAAAATTAATTAAAAAAAATGGTTTTATATCGTGAATTTTACTAAAATCATACATTTCTAGCATTAAAATACTTTTTTACGCTATTATCTAGTAGGATGACCACTATTTGAAGTATATTTTTAATATTGTCAATTAGCCTATTCAACGTCATTGTTCTAGGTGGACGCAATTTCGTGAGTGTAAGGAACAATATCACAATAGGTGGCGCGGCACATGCAGATGAAATCGGTTATCTATTTGACATATCGTATTTTGAAGAGCCGAGTTTCGAAGACCAGTTGGTTTTGGACAGAATGACAGAAATGTGGGCCAACTTTGTTAAATATGGGTAAGATATTTTCAATAAAATTGTTATTTATCA
The DNA here is from genome assembly GCA_947063395.1 of Hemistola chrysoprasaria. Lineage (NCBI taxonomy): Eukaryota > Metazoa > Arthropoda > Insecta > Lepidoptera > Geometridae > Hemistola > Hemistola chrysoprasaria. Next base: position 5,153,018 of record OX346737.1, on the reverse strand, counting down.
TTGCTTTTGACTGCCTTGGTGGCAGTGGGCTCGACTGCCGATCATGAAGTGCCGGGTTCGTTCCTCAGGTCGGCAAAGTGTTAAATATTGTATTTTCCCTTTAGGGATTATGTCAATAACTGCCTGGAGTCTAGAACTGTGACCGGTATCAAGCGAGAGAAAATATAAAATGTATAGTTTGATTTTTATTTTTCAGTGACCCAACGCCACAAACATCGAACCTGCTACCAACACAATGGCTGCCCATCACAACCAACGCGCCGTACTATTACATAGACATCGGATCGGATTTGGTGTTAAAAACACGGCCCTACAACGAAAGACACGTATTCTGGGACGTTATCTTTGAGAAATATCGCCATTTGGAATGGGCTAGGTCAAATATGCGTCGATCTCTTGATAGACAGTTTTTTGTTGAGCTCTTCCCGTATTAGTTTATAAGTTTTCATAGATAGGTGTTGTAACATTAAGGTGACGGGTATACAGGTGACGACTGACGCTATACTAGCACTATTTATTATTCTGTGGCTACACTCGCGACCAACGATTAGTGCCTGATCATATTTGCGAGCAACGAGCATACGCAGAAATCTAATTTTTAGTTGGTGCAAATAGTACTTAGGTTTAAAACTTTATTATTCTGCTACTGATAGCAACAAATGAAAGATCAAGAAAAAGGTGATAGCTATTAGAACAGCTATCTCAAATTTTATAAAAAACGAACGCGACACTTCCATGAAAAACCCAAGGACGTGACCTTCACAATCTGACACTTTTGTACGTCAATGAAGATAAACAGTAATGAGTCTACCGTGCGTTAGGAAAGATACCTTTAAGATGAACGCACAAGAAACTTTTTGGGCTTAATTTTTTCAACTGATTGTTTCTCAATATTTGGTTACATTCGTTTATTTGTGTCGGCGCCGCGTGGTGGCTATGCAGCAGTTTCTAAGCATCTTTGTCCTCTATGTACTGATTTATTTATAATAAGCCTTCTTTAGTGAAGTAGATTTCATATAGGTTTTGAATTTACCCTCTGAGAGCCCAGTTATCTTTTCTGGGATTTTATTATAGAAACGTAGACTAACTTACAAGTTCCCCCTCTTTCTATCGCGTATCTCTTTATCTGTTCTCTCTGTCTAGCCCATAGAAATTGTACCGTCAAGACGGACGCCTCGGCTGCTTCTGGCTTCATACCTATAACGCGGATTATCCCAGACATGGGTAATAAGAAGTTCGATGGACTCACCTTCAAAATGAGTGCGTTAGAGATCGCCAACGGGTCGTTGAGTTCTTCCAATCGCAATAATATAAGGTATAACGCTTCAATATCCAGTAATAGCTGCTTCGTTCTTTTCATTTCTCTTGGCACCTGCAATATAAAACAATTATATTAAAATTATATTTTATGCTTGGTCAGCTTTAGGATGATAATTTTGACGGCTGACGCTCATGAATTATGTTATTGTAATTACAGGCGAAGACAGCATTTAATATACTTATATTGGGCGAGTTACGACCAAGTAAAAATTAAAATTCTATAAATTACGGATCACAAATGTCATTAAGTTGTATTATAAATTATTATTGATATAAGTTGTGTTATTTTATAATAATAATAATATGGGACAACTTCCCCACACGGTCATCTGGTCCCAAACTAGGCTAGAAGCCTGTACTATGGTAACCAGATGACTGATATACATATTTATATACGTTTTAAAACACCCAGACACACAAATGTTTGACCTGGCCGGGGATCGAACCCGGGGCCTGCGGCACAGAAAGCAGAGTTACTACCTATAGAATATTTTCATCGATTGTTTTTCTTACTGGACTGTTATTTACGAGCGTACATGGCCTTCTAGGAATTTGACACAAGCCTTTGAAAAATTTACCAAATCGATGTTTAGTATTCCCTTGTTTCCTCCGAATATAATAAACCCATTCTATAAATTTATATCCTGATATTTTTATAGTGAAGTTACCTATGTCCCTGTCATTTTAATTTTTCTTATAAATCTTTGGTTTTTTCATAGTGAACTTCCAAACTACGTTCACTACAAAAAAAATTATAGTGAGTTAGTTTGTTATAGTTAATGAGTTTATAAATAGAAATAAAATGATAGGGACATACTTTACTTCATCTTTAAAATATTAGGATATAAATATATCAAATAGGTTTACTGTATTCGGAGGAAACAGGGGAATACAAAACATCGATTTGGTAAATTTTCCATAGGATTGTGTCAAACTGCTAAGAGGTCCTGTATCCTGTTAAGTGTTACCCTTGTACGTACCTCGGCTGGTGTGGTGGTGCTAGCAACACTCGGAGCTCGAGAAGGTCTGTTGGAAGGTTGACCTTCACTCCCCACTAGTTCGACATCTATTATCTTACGGGGTGCCGTTACGCTGCCACACTGAAATATAAAATGTCTTTTCACTACAAAATGAAAATGAAAAGAACAGTTATTCATCCGCCAAGCAGTAATGTGCAAACATTACATATGTGTTCCGGTATGAAGGGCAATGTTACCAGCGAAATTACTAGCCGTGACGAGTTTCAACAACTAATATCTCAGGGTGACAGGCGCAGTGCAGTGCCGCGCAGAATTTAGAATATTAAAACACAGTGTGGCACTGTGTCTGATATGGGCAATCATGATGCTTACCATCAGGCACCTGATTTGCTCGTCTTGTCTACTATCATAAAAAAAGAATTTCACACACAAGCAGGATTTGATACTGCACCTTCTGCACCAATCCGCGTGGTGGGCATTCTACCAATTGAGCTACCGTGGAGGTACTAATCATTGGCGATATTTCTCTATCCAACCTACTTTACCGGCTATAGGGGTGCTCGTGGGTGCATTTTTCATACCGCTTAGGGCCGGTTTTTTGTTCGTTAGTTACGGTTAAGTTAACCATTTGTCAAACTAACTATAGTTAAATTTCTAACCAATGGTTAAATCGTGTGGAAAAAAATAGTTAGCCAGGGATGAAAAAACGAATTTTGTCGAATTTTAACTATTTGTCAAAAAATTTAACCATAGGTCGACTTAACCAGTGATCAAAAAACCCAGCCTTTGTCTATCGAAATATAAAATGTCTTATAACTTATCTTGTCTTATAAAATGTCTTATAAATTTATATCCTAATATTTTTATAGTGAAGTAACCTATGTCCATGTCATTTTAAGTTTTCTTATAAACCCTTTGTTTTTTCATAGTTAATTCCCTAAAATCCCAGTTTTATTCGCGTGATTGGACGTTCACTACAAAAAAATTAAGAGTTTATCAACAAAAAAAAAATGCTAGTGACATACTTCACTTCAACTTCAAAATATCAGGATATAAATATATCAAATAGGTTCACTGTATTCGGAGGAAACAGGGGAATACAAAACATCGATTTAGTAAATTTTCCATGGGAATGTGTCAAACTGCTAAGAGGTCTTGTATCCTGTTAACAATACTTGCGGCACCCTTGCACGGTATTATTATTGTACCATTAGACACATTATTAAGATAGACTACATTATACTACATTATATTATACAACATAACATACATTCACGCCTTTTTCCCGAGGGGGTAGGCAGAGGTGTACCCAGGACTCAGTCCCATAGTAGATACACCCACATTTCGCCAGTATGTTATTGGTCCCATGTAATAGGGGGCGAGCCTATTGCCTACTCCAGGCAGTTACTGAGATAATTCCTTATGGAAAAATCCAATATTTAACACTTTGCCTGACCTGGGGTTCGAACCGGGGACCTCTTGATTGGCAGTCGAGCTTGCGCCCTCTACGCTACCGTGGTAGTCATATATGTCGAGAAAGTATATAGATACTATCCTACTTAATAAGTTATAAGTAAAGTTTGTCGGTGTGTGTGTGTTTGTTCCTTCTTCACGCCATAACTACTGAACCGATTGACTTGAATTTTGTTTTTTTTTATGATAATGAGTGACAAGACGAGCAAATCAGGTGCCTGATGGTAAGCATCATGATTGCCCATATCAGACACAGTGACAAACAGTGTTTTAAAATTCAAAATTCTGCGCGGCACTGCACTGCGCCTGTCATAAACATAATATTATGCAAATAATAATATGAGACAACTTCCACACATGGTCATCTGGTCCCAAACTAGGCTAGAAACCAGGGTTGGCAAAAAACAGGTTTTTTTAAAAAGAACAAAACATCATGTTTTATTCAACAAACAAAAAAAAACATGTTTTAAATCAATTTTTCAAAAATGTTAATTGATTTGTTTTAAACACGTTTTAAACATGTATTAAACATGTTTTAAACAATTTTAATTACTGATTTGTTCTGTGATTGAGGTAAGTAACTTAGGAAGGAGGAGGTCTACCTTCCTCTTACTTAAAATTGGACAAATGGTAAAGAAAGAAGTGTATGTTATATGTGAGATACATTGTGTTTCCATGCGATGGCCAAGTCAATCTATTTTATTTAAAACATAAAAGATTTTTAATATTGATTTATTATTTGTGCAGTTAGTGTATCTAGAAAACTGGACTGAAATTACAAAATATTTTAGTTTTCCCTTAATTTATACACTAAACAATAATTATATTCTAAATTTGAAGCTTCTATGTCTGCTAAAAATGCCTTAAAGTTTTGATGATTAGTCAGTCAGTGATTCAAATTAAATGAAATATAGCGTGTTTATCCAATGCCAAGCAGGGATACTGTAGGTTACTGAAAATCCAGGCTTCTAGTTTTATCCACAACGAAGTTATATGGGGTTGAAAATGGCCTGAACTGCTTCGAAAAGTGATGGTACGGCCGTGCCGCTTTTTTGCTCGAATTGGCGGGGGCACTGCCGTGCCCCCAGATACGCTATCAAAATTATAATAATAACAATAACTTATATATAACTTCCACACACGGTCATCCGGTGCCAAACTAGGCTAGAAGCCTATATTATGGTAACCAGATGACTGATATACATACTTATATACGCTTAAAACACCCAGACACAGATCAAACAAACATGTTCATGCACACAAATGTTTGACCTGGCCGGGGATCGAACCCGGGGTCTGCAGCTCAGAAAGCAGAGTAACTACTATCTGAGCCAACGAGGCTGTCAAATTATATCAATTAACCCTGCTTGACTTGACATAGACATACGAGTTACGAGTCTGCACTGCACAATCGACGACAATAAGCAAAAGAGACACCACATGCTGCACATGCTGAGCAAACTATATTCATCCTTTTTTATTTACCCGCAGCCCGCAATAGAATATTCCTTATTTTGTTCACTTATTCTAGTCTGCTGGGCTGGGGTCTGCCCCTAGGGCCAGATCAGTTTGAATCTAAGGAATTCCCTAAATTGAAAGCTCGGAGTTGCCAACAAAATTTACAATTTACGTCAAAATTATAATGTTACCGTTCAAAAATTATTATAGACGTAATAAATTAAATAAAACATGATGTTTTTTATATATGTTTAAAACAAAATGTTTTAAAACATGTTTTAAACAGGCATGTATTTTGCCCAGTGTTTTAAACAGTGTTTTAAACACTTGTTTTAAACATTGCCAACCCTGCTAGAAACCTGTACTATGGTAACCAGATGACTGATATACATACTTATATAAGCTTACAGGGCTTACAGGGACAGATCAAACAGACATGTTCATGCACACAAATGTTTGACCTGGCCGGGGATCGAACCCGGGGCCTGTGGCACAGAAAGCAGAGTTACTACCATCTGAGTCAACGAGGCTGTAAATAAATGAATAAAAAGGTCAAACCTGTAATTTTCCCAATGAGTTTTCAAACTGCGTCGGTACATAGGTCCTCGGCGGGTCTTCGCTCGTAGAATTATGTCTTCCGGAGTTGTGACGTTCTCTACGTAGAGTTTCTTGTTTCACACCTAAAACAAACACATTTTAATTATTTATCACTATCTATACTAATATTATAGACAAACTTTGATTTTTTGATTTTTTTTTTTTTGTTTGTAACGAATAGGCTCCGAAACTACAGGACCGATTTTAAAAATTCTTTCACTTATGGAAAGCTTAATTCAGCGTGAGTGACATAGGCTATATGAGATTTTGAAAAAAAATAGGGATCTGTAAGATAATTGCAATATTGTGAACCAAGGTGTCACATAATATAATTACCATATTCATTAATTTGCGTGCGCTGTGAAATCTATTGATGGTAGAATAAAATAACGTACTAGGGGTTTGTAGTACTTATCTATCTATATCTACAAGATAGTAAACGGATTTATTTATTTATGATTTATTTATTGGTGGTAGAATAAAGTAATGTACCATAGGGGTTTGTTGTAATTATTATCAATACCTACGAAACAGTCCACGGACATTATATCCGTCTGTTTTGGTTTAGTAACAATAATCGAAGAAGTCATTATTTTTATGCGGTATGGAAACTTTTGGTGGTAGAAATAATGTACTAGGGGTTTGTAGTACATAGATATCTTTAAAATAGCCCGCGGAAAATTTATACATCTGTTAAGGTTTGGTCATTGTAACAGAAATAGTCATTAATTTGCGTGCGCTGCGTAAAGCATTAGGGTTATATCTATAAAAATACAATGTATCACGAATTTACTCCTGTTAAAAAGTTCACTATACCTACTTCTGCTACCCGTGTGAAGCCGGGGCGGGCCACTAGTATATTATAAAATCCTAAATGACTCACTGACAGACATGCAACGCCGAACCCAAACCACTGAGCCTAGAGATTTGAAACTTGGAATGTGGGTTCTTTTCGTTGTCTGAACGAGTGCTACGAAAGGATTTTTAAAAAATCACTTTCTAAGGGATCCAAAAGGGCGTCAAAGTTTTGGTATAAAACTCCTATATTTCATAATTGCGCGCGGGCAAAGCCGCTGTTCTTACACTAGTAAAATCTATAAAGAATATCTCACCCCCACTGTAAAACGGATGGTTCAGTTGATTCACCTTATGCGCCTCTTTCACACCCTCTTTCTCTTTCTGCGCTTGTCTTTCTAAGAAAACCTGAAATGAATCCATACATAGAATTCCATACATACATAGAACAAGCTGTGCCCCGCGGTATCACCCGCGTACACATCGTTCCCGTGGAAATATCGAGGAAACAAGTACCGAATGTGTTATTCCAGGGTATAAGCTACCTGCATACTAAATTTCAGCACAATCTGTTCAATGATCAGATAAAAATCAAAAATAAATCATACAAAAAAAAAAAAAAAAATTGTTTTGGCGTGAAAGAGTAACAAACATCCATCCGTCATTAACACGTTGTATATATTTTCAGATATTATAGATATTATATATTTTTAGAAGTGGTAGGCCTCTTTTGCAAGGGGGCGCCTGGGAAAGTACCACACCTTTGCCAGTTATTCATCCGCCAAGCAGTAACGTGCAAACATTACTGTGTCACAGTACTGGTCCAGTCTGAAGGGCAATATTACCAGCGAAATTACTGGGTATGACGAGTTTCACAACTAATATCTCAGACGGGCGCAGTGCAGAGCCGCGCAGAATTTTGAATGTTAAAACACTGGGTGGCACTGTGTCTGATATGGGATCCTGAGGCACCTGATGTCTTGTCACTCACTATCATAAAAAAAAAATTACTTACAGTATAATAGAAGTCGTGTATATAAGGAGTCCCAGTGTTCAACTGCAGCATCTGTATATTGATCAACCACTGCTTTTCCCTCTGTGTCATTAATCCAGCGTACTCGTCACAATCTGAATCAGTATCTGAACCATTCAGTACAGATCTGAAAGTTTAATAAAACATTTCATGTGTTAGAAGACGTAGTGATATATCCGCGACAGCCTGCAGGAGCAAAACGATACATACATACAGTCACGCTTTGTTCCCGTTGGGGTAGGCAGAGACTATTTCTTTCTACTTGCTACTATCCTGACATACAACTTTCGCTTCTTCCACTTTCATCACATTCTTCAAGCATGCTCGTCGGTTGTTGGTACTTTTGACCTGGCCTTTCCTTAAGATAACATCAACTTGTTCATGAAAGGTACGACTAGGTCGACCCCTACTGACTTATGCAAAACAATGTTCATCAAAATATATATAGTGGGAGCTTTATACCAAAAATTTGACGCTATTTTGGACCCCTTATAATGTGAATTCTTTAAAATGCTTTCTCAGCACACGTCCAGACAGCGAAAAGAACCTACATTCCAAGTTTCAAGTCTCTAGGATCAGGCGTTTGGGCTCTGCGTTGCATGTCAGTCAGGAAACAGGGAAATACAAAACATCGATTTAGTAAATTTTTCCATAGGATCGTGTCACACTACTAAAAGGTCAACTTTCCTGTTAAGCAAGCGAATTATAGGGGCTGTCACAATAAATCAGCAATGGTCGAAGCGGCTTAAGGTCCCTATGGATAGTATAATTATTAATAATAAGTACGCCAAAGCGACGCTGGCTTGACGCCGTAAGCAATGAAATTAAGTGTTAAAGATCTCTCCAAAGGGATGCACAAGACCGAGCCATGTGGAGGAGATATAGCTGAAAAGCAGACCCTGGCTATAGCCGGGAAAATTGCTAGAGAAGAGATGTAGTGACAAAGATAGAGAAAATAATGCTCAGATGGTTCGGACATGTGGAGAGCATTGAAGGAAATTGACAAAGGAGATGTAGACAGCGAGCTCAGAATATAATCTGTGCGCTTTCCGATTAGACTAAAAAAAGTTAGCTTGATTCGCGCAGCTGTCTTCGATTTCATGTCCTTGAAGTATGGCAATTATTTACAGTGATATGTACAGAACGAAATTTCATAATTTATTATTGGCCCACGACAAATAGTGATGTTCGCTACATTAGTTTAAAATTCAATTTTAATCGAAATAATGTTTCTCGTACCAATTAATTAATTGCCATCTACCGGGCACAGATCCAAACTCCAGGCAGTTATTGAAATAATTCCTTATGTAAATTAATACTTTGCGTGAGCTGGGAATCGAACCCGCGGTCTCCTGATCGGCACAGGACAGGGCAGGGCAGGGCAGGACAAGGCAGTCTCAAACCAAAATTTCACAGTAAAAAAAATAGTAGATAATAAAAGTTACTCACATATTATTGCTTGTATTACTGCTGAAACTCCCGTTATGCCTTTGGTTCATCATCGGATGGACATTGCTGAACTGATTCCGAGTCAACATGGGGTGATGGTTGGCATTATGGAAACCACTATTAAACTGCAGCATTGGATGAGTATTCTGTATTAATTGAACTAAATTCTGAGACGTCATGTTGTTTTGTATTTTGGAATTGTTATAAATTCGAGTTTGTTGCTTTTTCTCCGTTTTTGCAACTTTATTCGGTGATACATTCACGTTTTGCCCGGTTTGACTGACATTTTGGCCTATTTGGTTCACGTTTTGACTCAATTGGTTCACGTTTTGGCCCAATTGGTTCATGTTTTGGGCCAATTGGTTCACGTTTTGACTCATTTGGTTCTGGTTGTGGTTGTTTTGGTTCAATTGGTTTGTCATATTGATTTGTTGGTTCTTGAATATCATGTTGGGTTGTTCATTTGGTTTTGGCATTGGGCCCTGGAATAAACAAAACATATCTATTATAAAAAATTATGAAATTAACTATCCTACGAAAAAAGTTTATTTACGTACATTAGTGGCACAAGTGTGTATACTTTAAAAATATATTTTTTTTTACCTGAATGTACGACTATTAAAGAAATATTTATTATTCGTTATTATCTTATAGCGGATTCACACGGTTCTATTTTAGGTGATCTCCATTTGAACACAAAAATTGAAAACAAAATTTAATCTTTACTTGTGGAATTGAAAAATTTTTAAAATATATAAGTGTCTGTTTCGACAGTTCGAATCTAAAGCGATTTAACAAATGATGGTGATAGCGGTTCAATTTAGATTGATAACTAAATTGAACCGCTATCACCATCATCACCAGCCGGCAGACGTCCACTGCTGAACATAGAGAACGCCATTAACTATCCAAATGGCCGTAATCAGCACGTTTGTGCAGCTTGGTGATCGCAGTAGCTCGAATACTTGGTGCCGGAGAGCGCTGCTGCCCACTCGCAGAATATGTCCCTCTGCCGGGTCTCACAGCTCCCACGGATGAGAAAGGGGTGGCCTTATTATATACCCGGGAACGACACGGCCAATCCGCTATTAGCAGACTAAATATACTTGTCAAAAATGATTTGTCTTCCGAAATATTATATTCTTTATTATATTTCATTTGGAGTAGTGATACTTACACGAAAATTATGGTTGAACTGTCCCATGTTTGGGCTAAAATTCTGCCGCGGCATGTTCATACCGGGAGGTGGAACCATCATCCTATTTTGGCCCATCATATGAAACTGATTCATTTGACCAAACTGATTTCCATTGGGCATTACATGGTTCACGTTTTGCCCCATTTGGTTCACGTTTTGACCCATTTGGTTCACGTTTTGGCCCATTTGGTTTACGTTTTTGCCCATCTGGCTCACGCTTTGGCCCATCTGATTCACATTTTGGCCCATCTGGTTCATGTTTTGGCCCATCTGATTCACATTTTGAATTTGATTAGGTTGACCCATATGATTGAGATTAGGCGCCATTTGATTCATATTCTGTGGCATCTGGTTTACATTTTGGCTCATTTGGTTCAAATTTTGTCCAAGTTGATTCATATTTTGGTTGATACCCATTTGATTTTGCATCATTTGGTTATTCTGATGCATGTTTTGAGACATCATCATGTTATTTGGGTGATTACTCTGGAACTGACCCATTTGACTATGTTGCATGAATTGGTTCACGTTTTGGGTTAATTGGTTCATATTTTGGCCCAATTGGTTCACATTTTGGCCTAATTGGTTCACATGGTTAGGTATCATTTGATTGGTTTGGCCCATTGGGTTTATCTGGGCGTTCTGGGTCATGATCTTGTTGAGAGGTTGGTTAAGTTGGTTCATGGGTTGTTGTGGCGCGAATGGTAGAGGCACTGGCCCTTGGAGGCCGGGCGGTCTTTGAAGTATAACCGGAAATCTAGGCTGTAGAGAAAATACATACAATATGTTAAAAAAGGTGTAGTGATTCCTAAGGAGGTAACAACTATCCATCAAGCTGAATAACTTTCAAGAGAAAGAAATGCAAAATTCACAAAAAAAAAAAGCAAAATAGATCATCATCATCATCATCATCTCAGCCTTTGGTAATTCACTACTGAACATAGACCTCCACCATAAAAGGTGGTTTTGCCAATAGGTACTCGACACGCTTGAGAGGCGGGTTGTAGAGCACAGTTCGATGGTTTTTGCAGAGGATGCTGCTGCCCGTCCTCTGGATCTGTTATCATCAGCAGATCGTTAAATTTGTATAGGAAGACGCAATTTTTTTAAATTCTTTCTTTTGGAAATCCTTTTAAGAGGCCGACGAATTCCCCATACAAACATAATACTTAAATTATTTACAATCAGAGCATGTTTCCAACATACAATGATGTTATTCAGAATGAGACACTAGTTATCTTGGTTCCTCATTATATTTTAAATCAAAACATAAGTACTTTGAACTAAACAAAATATAGATATTTTCAAATATAACCTCAGAAATAAGTTATCATCATCATCATCTCAGCCATATGACGTCTACTGCTGAACATAGGCTCCCCCATAGATTTCCATCCAGTCCGATTGTAAGCGGCTTTCATCCAGCATGCTCTTGCTGTCTTTATCAGATACTAACTATAATTAGGAACCTGGATAACTAGTCTTGTTCTGAATAACATTATTGTATGTTGGAATATGTTCTGATTTTAAATGATTAAAATATTATAATGTAGTACCTTTTAATTTTGATGTACTACATCTTTTTGTTATACAGGCAATCAAACTTCTTAAAAGTTTTTATAGAAACTTGGTTATATATATGGTAGATTAATTACAAATTATTGATATTATTTATCGACGTTTAAAAATGTATTTTTAAGACTTATTTAAATAATTTTTCTTTTAGAGTTTTTTTTTAACCAAGCTTGTGACTTTCTACCCATAGGAATACAATGCACCATTTTTTTTATGATAGTGAGTGACAAGACGAGCAACTCAGGTGCCTGATGGTAAGCATCATGATTGCCCAAATTATCAGACACAAAGCCACCCAGTGTTTTAAACTTTAAAATTCTGCGCGGCACTGCGCTGCGCCTGTCACCCAGATATATTAGTTGTTGAAACTCGTCATGCTCAGTAATTTCGCTGGTAACATTGCCCTTCATACCGGAACACAGTAATGTTTGCACATTACTGCTTGGCGCATGAATAACTGGCAAAGGTGTACTTCCCCAGGCGGCCCTCTGTAAAAGAGGCCTACCACTACAATTCAGAATGTCTATTCTTCAGCATGAATTTTCATTAATTATCACTTCACTATACCTATACAATACCTATATAAAATGCTAAATGATCACTGACATGCAACGTCGAGCCCAAACGTGCAGAGACTTGAAATTTGAAAGGGAGGTTCGTTTCGTAATCTAGAGATGTACTAAGAAAGGACTTTTGGAAATTCACATTCTAAGGGGGGTAAATAGAAAGCCAAGTAAGCCACTAGTTATTTTATAAAGCCTTCACCTGAAAGAAGTTCTGGTTGTTGAATGGTTGGGGTTGTGGTTGCTGTGTCTGTCGTAATTGCCGCTCCAATTCTTCCACTGTGCAGACATTTTTAAGAGGCTGTTGGGTCGGCAACTGTAACCAACCATTTAAATTAAATTTGTTGATTGTCTCTGGTCATAAGTTTAGTGGTAGGGTACTATGGCTTAAACTAAGAATGTGGGGTTTGACCGCAATCTCACCTGCTGGTAAGTGATGATGTGGCCTAAGTTGGAGCACGCTTGTTCAGTAAAAACCTATCCACGTTATAGTTTTCGGGCTTTCGGACGACGGTAACGAGTTCCATTGCTTCGCCGTTCTCATGACAAATGATGTGGCAAATCGCTTCGTACCAGCTGTTGGTAAATCCACCAAGTAGTGGTGACGCTTTGCCGTTTGTCTAGCGGTTCGGTAGGAGGTCGTAATTATAAATTACATACATAATATTGCCCTTGGCGTCTTTGGCAGACGATTTAAATATTAAGTCTGTATAAAGCATTTAGAATACTCTCCACTGACAATGTGTCGCCTAGAACGATTTAAGGAAACGTAGGTTTGCCCTGAGTCTAAACCACCCTCACTGGATAACTGGCTAAGTCCGCAGGATCATGTCGATACGTACGGAGCCAGTTTGGTTGCAGGAGACTGCCACTTATCGCAGGTTGTATCCTACTCTTGCCTGACGTCCCCATTCCGGGTTTCTTCGAATTTTCCTTCTCTAGATAGGTTGGGGGCCAATGCTGACGAGTACGGGGAGATAAATTACCTTAATACATACATACAATCACACCTATTTCACGCAGGGGATAATAAATATTCTATGTTATTAGAATAACACATAGGCCCTGGACGGTCTAATATCTACATACCAAGGGAAACGGACTCATAATCCAAGGAAGCTGGGCCCAGAAAACTTTACACTGTTTTTTATCCTATATTGCCGGATACAAAACGATATTCGCAAAAATATTCCCTTTGATTACTTTGTTGTCCGGCTGTCTGTCTGACCATCTGTCAAGACACCTTTTAACGGGAACGCGTGGAGTTATCTAGTTGAAATTGATATCAACTACTCAGATCTGAGGTCCCTTGTGGCTGTAAAAAAATCAAACTTCTAAGACAACGCAATCAAAAGTTATGGCCATTTTACTGCATATTTCTATGCTTTGCGCAAGGAACTAATAGATGGCGCTGAATGATTGGAAGCGTTTTGTTCAGGTATCTAGGTATGGAACCCCACACTATGCATACATACGTATGCCTTAACATAACATACATATATGTTTAATGCCTTAACAATTTATATATTACCTGTAAGTTAGGTTCATGGCGCCAAACGCTCGAGCCCAGTGTGTGTTGCGGCGCGTCTGTCTCGTCCAGTACTAATTGAGATAGTGAAGCTTCTGTAAATGAACAACAATATATTGTTACACATAAAATAAATACACATACGAAATAGTCGACAACCCCAAGCTAGAACAGAGTATGCGCAGAGACATCAGCGGGCTATTAAGGAACTCGGTGACTATCACTTAAGTGACTATTAACTTAAAATGTGAAAAGTCCGGTTACAATCAAAGACGATCCTATTTTTACTAAATCGATGTATTGTATTCCCCTGTTTCCTTTGAATACAATAAACCTATTTGATATATTTATATCCTGATATTTTGAAGTTGAAGTGAAGTATGTCCCTATCATTTTATTTTTCTTTATAAACTCTTAATTTTTTTGTACTGAACGTCGAATCACTCAAGTAAAACTGGGATTTTTGGAAGTTTACCATGAAAATACCAAAGGTATATAAGAAAAACTAAAATGACAGGGGTATAGGTTACTTCACTATAATTATATCAGGATATAAATTTATAGAATAGTTTTTTTTTTTTTTTACAACTTCCACACACGGTCATCCGGTCCCAAACTAGGCTAGAAGCCTGTATGGTAACCAGATGACTGATATACATACTTATATAAGCTTATAACACCCAGACACAGATCAAACAGACATGTTCATGTATACAAATGTTTGACCTGGCCGGGGATCGAACCCGGGCCCTGCGGCGCAGAAAGCAGAGTTACTACCATCTGCGCCAACGAGGCTGTCAATTAATTATATTCGGAGGAAACACAGGAATACAAAACATCCATTTGGTAATTTTTTCATAGGATTGTGTCAAATTCCTAGAAGGCCGGGTATGCTCTTAATTTGATTTGTAAAACATTAACCGTTATTGTCTTACCGAGTTGTGAATTGCACATATCATCAATGCCAGGCTCGTGACGTCTGCTGCTTTCCAGCTCGTACGCAAGCTGCTCATGCTCCACCTCCCAGTCCAGCTCATCATCTAGACAACATAATAATATTATAGCTTTATAACAATTAGACAACAAATTAGCTATCGCAGCACAGAGAAGTTTAAGAAGTGGTAGGCCTCTTTTGCAGGGGGCTGCCTGGGGAAGTGCCACACCTTTGCCTGTTATTCATTCGCAAAGCAGTAATGTGCAAACATTACTGTGTTCCGGTCTGAAGGGAAATGTTAACAGCGAAATTACTGGGCATAACGAGTTTAAACAACTAATATCACAGGGTGACAAGTGCAGTGCAGTGTCACGCATAATTTTGAATTTAAAAGCACTGGGTGGCACTGTGTCTGATATGGGCAATCATGATGCTTACCATCAGGCACCTGATTTGCTCGTCTTGTCACTCACTATCATAAAAAAAAGTAAAAAGATAGCTTAGGTTCTGGAATAACACCCAGGCATCCATGTTCCAAAGAAAATACGCTCGGCTATAAATGGATCGAATGTCAGGTAGACTTTTACGCTGGGCGCTACCGTGTTTCGGATGTCACGGTAAACTGTAGTTCCCTATAGTTTCCTATAAGATACGTAGGGAGCAGTCGTTAGCTCATGTCGGAGGCTGCGAATCTTGGCGACCTGAAACTGAGATAATATGGGTTGTCCACATAACCCATATGAATTGACTCGAGCAGTGTAATTGGGGTAACCCATTCTGTTAGAATATAAATATAAATTATTATTATTATTAACAATAAGACTATAAACATAACTTATGGTTCTTGGCAGGTGAATCCAAAAGGAGGGTACATATAGTAGTATTTTTTTTCTGTAAGTTCTTTATCATACAATCAGTCTGAACGACTGTAAGCAGATGAGAAGAATGTTGGATGGCGTGGAATAGTGCTCCCTTTATATAGCACAATCAGACTAGTAAAGTCCTGTCTCATTCATAAAAATATGTGTATGAATCGTGAAAGTTTAAAAATGACTATAGACTCTAGTAAAGTATAAACTCACTTCCATATCCGAAGGTCTCATCATTGAGGGCATCATACTCTTCCTCGGATCCATCTCCTCCGCCTTCATCATCATTCAAGTTCTGGAACAAAGTTGAGATCACATTCAAACCTTTCTTTTAAGAGTCAAAGATTTTAACAAACACTTTGTAACCTAAAAAGTAATTATACCAATAAAATAAAGTTACGGCATGCTTGTATACTGGTCTGTGGATTTTTTACGTGTATTTAGCTATAGCTATAGCTTAGGTAGACAGAAGGTTGCTACCACATACCACAGCAATTTTTTTTTTCAAACCTTTGAACTTTTAAAAAAATTTATGAAAAATTCAGGTATAGTCCGACACAAAAGCGTAGAAACTTTTCTACTCTTTTGTGTCGAACTATAACCTCCCAATTCACATTCACACTATACAAACAATACTAATTCATGTAAAAAAAGCCAGGAAATGTGTGCGTGCCCTCATGTTTGTATTAGTGAGCTATATTGCTGTGGTGCTTCACTTTTAGTTTTATAAGACTTTCTGCCTTTTCCTAGGTTCATGCCGCACCTATCCTGTATAATGCCAGCTTTTAATCAAAGAACTGCATTAAAAACAGTCCATTCATTTAGGTAAGGTAATGTTAATACTACGTATAGAATGAACATCGTCATCCACCCACCAATAGGGCCTTCCTCACCCCACCAGCGAGATGAGCTTTCTATGAGCCCCACTTCTATGGGAAATCAACCTCAAGCCCAATCTTGCACGTGTACAAAACTCCATGTGTGCAGTGTCTGTGTAGTAGGAAGTTATAGTGCAGATTTGTATGGGATTGAGTTGAGTGTCCGGGGTGTGGTGCTAGTCCCATAGTAGGTACAACTCCACTTCGCCAGTCATGTTTTTAAAATACCATGTAACAGCGGATGAGTCTATTGCCATCTACCAGGCACAGTTCCAGTTTCCAGGCCATCATGAGATAATTCCTAATCAAAAATTTAGTAGCCCTTTATTGGTGACCTAGGAACAAACCCAGGAACTCGTGATCAGCAGTAGCTTGTGACCACTACACCTCCATGGCAGTCTCAACAAACACAAATTACAGGTCATCCCATGAACATTTTCACTTATAATTAATTACCTACTCAAGGCAAGTACTAGGATTGTCAAGTGTTTTATTAAATCCTAAAGTACAAAAAGTACATATTTATTTATTTATTTATTTATTTATTTATTTATTTATTGACATAAATGTTACAGCTTTATTGCATGAATCCATAGGTCCCCGAACTAGTTAAAAACTGTATTTCAGGGACCAGTGGCTTCTCCCATTGTGTTTTTTTACAATATTTTTTACATTATCTCAATATAATGCAAATAAATATATTTAATACAATATATTACATAATTTATTAATATAATATAATATGGGACAACTTCCACACACGGTCATCTGGTCCCAAACTAGGCTAGAAGCCTGTACTATGGTAACCAGATGACTGATATACATACTTATATAAGCTTATAACACCCAGACACAGATCATACAGATATGTTCATGCACACAAATGTTTGACCTGGCCGGGGATCGAACCCGGGCCCTGCGGCACAGAAAGCAGAGTTACTACCATCTGTGCCAACGAGGCTGTCAACGAGACAAGTAAAACGTGTAATAGTCACTTCACTTGGCAAACCATGGATAATAAACAAACTAGAAACTGTTTTTGGGCTGTAATCACATTTCCATAGACACTAGCCCCAGGTCAGCCCCATTGAACTGGGCCTGACTTATCTTAACCATACTAATGAAATAATCTCTAGGCGCTCCATTATCTGTGTCAACACTCTTATTAGGACAAAAGCACGTTATAATTTATTATATACATACATACAAAAAGTTACTTGCAAAAAAATATATGACAGTCTCGAATTTCAGTAGGTACATATTCTTATAAGCATTTTATATGTTACTTTATGTATATTGCACAAGATTTTCATGAAAACAGCAACTTAGTCATGTCCCCAGATAGCCTATTACGCGTTCTTTAGCAAATGTAAGCAGATACAAACAATATGACATGTACAAGTTATATAGGTATGTTGAACATTATGATCAATTTCTCGTGTTTTACGCACCATTTGGATGATGGAAAGAGTTTTAACTTGTGAATTAAGGTTTAAAGTAAAAGAAATAAGTGAATTCAAGAGTGGAAAGTAAAAAGAACATGAGTAAAATTGATATTGCGACAACCAAGTGGCGCGTTGGCAATCGTGTTTGCAATCATACATAGCAGTATTATACACCAAACGCAAGGTCTAATCACGTAGATTACGGCGCAAACTTACCGATAACGATGTATCGAACCCAAAGAAGGAATCTGCCATTGGAATTTTTCATATATCATGGACTTCAATGACATGACTTGTCACGCTACATATGTCGCAAGGGCGATGGCGGCCAGCGGCCATGACACTTTAGTGATGTGAAAAGTTCATTGGTTTTAGTTTTTAACCATAGACAATTTTATGGTTGCTAATTTATCCCGAGTTCATTGACATTGTTATAGTTTTTACTTACTATTCCCGCGTACCCGCGTCTTCGTCCACGTGGATATGGGTAGTTTAATAATATTACTATATTTCTTACCTCCTTAAATTTAGGTTTGAAGGATTTTATTTTTATGTGGAACCTAACCATAAAAAAAATTGCTTGCTATATATTTCTTTTTACAGTAAAATCGATTTCGCAAATATTCGCCACGCTTGGCAGGCAGATTGGCGAGCAGAATTCGATGGTTTTACTTAGGGGACGCTGCTGCCCGTCCTGTGTATCTCTAGAATATTTTTTTTTAAGTTGTGTGTTAGGTCTTACAGCCCTTACGGCAACCACGGGTATATATGGGTGCAGTACTATTTTACAGATGCCCTACCACCAATCATGACATGGGGTTAACATAATAACATAATTTCCCCATTTTATTTTCTCTTTCGCGCCAGAAAAAGTCCCAGATAGTTAGAACGAGACATCAGATTATATGCATTGTTCGGACTTTCGGACGCATAGAACGCAAAAAACGGGGAGAATAAGTTATCCCCATGCCATGCGATATGACTGCCACTCTAGCCTAAGACTAACTGTACCTACTTTATTTTCATAATACATAATACAAAAAAAAAAATTTGCCAAAATAATATTATTACGTTCGCTGTAAGGTGTATAATAAAGCGTTTATCCTATCTATCCATGCTAGACGGGGTGGTAGCCTCTAAGGCAAATTTTATTTAGTTTTTAGCATTATAAAATATTTTTATAATAAGCGTTTAGTCAACTTCTCATTCTTGTCGCTGAGTTCCTTGAACCTCAATCAAGCTTTTCAACGTCCTTGCCTCCATCTCTATTCTATTGTCGCTTTTTAAACCCAGGAATAACCGAATACCACATTTCGATACCGAATGACATAATATTATCATTATGCTGGGTACATTAATTTCTATAGGTTTAATACAGTACCTATACCCGTGACTTCATCTTAATGGAAATTTGGAATCCTAAGTGTAAGTAAAAAAGAACTAACTCTTAGAACTAAAGCAGTTTCTTTTCTATGATCAGCACTTAGCATCTCCACCCGCAAAATATTCCTGAAATTAATGTTAAATAATAATCCTTTTGGTTTGGCCATGGTAGGTTAAAAGCACAGGACAAAAGGTTAAAAGTATCAAAAACTACGTGTTCCATTTTCCCAAGTGTTACCTCTTACAAATTCAAAACTCCCATTTTTTCTTCATTTGCTAGTAGTATTTTCAATTCGAAGATAAATTTTAACAATAAGGAACTAAAGGTTTGGAAACATTTGTCCACTGACATAGAATTGTTTTTGCTTTGCTTCAATCTTTGCATGCATGCATTTGCCTCAGAGCCATAGTAGTTATTAATCTTTGCTTTCGTTCATTATATTCTCTGAGCAATTATCAACAATAACAACATTTTTCTTTCTTTTTTTTTTTACTTCTATTGAAGTAAAAAAAAAAATACCAAATACCAAACTTGACACTGGCAATACATTCATGTGGGTCCATAAAAGAAGAAAAAAAATAGTACGTCAAGTCACCCACTTTTGACATCTGACAGCAGACAGTAGCTGCCAAACAAGCCGAAAATTTATGAAAACTGAAAAGTTGAAAACAGCGGTGCCAGAATGATACTATTGTAAAATTTTATGTTACTTTTGACTCTCTCATATTACCTCCATGTACACATCTTAATATGTTACTTTTACGTTACTTTGAGATTTAATAAATATACTAGCTGACCCGGCGAACTTCGTACCGCCATATTTTATTTCTCTAATCGCCACTGAGGAAATAAAACCCTTCCGGTAAAATCGAATTACCTAAATTTAAAATAAAACTGGAGTACTCAATTGAAAAATTCATATTCTTGTTCAAAATGCGTGGAGATTTTACTGAGACTATCACTTTCCGGGAGATACCTAGTATTAATTCACTCGTTTAAAAAGGAACTGAACTACGGTGACACTCGGCGCCAGTATTTATACCTGAACCTTGAATTTCCCGAACATTCTAGTTCGCATGCTTCGAGAAGAATCGATTGATCGATTGTTCGAAATAGTGGGTCTCGATGGTTCGAGAGGGAGCTTTGTTTACGCTCAGAGGAGGTCTCGAGAACGAATGAGATACCAAAGCTTTGGACATTCAAACCAGAGATGGCGACTCGATAGAATTTGATGGCCAGATCTTGAAACTTTGATTAAAATTTGGCGCCAAGACTTTAATAATTCTCTAACAAAAATAGTAAAATTTTTTTTGTAATTAATGGTAATAATATTGTAACATAGTTATAAAAATATCAGTCACAAACCATTAAAATAGTACGGTTTTATCGTGAGCACAAATAAATATAACGTGAAATAAAGTAATAGAATTTATATTCTAAGAAACAGAACACAGCGCCATCTATTGGGTGTATTTGCAACCTAGATGTCAAACAATATTGAAGAATTTTATCGATGAATCAACGTACACCGCCATCTATGAGAACTTCATAAAACTAAACAGTAAATAAACACTTGCTTAAGAAACAATTACTTGATTGAGCTCACCGCATTTTCAAAAATCTATCTGAGCGCTTGGTCGAGGCGACGCGTGATCAAAATGCTGGCTTTTATCTGGCTCAACGTATAAGCATTGCTATTCAACGTGGCAATGCCGCCAGTATCTTGGGTACCCTGCCATCTGACAGTGGTTTAGAGCACTTGGATTTTCTATAGGCCGACATGTCGGCCAGTGGATTTTCAAAGTGTTCTATGATATAGTGTATTTAGTTAGGGTAGATAGTAAGTAGGTAGCTCTATTTTTTAGTCTTTTTTCAATAAAGGCACTATGCCAGCTTAAAAAAAAAAAAAAAAAAATATTGATACATATTTTTCGTTTACATTCACGACATAAGTGAATAATTGAGATGATAATAACTATCCTATCCAGTAAGTTAGACCAAAATACGGGTACATGTGAAATTTGATTGAAATCGGTTCAGTAGTTTTGGAGTTTATTCGGGACAAACATCGTGACACAAGATTTTTATATATATAAGTTTAAAGTATTTTCAAGCAACCAAAATCAAATCAAAACAATCCTGAAATACTATAATATTCCTGAGTATTTTTTTAAATTTAGTGAATAAGAATTGTACTTTGTACATTGTTCATTTATATATATATTATATATTTATATTTATAATAAGGAATAAAATTGATGTCTATAAATAAAAAAAAACATCAGTCAAAACTTCAGTTTAGCACAACAGACAACGGAGATTTACATAATATAGTACCAGGCTCACATAAACATGAGTAGATATTCCCCCATGGTGGAAGAGGAAAGAACTTATAAAGTACCAGGCTCTCATAATGATGAGGAGATATTTTCACATGGTGATGGAGCAATAAGCAATAAGCTTTATAAAGTACCAAGCTCACATAAACATGAGGAGATATTCCCAGATAGGTGATAGTGATACAAAGTTCACTGGCTCAGCTAGTCGTGATAAAATTCATAATTTCATGGTTTTATGGCGAAGGTTATTGAAATTTTATGAGTTACGCCTATGCAAAGTTATATAAATATTGAGTAAGGATAAAACTTCAAAATGTACTTCTTAGATTTGCTGGGCTATAGTTGTGTAATGTTTGCGTCCTACCAAATCTGACGATTTCAACTGTTTTTTGATGATCTTTGTGATACGCTCGCTTCAGCCGTCTACGTAACCGGAGCTTTGTAACCAGTTACGAACTAATACGCTTTCCTTTTCAATTTGAATACCAAAATTAATTACAGGAGATTTACTGAATCTTGCTTTATGCGACGATGCTATCACTAGACGGAATAACGGACCAAAATAATTAGCGAACGCTAAACTTAACGCTAAATTTACTCGAAAAAAAACAACTTTTATAATAAATTATCATTTCAAGAAGTGGTCATAAATTTAAAAAATGAGTCATTTCAAAAAGTGGACATTACAAGATGTTGGAATTTATTTAAAACATAGTTAATTTCAAGAAGTGGTCATTTGAAGAAAAAGACATTAGAAGACTTTAGATTAGAGCAAACATTGCGGTATAATATGTCCCATATATTATTACTAGAGGCCCGGCTTCGCACGGGCAGCAGAATTAGGACGGACAGCAGAATTAGGTATAGTGAACGTTTTAACAGAAGTAAATTCGTGATACATTGTATTTTATTATCGATATAACCCTAATGGTTTACGCAGCGCACGCAAATTAAACCTACAGATGTATTAATTTTCCGCGGGCTATTTTGAAGATATATATGTACTACAAACCCCTAGTACATTATTTCTACCACTAATAGTTTTCATACCGCATAAAAATAATGACTGCTTTGATTATTGTGAATAAGCCAAAATGGATGGATATAATGTCGGTGAACTATTTTGTAGATATTGATAAGTACTACAAACCCCTAGTACATTAGGTACATTATTCTACCTCCAATACTTTTTATAGCGCATACATATAATATCTGTTTCGATTATTGTGATTAAACTAAAATAGATGGATATAATGTTCTTGGACTATTTTGTAGATATTGATAAGTACTACAAACCCCTAGTACATTACATTAATCTACCACCAATAGTTTTTACACTACAGGAAAAATAATGACTGCTTCGATTATTGTGACTAAACGAAAATAGATGGATATAATGTCGGTGAACTATTTTGTAGATATTGATAAGTACTACAAACCCCTAGAACATTACATTAATCTACCACCAATAGTTTTCACACTACATGAACAATAATGACTGCTTTGATTATTGTGACAAACCAAAATAGATGGATGGATAAAATGTCGGTGAACTATTTTGTAGATATTGATAAGTACTACAAACCTCTAGTACATTACTTCATTCTACCTCTAATACCTTTTACAGCGCATGCATATGATGTCTGTTTCGATTATTGTGACTAAACCAAAATAGATGGATATAATATCCGTGGACTATTTTGTAGATATTGGTAAGTACTACAAACCCCTAGTATATTATTTTATTCTACACAGCGCACGCAAATTAATTAAAATGTTTGGTAATTATGTGACACCTTGGTTCACAATATTGCAGTTTTCTTACGGATCCCTAATATTTTTCAAAATTGCATATTATAGTCTATGTCACTCACACTGAATTAAGCTTTCTATAAATGAAAGATTTTTTTTAATCGGTCCAGTAGTGTTGGGAGCCTATTAAAACAAAGTTTCTCTCATTTTAATAAGTATAGATAAATTACAAGAAGTGGTCCTTTTTTTCATTTGATGTAATTTTTTCTTTTTTTTTTCAAAGGACCATAATTACAGTATTTAGTGCCGATTTTCACATAAATTAGGATAAATTATTTATTTATTGTAATATTTATATAATGTAATAATATGAACGCATTGGCTATTATACATATTATCAACTTAATTTTCTAATAATTATAACAATACAATAATTAATAATATTAAATATTAATTAGGTATACCTAAGTCTATGTTAATTAATTAAAATCTAATAATATGTGTTAATGTCAAATCTTATAGTAAACTAGAGTTTGGGTGGTGCGCGAGCTGCGAGCAGCTCGCGAGATATGCTTTCGTTTGGTTTTGGTGGGTGAATACCAAAAAATTGGTTGGTGAGTTGGCGGATTGACGAATGGGCTATCCCAACTACAGAGGGTGCGTGGTGCGCTTCGCAGCAAGCTGCTCGCGTGGGGCACTCGCGGTACGCTCGCAGCTTCGCTGCTCGCGTACCAGCTCGTGTCCGCCATCTTGAAAAAGTAACCTGATCCAAAAAAACCATTCCGAAATTGAAATCAGAATCCCCATTAACCCCCGAATCCAAAATTTCATCCAAATCGAAGCAACTGTGGATTGAGCCGCCATCTTGGATTTGAAAAAAAAAACCGTTCGTCCTTCCCTCCATCATATTTCCCAAGAAACCGGTCACCCATCCCTTTTGCGGCGAGCGTGTCGAGCCTATAAACGAAATTTAGTATGGCGGCAATTTTTTTTTGTACGGCGGCCATCTTTTTTCGCCCGGTCCATCCCATACCAGAGTCCTGTACAACTTTAGTTTCGGCACCCCCCCTCCAAGTCGCACCGTTTCGGCGGGCCGTCGACCTGTTCCACCGGAACAGCCCTCGGGAGACCTCCCTCCAGTTCTCGAGAGGTACTCTTAAGATTCTCTCTCCAAAGGTACCACGCAATACCTATAGCCCCCATCATAAGTCTCATGTGCAAAATTTGTATGGCGGCCATCTTTTTTTGTACGGCGGCCATCTTTTTTTTCGCGCGGTCCATCCCATACCAAGGTCCTGTACAACTTTTGTTCTACGGCGTCACGGAAAATGTGCACCGTTTCGGCGGGCCGTCGACCTGTTCCACGAGAACAGCCCCCCACACCCTTCCGACAAGTTTTCGGAGGGTCCCCGCAAAATTCCCTATGCGACGGTAACATAATATCTACCCCCCGCCCAACCCCCAGACCTATAGCCCTGATCATAAGCAATTTACGATCAGCTGATCGCGTCGAGCTATATATAAAGAGGCACGCTCGCGCCTTCGGCGCGAGCCTGCCTCTAATGTTATCCTTAGGATCATAAGTTTCACAAAATGTCAGCAATAAAGTGAAAATAGCACGCCATTTGTCGCAAAAAATGTTTTATGATATGACATTTCATGTGAATATGGTACTTTCAAGCTGTCTTCATGTTACTATAAAGTACTCTGTGATGTTACTTCTGACTATCGGCCACTGGCGACACTGGTTGAAAGGGCCAAGCACTGTAGGGTGTCAAGGACACACCAAGGAAAAGAAAAAAAAAAAATTATGTGAAAAGCAAACAAAACATTTGTGTACAATTTGCAATTTGCAATTTACATAAAATTAAGGTTTATTTCCAAGTAATTTCAAAGTTTATAATTAAGGCTGATACCTCAAGCGTTCGCATTCATAACTTGAACATTGGGGCATCTAGAAGGAACTGTAAAAGTTTTAATATTATATTGATAATGTTAATTATTTGTTCTTGAATATAGTGAAGAACTCATAATTATAAAAATTTGCATAATTAATAGCTGAATAAATTTAATGTAAGTACATAGTAACCTACTACCATACTAACCTAACTAATTATCTACCTTTATTTTTTATGTTACCTGGATATAATTATACGAAGTGACTATTTGTACGGGTACTGGACGAATAAATTATATTTATTCGTACATTTATTGGATGATTAGCATAATAATAAATAGAAAATAAAATCACATTAAAATTTAGATTGGAATATACAAATTAGAGATAGAGCCTCTATTTCTGATTTATATATATAATGTATGACAACGTAAGTAATAAATACTTATATTGGATTAAAGTTTTTTGTAAATTATTATTAAGATATATAGACAAAATGAATGCTCATTTTAAAGGCGGCCATGTAATATAATACACAGCAAACCGACTTCTGTAGGTTAGGTTTAAGGTTTTTTTTTTAATTTTTTTTTAATTTTTTTTTTTTCTCATTCTAATTTGAAAAAATAAAATTATTCGTCCGACTTCTGTACGAATAATAATAAATTGTTCGTACGGTAACCGTATTAATAGACTCAGCCATAATTATAAGTACAAGTTCTGTAAGTTTTTAAGTAGGCAGGTACCATAGCTTGTATATTATGTGTTCTGTGTACTATAGTACTATATAAGTAAATATTATGTGACTAATTTTAAACCTTTTATTTGATACCTTTATATATTATATTATGTTATTGGAACTTATTGGAAATTAATACTTATTGGAATCAAGGCTCTGCTGTTCTATAAATTCAAAGAAATATTCCTACTAGACCATAAGGTATGTCTAACATTCATATTAGTGCTTCCATCCAGTAATATATATTAATAAATATATAAATAAGCAGACCGGTCTATATTATTGTCCTTTTCTTTCATGTTTTTTGCCATCATATTCAATTAAACATGTTAAATGTGCTAAATTAAACATGTCCGATGCTGAAAATTCGTAATGGAAAAATCTATTAACACCTGTGGCGTAACGGTTTATAAGTGCTCCTGTCAATTGTATTTAATACCAGTGAAATTACTGGGACATGATGAGATTCAACAGCTTATATCTCAGGGTAACAGGCGCAGTGCAGTGCCGCGCAGAATTTTGAATTTGAAAACACTGGGTGGCACTGTCTGATATGGGCAAACATGATGCTTACCATCAGGCACCTGATTTGCTCGTCTTGTCACTAACTAACATAAAAAACTGTTGATCTTTAGATTTGAACACCAGGTCGGACAAAACAAAAAAAAATTGTGTTTCTTTTCAGTATGGAATCACCCCAAGTAAGAGTATTAGATGGCATTCTGCAAGGAAAACAATGCAAGACTTTCTATGGGAAAATGTACTATAGTTTTGAAGGAATACCGTATGCAAAACCTCCCGTAGGACCACTGAGGTTTAGGGTAAGTGTAGTCAGTCATTATAATAATAGCTTGTAGTGGTAGGCCTCTTTTGCAACGTGCCGCCTGGGGAAGTACCACACCTTTGCCAGTTATTCATCCGCCAAGCAGTAATGTGCAAACATTACTGTGTTCCGGTCTGAAGGGCAATGTTACCAGCGAAATTACTGGGCTTGATGAGATTCAATAACTCATATCTCAGGATGACAGGCGCGGTGCAGTGCCGCGCAGAATTTTGAATTTTAAAACACTGGGTGGCACTGTGTCTGATATGGGTAATCATAATGCTTACCATTAGGCTGATTTGCTCGTCAAAAAAAAAAACTTACTCAAATTGTTTTTACATACATACATACATTCACGCCTTTTTTCCCGAAGGGGTAGGCAGAGGTGTACCCAGGACTCAGTCCCATAGCATATAACACCCACATTTCGCCAGTATGTTATTGGTCCCATGTAATAGGGGGCGAGCCTATTGCCATCTACCGGGCACAGTTCCAGACTCCAGGCATTTATTAAGATAATTCCTAATGGAAAAATCCAATATTTACACTTTGCCTGACCTGGGGATCGAACCCGGAACCTCTTGATTGGCAGTCGAGCATGCGCCCTCTACGCCACTGAGGCAGTTTTTTTACATAATTTTACTTAACACATCGTGAATGTACGTGAATGTATGTTATGTTATGTTTATTATATTTATATACAATATTAAAGTGTTATGTATGTATATAAATAATCTTAGTAATATTATGTATTGGATGGTAATACTACTAGGTAGGTATATATATTATTAAGTATTTGGTATGTATTTTATTTATTTAAATATAATGTGTTTGGAACCACCGCCCCTTCAGTATATTTATTTCCCTTTCCCTGAATGGTTGCCTGGAAGAGATCGTTCTGAGCGATAAGGCCGCCATTTGTTACTTATTTCTAGTTTTAAGTTTTTATTTTTTGTTATTTTCTCTTATATTGTGGTACCAATAAAGAGTTTTCATTGTCCTCTCAGAATCCTGAACCCTCTGAACCTTGGACTGGAATCAGGGATGCCACAAAACCTGGCAACAAATGTATGCAATTAAACCCATACTCCAGCACACCCCTAGGTGGCTCTGAAGATTGCCTGTACTTAAATATTTATACCCCAACATTGCCAGCGGAAAAAATACAAAAACTACCAGTGATATTTTTCATTCACGGCGGGAGATTGATTTTTGGATATGGTGACTATTACACTCCCGATTATTTGATGAAATACGATGTCATTCTAGTCACGATTAATTACAGGTTGAATATTTTAGGGTGGCTATGTTTAAATTTGCCGGAATGTCCGGGTAACGTCGGTTTGAAAGATGCCGCGATGGCGTTGAAATGGGTGAATAAAAATATTATTTATTTTAATGGTGATGCGCTTAATGTAACTGTTTCTGGCGAGAGCGCTGGGAGTGCTATGGCAACATCGTTTTTAACCTCAAACGTTACAGAAGGGTTATATAGTAAAGTAATAGCGCAATCGGGTAATTGCATAGCTGACCTGTACTTGATTATTGAAGATCCAATACAAAAAGCTATCAAAGTGGCTTCGATTTTGGGTAAAAATTTGACAGACGAAAGAGAACTTTATGACTTCTTAGTCAAAGTACCAATTGAAGATTTAATTATTGCATTTTCCGAAGCGGAATTGAGCAGGCCTCGCTCGATTATTAGCGCTTATTTCCTGCCAGTAGTAGAGAAAAGATTCGACGGAATTGAACCTTTTTTCACGGAACATCCGCGGACTGCCATACGCGAAAATCGTTTCCATAAAGTTCCAATGCTCATCACCACTAATTCGCACGAAGGCGCGATATTTTTCAACGATAATGGCAACATTATCTATGAAAAAGATTTTTATTACTTTATTCCTAGATACGCTTTCGTAGAGAGAGGTAATAAAGCTAAAGTTCTAGAGAGAAAAATACAAGAGTTTTATTTGAAAAATCAAGAAATCGGTGATAATTGTAAAGAGGATTACTTAATAATGGTGTCGGACGCATATTTTTGGCGCGATATTATGCTATTTGCCGAAAGGGTGTCTCAATTTTGGGACCAAAGTTACGTTTTACAATTTAATTATTGCGGAAATTTGAATACAAGAATTATGCCAAGTTTAAAAATGAAAGGGGCGACGCACGGCGATATGATCCAATACCAATTTTATAGAAAAAACAAAGCAGCTAAAGCTACCAAAAAGGATTGGCAAGTGGTAGAATTTATGACGGAGGTTACTTGCAACTTTGCTAAAACTGGGTAAGAATTTTTATTTAAAGGTTTATAAAAAAAGAAAGTAAGGGGTGTTATAAGTTGGACGTGTATATATATCTGTGTGGCTCCTAAATGAGTGGACATATTCTGATGTCAGTTTCTATTAAAGCTGACCAGCCCGAAAAATCCTATATCTAACACTTTGTCTGACCTGGGGATCGAACCCGGGACCCTATGATCTACAGTCGAGCCCACTACTTCACACAAGCATTCTTTAATTTACACTATTTAATATTAATAATGATTTTATATTTCCAGTTGTCCAACATGGTCAAATCAACAAGTAAAATGGCTTCCATACACAAAACAAAGTAAACACACACTCATAGTAGATGATGATGTTAAACTAGTTGAAAACCTCGGCTTGGATCGTATACAGTTTTGGATGGAATTAGATAAGGATTATACCAATACTTCTGCAAAACTGTAATATATTATATCATTGATTTAAAGAAAAGGGGAGATAGTGTACGTTCTCCCAGCGCTTACTCAACAACTGGCACGTGCAATTTGCTCAGTGTGAAGTTTGCACAGTGACATATAATGAACAACGAAGATAGAAGGACGTACCTAAGACCGAAGTGCGACCGAGACAACAATATTATTCGCTCGTACGACCTTACTTTACTGACGTACCTACATGGACATAACGGAACTTTGAGCTTTCCGTTTTCGAGAAGCCAGTACCTCATATACCCTTTTCTTTAAATCAATGTATTTTATAGACTTAAACTCTAAGTCAAAAAGATTTATTCAAATAGGCACAATCTGACGCTTTTGCACGCAATGCAGATAAACAGTAATAAGTCTACCGTGCGTTCGGAAAGATATCTTTACATGAAGAACGCACAAGAAACTTGTACGGCTTAATTTTTTCAACTGATTGTTTTACAATATTTGGTTTGGTTACATTTGTTTGCTTAAAAAAATCCATATTATAGTTCAAACGAATAGACAGCTTAATTTAAAAAAAAATTAAAATATTATGAAAAAAGGCTGTCAATTCAATCAACTTCGATATGAATTCTAATTGTAACATTAGACTTGTCGGTGGGTAGAATGCGAAATGCATCACCTATAGATAAACACACACCCTCATAGGCGGTAGTAGGTGGGATAGAAAAATTTAGTAGAGTAGTACGCCACGGTAGCTTAATTGGTAGAGTGCCGCCACGCGGATTGGTGCGAAAGGTGTGGGTTGTTCAAATTTCGCTTGTGGGTGAAATTTTTCTTCCCTTTTTCATTCTCTTTTTTTCAGCTGTCTCGCACAAATTCGTTGCATAATATGATACAATATTTTTCTATTACAAATGTTTTATTTTATAATAATATCTAACATAATATAAATATAAACAGACTGTGATAAATAGATGGTCATCGGTAAACAGTTGGTCATCCATTCATTCATTCATCCTCGTAACAGGAAACGGGATCTGTTAGCAGTTTGACACAATCCTATGGAAAGTTTGACAAATCGATGTTTTGTTTTCCCCTGTTTCCTCCGAATACAGTAAACCTATTTGATATATTTATATCCTGATATTTTGAAGATGATGTAAACTGTGTCATTATAATTTTATTTTTGTTTATAAATTCTTTATTTTGTAGTGAACGTCTAATCACGCGAGTAAAACTGGAAGTTTTAGAAGTTCATTATGAAGAGACCGAGAGTTTATAAGAGAAACTAAAATGACAGGGACATAGTTTATTTCACTATAAAAATATCAGGATATAAATTTAAAGAATGGGTTGATAATATTCGGAGGAAACAGGGGAATACAAAACATCGATTTGGTAAGTTTTTCATAGGATTGTGTCAAATTTCTAGAAGGTCATGTACGCTTTTAATACGAAACATTAGAGGAAAAAAGTGCAAGACTAGGCACAGACGGATAAAGATATTGCATTGCACTTTATGTCCTTAGATTAAACATCGATTTGGTAAATTTTCTGTAGGATTGTGTTAAACTGCCATGAGGTCCTCTTTCCTCTTAATTGGGTAATAACTGATAACCTGTTACCCTTTAACGTACTGATGTATTATGTCAAAATAATACTGAAAAAATCATTGATTTAAAGAAAAGGGGAGATAGAGTACGTCCTCAAAGCGCTTACTCAACATCTGGCACGTGCAATTTGCTCAGTACGAAGTTTGCACAGTGACATATAATGAACAAAGATAGAAAGACGTACCTAAGCCCGAAGTGCGACCGAGACAGCAATATTATTCGCTCGTACGACCTTACTTAATTGACGTACGTGGACCTAATGGGACCTAATTTGAGCTTGCCATTTTCGAAAAGACTAACTCATCTCCCCTTTTCTTTATATCAATGGAAGAAATATTGTTAATTAATTTAATTTATGGGCTATTGGTTCAAAATTAGTTGTAAGGTGAAAGTACATAATAATCTCAATAAATTGTTAAGGCATACGTATTTATTTATTTATTTATTTTGCATCAAATGCCCACTACGCTTACAGTATGTTGACCAAAACGCGTAGTGGGCCAATTATACGTAACAAGTATACATGCTACTTATAAACGTATGTAACGTATGTAGTATGCATAATGTAGGGTTCCATACCTAGATACATGAACAAAACGCTACAGCGTTCTAAGAACATACAGCGTCATCTAGTTGGAAACTATACTGAAACCATGTTAGTTATCACAATTATTTTATGTGTACAATTTTACGGTTTTGGGATTTATTCATTTACTTGTATTATAAGATCTTGTTTCTTGCTAAATTTCGTGATGCTAGTCCAACGAGAAGTAGTACCCTAGATGTTTTCAATCCGTTGCGCAATGTATGGAAATGGCCGTTGAGTTATTGATATCAATTTCAAATTGATACCTTCATGCGATCCCAAGAAAATAGATAGACACGGACAACAGTTATCCTATAAGGGATAAGCCACATTAGTGCGTTGCGTTGCGTTGCGTCGCGTTGTCGCAACGGCATTGTATGCCTCATCTACGTTGTTTTGACAACGAACAGCTCAGCGCATCCCTCTCTCTCCCGCTTCGTCTCTTATCTGTCGATCCGTTGAAATTTCGCGTGCGGCGATGCAACGCATTTAATGGGACATATCACAAAAAATATACCTTCCATCAACGCTGCGACGTCGCAGCTCAACGCAACGCACTAATGGGGCTTCGCTTTAAGGGTTCCTTTTTTCCTTTTACTGGGTACGGAACTCTGAATTTTAATTAAATACCTATTTAAAATATTTATTATTGAGTCAGTCATAAAGTAATTTATATAAAAATGTGATTCCAATGGCTAAAATACAATGAATATGTTAGTAACTACAATTATTGACACGGTTAGGTTATCCACATAAATAGAACACCAAAAATAAGTTGATATTTAATAATTATTCTACTGTTTTATACATATAAAAAAAAAAAATTATGATTAAATTGGGAGAAACCAAAACCCTTGTTGGAAAGACTGTAAAATGGTAGAATTTGTGATAAATGATTTACGGTAGAAATATTACGCTAGCATACCTAATATTATTTAGACTGTTTCACCACCAATAAGTATTTTTTATTTATGGACGACTATTACTTAATAACTTTATAATGTTATAGTTTATATTATATTTTGAAAATCTGAAAAATATAGTGAAAGTTACTTAAATGAAGAAAGTTTTTTTTTAATCCTAAATATAATGGTAATGGCCTAATAATAATGGTCTCGGTTTTTTGGTTGTTTTTCAAACATAATGGCTTAGGGAGCATTCAAGTATTACGTAACGCAATTTGGGGGGGCGGGGGGGTCTCGTAAAACGTTACGATGCGTTACAGGGGCGGGAGGGGGTCTTTCTTACAACACGTTACGTAACATTATTTCTTTTTTTATATAAAAAATTAGGGAATTAAAACTAAAAATACGCAGGTGTTGCGAATTAAAAATCTATTGTTTTATTATAAGGCAATTAAAACTATACCAAGAATAAAAACTATAACATAACTTTTTGCGACCAGGGTAAAAATGATCACTTGAGTGTTACGTAACGTTTAGAGAGGGGGGGGAGGGGTACAGAAAAACGTTACGGTGCGTTACAGTGGGGGGAGGGGGGGTCAAAAATCTTCAAAAATTGCGTTACGTAATACTTGAACGCTCCCTTATGTAACAGTTAAAAGAAATGTAAAATTACATTAATAGCGAAGGGTTAGGCAGAGGTGTACCTATGACTCAATTTCATAGTAATACCATATCCCACATTTCGCCATTTGCAATAGCAAAATGCATTTTAAGGGTTAAATATTTTTTTTAAATCGAAAAAAGACAGCATGAACACGCTGGATCCGAACCGCTTACAACCGGACTAGATAGAACTCTATGGGAGGGGCCTGTGTTCAGCAGGGGACGTCCTACAGCTAAGATGATGATAATGATACCGAATATAACGAAAATAACTAGGAATTGTTTCTAAAAATTCCAGTAAGTTAAGAGTTTATTACAGAAAATAAAATTACAACAACATACTTCACTTCATTTTATAAATAATTATAAATTTATCGAATTATTTATGTTCGGGAGTCAATGATGTTGAATCGCTTTCGAGTATCTGGGCAATACAAAACATCGATTTGGTATTTTCAAAGTATTGAGTCAAATTCTTATACATCGGTTACCTCTTACATTAATTACCCATGAGCTAAACGATCGGTAGGTACAAAATAAAAACTAAGATAACATACAACATAAACTTTGAAACTACCTACTTTTTACCGCCGAGTGATTCGTAAAAGTTAACGAATTTGTTCACGCCTATTTTTTTTGGAAAATCGCCTTCTAGTGGATCATTAGCCCTTATAACGTCTTTCGGGACTCCGTCAGTTGATTGCACTGTTTTAATTTCATTCGACGTTGTGACTTTTCTGTCATTACTATTTCTGTTTTCGATATCTCCGTCTACTTCTTTTTGTTCCGGCTTTTTGGCCTCTTCAGGCCCTTTTTTCGTTTCTACCACTTCTAATGCCGTTTCTCCCGCTTCGGGCGTTTTTATCCCTTTATTTGATTCTAAGACTCGGTTCGATTCTACCACCTGGACGGTTTCAACCACTCGTTTCTCACTGGAACTGACGTTTGTTGATGTTTCGATGATAATTAGTTCTTTTCTTGTATCGACCGCATTATGTTCGGGTTGTTCCCAGATTTTATAGTACTTGCTGTATAGTTCGTCCCAAAAGTCCATCTTTTCTTTGTCGTAGTTGGAACCGACATATAATTCTCGGCTGATGAGGAGATAACTCTCGTTATCTTTCGTTGCTGGTGGCCAAGTGACGTTTATGTAGTGGTTTACATCGGGGGTCGGATTTCTGGAAATCAAATTATAATTTTGATGAATATTTTATGCACAATCTTTGACGAATCCTACTAATATTATAAATGCGAAAGTTTGTGAGGATGGATGGATGGATATTTTATTACTCTTTCACGCGAAAACTACCGATTGGATTGGGTTGAAATTCGGTATTTAGGAAGCTTTAACCCTGGAGTAACACATACGGTACATAGGGTAATTATTACTCCACTGCGGCATTGATCCTAATTCTAGCTACTCCTTGCTGTTTTACTCGCGTAGGATTGTTTCAATAGGAATTTCAAAAGCATGTTCACAAGGTCGATCGCCGAAACTTACCCAGTCTTAGCGAAGTTGGTCCAAAGCCTGACTATCCTCTCCCTGACCTTCAGATCCTGGGGAGTTGGTTCCACATCCTTTTGAAAATCATTCTTAAACAGATATCCCAATTCGTCCAAATGTATTGGCCTATCTTTTATTCCACCTGAGCAAAATTCATTGGCAATGTTCAACGTGCCAACGTAATCAAACTTGTAGAAATATATTGGAATATTTGAAGATTGGAGCAAATATTGGATATATCTGTGTATATCAACATTCATTACGGTATCAGACAGTAATTGAGCATTTTCAATTACTTCTGACCCGCCTTTAAAGTATAATTTCTTAATTTCGGCCGCTATAGCATGCGAAATTTCTGAATCTTTTTCTATGTTCAATTGGTTAGGTATAAAAGACTGCAAGTCGTCCGATTTCTGCAGAAATCCATACTCCAAAGTTGTAGATCCAACCATGATCGGTACTTGAGCTATTCTGCCAGATGTGAAAAAATTTAGAACCGGTTCTGTCAACGCTGCCTCAATCCCTGGAAACTCTTTCTCAACCACCACGGTAAAGGGGATATGTATATCCTCGACTCTTGGCTTGATAATATCACTAATCCCTAAGTTGGTTTCGATTAATTGTTTAGCTGGAGTCGCCGATAAGAACTTTAAAATTTCGTCGACGTTCCCGGATTCGCAGCCTAAAGATTTAGCCAGTTTTCGAGCGTTGTCTATTGGATCCTTCTGGCAAAAGTTATCCAACAGTAACGCTGTTCCAGACTGTACGATCGCTCGGCTGAATAGATTTCTGGCTATAGGACACGCTGTAAGCAGAGAAGTGGCAGCACCACCCACACTTTGCCCAAAAATGGTCAAATTCCCAGGGTTACCCCCAAAATTATGAACATTCTCATTGACCCATCTTAACGCCATGATTACGTCTTTCAAACCAGCGTTTCCTGGTACCTCGGGCGTGTTTAAGCATAAGAAGCCTAGAGGTCCAAGGCGATAGTTAATAGTTACCACAACGACGTCCTTTTCGACTAGATAATCAGGTCCGCACATGTCTGTGTTCCCAGACCCTAATACGAAACTTCCTCCATGGATGTAAAACATAACTGGAAGAAGTGAGCCATCGAGATTTGGTGAGTAAATGTTGAGAAAGAGGCAATTCTCGTCTCCTTTGTAGGGCTCGCCGAAGATGAAGCATATTTGTGGGGCCACGTTGCCTTCTGTGGATGCGTCGCGGATACCTTCCCATGGCTCATGTGGTTGCGGATCCTGAAGAAGAATACCGATTATCAATTTTTTTAGATTTGTACTGTAAGAGTATGAAGCCAACAACTAGATTGGTGCCTACAATATTTATTATTGGGGTATAATATTATTCTACTCGGAACAGAACGTACGGCATAAAATGTGACGCATTTTAATACTTACAAATGAATTTGAAGACGAAATGTGGGAATGAGATAGCTGATGCACGGTTGGAAGGCCATTAAGCCCTAAAACTTACTATGGTTTATGCAGTGAATTTTATAGCTATGCAAATTGTAAAATAAATACTAAGTTTAGCGATTAGCGACGCAACAAAATGTTGCCTCAACAGCCTCGTATGCAGTTTGGAATTATGTTGCGTGGCCCGGTTAAGGGGTGCGCTTGCAGTCCTGGGCAGTCTACCTTCCACAGAACACAATACCCTAAAGCTACCTTCCTCCCACTTGCAGAGCAGTGGCGTAGTATTATCTGTCCTGTGGACGAGTGACACAACTCGAGAAGAGAGTCTGATTATTACTTAATAATCCGGTGACTTTTTTATAACACACTGTGCTATTTTAGAGTCTGCCAAGTTGCCAACCAGTCTGATTGACTCATATAACATAATTTTATGATAGAATATATAAATTATTAACTACCTTGAACCTTAAGGAACCCAGCGGGGGTTTGGCATAAGGTATCCCCTGGAAGGCGAAGTAGCCCTTGCCCGAGGGCGAGTTGACCACTTTCCCCTGCAACCGGCCCTGCTTCACCGTCACTATAGGTGCCTTTGACATCCTGCCGCCGCTGATAAGAAAAATAGGCTAATGTATAAACCGAGCGTTGTTTTGTATACCTATAGCAGGTACTGACACTTATCGATCATAATATTATTTACTGATAAGTTGATTACAAAATATTAATGAAAGTTTAGGTACACACATTACTACAGACATTCCTTGAATAACTTATTATGTAAATTTTTAATAGAAAGAAAAATTATTTATTCACATTGCATGTGCCGCGAAATGTTAATGAAAAAAATCAGTGAAAAAAAAATACTATCAAACCCTAGGCGCAACTACTATGCTTAATTATAGGTACCTACTTTTGATTCCCTTCTACACAACCGACATTACCAACGTCTCAACCCGGACCCTTAGCCCTTAGGGCACAACTACTTCTATTTTTTCAAGCAATGATAGGTAGTGATAGGTAGGCTCTTTGTTCAAGTGTTGCATTTTAT
Source organism: Hemistola chrysoprasaria (assembly GCA_947063395.1). NCBI lineage: Eukaryota > Metazoa > Arthropoda > Insecta > Lepidoptera > Geometridae > Hemistola > Hemistola chrysoprasaria. Next base: position 5,115,539 of record OX346737.1, on the reverse strand, counting down.
ATTCGTCATATTTTTGAAACATAGGCAATACTAATGCCAATCTCAACCCGCTGGAAAAGGGCCGGTTTTTTGATCGTTAGTTACGGTTAAGTTAAGTTAACCATTTGTCAAACTAACTATAGTTAAATTTCTAACCAATGGTTAAAATCGTATGGAAAAAATAGTTAACCAGGGATGAAAAAACGAATTTTGTCGAATTTTAACTATCTGTCAAAAAATTTAACCATTGGTCAACTTAACCAGTGATCAAAAAACCCAGCCTAAAGTCTATGTGTTATTCTACCTTTACACAGTGGGTGCGTTAAAACACCAAATCACTAACACATTCACTGTTCACCCAATTCAAGGATGCACTAAAATGATAACAAAAATCCGACCGATCAAATAATTTAAATTTCTTTTATCTAAGTGTATTAGGTATGATAAAGTGTATTGATATACCTAACTATCGGCGGTTTCCTAACATTTATTTTATTGCTACAATCTAAAAAATGTTTAAGGGGGTATATTAGTATCTACAGGATGTCTGGCGTCGACTAGCTATATAATACTTAAAATCAACAATCAAAATCATTTATTTTGGAGATAATTGCGAATGTACACAAAGGCGAAAGAAACGATGGTGCTGGTGCCTGCAGTAGTCGTGAGACTGTGGCGAACACCAACGCTATTTATAATGAGGCAAATACTGTACAGTGCCGCCAGGCAAATCAAGTCAAATTTGACAAACAACTCTTTCTCTCAGTCAGGGGTCAAATTTCATTTAAAATTAAATGACATATGCATCTACTCGTCACGCAACGTACTGTAAAGTTTGCATCTTTTTTTGTATCACATGCAATCACGCCTTTTTCTCGAAGGGATAGGCAGAGGTTTACCCAAGACTCACCCACATTTCGTCAGTCACATTTATTGGTCCCATGTAATAGGGGGCGAGCCTGTTGCCATCTTCTGAGCACAGTTCCAGACTCCAGGCAGTTATTGAAATAATTCCTAATGGAAAAATCTAACATTTAAACACTTTGCCTGACTGCCTGACCTGGGGATCGAACCCGGGACCTCATGATCGGCAGTCGAGCTTGCGCCCACTACGACACCGAGGCTTTGCGTAATATCTATATCATACAATCACGCTAGTACCTACGTACTCATACTAGGTATAAGACATTATCTTATTATTGAAATAAAACTCCAAAATATATGACATTAATTATATTTATTATTGAGAAAATCATAAAATTATATAAAAATATGATTCTTATGACTAAAATACAATGAATAGGTATGATTTGACTAAAATTATTGGCACAATTATCTACAAATAGAATACATAAAAAAATATTACAATCTAAAACGTTCATTGATAGAAACTCTACTTAGGAGAACTTAAAAAATGTGATAGAATTGGGATTATTCAAAAATGTGACATGCTTTCGGATCGGGAGAATTCAAAATGTATGGTAGAATTTGGGAGAAATTATATCAGGGAGATTAATGTAGAATTGGGTGAAATTATATTAAAATATAGAGTAGAATTCTAGGTAGAATTCGAAACATGGTAGAATTTGTGATAATTAATATTTAGGTATGGTAGAAATGTTATGCCAGCATAATATTATTTAGTCTGTTTCATAATATTATGTAGCATAATATTATGTATACGAAAAATAAAGGTACCTACAGCAAGTTCATTTTTATAATTCCAAAAATATGGCTTCAATTTTCTGATTGTTTTTCAAACTTAATTCTAATGATTTAAGTAAGAGATAAAAGGAATGTAAAAATAAATAGGAGTGTACACCTCTCTTATAACCCTAAATGAGCCTTTTTTTATCGTATTTCAATATTAGCATATCTACCTATCCATTGGCAATTTAACCTAAAGAAACGGAAGAAATGCTTTCACAAAGGTTAACGCGCAACAAAATTATTTAAAATACCGATAACTTCAGAGGTCAAGAGGTTGTATCTACCAATCTTTCCATACAAAGCTCCATGTCCACTCCTGGCCACAAACGAGCAGCATGCTGGCAAAAAGACAATACTAAGAATAATACTAAAAAATCCGTCTTATCAACAAACTATTTTAAATTAAAAATTTTTTGTAGCAAGGCTAAAGATAAAAGTGATAAAATAAAAAGTATTTTCAGTAATATCTGCTTTTAACTACGATAATATGAGCCACCATGACAGTTTTTATTTCTCAATAGCACCTATATATAGATTTAGATCAAAAGAGGTTGGATTAATAAACGAATAAAAACATTGGATTTTTTACTGAATCTTTGTATTGTTTTTGTCTAGTTCCTAATTATCTTTAATTTACGTAATTACATGTAGTATTTTTTATACCTTCAAAAATGTGGGTATGAGTGAGCGAGAGGGCGAATGAGCTTAGCCCCGCGCCTTAAAGCGGTGTATTTAGGTTGGATTGAATGTGATAATATCTAAACAGTATTTTATTATCCATGGGCTGTAAGATACGTATATAAAATAATAAATCTAAGATACACAACCTAAAGTTTAAAACTACTTTTTACCGCCAAGCGATTCGAAAAAGTTGACGAATTTGTTGACGCCTATATTTTTTGGCAAATCGTCTTCCGTTGGGTCGTTAGCCCTTATAACGTCTTTCGGGACTCCGTTAGCTGATTGCAGCATTGTAATTTCATTCGATGTTCTGACTTTCCTTTCAATACCGTTTCCATTCAAATGAGGTTTGGCATTTTCGATATGTCCATCCACTTCATTTACTTCCTGCTTTTCTTTAGACGCTTCTTTTGGTTCTACCACTTCTGGTGTAGTTTCTACCACTTGTGGCACCGTTTCTACTACTTGTGGTGGCGTTTCTTCAACTTCTGGTGTGGTTTCTACCGCTGCAGGTGTTTCAATCACTTTATTTGATTCTACCACTTCGTTGGATTCTACCACTACATTCGTTTCTACCACTTGGACAGTTTCTACCACTCGTACAGGCCCCTCACTGGAACTGACGGCAGTTAGAGTTTCAATGATTACCGGTTCTTTTTTTGTTTCTACCGCATTAAGTTCGGGTTGTTCCCAGATTCTAAAGTGCTTGCTGTATAGTTCGTCCCAAAAGTCCATCTTTTCTTTGTCGTAGTTAGAACCGACAGATAATTCTTCACCGATGAGGAGATAGGTCTCGTTGTCTTTCGTTACCGGTGGCCAAGTGACATTTATGTGGTGGTTCTCATCAGGGGTAGGATTTCTGGAACAGAAATAATTTTGTTTAATATTGTCTCTGTAACCTGTAAGAACTGTGTACGTTTCTATAATAAAATTCCAAAAGAGATTACTGGGCTCTCAGAGGGTAAATTCAAAACCTATATAAAATCGACCTTATTAGGAGAAATGCTTATTATAAAGTTAACCAATACATAGAGCTTTAAATGTAACAGGACCAAATATTGTAAAAATCGCAGTTGGAAATAATAAACCCTAAAAGTTTTTTGTGGCCACGCCACAACTTTTTTCATTGTAATGTTGACAATGAATAAGAAGGAATTTCCGAAATTTCAACGGGAACTAAGTCACGAGAATTAAGTATTTGTAATTTATTTTTTGCATTAATGGAAATATTATATAAAAGATTCGTAAGTTATTCGTTGCTTTTTTTTATTAGTGGCGCGTTCGTAATCAAGTGACTCATAATGTAATTTTATCGATTTTAAATCGCTTATAATTAATTTAAAAAAAATTTTTGAAGTGATTTTTGTATCCGATACAAAATTTTCAGTAAACTTTCAAAACAAATTAAATAATACGATATATATTTTTTCTAATACTCAATTACAGTTAAGACGACGAATTGAAAATATTGGCGGTAGAGATCTCAATATTTCTCAGCAACTACAAAACATTTGAAACTAATGTTTATGTTTTTACATTTATCATGATATTGACATCATTTTGGTAATTGGTTTACATGATTGGTTAACTTTTACAGGTTAGAAAAAAATATCAAAGACTACTCTTTAAAAATAGAGATTCTCATTCTACAGGGAAATGAGACTTATTTATGGCCCTAAATTTTTTGTATAGATTAATCTATGCACAGACTTCAATGTGTTAATTTGATTTTATTAAATTAGCAATAGTTTTTATTTTATTCGAGAAATACTGTTGAGCGTAATATACAGGACAGTGAGCGGGTTGCGAGACTCAGCGCACGATTTTAGATTCATTATTTAACACTGCGTCACCTTAACGACAAATTTTGAACAAAGACAAGAAGCAGAAGAGTAGGCTACGATGGCATGGATGCGTGAAGTGGAGGCCATCTGAATACGTTGGGAACTTGGCACTACAATCACGGTAAATTACCGTGCTACAATTTTCCAGAGGACGAAGGTCTAGGGCATTTTCTTGGCGGTACCGACCATAGAATAGCACCCCACCCGTTCTATCCGTGGTTGCCGTAAGAATCGACCAAGGGTTATCAGATCAAGAGGACGAGCAGATACGTCTTCTGTGTTTAACCATCGAACTAACAGACCTTACAAGCATGCCGAGTATTGGCAAAATGGAAGATGCTTTGTCCAGCAGCGGACTTCCACGGCTGAGATGTCGATGAAGATTGAGGGGTAGACTCTTAGAAATGTAGTACTAAAGGACGAGAGCCTTCCAAAAACGAAGAGGATAAAGTGAAGTGGAGACGTAAGATAAAGAAGGTTGACGTCACCACCTTATTGGACGCATATAGCCTGGCAAAGAGACAATTGTCAGAGACTCTAAAAGCCTAGTCACAAGTTTTATCACCCAAACTTACCCAGTCTTAGCGAAGTTGGTCCACAGCCTGACCATCCTCTCCCTGACCTTCAGATCCTGAGCAGTCGGCTCCACATCCTTTTGAAAGTCATTCTTAAACAGATAACCCAATTCGTCCAAGTGCATCGCCTTATCTTTAATTCCACCAGTGCAGAATTCATTGCGAATATTCAAAGTGCCAACGTAATCAAACTTGTAGAAATACACTGGAATATTTGAAGATTGGAGCAAATATCGGATATATCTGTGATTACCAACATTCACCACGGCATCAGATTGTAATTGACTATATTCTATAATTTCTGAACCGCCTTTGAAGTATAATTTCCTCATTTCGTCAGCTATAACTAGGGAAATTTCCGAATCTTTCTCAATGTTCAACTCTTGGGGTATTATAATCTGTAAGTCATCAGATATATTTGGAAAGCCAAACTCTAATGTTGCAGATCCAACCATGACTGGTATTTGAGCAAATCTACCAGATGTGAGAAAATCTAGAAACGTTTCTGTCACTGCTGCTTCAATTCCTGGAAATTCTTTTTCAACAACCACGGTAAAGGGGATTTGGGTATCTTGAACGCTTTCAGGATTGATCATGTTAGCTTCGATGATTTCTTTTGCTGGAGTAGCAGACAAGAACTCTAAAATTTCGTCGACGTTCTCAGATTCGCAGCCTAAGGATTTAGCTAATCTTTGAGCGTTTTCTATTGGTTTTTTCTGGCTATAGCTATCTAAAAACGCTGTTCCTGATTGTACGATCGCTCGGCTGAACAAATTCCTGGCTACAGGACAAGTTGTAAGCATAGACACTATAGCAGCGCCCGCACTTTCTCCAAAGAGGGTCAAATTCCCAGGGTTGCCACCAAAATTATGAATATTCTCCTTGACCCATCTTAACGCAAAAATCACATCTTTCAGACCAGCGTTTCCTGGTACCTCTGGTGTATTCAAACATAAGAAACCTAGGGGTCCAAGACGGTAGTTAATAGTTACCACTACGACGTCCTTTTCGACTAGATAATCAGGTCCCCACAATTCGCTGTTCCCTGACCCTGATACGAAAGCTCCACCGTGGATATAAAACATGACTGGGAGGAATGAGCCGTCGAGGTTTGGTGTGTATACGTTGAGATAGAGGCAATTCTCGTCTCCTTGGTAGGGTTTGCCGAAGATGAAGTCTATTTGTGGAGCGATGTTGCCTTCGGTGGTCTCGTCGCGGATGCCCTCCCATGGCTCGTGTGGTTGCGGGTCCTGGAATGAATAAATTAAATTTTAAAATGTTTACTTCTAATCTTAAGAGCAAAATACCGTGGGGTTACTGCTTATCATAGTACTCCTTACTCCACCCTCTCTATACGCCGGGGTTGCCGTAAGAGCCGGCTAAGGATTAACAGATCCAGAGCGGGCAGCAGCGTCTTCTGTGTGATAGCATTGAACTGCGCTAGCCAAGAAGCAAGTACTGGCAAACCTCTCCAGTGGGAGAGGCACGGTAAGTACTCAGCTTTATATACATTTCGGTGTGTAAGTAAAATATTAATTTTACTGCGTTATATAAGATGTGACACAGATCTTTGAATAAGTACCAAGTAAGTCTGTTACTCTTTATTTTATCTTATTTGCTGACTGATAGTACAAGATAACAAGTTTTTTTAGATTTTATCTTTATGCTGAAACTTATGATTACGTTTCTAGAGAATTTTATAGCTATGCACACTGCAAAAGTAAAAAAGTTGCAAGAAGATTTTGATATGTAAAGATTTTTATTATTCTTATAGCTAGGTATTTAATTAGCCGTGTGGTTCTCAGCTATATAATAGGGCCACCCCTTCATCTGGTGGGAGCCGTAAGACCCGGCAGTTACATAGATGGTAATGAATTAGCGGATAAACATACATACATTCACGCCTCTTTCCCGAAGGGGTAGGCAGAGGTGTACCCAGGACTCAGTCCTATAGTAGATACACCCACATTTCGCCAGTATGTTATTGGTCCCATGTAATAGGGGGCGAGCCTATTGCCATCTACCGGGCACAGTTCCAGACTCCAGGCAGTTATTGAGATAATTCCTAATGGAAAAATCCAATATTTAACACTTGCCTGACCTGGGGATCGAACCCGGGACCTCTTGATTGGCAGTCGAGCATGCGCCCTCTACGCCACCGAGGCAGTCGCGGATTAGCGGATAAGCTTGCAAAAAAAGGATATATACCCCTCAGCTTGTACAATCTGCTAAATTAAAAATGCTTTGAGGAAGCAAAGGTAATGTGGAAGTATGTAGAGGAGTAAAATCCCCCATATGAATAGTTTATAGCGTTCTATGGGGAAGGCCTATGTTCAGCAGTGGACGTCTTCTAAAAGGGGGCGAGCATATTGCCATCTACCAAGTACAGTTCCAGGCTCCATACTGTCATTGACTTACTTCCTAATGGCAAATCCAATTACACTTTTTGCCTGACCTGCTGGAGTCTGGAACTGTGCCCGATAGATGGCAATAGGCTCGCCCCCTATACACTATGTTATGTTTTCTCCGTACTCCGTAGTAGTACCTAGTAGGCTATTACGCGCGGCCGATTGTATGGAGTGACGGGAGACTGACTGTGTGGATAGTGGAGACGTACTATGCTAGGCGCTTGATTCCACAGTATAAGTCAGTTCCATAAAGAAAATCTAAAACCATGTTTTGCACACTAGGCTCTAACTAGTGTGCAAGCGAGAGGACATGATTAGCGCCGCCATTTTGTATTAGTTTCTTTATTGAAGCGACTTATACCTAACATTTTTTTTTTCTAATTGAATCTCACCTTGAACCTCAAAGAGCCCAGCGGAGGTTTGGCGTAAGGTATCCCCTGGAAGGCGAAGTAGCCCTTGCCCGAAGGCGAGTTGACCACCTTCCCTTGCAGCTGACCCTGCTCCACCGTCACTATCGGTGTTTCTGACATCTTCCCGCCGCTGGAATAAGAAAATAAATTGTTAAGCCATGCGTATGTATGCGTAGTGTAGGGTTCCATACCATACCTGAACAAAACGGTTGCAATCCCAAAAACAATCATAATAAGCCTACTAAGAACATACAGCGCCATCTATTATTTCCTTGCGCAAAGTATCAAAATATGCAGTAAAATAGCTATAACTTTTGATAGATTGTGACGTTCACCCAATACAAAGACACACTAAAAATGAGAAGAATCCTAAAACTCTGTGAAAATAATTTGAATATCTTTTTTATCTTACTGATATAATAATAATATCGATAAAACTGTCTGGGGTTTTTTAACTCTACTATTCACTATTGTAAGTACCTACTGCCACGATCTAACCCCGGTCACTCACATGCGTAAAAATATTCGTACATTGTACAAATGTTTGCACGCATGTGAGGGCAGTCAGATATACTATTCGCAAACCCGTTTGCATTTGATAGATAGATAAATACTTTATTGGTACACCACAAACAAGATCTAAAAACTAATAACAATTCATAATAACTAGTGTAACAATGGGCGGTCTTATCGCTAAGATATATAAAGTACTCTGTGAGCACAAATGGTTGCACGAATGTGTAGGAGACTACGCGAAGGTTCGAGGTTCGCGCCGTTTGATGTGCATCAAAAAACCGACACAACTTGGAAAAGCACGAATGCAGCGAAAACTTTGCATAATTATTTGCAAATGTCGTCCTACACTTGTGGGTTCGCGTATTCGTACGCATGTGAGTGACCGGCATAAAAGATTATGTAAGAGGGCGTTAGAATCTATGTGCTAAGATATCAACGAAGACTCGATAGGGCGCATCATGTAGTTTTATAGTCACTTTTATTACCTAATAACGTTGCTGGTATATCTATGAGTAATATCTATTACTAAGAACAAACTACAAATTAATCGAATTCGGTATTTTTTATTATAGTAATATGGGGGTGCCAGGGCGCGCCTATTTGACTCACGATACAAGTGTAAATTTAGAAGAAAAAAAAACCCTCTTCTTCCTGCACCATCAATAGACCCTGATCTCCATCATTTGGTCCTTCAAACGGGGCATAAAAACTAATTTTAAAATAATCTCACCAAGAGAACATTTTTGATTAATTAGTCAACATGACTTCTTTTGACTACGAAAACAATCGATATCTTCTTCTCCTACTCAATTTTCTCTCTTCTCCCAATCTCCATTCGTAAATATTTAAATTTCTTGTCAAATCTTTATCCAAAGAATCGCAAAAACTCGACCAAGCGTTATTTTCTTGATGTGAGCGAACGAAATTAGCTATTTTCTTATTCACTGGTTTTTTTCCTAAAGCTAGAAGCCTAGATTGAAATGGAATGGAATGGCGCCTCCACTTATCCCTATGAAGGTAGCATATCGAACGGCGCGGGCGGGTTTAAGTCTATTTTGATTGAGCCCCACCGAGAGATGGATTCTCTTATTTCCCCTGTGCACCCAGCACTACTGCATGGGTAATGTTGGTTAATAAAGTGAAGCCAATGTCAACCCGCTGTCCTAACCGTTTCTAAGTCTGTGTTTGTCTACCTTTACACAGTGGGTGCGTTAAAACACCAAATCACTAACACATTCACTGTTCACCCAATTCAAGGATGCACTGAAATGATAAAAAAAATCCAACCGATCTAAAAATTAAAATTTCTGTTATCTAAGTGTATTAATCTATACGACTTCAGTATCTGGCGTAGACTAGCTATATAATACTGTGTTAGTTATTTAATACTATGTAATCATGAATTTTCAGTTATGGCCACATACATAAAAATCATTGACGGTGTCGCCTTCGGTCTATTATCTTTTTTGGCTTTGCTTTTTACATTATAGGTACATACTTAGGTGTAGGTGCCTATGTATTAAAAAGCCAAGAAAATAGAATAGACATATGGGGACACTATAGTTAAGTACTTACGGCATTGTATTTATTATTTTATGTATCTGAGTAAAATACGATTCACGCAAAACGTTCGTAACTAAGTAGTAGGTATTAGCGTACTATGATGACACTAGTATTTCCTTCTATGCAACTCATGCTACATATAATTGTTTTATGCAGTTTGTGTATACTACGAGGTTCCACTAAGTGTCTCGTAATAGACTGCATGCTATTGCCCTGCGTGTAATACTAGTGAAATATAACAACTGAATATGGTACCCTGGTGGATGGGTAGTGGGTTGACGATACGGACACACGGTACCGTGGCCGGGAAGCAACTGCTTTTCTGAGTGGCACAGATTGGCACTAGCTCTGATTTGCAACATTTGCACTGCACATTCCGTCTCCGCGCCCCGTCACCGCTATATTTAATATGACATTATTTATTATTGAGCCAATCATAAAATAATATAAAAATATGATTCATTGTAACGACTTATTACGTAGGTATGAACATTGATATAAAGAAAAGGGAAGATAGGGTACGTTCTCCCAGCCCTTACTCAATAACTGGCAATTTGCTCAGTGTGAAGTTTGCACAGTGACATATATAATGAACAACAAAGATAGAAAGACGTACCTAAGACCGAAGTGCGACCGAGACAACAATATTATTCGGTCGTACGATCTTACTTTACTGACGTACTTGGACGTAATGGAACCCTGCCATTTTCGAGAAGCCAGTACCTTATCTCCCCTTTTATATCACAGGATATATGAATATCATAGGTATCTGTTCTATGCAGTTATGTTCTAATCTTTGAAATTCTGAAGTCTCAAAACTGTCGAATGTGCGTCGCCAGGCAAATCAAGTCTAAATTTATAACAACAACTCTTCCTTTTATCAATCAGGGGTCAAATTTCATTTAATATTAAATGACAAATGCATCTACTCGTCACGCACACACGTACTGTGAAGCTTGCTTCTTTTTTCGTATCACATACAATCACGCCTTTTTCCCGAAGGGGTAGGCAGAGGTGTACCCAAGACTCACCCACATTTCGTCAGTATGTTATTGATCCCATGACATAGGGGGCGAGCCGGTTGTCATCTACCGAGCACAGTTCCAGATTCCAGGCAGTTATTGAAATAATTCCTTAAGGAAAAATATTATATATAAACACTTTGCCTGAGACCTGGGGATCGAACCCCGGATCTTATGATCTGTAGTCGAGCTTGCGCCCACTACAACACCGAGGCTTTGCGTAATATCTTTAACATATAATCGCGCTAGTACCTACCTACTCATACTATAAGACATTATCTTATTGAAATAAAACTCCAAAATATATGACATTAATTATATTTATTATTGAGTAAATCATAAAATTATGTAAAAATATGATTCTAATGACTAAAATACAATGAATAGGTATGATTTGACTAAAATTATTGGCACGATTATCTACACATAGAATACATAAAAAAATATTACAATCTAAAACGTTAATTGATAGAAACTCTTTACATAAGACAACTTAAAAAATGTGATAGAATTGGGATAATTAAAAAATGTGACAGGCTTTCGAATCGAGAATTCAAAATGTATGGTAGAATTTGGGAGAAATTATTTCAGGGAAATTAATGTTAGAATTGGGTGAAATTATATTAAAATATAGAGAATTCGAAACATGGTAGAATTTGTGATAATTAATACTTATTTAGGTATGGTAGAAATGTTATGCCAGCATGATATTATTTAGTCTGTTTCACAACCGATTTTAAGTTTGCTAAGGAAGACAATCAATAACATATATATACAACAATGGGGAATGTCTATTTATTTTTGTTTTTTGTAATTTCAAAACCATTTGGAGGAATAAGGTTGCTGATCACTACCCATTACTTAAAAACAGAAAATAATCACGGATTATTATTATTTTCGGCTTTAATTGAATAACCTTCATTTGACCTTAGATGACGTCACACGTAGATTAATGGAAAAACGTGTGAGCCTAAAAAAAAAAAAAAAAAGTGAAATGTCCTTTTATGTCATTAAGTTGTCAAATGTCGATGTATGTAAACATAACCTATAACTAGCCGACTGCAAAATCTTAGAAAGTTACTGTGATTTTATTGTTTACTGGCAGCTTCTTGTAAAGACCACCACTTTACTAGAGCTGTGACTTGACTGGGCTTGCCCTGACTCTGAATTGACCATATTAACTTGAAAATTTATATAACTTGACACTGGCAATACATTCGTGTGGGTCCATAAAAGAAGAAAAAAAAAAGCAATGAACAGTTTTTTTAGAAAAGTGGGGTTATAGGTGTGTGATAATATAATGACATTGACAATCTGAATTTCATTGCCTTTTTTTTTTTTCTGTTGAGGCCGCAGTCACCGTCTATAAAGCTTATGATGACGTCATCATCACCAAAAATTCTCAAATTTTTAAAAATGTTTTTAAAAATAACTACGACGAAAATAGCAAAAATATTCAAATTAGTTTCTTATATTGCTCTATATTTTCATTATCTAAAATAAAAATGGAGGTCAAGATAATTTGGACATTCCCCATTTCCATATTTTTTTATCTTTGCTATAAATATAGAATAATTTGAAGTATGTATACGAAAAATAAAGGTACCTACAGCAAGTTCATTTTTATAATCCCAAAAATATGGCTTCAATTTTCTGATTGTTTTTCAAACTTAATTCTAATGATTTAAGTAAGAGATAAAAGGAATGTAAAATAAATAGGAGCGTACACCTCTCTTACAACCCTCAATGAGCCTTTTTAATTGTCTCAATATTAGCATAGCTACGAGTTTTCATTTATAAAAACTTGCACAAAGAAAAAATCTCAGAAAAATAAAAAGGCACAGAAAACTTGTTTGGATTAAATTGGATTTTTTATCGCATGTTTGTATTGTTATTTTCTAGGTCCTAGTTGTCTTTATTTTACGTAATTACATGCAGTATTTTTTATATCTTCAAAAATGTGGGAACGTGTGAGCGAGAGGGCGAATGAGCTTAGCCCCGCGCCATAAAGCAGTGTATTTAGGTTGGATTGAATGTGATAATAACTGAACAGTATTTTATTATCCATGGGCTGTAAGATTCGTATGTAAAATAATAAATCTAAGATACATAACCTAAAGTTTAAAACTACTTTTTACCGCCAAGCGATTCGAAAAAGTTGACGAATTTGTTGACGCCTATATTTTTCGGCAAATCGTCTTCCGGTGGGTCGTTAGCCCTTATAACGTCTTTCGGGACTCCGTTAGCTGATTGCACCATTTTAATTTCATTCGACGTTCTGACTTTCCTTTCAATACCGTTTCCATTCAAATGAGGTTTGGCATTTTCGATATGTCCATCCACTTCATTTACTTCCTGCTTTTCTTTAGACGCTTCTTTCGTTTCTACCACTTCTGGTGTAGTTTCTACCACTTGTGGTACCTTTTCTACTTCTGGTGGCGTTTCTACAACTTCTGGTGTGGTTTCTACCGCTGCAGGTGTTTCTATCACTTCATTTGATTCTATCACTTCGTTTGACCCTAGCACTTCGTTGGATTCTACCACTTCATTCGTTTCTACCACTTGGATGGTTTCTACCACTCGTACAGACCCTTCACTGGAGCTGACGACTGTTAGAGTTTCAATGATAACCGGTTCTTTTCTCGTTTCGACCGCATTAGGTTCGGGTTGTTCCCAGATTCTAAAATGCTTGCTGTATAGTTCGTCCCAAAAGTCCATCTTTTCTTTGTCGTAGTTGGAACCAACAGATAATTCTTCCCCAATGAGGAGATAGGTCTCGTTGTCTTTCGTTGCCGGTGGCCAAGTGACGTTTATGTGGTGGTTCTCATCAGGAGTAGGATTTCTGGAAAAGAAATTATTATTGACTTTGTAGCCTGTTGAAACTGTGTACATTACTATAATAAAATCCCAAAATAAATAACGGGGCTCTCAGAAGTGTATAAAATAGACTTATAAAAGTTAACCAATACATAGAGGATAAAGATGCCTGGAAACTTCCGCACTGCTACCACCCGGCACCTTACAAGCAAACAAATGTAACCAAACCATATGCCGAAGATCCAGAAGACCCTCGGAATTGTAGTGCTAAAGGACATGACAGAGTGTGAGCTTTTTCAAAACTAGGTCGAGGATAGAGCGAAGTGGAGAAGTGAACGAGGTTGACTCTATCACCATGTTGGACGCATATAGCCAAGAAAAGAGTGTCAGAGTATTCTAAAGCCATAAGTAACAAGTTCTATCACCTAAACTTACCCAGTCTTAGCGAAGTTGGTCCACAGCCTGACCATCCTCTCCCTGACCTTCAGATCCTGAGCAGTCGGCTCCACATCCTTTTGAAAGTCATTCTTAAACAGATAACCCAATTCGTCCAAGTGCATCGCCTTATCTTTAATTCCACCAGTGCAGTATTCATTGCGAATATTCAAAGTGCCAACATAATCAAACTTATAGAAATACACTGGAATATTTGAAGATTGGAGCAAATATTGGATATATCTGTGGGTACCAACATTCACCAAGGCATCTGATTGTAATTGTGCATATTCTATAATTTCTGAACCGCCTTTGAAGTATAATTTCCTCATTTTGTCAGCTATAACGAGGGAAATTTCCGAATCTTTCTCAATGTTCAACTCTTGGGGTATTAGAATCTGCAAATCGTCAGATTTCATTGGAAAGCCGAACTCCAATGTTGTTGATCCAACCATGACTGGTATTTGAGCAAATCTGCCAGATGTGAGAAAATCTAGAAATGTTTCTGTCACTGCTGCTTCAATTCCTGGAAATTCTTTCTCAACAACCACGGTAAAGGGGATTTGGGTATCTTGAACGCTTTCAGGATTGATCATGTTAGCTTCGATGATTTCTTTTGCTGGTGTAGCAGACAAGAACTCTAAAATTTCGTCGACGTTCTCAGATTCGCAGCCTAAGGATTTAGCCAGTCTTCGAGCGTTGTCTATTGGTTTCTTCTGGGTAAAGCTATCTAGAAACGCTGTTCCTGATTGTACGATCGCTCGGCTGAACAAATTTCTGGCTACAGGACAAGCTGTAAGCATAGAAACTATAGCACCGCCCGCACTTTCTCCAAAGATCGTCAAATTCCCAGGGTTACCACCAAAATTATGAATATTCTCCTTGACCCATCTTAACGCTAAAATCACGTCTTTCAGACCAGCGTTTCCTGGTACCTCTGGTGTATTCAAACATAAGAAACCTAGGGGTCCAAGACGGTAGTTAATAGTTACCACTACGACGTCCTTTTCGACTAGATAATCAGGTCCTAACAATTCGCTGTTTCCTGACCCTAATACGAAAGCTCCACCGTGGATATAAAACATGACTGGGAGGAATGAGCCGTCGAGATTTGGTGTGTATATGTTGAGATAGAGGCAATTCTCGTCTCCTTGGTAGGGTTTGCCGAAGATGAAGTCTATTTGTGGAGCGACGTTGCCTTCGGTGGTCGCGTCGCGGATGCCCTCCCATGGCTCGTGTGGTTGCGGGTCCTGGAATGAATAAATTAAATTTTAAAATGTTTACTTCTAATCTTAAGAGCAAAATACCGTGGGGTTACTGCTTATCATAGTACTCCTTACTCCACCCTCTCTACACGCCGGGGTTGCCGTAAGAGCCGGCTAAGGATTAACAGATCCAGAGCGGGCAGCAGCGTCTTCTGTGTGATAGCATCGAACTGCGCTAGCCAACCCACCTGCCGAGTGGCGAGTATTGGCAAACCTCTCCAATGGGAGAGGCACGGTTAGTACACAGCTATAAATACATTTTGGTATGTGAGTAAAATATTAATTTTACTGCGTTATATAAGATGTGACACAGATCTTTGAATAAGTACCAAGTAACTCTGTAACTTTTCATTTTATCTTATTTGCTGACTGATAGTGTAAGATAACAAGTTTTTTTAGATTATATCATTATGCTGAAACTAACGATTACGTTTCTGCAGTGAATTTTATAGCTATGTATGCACACTGCAAAAGTAAATATGTTGCAAGAAGATTTTGATATGTTAAGATTTTTATTATTCTAATAGTTACGTAATTTGCCGTGTGATTCCCGACTATATAATAGTAGCCACACCCCTTCTTCATCTGGCGGTAGCCGTAAGACCTGACAGAGGGACATATTCGGAGAGTGTGCAGCAGCGCTCTCCGGCACTAAGTATGCCAACTGCTGCGATCACCAAGCCAACTGCCAAGCGTGGTGATTCCGGCAAAATCCCCCATATGAATGGTTTATGGCGTTCGAGGGAGGCCTATGTTAAGCAGTAGACGTCTTCTAAAATAGGCCGAGCATATTTCCATCTACCGAGCACAGCTCCCGCGACTGCCTCGGTGGCGTAGAGGGCGCATGCTCGACTGCCAATCAAGAAGTCCCGGGTTCGATCCCCAGGTCAGGCAGTGTTAAATATTGGATTTTTCCATTAGGAATTATCTCAATAACTGCCTGGAGTCTGGAACTGTGCCCGGTAGATGGCAATAGGCTCGCCCCCTATTACATGGGACCAATAACATACTGGCGAAATGTGGGTGTATGTACAATAGGACTGAGTCCTGGGTACACCTCTGCCTACCCCCTTCGGGAAAAAGGCGTGAATGTATGTTATGAGCACAGCTCCAGTCACCATACTGTCATTGAGGAACTTCCTAATGGTAAATCCAATAACACTTTATGACCTGACCTGACCTGGGGATTGAACTCAGGACCCGGCAATTTGAGTTTATAACTTTTTCATTTCGCGTGTTACAGCAGCCGTTATGTCCTTACTTAATTTATGTACAATAAATAAGTGTCTTTTGACACGCAGGTTACAAAAATGTGACGCACGATATTTTTTTAATTTACTAAGTGAGTTTTAAAAGCGTTTGTTGCCCTAACTAGTGTTGTATATAATAAAGAGTAGTACCTATTAAGTATACCTATAACGGGGAGCGTACGCGGCTTTCTAGGAATTTGACACAATCCTATGAAAAATTTTACCAAATCGATGTTTTGTATAATACTTGAACGAATTAACCACTCCGAATATATCAAACCCATTCTATAAAATTATATCCTAAATATATTTTTATAGTATAGGTTAGGTAAGGTTAGGTATAAATTATATTTTTATAGTAAAGCCTTGTACAGTAAAGCCTTGGCTTTTTCATAGTGAACTTCCAAAAATCCCAGTTTTACTCGCGTGATTGGACGTTCACTACAAAAAAATGTAGTTTATAAACAAAAATAAAATGATATGGACATATTTTACTTCATCTTTAAAATATCAGTATATAAATATATCAAATAAGTTTACTGTATTCGGGGGAAATAGGTGAATACAAAACATAGATTTAGTAAATTTTCCATAGGATTGTGTCAAACTGCTAAGAGGTCCTCTTTCGTGTTAAGGGGGTGCATCTAGCTGTCGAAGTGAACAACTTTAAAAATAAAAAAAAAGAATTGCGAAATTAGCCAAAAAATACAAATTTATACAAATTTGCAGATCAATTTATCCCTTTTTAAAGGATTGTCGATATTTTTTTGCATACAACGTACCATAAAAAGGTGTTTATTATATACTTAAGAGGGTGCATCCACACGGTCAGAATACGACGTACTATGCTAGCCGTTAGAGTCCATAGCATCTAACATTTTTTTTCTAATTGAATCTCACCTTGAACCTCAAAGAGCCCAGCGGAGGTTTGGCGTAAGGTATCCCCTGGAAGGCGAAGTAGCCCTTGCCCGAAGGCGAGTTGATCACCTTCCCTTGCAGCTGACCCTGCTCCACCGTCACTATCGGTGCTTCTGACATCTTCCCGCCGCTGGAATAAGAAAATAAATTGTTAAGGCTTACCTACTGTAGGGTTATCATATAATGCGTGTATGGGACATACACGTTGTCAGGTTGGCCGAGTGTAGGTTTGATGTTATTTTGTGACGCGCATGCTACGGATTCTATGAACGTTTGTTGGTTTTATGGAAAGTATTAATGACAACGTGTGGTTTAAGGAAGATCTATGGCATGTGCGAGGGCGCGATGGCAACACAGGGAGGGGGATGCTAGCGCGACAGATGATTGTAGAGCGAGATTGAAGATGGTGGGCTTGGAATAAATTATTTAAAATATGTTCGAGTATCTATTATTTAATGGCATATTCTATTAAATAATACTACATATATAACGTCTACAGTACAGTACTATCTACCTATTCTAGAGGAAGGTTGCGCAGCATTGATTTAAAGAAAAGGGGAGATATGGTACATTCTCTCAGCGCTTACTCAACAACTGGCATGTGCTATTTGAAACAACAAGATAAAAAGAGAGGTAGACCGTAGTGCGAACGAGACAACAATTACTGACATACGTGGACCTAATGGGACCTAGTTTGGGTTTTCCATTTTGGTGAAGCCAAGTACTTCATCTCCCCTTTGCTTTAAATCAATGTTCGCAGTACTATTTTTGAGAAAATCGATTGATCAACATATTTATACCATTTTCAATCGTTAAAACATTTTTTTAAGTACCTACCTATATTCATGTTTTTTTTTTTAATTACTACGGTATGCGCGTCACAAAATAACATCAACCCTACAGTACTGACTTACTGAAAAAAAAAACTGTAACTTATGTTTCGTATTCCTATGCATTTCAAAACGTTATTTTTTCTGCTACACTGCTTTCCAGACAAAAATAAACACTTTTGCTTATCTACTATGTTCTGTGAGTAGGTACTTATTATAGTAATCATTCTTGTTACTACTGATCGATCATATTATCCATTGATAAGTTTATTATAAAATATTTTTATAAAAGCCTTATAGATTAAGTAATCTGCTCGTGCATTTTTTAGATAAGTTATGGTTTCTATCGTCTATATATTGATATATATTTATTAGTAATATTTAGTTATATATATTTAGTAGTAATATATTGATTTAAAAAAGGGGCTTCTCGAAAATGGCAATCTCAAATTAGGTCCAATTAAATCCACGTACGTCAGTAAAGTAAGATCGTACGAGCGGATAATATTGTCTCGGTCGCACTTCGGTCTTAGGTACGTCATTCTATCTTTGTTGTTCATTATATGTCACTGTGCAAACTTCACACTGAGCAATGTGCAACGTGCAAACTTCACATGCCAGTTGTTGAGTAAGCGCTGGGAGAAGATCCCTATCTCCCCTTCTCTTTAAATCAATGGTTTCTATTTAGTAATCAGACATATCCTACTAATATCATAAATGCGAAAGTTTGTGAGGATGGATGGATGGATGAATGTTACTCTTTCACGCCAAAACAACTGAACCGATTTGGCTGAAATTCGGTATATATACCTAGATAGTTCAGACCCTGGAATAACATATATGGTACTTTCTATCTCGATATTCCCAAGGGAACGAAGAATACGCTTGTAAAACGCGGGTGACCGCATAGTCTTCGTTCCTCCGGTTCAGTAGTTATGGCGTGAAAGAGTTACAAACAACAATCCATCTTCACAAACTTTCGCATTTATAATATTAGTAGGATAATCATCATCAAGCATTGTGACTGCCTCGGTGACGTAGAGGGCGCATGCTCGACTGCCAATCAAGAGGTCCCGGGTTCGATCCCCAGGTCAGGCAGTGTTAAATATTGGATTATTCCATTAGGAATTATCTCAATAACTGCCTGGAGTCTGGAACTGTGCCCGGTAGATGGCAATAGACTCGCCCCCTATTACATGGGACCAATAACATACTGGCGAAATGTGGGTGTATCTACTGTAGGACTGAGTCCTGGGTACACCTCTGCCTACCCCTTCGGGAAAAAGGCGTAAATGTATGTTATGTTATGTAATCATCATACAAAGTGTCCTTAATTTTGTATACAGAACTCTATAATTTTCTAAAAAGTATGGCTTGAGAGCTTCTTATTTAACATTAGTTATCTGTCAGTGAAAGTCCCATTAAAATCGGTCTAGCCGTTTCGAGTTTAGCGGTAGACTAAAAGACAAAATATTTTAAATTGTATTATTGTTATTTATTAGTACCTATCATAATATTATATCAGATAATTGAATGAATTTGGCGTTAACTAGTTTTTAGTCGCTCTGGTTCCAGCGTTCGGCGAGGTAACATCTCGAGGAGCGGCGTCGTACTAACATTTGTCGCCCTTACAGCGGAGTCAGTCTATTCCCTGATGATGCGTCGTGTAGACGAGAAACACGCGTCGATATATGAATGGTGTCACTAACAAAAATAATACCTAATAGCATTTCTTCTTTGCATGCAATTTTGCGGGCGGGAGGACGGTGCACTGTGCATGTTATTTTTCACACTAAAAATCAGCTAAAAACTATATATTCTTGTTCGAGGAGTTTATATTATTATATTAGTTTTTTTTTATTATTTATTTAGTATTAACCTAATATTTTTATATTACAAACAGACACTTTAATTTTTATTTAATATCAATAGATATTAACAAAAAAGAAGACCTCTTAGCAATTTGACATAATCCGATAGAAAATTTACTAAATCGATGTTTTGTATTCCCCTTTTTCCTCCGAATACAGTAAACCTATTTGATATATTTATATACTGATATTTTAAACATGGAGTAAAGTAGGTATTTCCCTATCATTTTATTACTAGGTACTATGATAACCAGATGACTGATATACATACTTATATCTATACTAATATTATAAAGAGAGAATCTTTGTTTTTTTGTTTTTTTGTAAGCTTATAAAACACAGATCAAACAGACATGTTTCATGCACACAAATGTTTGACCTAGCCGGAGACCTTGAACGAGTGGTTAAATCGTCCTAGCCGGAGACCGAACCCGGGCCCTTCGGCACAGAAGACGGGTTACTGCCATTTTTGTATTTTCGATTCCTTTCCTGTCTGGAAGAAATCGCTTTAAGCGATAAGACCGGCACTCGTACTAGGCTAAGATTATTGTAAATGTTATTCCTGAATTGTTGTATCCCAGTTTTGATGTACAATAAGGTGCTTATCTATCTATCTATCTTTTTCTAAGTTTTAATCTATGCCCTATATACTAAATCGTCCTAGACTACATACCTTTATACTTTACACAGTGACACACAAAAAACACAAAATACCTAACACACACTAACACGTTCACCCAATACAAAGACACACTAAAAATGACAAGAATTCTAAAACTCTGTGAAAATAATTTGAATAGGTATCTTTTTTATCTTACTGATAAAATAATATATTGATAAAATTATCTGTGGTTTCTAAACTCTACTATTATTCACTATTGTACCTACTGCCACGATCTAAAAGATTATGTAAGAGGGCGTTAGTATCTATGTGCTAAGAAATATCGACGAAGACTCGATAAGGTAGATCATGTAGTTCCAATTATGGTCACTTTTATTAAGATCTTTGTTGAAATCTATGAGTAATATCTATTACTAAGCACAAACTACAAATTCATCGAATTAGGTATTTTTTATTATAGTAATATGAGGGTGACAGGGCGCGCCTATTTGACTCATGAAACAAGTGTAAATTAAGAAATTAAAATATAACCCTCCCTGCCTCTTCAAACGACTAAAACGATTTTCATAAGAACACTTTAAGAAAAATAGCATAAAAATTGGTTCTATTGTTTAGGAGCTACGATGCCACAGCGAGACACGTCAAACTTATTTCCATCTCTTCCTACACCTTCCTTTGGTCCTTCAAACGGGGCATAAAAACTTGCATGATAGGCAGGTACCTAGTTCAAAATATTTGTCATAAAAACTTTTATTATTATTATTAGCCTATCGGATCCCACTGCAGGACCAAGCCCTCCCTTCTCTCTGTCCACCTGGCACGATCTAGGGCTATTGACTGCCATCCATTCGTATGCGAGTCAAGGTCGTCTCTCCATCTATCCCTAGGTCTGCCGGGTTGCCGTTTTTTGGTTGGGACCCATTCAGTTGTTTTGGCCCAAAGTACTTCCGGCATGCGGATGGCATGTCCCGCCCAGTCCTACTATAGCATTGCCGTTTTCTGGGTGCCACCAGCGATTTTTGTTTTGGAGCGTCGTATTGTATTTCTGATGCATTCTACGAGTTTGACTAGGTATAATAAATAAAAAACTAATTAAAAAAAAAAATCTCACCAAGAGAACATTTTTGATTTATTAGTCAACACTTCTTTTGTCTCCGAAAACAGTCTATATCTTCTTCTCCTACTCAATCTTCTCTCTTCACCCAATCTCCATTCGTAAATATTTAAATTTCTTGTCAAATCTTCATTCAAGGAATCGCAAAAACTCGACCAAGCGTTATTTTCTTGATGTGAGCGAACGAAATTCGCTATTTTGTTATTCACCGGTTTTTTTCCTAAAGCTAGAAGCCTAGATTCACGCGCCAATAGGTACCTCAGCGCTGTTCTTTTAAAGATTATCAATTCTTGTAAGGTTTTTGCCATATAACACTAAACAATCTACCAAATTAGTAGATTTTTTATTGCACTTGCAACACTTTCACTGCAAAAAAACAAAATGTCATAGTTCAGTTTCCCGCCAAATTATTTTGAGGTTATATTCGAATGCAAGGAGGTTTTAATAGCGAATGTAAAACAAAGACTGAACGAAGGAGGCCCGTTAACAATCAACATGCTGTGGAATATTCTCGGTCACTTAGCACGTTTTAAGACGTGACAAGATGGATTGATTGTGTAAATTATGTTAAAAATAGTGTAACTCGTGCCTCATCAACATTTTTTTATCTTTTAAAAAGATCTTACAGTGAGGAATTTGTATGTTCTGTGGTGAAGAGCCTTAAAGGGTAAAAAACAAAGTCACTTTTTGCATCTATAATCTATCTGTCTTCTGTTTATCTGATTGTATCTTATCTTTTCCTAAACCAAACAACGGATTTTTATGCGGTTTTCACCAATGGATGTAGTGATTCAAGAGGAAGATCATAGGTATATTAAGCTGTGCCACGCAGTTTTACCTGCGCAGTCTTCGTTCCCAGGGAAATATCGGGATAAAAAGTGCCCTATATTTTACCTATTCATTGGGCCTAAGCTATTTACATACTAAATTCCAGGTCAATCGGTTCAGTACGCTACAGTTCCCTTTTCACACACAAAAAAACAGCGCTCGATAGGGTTGGGGTCGAGTTACAAGTTAGAACACGCTAGCGTTTTGTTTACCTGTTACAAAGGTAATTTTTTTACATTGTTCACTGTATAAATCTCGAATCTCTCTATCAATAATATACTTACTATTAGTATGTACCTATGCTTATACCTAATTCTTAAAGGTTTTGTATAAATAATTGGCTTCTACTTATAATAATATTATGACGTTGAATGCAGTTGAGCACGTCAGAAAAAAATCATGCCGACTGGGATATAGGGCGTACGCTGCTTATGCGTATGAACAATGAAGCATTGAATAATTCCTTTTAAATCTATTGAGCTATGCTTTGGTTTAAATCAAATTAGGTATACTAATACTAGTTATGCCCCGCACTTTTAGTCAGTTCAGTTGTCCCCGTGGAAATATAAAGGGAATATAAAGTACCCTATGACTGATTCCAGGGTCTAAACTATATTTCAGCTCAATCACTTGAGAAGTTTTGGCGTTTAAGAGTAACAGACATCCATCCATCCATCCATCCTTACAAACTTTCGCATTTATAACATGAATATAGTAGGTAGGATGTGAGAATGATATTTAATTAAGTAAAAGTAAAACAAAGTTTTCAACAACACAATAAAATTCCGTTGAAGATTAAAGAGCGAAAGTGCAGTCGTGGGAAAGCGACTAGGTACCGTAGCAGCATTCCTAAGAGATGAGCGAATAATGTTAAACCTTAGAATATACTCGAAGTGTCTATCTACTTCCAGTACAAAAAAATCTGCAGGTTTTCATAGAGTTGAGATTATCAGGTACAGCCGTACAGCACACATTTTTATCAAAGCACAGACATTAGCTCAACCCAAAAGACGACTTTTTAGAGGGGATATGATCTCGCCAAGATTATGTTAGGTTATGTAATCTCTCCATGGTGCACCCTGGGCAATGGCGACTATTAACACCGGCTAATATCCTGCCAAGTGGGCTGTGGTGGACTCTTTAGCATAGATTAACTAATAGTTCCTCACGGTCTTTAGTGAGTAAACCGCCGTACGGGAATGGCCCGGGAATCCACTTGTCCCTCTGGAACGGCGCGGGCGGGTTTAAGCCTATTTTGTATGAGCCCCACCGAGAGATGGATTCTCTAATTTCCCCTGTGCACCCAGCACTACTGCACGGGGGCAACTAGAGAATCCCTGCACTTTTGTCAGAAGTGGTGGGCGGGGAAGGTCTTTCGCGTCCTCCCGCACGTTAGATACAACGTTCGGGAAGGTGGGAGGCACCCTCAAACCCTTAAGGTGAAAAGGGTTCTGCTATCCCCTGCAGGTATTCCCTTGTTATAAAAATAAATTTCGAACATTGTTAATAAAGGGAGATTTTGAAAATAAATAAGGTTATTTATACGTTGCCTCAACAGTTTGATAGTTGACTATTGACTGTTGATAGTAGCTATCTAATTAGCAATTTCATTGACCGACAAACGCGTGTCTAATCGTGGTGCTCGCGAGGTCGTGAATATTCATAATAGCGTGGGAGCTACTGGTTCTTTAATTTACAAGTCGAATGTAATATATGTCTAAGGCTGGCATACACGGACTGCTCGCGCAGGTAGCCAGTAATCAACATACACGGACTAGAACACCACAGAATAGAAGTTAACTTATACAATCAAATTCAACCGCGCTGCCGACCAGCCGAAGCAATCGCGACTGCTCGAGCGGTTCCGTACGTGGAATACTGTAGATTGCTATGCTGTCGCAGCTTGAAGCAATCTGTGTACGGCCGGCCTAAGTTTATATTTTGTTAATGCTAAAACACCTTCACAAGTCACAAATAAAATTATAGGTATACTTAATAATATTCAGATTTGGAGCGGAGTCAGTTTATGTAAGAATGAACCAAGTACTATGTTTCAAACTTTTTTTTTGTTTTTGTGTAAAGTGAACAATAAATTACTCGTATATACTATGTTAAAATATGCGAAAAAATCTGTTATAATTTGTTTAATTGAATGAGTCACAATCGTGAATAGCTACGAATCCAATAAGTAATAAAGTAGGTATATAGTTATCTAAATCTCAGCCCCTCTTATAAGCCCCAGGTTGCACTACGGTTATGGGTACGGTTTTTTTTCTACCAAAAACGCCAGTGCGGTCGCTTGTATGTCTTGTGACGTCCACAGATCACTATATTAGTACTACGATGACGTCTTTGAATCATAAAAAGACGCCACTGAAAACCGGGCGCAAAAAAAGGTTTTAGAATAGGCCAGTAAGAAAACCAGCCGATGAAAAATGCATTTAAATTTCGAATTATTATCAGGAAACCTTTGGGAATCTCTAATGTGACAGAAACTTTTTAAATTGCTGCCAATTTGTAAAAAAAAATGACATAAGAATTATTACACATAACAGATCCCCAAAGAGTTCCTAATTTAAATACATTTTTCATCGGCTGGTTTTCTTACTGGCCTATTTCTAAAAACTTTCAGTGTTACCCACTATCTAAGTAATATGAGTAGGACTCGTAATAAAATCAACTAGTAGCAACCGCACTACGATCGTGCGGTTACACCCGCTTCCCAACGGTGCTAATGTGATAATTAAACTGTATGTCTGTATGTCATTGATTTGTACCAGTGGCACTCAACGTTTAACCCAGTGATAAATGACTTAAGCTGACTTGAACCAAGTGACTGAACAGGAAAGGGGGCCTCTTAACAGTTTGACACAATCCTATGGAAAATTTAGTAAATCGATGTTTTGTATTCCCCTCCGAATACAGTTAACCTATTTGATATATTTATATCCTGATATTTTAAAAATGAAGTAAAGTATAGGTATGTCCCTATCATTTTATTTTGTTTATAAACTATATTTTTTGTAGTGAACGTGCAATCACGCGAGTAAAACTGGGATTTTTAGAAGTCCACTATAAAAATACCAAGGGTTTATAAGAAATATTAAAATGACAGGGACATAGGTTGCTTCACTATAAAAATATCAGAATATAAATTTATAGAATGGGTTCATTATATTCGGAGGAAACAGGGGAATACAAAACGTCGATTTGGTATTTATTTGATAGGCCTATTAATAAGATTAAATCAAATATGCATAGGTAGTTAATAATGTCTTTTAGTATCGCTATTAATTATTATGAATTAAGCAAATGTTCTACTAAAATTAGAATGTGCGTCGCCATTAAAACATACTTAGTACTTAACCTCACTTTATTTTAATCAAATTATTAATTAATTGGCGATAATAAGATGGATACTACGTTTAGTAATATTATTGCGAATAACATTCTCTACCCGGCAATATAGGATAGACAGTATAAGGTATTCTGGGCCCAGCTTTCTTGATTACGAGTCTTTTCGGGTTAGAGTTAGACCAATATGACGACGGGTTGGAATATCGGGATATAAAGTACCCCATTTGTTATTCCAGGGTTTCAGCCCAATCGGTTTAGTAGTTCTAGCGTGAAAACGGAACAAACATACACAAAAAAAAACAGCGTTGTTTTTTTTGTGCCATCTAGATGGCGCTGGAGTCGACTTAGAACTCGATAACATTATGTTTATCTGTTACAAACGTAACTTTTTTACATTTTACTGAGGATTGAGATTTATATTAGCACAGAATAAATAATAGTACTGTAATAGTAAGATATTTGTTGACAACGTAGATAGATAGGTAAGTAGGTATACTTACCTCTGTATGATTAGTCATGTTAGGTGTCATGTTATGTTAGGTACGTTAGCATTACTGGCATTACACAATATTTTCAAGATTTTCATGATCTACTTTAGTCATTATAAAATGTGACGCAGTACTTAATAATAATAATAAAAGCCTTTATTCAGACGTTAAATACAATATTAACTCATTAACATTAAACTTCCACCGTGCTCCTGTCTGTTTGCCTCTTTGCAAAGGCCTCTTCCAACTGCCTCCACTCTGTTCTTTCCTGAGCTTTTCTGGTCCATAAGTTCCCTGCTACAGCACTTATTTCGTCGACCCATCTTTTAAATGGTCAGGCCCTTTTTCTTTTTTGGTGACGCAGTACTTAAGTACTTATTAAATTATGCTGGCAGTGGGATGGCGGCAATAGAATAGTCGGTAGGTACCTCAACCTCTCTTCCCGTGGTTGCCGTAAGACCCGGCTAAGGGTTTTGAAATCCATCAAACTGGCGGCAAGCGTGGAGAGTACCTATTGGCCATTGACAAAACCGCTCCTATGGGGGAGGCATGTTCAGTAGTGGACTACCTGCCGGCTGAGATGATGAAGACATATTATGTTTTTTTTATGGCGTAGGTGGCCGCACAAGCCGACAGTGTGTCTGATGGCTCGCGCGGTGTTAGAATTAGTTGTTAGTTTTAACATAATTTTGCGTTAAAAATTAATTAAGCTTTTCAAACTTAGATATTAATCTTAGAATTAGCTGTTAGTTTCAGCTTAATTTTAGGTTAAGAATTAGTTAAGCTTTTAAAACTAAGTAAGTTAGTTTTAGTTTTATAAGTTTAAACTAACTCACCGCAAATCGTCTAGAAATTCGTTCACTGCATTTATCATGGTGATTTTACTGTAATAAAATAACAAATTTATTAAATAAAATGTATAAAAATTCGTTGAAAAATAAAGCATTTTATTCTACCAATCCATTTTGTCACTAAAGAAAATATAAATGCGAAAGAAACTATGTCTGTTTGTTATGCTATTTTTATGACATTAGGTAAGGAGTTATTTTATTTAGTTACTAGGTATTTTTTCTAATTTTAAATTGCTGTTATCCGCGTATTTATTGTCCGCGTAAGGATTTTATTTTATATATGGATCCCTCATAAATTTTCTAAAACAAAGCTTCAGTTATACTTCATGCCGGAACAAACAGACGGACAGATTGTTTATTTTATTTATTTATTTATTTGCAGAATGTATGTTATAAAAGATGTACTATCAGTAAAGTGTTATATTGTATTTTTATAAGTATCGTATTATATAGTCGGTTCAAAAGTAAAACTCATTAAGTGCCATAAATAAAAATTGTGATTTTTCGTCTCGTAGATTATTTATTCACTCTATAGATTAACCCCAAAAAAACAGCAAAGTATTGAAATCTCATTTTGGACCAAAATGACACTGGACGAGTTTTACCTTTAAACCGACGTTATACTTTCATATTATGTATTTAGTAAAAACCTGTAATTTGCATATTGCAAACAGACACTAAAATTTTTCAATTTGTATAGATTCACCGGCAAATGCATCATACATCGCGCGAAGCACGATGAAAAATACACTCAAATAGTTTTTGGTAGAAATTGATCAATTAATCTGGCAATTATTGTTACAATAAAAACGTTGGCATTAAATTTTAATTTTCCGATGCTTGCATCAATGCATCAACTTTCTCTGCATACTGCGTTCACATTCTTACTCCTCATTCCTCATCTCATGCTTACGTCCGGTTAAAGATTATCTAGGCATCTTTTAAATAGGTATACAACGTGCTACAAAAAGGTGGAGTAATACTTAGGCTGGGTTTTTTGATCACTGGTTAAGTCGACCAATAGTTAAAATTATTGACAAATAGTTAAAATTCGACAAAATTCGTTTTTTCATCCCTGGTTAACTATTTTTTTCCACACGATTTAACCATTAGTTAGAAATTTAACTATAGTTAGTTTGACAAATGGTTAACTTAACCGTAACTAACGATCAAAAAACCGGCCCTTGAAGGGGTGCATCTACTGGCAAATGCCAAACTGAACAACTTTTAGATGAATACGTTTTGATATTAGCAAAAAGGTTTCGACTTTCGATAAAAAAAAATTCCAATATGCATAAATAATAATATTTTTAGTATCGCCATTATAAATTAATTAAGCAAATGTTCTACTAAAATTGGAATGGCTATTAAAAAAATACTTTTTTTTTATGATAGTGAGTGACAAGACGAGCAAATCAGGTGCGTGATGGTAAGCATTATGATTGCCCGTATCAGACTGCCACCCAGTATTTTATAATTGTAAATTCTGCGCGGCACTGCACTGCGCCTATGACCCTGAGTTAATAGTTGTTGAAACTCGTATGCCCAGGAATTTCACAGTAAATACTCAACCTACTTAATTCAAATTAAAATAGGCATAAATTCTCTTGTTACTGCTATGTTTGTGAATATTATTGCGAATAACATTCTCTACCCGGCAATATAGGATATTTTGTATAGTTTTCTGGGCCCAGCTTCCTTGGATTCGAAGCCCGTTTCCCTTAACAGGATACAGGACCTCTTAGCAGTTTGACACAATCCAATGGAAAATTTACTAAATCGATGTTTTGTATTCCCCTGTTTTCTCCGAATACAGTATGTAAACCTTTTTGATTTATTTATATCCTGATATTTTAAAGTTGAAGTAAAGCATGTCTCTATCATTTATTTTTGTTTATAAACTCTACATTTTTTTTGTAGTGAACATCCAATCACGCGATTAAAACTGCGATTTTTGGAAGTTCACTATGAAAAAACCAAGCGTTTATAAGAAAAATTAAAATGATAGGGACATAGGTTACTTCACTATAAAAATATCAGGATATAAATTTATAGAATGGGTTTATTATATTCGGAGGAAACAGAGGAATACAAAACATCGATTTGGTATAATTTTCATAGGATTGTGTCAAATGTCTAGAAGGCCATGTACTTAATGGGAAGTTTTTCAATTTTCTTTTGAAAGTTAACTATAAATAACTATAAATATCTTTGCAACACGTCGTTTATTGAAATATGTACCAACTTCAAGATAAAGATTGCAAAATGAAAAATTATCTCGCGTTATCGTTTACGTTTCCCTCAAGAGTTAGGTATTTTGTAGATGTGGTGTTGTCAGATATCGGGCTTTATGAAGATAATATTCACGTACCTATGTAGCTAGATATATAGGTACTTAGTATGTACATATGTGACAGCAGAGTGACAAAATGTACTTAGGGGTGTGAGAGCAGAGTAAGTAAGAACAATACGTGCGTTTTATCTTGGTGAGTCTGAACTTGGTGGCTCTGCAAACTTTAGCGCACGTAAACTCGTGAACTGTTATTCCCAGATAAACAAATAAACGAACAAATGTTTATTGTAAATGTAATGTTCAGTTTAGTTCAATCATAATAGTAATTTTCTGCCACTATATAGTAATATTTCCCATTTCTGTGCTTTCGTTGCGAGATAATTTTAATGAACTAGATACTTAAAAAATGGAATCTACCATTTTGGATTCAAGATTATGTAGTTTAATCGATTACATTGAATTGCTTTCTTATCTCCTTACTCTAAGAGTTTAATGTGTTTTTTATTAGTTGGTATTTCTTTTGGATATAGAAAGACGCTAGGGTTTCCGGCTTTATAATAGTGCTCCACCCTCTCTACCCGAGGTTCTTCCAACCCCTACTTAACATACTCAGGGGTGGAATTTTCAAAAATCCCTTCTTATCACTTGTCTACGCTATAAAAATAATCTTCTGTCCAAATTTCATCTACATCGGTCCAGTAGTTTTGGCCCTGCGTTGATGAGTCTAGATAAGCTTAAAAATATGGAACAAAAGCCATATTTACCACATTCACGGTAATGACACAGACCACATAATAAAATAACACTACGATACGATAATGATAGACATTACTTACCATTCCTCACGCCTCAACATTTATTCAAAACGTTAGGTAAACAGAAAACACGAAAAACTGGTTAACCTACAATCAATAAATTGATTTAAATATTTATTAAGGGTGGGTAACGGTACCTACCATCTACCTATTGACCGTTTTGAATTAATAATGTTCATGTCGAGTCGCGGTATAAAACCAACGTAAAATTCTCTCTGAATAGGTTACCCATTTGTTAATTTTGTTTATCAGGATATTTAACATAATAAAGGCTACTGGCCTATAATAGGGCCACCCCTTTCTCATCCTTGTAGTGGTAGGCCTCTTTTGCAGGGGCCCGCCTGGGGAAGCTCCACACTTTTGCCAGTTATTCATCCGCCAAGCAGTAATGTGCAAACATTACTGTGTTGCGGTCTGAAGGGCAATGTTAGTAACGAAATTACTACTACTAATATCTCAGGGTGACAGGCGCAGTGCAGTGCCGCGCAGAATTTTGAATTTTAAAACACTGGGTGGCACTGTGGCTGATATGGGCAATCATGATGCTTACCATCAGGCACCTGATTTGCTCGTCTTGTCACTTTATCATTAAAAAAATCCGTGGGAGCCGTGCGACCCGGCAGAGTGACATATTCGGAGAGTGGCCACAAGGCACCAAGTACTGCAACTGCTGCGAGCACCAAGCCGCAGCAAGCGTCAGCATCTATGATCTATGTGTCCATATCAATAGCTTATGGCGTTCTATGGGGGAGGCCTATGTTCAGCAGTGAACTTCTTTCGGCTGCTGATGATGATGATGATGAAAGGCTACGGGTTGATCTCCCATAATACTCATAGATTAGAATCTAATCTATTTCAGATAGAATAACTCTTTATTATTACACTACAAACATGATCGTAGTGGTAGGCCTCTTTTCTGGAGGCCGCCTGGGGAAGTACCACACCTTTGCCAGTTATTCATCCGCCAAACAGTAATGTACAATCATTACTGTGTTCCGGTCTGAAGGGCAATGTTTCCAGCGAAATTACTGGGCATGACGAGTTTCAACAACTAATAACTCAGGGTGACAGGCGCAGTACAGTGCCGCGCAGAATTTTGAATTTTAAAACACTGGGTGGCACTGTGTCTGATATGGGCAATCATGATGCTTACCATCAGGGACCTGATTTGCTCGTCTTGTCACTTACTACCATAAAAAAAAAAAAAAAAAAATGAAACCTTAAATTTAAATATACAATTATAACAAATAATGCAACAATTGGCGGTCTTATCGCTAAGAGCGATCTCTTCCAGACAACCAAAAATACCTATATATATATATATACTAAATCATATATCCAGTGTAACTCAATCAGTGTAATTGGGAAACGGCGACCCTTTCTGGGAGAGTATAAATTACATATTACCACATAATAATAACACTATATTACTCTCTAGGACTGCCTCAGTGGCGTGGTGGGCCCAGGCTCGACTACCGATCATGAGGACCCAGGTTCGGTCCCCAGGTCAGACAGTGTTGAATATTGGATTTTTCCATTAGGAATTATCTTAAACTGCCTAAAGTCTGTAACTTTTTTTTGGGTGTACCTACTAGGACTGAGACCTGGGTACACCTCTGCCTAACCTTTCGGGAAAAACGCGTGATTGTATATTACGTTAAAAATGGTTTTATCGACAAAAAATTGATATTTAATTTATTTTATATTATTAACTTATTTATTTGAAATGTGAATCCACCGCCCTTCCAGCATCTATGTAGTTCCTTTCACTGCATGGATGCCTGGAAGGGATCGCTCTGAGCGATAAAGCCGCCAATTGTTACATGTTTACTAGTTTTAATTTTAAATTTTTGTTAAATACCATTATAGAGATAGATACGTTAAATATATACTATTCTATTCCGTGTGATCGTATGTCAGAGATTTGAGGTATATATATTTTATAACTGCCTCGGTGGCGTAGAGGGCGCATGCTCGACTGCCAATCAAGAGGTCCCGGATTCGATCCCCAGGTCAGGCAGTGTTAAATATTGGATTTTTCCATTAAGAATTATCTCAATAACTGCCTGGAGTCTGGAACTGTGCCCGGGAGATGGCAATAGGCTCGCCCCCTATTAAATGGGACCAATAACATACTGGCGAAATGTGGGTGTATCTACTATGGGACTGAGTCCTTGGTACACCTCTGCCTACTCCTTCGGGAAAAAAGGCGTGAATGTATGTTATGTTATATTTTATAAACGCAAAATTCTACAAATATATATTTTGTAGCTACCCTAATCTCTCGCAAATGGACGCAGCCGCGAACCGCAGGTCACAGGAAGGAAGGTTTAGTATTATATTAATATTTCAAAGCAACATCAACGTTCACTAAGCTTTGCCCGGGATTCGGGATGTTTTCTGGGAAAATCTGGATCCGTTTTCTAATTTGTTTACAATATCATATTATCGAGCGAACAGCGAATTTCGTAAATTTAATTTGTTCCTTGTCTACGACATAATGAAAATCTCATTGAATTACTATGTTGCATGGACTACTGTGGTTGTAGTGGTAGGCCTCTTTTGCAGGGGGCCGCCTGGGGAAGTACCACACCTTTGCCAGTTATTCATCCGCCAAGCAGTAATGTGCAAACTTTACTGTGTTCCGGTGTGAAGGGCAATGCTACCAGCGAAATTACTGGGAATGTCGAGTTTCAACAACTAATATCTCGGGGTGACAGGCGCATTGCAGTGCCGCGCAGCATTTTGAATATTAAAACACTGGGTGGCACTGTGTCTGATATGGGCAATCATGATGCTTACCATCAGGCACCTGATTTGCTCGTCTTGTTACTCACTCAAAACTCACTTAAAAACTCTCACGTCCAAAAAATGGACGTCAATCCGTCTTTTTGTAACACGCTGTATATAAATAGTATATATTATTTTATGTTCTATGCTAGCACGTTTCTACCCACGTGTAGATCGGACATCGCCTTGAATCTCGTCACACAATCGCGTTACGCGGTCAGGCTTCTATTCTAGATTATAAAACTCTTTATATGGGTATTATAGTAATTTAGTGCTTGCTTGACGACCTAGGTTTCTAAACTTAGGTAAGTATTAATTGTTTTTTAGAGTTCCGTACCTCAAAAGGAAAAACGAAACCCTTATTGGATCACTTTGTTGTCCGTCTGTCAAGACACTTTTTAACGGGAACGCATGGAGTATCACTACGCCACCGCGAGGCAGTCAACTAATTCATTAATTACCTTTTTTTGTTGGTGATCAGGGAGGCTATTGGCGTTCTTGGTGACTATCACTTTAGTGACTATTAACTTGATTTGACATTAACTACAAATGTCAAAGTCCGGTTACTAACCAAAGACATTATGGTAAACTTACTAATTAGAATGTGCACTGTGTCGGTCCCGACTGAGAACCACTCGTAGTGTCTATCCTTTTCCTTTTCTCTCCTCCAAATTTGACAGTAAAGTCTTGTTAGAAAGGTAAAACGTCTTTGTAACTAACTCAAACCACAGAACATAAAGACATAAGCCTGATAGCGACTGGTGATTATGAAGAACGCCAATAGCCCTGCAGAGCACCGCCACGAAACGCCTAATGTCGTTAGTTCAAGTTCCGCTTGTGGTTGAATTTCATCCATCCCATTTATATTTACATTATATCACATCATCTTCATCAGCCGGAAGACGTCCACTGCTGAACATAGGCCTCCTCCATAGAACGCCATAAACTATTCATATGGACACATTCAGCCGTAATCACCACGCTTGTTGTGCGGCTTGGTGATCGCAGCAGTTGGAATACTTGGTGCCGGAGAGCGCTGCTGCACACTCGAAGAATATGTCCTTCTGCCGGGTCTCAGGGCTCCCACCAGATGAGGAAGAAGTGGCCCTATTATTCACAATATATGCATGAGACCTAAAATTTTTATTTTTCTTGACTTGTTTTAACTTGTTGACTTTCGTTAACTTGTTTTCGCCAAAAACGTTGAATAATAGATTTTGAGAGCGAAAGTTTAAATTCTTGGCACGTACACATTTGGAACCCTGGAGGGTAGGATCCAGCCAAATAGGTCACAGATCAATACCTTATACCTAGGTTTCACTGTTCCTCTATCTGACATTATTGAAACCTAGATATAACCTATTTTATGGGTTTGTTTTTAGAGACTGCCTCGGTGGCGTAGAGGGCGCATGCCCGACTGCCAATCAAGAGGTCCCGGGTTCGATCCCCAGGTCAGGCAGTGATATCGGATTTTTCCATTAGGAATTATCTCAATAACTGCCTGGAGTCTGGAACTGTGTCCGGTAGATGGCAATAGGCTCGCCTTCTACTCCATGGGACCACTATGGGACTGAGTCCTGAGTACACCTCTGCCTACCCCTTCGGGAGAAAGGCGTGATTGTATGTTATGTTTTTAGAGTTCCGTGTCTCAAAAGGAAAGAGGAACCCTTATAGTACAGCTTTGTTGTCAGTCTGTTGCAACCGTTATTAAGCGTAGGTATTCTTATTTGAATTTTGTTAATGAAAGTGTTGGTCTTAAAATTTGTTTTTTGGCGGATCTCGTAATCCGGGCTGACGTCATACTACACTATAGAATATACTAGCAGTGCCCCGCGGTTTCACCCGCGTAGTCTTCGTTCCCGTGGGAATATCGGGATACAAAGTATACCCTCTGTATTATTCCAGGGTTTAAACTATCTACATCTCAATCGGTATTTCAGCCCAATCGGTGCAGCAGTTTTGGTGTGAAAGAGTAACATCCATCCATCCATCCATCGTCACAAACTTTCGCATTTATAATATTAGCACAGAACAGATAATAATACTACGTATAGAATGGACACTGTCATCCGCCCACCAATCGGGCCTTCCTCACCCCGCGAGCGAGATTGACCTCTCCACGAGCCCCGCTTCTATGGGAAACCTCACGCAGTGGGAACGACGACTACACGGGTGAAACCGCTGGGCACAGCTTGTAAGTATAATATAATTAATTCATCAAAACCGCGAAGTATTTATGTTAAAGAATCAAAATGTTGACAAATCACTTACGCACTTGCCTTTCTAAGTAAAAGTTGTTTTTAAGCTCAATCAAGCTCATTGACTTTCGCTCACCGCCCAAAACGTGCGCTTTTTATTGATTATTTGAGGCATGGAACCTTCTTGGTTGGATCTACAAGAACTTTAGAAGAGCCAATTAAAAAAAAAACAATTGTCAAAAATAATGTGTCAAAATAGAAGGGTGACAAACATTGTGTATTTTTTATGGATATCGATTTTTTTTTATAATTTGCCTGGCATTGATCGCAGTGCGGCAATCTTGTCACTTAAAATGGTGTCAATAATAATTTTATTTTTAAAATTGTCAGCTCAATAAAGTTTATATATCAAACATGGGTAGGTCAAGGTCAAACATTTAGTGTTAATGAGCATGTCTGTTTGATCTGTGTCTGGGTTTTATAAGCGTATATATGTATGTATATCAGTCCTCAGGTTACGATAGTACGGCTCTGCCTAGTTTGGGACCAGATGACCGTGTGTGGAGTTGTGCCATATTATTATTATAATATACTAACACAATCACAGTACCTACCCACCTATATTATATCGAACAAGGATCCAACGTGCAAAAGTGTCAGATTATGACCTATTTGAATAAATCTGTTTGAGTTTGAGTTTGAAGGCGGCCGGGGTCTAATAAAAAAAGAGTGAAGCACAATAGTAAGCCAGCTCGCTAATACTAACGTGACAGCACGTCTGTTAAACTTTTGTCTATAGAAAACCACGATTTTGTATGAGAAGCGTTCGCGTCCGTTCAGCTGAACGGAGAATCAACCACGATTCTCCGTTCTTCTATGGAAAAGCTGAACCAGCTACCTCTCCATAAATATAAAGACACCTTTTCCTGACTCCGAAATAGAACACTTCACAAACCCAATTAACAGTAGCTATGTATTAAAACACGTCCGCCATGGACCAAAACATTAATTATGAGGTAGATATGTTGAATTAATTCAATCGATTCTCACGTCTGGGAATCTTAGGTCAACGGCTTTTTTACAATGCAAATATTACAGTTGTCTAACACTAGACTACTTAACACTGTATCTACGTTATTATAACATAACATAACATCACGCCTTTTTCCCGAAGGGGTAGGCAGATGTATACTCAGGACCATCTCCTCTGTGCTCAGGACTCAGTGATAGGCACACCCACATTTCACCGGCATCTTATTGGTCCCATGTAATAGGGGGCGAGCCTATTGCCATATACCGGGCACAGTTCCAGAGTGTGCAGGCTGTCATAGAAAGGTCAAACGGAAATATCAAACAACTCTATATATTATGTATTATATTCATAATAAGTCATTTGTTTTTACTAATTGACAGCTATTTAAAAAGTGTCTGTCGAACGTCAAAATGAAGCATTTTCAAAATGCATTTGACTAGAAAAAATGCTTTATTTTGACGTTCGACATGACGCATGACACTCTTTAAATTGTCTATAGCCTATAGTTATATAGTTTAAAGTCCAATTTGTAAGAAACAAAAATGTTATATAAATTACAGATTCCCAAAGAGTTCCTAAATCGAAAAAAAAAAAACATTTTTCATCGGCGACTTTTTTTACTGGCCTGTTTTAAAAACTTTCAGCGTTACCTACGACATGCAGGAGAGGTGGGCTCGTATTCTACTTGTGTAGGTGGTATATGTAGCAACTAATTGCATTTGTGAGCGTGAGATAACAAAGCAAACGACGTCTTAATGGCAGATGATAAAAGGACTTTAGCTCCGCAGTAATGACTAAGATAACGGCTGTTTACCGCAGACTTGTTCATCACATGATTTATTTTTAAACTGCAGTCTTTTACACTTTTTATGTAATAAATAACATTTGCCTTGTTTCCCCGAAGGCAAACAATGCTATTAAGAACTACGTAAAGAAGTGACACTCGCCTCCCCGCACCAATAGCCCCCCCGCGTGCGACCAGCAGCAGCAGGCAGTGAGTAGGCAGTATAACGCCCAAACGCCCGCACACATGCGCATAAATATACACACATGTTTTCTAGGTAGTAGTAGATGTCTATTGCGCGCGCCCGATTGTGTGGAGTGAAGGGGGTCTGCCGCAGAGTAACCAAGTCCCATAGTAGGTACACCCACATTTCGCCAGTTACGTAATAGGGGGCGAGCCTACAGCCATCGAGTGGGGAAAAATTCTTCCAGGCTGCTATTGAGAAAATTCTAATAGAAAATACCATCATCATTTCAGGCGTTGGAAGTCCACTGCTGGACATATTATGCCTACCCCATAATTGGGGTGTTGCCAATACTCGCCGCGCTAGTTCTATGGTTTTCGCAGAGGGCGCTGCTGCCCGTTCCTGCTGGATTTGACAATCCTAGCTTCAGCACTGATAAAATTGCTTATAATATAAACCTACTCCCACACATCCACACAGCAGTTTTTGACAGCATGGTTGGCACAGATGGTAGTAACTCTGCTTTCTGTGCCATAGGCCCTGGGTAGATCCCCGGACAGGTCAAACATTTGTGTGCATGAACACGTCTGTTTGATTTGACCCTGTGTGTTATAAGCTTATATAAGTATGTATATCAGTCATCTGGTTACCATAGTACAGGCTTCTAGCTTAGTTTGGGACCGTGTAACCGTGACGAGATGACCGTGTGTGGAAGTTGTCCCATATTATTATATTATTACTAATATTATAAATTTCAAATCCCAGTACTAGCAAGGAGTAACTACGTACTACAACGTAAAAAAGTTACCTTTGTAAGAGATAAACAAAACGGTAGCGTGTTGTAGACTGTAGACCTCAGCGCCATCGAGCGCTGTTTTTTTGTTGTTTGTGTGTAATGTTTGTTCCGTTTTCACGCTAAAACTACTGAACCGATGGAGTTGAAATTTGGTATATAGATAGTTTAGACCCTGGAATAACCATTAGGGTACTTTTTATCCCCATATTCCCACGGGAACGAAGACTACGCGGGTAAAGTCGCGCACAGCTTGTATGTCATAATTTGCTATGAGATTTTATTTTCTTGGTAAAACGACTGTTGTCATTTTGACGTCACTTGCTTCTTACCTGCCTCTATCACATCTTCGGTAGTAAGGCAGCCTTCGATAAGCTAATGTCCTTCAAAGAACAAAAAGGGCGTTATCGTATGTCCTTTTAAAACAACCCATCCACAGCGAGTCGTGTCATATCTCGTTAATTAATGATGACCGTCTGGCACAATCGCGTGATGAATGCTAAATGTGACTGTGAATCATTGTGCAGCTATGGCAATCCTTTTTGGAATGAAACAAAACTTGGATTTGTCTGGCTGAAGTCAGTAGTTATCATGCTTATTCATACTTATGCGGGCGCCACGCACATTCAGGGTTGGATCTCCAAAGTGGGGAAATATTTGTGCGCGCCTGAATGAGCAGGTCTGTTTGATTTTTAAGTACATCTTCTCCAGGATATCTACCAGTTGGTAGAGTTCGCGCTGTCGCTCACACGTACCCACACTTTTGAAGATATAAAAAATACTACACGTTATTACGTAAAATAAAGACAACTAGGTTCTAGAATATATCAGTACAAAGATTCAGTAAAAAATCCAATTTAATTCAAACAAGTTTTCAGTGCCTTTTTATTTATCTGAGATTTTTTTCTTTGATCAAGTTATTATAATGAAAACTCGTATAAAAACAAAATAGCTGTGCCCTGTTTCTTAGTCTTCGTATACGTGGTAATATTGGGATAAAAAGCACGCTGTGTGTTATTCTAGGACTTAAACTATCTACGTACCGAAGTTCAGCCCAATCGGTTCAGTAGTTTAGGCGTGAAAGAGTAACATACACACAAAACATAGCGCTAGATGGCGCAGGGGTCGGGCTAGAACACGCTAGCGTTTTGTTAACCTGTTACAAACTTAACTTTTTTACATTGTATCTGAGATTTTAGATTAATAATATCAGTAGTATAAATCTTTAGTGTAGGTATATTATGTAAGTAGATATACATTCGACGTTCATCTTTTGGTTATTATATAGTACATACAGGATTCTTGCCTAGTTGACAGCCTTGTTGGCTCGGATGGTAGTAACTCTGCTTTCTGTGCCGCAGGGCCCGGCCAGGTCAAACATTTGTGTGCATGAACATGTCTGTTTGATCTGTGTCTGGGTGTTATAAGTTTATATAAGTATGTATATCAGTTATCTGGTTATCATAGTACAGGCTTCTAGCCTAGTTTGGGACCAGATGACCGTGTGTGAAAGTTGTCCCATATTATTATTATTATATTGTTATTAGTTTGGGAATTCTGGAAAAGGGCTGCACTAGAAAGAAAACACTGGAGTGAGCTAGAGGAGGCCTTTGCCGACAGGCACTCGGATATACGAGACATAATATAAATACAAATTTAGAAAGTAGGATTTTTTGTTATATAGTATATTTCGAATAAAAGGCTTATTACTATTATTATTAGTTTGGGACCAGAAGACCGTGAGTGGCTATTGTCACATATTATTATTAATATTTAATAAATTATAAAAAACTCTTACAATCGATGAACACAGAAGAATACTACATTTCGTCGGATAGATACGTAAGAGTAAATGATAACGCTGTAAAGCACAGATGCTGAAGAACCACAATTGAATCTGAGTTATAGTGAATGCAAAAATATACTTAAGACGCAATGCGCTCATTATTTCTATGAATAAGTCGTAATGAATAACAATATTATACTGGACAATGGTCGCACAACCCATATTCAAAACAAAAGAAGACTGCCGATTGTATGGTAAGTTGCTCGAAGCGAACTGACGTTATGACTTATGACTGACTAGCTGAGCCTTGCGTCGTCACCCGCGTAGTCTTCGTTCCCGCGGGAATATCAGGATAAATAGTACCCTATGTGTTATTTCAGGGTCTAAACTATCTACATACCAAATTTCAGCACAATCGGTTCAGTAGTTTTAGCGTGAAAACGGAACAAACATACACAGTGCGCTGTTTTTATATTCCATCTAGATGGCGCTAGAGACGAGTTAGAACTCGCTAGCGTTTTTATCACCTGTTACAAAATGTAATAACTTTATTACATTGTACTGAGATTTAAGATTAATAATATAAGTAGAAAGGATGTTTTATTTAGAAAGTGTCTACTGTCGATCATGAAGTCCAGGATCCCCAGATCAGGAAAAATGTGTTATTGGATTTTTTTATTATGAATTTTCTCAATGACAGCGTGGAGCCTGGGACTGTGCTCGATAAATAGCAATAAACTCCCCATTATTACGTGGGACTTCAAAAACATAACTTTCGGAGTGTGGGTGCAGTGTTGCCAACACCACAGGGCCTGATGCCGCCATTTTTCCCAGCTTAAGTATCCGAATTTCTGCTTCTGTAGCCTAAAGTAGCCATAACGCCAAAATATCGCTATAAATAATATAAAGCGCATTTTTTATCAACTAATTTATTTAAACCTACTTTAAAAAACACTAACCTACCCTCTTTTTAATAAACTTGGACTAAAATTACTCAGAGGATTAAATCGGTAGATGGTAAGGAGTTTCCTATTATTTCCTATTGTTATCAAAGCTATCAACTGCGTTCGCAAATCCGCCTGCCAAGCGTGGCGTGTATTGGCAAAACACCTCCTTATTCTCGCCGATTCTCGCCTTGGGTAGCCTAAATTGAAAATTGCAATAAAATAGCCTTCGTTGGCCACACTGCACACTGAGACTAGGTCCTTGCTCCTCTAGCTAGCCCTTTGGAAAAATAGCGTGATGTTATGAGTAATGTTTTATCCCCGTTTACATTTTAACCCATGAGAATTGACACATAACACGTTCTGTTAGAGTAAGTCGTATAAATTCAAATTATTATTCTCTTTACTCATTTAAGATCTTAAAAACAAGTTTTTTACAATATTCTTATAAAAAAAAAATATTATTATGCATAATTATTAAGAGACCATTTTTTTTAAGTCCAACCTGTCCAACATGCAGAGCCCTCTTTCAGCTTTTAATCTAAAGGTAAAGGATAGCTCAAAGACAGCCCCCGCTAGGTGCAAGGACTACAGTGAATGGATGGAAACTACTTGATTGGTCTATAGATTATTATTATTATCTCTTTATTCATGTACAATCTTAATAACAGAACATCTTAGAGTTTTCATCACAGATAAATTTACCGCAAGCCCAATTTATAATAAATAATAAAATAAATAAAAACACCCTTAGGTACTTATAGTAAAAAATTGGGCTAGCGGTCAATTTATCTGTTATAAAAACTCGAAGAAGTTCTGTTAATCTCGGCGTTGCGTACAGATAAGTTATCGAAGAACCGTTTTTACGGCAATGAGTCATTCGTCGCGTCTCCACACATGACTGTACGTTATAAATCGATTTCTTGAACTGACTCATCGGTTGAAATAATGTCCGGATGCGGTTACAATAACTTAGTTTTGAAATTCTGAATATTGTACCATACATGTGGAGCCTTGTTCCCGTTGGGGTAGGCAGATACTATTTCTTTCCACTTGCTACTTTCCACTTGCTACGATCCTGACACACGGGTTTCGCTTATATGTGTACAAAATAAGCTGTGTCGCAAGGTGGAGATGAATGGATGGAGTTGATCGATCAGTTTTTGTCTACGGAAAGTCATTTTAATTACTAGCTTCTAGTTCTGTGCTACTAGTACAGGCGACCTCCTAGTGTCTTAGCAATTTGACACAATCCTATGGAAAGTTTACCGAGTCGATGTTTTGTATTCCCCTGTTTCTTCCGAATATAGTGCCCCTATTTTGTTTTTATGATAGTGAGTGACAAGACGAGCAAATCAGGTGCCTGAATGGTAAGCATCATGACTGCCCATATGTCACCCCGAGATATTAGTTGATGAAACTCGTCATGCCCAGTAATTAATTTGAGTAAGTAATTTAATACATTTATATCCAGATAT
The DNA here is from genome assembly GCA_947063395.1 of Hemistola chrysoprasaria. Taxonomy (NCBI): domain Eukaryota; kingdom Metazoa; phylum Arthropoda; class Insecta; order Lepidoptera; family Geometridae; genus Hemistola; species Hemistola chrysoprasaria. Next base: position 5,073,087 of record OX346737.1, on the reverse strand, counting down.
TTTGAAGATGAATGAAACTATGCCCCTATCATATTATTTTATTTTATTAACTCTTAATTTTTATAGTAACATACAATCTCGCGAGTAAAACTGGGTTTTTAGAAGGCCACTTGGTAAAAACAGACAGTTTTGATGAGAAACTAAAATGACAGGGACATAGTTTATTTCACTGTAAAAATATCAGTATATAAATTTATATAATGGGTTAATAATATGCGGAGGAAATAAGGGAAGACAAAACATCGATTTGGAATTTTTTTTCTTCGGATGTGTCAAATTCTTAAAAGGCCGCACAGTGAGTAAGTAACGCTCTTTTAAGTATTACCATACGGTGTTACTCTATACCTCTTCTCAACACCTAGTGGCTATAGAAATATAGCTAATATATAATACGTTTCAAACCCGCGGTGTTCAGCTATTCAACAAGTTTAAAACCTTGGAACACAAACCCAATATTCGTTTAATTACTAGGTATCTATACTAACTTCATATAATGTTATCATCCGTCACCATTACCAATGTTAAACGCAACGAAATACCTTGATGTTTTAAGTTAAATTTAGCTTATCTAACTTTACTACTGAAGGGCATTTGCCAGTCACGCCTGCATTAATATCATACACTTTAAATGTTACACTTTTATAAGAAAAAAAACTAAGTGAAATAACTCAATAATATAACATAGGTATACCTACACGCCTTTTTTCCGAAGGTGTAACAAAGACGTCCATGGCTGAACGGCGGCCTTAACCATAGGCAGCCATAAAATTGATATGGGCTCATTTAGCCTAGATCAGCTTGCTTGTTGATCGCAGTAGTTGGAATACTTGGTGCCGGAGAGCGCTGCTGCCCACTCTCCACACTTGGCCCCTTATTCTTCATCATCATCATCATCTCAGCCGTTGGTAATCCACAACTGAACATAGGCCTTCCCCATAAAGGGAGGTTTTGCCAATACTCGACACGCTTGGCAGGCGGGTTGTAGAGCGCAGTTCGATGTTTTTTTTTTTGCAGAGTACGCTGCTGCCTCCTCTGGATCTGTTAACCCTTAGCCGGCTCTTACGGCAACCACGGGTAGAGAGTGGGGTATTTATTATTCTAAAGCTGGTAACACCACGGCGGGTGGCCCCTAATTAACGGAAATGGGATTTTTCTGCCTTACTGTTATTACACCACTTATTGAATCTTAAGGACCCTGATACAGTGTAGGTGTGTGATAGGCCTATTACTGCCTCGTTAACTGCCTGGCGACCTGTCGCAGGCGGGGGGCTAATCGCGGGGGAGGTGAGTGTCGCTTCTTTACGTAGTAATACTTAGTATTCTTTGTCCAGGACCTCAAGAGTGACAACTATCTCCCACCATGTACTATAGATCTAGGTACATTACACCAAAGTTTATGAGGATAGATGGATGTTTCTTACTCTTTCACGCCAAAACTACTGAACCGATTGGACTGAAATTCGGTATGCAGATAGTTTAGACCCTGAAATAACACATAGGGTACGTTTTATCCCTATATTCCCACGGGAACGAAGACTACGCGGGTGAAACCGCGGGGTACAGGTAGTACAAATGTAAAACTGATAAATCATACATTTAGTAATTTGCTACAGTCACATGCCTGTATTTACGAGAAATGAACCGGATAAGGTATGTAATTTACATTGTGATACTTATTATACAATTTATTTATAGAACGAACAATGCCTAATAGGAAACTACGGATAGTTTAGTTTCCTGCGGGTTAAGAGGACTGGTTCAATGAACACACTTGTGCAGTATAAGTATATTAAAAAAAAAACACTTGTCTATGGCTACTTTGTGCTTAGGAGGGCGGAGGGAGGGACATACATAAACAGAATTGTGATGGGTTTTATCGCCGTGTTTTAAATCTCTACTTTAGACAATCGTGAGAAAATAAAATTATTAATTTCATCAAACATTTTGACTAATATTCTATACGTGCGACACCATTAAAATATAAAATATCTAACCGACAAAAATGAAAAAGAAATTAAAGTAAGTACTTTGATGATTGAAAAGTTATTTTAGCCCCGCTCTGGCACGCAACAATGACGCACTTTTTGAGTAAGAGGAGTTACAACACTTTTACACTGTGAAAACCACTTATGAAGTATATTATGGCAAATAACAAAAATATCAACAAAGTAAGTTCATTGACGATGTGATCTCGTAACAAACACAAAAAATTATGTTTTTTTGTGTAATAAAAGTTATTTTAGTTTTTATTTTTAATACAAAATTGTCTTCAAACATTTTCCTTTGTCTGTACCCCACCCAATTTATGTAACTTTTTCTCCAGTTTCCAGAATAACTGGCAGAAAATGATATTTTAGCATTAAGTAATTTCCTAGCGTTGTGCTGAATTATAAATAAATAAAACCAGCAACAACATACAGTCGCATTGTAAACCTAATTTTTTTAAGTCTTTAAATATATGCTTTATTTTAAGTAAGATATCATCATCATTGTCAGCCTTCCGCAGCCCACTGCTGGGCATAGGCCTCCCTTTGTTTCTGCCACTCTCCCCTATCTCTTGCCATTCGCATCCAGCTGCTTCCTGCCACTATTTTGATGTCGTCAGTCCATGGCGCCATAGGAATAGGCCACGAAGTAAGATATATTATGTGGTAATTCAATGCCAGGTTCCTAAGTTATAGACTTACTTACTTACTTACACTAGACTAACACCCGTATTCCAGAACAATACTTGTGTAAGGTACTGTGTTTGAGTTAAAAACAAAAATTACCATCATAAATAGTAAGGTAAGGGATAGTTTAATAAATCATTTAACAAAGAAATAACCATTACAATAACTGTAACATGTCAAACTTGATAAAATAGCGAAAACGATAATCGTATTCTGTTAGGTATGGGTATATTTAACTATATTATGTAAATGCGTTATATAAATTAATATGTTTGAGAAAGCATAATAATCTCATTAGCGCCCATTATTTGAAAAAAAAAAAAAAGAAACAAAAGTTTCACACAGATAAGTTTTCTATATGATTTTAAAAGTTACCTAATAGTTTGAATAAATATTGTATTTATCTACGTTCACAAGTCACAAGCTACTTCACTAGAATTCAGTTCGTAAACATTTTTTGCAGATCCGAATACTTAAGTTTTATTTTTCAGATGCATTATAATATGAAGCAAAGGTCATCCCGTAGATGTAACGTCACTTTCATTTTTTTTTAAGTTTTGAATATCCGGTTTCGTGAATTTTAAATTTTAGCAGTATGTACCTGCACACTGTAGGAGCCCAAGTATAATTAAATAAAGGCGGGTAGATAGATTTATTTTAAAACCTATTCAGGTACTTAATTAAATGCAAGTTAAAAATGAATAAAATCTTATTGGCGCAGCAGAATCGGTTCGCTATGCAACTGGACGAAAATATTAAAAAAACAAAAGCATTAAACGAAGGTCGCAAACCAAAACCTGTTTGCAAAAATTTCAAGCACCGGCCGGCTGGTTCACCTCTTAAACTATTTTATATGGATTTTCACGACACGTACACAATACATATTTACACGAAATATATTCTAAAATTAGTACATTTTTTGGTTAAAAACTCACCTGATTTGAATCACAATTAAAATTTAACGCGGTCTCGAATTCTTTCAAATCGCGTATCGACTGGCGCACTCGTGATCCAGCGGGCATTAACACTAGCAGTAGCGCCAACATGACAGCCCGTGTGACGTGAGACGTGGGTGACAGCAGCTGTCATGTTGATTTTGGTTGGCAGTACTGAATGTTTAGGATTCCGTGGGTCTGTTTGCGAAAAGGGTGCGATTAGTTATTATCAATTTAAAAATTGTATTGTACCTAATATTAATAAAACATAGTATTTTAGGTGAGACAGATGGGCAAACATACACTCAGTTTATAGTTTTTCAAATGATAACAATATCTCATCGATTGGAGTGAAGAAAACATTTATTTGGATACATATATTTTGCAAAAGCAAAAATTTTACAGAACCCACTTATAAAAATTGTCTTGCATTTCATTTTTACTTCACGTGCCACAGATAATATGTCCTTTTTTGGCGGGAAATTTGAATTCGTATTATAAAGGAATATCCCACTAATAAATAACCTACCTAATATTGAAACGGTTGTATCTACGTAAACAAATAACATCCTGTTTGAACCTCGTAAGGCCCAACCTAAAATAGGTCTATATATTATATTACGATCCAATATTATCCTAATAGGTGCAAAGTAGTTGCGGCCCAGTCACAAACAGGTAATCATTAATACTAATAATATGGGTATATTAATCAACAATTTGTTGATGGCTTCTTTATATTGGCGGAATCATTTAGGCCCAAAAATAATTTTATATCATCAATGACGTTGAATCGCTTCCTTCTACCTTACTCTGAGTATTATATCATGTTATAATTTTAGGTCGCTGGGAAGCAATTAATGATTCAAAAACTGTCTTGGGCTGGAGTGACAAAATATTTTTGTCATTAAATTCCGTCATTGGGCCCTACGAGGATATGACCATAGACGGTTATGGTTCTGAGTTTTCAGTTTAAAAGGAGCGTACAAAAAACATCAATATAAAGCATAATATTATATATTGTAAACACAGAACATAATATTATTATTTTTTATTCCTAAAATATACATATAAGAAATAGAAGAAGTTTTATACAGAATAAAGTAGAAAATTATATAGCGATATCTGAAATCTGCCCGCTAGCAGTTTCACCAAAGGACAATTAAATCGCAAAGGTCGCGAAAGAGGAAAAAGACGGGGAAAACGTTTTATATCCTTGTCATTTTACGAGGCTTGCAGGAAAAACAATCAACATTTTGCCTGACTTTTAGCAATATTTTATTATTATTTTTTTTTACATTAGCCAAACTCTTTACCTATTATTTCGAAAACGCATTTCAATTTAGTTTACCGAAAACATTTTTTATTTTAGCGCCACCTGGCGGTAATTTCTCTAAAGATGATAAGGAAAACAAATGGATGAAACCATAGACTATATTTTTTTTCGTTACTGCGGATGGAACTAAATCAAACTTCGTTTTCGAAACAAGTCTTAGAATTAATATAATATACAAGTACTTAACTAGAAAAACAAATTAATAAAGGTATGTAAGCATGTTATAAAATCGTAAATTATATTATAAGTATTTTATGTAGGTAAGAAAACACAACATTATTTTACAACGCCAAAAATTAATAATATCTAATACATAAATAATCGCTACTTTTGATTGATAATGCCTTTACTAGAAAAAAATATATAAATTAGAAAATTAAAGGTCCATACTTTAGACTTTGGTATAATTTTTAATGGAGCTTATTTAATGAGCAGCTTTGTGTCAATTATTTCCCAAATATTTAATAAAAAAACCAATGCAGTTTTGTAATTTGTAAGTGGGCTTACGTCGTGGTTTGGACAAATTATTAATTTACAATAGTTAGAGGGATTTTAAACACAATTTCAGCAGAATTTGTTAAAAATAAGTTTATCTACAACTTTAATTAAAACACAAAAATAAAATAATTATTAGGGCTTATGCTGCATTGACTGCTGCGTGAACACGATCTTGACGTGATCAAAATACAAGAGCACGCACGTGTTGACAGTTAGCGGTGCTCGCGGTATTATGCTGAATCAAGTACGCGGCGCGTGACTACGTGATCACGCTCAACGCTGCGAAGGCCCTTAGAGGGATGTTAAACACAATTTCAGCAAAATTAGATACAAATCGGGGCCTCTGTTGCGTTGAGCGTGATCACGTCGCTTGGTCACGCGCCGTGATCAAAATACAACTGCACGCGCGCGTGACAGCTAGCGGTGCTCTTTTATTTTGCTAAATTAAATACGTGGCGCGTGGTCACGCGCCGTGATCACGCTCAAGGCAGAGCAGGGCGTCAAGTTTTTCCACAACTTAATTTAAAACACAAAAAGATACAACAATAATTATAAACGATGGAAAACACAATTTCAATGTTGATTGCACACAGACAAGACGGTTTCATGAATCTTAGTGTGAATACAAAATCGCCTGACACCGACTCACTAGCTAACTCCTCTGAAACCACGCAACGGATTTGAATGAGACTTTTAGTACCAATGAATAGTGATTCAAAGGCAAGGTTTCTATGTATTATTATTACCTATAACTTTGTTATAAACTGGCTGAAATAGGGCGATGAACCACTAACTACAAACGTCTTTGTCAAACTGATAGATACATTTCTCTTCCACAAACATTAAGTGATATAATTTCAGCAAAACCGTCACTATAGCTTGTAAATTACAGCTTGATTCAATGACAGCTGAATAAAAATCAATGTTTTGGCCATATTCCTTCAAATTAGGTCCACAAATGGTATCATATCAGGTAATTTACAATTTAAATAATTTATCAAAATCCCTCTTAAGAACAGAATTGATTTTTGTTAAGCTGTCACGTTTCAATCTATAATTTCCAAGATATAATCAAGTGTTCTAAAACTTTATTGTAAAAAAAGAAAGGTACAATAACAATATATAGGTACATGATAGGGAGAATAATATCAATATTTATAACATTTATACATTATAAATCAAGGTGTTTGCAGCAAGTGTTCGTTAGGTGTGAACACATGTACGGGCGCAAGAGTGGCAACTTGTTGCAAGTTGTTGCAGACGCCGCGAGGGTTGCAGTGAGACAATCGGCCGCTTCTACGGACCGGGGTCACTGTTACCACTGGTGTTTCGGTTTTTTGACGACTGAAAACATTAAATAGTAGATAGTTTATGATAGCCTCTCTTGCAGGGGGCCGCCCGGGGAAGTACCACACCTTTGCCAGTTATTCATCCGCCAAGCAGTAATATGCAAACATTACTGTTTTCCGGTCTGAAGGGCAATGTTACCAGCGAAATTACTGGGCACGACGAGTTTCAACAACTAATATCTCAGGGTGGCAGGCGCAGTGCAGTGCCGCGCAGAATTTTGAACTTTAAAACACTGGGTGGCACTGTGTCTGATATGGGCAATCATGATGCTTACCATCAGGCACCTGACTTGCTCGTCTTGTCACACACTATCATAAAAAAATAGAAACCGAGAACCAATTATTAATTTCATCGAAACATTTTGGCTAATATCCTAGACGTGCGTCAACAAAAAAAAAATTGTCTGCAACCAAAGAGATTATCTTTGGTAAAAGACAAATAAATATTATAAGAAAATTTACTTCCCTAGAGCTTGAAAAGTTAATTTAGCCCCGCTTAATAACTGACTTTTGAGCTAGAAGAGTGAAAAATAAATTCTTACGGCATACCTTGGTATGCTTAGTATTGGGTTCCACACCTAGACACCCTAGACCACGTTCTAAGGACATACAGCGCCATCTAGTTGGAAACTACTGCAAACATTGTACGTTTTTATAAAATTTTACGGTTTTCGGATTAATTCCTCTACTTGTGATATTAAATCTTGTTTATTACCAAATTTCATTACGCTAGGCCAACGGGAAGTAACCCTACCCTTTCTCCATATTTGAGAATTATCATTTTGTATGGAAATGCAGCCGACTTAATAGAAATAACTATAGCTATCAGCTAACTATACTACAATGATAAAAATATATGCAAAAGTTTGTGAGGAAGGATGGATGGATGTTTGTTACTCTTTCACGCCAAAACTACTGAAGCGATTGGGCTAAAATTTGGTATGTAAGTAGCTTAGACCCTGTTATAACACATAAGGTACTTTTTTAGATAAGATTAAATATATTTTTACAACAACACGTGGGTGTATCTATACATGGGACTGATTCCTGGGTACACCTCTGCCTACCCCTTCGGGAAAAAGGCGTGTATGTATGTTTTTTATATAATATAATAATTTGTATGTATAATTATATATATATAAAATTTATGTGTGTTATTGTCGTACCTATGTAGTTCTTTTGTATATATCTATTTTTTTTATTTTATGGTGTTAAGGAATATCCGTGATGTCACCGAAACAGGTACCAACGGAAGACCAGCGCAGGTTGTACAGCAACCTGTTTATGCTGAGTTGGTACCTTTTCGCGGCACACGCAATATTAGTAAATATTTCTAATATTTTCGTGTTAGAATAATTTTTTTTTTCTTTCTTTCTAATTTCTACAATGATTATACATATATTTTTTTTAAATGGATTCAAAATATAGGTAATATTAAACAAACTTGCAGATTACTGTCTAGGTTCTTCCAAAGAGTCCAAACGGGTATTTCAGTAGGTCCACAACTTTACTGAAAAACAGAAGATTGGCTGAAACCAAATTAAACGCGAGATGGATATAAGAAGTAGCTCTTAAGGGTTCAAAAGGGATTCAAAAGGAAAAAATGAATCCTTATAGAATCACTTTGTTGTCAGTTTGTATATCTGTCCGATTGTCAAGACCTTTTATCTCAGGAACAAGTTTTTTTTGTGAAAGTGTGTGGTGACAAGACGAACAAATCAGGTGCCTGATGGTAAGCATCATGATCGCCCATATCGGACACAGTGCCACCCAGTGTTTTAAAATTCAAAATTCTGCGCGACACTGCACTGCGCCTGTCACCCTGATACGAGTTGTTGAATTTCGCTGGTAACATTGCCCTTCAGAACGGAACACAGTAATGTTTGCACATTACTGCTTGGCGGTTAATAACTGGCAAAGGTGTAGTACTTCCCCAGGCCCCCTGCAAAATAGGCCTACCACTACAAAACACACAGAGTCTTTGTTTTATTCCCAGGGTCGAAACTATCTACATACCGAATTTCAGCCCAACCAGATCAGTAGTTTTGGCGTGAAAGAGTAACAAACATCCATATATCCATCCATCCTCACAAACTTTCGCATTTGTAATATTATTAGGAAGTACGATTACTCACTCAGTCCCATAGTAGATACACCCACATACATACATCTACTATGGGACTGAGTCCCGGGTACACCTCTGCCTACCCCTTCGGGAAAAAGGCGTGAATGTATGTTGTTTTTTTTTTACGATTACTCACAGTTTAGCTTGTTGTACGGCAAATCTAATGATGGTGCTTTTGAAAACATTCTTAACATCCAACAGTTTTGGGTCAGGTTCCCTTGCGGCACCAGTTTTAGGACTTATCTTGAGTTGCATGAATTTGTCTAGGAGCTGGTCTAGATTTGATTCTACCACGGAGTGCTGTGAACAAGATAACATAAATAGTATCATGTAGTAACATGTATAGTATTGTAGTGGTAGGCCTCTTTTGCAGGGGCCCGCCTGGGGAAGTACCACACCTTTGCCAGTTATTCATCCGCCAAGCAGTAATGTGCAAACATTACTGTGTTCCGGTATGAAGGGCAATGTTACCAACGAAATTACTGGGCATGATGAGATTCAATAACTCATATCTCAGGGTGACAGGCGCAGTGCAGTGCCGCGCAGAATTTTGAATTTAAAAACACTGGGTGGCACTGTGTCTGATGTGGGCAATCATGATGCTTACCATCAGGCACCTGATTGGCTCGTCTTGTCACTCACTGACATAAAAAAAAACAAAATAATTAATTGCCTGAAATCTATGTACAATAATCGTGTTAATTAAATTTAATTAAATTCGACAGCCTCGTTGGCTCGGATGGCAGTAACTCTGCTTTCTGTGCCGCAGGCCCCGGGATCTATCCCCGGTCAGGTCAAACATTTGTGTGCATGTGCATGTCTGTTTGATCTGTGTCTGAGTGTTGTAAGCTTATATAAGTATGTATATCAGTCATCTGGTTACCATAGTACAGGCTTCTAGCCTAGTTTGGGAACAGATGACCGTGTGTGGAAGTTGACCCATATTATTAAGATAATTGATGATCGGCAGTCGAGCTTACGTCCTCTACGCCACCGAGGCAGTCCAGGCAAAAAAAATATCAGATAAAACCGCCGGTTGTTTTGTAACACTTTTCTATTTTATTTTGGTATCACTATCATCTTATATATATAAAAATCTTGTGTCACGATGTTTGTCCCGAATAAACTCCAAAACTACTGAACCGATTTCAATCAAATTTCACATGTACCCGTATTTTGGTCTAACTTACTGGATAGGATAGTTATCATCTCAATTATTCGCTTATGTCGTGAATGTAAACGAATAAAATGTATCAATTAATTGTTTCTTAAGCAAGTGTTTATTTACTGTTTAGTTTTATAAAGTTCTCATAGATGGCGGTGTACGTTGATTCATCGATAAAATTCTTCAATATTGTTTGACATCTAGGTTGCAAATACACCCAACAGATGGCGCTGTGTTCTGTTTCTTAGAATATAAATTCTATTACTTTATTTCACGTTATATTTATTTATGCTCACGATATAACCGTATTATTTTAATGGTTTGTGACTGATATTTTTATAATTATACTGCGTATGTTACAATATTATTACCATTAATAACAAAAAAAAAAAAGTACTATTTTTGTTAGAGAATTATTAGTCTTGGCGCCAAATTTTAATCAAAGTTTCAAGATCTGGCCATCAAATTCTATCGAGTCGCCATCTCTGGTTTGAATGTCCAAAGCTTTGGTATCTCATTCGTTCTCGAGACCTCCTCTGAGCGTAAACAAAGCTGAATTAAATTGAACTAATAATGAATTAAATTAAACTAATAACTATTTGACATACCATATTATTTCAATATTTAATTAAAATGAAATTAACATTATAAATAAAATTAATAATTATTATGTTTAAAGTATCAGTTGCCAGTCTGTTCATTTGCACGCCTCAGTAGGCAAAACATGTTGGTTGCTCGAATAATTTTTAACATATTATATGCATGCTTTACTGTATTGTGTATGTACCCATGTTTTAAGCAAATAAAATTCTTTATCTTTATCTTTATCCCTCTCGAACCATCGAGACCCACTATTTCGAACAATCGATCAATCGATTCTTCTCGAAGCATGCGAACTAGAACGTTCGGGAAATTCAAGGTTCAGGTATAAATACTGGCGCCGAGTGTCACCGCAGTTCAGTTCCTTTTTAAACGAGTGAATTAATACTATCTCCCGGAAAGTGATAGTCTCAGTAAAATCTCCACGCATTTTGTACAACAATATGAATTTTTCAATTGAGTACTCCAGTTTTATTTTAAATTTAGGTAATTCGATTTTACCGGAAGGGTTTTATTTCCTCAGTTGCGATTAGAGAAATAAAATATGGCGGTACGAAGTTCGCCGGGTCAGCTAGTATATTACAAAATCCTAAATACTCACTGACTGACATGCAACGCAGAGCCCAAACCTCTAATCCTAGATTTGAAACTTGGAATGTAGGTTCTTTTCGCTGTCTGGACGTGTGCTAAAGAGGATTTTTAAAAATTCACATTCTAATGGGTCCAAAGAGGACGACAAAGTTTTGGTATAAAACTCCTATATTTCATAATAGCGAGAAGGCAAAGCCGCTGTTCTTACACTGGTACATATATAATGTATAATTCTATTCTATTCTGAGTTTGAGAGTTAGACATCACCTCAGTTCCCTTAGCAACGGCCTCTTCCCAGCAATGTACCGAGGCGGGTAGATCTCCTCGGCTGTCTTCAAGGGCAGCGCGACACTCCCAATAGGCCGCTGTACGAGGGGCGTGTGGGAACCGGGAACGGATGGATCTCAGCCAGCGAGCCGATTGCTGCCATTCGAAACCCTGCAAATTACACTAGAATGTATCTATATATTCTATTCTGTAGTGGTAAACCTCTTTGGCAGGGGCCCGTCTGGGGAAGTACCACACATTTGCCAGTTATTCATCCGCCGAGCAGTAATGTGCAAAGTGCATACATTACTGTGCTCACAACACAGTAATGAAGGCAATGTTACCAGCGAAATTACTGTGCATGACAAGTTTCAACAACTAATACATATTTATTTATTTATAATTCAGCACAACGCTAGGACTAACTTAATGCTAAACTAGCATTTTCTGCCAGTTATCCTGGGGTAATATCTCAGGGTGACAGGCGCAGTGCAGTGCCGCGCACAATTTTGAATTTTAAAACACTAGGTGGCACTGTGTCTGATATGGGCAATCATGATGCTTACCATCAGGCACCTGATTTGCTCGTCTAGTTACTCACTATCATAAAAAAAAAAGTAGTGTCATACCTCTCTCAGCAAAGCTGTTAAATCATTTAACGCTCCAATAAGCAGCTCATCCACATTATTCAAAGTATCACCTGAAGTTAATGTTGTGTCATTAAAATTATTACTCTCATTAAAGCCCACACTTTCCGAATCAAAGCTTGCTTTCCTCCAATTATAGATATCTATTTTATAATCTTGTTCGTTCATGACTTCAGTAAACGATCCGTCATCCGAATCGGAGTCTAAAGCGACATTTTCTTTGTTTTCATCGTCATTTTTAAATCTATCGGTGTATTTAGGAGTTTCTGAACGTAAGTGATTTATTCCAAAGCATTGTAAATGGTGGTACGAATCAAGTGATTTGCCCCGTTTTTGTAACCAAGACTTCAGTCTCGCTTGCAGTTCTTCTGGTCTTGGTGTGTTTAGGTTATTTGGTAGAGGAGTCATGAATTTCACTTTCTTTCGCTCGCTTTTGATGGCTGAGACTACTTGTTCTTCCTGTAAATTTTCATCTTCGTTCATTTCCATGTTAATATTGTCCAATTTTTCTCCAATAGACGCCCATTTGTGAATGCAATTTGATACTTCGTTCTTGCTTATCTTTTTCAAGTGAATGGCTGAAATTGATCTTCGAGGAAGAGCTGTAGTGTTGTTCATATTATTATTTTCAAAAATTGTATGTCTCTTATTTATAGTAGAGTTTTTAACAGCCGCCTTTAGCAAGTTAGGTTCGCGGTGCTCGATTTTCTTTGGCTTGTAAAGTCTTTCAAAAACCGATTCGGATGTTTCGGGCAATCTTGGCAGCATCGATTTCCGTGCTCTAGGAGCTGGTTTTTCCATGGAAAAGCCTTTAGTTGGCACTATGAAACTCTTTCGCGTGGACAAATCAAACTTTATGTTAGATTTCGGTATCTCTTTCAGAACTTTTATTTCGGTTAGGACTTTTTTCTCAGGAATTTCGGATTTTGTCGGTAAAGTCTGAGTTGGTTTGTCAATTTTGATGACTTTTCTTTCAATTGGTATTTTGGAGGTATTTTTTGCGTTAACTAAGCTTACAGTGTTAGTCATTTTATCATTAACTTCGGTTTTTTGATCCGATTGACCTTTCTCCGTCACTTTAGTGGTAACTTTAGGTTTTATGTTACTATAATTGGGTTTTTTAGTAATTGGGACGGTGATTGGTCTCTTAGTGGTACCATTGACATGGAAATTGTTTTTAACGTTTTTTGGTATGTTCAAATTACTTTTGATAGATGTAACACTGCTAGATTTGAGGAGTTTAGCAGAATTTGTTGGAGCGATGTCATGTTTGGCGTATTTCTTGAGATTTAGCTCTCGTAACTGTAATAAAGTAATAGCATTTTAATATTAATAAATTTAGCATATCAAGGGGTGAATTTTTTAAAAGGGTCTTCTTAGAGTCATTTGCATTGGTTTGCATGTTACATCCTAGCAAATAATTCTTATCAGATGGTACAATAATACAGGATATGATTTTTTCCCAAAATCAACATATTTTCAAAATACTTAATGAAGCCGTGGAGTTACCGGCTTTAGAATAGTGCTCCACCCTCTCTACTTGTGGTTGCCGTTACAGCCGGCTAAGAGTTAACAGATCCAAAAGACGGGCAGCACCGCCCTCTGCAAAAAACCATCAAACTGCACTCAACCACCCGCCTGCCAAGCGCGTTGAGTATTGGCAAAACCCCCTTTAATCGGAGGCTTATGTTCAGTAGAGGATTACCAACGGCTGAGATGATGATGATGATGATAAACATAACATAACATACATTCACGCCTTTTTCCCGAAGGGGTAGGCAGAGGTGTACCCAGGACTCAGTCCCATAGTAGATACACCCACATTTCGCCAGTATGTTATTGGTCCCATGTAATAGGGGGCGAGCCTATTGCCATCTACCGGGCACAGTTCCAGACTCCAGGCAGTTAGACAATTCCTAATGGAAAAATCCATTATTTAACACTATGCCTGACCTGGGGATCGAACCCGGGACCTCTTTGTTTGGCAGTCGAGCATGCGCCCTCTACGCCACCGAGGCAGATGATGATGATGATGATGAATGATGTAGAAAATCGGTCCTATGAGTCCTGTCAACATTTTTCGATATTAGCCGTACTAGTTTCAGACATGGACTAGACCCTTTTAAAAAATTCACACACACGCAGACACCCATTCCCATAGTAGGTACACACTCAATTCATGTTATGTTTTAAGCCCCATGTTAAAAGTGTTGTCAGTTTTAGGGCCATGTTAACCTTATATTATAATTTTTGTATCTTTATCTTTAAATGTTCTGTTAAAATAGGAACACATGAAAATAATTATACTAAGGTAGGTACTTAAAATCACTTTATTCAAATCAAATTATAAATTAATTGGCAATAATAAGATGGATACTATGTTTGGTAATATTATTGCAAATAACATTCTCTACCCGGCAATATAGGATAGATAGTGTAAGGTTTTCTGTGCCCAGCTTCCTTGGACTCCAAGCCTGTTTGTTACCTTTGTTTATTTATGACTTTGTTTATTTATGTGTAGACGCGTAACACGTGTCGATATATGAATGGTGTCACTAACAACAATAATACATAAAAGCATTTCCTCTTTGCAAGCAATTTTGCGGGCGGGAGGGCGGTGCACTGTGCATGTTGTTTTTGACACTAAAAATCGGAACTGAAAACTAAATATTCTTGTTCTAGGAGTTTTATTTATGACTAGTTACCCACCCTTGCTTCGCTCCAGGTACCATTATACATAATATAAACCTTCCTCTTGAATCATTCTATCTATTGATGAACACCACATTAAAATCCATTGCATAGTTTTTAATAAATAAAAGTACAGACGGCGGGAAGCTACTTTGTTTTATACTATGTCAGGCACAGCACATGCTGAGCACAAGCCAATTACCACAACCACTGTCTCAATATAATATGTTCTACCAGATTATAATAACATGTTTGTTATTAAGGTTGGGACATTTTTCTTTCTTTTCTTTCTTACTTTCATGTATTTCAGGCAATAAATGATATTGATTTTTGTTTTTTTTATATTTGTATATAGTAATGACTGTTATATAGTAGTAGTGGTATGATGATATATAGTATATAATAAAGACTGGCCGGATAGGTCTGCCGGTAGTGCCCCTGCCTTCTGAGCCGCAGGTCCCAGGTTCCATCCCCAGCCAGGTCAAACATTTGTGTGCATGAGTGTCTGTTTGATATGAGTTTGGGTGTTATAAAAGTATATAATATGTAATAATCTTTTGGTTACCATAGTACAAGCTTCGCCTAGTTTGGGACCTCAGATGAAGTTGTCCCATATTATTATATCATATATAGCTACCTTTTCAATCCTGGCTTTCTCTCTAGCGGCTCGTTCCTCCCTCAACTTGTTGAGTTTATCTTCCATATTGAACAGTAATTAAAACTTTCACGAGATCCAATTATACTGAAAAAATATTAGGTATACTTATACCGTTACAATTTTTTTTTATCACGCATTATATCTTATGCCTTGGAGTCTACGACCTCAGTAATCTAAGAATGAAGGACAGAAGGACTATATAAAGGCTATTTTTCTATAAATCAGTAATCAGTATGTAAGATAGATCTGTAAATAGTTGGGGACTGAAGCTTTGACTTTTAACCAAGCAGTACCTTACTAATGTGTACCTATGTTTCAAGTTTAATGTTATAATTACCTTTATACAAAACAAAATAACTCAATCCACGATTTTCAGTAACACAAATTATAAAACTCAATACACTATACACCTTTCTGTATTTCTGATTAGATTCAGACGGTTAACCGCCATAAATTCAAAAATAAACAAAAGTCAAATAATGCGTTCCATAGCATAGACAATTTGTTATTTTATATTTTTAAAGTTTCAATAAACGATCAAACCATTATATTACCATTATATCAACCCAAAGTTTGATGAAAATTATTAACTTCTTTTGGCATATGGTTGAAACATGCTAGCTTCTCGACGCTAGATGGCGCTATTTGATATTAAAATACTGCCATCTTGCTTGGTGTAGTATCAACTTTGCAACTTTAGCCAACATAACAAATTGAACTGGTTCATTCATTTCCGCTATATTACCTTCCATTGTTCATTCATCATTCGCCTTGTGCTCGCGTTTATGAGTGACGTCTGTGACAGCTTTTTGTGACACATTTTGAATTTCTTTGTATCGAAAAAAACGTTTTGTGTTTGTGTACAAATTGTAAATAGGACTGTGTATTATATAGTCTAGTTATATTTGTGTCTGGTGCTGTGCTGAGTGCTGTGAAAAGCAAAAAGCTGTTTGCTGGCCAACAGCTGATTTCCTACGAAAAAGTAAGTGTGAACCTGTGAACATCTTCGTTTATCGTAGATACTGTTTAATTATTCAAAGAAATAAAACTACGAATAGCGTTCTCGTAGCCTTGCAACTTGTAATATATACGATAAATAATATTTTGGACCTTATCCGGTTTTGGTAACCTTCTTCGAAAGTTTGCCTCCATAAAGTTCAAGGGAAAGCTTTTAATTTGTACAATAAATACTACTATTTTGTACACCGCAAAAAAAGAATATTAATTCCGTAATAATAATTTATTACATCAAATTAACCAAAATTGCATAATCTTACTCGGTAGGTACTTGGTTGTCTTAAAAGTGAATATTAGCAAGGTAAACATACCTACAAATTTTTAAGTAGGTTGGTATCTGGGTAATAGTAATAGGTATTTAAATACATAATTAAAGGAAAATTTATTCAAGACTTTTTATGTGAAAATATTATTTGCATAAGTTATCATTGACCTATTTTTGATAATTGCTAGCAAAATGCCTTAACTGACTACATAAATAATCTTTTATTATTCAGTTATGTAGGTAGTTAAATTAGAGGAGCGCTTAATAACTTTTTTAAAACTAATTATTTTAATTATTCAAGAATTTATTGAAGTTAAAAATACATGTGAACAAATAGAAGGAGATATTTGAACTGGGCTTATTCTACTCTGAATTACATTGGTCCATAATGAAATATAATCAATGTTTAGACTAAGTATTGTTTAGGCTTGGACCGCCATAATGTGAGGTGTGGGTAACATAACTAGGTATTACTTTAAAATTAGTACTTATAGTTCATCAAATCAGAGAAGTACCGTTTGACAGTAACCATTTATATTTTGCTTTGTTTGAAGAATTTGAATTTAGTGATTAAAATTGTAAATCTTGTGATAAAATTCATAATTCCATGGTTTTACACTGAAGGTATATAAGTACTGCAAATCAGTCTTCTGGTTACCATAGTACAGGCTTTGCCTAGTTTGGGACTAGGTGTCCCGTATTATTTAAAAAAAGAAACTAGATTATTGAAATTGTGTGTCACATATTTAATTTAAATTCATATAATCAAATTGACAGCCTCGTTGGCCGCAGATGGTAGTAACTCTGCTTTCTGTGCCGGAGGGCCCGGGTTCGATCCCCGGCCAGGTCAAACATTTGTGTGCATGAACATGTCTGTTTGATCTGTCCCTGTGTGTTATAAGCGTATATAAGTATATATATCAGTCATCTGGTTACCATAGTACAGGCTTCTAGCCTAGTTTGGGACCAGGTGACCGTGTGTGGAAGTTGTCCCATATAATATAATATAATATAATCAGTCACTTGACCATGTTGTCTTGGTAAAAACAAAATACCTTAATTCTAGTGTGAGTCAAAATGTGATTTGGTTTCTATTTATGTATTTAATACAATTCATTTGCTGGCAGGTTGATTACAAAATTAATATCAGAATAATAACAATTAGATTGAAATTGAATCTTTTTAACCATAAAATTTAAAAAAAATAAAGTATAGTTATGCCTATTCATAGTTATTTTAGCTTAAAAATATGAAACATCAAACATTACTTATTTGATTTAATGGACTGTACTTTAAACATAATTATTTATGTAGATTGTACTCCATATGTATCTACCTACATAATATAGGTACTTACTGTATTTTATTCTCTGCCATTTTGTGAAACATTTTTTAATAAGCCTGCTGGGAAATAAGGGGGTTATTTGCAGAGCATAATATGAAATCCTATATTCAAAAACTTTGTTTTTTATGATAAGTGATATTTTTTTTATGATAGTGAGTGACAAGACGAGCAAATCAGGTGTCTGGTGGTAAGCATCATGATTGCCCATATCAGACACAGTGCCACACGGTGTTTTAAAATTTAAAATTCTGCGCGGCACTGCACTGCGCCTGTCACCCAATGATATTAGTTGTTGAAACTCATCATGCCCAGTAATTTCGTTGGTAACATTGCCCTTCAGACCGGAACACAGTAATGTTTGCACATTACTGCTTGGCGGATGAATAACTGGCAAAGGTGCGGTACTTTCCTAGGCCCGCTGCATAAGAGGTCTACCACTACAATCAAATGATACTCCATTACAAAATTATTTGTAACACCACTCACAAGTAATTTTTTATGCTTATAATTTTATATTAGGTCGGTATATTAATAAAACAATGGGTGGACTAATGAGTCACTTGTTTGTGTACAGACTGTCTCGGTAGCACAGAACCTTGTGTTCTGTGCACAGAACTGTTAATAATACTACGTATAGAATGGACACCCCGCAAGCGAGATTGAGCTCTCCACGGACTGAGTCTTGCCTACCCCTTTGGGAAAAAGGCATGACAGTATTATGTTTAACATATAAATAAAGATATAATGTTATTAAGGCATTTTGGACTAAAACATAATAAACTGGCTGTGCCCCGCGGTTTCACCGGCGTAGTAATCGTTCCCGTGGGAATATAGAGATCAAATGTACTTTTTATGTTATAACACACACACATTCACGCCTTTCTCCCGAAGGGATAGATAGACAGAGGTGTACCCAGGACTCAGTCCCATAGTAGATACACCCACATTTCGCCAGTATGTTATTGGTCCTATGTAATAGGGGGCGAGCCTATTGCCATCTACCGGGCACAGTTCCAGACTCCAGGCGTGAAAACGGAACAAACATACACACAGAAAAAATCAGTGCTAGCGCTGTTTTTTTTGTTTTATTTAGATGGCGCTGGAGTTAAGTTAGAACTCGGTAGCGTTTTTGTCACCTTTAGAATAAATAAGTAACATTTTACATCGTACTAAGATTGGAGATTTATAATAATAGTAAAAAGATTTGAGGTGTTATTGACGGTTTTTAAATTAATTTAATGTAGCTGTTTTTCAAACTATTGCTCTAATATTATGTCAAAGTTAACGGGTTAATTAACGGGAACGATTTGTGTAGTGGTAGGCCTCTTTTGCAGGAGGCCGCCTGGGGAAGTAGGTACCACCACCTTTGCCAGTTATTCATCCGCCAAGCAGTAATGTGCAAACATTGCTGTTCCGGTATGAAGGGCAATGTTACCAGCGAAATTACTGGGCATGATGAGATTCAACAACTCATATCTCAGGGTGACAGGCGCAGTGCAGTGCCGCGCAGAATTTTGAATTTTAAAACACTGGGTGGCACTGCGTCTGATATGGGCAATCATGATGCTTACCATCAGGCACCTGATTTGCTCGTCTTGTCACTCACTATAATAAAAAAAAAAAACATGATTTGGATAGCAACTTCGCAAGCCGTTTTGAACTAAGTCATCCGTTCGCATTTTTTCCAGGCTTAGGACTGACTGGCTCTTAATAAAATAGTAGACATCCAGACGCACTTAGAAGTTCATTTCTTTTTATGTACATGAGTTAATTTCGTAAATTTTAAGTTTATTATATATGTACATGTTTTTTTTTTCGTTTTTCATGGTTAACAAAAAATAATAACAACAATATCCACCCGTAAACCCACTCCTTTAAAGTAAGAATTAATATAAAGCTTGTTTTATAACTCTGTTAATTACCTTATAACCCTCATAACAATATCATAGTTTCTTTTCTTTTTTGGTAACTCTGGTAATTAAGTACCTACTTATAGTTGTCATATAAATATCTAAGTTTGGATCTATTAACACTATAATAAGCGAGACCTGTAATTGGCGGTATTACCATAACATATGTAGTATCTTAATAATGTACCTACAATTAAGCTGTTGGTCTCTAAATAAAAATAAAAAAAAAAAAAAAAAAAGTAATCAAATTGAACGTAGATTCTAACATATACGTTTAAACGGACCTGTAAAACGGATTGCTGCTTATTTTGTCGGATCAGTATTTTTTACTGGATCCGGAATACTGTATTCTGTATGAACTCGCTCATACAACTACATACGCTAATAACATATACGTTTAAACGGACCTGTAAAACGGATGTTCTATGTGTACGCGCCCTAAGAAAGGGATAGGTACGTGCAAAAGGTTCGGAACTAATGTTTCATTAATTGCGAGTTGCATGCGGAGACATTGACGGAATTATTTTCGATGCATTGCAAGTTGCGTTAACGTTGACGGGAATTTATTAGGTTTATATCAGATAGGTATCCAAAATAATGGTATTCTCCAAATTATATAAGTATTTTGGATTAAAAATATACTAGATACCTAACCTAGATAGATGACTGCCTCGGTGGCGTAGTGGGCGCATGCTCGACTGCCAATCAAGAGGTCCCGGGTTCGATCCCCAGGTCAGGCATAGTGTTAAATATTGGATTTTTCCATTAGGAATTATCTCAATAGCTGCCTGGAGTCTGGAACTGTGCCCGGTATATGGCAATAGGCTCGCCCCCTATTACATGGGACCAATAACATACTGGCGAAATGTGGGTGTATCTACTATGGGACTGAGTCCTGGGTACACCTCTGCCTACCCCTTCGGGAAAAAGGCGTGAATGTATGTTATGTTATGTTATGTTAGATACCTAAATACCCAATTAGAAACCTGGATAGCTGGCTTCTCGTTCAGAATAACATCATTGTATGTGAGAAATATACTCTGATAGTAAATGATTTGCTAAGTAGGTAGGTATAATGTTTGTATTTTGTATGGGGACTTCGTGGGTCGCCGGGCTGTTAACAATTATACCGTATATAGGTATTTCCCCTCATCACAGATACGAGGAAAATAAAGTAAACTCACACTGTATTACCTACTGATTTTTAAATGTGTATTGAAGATCGTTTTAAGGAAAAAAATATGTAAAAACATCGAAATATCAAAGTCTAGAGTGACACACTCTCTCAGCGCTAACCCTTGGACCTAGGATGCTAAAACATACCTAGCTTTAATTAAGACTAGCTGATACCTACAACTTCATATAATATCAATAATCAATATATATAATGAATCTAGTATAATAAATCTACATCTACAAGAATAACGCACTAGAAACATGTAGGGTGTAGGTTTTTTCAACTGCGTGTTTTACTACATTTTTTTTTCCACACACGGTCATCTACTAGGCTAGAAGCCTGTACTATGGTAACCAGATGACTGATATACATACTTATATAAGCTTATAACACACAGGGACAGATCTAACAGACATGTTCATGTACACAAATGTTTTATCTGGCCGGGGATCGAACCCGGGACCTGCGGCACAGAGTAACTACCGTCTGAACCAACGAGGCTGTCTATTTATATATTTGGTTTGGTTACATTTGTTTGCTTGTAAGATGCCGCGTGGTTGCTATGCAGAAGTTTCCAGGAATCTTTGTCCTCTATGTATTGGTTAACTTTAAAATAAGCTTTTCTTAAGTCGGTTTCATAAAGATTTTGTATTTACCCTTTGAGAGCCCACTTATCTCTTATGGGATTTTATTATAGAAACGCAAACTACTTAAGCCAAATAGGTACAGCTAATTTATCCTTAAGCAAGTTGAAGTGGCAATGGGCAGGGCACATGTCACGTAGAACTGATGGCCGATGGTAAAGTTCTCGAATGGAGACCACGGACCGGCAAGCGCAGCGCTAAGGACGTCCACCCACAATGTGAACAGACGATCTGATAAGGACGGCGGGAGCACGCTGGGTGCAGGCCGCTTACAACCGGACTGGATGGAAATCTATGAGGGAGACCTATGTTCAGCAGTGGACGTCCTACAGCTGAGATGATGATAATGATGCACTATTGATACCACAGTGCCGTGAGGTTACCGGCTTTCGAATAGTACCTCACCCTGTCTACCCGTGGTTGCCGTAAGAGCCGGCTAAGGGTTATGAGATCCAAAGGACGGGCAGCAGTGTCCTTTGTGTAAACCATCAAACTGCGCTCGCCAACCCGCCTGCCAAGCGTGGCGAGTATTGGCAACAACCCCCCTTATTGGGGAGGCCTATGTTCAGCAGTGGACTTCCAACGGCTGGATGATGATTGATACCACAGATATGATCTGAGATTGATACCTATTGAATTTGAATTGATCTAATTTTTTACGTACATACATGATGTTCTCATAGATGTATAAGGAAGTCAATATGTTTACATATCTTTAAAGAATTCTTTAAACAGGAAAGAGGACCTCTTAGCAGTTTGCCACAATCCTATGGAAAATTTACTAAATCGATGTTTTGTATTGCCCTGTTTCCTCCGAATACAGTAAACCTATTTGATATATTTATATCCTGATATTTTAAACATGAAGTAAAGTATGGCCCTATTCATTTATTTTTGTTTATAAACTACATTTTTTTGTAGTGAACGTCCAATCACGCGAGTAAAACTGGGATTTTTGGAAGTTCACTATGAAAAACCCAAGGGTTTATAAGAAAAATCAAAATGACAGAGACATAGGTTACTTCGGTATAAAAATATTAGGATATAAGTTTATAGAACGGGTTTGATATATTCGGAGGAAACAGGGCAATACAAAACATCAAATTCCTAGAAGGCCGCGTAAGATTCGCGTGGAAGCATCTCATAGATGGCACGAATAACACGTTTTTCTAGTACTGCTTATAAAAATAGTCTCTATATCTGCAGCTGACTCCCATAACAAAATCCCATATGACATCAGACTATGGAAGTATGCAAAATGAATAATCCCGCCGTAGCTCATCTGTTAATTGCCTGATTTTATAAACCGCGTTAGCTTAAAAAAAAACTCAAAAAGATTTATTCAAATAGGTCATAATCTGATACTTTCGCAAGTCAATGAAGATAAACAGTACTGAGTCTACCGTGCGTTCGGAAAGATACCTCTACAAGAAGAATGCACAAGAAACTTGCGAGGCATAATTTTTTCAACAGATAGTTACACAATATTTGGTTAGCGAGGCGGCTATGCAGAAGTTTCCAGCCATCTTTGCCCTCTATGTACTGGTTGACTTTATATTATGCCTTTTAATTGGCCTTTTTTATAATAAGCCTTTTAACTGGTTGACTTTATACTAAGCATTTTATATAGGTTTTGAATTTTCTTTGCTTCTGAGTTTAGATTCTCTGACATTAATATGATTGCTCCATTGTAATTAATGCCAAGGAATTAAGCGGCATTGTCAATATTAAGTCTTATTTAACTATGTTTCGTTCCAAATTTCTTTTTATTTTATGATAGTGAGTGACAAGACGAGCAAATCAGGTGCCTGATGGTAAGCATCATGATTGTCCATATCAGACACAGTGTAATATTATACATACTATACTGTAAATATTACCTTATTTTCTTGATCACTTTTATGTTTTTTATCTGAATTGTCCTTTGATGATGAAACATTTGATGTATTTTGGTATTTTAGTCATTATTTCGCTTGTAAATCGTCCGCTAAAAAATTGTAAGCATGTAGTCTTAGTTTTCTCTTCATAATTCTATCGATTTTAGCTGAAATAACTGAAAATTTGGTTTGTTTACATTATTAATTTTTGCAATTTTGACTGACATGTTTATAATTGACACATTCAAATTGTCTAATGTCTTTAAATCTAAGTTATATTTTTTAAATTTTGTGAGGTTGAATACCTTTCTCAAAGGTTTCAACTATTTTTACTTGATGTCTGTAGAGGACTGTACATACCTTGTTAAAAAGTTTTAATTATTTTTTACTGGCTGCATGTACTTTTCTTAAAACTAAATTCAAAATTTGGGGTTTCGAAATTTAACTGGGAAAATTTGGATAAAAAGCGGGGTCCTGGATACTTTTGGTCATTCTCCTTCTGATTCTCAATCTGATTCTCATTCGGATTCTTATTCTGATTATTATTCTTAATCGTAGTCAGGCTCAGTCGGAAACAATTCTCGGTCCGGTCTGAACCTTCTACGACTTGTTCTATTCAACACTTGGTCGACAACTTGGACAACTTGAAGATATAAATAAAATAAAAGAAGGCCAGGAAGCGCTGTCTCTTGGGGCCTCCAGAGGGGTACCTGCGGAGAAGATAGAATTGTGCCCTCCCCTTGAATCATCGAGAGCTTAACAAATAGAGGAACTCAGGTACGCCGACTCTCCCTATTATTCCGGCGTACCGAGGGGGAGGTGCACAATACCTGTTCGTGGTATTTCGTCTGGCTGGGGACCTCACCGACCTGAGGTCACATCTGCGGTCGGCGGCGCCCGGGCGGCGTCCTACGGTCTTCAAAGAACCCTCTGCAACAGCTGCCGACCTCACACCTCCTCCCTCAATAGTATTTTTTAGATTCTTTTTTTATCTACTCGTAATCTTGTTTGTAAATAAATTTTTAATGTTAATTTTATTTTTTTGTTTATATTATCTACCTAGGTAATACTTGTAGGACTTAGGTAGGTACCTACATTGTACGTTACTACCATCGTAACGTTACAACAGAGCCAGCCAATGTTTTAAAGTTTAAAATTCTGCGCGGCACTGCACTGCGCCTGTCACCCTGAGTTATCAGTTATTGAAACTCGTCATGCCCAGTAATTTCGCTGGTAACATTGCCCTTCAGACCGGAACACAGTGATATTTGCACATTACTACTTGGCGGATGAATAACTGGCAAAGGTGTGGTACTTCCCCAGGCGGCCTCCTGCTAAAGAGGCCTACCACTACAAATCTGACGTTAGGCAATGAGAATTTAGACATATTATTAGTACCTAAGACATTTTAACTAGGGTAAAAGGCCAAGTGATCGCCACTTAAGATAATTGTCTGGAGTAGGTACTTATTACTTATATCATGCACATATCAATCATTTGTAATCAGCACAAATTGATACATTTGTAAAAGGAATGCATGCATGCACATGAGTCATTAATTTTTAACCCCCTACCGCCTACCGAAAAAGGAATGTTATAAAATAGGTACGTTTGACGAGTCTATCTGACATCGTCCTATCCTACTTAATATTATTAATGTGAAAGTTAGCGAGGATGGATGGATAGATGTTTGTTACTCTTTCACGCCAAAACTACTGAACCGATAGGGCTGAAATTCGGTATGTAGATAGTTTAGACCCTGGAATAACGCATAGGTTACTTTTTATCCCGATATTACCACGGGAACGATGAATACATACATACATACATAACATACATTCACGCCTTTTTCCCGAAGGGGTAGGCAGAGGTGTACCCAGGACTCAGTCCCATAGTAGATACACCCACATTTCGCCAGTATGTTATTGGTCCCATGTAATAGGGGGCAAGCCTTTTGTCATCTACCGGGCACAGTTTCAGACTCCAGGCAGTTATTGAGATAATTCCTAATGGAAAAATCCATATTTAACACTGCCTGGGGATCGTACCCGGGACCTCTTGATTGGCAGTCGAGCATGCGCCCACTACGCCACCGAGGCAGTCCTTTATTATTTTGGAACGATGAATACGCGGGTGAAACCGCGGGGCACAGGTAGTAGTTAGATAGATAGATAAACACTTTATTGGTACACCACAACAAGAAGTTCTTAAATCTAATAACAATTAATAATAACTAGTGTAACAATGGGCGGTCTTATCGCTAAGAGCGATCTCTTCCAGACAACTGTGAAGTATAGTTTAGGAACCGTGTAGTTCATGAAGGAATATTACGATTTGAATAATTTTTAATTGTTTGAAAGCTGACATTGGCTTTTTGATTGAGATGTTTTTGTTGGCACAGTAAGGGAGCGTTCAAGTATTACGTAACGCAATTTGGGGGGGCGGGGGGGTCTCGTAAAACGTTACGATGCGTTACAGGGGCGAGAGGGGGTCTTTCTTACAACACGTTACGTAACATTATTTCTTTTTTTATATAAAAAATTTGGGAATTAAAACTAAAAATACGCAGGTGTTGCGAATTAAAAATCTATTGTTTTATTATAAGGCAATTAAAACTATACCAAGAATAAAAACTATAACATAACTTTTTGCGACCAGGGTAAAAATGATCACTTGAGTGTTACGTAACGTTTAGAGAGGGGGGGGGGGGGGGTACAGAAAAACGTTACGGTGCGTTACAGTGGGGGGAGGGGGGGTCAAAAATCTTCAAAAATTGCGTTACGTAATACTTGAACGCTCCCTAAGTAGTTTTGCGGTAATTAACGTTAAAAAAGTGAACCAAATACATTTTGGTGCAAATAAAGGCCAGATCGAGAACCAACCACAAACAATTCTGTGCATAATTATTCTCTCCTTCTCCATAATTGGGTAATTTCATTAGTATGAAAGTGCAACCGCCTTAACTACACACAGTGTAGCCTCGTTCCCGTTGTGGTAAGAAAGAAAAGAAAGAAAGAAAAATATTATATATTCACAGCACAAGTACAAAAATATTAGTCGTAACATATTACTAAAAAAATGTGGATATTACAATGAATCGCAAGCAGCTTGCTGCGCGGCGAAAAATTGTATGGTTGTAACACTCTTTCTCTCCATATTTGGGAAATTTCATGTGTGGAAGGGCGACCCCCTAAGTGTGTTATATCAAGTTGCACACCTATTCCTTTTTTAGCAAGAAAACCATGTTGTAACAACATTGACAGACAGACAGTGTTTACAATTTTCTCCATAAACAAATGATACCTGCAAAGTTTGTTTAGTAAATGCAGTGTCAATTTACTATTTAACATAACATAAACATAACATACATTCACGCCTTTTTCCCGAAGGGGTAGGCAGAGGTGTACCCAGGACTCAGTCCCATAGTAGATACACCCACATTTCGCCAGTATGTTATTGGTCCCATGTAATAGGGGGCGAGCCTATTGCCATCTACCGGGCACAGTTTCAGACTCCAGGCAGTTATTGAGATAATTCCTAATGGAAAAATCCAATATTTAACACTTTGCCTGACCTGGGGATCGAACCCGGGACCTCTTGATTGGCAGTCTAGCATGCGCCCTCTACGCCACCGAGGCATTTACTATTTAAGACATTTTTTTATTATAAGACAGAACATGCGACTCCGTTTGCCTTATAATCAAAGTCCTAATTGACAAGCTCAATGATATAGGAAGGGTTATTATAAAGTCAACCAGTACATAGAGAACAAAGATGCCTGGAAACTACTGCATAGCCACCACGCGGCACCGACACAAACGAATGTAACCAAACCAAATATTGTTAAACTATCAGTAGAAAAAAAATCCCTACAAGTTTCTTGTGCGTTATTCTTTTAGAGATATATCCGAACTTACGGTAGATTAATTACTAGTTTATGATAATATTATTGATTGATGTTTCATCATCAGCAGTAAACGCCATTAACTATTCATATGGGGGGATTTTACCGTAATCATCACGCTCGCCGTGGAGTTATGGGCTTTAGAATAGTGCTCCACCCCCTCTACCCGTGGTTGCCGTAAGAGCCGGCTAAGGGTTACCAGATCCAGAGGACGGGCAGCAGCGTCCTCTGCAACAAACCATCGAACTGCGCTCGACAACCGCACAACAAGCGTGTCGAGTATTGGCAAAACCCCCCCTTTACGGGGAAGGCCTATGTTCAGTAGTGGATTACCAACGGCTGCGATGATAATGATGATGATCACGCTTGTTGTGCGGCTTGGTGATCGCAGTAGTTGGTGCCGGAGAGCGCTGCTGCCCACTCTCCGAATATATCCCTCTGCCGGGTCACACGGCTCCCCGGGATGAGCAAGAGGTGGCCCTATTATATAGCCGGAAGCCACACGGCACCGCCTATTGAATATACACCGATTATATATAATAATTTTTCTTTGATTTTCAGTTTATAATTCTTACCCTATCTTCCCTTCTGGTCTACCTTGCCCACTATAACGTATCTCAAACTCAAACTCAAAAAGATTTATTCAAATAGGTCATAATCTGACACTTTTGCACGTCAATGAAGATAAACAGTACTGAGTCAACCGTGCGTTCGGAGAGATACCTCTACAAGAAGAACGCACAAGAAACTTGTAGGGCTTAATTTTCTTTGCCGTTACTATGGGCGAACAACTAAAAACTTCTTATTAATATTACCTATTCAGTGCTAGGTACACCCTGTTGATCTAGATACCTATAATAATATAGCCTAGGTCATAAGACTAATTATCTATAGTCTAGTTCTCTGTGTTTCCTTAAAAAGCAGAACAATAAATATGAGGTATTAACCTTGTCTTTCCGTCTGTTTTCTTAATATTTATAATGTTTGTCTCCAAGAAGTCATTGCGGTGAAAGATTTTCCATATTTGCTTAGTTGTATACACGGTTACTGGTGTTCAGTGACTGCCTCGGTGACGTAGAGGGCGCATTCTCGTCTGCCAATCAAGAGGTCCCGGGTTCGATCCCAGGTCAGGCAAGGTGTTAAATATTGGATTTTTCCATTAGGAATTATCTCAATAACTGCCTGGAGGCTGGAACTGTGCCCGGTAGATGGCAATAGGCTCGCCCCCTATTACATGGGATCAACAACATACTGGCGAAATGTGGGTGTATCTACTATGGAACTGAGTCCTGGGTACACCTCTGCCTACCCCTTCGGGAAAAAGGCGTGAATGTATGTTGTTACTGGTATTCAACTAGGATCCACTTAAACTGGACCAGAGTTGTTTATATGAGTTTCCACTTGATACCTACTTGTAGTGGTAAGCCTCTTTTGCAACGGGCCGCCTGGGGAAGTACCACACCTTTGCCAGTTATTCATCCGCCAAGCAGTAATGTGCAAACATTACTGTGTTCCGGTATGAAGGGCAATGTTTCCAGCGAAATTACTGGGCATGATGAGATTCAACAACTCATATCTCAGGGTGACAGGCGCAGTGCAGTGCCGCGCAGAATTTTGAATTTTAAAACACTGGGTGGCACTGTGTCTGATATGGGCAATCATGATGCTTACCCTCAGGCACCTGATTAGCTCGTCTTGTTACTCACTACCATAAAAAAACCTCTAAGCGTTCTCGAGAATAAGGGTCTTGTCTGACGGACAACAAAGTGAGGTCTCAGGTATAATAATTACTTACCTATAATCCTTATTCCTACTAATATTTACATAAATGTCAAATGTTGTGAGGATGGGTAGATGGATGGATGGATGGATGGATGGATGGATGGATGGATGTTTGTTTGTTACTCTTTCACGTCAAAACTACTGGACCATTGGGTTGAATTTTGGTATGTAGGCAGTAAGACTCTGGTATAAACACAGGATTTTTTTTTTATATTCCCACGGGAACGATTTCTACGCGGATGAAACCGCGGGGCACAGCTAGTCCTACTAATAATATTATAAATGCGAAAGTTTCTGAGGATGGATGGATAACACTTTTTATCCCTATATTCCAACGGGGACGAATACTACGCGAGGCACACCTAGTGACCTAGTGTAAAATGTTAAACAGATGTAGTGATTTGAGACTTCTCCATATTTAGGTCTTGTTCACACTGCGACTTTGAGCTGCCGCGACAGGCGTTTTTGCCTTTGCAGCGCCGCAGCTGCGCGTTTTGGCGACTCCCTGCGTTCGGAAGCCTGCAGCGGCGATCGGCGTTTTTGCGTCTGCTGCGCCGCAGCTGTGCGTTTTGGCAACTTCCTTGCGTTTGGAAGCCTGCAGCGGCGATCGGCGTTTTTGCAGCTAAGCAGCTAGCTGCCGCAGCTAAAAGTCGCGGTGCAGTGTGCGGGTTGCAGCGTTTGTCGTGGCATCTAGCAGCTGAAAAGCAGCTGGCTGCCGCAGCTAAAAGTCGCAGTGTGAACAAGACCTAAGGTCTAGTTCACACTGCGACTAATTATGAGTACAACGACCCCTTAAGACAATGCTAAATGTTTACTGTAACCCTGTATAGTTTTATATTATTTTGTATGCACACATAATTTATTTGCCGAGCTACCTGCCGTGCGCAGAGTAAATACTCTGTGAGATAAATTTAATTTATAATTATAACGTGAAAATAAACAAATATAGAATAGTATTAATACTTTATTGCATACCAAATTAAATAACAAGGTTAGAAGTAACGATACCAGAAATATATATCAAGGTAAACAACCGGCGGTCTTATCGCATAAAGCAATCTCTTACGGACAACCTGGGGATGGAAAAGGAGAGTTAAAACATTAAATGACGGAGGTGTGCAATAAGTAGACAATATCTGGATAATATGGCATTTTTTCTTATATTAGTAACAAATATCATGTTACATAAAACAGATACATAAAGAGTATGATAATACTAAAGTATATAACAATATAATACATAATATAATACAACCTACTATAGTATAATACAGTACCATCAGACTACAACATAGGAGCAAAAGAAATAGAGAAACTTAGCAAATACCATCCACTGAAACGAGAAATAGCCCGGTTATGCAGAAGCAGGCTGCGACCCACACAATGACAATTTTGAGCAGTTTTAGGTGATTCAGTATTCGTATAAATTAGTTTAGGGGGGAACGGATTCAGTATTTGTTTGAATAGTAATAATATCAAAATAGTTTAGGGGGGAACTGGGCGACCCTTTCCCTGAGAGCCAAACCACACGGGCGGCGCGGCTGCGGCGCGGCGCCTGAGCGGCGCCGCTGCGGTTTTCTACATACAAAAATGCATTGTAGCCACATGGCGCCGCGCGGTTTGCTCCGGCGCCGCGCCGCGCGCACATCGGAATCGAGACGAGGCGGGGAGGGGTGTAAGCAGAGCGGCGCCGCTCCGGCGCCGCTCTGCTTACACGCGATGGGCAACCCTTCATATTGCCGCCGCTGCGGCGCCGCCGCGGCTCCGTAGAACGTTGCGACGCCGCTCTGCCCGTGTGGTCGCCAGCGCGGCGAAATGACTTGCGGTGCGGCGCCGCGCCGCCCGTGTGGTTTGGCCCTGAGGGTCTCGAGGCGGGCGCTCAGTATTCCGAGCTTCAGTAGCTCGAGCAGAGGAAACCCTCACACATAATATAATAATATAATACCTATCATTTTTGTGTATATACTACAAAATATCTTAATATACATAATAAATATTAATTATGGTGTCCTATTGATTCGCATAATTTCTCTTGTCATAAAATTTTTCCGCATACATCATTTGTCATAACCTCCTCTAGTCATAATATTGGAAATACATATTTTTTTGTAGTAATACTGATAAATTGTCCTAAAATTTAATTGCCATAATATTTTTGTGTATAATAGTTTTTATTCCTATTGTTAGTTGTCATGATGGTTGTTATGTATAATTTTATGGTTAATAATGGTGTATGTCCTAATTTTCATTGTTCATAATTGTTATTGTATATAATCGGTAGTGTACGTATTTTTGCAAGTGAGGTATATTGTAGTGTTGTATTGCATTTATGGGTAGGAGTAGGATCTCGCCGTAACTCACATACCCAATAATATTTTTTTTTATTTACTCGATTTTTTCATATGTAAATCCACTGATATTTAATTTTTGGCTCCTCTTTCTGTCGTAAATATTTTGCACTCATTTTCCATTGTAATTATTATTTCAAAATTAGTTTAAGAACTTTTTTCCAAATATTAACACTAAAATTTGAATTTGTGTCATTTATATTCATAATTAGTAATAGCGCCTTACTATAATAAATATTTTTTTATAGCAATGTGATATATCAACAGTTTGCTACTTAGAAAAGATGTTTACTACGTTAATGAGTTAAGAACATTCAACATTCTATTGGTTAGGTTAGGTTTAATTTATATGACAAAGTTAACCTTCGAGCAATATATGATTATGGCACATAATTTTAGTGATATCAATAGTTAGGACATGTTAGGATTATGGCATAAAATATTATGGTTATCAATGGTTAAGACATATAATGTTATAGGTTTCAAATGTTAGGACAATTAAAACTATAACAAGTTATAATAGGAGTATTGACGTTATGACTGGTGATCATTAGCTATTACATATATGGCTTAAAATTTTATGAGTTGTAAAATTATGGCTAATAATAGTATGCGAATGAATGGGGAACCATTAATTATATACAATATAAATAATAATATATGATATTAAGATTAAGCTGCTTTTATGCAAGCAATTTTATGAAATTGATTATAAGTAGTGTTATTTTACAAATTTTTTGAAAATGTGGATGATAAAACATTGTGAAAGAATATAGTGTGAAACATATTATGCCAAGGCGTTTTTGATATTTAGGAATTTGGATACATTGCACACTAATTGGCGTAGATAAGCAAAAAGTCACCAACTCAAAAACCTTGAACAGTGTCTTGACAATATTTAATCTAAGGACATAAAGTGCAATGCAATATCTTTATCCGTCTGTGCCTAGTCTTGCACTTTTTTCCTCTAATGTTTCGTATTAAAAGCGTACATGACCTAGAAATTTGACACAATCCTATGAAAAATTTACCAAATCGATGTTTTGTATTCCCCTGTTTCCTCCGAATATAATAAACCCATTATATAAACTTATATCCTGATATTTTTATAGTGAAGTAACCTATGTCCCTGTCATTTTAATTTTTCTCATAAACCCTTAGTTTTTTTATAGTGAACTTCCCAAAATCCCAGTTTTACTCGCGTGATTGGACGTTCACTACAAAAAAATGTAGAGTTTATAAACAAAAATAAAATAATAGGGACATACTTTACTTCAACTTTAAAATATCAGGATATAATATAAAGATATCAAATAGGTTTACTGTATTCGGAGGAAACAGGGGAATACTAAACATCGATTTAGTAAATTTTCCATAGGATTGTGTCACTGTTAAGAAGTCCTCTGTCTTGTTAATGTATTATGTCCAAATTTAATGACATCTGTTACTGTGAGGAAGACCAACACATACTCGTGCAGGAACTGTGAGTATACCAAAAGTTTTAACTACGAAAACACACGATGCAATTCAGTGAGTGTTTGTGTATACCTACCTATATCAAAAACAAAAAAACATACATTCACGCCTTTTTCCCGAAGGGGTAGGCAGATGTGTACCCAGGACTCAGTCCCATAGTAGATACACCCACATTTCGCTAGTATGTTATTGGTCCCATGTAATAGAGGGGCGATCCTATTGCCATCAACCGGGCACAGTTCCAGACTCCAGGCAGTTATTGAGATAATTCCTAATAGAAAAATTCAATATTTACCACTGCCTGGGGATAGAACCCGTTTTGATATACCTATATCAAAACACGTTAATACACACTAACTACACAACTTATTTTCGTTCATTGTGTTTTGGGTCGCTTTAGTTCACTACGTTCAAATATACACATGGCTTTGTTTTGTGTCAGGCACACACAATCGCATATCTATTTTTGTACAATATTTTATTTACTCAGGTGAATGACTCTGCCCCCACAAACTGTTATCATCAAGAATAAAGGTAAATTTACTGTATACAAGAAATAAAATTTAGTTTAGTTACTAATAATTATTTATTGTGTAGCCGTGCCTTTTCCATTAAATAATACTCGAACACTTCAGCATATTTTAAATGATTTATTCCAAGCCCACCATCTTCAATCTCGCTCTACCATCATCTGTCGCGCTGGCATCCACCTCCCCATGTAGCCATCGAGCCCTCGCACATGCCATAGATCTTCCTTAAACCACACGTTGCCATTAATACTTTCCATAAAACCACCAAAACGTTCACAGAATCCGTAGCATGCGCGTCACACAATAACATCAACCCTACACTCGGCCAACCTGACAACGTGTATGCCCCCATACACGCATTATAAGATAACCCTACAATTGTAACTCTTATATTTATTACATAGTTTATTGTCAATAATTATAATTTAATACAACACAATCATTAATAATTTTCAGTTACTATCATGTGACGTGTTATTTGTAATTAAAATTAATATTATTATTTTTTCTTAAATCGTTTATTTTTATTAAAGAATTAAATTGAAACATAGAAAATATTATAATCCAGGGACATTGTCACACCCCGGACACTCGACTCAATTCCCATATAAAAGCCGCGCTATAACTACCTACTACACAGACAGCACACACACGGCATCGATTGGGCATACGCGGGTGAAACCGCGGGGCACAGCTAGTACTTTCATAAGCATTTAGTAAAAACTTTAGTTTTGAACATACATTCACGCCTTTTTTCCCGAAGGGGTAGGCAGAGGTGTACCCAGGACTCAGTCCCATAGTAGATACACCCACATTTCGCCAGTATGTTATTGGTCCCATGTAATAGGGGGCGAGCCTATTGCCATCTACCGGGCACAGTTCCAGACTCCAGGCAGTTATTGAGATAATTCCTAATGGAAAAATCCAATATTTAACACTTTGCCTGACCTGGGGATCGAACCCGGGACCTCTTGATTGGCAGTCGAGCATGCGCCCTCTACGCCACCGAGGCATGTAATTTTGATGAACAGACACTTGAATTTTATTTATATTTATGCATTGATGTGGATAAGACCCATACGTCAGAAAAGACTACGTATTTTATGGACACACACATTAGCGCATTTGCCGGAGCCAAACATGAAAAGTTTTTAGTTAAACTAAAGGTCATCGTTGTTATTTATATCTAAACAATAGGTATTTTGGGAGTCAGACTGACGAGATAATACGATAATAATATTGATCGTTATAGATAACCATTACAATATATATATAATCTATTTCGTCATTAAAGTACCTTTATTTTAACCAACTGGTGGTTACTTAAGGGTGTGTTTAAAGCTAGCAAATTGGGGCTTAAGCGACATAGCATATTGCCATTCAAAATTGTACCTAAACTGTATTGTTGAATATTGCATATCACAGTTGAAAACGAGTTGAGCGCTATGACCGTCAATTACGAGTACAAACTCGTACAAACAAGTCTTCAGTGTCTATTTTTTTTCTGAGATTTTGTTTTTTTGTGCAGGTTTTTATACATGAAAACTCGTTTGGATTAAATAAGATTTACTGAATCTTTATATTGTTATTTTCTAGTTCCTAGTTGTCTTTATTTTACGTAATTACATGTAGTATTTTTTATATCTTCCAAAATGTGGGTACGTTTGAGCGAGAGGGCGACTTAGATTTGCACCTCGTTTTGGAATGCCCAAACCAGACCGTTCATTCCCACTAGTCCTGTGCACTAGTTCTGTTCACATAACTAGTGATACTCACGTGATACTCTTATTTATTCTGCGTTCATAACTACTGGAAAAAAAGTCCTACCACAAGTTCTGTATCAACATCAACCAGTGTGAAGATCGGACTAGGCTGTGAAAAAATTCCATATGGAATAAATCTAATTTTTTGCCTGACACGGGCATCGAACACCCAGGCACAAACCGGGGGTGGTATTACGAACATGCAATCGCGTAATAACAGCAGTAAATTTTGCAGACATTTAGCAATTTAAACGCTTTCCACACTTCTGTTGCGTCCGTAATAAGGGGGCTGGACACTCGACTCAATTCCATACAAACATCGCTACACAGACACTGCACACATGGAGTTTTGTACATGCGCAAGAGTGTGCGTGGGGGATTTCCTAGCGAAGCGGGGCTCGTGGAGAGCTCAATGTCACTCGGGGAGTGAGTAAGGCCCGATTGGTGGGCGGATGACTGTGTCCATTCTATATGAAGTATTATTGTCTGTTCTGTGAGCCAGGTCCTCATTCTCAGAAATAGCATGTTACGCTCACTGCCCAATGCACCATCGAGGTAGTCAATTGTGGTCACTCCTTAAGGTAAATGATTATTCATTCTTTATCAGTCATCTCTGTGAAGTTATCGCGTTCGGAATAACCAACGTTTACATAACAACATATCAGGTGATTTCGCAATATTATATCAGTATTTTTGTGTCGAGTGAGTCATAATTTTATATTAAAAAAACCTAATAAACGACCACGTGCTCGTCGGTGTCTATATTTTTATTATTTAATCATCATCAGCCGGAAGATCACCTGCTGAACATAGGCCTCCCCCATAAAACGCCATAAACTAAGAACTTGATATGGGGACATTACAGGCGCAAAGCAGTGCCGCGCAGAATTTTGAAATTTAAAACACTGGGTGGCACTGTGTCTGATATGGGTAATCATGATGCTTACCATCAGGCACCTGATTTGCACGTCTTGTTAATCACTATCATTAAAAACAAAAAACGAATTTAAAAATAGTTTTTCAATGTCACATTATCTAAATTTTAAAGTGCCCTCTACGGGAACTAGGTCATGACTGATCTATAAGCCATGACTAATGGAGAGTGATGGTTTAATTCGGCATATCTAGAACTAAATAGACAATCAAGGTGCACCAAACCACTGTGACAAAATCTGTGGTTTTTAAAAGTATATGACACTTTTTAGAAAAACACAATCCGAGGAAAAATGCACCAAATCATTGTTTCGTATTCCACTGTTTCCTCCGGATGTTATTAACTCATTTGATAAAGGAGTTGTTGGTTTTGGGGCCACGTCGACCTTTATAGTTTTGGCACAGAAAAGTTTATTATAATACTACGTATAGAATGGACACTGTCATCCGCTCACCAATCGGGCCTTCCTCGCCCCGCCGGCGAGATTGAGCTTTCCACGAGCCCCGCTTCTATGGGAAATCACCTCACACACACTCTTGCACGTGTACAAAACTACATGTGTGCGCTGTCTGTGTAGTAGGTAGTTATAGCGCGGCAACTTCTCTAATTTTTATTTATCTTAGAATCTGGTTCGCAGAATAACGAACATTGTCGCTATGTACCTGATAGGTACCTATATATCTTTATCACAGATAATTTCGCCGAAATGTGCGTTTACCAATAAACGTCAAGTCATTTTATTTAATGTCGAGATAGAGAGATATTATTTATATTATATATCTCTTCAGGAAGAGTGATAGATAGATAGATAAATTCTTTATTATTACACCACATATTAAAAAACTTAAAACTTAAATGTAACAATAGGAATATGTCTAGTGTAACAATTGGCGGTCTTATCGCTAAAAGCGATCTCTTCCAGACAACCGTGCAGGGAGAGGAGAGTAAAGTAGTGATACAGATGAAAAGATATAAAACAAACCAAGAAATGCTAAAAACCAGCTATATCAAGTCAGCTTTCAAATAAGTGTGTATATTATAAGTTAAAAACCCCGTCCTCCCCTTCTTTCTGCTTGATAATCAGGCCTTCTATTTGAACCATCTATCTGTTAACACATTCATTGATACGATTCTAATTCTATTCCGTATTTCGGTTGGGAGTTTAGGTGGTTTGGGTCGACATCATTTTCCATAGAAACTTTAAGGAACCAATGACGATGGTAGAAGAGATACAATTTCTCTATAAGTGTTTTATTTTAAAGCGCGATGCAAAGCAAATTCGCCCTCTCGCTCACACGTAATCTCAGAAAAATAAAAAGGCATTTGGATTAAATTGGATTTTTTACTGAATTTTCGTATTGTTATTTTCTAGTTCTTAGTTGTCTTTATTTTACGTTATACATGTAGTTTTATTATATCTTCAAAAATGTGGGTGCGGTGCGTATTTCGTCCAAATACCTATATTTTGGATTTTTATCATATTTTAGTCCATAGTACTTCTTTTTTGGATTGAAATATAATTAGGAACCTAGATAACTAATGTCTCATTCCGAATAACGTCATTAAATGTTAGAAATATGCTCTGATTTCAAATGATTTAACTATTAGGTTTGTACGGAGAGTTTTCCGGTCACCGCCTCCTTAAACAGTGGATGTAGATATTATATGTACCTACCTACAGATATGAGACCTACTTTCCTTTCAAAAACCTCATTTTAAAAAGATAACTTCTAATCCATCACTATTTATTTAATACTGAAACTCTTAATGAATGTCAATGACCCAGTTACGCACGTGGCCAGTGATGACGACCTCTCGATCTATCGCTAGACAGCGGGGTGAGAGGTCTTGGACGATGGTCATGGTTGATCACCACAATCTCTTGGCGGAATTGCCATTCGTTCTAAGTATCTTAATAATTAATTTGTGCATTAGTTATATAATTACATACATACAGTGCAGCCTTGTTCCCGTTGCGGTAGATAGAGACTAACTCTCCACTTGCTACAATCCTGACACACGACTGTCGCTTCTTCCACTTTCATCACATTTTTCATACATGCTCGTCGGTTGTGGATAATTTTGACCTGCACTTTCCTTATGGGTGCGTATTATAATACTATAATACTAGCAAATTTTGCTTAAGCAACTCAGCTCACTGCCATTCAAATTGTTATCTTAAGGCGCTGTCCAAAGCAAAGTCGCACTCTTGCTCACACGTACCCACATTTTTGTGAGTAGGTATAAAAATACTACATGTAATTAAGTAAAATAAGGACAACTAGGTTCTAGAAAATAACAATACAAAGATTCAGTAAAAAATCCAATTGAATCCAAACGAGTTTTCATGTAAATTAAAACCTGCACAGAGAAAAAAAATCTTAGAAAAATAAAAAGGCACTGAAAACTTGTTTGGATTAAATTGGTTTTTTTACTGAATTTTTGTATTTTTAATTTCTAGAACCTAGTTGTCTTTATTTTACGTAATTACATGTAGTATTTTTTAGATCTTACAAAATGTGGGTACGCGTGAGCGAGAGGGCGAATTTGCTTTGGACAGCGCCTTAACGGCTTTGTTAAGTCGAATATTGCATATCACAGTTGAAGGCGAGTTGAGGGCTGTGCCGATCTACTTTATTTTAGCAAGTTTTTTATTTATTTACTCAAAATATAAACAACTATTATAATACATAATATAATATGGCGTTGTCACCAATGACGTTGAATTGCTTTTTACTAGTTGTCACTGATAATTCCGAGCGATTTAATTTGCATTCAGCGCCCTCATTATGTATTTTTGAAGGCGTACCTTAATGATTACAAATGTATATATGTTCAGTTAAAAAAATTACTGTTTTTATTAAATCACTCGGTATTATCAGCGACGACACCCTATTATTTTTTATGAATTAAATAGCCAGACTTTTATTATTTTATATAATGAAGTACAATATGGGGCTCTTCAACAGGAGAGTGATTAGAATGTTGGTCGGGTCGGCAACATACTGGCAATACCCCTGCTGTTGTAGGTATACATAGGCGGCGGTAACCGCGACCCATCACCGAACACAGCCTGCGCCTGCGTGAGGGCAGGCATAAAAAGAAATCTATGAGAAACGAAACCTACATATGCATAACGTTGTTAAAAGCATACTCCTCTTAAACGTCGTCTTTAAATTGAGTGATCTGTTGTACAAGTGCATACATTAAATGATAAAGCAAACATTTAATAACACCATTCTATTTCGTTATCATCACGAACTAATCAAGTTTGTTTCCACGCTCATAACTCATTACAAATACACATTGTGTATACAATTATACATACGAGTACGTGTGTCTGTGAGTAGTTTTGAATATTATATTATGTGTTTTAGAAAGGTGTATACAATAATTGTACCTTATCTTACTAATATTATCATTTTCAAATCTCAGTACAATTTAAACTGTGACGTTATTAACAGGTGAACAAAACGCTAGCGAGTTGTAACTCACCTCCAGCGCCATCTAGCGCGGTTTTGGTTAATAATAATAATATGGGACAACTTCCACACACGGTCATCTGGTCCCAAACTAGGCTAGAAGCCTGTAGGTAACCAGTTGACTGAAATGCATACTTATATAAGCTTGTAACACCCAGACACAGATCAAACAGACATGTTCATGCACACAAATGTTTGCCGGGGATCGAAACCGGTGCCTGCGGCACAGAAAGCAGTGCTACTACCATCTGAACCAACGAGACTGTCAATGGATGGATGATGGATGGATGTTTGTTACTCTTTTTTGCCAAAACTCCTGAACCGATTGAGCTGAAATTTGGTATGCAGGTAGCTTTGATCCTGGAAGAACACATAGGGTACTTTTTTACCGATATTTCCACGGGAACGATGTCTACTCGCGCGAAACCGTGGGCACAGCTAGTTAAATGTAACATAACATACATTCACGCCTTTTTTCCCGTAGACAGAGGTGTACCCAGGACTCAGTCCCATAGTAGATAGTAGATACACCCACATTTCGCCAGTATGTTATTGGTCCCATGTAATAGGGGGCGAGCCTATTGCCATCTACCGGGCACAGTTCCAGACTCCAGGCAGTTATTGAGATAATTCCTAATGGAAAAATCCAATATTTATCACTTTGCCTGACCTGGGGATCGAACCCGGGACCTCTTGATTGGCAGTCGAGCATGCGCCCTCTACGCCACAGAGGCAGAGGTAGTTAAATGTAACTTGATAGTTAAATGTAATTAGGTACATAAATGGTATTATATCAGTTAATTTTTAATTCAAATTTTTAAGTAATAAAATATCTACCCTCATTTAATTTAATGTACCGGAAATATGACCAAAAAATGATTTTTGATCAGCTGTCACTTTTAAAAGTATATTTTGTAAGATAATAGTACTTCAGATGGTTCCATTCATTGAAATTGAGTGACAGGGGTCTGCCTCCATTAAACATACTAAGCTTTCTTTTTCTGACAGCCTCGTTGGCTTAGACGGTAGTAACTCTGCTTTCTGTGCCGCAGGCCCCGGGTTCGATCCACGGCCAGGTCAAATAGTTGTGTACATGAACATGTCTGTTTGATCTGTGTCTGGGTGTTATAACCGTATTTAAGTATGTATATCAGTCATCTGGTTACCATAGTACAGGCTGCGAGCCTAGTTTGGGACCAGATGACCGTGTGTGGAAGTTGTCCCATATTATTATTTTATTTTTATTATTTTTATAATTAACAGTAACAGCTTTTACATAGAACTACTGTAGCACAAATCGTCTGGCACACTTTTTTTTATGATAGTGAGTGACAAGACGAGCAAATCAGGTGCCTGATGGTAAGCATCATGATTGCCCATATCAGACAGTGCCACACAGTGTTTTATAATTCAAAATTCTGCTCGGCACTGCACTGTCACCGTGAGATATTAGACGTTGAAATTCGTCAAGCCCAGTAATTTAGCTGGTAACATTGCCCTTCAGACCGGAACACAGTAATGTTTGCACATTACTGCTTGGCGGATGAATAATTAGTAAAGGTGTGGTACTTCCTTAGGCGGCCCTGCAAAAGAGGCCTACCACTACAAAAACATACATACAATATAGGTATATATATTGCTTATAGGCAATCTATTTCGACTGTCTAGTTTCGACCGAACCCAAGCACATGGCGGTCAAGGTTGATGGCACAAATTCGATATCCACTTCGTATCAGAAATAGAGACGGCAGGTAGACATTTCCTTTAAAGAATTGATACGGAATTGGGCTGGGATAGATAGATAGATAGATTAACACTTTATACTTTATTGTACACCTTACAGCGAACATAATATTTTGAAAATAAAGTAGGTACAGTTAGTCTTTACAAGTGGCGGTCTTATCGCTCAAAATGATTTCTTCCAGACAACCGAACGTAAAGGAGAAAAATTATAAATATTTTATTATTATGTAACTGGGATTAGGTTAGGTTAACTTATCTTATATCTTTAATCTTATATCTTTAAATGAGCAATCTTGTATATATATATATATATATATATATATATATATATATATATAATTGGAATCTCGGAATCGGCTCCAACGATTTTCATAAAATTTAGTATATAGGGGGTGTCGGGGGCGATAAATCGATCTAGCTAGGAATCATTTTTAGAAAATGTCATTTTATCGGTCATCCAGGTACTAATAATTAAATAGCCGTGCCCGCGCGGTTTCCCTGCGTAGTCTTCGTTCCCGTGGGAATATCGGAATAAAAAGTACCCTATGTCTTATTCCAGGGTCTAAACTATCTACATACCTAATTTCAGCCCAATCGGTTCAGTAGTTTTGGCGTGAAAGAGTAACAAACATCCCTCAATCCATCCATCCTCACAAACTTTCGCATTTATAATATTAATAGGAATTTTAAAAGGACTATAGAAATTTACGCGTTCGCCGTCGCCACCGCGTTAGGTTCGTAAAATGGCCAGACAC
Source organism: Hemistola chrysoprasaria (assembly GCA_947063395.1). Taxonomy (NCBI): domain Eukaryota; kingdom Metazoa; phylum Arthropoda; class Insecta; order Lepidoptera; family Geometridae; genus Hemistola; species Hemistola chrysoprasaria. The sequence continues at coordinate 5,030,604 of OX346737.1, read as the reverse complement.
TTCAGAGTACATATTCATATCAGAAATCAGAAATTTTATTTGCATATAAACATGGATACTATATAGGTCTTATAATATTACAATTTTCTTCCTCACGCTTTTTGCCCATAGGGCGTGCAAATGTAACTAATCAAAGGTAACTAATCAAATCTAATTTTTATAAAATAACATAGCTTTCGAGAATTATAATATATAATTATGAAAATATTAAACAATTTATTAATTTATAACCTAAAAAATAATAATTATATAGTCATATTAAGTAGTACCTATTACATTGATTTAAACTGCATTTTATAATATTAATTAGTCATTGTCTACATGTCAAAATTATAGGAATTTTAAGAATAAGTAACATTCAAAGTCCTGGACTTATTTAAATATAACACCCAAACATATTAACACCCATAGACAAAAAACGACTTTCCATATAAAATTGATAATTTCTTTTCTTTGAAAGTTGATCAGTTTGACAGGTAGATGCACCCCCATAAGTATTACTATACATTTTTGTAACACGTTGTACATATAGCCGGGAAAAGGAGCCTAAAAAATTCATGAAAGCGGGTCTTTTGTTTAAATTGTCTAAGGTTCTAACACGTATTCGTATTTCTTCGAAGCCAGTTTATAAAAATACGTGTTTTAGGAATAAAAAAAATGTTCTAATCTTGCTATAAGGTCATTCAACTATTCGCCTTAACGGGAAACGGTACCATTTAGCAATTTGACACAATCCTATGAATTTTTTTACAAATCTATGTTTTGTATCCCCCTGTTTCATCCGAGTATAATAAACCTATTTGATACATTTATATTCTGTTACTTTGAAGATAAAGTAAACTATGTCAATAAGTCGCTTTATTTTCTTAATTAAACTTTTAATTTTCTTGTAGTGATCATCTAAAATCTAATCACACTAAAACTGTGATTTTTAGAAGTTCGCTAGAAAAAAACGTAATATAAATATGATAGGGACTAGGGACCGTTTCTGTACCGCAGGTCCCGGGTTCAATCACCGGCCAGGTCAAACATTTGTGTGCATGAACATGTCTGTTTGATCTGCCCCTGTGTATTATAAGCTTATATAAGTATGTATATCAGTCATCTGGTTACCATAGTACAGGCTTCTAGCCTAGTTTGGGACCAGATGACCGTGTGTGGAAGTTGTCTCTTATTATAATGGTTATTATTATTAATATTCCTCGTAGCTAGGGTACGCTCTTAAACGGAATGGTTAATGGAATTCTGTATTTAACGAAACGGAAAAAACACTGTCTGCGACAACAATGAACGTGACTAAATATGTAAATATCCTTCCATAATGCCATCCAGCCACGTGTAACTCTCACAACCATAGAAATCTAAATAACAAGATAATAGAAATGTCATCATCATCATCTCAGCCGTTGGTAATCCACTACTGAACATAGGCCTCCCCCATAAAGGGGGATTTTGCCACCACTCGACACGCTTGGCAAGCGGGTTGTCGAGGGCAATTCGCTGTTTTTTAATAAATAGAAATGTCAAAGGTGACTAATTATTACCTTTGAATATAACATAACATACAATCACGCCTTTTTCCCTTAGGGGTAGGCAGTGGTGTACCTAGGACTCAGTCTCATAGTAGGCACACCCACATTTCGCCAGTATTTTATTGGACTCAAACTCAAACTCAAACTCAAACAGATTTATTCAAATAGGTCATAATCTGACACTTTTGCACGTCAATAAAGATAAACAGTACTGAGTCTACCGTGCGTTCGGAAAGATACCTCTACAAGAAGAACGCACAAGAAACTTGTAGGGCTTAATTTTTTCAACAGATAGTTTTACAATATTTGGTTTGGTTACATTCGTTTTCTTTAAAGGTGCCGCGAGGCGGCTATGCAGAAGTTTCCAGGCATTTAATACTCATTAATTTAAGACTCATTTAATAGGGGGCTAGCCTATTGCCATCTACAGGGCACAGTTCCAGATTCCAGGCAGTTATTGAGATAATTCTTAATGGAAAAAGCTAATATTTAAGACTGCCTGACCTGGGGATCGAACCCGGGACCTCCTGATAGGCTTTTGAATATGTATCCTGAATGTATAACACTTAGGCCTAAGGAACGAAACGTCAAAGTTAAATCTTATGTCAAAGGTGCAAGTGCTACGGCGCACCATAATACTGCCTGCAGGGGAGAAAATTGCGCGATGAAATTTCCACAGTGTTATAAGTAATTTATTCAAAGCTAATTACATACAAAACGATTGTCACCACGTTTCTTATCACTACTACATACGCATATTAGTATAGCCTAAGTGTATTCAAACGAAGTACCAAACAGCGCCACAAAGAAAATCCTGCACCGTGATTAATTCTTACAAATACACAACAAACGTACCTACATGTGTATCATGAGTCACCTGATGCGGCGACAAGGTCACAAGGGCGATTTCTAGTACATTATTATTTAGAATTCTATGGTCACATCGCATTAGTGCAAAGACGTTAGCGACACACGTACATAAAGATACGTAGACATTGAAAACCAGTTTTGCTAAAACGGTACTATTTTAGCTTCCTTTAACCTTTTTATAATAATAGCAAACTATAATATGTTAGTACATACATACAGTCACGCCTTGTTCCCGTTGGGGTAGGCAGAGACTATTTCTTTCCACTTGCTACGATCCTGACATACAACTTTCGCTTCTTCCACTTTCATCACATTCTTCATGCATGCTCGTCGGTTGTTGGTACTTTTAACCTGGCCTTTCCTTAAGATGACATCAACTTGTTCATGAAAGGTACGCCGGCGGTCGACCCTACCGACTTGACCAGATGTTTGTAGAATGAAGATAATCAAGTGGCTAATAAAAGTTATAGATATTTTTTTTTTCCAATAACAACTTCTCTATTACGTATATTTAAAGCCAAGAAGTGTGAAAATAAAACAGAATCAAGATCTATATTTATTATTGGCGGAGTAATTGACCGCAGCGGTCCTCTACCAACATGGAAAAGCAGCAGCAACGCAAATCAACGTGCAAGCTAGCCTGTGCACAGGCCGCACATGTCAGCCCGCCCCCGCCAGGTCCCGTCCAGCCGATGAACAAAGTCGATGAGGGCGGCTTCACCCTAGTGGAGAAGAGGAAGCGTCGACTTCGACCAGTACGCAACCAACGCGGCACCGCTCCCGCTGCGACTACTATTCGAGTCGCAGAGCCCATAATGGCGATCTATCTCTCCCGGTTTTTAGAAGAGCACATCCGGTGAGGAGGTAGTACGCTACATCACGGTGAAGAGCCAAGGACGAGTCCCAGGACAGGAACTCTCCCAGATCTCACTGTCGAGCTTGGAGTCAACGAGGACGCAGAACTTCAAGTCCTACGTACTCCGGCTTCCGGTGAAATATAAGGAGATGTTCCTGGCACCCGAATTTTGGCCTGCAGGAATCGTGTTCCGGCGCTTTAGGGAGGCGAGACAGAAAATTATCCCTACCTAGGTGTTTTAGTTTATGTTTTTATGTATGTTAGTCTGTAAGGTATTTATTGATATGGGCCTCTGGTGCGTATAATTTATTGTTATACGTACTATTGCCTGAAATAAATGAATTATTATTATTATTATTAATTGCGTTTCTAACACAATTAATAAAAAAACAACAGCATGCAGTTTAACCGAGAACCAATCACTTTTAGGTAGCCCTCTAATGCAGGGGGCTGCCTGGGGAAGTACCACACCTTTGCCAGTTATTCATCCGAGAAGCAGTAATGTGCAAACATTACTGTGTTCCGGTCTGAAGGGTAACCAGCGAAATTACTGAGCATGACGAGTTTCAACAACTAATATCTCAGGGGGGACTGGCGCAGTTTTGGGATTTCCTTTATTTGTGATATAAGATCTTGCTTCTTGCCAAAATTATTTATTTATATAATTTGACAAAAATAAAAATCCGAAAAGTGATCTTACCGAGATTCGAACCTCCGCCCTTATCCAACGCTCTTACAAACTAGGCCACGACGATGATAATAACGGTGACAAAAATTTGATATGCATTTTATCCTATAGTCTATAGTCATTTGCGGAATGTATGGAAATATTCAGTAAAATAGCCATAACTTGGAATTATGTTTTTTTTTAACAGCCACAATTGACCGTAGATTTGAGTATTTTTTATCAATTTCAACTTGATACTGTAGTAATAGTTACTTTAGTACATTAAGATATACTAATAGGTTGTGGGTAGTTGTAGATCTTTATTACATATTTATTAATGTAAAGGTACCGTCATTAAGCTCTCTAAATAAATCAGTGTTCATCCAGCCATACTTGTTTTACTACAGATACCTTCACGCGTTCCCGTGAATATGTGTCACGGGATGAACAAACGAAAAAGTGACAGACGGACATCAATGTGATCCTAAAAGGGTTCCTTTTTCCTTTGGAGGTACGGCACCCTAAAAATCGTTAATGCATACCTTGACTACATTTACCAAGGTATGCCGCTTAGCCGTGGGTATCTCAGCTCTGAGCCGGCTCAAATATACAGATCATTTATGTTTGAATCACGAGTCACAGCTCAACTATAAACTAAACTCAAGGCTCATGTACTCATCACTGTCATTCCAAAGAAAACAACCTTGTCACGCATTTTGAGAGTCGAAAATCGAACGTGAGTCGTATCTTTTTGACCCGTAACATTAGTTACAAAAATTATGAGCTGATTTTACGTGTTCTGTAAGTCAGGTTTACTCTGTATTCACTAGATGGCTCTCATTAGAATCATATTGGATATTTCATCTGAATGCAATTAGTTTCGAGATGTGTTGAATTGATTTTTGAGCTGATCTGTGAGTCGATTCACGGCTCCGGTTCAAGTGGATGAGCTGTGAGTTGAGCCGTGACTCATAAAGATCTGCTGAGTTTCCCATGGCTAATGCCGCTATATGCGTAGTGTAGGTTTCCTAGTGCACTACTGCAAAAATGTCAACACATTTTTTTTGTATTTTCTAAGAAAAATTAAACGTTGAATTTATTACTAAATTTCATAATTTCTTTTGTTACAGATAAAACATGGCTGATGCTTTAACCACGAGCTTAAAATAATCTAAGTACTTAATTTATCTTAGTTATACTAATACTTCACATTGCCAAGTGTCAATTTACTTAGAAATAACTTAAGTGTACTTAATTACTTAATAATGGATCCTGGATACTTCGATACTGAGAGAAAACAGAATCCAAGGGAAAAGGCGAATATTTTGTCGAAATTTGGATTTTGGTAAGTTTTTTTAAATACGTTTTGTATTTAAATTTGTGGGCCAAAAGTATCCACAACCAACTAGAATATATGAATAATAATAATAATATGGGACAACTTCCACACACGGTCACCTGGTCCCAAACTAGGCTAGAAGCCTGTACTATGGTAACCAGATGACTGATATACATACTTATATAAGCTTATAACACCCAGACACAGATCATTTGTAGTGGTAGGCCTCTTTTGCAGGGGGCCGCCTGGGGAAGTACCACACCTTCCAGTTATTCATCCGCCAAGCAGTAATGTGCAAACATTACTGTGTTCCGGTATGAAGGGCAATGTTACCAGCGAAATTACTAGGCATGACGAGTTTCAACAACTAAAATCTCAGGGTGCAGTGCCGCGCACAATGACAAATTTGAATTTTAAAACAGTTGGTGGCACTGTCTGATATGGGCAATCATGATGCTTACCATCAGGCACCTGATTTACTCGACTTGTTACTCACTATCATAAAAAAAAATCAAGATCGTAGCAACAACAGGAACAAGGCTAGGCTTAGGTATGTATATATGTATGGATTAACTAGCTGAGTTCCGCGGTCTTATCCGCGTTGTCTTCGTTCCCGTGGGAATAATGTGTCTAAACTCGACAACGAATTTCAGTCTAATCGGCTCAGTAGTTTTGGCGTGAAAGAGTAACAAACATCCATCCATCCTCAAGCAAAGCCGGAGCCGCTCCGGCGGACTGCTTTCATATCTTATTTCTACGCAGCCTGGAACATATTAAAGACAGTCTAAAATCGACCACTACCTCTAATTCATCCATTATCCATACACGCTTTATCATCACCAGCCGGAAGACTTCCACTGCTGAACATAGGCCTCACCCATAGAACGCCATAAACTATTTTTTTTTATGATAGTGAGTGACAAGACGAGCAAATCAGGTGCCTGATGGTAAGCATCATGATTGCCCATATCAGACACAGAACCAGAATTTTTAAGTTCAAAATTCTGCGCGGCACTGCACTGCGCCTGTCACCCTGAGATATTAGTTGTTGACTCGTCATGCCTAGTAATTTCGCTGGTGACCTTGCCCTTCAGACCGGAACACAGTAATGTTTGCACATTACTGCTTGGCGGATGAATAACTGGCAGAGATGTGGTACTTCCCCAGGCGGCTCCCTGCAGAAGAGGCCTACCACTACAATGGAGGAATTTTACCGTAATCACCACGCTTGGCAGGCGGCTTGGTGATCGCAGCAGTTGAAATACTTTGAAACGGAGAGCGATTATATTAATTAAAATAAAAATCTTAGTTCAAATTCGTTTGTTGACAATAACAGTTTTTAAAAATCTAAAAGTGTGCTCCCTATAGTAAACTACCTATTAATTATTTACATAACATACATTCACGCCTTTTTCCCGAAGGGGTAGGCAGAGGTGTACCCAGGACTCAGTCCCATAGTAGATACACCCACATTTCGCCAGTATGTTATTGGTCCCATGTAATAGAGGGCGAGCCTATTGCCATCTAACGGGCACAGATCCAGACTCCAGGCAGTTATTGAGATAATTCCTAATGGAAAAATCCAATATTTAACACTTTGCCTGACCTGGGGATCGAACCCGGGACCTCTTGATTGGCAGTCGAGCATGCGCCCTCTAGCCACCGAGGTAGTCGAGTCGAGGAGTATTAATTATTTATGTATTGTGAATTTCAGGTATACAAAGGAAATCTTTGAAAAAGGACGGAAAGGACAGCTCACCATATCAGACATTTACAGGTAATTGATAAATAAATAAATTATTTAATTTATTAATAGAACTGGGGTGGTATTACAACAGCAGTAAATTTTGCTGTCAAACGTACAGGATTATGGACAGGACCTGTAGTTAAATCATATGGTCTATGTGGACAACCCATATTGTCAGAGTTTCAGGTCGCCAAGATTCCTACGCAGCGTCCGACATGAGCTAACAACTGCCCCATACATATCTTATAGAAAACAGCCGGGGCCTACAGTTTAACGTGCCATCCAAAACACGGTAGCGACCAGGCGAAAAGTCCACATGGTGAGATTCGAACCTGGGACTCCGGATTTAAAGCCGGGCATATTCCCGCTGGACCACGGACGCTACAAATCAGTCTTCTGTTCTTAATAATCCTACTAATTCCTACCATGAATCCTATGCGAGTTTGTGAGGATGGATGGAGGAATGTTTGTTACGCGATCACATTAAAACTGAATGTATTGGGCTGAAATTCGGTATGTAGATAATTTAGACCATAGAATAACACGTCTTCTTGTAGAGGTATCTTTCCGAACGCACGGTAGACTCAGTACTGTATCTTCATTGACGTACAAAAGTGTCAGATTATGACCTATTTGAATAAATCTGTTTAAGTTTGAGTTTGACGTAATTAGTTTTTATCCTGATATTTCCAAGTGAACGATGACTACGTAGGTGAAACCGTGGGACATAGCACAACAGTACAACAACGCATTCAGGGTTCTGTTGCGGCTGGGTCGCTACTGCAGCGCATCAGGCATGTTCGCGGAGGCGCACGTGGATGGGTTTCATGCAATACTGCGCAAAAGAGCGTCCTCCATGATGTCGCGGCTGCGGACCAGCTACAACAGAGTTCTGAGTGTGTTTGGGGCACGTACTGACGACCCACTCATGACTCTTGTCTTGGAGGCTTGGGAGAGTTCACAGGATGCCATTGGAGTGTTTTATGATCTTTCCAAAGCATTCGACTGTGTAGAACACTGCACGTTACTGCGCAAGTTAGAAGTATAGGGAATTCATGGGAATGCCCTGAACCTGGTGGAATCATACTTGTCTAGTAGGCAGCAGAGGGTTAGCGTCAATGGTATCACATCTGCTGTCAAGATGGGAGTCCCACAGGGATCAATTTTGGGTCCTTTCCTGTTTTTGGCATATATTAACGATTTGCCTTACATGGTCCACGGTCTAGCAGATATTATAGTTCTATTTGCTGATGATACGTCATTGATTTTTAAAGTTGATAGGAAGGATACTTCACTAGTACATGTTAATAATACTTTAGCAAGTATATCCAGATGGTTCATAGCAAACAATCTGTTATTGAATGCGAAAAAGACTAAATGTTTGAAATTTTCGTTGCCTAACGTCAGAAGTATAGAACCAATTATAGTTCTTGACGGTGAAAGACTCAATATTGACAATGCAACTTTGTTCCTTGGCATAAATATAGACTCTAAACTGCAATGGAGCACTCATATCACCGAGCTCTCAGGGAAACTAAGCTCTGCAGCTTACGCGGTTTATAAAATTAGGCAACTAACAGATATAGCCACGGCGAGATTAGTGTACTTTGCATATTTCCATAGCTTGATGTCTTATGGGATTCTGTTGTGGGGGTCAGCCGCAGATATAGAAACTATCTTTATACTACAAAAACGTGCGATTCGTGCCATCTATGAGATGCGTCCACGCGAATCCCTGAGGGAATTATTTAAAGATATAAACATACTGACCCTACCATCCTTATACATTAATGAGAACATCATGTATGTGCGTAAAAACTTACATAAATTCAAATTAAATAGTGACCTTCATAATTTTAATACTAGGAATAAAGACAAAATAGCTGCACCTAGCTTTAGATTATCTAAAACAAATAAAAAGACATTCTTAGGAAATTGTGTACGTTTCTATAATAAAATCCCAAAAGAGATAACTGGGCTCTCAGAGGGTAAATTCAAAACCTATATAAAATCTACTTTACTTAAGAAGGCTTATTATAAAGTCAACCAGTACATAGAGGACAAAGATGCCTGGAAACTTCTGCATAGCCGCCTCGCGGCACCTTCAAAGAAAACGAATGTAACCAAACCAAATATTGTAAAACTATCTGTTGAAAAAATTAAGCCCTACAAGTTTCTTGTGCGTTCTTCTTGTAGAGGTATCTTTCCGAACGCACGGTAGACTCAGTACTGTTTATCTTTATTGACGTGCAAAAGTGTCAATTATGGCCTATTTGAATAAATCTGTTTGAGTTTGAGTTTGACCCCTTTATGTGGCACTGGGCTTCTATGCATGGAGCGTGCTGGTCCACAGCCAAATAATAATATATGCCTTGGTTTTAATTTTATTTTTATTACTACTACTACTAACATAGATTTCAAGATTTTTTTTGTTAATAATATAATATGGACACTGTCTGTTTTAAAATTTAAATAAAATAAAATAATAAATAGCTACTACTAATATGATAAAACTTTTTCCGTAAACTTTTGATCACAATAAAGAGTACTTATTCTGCTCTTTATCTATATTCAATGTATGCAGGCCTTCAGAAGCGTAAAAAATAACACTTTGTTATAATGCTATTTACGGCTTTCAACAAAAACGTTTGACGTGCTAAATCACTCGATTTACACTCGTTTTAAATTCTCGATGATATTGTGGTTTGCAAGTGCTAACTGCTGATCGGGTATTCGATAGTTCGATGCTCAGAAGTGTTATTGGATTTTTCATAGGGGCCAAAATTTGACAGCCTCGTTATCTCAGATGGTAGTAACTCTGCTTTCTGTGCCGCAGGCCCCGGGTTCGATCCCCGGCCAGGTTAAACATTTGTGTGCATGAACATGTCTGTTTGATCTGTGTCTGTGTTATAAACTTATTTAACTAAGTATGTATGTATATCAGTCATCTGGTTACCATAGTACAAGGCTTCTGCTAGCCTAGTTTGGGACCAGATGACCGTGTGTGGAGGTTTTCCTATATTATTATAAAATTCCACGTCGCTTGCGCAATTTACATTATTCATGACAAAAAAATCACTAAATGTGAATTTCCAAAATTTTAATAAATAATTTATTCAAAGAAACATTAAAAATATATACACAAAACACTATTTACAAAAGTCACTACTTACGCTATTTACATTTTATATACAAAACCTTACCCATTAATTTAAATCTTAATAGATTTAATAGATTTAGACCCTTGGAGGAAGGGTAGGTGGCCAGAATGCTGGCGGCATTGCCCCGTTGGATACATATGCTTATCCTCTGGGCTAAATACATTTTCAAAAATAGTTCTTTCCATTGTTGTTTATCTTTAGATTAATGCATGTTTTTAAGTATATTTCTTATTTCGTTTTATTTGAAATAATTTATTTGAATATAAATGGTATGATTGAGAAACAAAACTTATGAATTTAGAAAATTCAATGCCTATAGGTACCTTAAAATGCTATGTGCGAGCAAGAGGGAAGTTTGGCTCCTATAGGCGCCTTAACCACACCCCGGACACTCGACTTCGTCTCATACAAAAGCCGCGCTATAACTACCTAGTACACAGACACTGCACACATGGAGTTTTGTGCACGCACAAGAGTGTGCGTGAGGTGATTTCCCATACTAGCGGGGCTCGTGGAGAGCTCAACCTCGCTGGCGTGGTAAGGAAGGGCCGATTGGTAGGCGGATGACAGTGTCCATTCTATACGTAGTATAGAATGTAGAAGTTAATAAAATAGTAAAGTTCACTGTTGTCTCGTTCGCACTTCGGTCTTAGGTACGTCTTTCTATCTTTGTTGTTTCAAATTGCACGTGCCAGTTGTTGAGTAAGCGCTGAGAGAAGGTACCCTATCTCCCCTTTTCTTTATACTTTATATCAATGATAATAGCATAATTTTTTTTTAGATGTTCACCAGACCATCGATCATCGCCAAGGGGTGATGCTTTGAGCGTAATATGGAAAGAAGAATTGCTGAAACGAGGTTGGTATTTACAAAAAAAGGTTTTTTAAAGAAGGCTTGTTTTTACTCTGCCCATAAAGGAGTCGTTGGTTTTAGTCCACGTCGATCTTAAAATCATAATTTTTATTTAAATTAAGATGTTCAAATGTGCTTAAATTATATTTATTAGTATCGTCATTAATTATAATAAATTAAGCAAATGTTCTATTAAAATAAGAACGCGCGTCGCCATTAAAAATACTTACTTAACCTCACTTTATTAAAATCAAATTATAAAGTAAACGACGATAATAAGGTGGATATTATGTTTGTGAATATTATTGCGAATAACATTCTCTACCAGGCAATATAGGACAGACAGTGTAAGGTTTTTCTGGGCCCAGCTTCCGTTGATTTCAAGCCCGTTTCTTTTATGTTTAATGCCCGGGCGATTAAATTATTTGACAATTCATTATCACATTGCCACATGCAGACATTGCACACATGGAGTTTTGTACACGTGCAAAAGTGTGCGTGAGGTGATTTCCGAACGAAGCGGGGCTCGTGGAGAGTTCAATCTCGCTGGCGGGGGTGAGGGAGGCCCGGTTGGTGGACGGATGACAGTGTCCATTCTATACGTAGTATTATTATCTGTTCTGTGGTTTGGTAGTGAATGTTGTGTCTGGCAGAAGAAGCACGGAAGTTATTAATACCTATTAAGCCTGAGAATTATGAATGGTGTGACCTAGGCATACTTTTATTAAAAAAAAATGATGTTCATAGAGTTTAGAGAAAGCTGAGCTGAGCTGACAAGACGAGCAAATCAGGTGCCTGATGGTAAGCATCATGATTGCCCATATCAGACACAGTGACACCCAGTGTTTTGAAATTCAAAATTCTGCGCAGCACTGCACTGCGCCTGTCACCCTGAGATATGAGTTGTTGAATCTCATCATGACCTACCTATCTCTCACCTACCTATACAACTGACGAATATGTATGAAGAATGTCATGAAAGTGTAATAAGTGAAAACCGTGTGTCAGGATTGTAGCAAGTGGAGAGAAATAGTCTCTGCATAATATCCTAACGGGAAGGCTGTATGTATGTATTTTTTTATTATGATATTTCTTGTTACAGAAAAAGACAAAAAGCCGTCGCTACTTCGCGCTATAATAAAACTACACGGATGGACTTTTCTCATAGGAAATATCATATTTGCCATCGTAGATGCTGCTATCAGGTACATATTCTTATGTGCGGCTATGGACGTATGGGAATTAGATTAGTAACGATACCCGGGACCATTCTCTACATACAGAGAATGTTCCTGTCACGGGGCGCTGTTATAGAAGGTAGCACTAAACTTATGTGCGGCTATGGACGTATGGGAATTAGATTAGTAACGATACCCGGACCATTCTCTACATACAGAGAATGTTCCTGTCACGGGGCGCTGTTATAGAACGTAGCACTAAACTTATGTGCGGCTATGGACGTATGGGAATTAGATTAGTAACGATACCCGGGACCATTCTCTACATACAGAGAATGTTCCTGTCACGGGGCGCTGTTATAGAACGTAGCACTAAACTTATGTGCGGCTATGGACGTATGGGAATTAGATTAGTAACGATACCCGGGACCATTCTCTACATACAGAGAATGTTCCTGTCACGGGGCGCTGTTATAGAACGTAGCACTAAACTTATGTGCGGCTATGGACGTATGGGAATTAGATTAGTAACGATACCCGGGACCATTCTCTACATACAGAGAATGTTCCTGTCACGAGGCGCTGTTATAGAACGTAGCACTAAACTTATGTGCGGCTATGGACGTATGGGAATTAGATTAGTAACGATACCCGGGACCATTCTCTACATACAGAGAATGTTCCTGTCACGAGGCGCTGTTATTGAACGTAGCACTAAACTTATGTGCGGCTATGGACGTATGGGAATTAGATTAGTAACGATACCCGGGACCATTCTCTACATACAGAGAATGTTCCTGTCACGGGGCGCTGTTATAGAACGTAGCACTAAACTTATGTGCGGCTATGGACGTATGGGAATTAGATTAGTAACGATACCCGGGACCATTCTCTACAGTTTCACAGATTGAGTTTATTTTTAGGTTATCAATCCCAGCATGCTTAGAAGGTCTAATAAACTATTTTTCTCCGGGTCACGGGAACGTATCAGAGACACATGCATACCTCTATGCGGCTGGCGTTGTTGGGTAAGTATTTTTTTAAGACTACTGTCTTAACGAGTTCCGTTTGATTCATTACGAATAATTCAGGATTCATATGAATGTATTATTAAGGATTTTCATTTTATTCATGTTACTACATTGAGTGGTTTCTTTTTATTTACGTTACTACATTTAGAATTTTAATTTTATTTTTGTTACTAAATTTAACAAAATTTTTAATTTTTATATTTTGTATGTAACAACATTCAAGGGTTTCATGACTTAAGGTTTGCAATATATATGATTTTCAGTTTATTTACATTTAGTGATTTTTCATTTTATTCATAATTTTTTTTTTATTTTCTCGTTAATTAATAATTTATGTTACTGAATGTAACAATATTTAGGGGATTTATTTTTATTTCCCATCCATGAAGCGCTTTATTTTTATTCTCAATACTTAAATATAAATTAAAAATATTTAATTAAATTAAAATTATTAAATTTTCAAAATATTATTATGCACTATTAAAAACCTTTAGAATTTGAATTTCCATTGCTAATATCCCAAAAAACACATTAATTAAATTGAATTCCCATATATGCAGGCTCATGGCAATAAGTGCGAGTATAATGCACCCAATGTTACTCTGGTTGTTGACAATGGCGATGAAGATAAGAGTCGAGTGTGGCTCGCTTATTTATAGAAAGGTAATATTAATTAATGTATAGTAATGTATAATGTAATTAATACATTCCAAGTTTCAAGTCTCTAGGATCAGTGGTTTGGGCTCTGCGTTGCATGTCAGTCAGTGAGTCATTTAGGATTTTATCTATACTTCTATACTAATATTATAAAGAGAGAATCTTTGTTTTTTTGGTTTTTGTTTGTAACGAATAGGCTCCGAAACTACTACAGATTATAAAAATTCTTTCACTTATGGAAAGCTTAATTCAGTGTGAGTGACATAGGCTATATGAGATTTTGAAAAATATTAGGGATCCGTAAGAAAACTGCAATATTGTGAACCCCGGTGTCACATATTTCATTAATTTGCGTGCGCTGTGAAATCTATTGGAGGTAGAATAAAGTAATGTACTAGGGGTTTGTAGTACTTACCAATATCTACAAAATAGTCCACGGAAATTTTATCCATCTATTTTGGTTTAGTCACAAAGATCGAAACAGACATTAAATGAATACGCTGTGAAAAGTATTGGTGATAGTAATATATGTAGTGGTAAGTATTTGACAGCCTCGTTGGCGCAGACGGTAGTAACTCTGCTTTCTGTGCCGCAGGCCCCGGGTTCGATCCCCGGCCAGGTCAAACATTTGTGTGCATGAACATGTCTGTTTGATCTGTGTCTGGGTGTTATAAGCGTATTTAAGTATGTATATCAGTCATCTGGTTACCATAGTACAGGCTTCTAGCCTAGTTTGGAACCAGGTGACCGTATGTGAAAGTTGTCCCATATTATTATTATTATTATTTGTTAAAGTATGTATCTATATATGTATGTATATGAGTAATTATAGGTATGTGTATGTTAGTATGTAATATATAACTATATTAAAGTAAGTACAATTATTTATATACTCACTATAAGTACACCGCCGACCAGAAACACTCAAAGTATTCCTTTCCTTCTGGTTGTCTGGAAGAAATCGCTTTAAGCGATAAGACCGCCGCTTGAACTAGCCTATGATTATTTTAAATGTTATTCCTGTATTTTTGTGTCCTAGTTTTGGTGTACAATAAAGTTTTTATCTATCTATCTATAATAATAATATGGACAACTTCCACACACGGTCATCTGGTCCCAAACTAGGCTAGAAGCCTGTACTATGGTAAACAGAGGACTGATATACATACTTATATAAGCTTATAACACCCAGACACAGATCAAACAGACATGTTCATGCACACAAATGTTTGACCTGGCCGGGGATCGAACCCGGGGCCTGCGGCACAGAAAGCAGAGTTACTACCGTCTAAGCCAACGAGGCTAATTTAATAATATTATTTTAAACTTATTTCAGCTTATGCGCCTAGACCTAACCGTTGGTGGCAAGGCATCCGAAGGGTTAACAGGCCACGTCATTAACCTGTTAACCACCGATGCCCAAAGGTTCGACATGGCTTGCCTGTTCCTAGTGGATCTGGTTAGGACACCCATTGAAAGTGCCTTGATCATATACTTGATGTATAGGCAGATAGGTGTCGCTACTTTCGCTGGGGTGTCATTTTTGTTGGTGTTTATACCGCTTCAGGGTAAGTTTATTTATGTATCTTACTAATATTATTATTAAACTTCTGGAACAAGAATATTTAGTTTTAGTTCCCATTTTTAGTGTCAAAAACAACATGCACAGTGCACCTCCCTCCCGCTCGCAAAATTGCATGCAAAGAGGAAATGCTATTAGGTATTATTGTTGTTAGTGACACCATTCATATATAATTCATATATCGACGCGTGTTTCTCGTCTACACGACGCATCATCAGGGAATAGACTGACTCCGCTGTAAGGGCGACTAATGTTAGTACGACGCCGCTCCTCGAGATGTTACCTCGCTGAACGGCGGAACAAGAGTGGAATTGTTTTTGACACTAAAAATAGTAACTAAAAACTAAATATTCTTGTTCCAGAAGTTTACAATTGAGTTCCGAAAAGTAACGCTAAATTCAATCAATATTCTCATTATTCTTATTATTCTCAAATCTCAGCACAGACAGAATACTAAATTCCTTTAATTACGTGAGGTGACTTTGGCGATGTTTCGACCCCCCCTTCTCCCCTTGGTGAGTTGTTGTCCGATTTTGCGCGACGCTCTCACTCCTCTAATCTCACCTGAGATTTACAAAATGAGTACCTATTGTTGCTGTAAAAAAATTTAATCTGCGCTTGATTGCGTTAAATTAAAACGTGATAAATAATACTATTGAATATGATTGAATATTAATATTGTTCCATGTTCCATTTTTATCATCATCATCATCAGCCTGTGATCGTCCACTGCTGGACATAGGCCTCTCTTATGGCACGCCACTCAACTCGATCCTGTGTTCTCCTTCTCCAACCACTCCCAGCGACCTTGCGTATATCGTCGCTCCATCTAGCCCAAGGACGTCCCACACTACGCTTGCCAAGACGCGGTCTCCACTCTATATATTCCATTCCATTTTTGACGTGACAACGTCTTATAATTCGATAGAGCCTGCTGCACGCACGAAAAAACATGACTCATGCGGCGTTACCTCGCTCTGAGGCGCTCGCTGTAAGGCTTGAAGTGCAAGCGAGAGCGCGGAACGAGCGACATCCGTCTCTCTCCTACTTGAGTGAGCGATGCGTCTGCGTGGACAGCTGCTATACTATAGTACATTTACATGTTTTGATCGAGTATCAAGTGCAGTGAAAAGTGAAACAAATGAAATTAAAATTTTCTTTTGAAAAATGCTACCATTCCATCAGTATTTTCTTAAGACGTTGTCACGTTCAACTATCGTCAGTAAACCGACTTTACAGACAACCAATTTTTTTATATATACCTATAATATATATGAAAATATTAATTTTCAGGTTACCTAGGCAAGATATCTAGTAAGCTCCGCCGACAGACTGCCATACGCACAGACAACAGAATTAGATTAATGAATGAAGTTATACAAAGCATTGAGGCTATCAAAATGTATGCTTGGGAGAACGCCTTCGCTAGGATCATTGGATTGGCTAGAAGGTATGAACTACCGTAGGGTTACCGGCCTTAGAATAGTAAGACTTATATAGAATAGAATAGAATAGAATATTTTTTATTGTTTTAACTGTGTATAAAGATGGTAGGTTACATTAAAGTATAATATTAGGGTTTCAACAGTTTGCCCTATTGCGGACGTACAATAATATTAAGTAATATGTGGCAACAATGAGCTTATTTCTAATAAATGTTGCGTACAAGAATCTGTACGAACAATTACTATTTAATTGTAGGTAAATAATAGTATTTACCTATACTTATACTAGCCTCCTTACAAATTAATACTAAATTAAGATAACTTATATAAATATGAATTCAAGTAGTATCTAATCGTTAAAGAATTCCTTCAAATTGTAAAATGCCTTGGATATGAGCCATGACTTCAATTTAATATGAAATTTACTTTTGCATAATATTTTTATTTCTATAGGTAGTTTATTGAAGATTTTGATAGCCATAACATAGGTGTTGTTTTGGTACATGCTATTGTTTATTTGTGGAATTTTTATATTATTTTTGTATCTCGTTCGAAGTATATCTATACGGCTGGACTTTATTTCAAAAAAGTCACTTTCATTTGATTTTACAAATAAACATATTTCATATATATAAATACATGTAAGGGTGAGAATATTATTATTTTTGAATATATTACGTAAGCTGTACATACTATCCAGTTTAAATATTACTCTAATACATCGTTTCTGTAGAATAAATGATGATTGTATTTCAACTGAATTTCCCCAAAATATTATTCCATAGCTTAAATGAGGGTAAACATAACCATAATATGCATTTATAGCAATTTTTCTAGACGATATATTATTAAGAATGGTTAAAGTGTAACAGTATTGAGATAATTTATTGTTGACTTTGTCTATATGTGCTTTCCAATTTAAGTGATTGTCGATTGTGATACCCAAAAAGTTAGTTTCTGATATTGATTGAATTTTATTGCCATTGTATAATATTTCAAGTTTTAGTTCCTGTTGTTTATAGTTTCGGAATTGTATGAGTTTAGTTTTGTTTACGTTAAGTTTTAAATGTATACTATCCAACCAGGTACCTAAAGAATTTAGAGTATCGTTTATTTCTAATTCATATTCAAAATTATTTAAATTATTTTTAGGGATATAAATAGTAGCGTCATCAGCAAACATTATACATAAATGTTTAGTTATATGGGGTAATTCATTTATATATAATAAGAATAACATTGGACCAAGGATGCTTCCTTGAGGTACACCTATTGATGTGATAATGGGCTTTGAGTATATTTGTTGGATAGTTTTTGTTGATTTGTTATAAACGTCAAGTATTACGGTTTGGGTTCTATTGTTTAAATATGATTTGATGAGCTTAAGAGCATTTCCTCTTATTCCAACTATTTCCATTTTTTTCAATAATATGCTATGGACGACGCAATCAAATGCCTTTGAAAGATCTAAAAATAAAGCAGTGCCAGGTTTCTTAATGTTAATATCATCTCCTAACTTCTTCATCATTTTAAATACTGCGGCTGAAGTGTTCTTTCCTTTTAGAAAGTTATCCACTGGCGTTAGAAAAATGGATTTATAACTATTTGGTTGACTTTTTTGTTTGTTAGTGTTAATTGAAGTTAAATTATTGGTATTTCTATTATAGTTTGAGAAATGTTCAGAAAAAGTATTAGCTATGGTAAAAGGATCAGCAGGCTTACCATCAACTAGTTAAGCAATTCAGTTTAGGACCTAAACTGAACTGCGTCGCTATTTTCGTACCATGACCTTGTTAAGCCGATCAGTTTAAAATTCCCGCCAAAACAAAACTTAAACTGAATGGCAAGCTTAGTTTCGTTCATTCTTTTCGTACTATGATGCTTCCTTACGACTGAAACTGAATAGCATAACTGTCAATTCTAGCGATTCAATAAAAGTTAGTTTTGTTTCGCCAAACTGAATCGTTTTTACAAATTTCTGTGTATGTTTTAAATCTGTGTAAGTGTAAGTGTGCTATTTTCATTATTGAGACTAAAGTCGATAAGTAGAGCTGTGACTCTGTGACATAATATTATCTAAGATACTAATCAACTAAGTTTAACGTCGTGCGCAAGAGTTGTTTGAATATTGAATAGTATGTCCGACGAACTACTATTATTTGAGCTGATGGAGTGCATCAACGAAGATGCTTTTGTTTTGAAGATGTTCTCGATGAGAGTTTAGAGCTTCCTACAATATTTCTAACTGGTGGTACGTAACCCTTCGTGCCACCACTTGTCGAGATTGTTCACTGTATACAAAAAAAACACTTAAGAAAGGTAAAGGTACACGAATTCCACACTGTTGAGTGGACATGGAATTATTATTGAAATTTGATATTACGAATCGTTAAATAATATCCAAAACACTTGATTATATAGAAAGAATAAACTAACAGCTTACGTCATTATAAATTTCCTAACTTTGTTTTGTTCCAAACGCCAAACACAAACTAATAATTCCATTTTTAAAACTACCGCGCTCGTAAAGTATGACAAGAATTAGAAAAAATAGGTAATAAGGATGACATCGGCTAGTTCGTTCAAAAATTTTAATTACGATTTCGTATAATAATCTTGGAAATTCAAGCATTAATGGGAAGACACTGTACCCAAAATATTAAATAAATAAAATTTTGTGAAATATAAAATAATTTAATGTATTTCATTCGCAAAACTTAATATAAAATTGGGGTCTAAAAAAATCCGGTAATTTCCGATTTATATGTAAGATGCCGTTTCAAAACGAAGCGGCCATTGAATGAGACCACGAGATTTTTATATAGCGTTGTCTTTTTCTCGCTCGGCGGCGGAAAGTTGGATCAGAGACAACGTTTTGTTCATTCTTTCTGACGTAATACGATTCAAATGCGATCGTCGCTTAATGAGTTGATGGTATGAAATTTTTTAGGTACCTAAATTGAATAGAGTCGGAATTGAATAGCTAGCCTATAAGTTGATGGTAGGCCTGCAGTTATCTTTTTATTATTTATGTTTATGGTATCGATTGTTGTTCGTATGAAATTTGATTGTGCTGTATATTGTTTTATAAGGGCCCAAGTTGCTTTAGTTTTATTAGCACTTCTATTTATATATCTAATGTTGGCTATCCTTTTAGAATGTTTTATGATTTTTTTTAGTTTATTTGAATATTTCTTGTAGTTTATTTTAGAATTTTCATCCTGTGTTGAAATAGTTTTTAAGTACAATTTTCTCTTTTGTTTACTAGCTATTACAATCCCTTTAGTTTTCCAATTTGGTTTTTTTTTGTAACAGATTTTAATTCGTTCATTAGGAATACATAAATCAAATATCAATGTAAAGATATCTATAAAAACCTCAAAGGCAGTATTTGGATTTGTTTCTCTATATATAATAGAGAAGTTTGATTGAGATAGATATTTTAAGAATATATGTAAATAAATATCAGTGTTTCTTCTTTCTATGTACCAGTATTTTTCGTTATAACTTAAATTGGTTTTAAATTCTAATTTTAAAGCTTTGTGATCTGAAATACCCACATCTAATATTTCTGCTTTATAAGTTTTCATGTTGGTGAGTATGTTATCTAGACATGTATGACTGTGTAATGTGCATCTTGTAGATTTTAAAAAAGCCGGATTCATTTTAAATGATTTTATAGTTGTTAGAAATTGGTCTGATTTTTTATTTTTTTCTAAAATATTAACGTTGAAGTCTCCAAGAATAAAAATTTTCTTTGTATTGATTCTGTTTCTCATCAGTTTTATTAATAATGTTTCTAGGAGAGACATAAAAAGTTTAAAGTTACCATTTGGTGCCCTATAAAAACATATAATAATGAGGTTCAAATCGGGTACAGCAATACCGCAACTCTCAAAATGAGTTTCCATAGCCAAATCAGTTACCCAATCTAGTTTGATAAAATTTACACTAGGTTTTACATAAATATTGACACCACCATGCTTTTTACGTTTTCGCGAGTAATGATTGGCTTTTATATATCCATCTAGTTGTAGGATTTCTGCTTGTTTGTCACTAAGGTGCGTTTCTGAGAAGCAGCAGATGTCAAAATTGTGTTCGAGGTTTAATATTTCTAGTTGGTCTATTTTCGATTTTAGGCTTCTAACGTTTAGGTGCATGATGGAAAACATATTTATAGAATCACGATTTAAAGGTAGATTAAGTAAATTTGGTGTTGAGCCGTTACCGTTTGTCTCGAAAAAACTGGTTGCACGTTGGTTCTTTTGACTTTAGTTCTGTTGTTCTGTCTGTTTTAAAGTAAAAGGGAATTGTACCACGTTTAGGATATTTTTCCGGTTTTTTCAAATTTTTTATTTGTTTTGAGGCAGTTATTTTCATTTCATTCATTTTTTTAAAATAGTATGGTATTGTACCAGGTTTCATTGTCGAATAAGTTTTTGAGTTATTTATTTCTGTGCGATGAGACGTTGTGTTCTTAGATTTTAAAGCAAGATTTTTAACTTTCGTTATATTATTACCCACAAAATTATTATTATAATCAATGGTGTTAATGGTGTTGTTGAGGAGTGTGCATACTAACTTGCAGTCGTAGGGTCTTTTGCTCTTTTCAGGAGGTATTTGTAAGTAATGACATTTTTCAAAATTACTCGATATAATTTTTAAATTAAGATTTAGTTTACTCTCATTTAAGTGTGGATTTTGGGTGACATTGGTTAAAATGACGTTAGGTTTGCTAAACTTTCTTAGGAATGCCGATATCTCAATCAACAATCTCGTGGGATTTGTGTCACTCGATCCTAGTGATAGTATTAGCCAGTCTTCTTCGTCGAGTTCTTGTTCGTTCAATTTCACATTATTGAAAATAGTTTCCGCTGGAGTATTCGGATAGCAATAGGTGGTCACTTCATATTCTTTAGTGTTAATATTTTTTTCTCGCAGATGTAGAAGCGTAGAAGAAGCTTTTTTGCAGCTTTGGTCTCCTATGACTATAATATTATTAGATGATTTTCTTCCATTACTATCTGTTTTTGTTGATTGCTTTTGTACGTTGTTATTTGTATTTTTACTATAGATTGTTTGGTTATTAGATGTTATATTCCGTTGTTTGATTGCACTATTTTCTTTTGTTTTTAACATTCTTCCTTTATTTTCGGTACTTTCATCTACGGTTTTAATATGTGGAGATGTCTTTTTACATGTTTTCTTTCTCTTCTGAACTTCTGTAAATCCTTCTTCTATTTCTATTTCTATTGGTATGGGAGTGGATGTTTCTCTGAGTTCATAGAAGCTGTTATTGCGTAGGTGAGAGTCATGGTAATTAGATTTATTTTTCTCTTTAAGATTATTTATCTCTAATAATAGAATATTTATTTGTTCATTAGCCTTAGTGAGTTGTTTAGTAATTTCTTCTACTTCATGTTGGAGTTCAATGTTTGTTTTGTTGTTTGAGGTCACATTTGATGTATTTCCAGATTTTACGCAGCGTAGAGTTTGGGTAGATACGTCGATGCTTGTGTCATCCGTCGAGTTACTGGATAATGAGATGTTTTCTGGTTCTGTAGTCTGTTTACGTGGTTTCCTTACAGTTACGTAATTATTATTATGATGGACGCCAACTGGAGTATTTGTGTTATCTTTTTTTGGTTTTTTCATAAGACATGGTACACACTGCCAAGTTTTTTTATGTTCTCTTGACATTCTCAAAAACCGATATTCCGATACTTGTCCACATATTAAATCATAAGTAACACAACATAGAGAGCATTTCATATAGTCTCTATTTGTAATTTTATTGGGACATCCTCCGCAATTTAAAATTGGATTTGGTGGTCTTTCCATTGTGTTGAATTTAGTGATCAGCTAGGTAGGTAGGTATGTATCTACTTGTTTTGAATATTTGTATTGAGTGCAAGGAGTGCAATAGTTCGCGGGAAAAAGGTCACAAGCGCCGTGCAATGCGCGTCTCTTACGCGTTTCATTGAGTTTACGCGAGCTCACGATTTTTAGGTCAGAGATTGTTTGTGGTTTTGGATAATTTTGTTTGTTTACACTTTATTTATTGCTAATTACTCACTGTTTACAGTCGATTGTCACATATCACATATAGTTTAAGATTCACTGAACCTAGTATAAGAGAGTTTACGTGTTAGATTTGAATAATGTTAACTTTTTAACACCTAAATAGAATATTTTACAGGAGCACACTTTATAACGGTTTGCATCGTTTGCTTCCTTGACGATAAAATAATTTAAGCAATAATCTTTGACATTCAATCTAATATTATATTGTTTCAACATCTCTAATAATATTATTTTATAACTGGCAACTTCTTGAAAATACATTGACATTGACAGCATTTTGACACTACTAACCATAGACATTCTAAGTTTGACATATATTCAATATTTGTGCATGAATGAGATTTAATATTTTAATTATAATAACATAATGTTTTATAAATTTTGTAAAAATATGTATAATTCCAATGATAATTATTGTAAATGAAATATTTATACACCGGAAACGGTAGGGTATTTGACACTTTTGCATTATTCCAACACTATGTACACAATACTCTAGGAAATAAAGCTATTTGTATTTGTACCTCACCCTCTCTACCCGTGGTTGCCGTTAAGAACCGGCTAAGGGTTAACAGATCCAGAGGAGGCAGCATCGTCCTCCATCGAATCACGCTCGCCAACCCGCCTGCCAAGCGTGAACAATATAGGCAAAATTAATTGTATTAATAACTAGTATATGAACAGGGGCTTTGCCCGCTCGCAATTATGAAATATGGGAGTTTTATACCAAAATTATGACATCTTTATTGGACCCCTTAGAAAGTGAATTTACAAAAATCCTTTCCGTCTGAAAAGTTTCAAGTCTCTAGGATCAGTGCTTTGGGCTCTGCGTTGCATGTCAGTCAGTGATTTATTTAGGATTTTATAATATGTAGTGATTATTATGTCGATTCATATTATTTTGTATTTTTTGTTAATTTTTTTTTTATTTAGTAATTTATAATGTTGTTAATATAATTTTGTACCTATATAATATGATCCTTGTTGATCGAAATAAACGATTAAATAAAATTAATCAATTAAATAAAACTCCATGTATGAAGAATGTCATGAAAGTGGAAGAAGCGAAAGTTGTATGTCAGGATCGTAGCAAGTGGAGGAAAATAGTCTCTGCCTACCCCACCGGGAACAAGGCGTGACTACATACATACATATAACTCCTACTGGGGATTGTCTGAATTTTAATGCCAGTAATATTTAAATGTTTGTTACTTTTACATACATTTACGCCCTTTTCCCGAAGGGGTAGGCAGAGGTGTACTCAGGACTCAGTCCCATAGTAGATACACCCACATTTCGCCAGTATGTTATTGGTCCTATGTAATAGGGGGCGAGCCTATTGCCATCTACCGGTATCATCTACTTTTATGAATACAATACTTTCTTTTTTTTTTTCAGAAAAGAAATGAATGTGATAAAAAAAATGTCATGGCTTCGCGCTGTAATGATATCCTGCGTGAAACTAAACACTAAAGTTGCCATATTACTAAGCATTGTCACGTATATATCCGCTGAGAACGAACTAACAGCCGCAAAAGTGTTCGTCATATTCTCGTATTATGATATATTGAAGTATACTTTGGTGGATTTTTTGCCAATGGCAATAACTTTCACGTTGGAAGCGTATGTCAGTACACAGAGAATGCAAGAGTTTTTGCTGTTAGCCGAAGTGGAAAATCAGGACAATGTCGACCTGACCACAATTGATGAAGAAAAGAACGCGGTGAAGACTAACGGTGTTTTTGAGAAGATTGGTAATGGGTGAGTGTTTATTTTTGCGGAAATATAGTGCATTTCGAAATTAAAATGGCAATTCTTAAATTTATTCATTCAGTTCATTTTAAATTTATTCAATTTATTCATTTACTTAATTTTTTTTTCATTTACTGAACCAAATTATTCATAAATTCATCATCATCATCTCAGCCATAGGACGTCCACTGCTGAACATAGGCGTCCTCCATAGATTTCCATCCAGTCCGGTTGTAAGCGGCCCGCGTGTTGCTGCCGTCTTTATAAGATCGTCTGTCCACCTTGTGGGTGGACGTCCTACGCTGCGTAGCGGAGGGCGTAGGACGTAGGAGTGTTTTTATTTTAGCGGACATATAGTGCTTATCGAAATTAAAATAGCAATTCTTAAATTTATGCAATCAGTCATTTATTCATTTACTCAACCAAATTATTCATTAATTCAATGATGTATTAATTCAACCTACCAATAATTGTCTACTCACTAAACTAATAATTATTAATTCAATCAGTAATAATTTATAACATACTCGCAGCTCGCACGATTAATGCACCATATCATTTCTTCATTAATTTATATACATAATATGTATTCCTTCTGTTTACTGTTTACTTTAACACCTCTAACAAAGTATTGATTCAATCAGTAATTATAATTTATTCGTTCAACAATTTATTCATTCACGTACTCAATAATTCATTCGCTCAGTCATTTATAAATCATTTATTCATTTACTCGGATCATTTATTTACCCATCCACCCCAAAATGTTCACCCAACAACATAACAAACATACAAACACATTTTCAGACAACAAGCATACATAAAATCAGAGACAAACCTAGAGCAGTTAAAACCACAAGTATTGATAACAATGAAGGACTATAGCGCCAATTGGAAGAATGCTGAAGATGAATCGTTGGATGGGAAGATTCCCGCGTTGACCGATATAGATTTAACTGTAAGTTTATGGTTATACTATTGTCTATTGTTTTTGTTCGTGTAGCGCATTGGTTCATAAACGGTGGTCCGCGGACCACTGGTGGTCCCTGGATAAATCGGAATTGGTCCGCAAAGCTTTTAAGGAGGCGGCGAACGGAGAATTCCCCATACAAACGTAATAGATAAATCATTTGAAATCAGAGCGTATTTCCAACATTTAATGACGTTATTCGGAATGAGACACTAGTTATCTAGGTTCTTAATTATATTTCAATCCAAAATAGGAGTACTTTGGGCTAAAATAATTATTATTATTTTATTTTGATTTTATATTATTTAACATACATTCACGCCGTTTTCTCCCGAAGGGGTAGGCAGAGGTGTACCCAGGACTCAGTCCCATAGTAGATACACCCACATTTCGCCAGTATGTTATTGGTCCCATGTAATAGGGGGCGAGCCTTTGCCATCTACCGGGCACAGTTCCAGACTCCAGGCAAATATTGAGATGATTCCTAATGGAAAAATCCAATTTTAACACTTTGCCTGACCTGGGGATCGAACCCGGGACCTCTTGATTGGCAGTCGAGCATGCGCCCTCTACGCCACGGAGGCAGTATATTATTTAATGGATAATTATTTGAATTGTTTTATATACTTTTACTTAATTTAAAATTATGATTTTATTCAGTTTTAATTTGATTTCATTCTTAATTTTAATTTATTAGATTTTGTGTGTTTATACATGGGTTTATGTTGCCTGAATAAAAACTTTTTTTTATATTTTATTTAAACTGATAAAAATCCAAAATATAGGTATAGGTGACAGCCTCGTTGGCTCAGACGGTAGTAACTCTGCTTTCTGTGCTGCAGGCCTCGGGTTCGATCCCCGGTCAGGTCAAACATTTGTGTGCAAGTACATGTCTGTTTGATCTGTGTCTGGGTGTTATAAGCTTATATAAGTATGTATATCAGTCTTCTGGTTACCATAGTACAGGCTTCTAGCCTAGTTAGGGACCAGAGGACCGTGTGTGGAAGTTGTCTCATATATATATATATTATTATATTTTTAAATACAACTCCAAAATGGTCAAGTCGGTAGCGGTCGACCTAGGCGTACTTTTCATGAACAAGTTGATTTTGTTCTCAGGAAAGGCCAAGTCAAAAGTACCTACAACCGACGAGCATGTATGAAAAATGTCATGAAAGTGAACGAAGCGAAAGTTGTATGTCAGAATCGTAACAAGTGGAGGGAAATAGTCTCTGCCTACCCCACCGGGAACAAGGCGTGACTGTATGTATGTATGTATGTAACTCCAAAATATAAGTAAATGTAGACTCGTCTTCCAGATAAAACCAGGCACCCTAACAACGATAGTAGGCACCGTTGGTTCGGGCAAGTCAACGCTATTGCAAGCTATATTGAAGGAGTTGTCGCCAAGTAAAGGACATCTACAAGTGAACGGTGTTATCGCCTACGCTGCGCAGGATCCTTGGTTGTTTGAAGCTTCTGTGAGTTTATTATTTAAGAGCGTACGGTACCTATTAACAGGATACAAGACCTCTTAGCAGTTTGACACAATCCTATGGAAAATTTACTAAATCGATGTTTTGTATTTCCCTGTTTCCTCCAAATATAATAAACCCATTCTATAAATTTATATCCTGACAGAGACCGGGCATGATACGGCAGACCGAAGAGGAGGTAGATTTAATGGTGTTTAATAATATTCCTCGTTGCCTCAGCCGTCGTCGACAGCTTCGTTGGCTCAGATGGTAGTAACTCTGCTTTCTGTGCCGCAGGCTCCGGGTTCGATCCCCGGCCAGGTCAAACATTTGTGTGCATGAACATGTCTGTTTGATCTGTGTCTGTGTTATATGCTTATATAAGTATGTATATGAGTCATCTGACATCTGGTTACCATAGTACAGGCTTCTAGCCTAGTTTGGGACCAGGTGACCGTGTGTGGAAGTTGTCCTATATTATTATTATTATTGCGCTCCTAGGTCCGTCAAAACATCCTATTCGGCCAAGATCTAGATCTGCGTCGGTACAAGCAAGTGATCAAGTGTTGCCAACTCAAGAGCGACCTCGAAATATTACCGCACGGCGACAAAACCATCGTTGGGGAACGGGGTATGTAAAACTCGAATCTGTTGTTTCATCGCCACAGACAACATTACTTAAAATATGATTTAGAGATTGTTATTTGTATTTGTATTTTTAGAGTTTACGGAACTCTCAAAAGGAAAAAAGGAACCCTTATAGCATCCTTTCCCAAAGTGGGCGATAACGCCCCTCTGTGGGCGCTGCAGGCCTAAAGGGGGGCGGTAAGAGACTCAGAAAAAAATGGGGGCGTTGTGTAGAGGCTTGGGGGCGATTTGTAATTTCATCTAGCTAGGAGGACTCTTAGAAACACTGACTGAACTCTCGACTCTCGACTACAACTTGTGAACATCAACTAATGTTAATTAAGAGATTTCTCAAACTTGGTTCATTCTCAATGATCATTCTCATTGGCAGTTGTAGCCCGTAAGAATAAACTTGAGACCTCAGCGCCGTTGTGTACTATAAGTTCGACACAAAAGAGTAGAAACGGAACTAATTTAAAGTGTATGTGTTGATGAAATTGTTTTTACTCTTGTAAAAGACAGTGGCGCCCCCATTATTTTCTACTCTTTTATGTCGAACTATACCTACTGCGCTTAGGTTTCAAGTTAACTCTTGCGTACTATAGTAAAAGTCTCGTTTAGAATGAATGTTTAATCTCCTCTAATATAGCTCACAATAATCATTAATTTAATTTGTCGTTATTGTTAGTTATAGGTAGGTGAAAAAATGGGGGCGCTAAAAATATTTTATTCTCAAAGTGGGCAGTATACAAAATAAGTTTGGGAACCACTGCCTTATAGGGTCACTTCGTTGTCCGTATGAAGTTGCAACTCATATCAGCAACTCAGGTCAGGGGGGCTATTGGCGTTCTCGGTGACTATCACTTTAGTGACTATTATCTTGATTTGCCATTATCTACAAATGTCAAAGTCCGGTTACTAACCAAAGACATTATGATAAACTTACTAAGTAGACTGTGCACTGTGTCGGTCCCGAGTGAGAACCACTCGCACTGTCTATCCTTTTCCTTTTCTCTCCTCCAAATTTGGTAGTGCACAGACTTGTTAGAAGGGTCACGTCTCACGTCACACGTCTTTGTAACTAACTCAAGCCACAGAACATAAAGACTCAAGCCTGATAGCGACTGGTGACTATAAAGAACGCCAATAGCCCCCCAGGTCTCTTACTGCTGAAAAAAAATCAAACTTCTAAATCAACGCAATCAACTTCTAGGGTAGTTCTCGTTGGCCCAAAATCATGAAATTTGGCACGAAGCGAAATTTTATATCTTAAGTAAAGGAAAAAATTCCAATACCGTAAAACTTCACCAAAAAAATTGATTACTAACATGTTTGCGGTATCTAGGTATGGAACCCTACACTAAGCATACTTACGGTTGGCCTTAAGAGCTTTCTAGGACACAATCCTATGAAAAATTTACCAAATCGATGTTTTGTATTCCCCTATTTCCTCCAAATATAATTAACCCATTCTATAAATTTATATCCTGATATATTTAAAGTGAAGTAACCTATGTCCCTGTCGTTTTAATTTTGTCTTATAAACTTTGTTTATTTCATAGTGAACTTCTAAAAATCCCAGTTTTACTCGCGTAAATGGACGTTCACTACAAAAAAATGTAGAGTTTATAAACAAAAATAAAATGATAGGGACATACTTTACTTCATCTTCAAAATATCAGGATATAAATATATCAAATAGGTTATCTGTATTCGGAGGAAACAGGGGAATACGAAACATCGATTTAGTTTTTCCATATGACTGTGTTAAACTGCTAAGAGGTCCTGTATCCTGTTAACAATATATTGTGTATTATCTGTTTAGGTGCGTCCCTATCGGGTGGACAACGAGCTAGAATATCATTAGCTAGATGTGTCTACCAAGTGGCTGACGTGTATCTACTTGATGACCCTTTGGCAGCTGTTGATTCTAAGGTATACAATATATACTTACAGTGAAGCCTTGTTCCCGTTATTGACGGTTGTTGTAGACAGAGACTATCTCTCCACTTGCTACGATCCTGACACAAGACACAAGACACGCACATTACATCCTAGTAATATTATGAATCGCAAATCTCAGTTACGTTTGTAACAGGTTAACAAAACGCTAGTGAGTTCTAACTCGACTCCAGCGCCATCTAGATGGCACAAAAAACAGCGCTCGCGTTGTTTTTTTATGTGAATGTAGGATAGGCCAGGTGAAGTGCACCCTCAGCCGACTAGCATGTATGAAGAACTAGATGTGTCCCGCGGTTTCACCCGTTTAGTCTTCGTTCCCGTGGGAATATCGAGATAAAAAGTACCCTTTATATTATTCCAGGGTCTTAACTACCTACATACCAAATTTCAGCCCAATCGGTTCAGTAATTTTAGCGTGAAAACGGAACAAACATCAAAAAACAGCGCTAGACGGCGTTGCGGTCGAGTTAGGACACGCGTTAGCGTTTTGTTTACCTGGTTATGACACCCTGGTTGGCACAGATGGTAGTAACTCTGCTTTCTGTGCCGCAGGCCCCGGGTTCGATCCTCGACCAGGTCCAAAATTTGTGTGCATGAACATGTCTGTTTGATCTGTGTCTGGGTGTTATAAACTTATATAAGTATGTATATCAGTCATCTGGTTACCATAGTACAGGCTTCTAGCCTAGTTTGGGACCAGATGACCGTGTGTGGAAAAAAAAAATTAAAAACTAAGATAATATTGTATTACTAAAGGTAAAATTATTTTAGAAGAAAACAACGCGAAACAAAAATAATTACTTCTAATGAACTTTAAAAATTACAAATTATGACGAAATTAAGTATAGCTACAAAGTTCCCTAACACAACCGCACGCTCCAGCCGTCCGAGTAAAAGTGAAGTGAGTTAGCGGTGAGTGTGTTCATTCAACAGAATGAACGAACTAATTAAATCAACCGTCCACGTATGCGCGACGCATGGACGGTTCACCGTCCATTGATGGACTAGTTGAATTCGTAGACGGCTACGGTTCGTAGAATTCTACAGCGAGACGTTCATCGACGATGGACGAACTGTAAACGTGTCTTAACTTAGACGCATAATAACCTTCGTTTCGGTTGTCATCTATTGAATAACATCACAGACGGATCGACGGTCTTAAACGAATTTGAACGCTGAAATGTCTGTATGAAAAATGATTGATGAATGCACATCTCAGAGAATATACGCCATGATAAGCATTCGGATAAACTTCAATGTAAAAAAGGGATGCCGATAGTATAACTTCCAAAAAAGAAAGAGACAAACGTGTCGTTCGTTGGACTGTCGCGTCGTTCTTTAGACTGTCCGTCTAGGGGTCTACGCGTTAAACTAGAGTCGTGGAGTCGACTAGTCGATGAATTCAACTAGTCGATCGTCTAATCGATGATCGAAAATAGACGGTCTAGTTTCGTCTACGAGAAACGCGTCGACGACCCATCGCTAAAGTGAGTAGCGCTGGGCTCGCTCCGCTCTTTGGGTTCGGCGCGAGAGTGACCCCGCCCCTTCCACTCTGCATCTTCATGTAATAATTGTATGTAACAGGTCGGGCAAGCTATATTCGAAGACTGCATCCGTGGTTTCCTGCGAGACTCCGCCACAGTTCTGGTGACGCACCGAGTGCAGTTTGCCAAACATGCTCACAACGTCTGCGTAATGCGTAACGGAAAGGTTAGATTCATTAAAAATCACTCAAATTGTAGAAGAGGCCTACCTCTTCTACAGGGAGCCGCCTGGGGAAGTACCACACCTTTGCCAGTTATTCATCCGCCAAGCAGTAATGTGCAAACATTACTGTGTTCCGGTATGAAGTGCAATGTTACCAGAGAAATTACTGGGCACGTCGAGTTTCATCAACTAATATCTCGGGGTGATAGGCGCATATAGTGCAGTGTCGCGCAGAATTTTGAATATTAAAACACTGGGTGGCATTGTGTCTGCAAAGATGGCGCTGTGTGTTCTTGGTATCTAGGTATGGAACCACTATGCATACGTACGGTTTAACAATTTGTTTTGACAGTTTTCAGCGCAAGGTTCATACAACGAACTGAACAACGTGTCGGAGTTTGCCAAACTGATCGAGATGACCGAAAAAGACCAAGAGGAGAAACTGAAGCAGAAAGTAGTTAGCTACGAGACGCCGGACACTGTGGTAATTATTTATTTAATATATATTTTATAATACAAGGTTACTTGTAAACAGGGGGTGGTATTACGAACATGCAATTGCGTAACAACAGCAGTAGTAGTAGTGGTAGGCCTGTGTTCCGATCTGAAGGGCAATAATACCAGCGAGAAATTACTGGGCACGACGAGATTCAACCACTAATATCTCAGGGTGACAGGCGCAGTGCAGTGCCGCGCAGAATTTTCAATTTTAAAACACTGGGTGGCACTGTGTCTGATATGGGCAATCATGATGCTTACCAACAGCCACCTGATTTGCTCGTCTTGTCACTCACTATTATTAAAAAAAAAAGTAAATTTTGCTGTCAAACGTCATTTTTTGTATGCCGTTTGACAGCTGACATTAGGCAATTAAACGCTTTCCACATTTCTATTGCTATTCCTAATAAGGGGAAGGAGAGTTCTCCAAACTGGGAAACGATGAAGTGAGGGTTCAGAGTTGAGTATGTGAATCATTTTTTTTGTTAAAAATAGAAAGACCATATATAAGTTTCCATACAAAACTGGATATTATTTTAGTTTTTTTAAACGCTATAATTACAAATTAGAATGTGAATTTTTAAAAATCCTTTCTTAGCACACGTACAGACAACGAAACGAACCTACATTCCAAGTTTCAAATCTAGGATCAGTGGTTTGGGCTCGGCGTTGCATGTCAGCCAGTGCGTCATTAAGTATTTTATAATGTATAGTGATAATGACAACCCATAATTTATACAATCACTACGGATCCAATTCTAACGAACTGCAAAAATCTGTTAATTTTTCCTTATAATAACAATGTTGTTCTTGGTTTTTACTTGCTACCGGAAAAGTCGCCTTTGGTAAGAATTTTAAATAAAAATTTGGTTATACCTAATAATTACCATGAGCCCCCTATTACATGGGACCAGTAACATACTGGCGAAATGTGAGTGTATCTACTATGGGACTGAGTCCTGGGTACACCTCTGCCTACACCTTCGGGAAAAAGGCGAGAATGTATGTTTATGTTTATTACCATGATTCAACGTTTGAGTTTCCCAATATTCGGACACAGTTGCATGCGACATGATCATGGAAGAACTGACAGGCATCGGCGAGTTGATTTTATTAACAGATTAATCGAGAAACATCGAATCATGGTAATTATCCGGGATTCATCCGTTCGGCATAAATTTTTTAGTCATAAAATTGTTTGGCATACGACGTTTTCGCAAAACTTTTATTAGCATTATAATAAATACTTTGTCATAATAATACTGTAGCATAATAGAAAGTTTAGCATAAGTAGTAATTGGTCTAACATGTTTAGGCGTAATTGATTGCCTCATAAATTTGTAAGGCATATTAATAATTTGTATAATAATCATGTGGCATAAATATAAATTGAGAATACCGAATCAGTTGGTTAGGTTAATGGTAAGACTAATTGACCTTATTAACTTGATAACTTATATAAATTGACACTGGCAATACATTCCTGGGTCCATAAAAGAAGAAAAAAATATATATATATATATATTACCTAATTATAATATTATGTATTAATTTATAGGTATATAATGTCCTTGTGAAGGCTGAAACTCGAGCGGACGCAAAAAGAAGCGTTAGTCAATATTAATATCGTATTTATCAAATAATTTGTTACGACTTCATGTTTAAGCATGGAGTCCTAGGTTCGAATCCCAGTGTTAGTGGTCGCAGCTCTAATACTGCAGTTAGTTCTCGGGTGTTGTATGTGTTGTATATTTTCCTAGTGGTGCCCAGCGGTTCCACCCGAGTAGTCTTCGTTCCCGTGGGAATATCGGAATAAAAAGTACTCCATGTGTTATTCCAGGGTCTAAACTATCTACATACCGAATTTCAGCCTAATCGGTGCAGTAGTTTTGGGGTGAAAGGGTAACAAACATTCATCCTCACAAATATTCGCATTTATAATGTTATTAGTAGGATATAAATAATAATAATAATATGGGACAACTTCCACACACGGTCATCTGGTCCCAAACTAGGCTAGAAGCCTGTACTATGGTAACCAGATGACTGATATACACACTTATATACGCTTATAACACACAGACACAGATCAAACAGACATGTTCATGCACACAAATGTTTAACCTGGCCGGGGATCGAACCTTACTTCATCAATCTTACTTCATCTTCAAATTATCAGGCTATAAATATATCACATATGTTTTCTATATTCGGAGGAAACAGGGGAATACAAAACATCGATTTGGTAAATTTTCCATAGGATTGTGTCAAATTGCTAAGTGGTCGTGTTTCGTATTAATTTTCAGGAGCACAGTTATAAATTGCGATCTCAAAGGTCGATGTCTGAAGCGTCACAGCTTTCATTCAATCTGGATTTGGACAACAACTTGGATCCGACATATGAAGGTAATAACTATATAGTATTAGCGAATCGCCCCGGCTTCGCACGGATTGCAGAGGTATAATTGAGTATTTGAATTTTATGGATGGATTTAATGGAAAGATCCATATATAAGATTCGTACCAAAACTATTTTTAGTTTTCTTTTATTCGCTATAATTACAAAGTTATATCAAATTAAAAAATCATTTTTAATCCAGTACCGAAAACACGCCGATAGTACCCGAACGAGCTCGTCACCAGTAGTGACGTCACAATGTTATAAAGTACCGTACATAACTATAACATAATGACGTCACAATCATGGCGACCACTCGTAGCGCGTTCGTGAACAAATGACTCCTATTGGAATTGTATCAATTTTGAATTAGTTGTAATTAATAAAAAAAAAATTTTTTAAGTGAGTTTTGAATAGGATAATACATAATTTTCATTAAACTTACAAAATAACTTGATAAATACGAATTTTTTTTTTTTAAATACTCAATTCCGTATTACATTGTTTTAGTGTAACTGTATTGGTTTACTACCTCGACAACAGAACAATAAAGGCTGTTCTCTTTCTATGAGCCTTCGGCCACGAATGAACAGACTTGTGACAGATATGAATATTAATAATTAATTTTTAATATTAATATAATTTTTAATAAAATAGTAATTTTTAATCGGTAATATATCACAAAAGTAGAATCCGAAAAAATCTTAAAATTAAACGTTAAACGACATTATCGAAGTTACTATTCGAAAATGTTCCGTCATTCCAACATACTTCACTTCAACCAAAAAGTTTTTATTCGTTTGTTAATATAGACTACTATTTTTTTATAATTGAGTACTATTATGACCAACCTTTTTTTATCAAACTCCATAGGGAGATTCTCCATCGAGAAGTAAAAACTGTCATGGTGACTCATATTATCGTAGTCAAAAGCGGATATTACTGAAAAAGTTATTACTTTTTTATCCTTTGGCTGGCTACAAAAATAAATAATGAAAAATAGCTTGTTGAAAAGACAGTTTTTTTTTTGGTATTATTTTCTTTTTGCCAGCATGCTGTTCAGCTTAAGATGTCAACCTTTTTTTTTAGAATTTCACAAGTTCTGTCTTTGGTAAGTTGTTCAGTTTGAAGGTCAGATTCGCCCCCTTAAGTTACTACACACTACACCTTTTTATAAAACGTTGTATAACGTCTTAAATTGTCTCTTTTTTTCAGGAGAAGCCCAAAACAAAGGCTCCGTGGGCAGTGGCGTATATTTCTCGTACATCAAAAGCGGCGGCACCAAGTTATCTATGTTCTTGCTATTCGTACTCTTTATATTGGCACAAGTATTCTACTCCTCAACTGATATATGGCTGAAAGATTGGTAAGTAACATACATTCACGCCTTTTTCCTGAAGGGGTAGGCAGAGATGTGCCCAGGACTCAGTCCCATAGTAGATACACCCACATTTCGCCAGTATGTTATTGGTCCCATGTAATAGGGGGCGAGCCTATTGCCATCCACTGGGCACAGTTCAGTTCCAGACTCCAGGCAGTTATTGAGATAATTCCTAATGGAAAAATCCAATATTTAACACTTTGCCTGACCTGGGGATCAAACCCGGGACCTCTTGATTGGCAGTCGAGAATGCGCCCTCTACGCCACGGAGGCAGACAAGATTGGTAAGTAATGTACTAATACCTACTACACACACAAACCTCGTTGCCACACATCTCGTTATTCGACAGCCTCGTTGGCTCAGATGGTAGTAACTCTGCTTTCTGTGCCGCAGGGCCCGGGTTCGATCCCCGGCCAGGTCAAACATTTGTGTACATGAACATGTCTGTTTGATGTGTCTGGGTGTTATCACTATATATTATAAAATCCTATATGACTCATTGACTGACATGCAACGCAGAGCCCAAACCACTGATCCTAGAGACTTGAAACTTGGAATGTAGGTTGTTTTCGTTGTATGGACGTGTGCTAAGATTCTTGAAAATTCACATTCTAAGGAGTCCAAAAAGGGTGTCAAAGTTTTGGTATAAAACACCCATATTTATTAATAATTGCGAGCAGGCAAAGCTGCTGTTCTTACACTAGTATATAATAAATATATAATAATGTTATGTACAATTTTCAGGGTTGATTTAGAAGAATCTTGGAATAGTATAAGTAAAAATGCCACCTCAGGAACACCAGCGCAAGGTAATAAAATTATTTATAAATAATAAACATTATATGAGACTTCCTCGGTGGCGTAGTGGGCGCGAGCTGGACTACCTAATGAGGCCCCGGTTTCGATCCCCAGTTCACAAGATTTTTCCATTAGGAATTATCTCAATAACTGCCAAATAACATAACATACATTCACGCCTTTTTCCCGAAGGAGTAGGCAGAGGTGTACCCAGGACTCAGTCCCATAGTAGATACACCCACATTTCGCCAGTATGTTATTGGTCCCATGTAATAGGAGGCGAGCCTATTGCCATCTACCGGGCACAGTTCCAGACTCCAGGCAGTTATTGAGAAAATCCAATATTTAACACTGCCTGACCTGGGGATCGAACCCGGGACCTCTTGATTGGTCGAGCATGCGCACTCTACGCCATCGAGGCAGTCATATAATTAAATTAAATTAAATAATTCATTCGTTTTCTATTTAGAAATTCGTCATAACTAAAGAACGCTTGCTGGACAAGCCTACGTTTTAATCGCGTTTTAAATATGTTAATACTAGGTTTAATACATATTTTTCTTTTCAGAGTTGAATTTCAATGAGATACCAACGAATAAGTTCGGTTTGACCCGCGACCAATGCCTCTACATCTACGGCGCTCTCATAGCAGTTTCAATATTCTTTACATGGAACAAATTAGTTGTTTTCTATAACACTTGTATTAAGGCTTCCGTTACGTTGCACGATACTATGTTCAGGTGAGTTTTGAGAGGTACTAATCTTCTCTCTTTCATTTTCTTTTTATGATAGTGAGTAACAAGACGAGCAAATCAGGTGCCTGATGGTAAGCATCATGATTGCTCATATCACACACAGTGCTAACCAGTAATTTAATATACTAAATTGTGCGCGGCACTGCACTGCGCCTGTCACCCTGAGATATGAGTTGTTGAATCTCATCATGCCCAGTAATTTCGCTGGTAACATTGCCCTTCAGACCGGAACACAGTAATGTTTGCACATTACTGCTTGGCGGATGAATAACTGGCTAGGACGATTTAACCACTGGACGCGAATTGTACATAATGAAGTATGAAAACACGTTCAACCGATTTTTGCGGGGGGAGGAGGATTTCACACATTGCTGACTTTTACGAAGATATACACACACTACCGTAATATTCGTATCCATAATTGCGCGCACACAAAGATTTACCTTTGTGTATTATATTGTTGCACTATTCTCGCATGTAGCATTGTCACTGTCTAAGAGCAAAACAACTGACAATTGCGATTAAAATGACAGAGAGAAAAATTGGGTACTTCCCACTTGATCCCCATCTCCTTGCCCACCACTAGTGACAACTGCAATTTTTATTTCAGAATATGTATTCCACTCGTGACATGTGGGAATTGCCTATCATACATATATTGATTCTTACATCCTCAATTCAACCCTCACCTTATATAAATGTTGAACTTCCAGCTACCGTTAGAATAATTATAAGTAATTTACGCTAGCCATAGAAAAGAATACTAGACGGGGCCTGCTGGTGCATCCATTCATTCTGATTACGATATTATAATAATAGGTAGTATGTGTAATGTACATATTACGGTAGATGTGATTAATTGAAAATTATCAATAATTATCGATCAATAATTATTTTCAATAAAACACATTTACCGTAGCATATAATATATACGTATATATACATATATATACGTACTTGACAAAATATTATAATGATGCAATTAATGACGTTATAATAATATTATGAATTTATAACGTATAATATTATGTGATTTATGAAACATATTGTAAAAATATTTTTTTATTTTGTCCTACTTGCCACCATTAGTGACCTAGAAAAAAGTCCCAGTGTTGACCAAAAAGGTGTGGACAGCGAGAAGTACCCGTAAAATTATGTCACCTACACTAGTGCTTGACATAGTCGATAAATTGCTATCGAGGACGAATGAAAGAACAACGAGTTTATGATAGTCTGACAATAAATATTCAAATACGATTTTGAAAATACGGTTTTTTTTTATATGGGTTGGCCGAGCTGTTGATGAAACCAGATGATAGCTTGTCAGACGCCGATACTATTACTATTTAGTGCTACTATTAAGTTGCTGATAAGCTTATCCCCGCCATTCAGTAGGCTTGATTTTGCCTTTTAGTTAATATTAGGTCCTTACATAGGAAATTGGCATTTTGTACGGGAGGAATATATTATAGTAATTTTTTTTTTTGTAAATTATATTTAATTAATAAAGTATGCACCGTTGTTATCTATGCATTTTGGCCATCTCATGGGTAGTTCATGAATCCCTTTAGTAAAAAAACCATGGGGGCGAGTATCAATAAACTCTTTGAAGGCGGTTTGGACTGCCACATCGGAGTTGAATTGTTTTCCTTGTAAGAAGTTGTACAAATACCGGAAAAAATGGTAATCTGTTGTAGCGAGGTCCGGAGAGTACGGTGGATGTCGCAGACATTCCAATTGTAGCTCATCTAACTTAGTGGTTGTTTGTTGTGCAGTGTGTGGTCTTGCGTTGTCGTGAAGCAGCAGTGGCCTAGAGCGTTTGACTAATCTCGGTTGTTTAGCAGCTAGTTCTTCCTTCATGGTTTGCAGTTGCTGATAATAGATATCTGCCGTAATCGTTTGGCCAGATTTTAGAAAGCTGTAGTGAACGACCAAACACGCACAAGTATCTTTTTCTGAGTCAATTTTCGTTTAGGGGAAGATTCGGCTGGGACTCCAGGGTTCAGCCATTGCGACAAGCGCTTCTGATTATCGTACAGTATCCACTTTTTATCACAAGTAATGATTCGATTTAAAATCCCTTCATTATTGTGTCGGTTGAGCTCAATTTATGCTCAATTTATGAGGTACACATCGTTAAATTTTTTTTACTTTCCCGATTTGCTTCAAGTGTATTAATACAGTTTTATCGATATATGTCATTTATTTTTATCGATATTATTATACCTACTTAAAACATTGTCAAGCCCTAGTAAATTTGACTTTGACGTAAATAATCCAGGTAATTTAGATAGGTGTTTTTTGTTCGTGGTGTATAATACTTCATGACCGTTTATTAAATATAGTCGGATTAAGTTGGATATATTTTTTCAATTAATATTAATTTTTGGTATAAATAGCTGTATTAATAAAGAAAAATTAAACTTACAAGTGAAAAGAAACATTAGTTGCTCGACCACTATAACTTTTACACCATTTAACTGCACGTTTCGTCATTTTTTTAAATATGTTTTTCTCCCGATGGTGTACGAACGACTGTGACAGTAAAACTACAACGATGTCCGATGTTTCATGGTATTAACCTGCGGGGTATTAGGCGAGAACGGAATGAAGGCGCGTCCAGTGGTTAATTCGTTCAAGATAACTGGCAAAGGTGTGGTACTTCCCTAGGCGGCCCCCTGCAAATGAGGGTTACTACTATAAAATTAGACTAATTAAAACTTAGAATATATAGGTATAACATAATAACATAGTTGTTATTTGGTCACCTTAGAGCTATTCCCTTTAAGGTGAACATGAATTATCACAAGATTTACAAAAACACTGGGTGGCACTGTGTCTGATATGGGCAATCATGATGCTTACCATCAGGCACCTGATTTGCTCGTCTTGTCACTCACTATCATAATGAAATGATTTTTGTAAAACCATATGCGATTCTTATGCCCGAAATAAAGGACTTATTATATTTATATTATTATTATATTATATTATTATTATTATAATGTTATAGATAGATAGATAGATAATACTTCATTGTACACCACACACAAAGAAAATAACATTACAGGACGCTGAAAGTAATCTTAAATGTACAAGCGGCGGTCTTATCGCTAATAAGCCATTTATTCCAGATAACCGATGGATGGAGAGGATTTATTTACAGCAGAAAGACGGCGGCGCATCTTAACAATTTATACTACCAATGATGTTCATAATATATAATTAAAATAAATTAATTACTAATAATACATATATAAAAAAATAATATGCTGAATAATGAGTATAATAATATTATAAGTATATATACTAATTACATAAATATACATATTATAATGTTCCTAATGTTACCAGCGAAATTACTGAGCATGACGAGATTCAACAACTAATATCTCAGGGTGACAGGCGCAGTGCAGTGCCGCGCAGAATTTTTAATTTTAAAACACTGGGTGGCACTGACTCTGATATGGGCAATCATGATGCTTACCATCAGGCACCTGATTTGCTCGTCTTGTCACTAAAAAAGTAAATAATAATAATTTGATTTTTGTAAAACCAAATGAGATTCTTATGCCCGAAATAAAGGACTTATTATATTATATTAATATAGTGTTATTGTTATTTACAGAGGGGTAACAAACGCCCCGATGTGGTTTTTCCACCACAATCCGTCCGGGCGTATCCTCAACCGTTTCTCTAAGGACATGGGGCAAATTGACACCTTGTTGCCTGTTGCGCTTGTCGACTGCCTTGGGGTGAGTTGACACTATTGTACTAGCTGTGCGGCGCGGTTTTACCCGCTTAGTTATCGGTCCTGTGGGCATATTGGGAACAAAAGTAGCCACCCTATGTGTTATAGTTTAGTCACACCCCAGACACTCGACTCAACTCCATACAAAAGTGACGATATAACTACTTACTACATACACTGCAGACATGGAGTTTTGTACGCGTGCAAGAGTGTGCGTGAGGTGATTTCCCATAGAAGCGGGGCTCGTGGAGAGCTCAATCTCGCTCGCGGGGTGAGGAAGGCCCGATTGGTGGGCGGATGACAGTGTCCATTCTATACGTAGTATTATTGTCTGTTCTGTGGTAGAGCGCCCGCCTCGCGAATTTGTGCGGAATGCGGAAGGTGCGGGCTCGTGGGTAAAATTTTTGTACCCATTTTCATATCTTACTATCTTAGTAATATTATAAATCTCAAATCTCAGTACGATGTAAAAAAATTATGTTATTATAAAGTGAACAAAACTCTACCAAGTTCTAACTCGATTCCAGCGCCATCTAGATAACACAAAAAAAACAGCGCTGGCACTGTTTATTTTGTGTATGTTTGTTACGTTTTCATGATAAAACTACTCAAACGATTGGGCTGAAATTCGGTGTACAGATTGTTTAGACCCTGGAAGAACATAAAAAGTCTTTTTTTTTTTTTTTTTTTTTAGACTAATCATAATCATTTATTTGCAAAAATGTATGTACAAGAGGTCTTAATAAATATGACGGTCCATTATACATTCTACCTCCTTGAGGTGTGCAAATTCATTTGAAATGGAAATTATTAATATAAAAATTGACAAAAAATAAAAAAATGTCCTTTTTATTCTGATATTCCCACGGGAACGAAGCCTATGCGGGTGAAACCGCGGGGCGCAGCTAGTAGTGTTAATAAAGTTTTATTATTTTGACAACCTCGAAGGCTCAGAGGGTAGTAACTCTGCTTTCTGTGCCGCAGGCCCCAGGTTCAATCCCCGGCCAGGTCTAACATTTGTGTGCATGAACATGTCTGTTGGATCTGTCCCTGTGGGTTATAAGCTTAAATAAGTATGTATATAAGTCATCTGGTTACCATAGTATAGGCTTCTAGCCTAGTTTGGGACCAGATGACCGTGTGTGGAAGTTGTCCCACATTATTATTATTTTGTTTCAGTTCTTCCTAGAAGTGATAGCTATATTAGTGGTAGTATGCCTCGTGAATTGGAGATTGATTCTACCAACTGCCTTCGTAGCGGTGTGTTTGTTCGGTCTGAGAGAACTATTCCTATGCACTAGTCGGGAGTTGAAGCGAATAGAGGCCATTGGTGAGTGAACTATTAATAATAGTAGATTGTTACACAACTACTGCCTCGGTGGCGTAGTGGGCGCATGCTCGTCTGCCAATCAAGAGGTCCCGGGTTCGATCCCCAGGTCAGGCAGTGTTAAATATTGGATTTTTCCATTAGGAATTATCTCAATAACTGCCTGGAGTCTGGAAATGTGCCCGGTAGATGGCAATAGGCTCGCCCCCTATTACATGTGACCAATAACATACTGGCGAAATGTGGGTGTATCTACTATGGGACTGAGTCCTGGGTACACCTCTGCCTACACCTTCGGGAAAAAGGCGTGAATGTATGTTATGTTATGTTACGCAAGGGGCTAAAAAGAGATCTATATACAATGGTATAGCTCGGTAGTTTTACTGACGAGCTTTAGCGAGGGAGTCAATAAAAACACAGTTATAATGGGTTTTTTTTTTTATGATAGTGAAGTGACAAGACGAGCAAATTAGGTGCCTGATGGTAAGCATCATGATTGCCCATATCAGACACAGTGCCACCCAGTGTTTTAAAATTCAAAATTGTGCGCGGCACTGCACTGCGCCTGTCACCCTGAGATATTAGTTGTTGAATCTCGTCATGGCCAGTAATTTCGCTGGTAACATTGTCCTTCAGACCGGAACACAGTAATGTTAGCACGTTACTGCTTGGCGGATGAATAACTGGCAAAGATGGGGTACTTCCCCAGGCGGGCCCCTGCAAAAGAGGCCTAGCCTACCACTACAGGATTTCAGCATTGACAGCTTCGTTGGCTCAGACGGTAGTAACTCAGTTTTCTGTGCCGC
Source organism: Hemistola chrysoprasaria (assembly GCA_947063395.1). Lineage (NCBI taxonomy): Eukaryota > Metazoa > Arthropoda > Insecta > Lepidoptera > Geometridae > Hemistola > Hemistola chrysoprasaria. Next base: position 4,987,395 of record OX346737.1, on the reverse strand, counting down.
AGGGCCCGAATTCGATCCCCGGCCAGGTCAAACATTTGTGTGCATGAACATGTCTGTTTGATCTGTGTCTGTGTGTTATAATCTTATATAAGTATGTATATCAGTCATCTGGTTATCATAGTACAGGCTTCTAGCCTAGTTTGGGACCGTGTGTGGAAGTTGTCCCATATTAAAAAATTAAATATTAACTTTTTTGTTAGCCCGCAGCCAGTCCCTAAACCACCTATCGTCGACGGTGTCAGGATTGACAACTATAAGGTCAACTCGACATCAGAAGACGTTAGCGCGAGAGTTCGACAAACTGCAAGACTTACACAGCGCCAGTTGGACGCAAATACTTAATACCAACAGGTATGTAGGACTGCCTCGGTGGCGTAATGAAGTCCCGGGTACGATCTCCAGGTCAAGCAAAGTGTAGAGATGTACATAGACTCTACCTCCCTCGGTGTAGACTACAATTACAAGAAATGCATTCATAAATGCTATCAGAGTGTACAACAAACTTCCTAACACACTCAAAGACCTAAAACTTGTTTTATTCAAGAAAAAATTGGCACAATGGCTAGCTGACAAATGTTTTTATAATTTAAAAGAATTTTTTGACTTACGTATTTCATTATAATTTTATTTATTAATGAATTATTGGAATTATATTACTAGAATTTATATTATTATTATGACATTGTAATTGAATATTATTATTATAATTATTATTTAACTACTATGACATAAATTGAGGTTGAGTGACTACTAGGTTTGTGTATTGGAATTTGTTTTGAATGTTTCAATTAATTATGACGTATTGTATTTTTTTTGTTTTGTATTGAACACCGCACTTATGTGGTAGAATGTATTGGACATATTTAATATTATAACACCATTTTGTACGACATTCTTGCAATAAATTATTCTGATTCTGATTCTAAGTGTATATAAGTGTATAGGATTTTGTCATAGAGAACATCCATCAATTACGTCTCACGAATTCCATGATTTTTTGACCCCGCCCCCGTCCTTGTCACAGCTGGTCACATTTGTGAGACCCCCCCCCCCTATCTAGTGTGACGTCACATATTTTGCAATTTAACTTTTAGAAATATATGAAATTAAAACAGCAGTGTTCTGAAATTATTAATATTTCCATTTAAATTGCTTTTAAATAAAATCATCATCAAATCAAATATAGCCATGAAAATTAACAAAACGTAAAAGATATATTTTTTGAATATATTAATCAAAACAAATTATACCTTATAGTCATGCCGACAGAGTTGCAACTATTTTTATGTTTTTCTTAAGTTGGTATGTGGTTTATATTTAGTGTTGTAATGCTTTGGTAAAAATATTATATTTTGAAAAAAAATGTGATGTCAAAAAATTTGGGACCCCTCCCCGCCCCTTGTCACACAATGTCACACTTCGTCGACCCCCTCCCTCCCCCTTAACGTGTGACGTAATTTATGGATGCCCCTTATAACTATCTCTATGACAGCCTGGTACTGTGTCCGGTAGATGGCAATAGGCTCGCCCCATATTACATTATGTTCATATTATTTTAGTTTAATGTGTATTATGTTATTTTGGGGATAATAAAGAGTATTCTATTCTATTCTAATAAGTGAACTTGACATGACTAAATTCCTTATTACTATTAAGGAATAATTACCTACTCTACCTACCTACCTTATTTCTTAATACTAAAGCCCGTCCACACGTAGCTATAATATATATTAATATACATCAAGGCATATTTAGATATATATTCTATACAAATATTCGACTGACCGCACACGCAGCTATAATATATATTTCTATGATGTCACCAACATAATATACCGTAATATATATTATTGCATATTAATATAAACTACAGTATCAATGAAATGAAAGCTAAAATATATATTATAGCTTCGTCTCCGTGTGTGTTAACTTGCTATAATATATATTATAGGACGGTATATTAATATATATTATAGCTGCGTGTTGGCTTTATACAATAAGTGACATATTGAATTGTTTCAGAGCGTTTGGTTTTTGGATGGACATGCTGTGTTGTGTGTACCTATTGTTCGTCACAATGAGTTTCTTCTTGTTCGCCAGTGGCGGTAAGTTCTGCCTTAATTAGTGTCAATTTATGGTTAAGGCGCGGTGCAAAGGATATTCGCCCTCTCGCTCACACGTACCCATATTTTGCAAGATCTTAAGAACAAACTACATGTAATTACGTAAAATAAAGACAACTAGGTTCTAGAAAATAACAATACAATGATTCTGTAAAAAATTCAATTTAATCCAAACAAGTTTTAATGCAAATGCAATCCATTTCCAATTTAATGCAAATTGGGTTTAAGAAAGCGCTGGTCTAGAACATTGCGACTGTGGGGCTCCTTGCCAGACAATGGCCCATCTCCTCGAGAGTCCCCTGTGCCCGAACACCTGCACTAGGGATGACCTTTATAACGCCACTGAGAACGCAATAGACCTAGCCACTTTCTGGGCTAGCGCAGTCTAATATAACAAATGAACCATTGACACGATATGGGGCCGTCCATTAATCACGTGAGGCTCGAAAGGGGGGAGGGGTCAGCCAAAATCACGAAATATGACAAAGGGGTAGGGGGGTGTAGTAAGTATCACGTGTATTTATTTTTTCGATGAAACCGACGTTGATCTTCAACAAAGCACAGTGCCAACAACTGACTTGCAAGATGTTTATCCAGTTGTCAGTGTTGAAGAAAGTCTTGCTAATCTGTGGTCCGAGGACAATGTACAGCAACCTTTCTGTGTAGACATTTTTATCATGGTCCTTAATTTACTAGAATATAATTAGATTATACTTTATACCTGTCTTTAAAGATAATATTTAAAAAAATTTAAGAGTCTCTGTAGGTACTAAAAATTACACGTGATTTTGAGTAAGGGGGGGGTCTTAAATCTCACCACGTATCACGAAGGGGGAGGGGGGTTTAAAAATCCAAAAAAAACATCACGTGATTATGGACGGCCCCTAAAAAGAAGAAGAAGATAATTTTTATTTTTTTTATTTAAACAACAACGAGAAAGCTCGAGAAATATATCTACCACTGTATAATGTTGATGTTACAGATACAGTGGGCGGCAGCGTCGGTCTGGCTATAACACAAGTGATCGGTCTAGTGGGCATGTGTCAATATGGCATGAGGCAAACTGCTGAGGTCGAGAACCAAATGACATCGGTGAGACCCTACCAATAATAATATGGGACATCCACACACGGTCATCTGGTCCCAAACTAGGCTAGAAGCCTGTACTATGGTAACCAGATGACTGATATACACAAATCAAACAGACATGTTCATGCACACAGCAGTAGATAGTAGTAGTGGTAGGCCTCTTTTGAAGGGAAAACATGTGGCAAAGAAGTGGTACTCCAGGCGGGGAAGTACCACATCTTTGCCAGTTATTCATCCGCCGAGCAATAATGTGCTTACATTACTGTGTTCCAGTCTGAAGGGCAATGTTACCAGCGAAATTACTGGGCATAACAAGTTTCAACAACTAATAACTCAAGGTGACAAGCGCAGTGCAGTGCCGCGCACAATTTTGAATTTTAAAACACTGGGTGGCACTGTGTCTGATATGGGCGATCATGATGCTTACCATCAGGCACCTGATTTGCTCGTCTTGTCACTATCATAAAATATATATATATATATATATATATATATATATATATGTACGTGTATAAGCTATATTATCTATGTGAATGTCTATATATTGCACACCACTGTTGTTAAACGTTTACTGCCCTTTACCATTCCCGGGTTGTCTGTAAGAAATTGCTTTACGTGATAAAACCGCCGATTGTTTACAATGTCTTTTGTAAAATTGTTTATTTTTTCGGTATGCAATAAAGTAATTTTATTCTAATTTAAATAAGTTATTGTAACAAATCTTACTAATATTATAAATATGAAACTTTGTGAGGATGTATGTTTGTCGTTTGTTACTCTTTCACGCCAAAACTACTGAACCGATTGGGCTGAAATTTGGTATGTAGGTAGCTTAGACCCTGGAATAACACATGGGGTGCTTTATTCCCGTTATTCCCACGGGAACGAAGACTACTCGGGTGGAACCGTGGGGCACAGTTATGATAATGATAGCCTTTATTAACAATCTAATATTCATTACATATTATCTTATTTTAAAATAGGTTTGTGTACTTAAGTAATAATCGTAGTTTTCTATAGACACCGGTTTCTTGATTGTCTTGCTTTCCAGCATAGGCCTCCCCAAGTGTTCTCCATAAAGATCTATCTCTTGCTTTCTTCATCCAATTAGTTCCTGTAACTTTTTTAATATCATCTTCCCATCCTCGATATTGTCTCCCTTTGCTTCTCTTTATATCTAGGACACCATTCTGACACTCATTGTCTCTTTGGCCCATTTTTCTCATTATGTCCAGCCCATTTCCATTTAAGTTGATTGATACGGTATTTTATATCTATTATCTTGGTTTCTTTTCTTATAGTTGTTAACCGAACTTTGTCTTTTAATTTTATATTGAGTATGCTTCTTTCCATTCTATGTTGACTAGTCTCTAACGCTTTAATATTTTTGGTTGTGCCGCTCCATGTTTGACATCCGTAGATCATGCTTGGTAGGATACATGTATTAAATATATTCTCGGGGCACAGTTAGTTATCAATCAACAAATGGTTGATCTGTTTCTTGTTCAAGCGAACAGACACTTAGTATATAAACATATAAAATAAATATAATGTTTCAGGTGGAAAGGATATTAGAATATACAAACCTGCCAGCGGAACATCCAGTAGATATTGACGAGAAAGGGCTTAAAACTCATCACCCTGGACTAGACTTCGACAAATGGCCTACTAAAGGTACATTCATATATTGTACACATATATATTATTATACATATATTATATTTATTAGAATCAAACGTTTATGCTTAGATGGTTCGGACATGTGGAGTGGATGGATGAAAGGAGATTAACAAAAGAGATTTGTAAGGCTAGTGTGTATGGTCAAGTCGGTAGGGGTCGACCGCGGGTGTACATTTCATGAATAAGTTGATGTTATCTTAAGAAAAGGTCAGGTCAAAAGTACCAACAACCGACGAGCATGCATGAAGAATGTGATGAAAGTGGAAGAAGCGAAAGTTGTATGTCAGGATCGTAGCAAGTGGAAAGAAATAGTCTCTGCCTACCCCAACGGGAACAAGGCGTGACTGTATGTATGTAAACGTTTATATAATGCCCGGTTCACATTATTCCAGTCCAGCGCTGGAATGCCACTGGAATAATGTGAACCGGCACTGGAATGCCCAATCAATCCAGTCCAGTGAACTGGAATGACGGTCTATTTTTCATTCCAGCCAGCAAATTTTCGTACTAATTTCTTTCAGTTGTATTGAATTACTGGAATAATGTGGACGATAGATCCAGTCCAGCACTGGACTAGATTAACTCGCTGGATTACTGGATGGGCATAAAGGTGGATGCTGATCGTTGTAACGGGGCGTAATGTAACACCAGCATCATAATAACACTTACTTGCTCGCTGTCGGTGAAAGAAATTGAGGCTTAACCTTTTTAAAGTCCTTACCGTCATTGTTGCGTACTAGAGCGGGGCTAAAATACTTTTTCAACCTCTAGTGGATAAAGATTATTTCTTTTTAATTTTTGTCTGTTGTCAACGAGATTATATTATTTTGGTGTCGCACGTATAGGAATTTTTAATTTTATCTTCTCACAATAGTGAAAAATATCGTATAACACATGGCGTTAAAACACATTATAACTCGGTTTCTATTACCTAAAAACTACCTCGTATACTATGGGTTTCTTTAGCCCCTCGTGTAACAATCTACTATATTATGTAAGCAAGAATGTTATCTTTAATTTTATATTTTAGGTGAAATCCAATTTGAAAACGTATCGCTAGAATACGAGCGTCCCCCCAAGAAGGAGAAAGACAGTAAAGATTTAGCCCCCGACGTGAAGGAGGAGGTTAGTTACGCGATACGCGACGTATCGTTTATAGTGAGGCCGGCTGAGAAGGTTGCTGTTGTGGGCAGGACTGGGGCGGGGAAGAGCTCGCTTGTTAATGCTTTATTTAGGTGAGTTCTGTTGATAATTTAAGTGATATTTGATGTGTTTTAGGTGATATTTGATGTGTTTTAGGTGAAATTTGATGTGTATTAGGTGATGTTGGTGTGTTTTAAGTGAAACTTGGTGTGTTTTATGAAAATTAAAACGGCAGTTCCGATATTATTCACCTTATGATCATACAGATAGAGTTAGTTTTGTTTTTCGTTTATATTTCAAATAGATAATGTGACGGTACGTTACTTGGCTCTTGTTACATTTTGTTGACCTTTCTTGTCTCCTTGACGTGTGATGTCATGTATGGAGGGTTTCTAAATCATCATATTAATATTAGGAGTATTATAGATAATTAGGTAAAAGATAAAAAAAAAATCTTGGCTATTTATGAGCAAACTGTGCGCAAAAAGGTAATTATACCAAAAAATTTGTCTTTTCAGCAATAAATTTGTGTAAAATTTTTGTAGCTAGCCTCTCAGCCAGATAAAAAAGTATTAATATGAGGATACAAAAACTATAATATGAGGCTTTATGACAGTTTTAATCGTAACCAGTCTATAGAGTTTGTTGATATGGTGGCATATTTCGAATAGTGCCTGTAATAATGTCGTTTTATATTATAGGTAAATACTTATGTGATTTTATTCATTTATTTTATATGTTAAAAATGATACATTAAAAGGGTTAAACAGTGTTATTTAATTCAAAATGTGAATACACTTTTCAAGGCTGTTCATTCGTGGCCGAAAACTCGTACATTTTTGTCGTTTTCTTTTGGTACACTTTAAATGTTTTTGGGAGACTTTAGGTATACACACTTTATTGCATTTTAGGTGAAACTTGCTGTGTTTCATTACCTAAAACACAGTAAGTTTCATATATTCATAACTTTTCAAGATGACTTGTGTTTTCAGACTAAGCAAAACCTCGGGCAGTATAACAGTGGACGGGGTGACACCAGAACAAGCTGGGTTACGCACGTGGCGAGCGAGACTCTGTGCTCTGCCACAACGACCCGCTTTATTCGCAGCTACATTACGGGACAACCTAGACCCAAGCGATAAATATACTGATTCGGAGATATATAACGCACTCGAACAGGTAATATACTGTAACCAGCAACCCGGGTCGACATTATATTTCGACCCGAAGTTGTATAACTCACTTGAACTGGTAATATAAATAGATAGATAGATGAAAGGAGATTAACAAAAGAGATTTATAAGGCTAGTGTAAATGGTCAAGTCGGTAGCGGTCGACCGCGGGCGTACCTTTCATGAACGAATTGATGTTGTTCTTAGGAAAGGCCAAGTTAAAAGTACCTACAACCGACGAGCATGTATGAAGAATGTCATGAAAGTGAACGAAGCAAAAGTTGTATGTCAGGATCGTAGCAAGTGGAGGGAAAGCCTCTGCATACCCCCACTGGGAACAAGGCGTGATTGTATGTATGTATGTAGATAGATAAATAAACACTATTGTACACCTTACAGCGACCATAATATTATGAAAATAGAGTAGGTACAGTTAGTCTTAGGTACAAGTGGCGGTCTTATCGCTTAAAACGGTTTCTTCCAGACAATTGAACGTAAAGTAGTAGATGATGATTATTTCTGATCGGCAGTGTACTCATTGTCACATCAACTCATACAAAAATCGTGGTTTTCTATAGTTAAAGCTGAACAGATCTGAATAATGTGATTAGTCCCATGTTATATTGTATCGTTGTACCGGGCAGGTGGAACTGAGCGGCATGGTGTCCAACATGCCGGCGGGGCTCTCCACCAAGGTGGGGGACGGCGGGGGGACTCTCTCCACGGGCCAGCGACAGCTGGTGTGTCTGGCGCGCGCCGCGCTCGCCGGGGCCAGCGTGCTGGTGCTGGACGAGGCCACGGCTAATGTTGATACTGAGTGAGTGTTACTCTCCACGGGCCAGCGACAGCTGGTGTGTCTGGCGCGCGCCGCGCTCGCCGGGGCCAGCGTGCTGGTGCTGGACGAGGCCACGGCTAATGTTGATACTGAGTGAGTGTTACTCTCCACGGGCCAGCGACAGCTGGTGTGTCTGGCGCGCGCCGCGCTCGCCGGGGCCAGCGTGCTGGTGCTGGACGAGGCCACGGCTAATGTTGATACTGAGTGAGTGTTACTCTCCACGGGCCAGCGACAGCTGGTGTGTCTGGCGCGCGCCGCGCTCGCCGGGGCCAGCGTGCTGGTGCTGGACGAGGCCACGGCTAATGTTGATACTGAGTGAGTGTTACTCTCCACGGGCCAGCGACAGCTGGTGTGTCTGGCGCGCGCCGCGCTCGCCGGGGCCAGCGTGCTGGTGCTGGACGAGGCCACGGCTAATGTTGATACTGAGTGAGTGTTACTCTCCACGGGCCAGCGACAGCTGGTGTGTCTGGCGCGCGCCGCGCTCGCCGGGGCCAGCGTGCTGGTGCTGGACGAGGCCACGGCTAATGTTGATACTGAGTGAGTGTTACTCTCCACGGGCCAGCGACAGCTGGTGTGTCTGGCGCGCGCCGCGCTCGCCGGGGCCAGCGTGCTGGTGCTGGACGAGGCCACGGCTAATGTTGATACTGAGTGAGTGTTACTCTCCACGGGCCAGCGACAGCTGGTGTGTCTGGCGCGCGCCGCGCTCGCCGGGGCCAGCGTGCTGGTGCTGGACGAGGCCACGGCTAATGTTGATACTGAGTGAGTGTTACTCTCCACGGGCCAGCGACAGCTGGTGTGTCTGGCGCGCGCCGCGCTCGCCGGGGCCAGCGTGCTGGTGCTGGACGAGGCCACGGCTAATGTTGATACTGAGTGAGTGTTACTCTCCACGGGCCAGCGACAGCTGGTGTGTCTGGCGCGCGCCGCGCTCGCCGGGGCCAGCGTGCTGGTGCTGGACGAGGCCACGGCTAATGTTGATACTGAGTGAGTGTTACTCTCCACGGGCCAGCGACAGCTGGTGTGTCTGGCGCGCGCCGCGCTCGCCGGGGCCAGCGTGCTGGTGCTGGACGAGGCCACGGCTAATGTTGATACTGAGTGAGTGTTACTCTCCACGGGCCAGCGACAGCTGGTGTGTCTGGCGCGCGCCGCGCTCGCCGGGGCCAGCGTGCTGGTGCTGGACGAGGCCACGGCTAATGTTGATACTGAGTGAGTGTTACTCTCCACGGGCCAGCGACAGCTGGTGTGTCTGGCGCGCGCCGCGCTCGCCGGGGCCAGCGTGCTGGTGCTGGACGAGGCCACGGCTAATGTTGATACTGAGTGAGTGTTACTCTCCACGGGCCAGCGACAGCTGGTGTGTCTGGCGCGCGCCGCGCTCGCCGGGGCCAGCGTGCTGGTGCTGGACGAGGCCACGGCTAATGTTGATACTGAGTGAGTGTTACTCTCCACGGGCCAGCGACAGCTGGTGTGTCTGGCGCGCGCCGCGCTCGCCGGGGCCAGCGTGCTGGTGCTGGACGAGGCCACGGCTAATGTTGATACTGAGTGAGTGTTACTCTCCACGGGCCAGCGACAGCTGGTGTGTCTGGCGCGCGCCGCGCTCGCCGGGGCCAGCGTGCTGGTGCTGGACGAGGCCACGGCTAATGTTGATACTGAGTGAGTGTTACTCTCCACGGGCCAGCGACAGCTGGTGTGTCTGGCGCGCGCCGCGCTCGCCGGGGCCAGCGTGCTGGTGCTGGACGAGGCCACGGCTAATGTTGATACTGAGTGAGTGTTACTCTCCACGGGCCAGCGACAGCTGGTGTGTCTGGCGCGCGCCGCGCTCGCCGGGGCCAGCGTGCTGGTGCTGGACGAGGCCACGGCTAATGTTGATACTGAGTGAGTGTTACTCTCCACGGGCCAGCGACAGCTGGTGTGTCTGGCGCGCGCCGCGCTCGCCGGGGCCAGCGTGCTGGTGCTGGACGAGGCCACGGCTAATGTTGATACTGAGTGAGTGTTACTCTCCACGGGCCAGCGACAGCTGGTGTGTCTGTCGCGCGCCGCGCTCGCCGGGGCCAGCGTGCTGGTGCTGGACGAGGCCACGGCTAATGTTGATACTGAGTGAGTGTTACTCTCCACGGGCCAGCGACAGCTGGTGTGTCTGGCGCGCGCCGCGCTCGCCGGGGCCAGCGTGCTGGTGCTGGACGAGGCCACGGCTAATGTTGATACTGAGTGAGTGTTACTCTCCACGGGCCAGCGACAGCTGGTGTGTCTGGCGCGCGCCGCGCTCGCCGGGGCCAGCGTGCTGGTGCTGGACGAGGCCACGGCTAATGTTGATACTGAGTGAGTGTTACTCTCCACGGGCCAGCGACAGCTGGTGTGTCTGGCGCGCGCCGCGCTCGCCGGGGCCAGCGTGCTGGTGCTGGACGAGGCCACGGCTAATGTTGATACTGAGTGAGTGTTACTCTCCACGGGCCAGCGACAGCTGGTGTGTCTGGCGCGCGCCGCGCTCGCCGGGGCCAGCGTGCTGGTGCTGGACGAGGCCACGGCTAATGTTGATACTGAGTGAGTGTTACTCTCCACGGGCCAGCGACAGCTGGTGTGTCTGGCGCGCGCCGCGCTCGCCGGGGCCAGCGTGCTGGTGCTGGACGAGGCCACGGCTAATGTTGATACTGAGTGAGTGTTACTCTCCACGGGCCAGCGACAGCTGGTGTGTCTGGCGCGCGCCGCGCTCGCCGGGGCCAGCGTGCTGGTGCTGGACGAGGCCACGGCTAATGTTGATACTGAGTGAGTGTTACTCTCCACGGGCCAGCGAGTGAACGAAAACAAGGACATTCCAAGTCTCTAGGATCGGCGGTTTGGGCTCTGCGTTGCATGTCAATCAGTGAATCATTTAGGATTTTATTATAATATATAGTGATAACCTAAATATATTGTTTCAGGACAGACAAACACATACAAGAGACGATCCGACGCAAGTTCGCGGCATCCACAGTGTTAACTATAGCGCACAGGCTTAACACTGTCATGGACTACGATAAAGTTATAGTCATGGATAAGTAAGTATTATATGAATTATGAATTCTTATATGGTTCGGACATAATATGAAGACAATAGATAATTTATTTGAATTTTTTTATAGTCTCAGAACGGGTTGCCCCAATTACACTGCTCGAGTCAATTCATATGGGTTATGTGGACAACTCATATTGTCACAGTTTCAGGTCGCCAAGATTCCTACGCAGCCTCCGACATGAGCTATCGACTGCCCCCTACATATCTTATAAGAAACTATAGGGAGCTACAGTTTAACGTGACATCCGAAACACGGTAGCGTCCAGGTGAAAAGTCCACATGGTGAGATTCGATCCACTAAATCCGGTTTTAAAGCCGGGCTGTTGGAGTATAGATTTAAATTGTTTATTAATTATTTTTTCTTACAAATCAACTCATTTCTGATTCGATCTCGCAGTGAAATTAGCATAGCCGTTGCTACTTTGAGCTTACCAATAAAGCCCATTTAAAAAAGAGAATGAATTAAAGAAGAGCCATTTAAAGCAGAGGATGGATGATAGGAGATTAACAAAAGAGATTTATAAGGCTAGTGTGAATGGTCAAGTCGGTAGGAGTCGACCGCGGACGTACCTTTCATGAACAAGTTGATGTTGTTCTTAGGAAAGGCCAAGTCAAAAGTACCTACAACCGACGAGCATGTATGAAGAATGTCATGAGAGTGAACGAAGCGAAAGTTGTATGTCAGGATCGTAGCAAGTGAAGGGAAATAGTCTCTGCCTATCCCACCGGGAACAAGGCATGACTGTATATATGTATGTATGTAAAAAAGAAACTGGTTAATGTAATTAATGTAATGTTAATTTTTACAGAGGTCGTGTGGCGGAGTCCGGGCATCCATTCGAATTGTTGACACAAACGCAGAACAAAACCGAGAACATTCCGCGAAGGTCTTTGCTGTCCAAGAGCCAGGTATCATAATAGTAGATTGTTACACGAGGGGCTAAAAGACCCATTGTATAGCTCGGTAGTTTTACTGACGAGCTTTAGGCGAGGGAGTCAAAAGAATCAGAGTTATCATTACGATTTTTGTAGTGGTAGGCCTCTTTTGCAGGAGGCCGCCTGGGGAAGTACCACACCTTTGCCAGTTATTCATCCGCCAAGCAGTAATGTGCAAACATTACTGTGTTCCGGTCTGAAGGGCAATGTTACCAGCGAAATTTCTGGGCATGATGAGATTCAACAACTCATCTCAGGGTGACAGGCGCAGTGCAGTGCCGCGCAGTATTTTGAATATTAAAACACTGGGTGTCACTGTATCTGATATGGGCAATCATGATGCTTACCATCAGGCACCTGATTTGCTCGTCTTGTTACTTACTATCATAAAAAAAAAAAGAAATCTTGTTCAAAAAGCCCGTCATTTTTGCGTAGATTCCAAAGCGGGGCTAAAATAACTTTTCAAACTCTAGGGGACAAAGGAAGTTACTTTTTAATTTTTGTCTGTTACCAAAGAGATTATGTATTATTTTGGTGTCGCACGTATAGGATTCTAGCTGTGCCCCGCGGTTTTAACGGCGTGGACCGCGTTCCCGTGGGAATATCCGGAATAAAAGTACCCCGTGTGTTATTCCAGGATCTAAACTATCTACATACCGAATTTCAGTCAAATCGGTTCAGTAGTTTTGGCTTGAAAGAGTAACAAACATCCATCCATCCATCCATCCTGACAAACTTTCAAATTTATAATATTTGTAGGATTATCCAAAATGTACAACAGCAACATACCAACACACTAAATTTCAACCCAATGTATTCAGTAGTTATTTAACGTTATTTGACTGCCTCGGTGGCGTAGAGGGCGCATGCTCGACCGCCAATCAAGAGGTCCCGGGTTCGATCCCCAGGTCAGGCAAAGTGTTAAATATTGAATTTTCCATTAGGAATTATCTCAATAACTGCCTAGAGTCTGGAACTATGCCCGGTAGATGGCAATAGGCTCGCCCCCTATTACATGGTACCAATACCATACTGGCGAAATGTGGATGTATCTACTATGGGACTGAGTCCTGGGTACACCTCTGCCTACCCCTTCGGGAAAAAGGCGTGAATGTATGTTATGTTTATTTAACGAACATTCATACATCCATCCATCCATATAAATCTTGGCGTTTATAATATTATTGTGATTGTCTCCAGGCCCCACTCGCTATACCAGAAAACTTCACGTTCGAACAAACAAACGTGGAGAGAATGGAAGAACAAAACGAGACGTTTATTCTAGCACGAGACAGGATACGAACTTATTCTAATAGGTAAGATAATTATACAACGTCACAGAACAGATAATAATACTACGTATAGAATGGACACTGTCATCCGCCCACCAATAGGGCCTTCCTCACCGCGCGAGCGAGATTGAGCTCTCCACGAGCCCCGCTTCGCTCGGAAATACCTCACGTACTCTTGCGCGTGTACAAAACTCCATGTGTGCAGTGTCTCTTTAATAGATTATATCGCGATTTTTGTATGGAATGGAGTCGTGCCCGATATATTATACCTATATTAAATTAGGAAATCATTTTTAATCCAGTACCGAAAACACGCCGACAGTACCCGAACGAGCTCGTGACCTGTAGTGACGTCAGAATGTTATAAAGTACCATACATAACTATAACATAATGACGTCACAATCATGGCGACCGCTCAGAGCGCGCTGGTAATCAAGTGACTCTTATCGGAATTTTATCAATTTTGAATTGGTTATAATTAATATTGTATAGTGATTTTTGAATCGGATGATTTTCATTAAACTTTCAGAATAAATTAAAAAATACTTTTTTTTTTTTTTTTTCAATTACACTGCACGTGTCAATTCATATATTAATTCATATATGAACAACCCATATTGTCAGTTTCCTACGCAGCCGCTAACGACTGCCCCCTACATATCTTATAGGGAACTATAGGGACAACTACAGTTCAACGTGACATACGAGACACGATAGCGTCCAGGCGAAAAGTCCACATGGTGAGATTCGATCAAGGGACTCAGAATTTTAAATTTGGACGCTCTAAATAAATGTGTTATCTAGTTTTTTCTTCAAAATTTTATAACGTCGTAAAAATTTATCAATTCATAATAATGTTTAATATATAATTATGTGTTTAGGTCGGAAGCAAGCGACCAGGAACCGAGCACTGGCATATTCAAGTCTTTGGTCGAACAAACCGGACCCGAAACTGCGGCTTTACTTTACAAAATGGCTGAAGAGGTAAAATTAACATTTATTGTATAACCTAGTGATGGATTAATTAGCATTCGCATTCATTGTTAGCATGCGAAACAATAATTAGCACATAACAAATTAAATGAAGTTGCGTAATTCTTTGAATGCGAATGAAGTGAATTCATCGCTTAAGTAAATTATTAGCAATTTGGTGGGCACGGTTAAGCAATTATTATATTTATTTGCTTGTAGTTGGGGTCGTATATTGAATGAACGTGTATGATTATTTAATTCGTTAAAATTAATAGGAGGGCGGTGTGAAGTGCGAATTACCGTCTTAGCAAATAGCATAGCAATAAGCATGCTATGACTCATCAATTGGCCTGCTTATGATATTTATGTGAAATCGCATTAATTACCATCAGTAGTACACCCAAAATGATATAATACATAATATTTCTAAGTTGAAATTGGTATATCCTGCATAAGCATACATACCTTGGTAAATATGCTTAGTTATGGGTTCCATTCCTAGATACGGAACAGAATGTTACCGCGTTCTAAGAACGAACAGCGCCATCTAGTTTCAATAGACTGCTAACATGTTTATAATTATTTTTATTAAATTTTACGGTTTTGAGATTTATTCCTTTTTATCTTTGGATTGCGTTGACTAAGAAGTTTGGTTTTTTTTTTACAAGGTGACAGACAGACAGACGGACAACAACGTGACCCTATAAGGGTTCCTTTTTTCTTTTTGAGATATATACATACAACATACATTCACGCCTTTTTTCCCGAAGGGGTAGGCAGAGGTGTACCCAGGACTCAGTCCCATAGTAGATACACCCACATTTCGCCAGTATGTTATTGGTCCCACGTAATAGGGGGCGAGCCTATTGCCATCTACCGGGCACAGTTCCAGACTCCAGGAAGTTATTGAGATAATTCCTAATGGAAAAATCCAATATTTAACACTGCCAACCTGGGGATCGTACCCGGGACCTCTTGATTGGCAGTCGAGCATGGCAGTCGCCCTCTACGCCACCGAGGCAGTCATTAAGAGGATAATAATTATTATTTTATTATTTCCAGAGTTACAAGAAGCATTTAGAGAAAAAGAAGAATTCCTAAACTTATATAAAACAAGTTAAAACAGGCGTCACACTAACATTGTGATTTTATACACGAATTTACAGTATTGAATATAAAAAAGTTTATATTAATAATTATGTTTATATTGTTACTACATATTTATTTGTTATTGCAATTATTAAGTGTACTTATCTTATATAGGTACTTAATTTTAATAAACTTATATATGGCACAATCCTATGAAAAATTTACCAAATCGATATTTTGTATTCCCCTGTTTTCTCTGAATATAATAAACCCATTCTATAAATTTATATCCTGATATTTTTATAGTGAAGTAACCTATGTCCCTGTCATTTTAATTTTTCTTATAAACCCTTTGTTTTTTCATAGTGAACTTCCAAAAATCGTAGTTTTACTCGCGTGATTGGACGTTCACTACAAAAAAAATGTAGAGTTTATAAACAAAAATAAAACGATAAGACCATGTTTTATTTCAACGTTAAAACATCAGGATATAAATATATCAAATAGGTTCACTGTATTCGGAGGAAACAGGGGAATACAAAACATCGATTTAGATTTTCCATAGGATTGTGGCAAACTGCTAAGAGGTCCTGCATCCTGTTAACTTCCTCTTCATCATGAAGAGTTGAAAACAATAAATTATATTGAAGCTATATGTGTTTAAAAATAAACAATTTTTTTATTTCATTTCACTTTGAGATATCGATAACTTCGAAGCAACTGAGGAATTGTCGTGTTCTTCGTTTTTTTTTTTTTTAAATTGCAATATCAAATATTGTTTTCAAATAATTCTGTCAATTGAATTTAAATTGATTTAATATTATTGTAACAGAATATTTTGTACTTAGCAAAATAGTTGCAAAATTTTGTATCCGAATTACGTAAGAATTACTATTATAACATGTTTTTAACATTATTTATAAGTAGTTCAATAATACTAACCATGGATGATTATTTAATTAATATTTATTATTTTAGCAAAAAGAGAATTGACACGACGTTTATTTAAATCTATTTTTGGTCATAAAATTACATATAAGGGGTTGCAATAAGGTGTAGTGATACTTCAAGAAGTTAATTTCCTCATCAAACTGAAGATCTTGCAAAAGATATTACGAAAAAACATAATACGAATTAACCGAACAGCTAACCAATCTTGTATCGAAAGCGGGCGAATTATGCAATTGTTTTTTTGTAAAACAAACCACATTAAAACCGATTCATTCGATAAGATGCTAAGTTGCCACAGGCCGACACATGTAGCTTATAACACCACTTCTGTTTGATAGAGATAAAATAATTTTATTTTTTTATTTCATACTGGCGAATCCTTTGTTTCGCTCCGGGTACTAAAAAAAAATTATTTAAATAAGTCTTAAGATATTTTTAAATGTCAATGAATAATATCAAACTAGTTAAGAATCTACCGTGCGTTCGGAAATATACCTCTACAAGAAGAACGCACAAGAAACTTGTAGGGCTTAATTTTTTCAATATTTGGTTTGGTTACATTTGTTGGCTTGTAGATGCCGGTCGGTGGCTATGCTGAAGTTTCTAGGCATCTTTGTCCTCTATGTATTGGTCACTCACACTGAATTAAGCTTTCCATAAGTGAAAGAATTTTTTGAATCGGTCCAGTAGTTTCGGAGCCTATTCGTTACGAAAAAAACAAAAGTTCTTAAGGTCTTTAAAATATTAGTAAAGATTGTTAGCAATTTCAATTTAATTTAAAAAAATAATTACAATTATCAACAACTATCAACTAATTTAATAAAAATTAAACAAATTAACATAAATTGGACAGTAAGTCGAGCAGGAATCGACAACAAAAGTATTATGGAAAGATATCGGATGATGTTTCCTCGACGACGGCCGAAGGCAAAATGAGCTCAAATGCTGGCAACCGCCTGCTTTTATACTGTTCGGCTGTTCTAACCTCTCTTCTAGATTCTTGCCAGCTAACAATATACTATGTAAGGATTATCTTTCACAACGCCGCATCAATTCTTATTTTGATTGATATGATTTTTTTTTTAAAAGGAAAATTTAGTAATGTGATATTTGAAATTGTTACCAGTATTTCGTTTCTCCACTTAATTTTTATCGAATAGTTTTTTTTTTACAAATGTTTTCGTAAAATAGCATTTATTTGGCAAAAAATATCGTTATTACATACATAATTAGTTCTATTTTACAATATTTGTAACTACTTACATACGGTGACATGAGGTCCCGGGTTCGACCCCAGGTCAGGCTCAGAATAGTTATTGGATAGCCTGAAGTCTGGAACTGTGCCCGGATGGCAAATAAATAGATGGCCCGTATTACATGGAACCTAAAAATATAACTGGCTAAGTGTCGGTGTACCTACTATGGGACTGAGTCCTGGGTACACCTCTGTCTACCCCTTCTAATATACCTTGTAAAAAATAGCTTGAAACCTCATAGCTAAACAAAACCACAGACCAGATAATACTACGTAAAGAATGGATACTGTCATCCGCTCACCAATCGGGCCTTCCTCACCCCGCGAGCGAGTTTGAGCTCTCCACGAGCCCCGCTACTATGAGAAATTACCTCACGCACACTCTTGCACGTGTAAAAAACTCGATGTGTCCAGTGTCTGTGTAGTAGGTAGTTATAGCGCGGCTTTTATATGGGATTGTGTCCGGGGTGTGACAAAATCCAATTTTTTGGTTATATTTCCGTTAATTAATAGGGTATTAATTAATTTGAATCAAAGAAAGAAAATCATTGAATTATAAATTATCTGATATCATTTATGTACCTAATTTTAGGAAATATGACCATAGAGTTGATTTTTCTGTCACGTTCCAAACTATATTTTATAATATATAATATAATATAATAATATATAAACATACATTCACGCCTTTTTCCCGAAGGGGTAGGCAGAGGTGTACCCAGGACTCAGTCCCATAGTAGATACACCCACATTTCGCCAGTATGTTATTGGTCCCATGTAATGGGGGGCGAGCCTATTGCCATCTACCGGGCACAGTTCCAGATTCCAGGCAGTTATTGAGATAATTTCTAATGGAAAAATCCAATATTTAACACTTTGCCTGACCTGGGGATCGAACCTGGGACCTCTTGATTGGCAGTCGAGCATGTGCCCTCTACGCCACCGAGGCAGTCTATAACTATAAACTATATTTACAAGGTATAATATAACTATTTGCTATTCTTGCCAAATGGCATTTTTATATTCTCTGGTGCCTTAGTAAATTAAAAAAAAACTCTTTCTAAGTTCTTTATGTATGTGTACGAGGTCGCCACAATCTTTGTGCTAGTACTTTGTAACAGGTACTCATTATGGAGAGATGTTTGTTACATTTTTACCCGCTTTCATTGTCATCGTAGACTAATTTCATTCCAATTCAAAATGGCGCACCACTAACTGCCATTTATTATTATCATGAAAGGCAACGAGATTTTATATGTAGAGACGTTATAACGCACTATTGGCAAGATTATCTTGTGGTAATTTACCCTGAACGCACTATAACACCCGACTTTTTAAATACGCGCCATTTCATTTCAATAACGCATGCGTTGCCTATGGCAGCTGAATACCTACCCCGAAAAATTAAAAAGAATTTTAAAAGAACTTTGAACATTAAAAGATTCCGTTCGACACATTCCGTACATAGCGGAATATTTTTGGTAGGTTTTTTTAGCAGAGCATAGCGTGACTATTATATTTATCTAACTATATTTTAAAAGACTTGTATTGTATATGTATTCACCATTATACGCATCATTAGGATTGTAGGCCGACAAAAAAATTCAGTGATAGCGTATGACGTCTCCATATTAGAATCTCGTTGATGAAAGGTGCTTATTTATATTTTAGCCAATTATAACGTCAATTTATATAATGTATTAAATACATATAGGAAGGTGCATCTTAGTTGTCATGTGATTATTCCGTTATGTGATATATGAATAAATATTTCTATTCGAATAAAAACGTTTATTATTACATACAAGTCTCAATTCACCCCGTTTTTAGCCTCTTGTTAAACAGAAAAGGGGACTTCTTAGCAGTTTGACGCAGTCTTATGGAAAATTTACCAAATCGATGTTTTGTATGCCCCTGTTTCCTCCGAATACAGTAAACTTATTTGATATATTTATATCCTTATATTTTAAAGATGAAGTAAAAGTATGTCCCTATCATTTTAGTTTTGTTTATAATAGTAGATTAGTAGCCAAGGGCTGTAAGGCATCAATTGCAGCCCGAGATATTTAGGCGCACGAGCGCAGCGAGGGCGCCTATACTTCGAGGGTGCAATTGATGCTTACACCCGAGCTAACTACTCTGCTTTACATCTCGATTGTGAGGTAAGTAGAAAAACACCGGCATTACAAGAATAAAACATTTTAAAGTAAAAGTTTTCTATTCCCGCCTTTTTTCATCTCTTTTTTAAATTATTTTTTTCAAGAACGAAATTGAGCTTCGTAGTTCGATATTTAAAATTGATGACTATTATACTCATACGAAGACAAGGAATAGCGAAGCGACCTCTTTTGTCATTGGCCTGAATGCATGATGTCTATTGCCAGTATGATGGTTAGATGTACGCAAACTTTTTGAAAGAGTGAAGTTTTTTTTTAATTACTTACCGCCCTAGGGCTTTTCTAGCTACATTATTACCCTAGAGCGCTAATTGGTCACTTACAAGCCCCATTTGGGGGTAATAAGGACCTACTTACCGAATATGAGAGATGTAAATTTAATTTTTTGTAGCGAACGTTAAATATCGCGAATAAAACTGGGTTTTTTTAGAATTAACTATGAAAAAACACAGAGTTTTTAAGAGAAACTAAAATGACAGGGACAGTTTACTTCACTATAAAAATATCAGGATATATATTTATAGTATGGGTTAATTATATTAAACATCGATTTGGTGAAATTTTCATAGGATTTTGTCAAATTTCTCGTAGCTACAATATGCTCTAACGGGCTTTTTTAACGGGTAACGGGCTGACGAGAGAAGGTTCTTCGTACACGATCGGATAAAATAACGAGCGTTTCCGTTGATGTCGATATAATATACATACACATACATACATTCACGCCTTTTTCCCGAAGTGGTAGGCAGAGGTGTACCCAGGACTCAGTGTCCCATAGTAGGCACACCCACATTTCGCCAGTATGTTATTGGTGCCATGTAATAGGGGGCGAGCCTATTGCCATCTACCGGGCACAATTCCAGACTCCAGGCAGTTATTGAGATAATTTCTAATGGTAAAATCCAATATTTAACACTGCCCGATCTGGGGATCGAACCCGGGACCTCATGATCGGCAGTCGACATGCGCCCACTACGCCCACGCGCTCATACCTATACATACCTATATATAGTTAATATAAATATATAATTCTAAGTATACTAAACAAGCAGAACTAAACAGCGCCACAAAGACTCCTGCACCGTGCACAGTCACCTGTTGCCCTGTTTTAGCGACAAGGTTACGCGGATATGTAACCTTCCATACATAACACGTCTTTTTCCCGAAGGGATAGGCAGAGGTGCACACAGGATCTAGTGCCATAGTATTGTAGGTATAGATCGACACAAAAGAGTAGAAACGGAACTAATTTAAAGTGTATGTGTTGATGAAATTCTTTTTTCTCTTGTAAAAGACAGTGGCGCCCCCATTATTTTCTACTCTCTTGTGTCGAACTATACACACATCCACACTTTGCCAGTTCTGTTTTTGGTCCCATGTAATAGGGGGCGAATAAATTGCTATCTAGCGGGCACAGTTACAGACTCCAGACTGTCATTGAGGTAATTCTATAATGGAAAATCTAATATCACTTTGCCTGACTTGGGGATCGACTCTGAGACCTCAAGATCGATAGTAGACCTTGCGAGCACTACGCCACCGAGGCACCGAGGATGTGACTTCTAGTATTTTGTCTTCTAGTATTTAGACTTCTATGGTTACGTCTGTTTGAAAAGTGCCAGCGGATGGTTTTCTATTTGTGTTCAGGATCTTCAACTCGGTGCTAAAGCCCAACTCCTTGGTCCGCCTGCAGATCAGAAGCTTTTTGAACAATTTTGAAGAAAACCTGAACATAAAAAAGGATGATTATAATTTTATACCTGTAAGTAGTTAATACATACACAGACTTGTTCTCGTTGCGGTAAACAGACTATATCTCTCCACTTGTTACGATCCTGACACACGACTGTCGCTTCTTACACGCACATCACATTCTTCATACATGCTCTTACATACATACATACATATAACATAACATAACATACATTCACGCCTTTTTCCCGAAGGGGTAGGCAGAGGTGTACCCAGGACTCAGTCCCATAGTAGATACACCCACATTTCGCCAGTCATATATGTATATATATACATAGTGCAGCCTTGTTATCGTTGTGGTAGACAGATACTCCATTTGCTACGATCCTGACATACGTCTTTTTTAAGGGTACTTTTTAGCTGTCTTTAAAAATGGGTCAAGAAAGGTACGCCTAGGTCTACCCCTACCTAGGGGTGCCATACCCTAGGGGTACCGTGTAAGAAACCTCCCCGTGGACCCTTGGTCGTCAGTTGCCGGACGCCGGCCGGTATCCTGCCAAATGGGCTGTGGTGGGCTCTTCAATATGAAAATCGCCACGCCCAGGAGGGACGCCTCCGTGTGTCCCCATGATGTTAGCATGGGACACAGCGGACGGCGCGGGCCGGCTCAACTGAGCCCCGCCGAGAGATGGATCTCTACTTTCTCCGGGTCTGGACCCCAGGACGGGAGCCACTAGAGAATCCCTGCGCATTTGTAACGGCCGGAGGGCGGGAAATATGGTGAATTATGTTGAAGAGGGTTCTCTGCTTTCCCCTGTGCAGAAGTCGATCTCTGCACTGGGGCAACCAGAGGACCCTGGGAGGGAAAAGTGTCTTCCGTGTCCCCTCGCACGGATTGAACGCTTCATTCGAGAGGGCACGGAAGACCATTCCAAGCCCTGGAAGAGATGTGGAGGACGATTCTCCGCTCGTCTCCGTGCAGAACTTCTCCTGGGCGGTGGCGACTGGAGAATTAGAATCCAGGGGCCCTGGCAACGGATACGGGGATATTCGTTGCCCACTTATGCTCGAGAGGTGGTACGTTCGTGTTTCTGCGCGCCCCTTGGGAGCGTTGGGGTGAAGGATTTATCTTCACCCCACGTGGCGAGGTCCTCCAACGCCGTCAGAGCCGCGGATGAGTGCTTCGGCGCGCCCGCAGTACCGACATATGGCATCACGAAGGAACACACCGGGGTTTTTCAGTGGGTACACCGTCGATATGGATATCTGCAGCGGGCCCCGGCGGGAGTCCCACATCACCACCCAGCGCCCTCCCGGGGTGCGGGTGGTATGCGTCATGCATTTTTCTCCAGGCAAAAAATAAAGGTCGACCCCTACCGACTTGACCATTCACACTCGCCTTATCTCTTGTGTCAATCTCCTTTCATCCTTCCTCTCCACATGTCCAAAGCACCTCAGCAATCCTTTCTCTATCTTTGTCACTACATCTTACACGCCACAGCATTACCTTATCACTCTATTCCTCACTTTGGCCACTAAGGCGGATAATTAGCTGAAAAAGAAATACCCATGTTTGACGTTTGTTTGACTCTTAAGAAACAAATGAACCATTTTTATTTGGCGGCCATATTTTTTTAACATAATCGAACAAATCCACAAGTCGTTTTTTTCTTGTGTTACAAATATTGTTTTTCTGTGTGCGGCCGCCCTTATAATAATAATGTACTGACATTTCAAAAAATATCTTTTCGACCGTGTGTTCGGTTTTTTTTACACGGTTTCATTTATTTTTTGTCATAAGATTTGTATTTTTTTTACAATCTAAGTCAGACATCGAAGCGTTTAAATTTAATATATAAATTACAAACTAACTGTACAAACCAATATTTTGGTTGTACATACCGCTCACAAGTAAGTATTACTTATTATAGAAAATATTGCTTTTTTACTTTCAACTCGGTGCCGAATGGGACCGATTTACACTATATGACTTTGGGCCTATTAGAAAAAACCACCGGACTAACGAAAGCGATTTGACTTTGATAAAAGTAACCATCGCATTCGAGGCGAGGCTACAGCGGCTTCTGTGATTGGCTGATATAATTTCGATATTAAATCTAAAGAAAGCCATGTCATAGGTAGTTTAGCGGAGCTATTGGCGTTCTCGATGACTATCACTTTAGTGACTATTATCTGGATTTGACATTAACTACAAATGTCAAAGTCCGGTTACTAACCAAAGACATTATGATAAACTTACTATGTAGACTGTGCACTGTGTCGGTCCCGAGAGAGAACCACTCGCAGTGTCTATCTTTTTCCTTTTCTCTCCTCTAAATTTGACAGTGCACAGTCTTGTTAGAAAGGTAAAACGTCTTTGTAACTAATTCAAACCACAGAACAAAAAGACTTAAGCCTGACAGCGACTGGTGATTATGAAGAACGCCAATAGCACCTCAGAAGTCAGTAGGGGGTGTAAAATGGGCTTGTTCATTTTACCAAGAGCGCATTTACTTTCATCGTATGTGTATCTTTCCGAAGTTATAATTACATAGTGTAAATCGATCCCATACCATATATAATATTTGCAACGCTATTTACAACCAAAACTATCTTATATACTACGACAAAGCTAAATGTATGCAAAAACGGAACCATAATGCTGCACAAACTGTAAAACGCACAATTTAATCTCTACAAAACTATTACTTAATTCTTGTTGACCGATCAAAAATTATGATTGTTATAATTACTTCTTATAACTTGTAATTTTATAGATCGTTACTGACATTTAATGTTAACGAAAGAAAATCAGTGTTAACCTTCTCCTGTACGTTTGAGGTTCTAGTAAATAATTTTAAAATGTATGTATTAACTAAATGTATGTGTAATGTATGTATTAACTAAATGTATGTGTAATGTACGTATTAACGTATTTTTCTAGCGGTTAATTAAGGTGGTAACTTCACTATATATACATAATATAATAAATATTATTATTTGTTTAGTATTAAACTTTACAATTGAGTAAACATTTGTGTGAATATTTTTTTAATAATTATACGGCACAAGAAAATAGTATTTTAACTATAATAGAATAAAAATACCATTTTCTCGATTCTTATTCATTTTTATTATATTATTTAGTCTAATATTTTTAATATGGCAGCATAAGATTCCATTCTTACTATGTATATTATAATCTATGTTAAAACAACCATTAAAATGGTGAAAACAAAAGATCACACGGAACATTAAAACTAGACAAAACAAAAAACTACTTTTAGTACTAAAACTTAATAAATATGATGTACCTTTGTTTCTATAAATTAAATTTCATCAATTTTTTTTCATGTTAAGAATAGTGTTTAAACTTTATAAGTTAGAAAAACACAATAGTATTATTTTAACTTAAGTTAGTCTAAATATGTTAAGGTCATATAATGTTCAGTGAAACCTCAAATATTTCGGTGACATTTCCAAATTCACGAATACTTTTTCAACGAAACGAAAGAAATTAATCATTCATTTCAAAAAGTCCAAATATATTTAACTTAACTGAAGACAAAAACTGTGTCTGTAGACAAACCTTTAGTTTTTACACCAAAACCAAAATATACGTAAATGTATAAATCTAGTCGAAACACAACACAAGGACAACCTATTTAACCTTAATGTGCTGTTCTATAAAAAAAAATCCCAATTATAGAGAAAGGTGGAATAATTTTCCACTCGTGGTAGGCTCTTGCTCAGGCCTTTGCCATTTGCGGCAAAACATTTTTGGTTAAATAAAACTGCGTGGTTTTTTCATATATTATGAAAATTGTTAAAAAACATGTCCCATATTTTGTTTGACTAATCATTTTACGTGCTCACGTAACATCCGTTTTTTTGAGCAGCTTAAGAGCGTACGTGGCCTTCTAGGAATTTGACACAATCCTTTGAAAAATTTACCAAATCGATGTTTTGTATGCCCCTGCTTCCTCCGAATATTATAAACCCATTCTTTAAATTTATATCCTGATATTTTTATAGTGAAGTAACCTATGTCCCTGTCATTTTATTTTTTCTTATAAACCCTTGGTTTTATCATAGTGAACTTTCAAAATCCTAGTTTTTCTCGCGTGATTGGACGTTCATTACAAAAAAATGTAGCGTTTATAAACAAAAATAAAATGATAGGGACATATACTTACTTCATCTTTAAAATATCAGGATATAAA
The DNA here is from genome assembly GCA_947063395.1 of Hemistola chrysoprasaria. Classification (NCBI taxonomy): domain Eukaryota; kingdom Metazoa; phylum Arthropoda; class Insecta; order Lepidoptera; family Geometridae; genus Hemistola; species Hemistola chrysoprasaria. The sequence continues at coordinate 4,961,719 of OX346737.1, read as the reverse complement.
TATATCAAATAGGTTTACTGTATTCGGAGGAAACAGGGTAATACAAAACATCGATTTAGTTAATTTTCCATAGGATCGTGTCAAACTGCTAAGAGGTCCTCTTTCCTGTTGACAAATTCCACGGCTAAGGAAACATCGTCTTAATATTTTGTGTTTCTACCCGTATAGGTTTTCCCGCATAGACAGCTCGTGCCCTTGTAACGCCAAAACATAAGTCAGAATTATAATTTATTTATTTTCAAAGCCTCTCCGTGTAATAATAAAATATATCAAAAAAACAACGTAACAACGGATAAATTATTCAACAAAACGTTAATTTTTAGTAAGTTAAATATTGTGTTAGTTTTTTTAAAGACTCCTTAGGTTTTCGCGATTGTTGGTCATTGAATTAAGGCGGCTGGCTCTTCCGTACAATATGAAATTTCCCAAATAAGGAAAAATAAGAATATTTTTCAATTCAATTGTTAGCGATTGGCTCTTGGACCCGACCTTTATTTGCGCATAAACATATTTGCTTAAAGAAACCCGTAAGGCTTTGTCCTATTTATAAAAAAAAACATTAAAATAATCTCGTAATACTGCCCACCATGATGTCCCGGATTCGATCCTCAGGTCAGGCAGTGTTAAATATTGGATTTTTCCATTAGGAATTATCTCAATAACTGTCTGGAGTCTGGAATTGTGCTCGGTAGATAGCATTAGGCTCGCCCCCTATTTCATGGAACCAATCACATTCTGGCGAAATGTGGGTGTAGTATGACAAAAAGTAAGTACTGGGTACAACTCCGTTTAACCCTTCGGGAAAAAGGCGTGATTGTATATTATTAATATAACTTAAAAACATATTTTTTTACAGTTTTTATATATGTGTATTTTATATATACGTTAACAAAAAACTCAATGTAAAATTATTCTCTCATCCTTCATAATTAGAAAATTTCATTTCGCATGGAAGACCAACCGCCTTAACAACTTCCAACGGATTTCATCGCGTACATTTACATATTATTTACACTTACCGATATTTGAACTCAAACTCAACTCAAACTCAAACAGATTTATTCAAATAGGTCATAATCTGACACTTTTGCACGTCAATAAAGATAAACAGTACTGAGTACTGAACAATTAATATGTCAGCTTTTCACGTCAAAATTTATGTAGTTGTTTTTTATACTTAATCTCTTTTGGATTTATTTACAGGCTATTCTTATGTGAGGCACTATTTTACTGTAGGTACTTTTGGAAGCATTATTATCATTTGTAAATTATTTTTGTTTGGTGATGATTTACAACGTGTTAAACAAAGGTGTAGTCATTCTAAAAGAGGTGCATCATTATCATCTCAGCCGTCGGTAATCCACTACTAAACATAGGCCTCCCCCATAAAGGTGGGTTGTTGCCAATACTCGACACCCTTGTGCGGGTTGTTGAGCGCAGGTCGATGGTTGTTTGAGGAGGACGCTGCCTCCTCTGGATCTGTTAACCCTTAGCCGGCTCTTACGGCAACCACGGGGAGAGAGGGTGGAGCACTATTCTAAAGCCGGTAACTCCACTGCGAAAGAGTGCATCTACTCATAAAACTGAACAATCGACTTCCGACAAAATGGATAAGCTGTGTCAATTTTTACTCTGTCGTAATGATTTCTATTGGAATTTGTTTAGATAGACGTGTAAATACACCCCCCTAAGTTATAACTACATGCATTTTTAACAAGTTATTAGCCAAGATGTTTTGAGAAGTTAATAATTTTATTTTCTCACATAACATGTAAGACACGACGCTAAAACCCATTATGACTCGGTTTATATTGACTCCCTCGCTTATACTCGACAGTAATACTACCGAGATATACAACGGGTCTTTATAATCCCTCATGTAATAATATACTTATTTTGAGTGATTTAAATGATAATTGTCTGGATTTGGAAGCGATCGAATTTGTTTTTACAAGCTTTTATTCATTATGTTAATGATTATAATATGTTTGCACATCCGATGTGGTATTTCTAATAGTTTTCGAAACTAAGTAGTTCGAAATTACGCCGATAGGTTCGTTTTACGCGTTCCAAGTAACTAAAAACAGACTTTATAATTCAAACTGACATACAAGATAAAGTCAAAAACTTTTTGAATTATCATTATTTAACAGTTTTAGTCAAATTTTGTGTACAGTTAAATTCGACGGGTAAGAATCATTTTAATATTACTATAACTTCGGATAGATTATTAGATCTTTATAAACTCCTAGAACAAGAATATTTAGTTTTTAGTTCCGATTTTTGTTGTCAAAAACAACATGCACAGTGCACCGCCCTCCCGCCCGCAAACTTGCATGCAAAGAGGAAATGCTATTAGGTATTATTGTTGTTAGTGACACCATTCATATATCTATGCGTCGTGTAGACGCGAAACACGTGTCGATATATGAATGGTGTCACTAGCAAAAGCATTTCCTCTTTGCATGCAATTTTGCGGGCGGGAGGGCAGTTCACTGTGCATGTTGTTTTTGACACTAAAAATCGGAACTAAAAACTAAATATTCTTGTTCTAGGAGTTTACAATGGAGTTCCGAAAAGTAACGCCAAATCAAATCAATCAATCAATTATCTTAGATCTTCATAGTCATCCCCGTGCACCAAGACTAACAATTGTCAAATGTGACCGAGATCATGTCAAAATATGATCGGTGATTTTTCCAAAGCGTGTTCAAACATTTTGACATATTTATCGTTCACAAAATGTTGAGTTTCTTTTAGAACTTTTCTTGCAATAAACTTACACCAAAAAGAAACACCAGTAAAACGTCAAAAAGGTTTTGAAGCAGATTGACGATAGCATTTCTGAAATAATCGTTGTTGACAATTGACAAAAATCAGTATCGATTTGCGGAAAATCGACTACAATCGCGTATGTGATGGGCCTTCAGATATAGTTAGGTATTTTTTTGTTAAATATAAAATGTTACCAAGAGGTGAAGTGATACTTAACGGGGTGCATCTACCCGTCAACCTAAACGACTTGCAAAAGGAAAACATAACATACATTCACGCCTTTTTCCCGAAGGGGTAGGCAGAGGTGTACCCAGGACTCAGTCCCATAGTAGATACACCCACATTTCGCCAGTATGTTATTGGTCCCATGTAATAGGGGGCGAGCCTATTGCCATTTACCGGGCACAGTTCCAGACTCCAGGCAGTTATTGAGATAATTCCTAATAGAAAAATCCAATATTTAACACTATGCCTGACCTGGGGATCGAACTCGAGACCTCTTGATTGGCAGTCGAGCATACGCCCACTACGCCACCGAGGCAGACTGCGAAATAAACTAAAAAAATTGAGTAGTGGTAGGCATCTTCTGCAGGGGGCCGCCTGGGGAAGTACCACACCTTTGCCAGTTATTCATCCGCCAAGCAGTAATGTGCAAACATTACTGAATTTCGTCGAATTTTAACTATTTGTCAAATAAATTAACCGTTGGTCGTCTTAACCAGTGATCAAAATACCCAGCCTTAGTATGCTAAATCAACTTTTGCATTAAACGATTTGTTAAACGTTTTTTAAATACATTTCTCTTACGTTTTTAGGCAATTTATTAGAAAACTAGTGTAAGCCCGGCGGCTTTGCCCGCTCGCAATTACGAAATATGGGAGTTTTATACCAAAACTTTGACACCCTTTTTGGACCCCTTAGAAGGGAATTAAAAAAAACCTTTCCTAGCACACGTCCAGACAATGAAAAGAACCTACATTCCAAGTTTCAAGTCTCTAGGATCAGTGGTTTGGGCTCTGCGTTGCATGTCTGTCAGTGAGTCATTTAGGATTTTATAATAATATGTAGTGATAGTGAAGTTTCAGAATTAATTATTTTGAAAGTTAAATATTACTATACTATTTTGTTATTCGTTGCATAATATTTTCTTTTGACGGGAGATGCAACCTCATTAATAACTTCCTCACCTCCTGGTAACACATATGATATATTTATAACAATATATAGTATATTTATGACATAATATGTAATGTATAATGTTATCGCGCGGCTTCACGCGTGTGGTTTCCGGTCAACGTCTCCAGGAGCGCTCCTCTTCCGTTTCCTCTTCATCTTCCTCTTCGAATCGAAGCGGAGCAGAAGAGGGTAGCACCGTCTATAAACAGCATACGAAAAACATATAATCACGCCTTTTTTCCGAAGGGGTATGTAGAGGTGTACCCAGGACTCAGTCCCATAGTAGGTACACCCACATTTCGCCAGTATGTTGTTGGTCCCATGTAATAGGGGGCGAGCCTATTGCTATAGTGCCAGTTAAAGTTTTGCCGGATAATAAGCAGCATAAGGATGCAAAGACAATTTCTAATGAAAAAATTCAATAATACTGCTTGAAATGGAGATCGAACCCGAGACCTCAGCATCGGCTGTGTAGCTTGCGCCCACTACGCCACCGACCCAGTATAAACAATAATGAAATAATATTTGACAGCCTCGATGGCTCGGATGGTTGTAACTCTGCTTTCTGTGCCGCAGGTCCCGGATTCGATCCCCGTCCAGGTCAAACATTTGTGTGCATGTGCATGTCTGTTTGATCTGTGTCTGTGTTATAAGCTTAAATAAATATGTATATCAGTCATCTGGTTACCATAGTACAGTCTTCTAGCCTAGTTTGGGACCAGATGACCGTGTGTGGAAGTTGTCCCATATTATTAATATAATAATTCCAAAAACGCCTACAATCCAACTAATATTATAAATGTGAAAATTTGTGAGGGGTGGATGGATGGATGTTTGTTACTCTTCCACGCAAAAACTACTGAACCGATTGGGGTGAAATTCGGTATTTTGATAGTCTTACATATTTTAGACCCTGGAATAACACATATGGTACTTTTTTCCCCCGATATTCTCACGGGAACGATATCTACGCGGGTGAAACCGCGGGGCACAGCTAGTAATAACTTATTAGTATTATATTACTAGTTTGGGACCAGATGACCGTGTGTGGAAGTTGTCTCATATTATTATTATTATTATATTATTAGTTCACTACAAACCCCTAGTACATTATTTTATTCTACCATCAATAGATTTCACAGCGCACGCAAATTAATGAATATATGTTACACCTTGGTTCACAATATTGCAGTTTTCTTACGGATCCATAATATTTTACAAAATCTCATATAGCCTATGTCACTCACACTGAAATAAGCTATCCATAAGTGAAAGAATTTTTAAAATCGGTCCAGTAGTTTCGGAGCCTATTCGTTACAAACAAAAAAACAAAGATTCTCTCTTTATAATATTAGTATAGATTAGCTGTACCTCGCTGTTTATGTTCGCGTAGACATAGTTCCCGTGGGAATATCGGGTAAAATAAGTACCCTAGGTGATATTCCAGGGTGTAAACTATCTCCATACCGAATTTCAGTCCAATCTGTTCAGTAGTTTTGGAGTGAAAAAGTAATAAAAACCCATCCATCTTCACAAACTTTCGTGTTTATATATATTAGTAGAGTTACATACCTCGTCCTTGTTTTCATCGTTTTCACCGTTAACGGTGGGTCGCACGTCCGCGACCGGCGCCGGATGGGTGACCGGCTTCGGATTCGTCACCCATGTTATCTATTGACAATCATAAAGTCATATTAACTTATATATTATGCATTCAAAGGAAAGAGGACCTCTTAGCAGTTTGACACAATCCTATGGAAAATTTACCAAATCGATGTTTTGGATTCCCCTGTTTCCTCCGAATACAGTGAACCTATTTGATAAATTTATATCCTGATGTTTTAAAGATGAAGTAAAGTATGTCTCTATCATTTTATTTTTGTTTATAAACTACATTTTTTTGTAGTGAACGTCCAATCACGCGAGTTAAACTGGAATTTTTGGAAGTTCACTATGAAAAAAACCAAGGGTTTATAAGAAAAATTAAAATGACAGGGACATAGGTTACTTCACCATAAAAATATCAGGATATAAATTTATAGAATGGGTTTACTATATTCGGAGGAAACAGGGGAATACAAAACATCGGTTTGGTAAATTTTTCATAGGATTGTGTCAATTTTCACGTCGCTAGGATACGCTCAGAAGTAAAAACCTGTAATTTTATTTTAATATTAATGACACTATAACATAACATAGCATACAATCACGTTTTTTCCTGAAGGGGTAGGCAGAGGTATACCCAGGAGACAGTCCCCAGTATGATATTCATCATCATCATTTCAGCCGTTGGTAATCCACTACTGAACATAGCCCCCCCCATAAAGGGGGGTTTAGCCAATACTCGACACTCTTGTGCGGGTTGTCGAGCGCAGTTCGATGGTTTGTTGCAGAGGACGCTGCTGCCTCTAGATCTGTTAACCCTTAGCCGGCCAACACGGGAACCACAGAAAAAATAAACGGGAAAATGGCGTGATTGTATGTCAACGTAGAGGTGTACCCAGTACTCAGTCCCATAGCAGGTACACCCACTTTTCTTCAGTATGCTAGTAAAAACCGACTAAATATACATTAATACCTACAGAAGATTTAATGAGAAAGTTAGGCGGGCTTATAGTTTGGTTATGCTGTTTTTTATTACCGTATTATAAAGTATTACATAGGATCACGCCTTTTCCCGAAGGGGTAGGCAGAGGTGTAACCAAGAAAATCCCATAGTAGATACACCCACATTTCGCCAGTATTTTTTTGGTCCCATGTAATAGAGGGCGAGCCTATTGCCCATCTACCGGGCACAGTTCCAGACTCCAGGCAGTTATTGAGATAATTCCTAATGGAAAAATCCAATATTTAACCATTTTGTAAAAGATAACTGCCTGCCAAGCGTGGTCATTACGGCAAAATCCCCCCATATTATGAACAGTTAATGAAGTTCTACGGGGGAGGCCTATTTTCAGCAGTGGACGTCCTCCGGCTGGTGACGCGTGTGGTGGACAGTATATAATACGATGGTGTAGTGATACATACCGACAAGGTCCTATCATTACAGTGTCGTCCGTGCAACATGGCCAACTCTGCGTGCGCCCGCGACTTGTATTGGACCACTAGTTGGGGAACCGATAGCTCCGTCTGTTTGCTGCATATCTCGCCGAATTGCTGAAATAATACATTCTATCCATTGATATAAAGAAAAGGGGAGATGAGGTACTGGCTTCTCGAAATGGCAAGCTCAAATCAGGTCCACGTACGTCAGTGAAGTCGTACGAGCGAATAATATTGTTGTCTCGGTCGCACTTCGGTCTTAGGTACGTCTCTCTATCTTTGTTGTTCATTATATGTCACTGTGCAAACTGCACACTGAGCAAATTGCACGTGCCAGTTGTTGAGTAAGCGCTGGGAGAACGTACCCTATTTCCCCTTATCTTCATATCAATGATTCTAACTAAAGCTTTTACAATCAATTTGACCTAGAAAAACAAAACCTATGTTAGGTTTGAATGTTAATAATAATAAATTTTATTGCCAAAAGTGATAGGTACATTAGCTTACGTACTGATCTACTATAAAATATATTATATAATATGACTACTGTACCTGTCATAATATTATGAAAGTTATATGTTACAAAAGGGTCGAGTAATACTTAAGGCGGTGCATGTACCCGTCAAACAGAACAACTTTCAAGAGAAAGAATTGCAAAATTCGCGAAAATAAATTTCTACTTTCCATACAAATCATCGAATTTGTATGAGAAGTTAACATTTTTTTACGATTATTTCTTTTTCAAACTAAGTGGACGGGTGGATACACCCTCAAGTATAGTCCGACACAAAAGAGTAGAAACGGAACTAAATTAAAGTGTATGTGTTGATGAGATTGTTTTTACTCTTGTAAAAGACAGTGGCGCCCCCATTATTTTCTACTCTTTTATGTCGAACTATATTACTACATATTTTTTGAACACGTTTTTTATAAGATTGTAGTGGTAGGTTTCTTCTGCAGGGGAGCATACGAGCCGATGCCGATTACGAGATTCAACAACCAATATCTCAGGGTGAGGCGCAGTGCAGTGCACAATTTTGTATTTAAAAACACCGGGTGGCACTGTGTCTAATATGGGCACTCATGATGCTTACCATCTGGCACCTGACTTGCTCGTCTTGTCACTCACTATCATAAAAAAAGATACTTACAGCGAAATGTTTATATATAGAGTTAAGGTCGTCAGTTTCGAAGCCCGATATGAGCAGAGCCCTGGGCCTGTGGTCCACACATTGGTTCCCTGGATACATTTTGGCTTGCGTGCTTCTATTGTATCTAGTCAGTGTGTTGAACTTCCCTCCCCTGAAATTGAAAATCAATGTCAAAAATTTATTCGGTGGGTAGGAATTTTCTCAGCCTGGAATTTAGAACTATGCCCGATAGATGACTGTAGGTTCGTCTCGTATTATATGGGCCTAAAAACATAAGGGGCGATGTGTGGGTGTGCCTACTATAGAACTGGGCCCCGGGTAGACCACTGCCTACCCTATGTCAGTAATTTTCATTAAAATTCTCCTCAACAGGAAAGAGGACCTCTTAGCAGTTAGACAAAATCCTAAAATTTACTAAATTCACGGAGGAAACAGGGGAATACAAAATTCCCCTGTTTCCTCCGAATACAGAAAACCTATTTGATATAATATTTATTATCTCCTAATATTTTAATGATGAAGTAAAGTATGTCCCTATCATTTTATTTTTGTTTATTAACTCTACAATTTTTTGTAGTGAACGTCCAGTCGAACCAATCACGCGAGTAAAACTGGGATTTATGGAAGTTCACTATGAAAAAACCAAGGGTTTATAAGAAAAATTAAAATGACAGGGACATAGGTTACTTCACTATAAAAATATCAGGATATAAATTTATAGAATGGGTTTATTATATTGGGAGGAAACAGTGGAATACAAAACATCGTTTTGGTAAATTTTCATAGGATTGTGTCAAATTCCTAGAAGGCCGCGTACGCTCTTAAAAATACTTTTTGCACATCAACGTAACAAGTCAAATCATAACAAAAACCTTTTCACGTTTCATCTTGTCAAGCTTTAAGAGTGAAGAAATAATGAGCTTTACTCACGCAATATCAATAACCTTCGCCGTAAAACCTTGGAATTATGATTTTCTTAATCATTAATGATATTCCCACGGGAATAAAGAGTATTCAGGTGTATCTGCGGGGCACAGCTAGTATTATAAATACGATAGTTTGTGAGGATGGATGGATGGATGTTTGACTCTTTCATGCCAAAACTACTGAACCGATCGATCTCGATATTTCCACGGGATATGTTCCCACGATGGTGAAACCGCGGAGCACGGCTAGAATATACGATAAAGTTGGCAATTCATATATTATGATGAGCAACACAAAAATTTTGTAGGAAAATTATTCTTAAGAAAAATAACCGTGGATTGATTACAAATCTTCTTAAGCTTACCTTAATTTTCGTTTCACAATACGATAGCTTGAAAGATATCAAAAATTTTGTAATTCATCATAACTCACTTATAATTTTTATTACACAAGTATTTATTTGTTTATTTGTTTTACTGCCGCGGTGGCGTAGAGGGCGCATGCTCTACTGCCAATCAAGAGGTCCCGGGTTCGATCCCCAGGTCAGGCAGTTAAATATTGGATTTTTCCGTTAGGAATTATCTCAATAACTGCCTGGAGTCTGGAACTGTGCCCGGTAGATGGCAATAGGCTCGCCCCCTATTACATGGGACCAATAACATACTGGCGAAATGTGGGTGTATCTACTATGGGACTGAGTCCTGGGTAAACCTCTGCCTACCCCTTCGGGAAAAAGGCGTGAATGTATGTTATGTTATGTTTATTTATTTGTTAGTTTCGGGAAGCTCAATGTTCGTTTCAGGCCTCAAATTAGCAGAATGCTCGCAATATGATAAACGATAAAAAGAGATTATTTTATGTATCATTCATCATTTTTGTGGCCAGTCAAATGATAAAAAAGTGAAAAAATAAAAAGTATGTTCTTTTAGTAATATCCTATTTGGCTACGACAATATTGGATATAAGCCACCATGACAGTTTTTATTTATTAACACCTATGGAGTTTGGTCAAAAAAGAGCTGGCTTAGTGCTGGAAACTTCTGCATAGCCACCACCACCACCTTACAAGCCAACAAATGTAACCAAACCAAATATTGTAAAACTCGCTGTTGAAAAAATTAAACCTTACAAGTTCCTTGTGCGTTCTTCTTGTAGAGGTATATTTCCGAACGCACGGTAGATTCTTAACTAGTATGATATTATTGATTGACGTTTACCTTCTTTCTAAGAAGTCTTTTTAAGACTTATTTAAATAAATTTTCTTTGAGCTTGGTGACCGGAATGCGTTCTTGTATTTTGCCCAAAGGATAAGTATCTGCATCCAAAAGGGAAATGCCGCCAGTATTCTGGCCTAGGACTTGGTAGATAGATTTTTAGTTTTAAGGCGCTGTCCAAAGCCAATTTTCCCTCTCGCTCACACGTACCCACATTTTGAAAGATCTAAAATATACTACACAAATTTAAGACAACAGTTAAGTAGGTTCTAGAAAATAGCAATACAAAGATTCAGTAAAAAATCCAATTTAATCCAAACAAGTTATCAGTCCCTTTTTATATTTCTTAGATTTTTTATTTGTGCAGGTTTTTATACATGAAAACTCGTTTGGATTAAATTAGATTTTTTACTGAATCTTTGTATCGTTATTTTCTAGAACTTGGTTGTCTTTATTTTACGATTTTTTATAAATATGGGTACGTGTGAGCGAGAGGGCGAATTTGCTTTGGACAGCGCCTTAATATATTTATATACCAAGTGGTTTATTCGCTTGAATATGTGAAGAAAAGTTTCACAATTTCGGATTGGTGCGGAAGGTGCGGGTTGAAGTCCCGCTCGTGGGCGAATTTTTTCCCCACACTATGTAGGTACTGTTATAATAAACACTATGGAAATGTCATAGCATATATTTGACATATTTGATATACTGACCATATAGTACGCTATATATACCTATACATTATTATAAAACTATATCGCTTGCAACAATTCATGCATTTATTCAATTTTTTTTACAGAATTTTTAAGTGGATATCTCTCAGTATCGGTGACGATAATATTATAAAAAATTACCTTGAATGAGGTCTCCTAATAGTGGCCGCGTGTACGGGGAACTGAACGGCCATCTGTCTTCTGAGCTCATCTATTTTCTTCACTAATGCTGTTACATCTTGACCCTCCTAAAGTTAAAACAATCAGAATCAGTACTAGGTCGAAAAATCATCTCACTATGTTGTAAAAAGCTTTCTAATCAATATAGTTTTTAAATCAGTTCCGGTAAATCATTCCCTCCGTTGTGAGGACGGGGAGAAGAAGAAGAAGGTGAGAAGGAGCAGCAGGAGAAGGAGACGAAAATGAAGCAGCAGGAATAAAAGGAGGAAAAGGTGCAACAAGAGGACAAGAAGCAGCAGAAGAAAGAGCAGCAAGAGAAGGAACAGCAGCCGGAGGAGCAGAAGGAGCAGGGGAGAAGGAGAAAGAGAAGAAGAAGAACCCCAAAGAGAATATAGGTATATGAATAATATGTCTACGAACCACAAAGGTTCTACTGCACCTTATATTTCAGCAGTAAAAAAGTATGTTAAGTATGTAAGTTGACAGCCTGGTTGGCTCAGATGGTAGTAACTCTGCTTTCTGTGCTGCAGGCCCCGGGTTCGATCCCCGGCCAGGTTAAACATTTGTGTGCATGAACATGTCTGTTTGATCTGTGTCTGGGTGTTATAAGCTTATATATATCAGTCATCTGGTTACCATAGTACAGGCTTCTAGCCTAGTTTGGGACCAGATTATGACCGTGTGTGGTAGTTGTCCCATATTATATTATTATTATATGTTAAGGACTACAGTACAAGAGCGACTTGGGCAAAGTAACGCCATAGCACCTGTGCCGAGCTCTGCCTAGTTAGCGATCACAACACCGTGTGTACAATATTGTCTCATAATATTATTTATATATTATTTGCTATGTTTTCTTTATTATGGTCATGAATTATACTTTGGAACTACACAGAATACTTTTCAGGGATGTAGTTAGTATGTGTTATAAATACCTGCTGTTTGGTAAACATATCTAATTCTGCATCTAATATCTCCTTCTGAGCCTCCTCGCGTGTTTTTGGCTTCTTAGCTTTGACCTGCAATCAAATACATATCAAAATGTTGTACACTTATAAGAAAGGTCTTTTTATATACACATATTTATTACAATTATCACTATATATTACAAAATCCTAAACGAATCACTAACTGACATGCAACGCAGAGCCCAAACCACTGATCCTAGAGACATGAAACTTGGAATGGAATGTAGGTTCTTTTCGTTGTCTGGACATGTTAGCACATTAGAAAGGATTTTTGAAAGTTCACATTCTAAGGGGTAAAATTACCAAACCTTTGACGTTCATTACAAAAACTTCAGAGTTTTGGTATAAAACTCGCATGTTTCGTAATTTTGATAGCGGGCAAAGCCGCATTGTTTACACTAGTTTATTTATCAAACAATTTGATACATATAATAAAATCATTTTTTAAAAAGACCTTTTTTATGTTATATCTTGTAGTGGTAGGCCTCTCCGCCTGGGGAAGTACCACACCTTTGCCAGTTATTCATCCGCCACGCAGTAATGTGCAAACATTATTGTGTTCCGGTCTGAAGGGCAATGTTACCAGCGAAATTACTGGGCATGACGAGATTATATCTCAGGGTGACAGGCGCAGTGCAGTGCCGCGCACAATTTAGAACTTTAAAACACTGGGTGGCACTGTGTCTGATATGGGCAATCATGATCATGATCATGTCTTGTCACTCATCTTCTTATCCTTATCCCACACTAGGTGGGGTCGGCACAGCAAGTCTTCTTGCGCCATTTCAGTCTATCATCCGTCATCTCAGCACTCACTCCTTTTTCACTCATATCTACATTCACACCAGATATTTTTAGGACGCCCCCATCTCACACAACCACTTACATACATCATATTCATATTCTTAACAACATGGGACAACTTCCACACACGGTCATCTGGTCCCAAACTAGGCTAGAAGCCTGTACTATGGTAACCAGATGACTGATAGACATACTTATATAAGCTTATAACACACAGATACAGATCAATGAGACATGTTCATGCACACAAATGTTTGACCTGGCCGGGGATCGTGCCCTGCGGCACAGAAAGCAGAGTTACTACCATCTGAACCAACGAGGCTGTCGATATTATGTTATCAACTAGTGTAAGAAAGCGGCTTTGTCCGCTCGCAATTATGAAATATGGGAGTTTTTACCAAAATTTTGACGCCCTTTTTGGACCCCTTAGCATGTGAATAAGCCTTTCTTAGCCCACGTCCAGACAACGAAAACAACCTACATTCCAAGTTTCACGTCTCTAGGATCAGAGGTTTGGGCTTTGCGTTGCATGTTAGTCAGTGAGTCATAATAATGTGTATTTTTAATATTTCATATGACACAGGAACTCAGGATCGAGTTGAGTGGCGTGCCATAAGAGAGCCCAATGTCCAGCAGTGGACGAACGTGGGCTGATGATAATAAATAAATAATAATTTGATTTGCATTTTATTTAACAAATTAGATTAAATAAAAAGTATTTTTTTATGGATTAATTTAGTGTCTAATTTAAAACCAAAGAATTATATTTTCTGGTGAAACATTTTTTTTATTTTTTCGTGTCAACAAAAAGGGATAATAATAATCAATTATATTGTAATATATTGCGATTTACAAGGCTTTTTGTTTGAAAATGTATTAACAAAAATGATTACATTATAATATACATATTTAACACATTTATCACTAAAAACCAAAACCAATTCATAATGATGATTATAATATAATTAATGCATGTTAATTATCAAAAACAGCACAAATAAGGATGTACATTACATTTTTGTTACGAATGAATTATGAGATTAATTTTAACAACATTGAAGATAAGTATTTATATATATCTTTAATAAAGTTTAATAAGTTTTATGACAATAACGTTATGATAATCAAATCAAATCAAATATTTTATTTTGCCAGAATATAAATTATATTATAGGATCTTAAATAACTAAAAGTCAGTGTATTCAGCCTGCAAGCAGGCGTGCAAATATTTCAGTCATGATATTATTAATTATTCCTATGTCAATTATAATTAAAAAAATTATATTAATGTCAGAATGATTGCATAATATACATTTCGTTTAGTCTATTTCAAATTTATATTATATATATTTTATATAGATATAGATATATTTTAGAGATTATATTTATCTAAATAGGTAAAGCCAAAATTTTTACTACACAAAATTTACTTATACCTACAAATGTGGGACTATTATACAAACCTATAATATACAGTTATATGATTAATGATGTATACAGGGTGCTAGTCTAGACTCACTGGACCTTTCTAGGTCATACTGAGCAATTTATAGATTTTGTTATAGTAGTGCAGGGGTGTTATGTTCTGCATTTTTTATTGTCAAAAAACATTCAGTTGAATACATAAAATATTCCACCGACATTTTGAAACAACTACTGTAAGCATTGATATAAAGAAAAGGGGAGAACAACTGGCACGTGCAATTTGCTCAGTGTGAAGTTTGCACAGTGACATATAATGAACAACAAAGATAGAGAGACGTACCTAAGACCGAAGTGCGACCGAGACAACAATATTTTTCGCTCGTACGACCTTACTTTACTGACGTACGTGGATCTAATTTGAGCTTGGTATTTACGAGAACCGTGGCCGTGGAGTTACCTGCTTTAGAATAGTGCTCCACCCTCTCTAACCGTGGTTGCCGTAAGAGCCGGCTAAGGGTTAACTGATCCAGAGGAGGCAGCAGTGTCCTCCTCAAAAAACCATCGAACTTCGCTCGACAACCCGCCTGCCAAGCGTGTCGAGTATTGGCAAAACCCCATGTACTGGGGAGGCCTATGTTCAGTAGTGGATTACCAACGTCTGAGATGATTTTCGAGAAGCCAGTAACTCATCTATCCTTTTCTTTATATCAATGACTGTGAGGATAGTCAAATGACGATATTTGTTTTGAATAATTAAAATGCCATACAATTGTAGTGGTAGGCCTCTTTTGCATGGGGGCCGCCTGGGGAAGCACCACACCTTTGCCAGTTATTCTACCGCCGAGCAGTAATGTGCAAACATTACTGTGTTCCAGTCTGAAGGGCAACATTACCAGCGAAATTACTGGGCATGACGAGATTCAACAACTGATATCTCAGGTGGTCTGGCGCAGTGCAGTGCCACGAAGAAATTTTTAATTTTAGAACACTGGGTGGCACTGTGTCTGATATGGGCAATCATGATGCTTACCATCAGGCATCTGATTTGCTCGTCTTGTCACTCAATATCATAAACAAAAAATTCAAAGTTGCTTGGTATGACCTAGGTAAGCTATCTGTGAAAGGTTCTATTATGTATATTAAAGTATATTATGATTATAACTACAAACGCTAATGAAGATGAATCCGACATACATTGAAAATGAACGCAAAATGTCGTAAACGCATGCGCTGTGCAAAAAACAATTTAAATATTAAAAATAGATAATAATTATTCTGTATACCGTTAACTTATTATTTGCAAAATACAAAGAAATATAATTTGAATTATTATGTCGCGAGATTTTAGTACTACAAAACAACTAAAAACAATCCAACATGCATATATATCAACGAAAAGTATGTGCAAAGTGCAAGTTATATAATGACATATGAATAGGTATAATAAAATAATATGAATTTAATGCAAAACAAACAAATGAAATATATAAAAAAATGAAGTTGTTTTTTTATATACAGGTGATTTTTTTTTAGTCTTGAGGCCCATCTCCGAAACTATGGCGAATTTAGAAAAACGCTGACAGGAGTCATGTGACTGATTTTGATGAAAAGTAAATCTTCGTCAATACATTTTTGAAAAATAATCCCTAGCCGGGAACCGAAATGTCCCACAGCTGTGACAAAGGGACTTTCCCAAATACTGCCACGCTGAACATCGTGTTAGTTTTGAAATTAAGGAAAAAAAAATCTACTTTTCATACAAGCCGATCTGTTTTGTTTGGAAAGTCAAAAATTCTTTCTTGTGCGAATGTGAATTTCGCATGTTTTCTTTTGAAAGTTGTTCAAATTGACGGGTAGATTCACCCCCTTAAGAGCGTACGCGGCCTTCTAGGGATTTGACACAATCCTATGAAAAATTTACCAAATCGATGGTTTTTTGTATTCCCCTGTTTCCTACGAATAATAAACCTATTCTTTAAATTTATATCCTGATATTTTTATAGTGAAGTAACCTATGTCCCTGTCATTTTAATTTTTCTTATAAACCCTTGGTTTTTTATTGTGAACTTCCAAAATCCCAGATTTATTCGCGTGATTGAACGTTCACTACACAAAAATGTAGCGTTTATAAACAAAAATAAAATGATAGCGACATACTTCATCTTTGAAATATCAGGATATAAATATATCAAATAGGTTTACTGTATTCGGAGGAAACAGGGGAATACAAAACATCGATTTAGTGAATTTTCCATAGGATTGTATCAAACTGCTAAGAGATCCTCTTTCCTGTTTTACTACACCTTTTTTTAGTACCTTGTATATTTTTGAGTTATATATTACAGTAATGTGTCAAATGAATGCACAAGAATGTATTTAGAGTGTAACATGAGTGTAAATCGCATGCGCCCACGCATTTCACGTTCAAAATACCTGATCCAACTGTAGACGGGACATCCGAGACAGGGTGTCTTCCTGTAGTCAATATTTTGTCATTTATTTCGTGTTTGAAGATTTTTGCTCTTGGCGAATTTATTAATTTATTTTATTGAGATTTTTTTAAGGTAGGTTAATACTAAGTGTTTATAATTTTTTATATAATCAAAACGGTTTCATTAAAGGCAATGTGTTTAATTCGGGTGTTCTATTCAATATTTATTATTTTATTGGGACAATAACATACTGGCGAAATGTTTATGAACCCACTGTGGGACTAGGTCCTTGGTACACCTCTGCCTACCCTTCGGGAAAAATGCGTGATTGTACGTTATCTATTTTTTTTAGTCTCTTTGTCTCCAATTAGGTTGGATTATTAATTTTTCATATTTCGTTTTGATAAATTAACAACAATCATTTTAAGACAAAAATTATTTACTAATGCTAACCGCCAATCACGAGGTCCCGGGTTCTATCCCCAGGTCAGGCAAGGTGTTAAATATTGGATTTACCATTAGGAATTATCTCAATAAGTGCCTGGAGTCTGGAACTGTGCCCGGTAGATGGCAATAGGCCTGCCTCCTATTACATGGGTCCAATAACATACTGGCGAAATGTGGGTGTAACTACAATGGGACTGGGTAGACATCTGCCTACCCCTTCGGGAAAAAGGCGTGAATGTATGTTATGTTACTGACGAAATGTGGGTGTACCTACTATGGGACTGAGTACTGGGTACACCTCTACGCTGACATACAATCACGCCATTTTCCCGTTTATTTTTTACCTTGACATTTTGGCTAAGCCTGTTTTGTCTTAAAATAATTGGTTCGAATCGCGAAAGTTTGAACATTACAAACGCACGGAGTTTCAAAAACAAAACATATTATCGCAAAATCCTTAATTTTAAACATATTTTTGGCCAAAATAATTATTATTTGGTATGATTACTTTAGTATACCTAGAATAACATTTATTATTGGTTTTTGATATTTATCATTTGTTCTTTATTTAATAATTATTTCAAATTAAAAGTCAAATTCGCTTAATTTAATCTGGTCACAATCTGACACTTTTGCACGTCAAAGATACCTCTACAAGAAGAAAGCACAAGAAACTTGTGGGGCTCAATTTTTCAACTGATAGTTTTACAATATTTGGTTTGGTTACATTCGTTTGTTTGGAAGGAAATATTTAAGAAACTTAAAAAGTTTTCGAACAAAACAAAAACAAGCAAATGTGATGTTTCTATTGTAAACATGAAGCTAGAAAAAATGGCGGACGGAGCCTTACTAAAACAAAAACAGAGTCACCATAGTAAGCCAGCTCGCTAATATAAACATGACGGCACCACGCACACATTCAGAGTTTAATGGCGGGCGAACGGCAAAGCGGTCTGAATGTGTGCATTCCTTATATTGGCGAGGCTGGCTTTCTTTTTAGGATTCCGCACCTCAAAAGGAGAAAAAGGAACCCTTATAGTTGTCCGTCTGTCTGTACATCTGTCAAGATACTTTTTAACGGGAACGCGTGGAGGGTATCAAGTTGAAATTGATATCAACTACTCAGATCTGCGGTCCCTTGTGGCTGTAAAAAATCATACTGCTAAGTTAACGCAATCAAAAGTTTTCATTTACTGGATATTTCCACACTTTGCGCAACGAACTAATAGATGGCGCTGTATGTTCTAAGGGCCGGTTATCGATCGCTGGTAATTGTCAAGTTAACAAGTTGTCAAACTGACAATGCTTAAGTCCCTAACTAATGGTCAATTCGTATTTTTTTAATACCTTTTTTAACCTTGGCTTGAACTAATCATGGTTAATTATGTTACCATTGAATGAACAACCAATGAACAACTGATTTACCCATTGTGAAGTCGGGAGTTTTTATTTTATATGGCAACTCTTGTAATTTTGATAGATTTAACCAGCGATCAATAAACTGGCCCTAAGACTGGGTTTTTTGATCACTGGTTAAGTCGAACAATGGTTAAATTTTTTGACAAATAGTTAAAATTCAACAAAATCGTTTTTTCATCCCTGGCTTACTATTTTCTTCCACACGATATAACCATTGGTTAGAAATTTAACTATAGTTAGTTTGACAAATGGTTAACTTAACCGTAATTAACGATCAAAAAACCGACCGGCGGTATAGTAGGCGGATTGTTTTTGAAATTGGAAGCGTTTTATTTTGGGCTACTAGGTATGGAACCCAACACTATGCACACATACGTACGCCTTAACAATTTTCGTTTTACAAGACTCCGTCTGTCTTTTTTTTAAATTCCTGATGGTAAAAATAATCTAAACCAAAATTGACAAAACAATGAACATACCTGCATTTTCATACTAATCGTTCCCTGGTATGAGACCAGCTCTTTTTGTAGCTTCTCAATGCCTTCTTGGGTTGATTTAATCACATCCATTATAGTATTCTTCTGTGCTGGAGTTAGGTCACCTAAAAACCAGATACGTTCTATATTATATTATGTATTATCCTTTTGAACTTACAATGGGTACACTGTCGATCAGAAATATTCATAAATCCATTCCTGTCCGTTTGGTTGTCTGTGTGAAATCGCTTCGAGCGATAAGACCTCTACTTGTATTAGTCCAACACTGACTGTAGCGTAATACACGCTAAATAGGCGCATTGACGTCGAGCTGCGGAGAATTGCCTGCGTATTTGAATAACTATAGCTATGTTCATGGTCAAAATACACGACAGCATTCCTGTGAAGTCTGTGAAGTTCCTGTCCATGAAGAATGTGATGAAAGTGGAAGAAGCGAAAGTCGTACGTCAGGATCGTAGCAAGTGGAAATAAATCATCTAAACAATTGTTAAATTCTTAACTTCAAAGTACATAATCTACAACAATATTCTTTATATAAATTGTATAAAATCTAGTGACAGGACCAGGGCGGTAACTGCTATTTGGCAATACAGGCTCAACAGAGACAGAGGGTAAATACAAACATACAATACTTAATAATATATATAACCCACCTAAAGCATAAGGAATGAGATACTAATTTTGCACTGCTACAATTGTTAAAGGTCCAATAAAGCAATTTTTTTTATTTTTTATTTATTTAAATAGTCTGCCTACCCCAACGGGAACAAGGCGTGACTGTATGTATGTATGTATGTATTCCTTAACGAATTGTGAGCGGTGTCTTTCTTACCCGACTCCAGTTTTTGTATAAGTCTCCGTTGTTGCAACAATTGTTTTTCTAGTAGTTCCCTCGCGTGCTTCGACTTGTCGACGGGTGCTGGAGGTTTCACCACTTCCTTCTTCAAATCTTGACCGTTCGCTGTCCACTCCTGCAAATTTTTTTGGTATGATAGTGAGTGACAAGACGAGCAAATCAGGTGCCTGATGGTAAGGCATCATGATTGCCCATATCAGACACATGATTATTAGTAAGTAAGATTATTTTATTTGTTATATTATGTCATATAAATATTCATAAATAGAATAATAAGCTTTCCCTATTAAGAGCATATGTGGCCTTTTACAAATTTGACACAATCCTATAAAAAATTTCTCAAATCATAGTTTTGTATTCCCCTGTTTCCTCCGAATATAAGAAACCTATTTTTTTAATTTATATCCTGATATCTTTATAGTAAAGTAAACCATGTCCCTGAAATTTTAGATTCTCTTATAAACTCTCAGATTTTTTATAAATCCCAGTTTTACTCGCTTGATTGAATGTTCACTACTAAAAAATTATGAATTTATAAGAACCCCATGTTGTAGCCCAACGTGAATGCGGCAGAGAAGAACGGTTACCTTATCAACATTGTTGATATTGGTGTTGTTGTCAACGTTGATCTTGACGTTGTCTCGTTTGATGAGCACCTTGTTGTGGGAGAGAGACAGTCGCTCGGGCGCCGGGAGTTGGCCGAGAGGGGACATATTCTCTTGTTTACTATGCTGGAAATATTTATTTATTTTTTATTAGAACACCAACACAATGTACACCGTGGCTTATGTTTAAAACATTCATAATTTGTAGTTATATTTATAGGTGCAAACAGCATGCAAATTAATTTAAACATTAATTAAAGCGAGAACATAATTTAGTATATATATATAAGGCCTTGCCAACAATAATGAATCATAAAATATAATTTAACTTGTGAAAATACTTAAAATGAGGTTATTACAATTACAAATATGTGTGACCAGGATACATTTGTATTTGGACAATTTCCTTATTACGATAATCATTGAAAAAAATATATAAATTAAAAAAGATTACGAATGTGGGAAGAAACATTACACACACGAGCTGGATTTGAACCCGCACCAGTCCGCGTGGCGGCACTCTTTCATTTGAGCTACCGTGGAGATAGACATGCGGACTTTTCACCTAGACGCTACAGTGTCTCAGATGTCACGTTAAACTGACATGCCTATAGTTTCCTATAAGATATGTAGGGGGCAGTCGTTAGCTCATGTCGGAGGCTGCGTAGGAAACTCTAACAATATGAGTTGTCCACATAACCCATAAGAATTAACTCGAGCAGTGTAATTGGGGTAACCCGTTTAATTAGAGTATAAATTCAGACGTCTTACGACTGAGATGGTGATGATGAAGTTGTTAATATATAAACTTAACAATCGGATTGTCAACTCTAGTGCCCTATCGCGCTGCTCATTAATCGCTCCCGACCGGTCTTGACCAAAACATCACACTAGGCTCCCACAGCAAACTCAAACTCAAACTCAAACAGATTTATTCAAATAGGTCATAATCTGACACTTTTGTACGTCAATGAAGATACAGTACTGAGTCTACCGTGCGTTCGGAAAGATACCTCTACAAGAAGAACGCACAAGAAACTTGTAGGGCTTAATTTTTTCAACAGATAGTTTCACAATATTTGGTTTGCTTACATTCGTTTTCTTTGAAGGTGCCGCGAGGCGACTATGCAGAAGTTTCCAGGCATCTTTGTCCTCTATGTACTGGTTGACTTTATAGTATGCCTTCTTTAGTAAAGTAGATTTTATATAGGTTTTGAATTTACCCTCTGAGAGCCCAGTTATCTCTTTTGGGATTTTATTATAGAAACGTACACTATTTCCTAAGAATGTCTTTTTATTTGTTTTAGATAATCTAAAGCTAGGTACAGCTATTTTGTCTTTATTCCTAGTATTAAAATTATGAAGGTCACTATTTAATTTTAATTTATGTAAATTTTTACGCACATACATGATGTTCTCATAAATGTATAAGGATGGTAGGGTCAGTATGTTTATTTCTTTAAATAATTTCCTCAGGGATTCGCGTGGACGCATCTCATAGATGGCACGAATCGCACAAACTGGATATATTCCACAGCCACACAGTTCTTCTTGTAGAGGTATCTTTCCGAACGCACGGTAGTCTCAGTACTGTTTATCTTTATTGACGTGCAAAAGTGTCAGATTATGACCTATTTGAATAAATCTGTTTGAGTTTGAGTTGAGCCAGAAAGAGTTCCAGAGCCAGAAGTTATATTCCACATGCCTTTTAATACATTCTTAAGTTACTGTATTTGATTTATAAGTTATTATTAGGTTAGTATTGTTAACTTATTCAGTATTTAGTTATATTACAATTGAATATTAAGCTAGTTTGTTGTGCGCTTTGGCATTGCTGTAAGCACTTCATGGAATTTAAAATAAATAAATAAAATTGTAAATACTCACGTCATGATTATGCCAGAATACTTTAATGAATCTATTGTTGAGAACAGCCTCAGTGCTTTTATATGCGATGTTGGCTTCCATTGGGTTTGCAAACGTTATGAGAGCCCCTTCTGGGTCTCCTTCGTAGCAGATCTGAAACATAACATTCACATCATTATTATTATTCAACTTATTACATACAAAAGGGTGTAGTGATATTAAGATAGATAGATAGATTAACACTTTATTGTACACCTTATAGCGAACATAATATTATGTAAATAAAGTAGGTACAGTTAGTCTTAGGCTAGTACAAGTGGCGGTCTTATCACTTAAAGCGATTTCTTCCAGACAACCGAACGGAAAGGACAGAAATTAAAATATTTCTGGTCGGCAGTGTACTGATTGTTGTTTAAAAAAATAATAATCATAAAATAATAAATAAATATATAATATAATAATAAAACACATTATAAATACATACTTAATAATATTAAGTACATAAATAATACTATATTAATTAAATATATAATACTTTATACATACATACATAATACACATACATATATAATACACATTACTACATAGTTTTTAACACGTTGTATAATATTTTATTGGTACCATACATGCCCAGAGATAGAATAAAAAAGATGTCTTTCTAAGCGGAGATATGATTAAAAATATTAAGAATATTATGCTAAGTACCAGGGTATTAGAAATTATCAAGAGATGTACTTTTCATACATATTTTTCAGACGCACACATAAATAATTTCGCATTTATGTACTAATGTTAGTCGAATTTATTGTCCTGATTTAAAAATACCCCTTTCCAGTTTCTGGTTCCCTAGTACATCTTAAGAGAAAACAGAAGTTTATCGAGTTTCATTACAATTGCACAAACATTCGTCAAATCAGTACTTTGTACAAATTGGTAATTGTAGGAACTAGGAAAAAAATAACATAACAAATAAAGACTTTCGATATCATTGTACGAATTAGGAATTGTAAGCATTGCCCGGGTTCCTTTAAAGTGGACCAACCACCACCAAGACCAAATACGCTATCCCCACATATTAATAGACGAGCAATAAAAGAAAAGTTTATACTAATTTTTTGCTTTCTAACAATTCATACATACATACAGTCACGCCTTGGATTGTATGTATGTAGGAATTTTCAAATATAACTCTGAATTACAAGTATTTTAGACTAAAATATAATTAGGAACCTAGATAACTAGTGTCTCATTCAGAATAACGTCATTATTCGCCATCCCGTTAAGGGTTACTTTTGAAGTACATATAATGATAATGAATT
Organism: Hemistola chrysoprasaria; assembly: GCA_947063395.1. NCBI lineage: Eukaryota > Metazoa > Arthropoda > Insecta > Lepidoptera > Geometridae > Hemistola > Hemistola chrysoprasaria. The sequence continues at coordinate 4,937,903 of OX346737.1, read as the reverse complement.
ATAACGATAATGTAATTGAAAATTAAATTACAAATATATTATCATTACACTGGTCTACAGTGGTTTTGTTGCCCTAGATATGAAAATCATTTGGGGTCTATTTATGCACACAATTCATGAAACTATCAATGATTTTGTCAGATTTGCTATGATTTATTTAAATCTTTATTTTCATTTTTCATTACAAAAATCAAAAAACGAGAAACAAAATAACAGATATATTTATGTCAGTTATGTTTTGAGAAATTAGGATACATCGAAGTAAATAAAGAGGAAAATGTCGAATATATATTTTAACATAAACATAACATACATTCACGCCTTTTTCCCGAAGGGGTAGGCAGAGGTGTACCCAGGACTCAGTTCCATAGTAGATACACCCACATTTCGCCAGTATGTTATTGGTCCCATGTAATAGGGGGCGAGCCTATTGCCATCTACCGGGCACAGTTCCAGACTCCAGGCAGCTATTGAGATAATTCCTAATGGAAAAATCCAATATTTAACACTTTGCCTGACCTGGGGATCGATATATTTTATATTTCCATAAAACGCCCTTTATGAGCTTTTCATTTATAAATTTTCAGGGGACAATCTCTTTTCAAACATCTAATTGTTCAAAGACTCAAACTCAAACCGATTTATTCAAATAGGTCATAATCTGACACTTTTGCACGTCAATGAAGATAAACAGTACTGAGTCTACCGTGCGTTCGGAAAGATACCTCTACAAGAAGAACGCACAAGAAACTTGTAGGGCTTAATTTTTTCAACAGATAGTTTCACAATATTTGGTTTGGTTACATTCGTTTACGTTGAAGGTGCCGCGAGGCGACTATGCAGAAGTTTCCAGGCATCTTTGTCCTCTATGTACTGGTTGATGACTCTATGTACTGAAGATATGCAAAAATCATGGAAATACGAGCACATTGAGAGCTTTCATGAATATATTCGTAATCTGGGCACTTGAAAACGTAAAAATTTGCGATGATATCCAGGGCAACAAAAAATAAGTTTTTTTGGTGAGCTATGTTATATATAAACTTCCAAGTGAACCATTAAAACTAGTAATAAGTACCTGTATATTGACAATTTTTCCAAATTTGCAGAAGTGATTGTTCAAATGCTTGATGTCGTTCAAGCCGCGCGGCACTTTCTTCACTTCCAGGGAACAATTCGCTGCCGAAATAGGTGCCGGGGGGCGGACTGGGCCTAGATATGTAAAAAAATATATACATATAGCTAAAATAACCAAAGACTTCATCGAAAATAGCATCGGGCGCATATTATGCAGTCTCTACCTGAACTTTCAAAGGCATGAATCACAAAATCCGAAAATAAATCTTTTTGGATACTTTGTATGGAAATACTTTAATAATTTTATCAAGTATTTGCTTACCTTTCCCTAGTCGGTTGAAGTCGAAGTTCTTCTTGTGAGGGGGAGGGTGTCTCGGGGGGACGTCCACGCCCGGGGGTGGTACCTCGTGTCTGATCCTATAATATATCATCATTCCATTATCATTCATCAACCAGCTGTTGCCTATAAGATATGTAGGGGGCAGTCGACAGCTCATGTCGGAGGCTGAGCAGGAAACTCTGACAATATATGACAGCCTCGTTAGCTCAGACGGTAGTAGCTCTGCTTTCTGTGCCGCGGGGCCCGGGTTCGATCCCCGGCCAGGTCAAACATTTGTGTGCATGAACATGTTTGTTTGATCTGTGTCTGGGTGTTATAAGCTTATATAAGTATGTATATCAGTCCTCTGGTTACCATAGTACAGGCTTCTAGCCTAGTTTGGGACCAGATGACCGTGTGTGGAAGTTGTCCCATATTATTATTATTATTATTATTAATATGGGTTGTCCACATAACCCAATATAATAATAATAATTATTATTATTATTCTCATTATTTATTTATACTAGAAGTCAAAAGCACCTACAACCGACGAGCATGTATGAAAAATGTCATGAAAGTGAACGAAGCGAAAGTTGTATGTCAGGATCGTAGCAAGTGGAGGGAAATAGTCTCTGCCTACCCCACCGGGAATAAGGCGTGACTGTATGTAGTATGTACAGAACAGCGGCTTTGGATATATGCCACTTTCAAATTAGTCGCTACTTAAAAACAGTGATGAACGAAATTATAAATCTCTTTTATATTCATTCTACGCAATCCTATAAAAAATTACCAAATCGATGTTTTGTATTCCCCTGTTTCCTCCGAATATAATAAAATAATATAATAATAATAATATTATAATATAATATATAATTAACCCATTCTATAAATTTATATCCTTATAATTTATAGTGAAGTAACCTATGTCCCTGTCATTTTAGTTTCTCTTATAAACCCTTGGCTTTCACATAGTGAACTTCCAAAAATCAAATGATAGCGACATACTTTACTTCAAATCTAAAACATCAGGATATAAATATATCAAATAGGTTCACTGTATTCGGAGGAAACAGGAGAATACAAAACATCGATTTAGTAAATTTTCCTTAGGATTATAACTGCTAAGTGGTCCTCTTTCCTGTTAAGCGTCTTGGAAATAATCACCTGGGTATGTGTATGAGTTCCCGCGGGGGTGGATGATGTGGGGGGAAGGGGGCGAACCCTCCGCCCATCCATATATCTGGTACTAGGGGGTTGTATTCTGTAACAATATTATACATATCAATTAAATTTATTATTTGTTCCACAAAACCCTTTTTATCTAATTTTGCTCGAGAGCGCACAAATTCGTGAAAATCGTGAAACACTCGGAGTGTTGGCGACTGCCTTTTTGGTTCGGTAACTTTCATTTTTGAAAATATTTCTTTTACTTTTTTTTTGTGTTCTCTGCCAAATTGAAGTTCTGTCCCATATTTTCTATTCTTTGATATATTCACGAATTTCCTGGTTTTTTGCGTCGTCTTAGTCTCTATTCCAACTCTTAGAAAAATATACGACATTACAGCCCAAGAAGTAAGTACCGTTTGACAGTTCTGATTTCGCTTTGTTTGATGGATTAGAATTTTTCAATTCAAGTTTTCAGTGCTTTTTTATTTTTCTAAGATTTTTTTCTTTGTGATTAAATTGTTTTTTATTTTTTTTAATCTTTGTATTGTTATTTTCTAGAACCTAGTTGTCTTTATTTTACGTTATTACATGTAGTATTAATTTATATCTTCAAAAATGTGGGTACGTGTGAGCGAGAGGGCGAATTTGCTTTGGACAGCGCCTTAAGAATTATACATCTTGTGTATAGTTACATGGTTTTACGGCGAGGGTTATTGTTATTGCATGAGTAACGCCTATGCAAAGTTATTTCATCTCTCTCAAAGCTTGACAAGATGAAACGTCAAACGGTACTTATAAGATTTGCTGGGCTATAGTGCTATGTATTGACTACACAACTCATAATAGGATTAATCACACAGCTGGGCACGCGGCGCATTTTATCTGCATGGGTTCATTTAGACAACGTGGGTCTACGTTTCTACTGCAGGACACGCTATTCACGCATCCGTGTATCGCGTGCACGGCGTGCATGGCGTATTCTCGTCTGCCAGCAGCATGCAGCAGACAATAAAGCCGCAACATACCGGGCACGGGCGGCGGCATGGCCAGCACTCTAGTGAGCGCGTTGTCCTCGAGCACGACGGGGTCGCTGCCGTGGTCCCACTGGCACTGGTCTCCACGCATGCAGTAACCCTTCTCTGGAAAAACACCATATTTATTACATATAGGTATTTACATTTGGTAGTGGTAGGCATCCTTTGCAAGGGCACGCCTGGGGAAGTACCACGCATTTGCCAGTTATTCATCCGCCAAGCAGTAATTTGCAAGCATTACTGTGTTCCGTTCTGAAAGGCAATGTTACCAGCGAAATTACTGGCCATGACGAGATTCAGCAATTAATATCTCGGGGTGATAGGCGCAGTGCAGTGCCGCGCAAAATTTAGAATTTTAAAACACGGGGTGGCACTGTGTCTGATATGTGCAATCATGATGCTTACCATCAGGCACGTGATTTGCTCGTCTTGTCACTCACTATCATAAAAAAAACATACAACGTGTTTAAAAAATGTGTAGTAATACTTAAAAGCGTACGCGGCCTTTTACGAATTTGACACAATCCTATGAAAATTTTATCAAATCGAGGTTTTGTATTCCTCTGTTTCCTCCGAATATTATTCACCCATTCTATATATTAATATCCAGATATTTTAATAGTAAAGTAAACCATGTCCCTGTCATTTTAATTTCTCTTATAAACTCTTCTTTTTTTTATACTTAACTTCTTTAAATCCCAGTTTTACTCAATTGATTGGACTTTCACTACTAAAAAATTAAGAATTTATAAACAAAAATGAAATGATAAAGGCATAGCTTACTTCATCTTCCAAAATATATGGATCAAATAGGTTATATTCGGAGGAAACAGGGGAATACAAAACATAGACATTGGTAAATTTTCCAAAAGATTATATCAAACTGCTAACAGGTCCACGTCAAAATAAACAACTTTCAAAATAAAGAATGTATGGAGTGAGCGGCAACTTGATACGAGCACTGAAATCACTACATGAGGGTTCCAGTGCTTGTGTCAGGGTAGACGGAGCTTACACAGAATGATTGAACATCGAAAAAGGTGTAAGACAGGGATGTGTGGCTTCACCATGGCTGTTCAACTTATTCTATATAACTTATAATAGTAGATTTTTACACTAGTGTTGTTATAGACCAGAACATACCATCAAAATCTCGACATCTTCGTTTGAAATTGTCGTTCATTTCTAATCTCGTGTCACGCGGGGACGTCGACCCGCGAGAACGCTCGCGAGATCTCTCGCGGGAACTGAAAACAAGCATAATTAAAATTATATATTGAATGGTATCGAAGCCGCAGCGGAAAATACCTAGAGGTAGACCGAAGAAGCGATGGAGCGAGAACTTAGAAGATTTGCGTAAAATGGGCAAATTCACTTGCTGGAAGAAGGTCGCCAAACTCCCGGACAACAGTGTATTTGATTTTTTTTTCGCATAAATGGAAAGATCACAATATATAAGATTCGTGCTAAAACTATTTTTAGTTTTTTTTTATTCGCTATAATTACAAAATTATATTATCAATATAAAAAATCAGTTTAATCCAGTACCGAAAACACGCCGACAGTACCCGAACGAGCTCGTGACCTGTAGTGACGTCACAATGTTATAAAGTACCATACATAACTATAACATAATGACGTCACAATCATGGCGACCACTCGTAGCGCGTTCGTGATCAAGCGACTCTTATTGGAATTTTATCAATTTTGAATTGCTTATTAAAAAATATATTTATTAAAAAATTAATTAAAAAATATATTTTTTAAGTGATTTTTGAATCGGATGATACATAGTTTTTGTTGCACTTTCAGAATAAATTTAAAAATACATTGAATTTTTTATCAAATACTCAATACTGTAGATATTATTACTGTGGCTCGAGTCAATTCATATGTGTTATGTGGTCAACCCATATTGTCAGAGTTTCATACGCAGCCTCCGACATGAGCTAAAGACTGCCCCCTACATATCTTATAGGAAACAATAGGGACAACTACAGTTCAACGTGACATCCGAAACACGCTACCCTGTTTCGTGTGACCTAAATATATATTTGAATGATTATGTATGTAGTTTATTTATAATATTTTAGTATAGTGTATATGTATTGTAAAATGTTTTTATGTATGTACGTATGTAGTTATTTCGACTTTATTTCGACATTATTTCAGTCACAACACCGACCAAATGTGAACTACTCTCCTCTCCTTGCACGGTTGTCTGGAAGAGATAGCTTTTAGCGATAAGAGCGCCAACTGTTACACTAGACATATTCCTATTGTTACATTTTAGTTTTAAGTTTTTTAAGATGTGTAATAAAGAATTTATCTATCTATCTATAATATCCAGTAGAATACATACCGGTCTCTATCTCTAGACACGCGGTCCCTATGTTCTCTGTCGCGAGACATTCTATCTCGCTCCATCTCTCGCGGTCGGAGCCGGTCTATCTCACGTTGGATCACTGGGGAACGGGACCTGGAACCAAACAAACTTATAACATCACTCCATAATAACATAAACATAACATACATTCACGCCTTTTTCCCGAAAGGGTACGCAGTGTTGTACCCAGGACTCAGTCCCATGGTAGGTATAGCTTGACAGAAAAGGGTAGAAAGTAATGGGGGCGCCACTGTCTTTTACAAGAGTAAAAACAATTTAATCAACACATACACTTTAAAATAATTCTGTTTCTACTCTTTTCTGTCGAGCTACACACACATTTGTAGTTATCGTTCCCGTGAGAATATCGGGTAAAAAACATCCCATGTGTTATTTTAGGGTCTAAGCTATCTACATACCGAATTTGAGCCCAATCGGTTCAGTAGTTTTGGCGTGAAAGAGTAACAAACATCCGTCCTCACAAACTTTACATTCATACAGTCACGCCTTGTTCCCGTTGCTGGTACTCTGCCGCTTCTCCAGCAAAGGCGGTACAGCTGATAAGCTAACACACAAAACAAATAAAAAGACATTCTAAGGAAATAGTGTACATTTCTATAATAAAATCCCAAAAGAGATAACTGGGCTCTCCGAGGGTAAATTCAAAACCTATATAAAATCTACTTTACTAAAGAAGGCTTATTATAAAGTCAACCAGTACATAGAGGACAAAGATGCCTGGAAACTTCTGAATAGCCATTTCGAGCACCTTCAAAGAAAACGAATGTAACCAAACCAAATATTGTGAAACTATCTGTTGAAAAAATTAAGCCCTACAAGTTTCTTGTGCGTTCTTCTTGTAGAGGTATCTTTCCGAACGCACGGTAGACTCGGTACTGTTATCTTCATTGACGTGCGAAAGTGTCAGATTATGACCTATTTGAATAAAACTTTTTGAGTTTGAGTTTGACACACATGTAATACACCTAGCATTATAATGTTACCTAGATCTGTCAATCGGTCTGTCACCAACAGGCGGGCTACGGTTTCTGTAACGACGCGGTGAAGCTGATCGGGACAAACGTCTGTAATATACAATAGTAAAAACTTAACATAACAACACTCCTCTTTTCCCCGAGGGGTTAGGCAGGGGCACAGAACAGACGATGATTCTACATCATTTCCATACACAGCTGTAACGGAGCGTTAAAGGTATGTTCCATCCGTTAGTAACAAACTGTTGTTAGTTTAACCAACGTGACGTTTATTATAGAAACGCTTGGTAACATATTTAATTGTGCGTAGGTAAAACGAACCGTTTCATGTTTATAGGAACCGGGCATAAGTAGTGCCCGGGATGCACATACATACATACATACAGTCACGCCTTAATCCCGTTGGGGTGCAGAGACTATTTCCCTCCACTTTTTTTTTTATGATAGTGAGTGACAAGACGAGCTCATCAGATGCCTGATGGTAAGCATCATGATAGCCCATATCAGACACAGTGCCACCCAGTATTTTAAAATTCAAAATTCTGCGCGGCACTGTACTGCGCCTATCACCCTGAGATATGAGTTGTTGAATCTCATCATGCCCATTAATTTCGCTGGTAACATTGCCCTTCATACCGGAACACAGTAATTTTTGCACATTACTGCTTGGCGGATGAATAACTGGCAAAGGTGTGGTATTTCCCCAGGCGGCCCCCTGCAAAAGAGGCCTACCACTACTTGCTACGATCCTGAAATACAGCTGTCGCTTCGTTCACTTTTATAACATTCTTTATACTTGCTCGTCGTTTGTAGGTACTTTTGAATTGACCTTTCCTCAGAAGAACGTCAATTTGTTCATGGAAAGTACGCCCGCGGTCGACCCCTACGACTTGACCATACACACTCGCCTTATAAATCTCTTGTTAATCTCCTTTCGTCCATCCTCTCCACATCTCGAAACCACCTGAGCATTCCTTTCTCTATCTTTGTCACTACATCTTCTGACACGCTACAGCATGCCCTTATCACACTATTCTTCATTTTGTCCATCAAGGTCACTCCACTCATACTTCTCATCTCCACAGAATGCATGTGCAGAAGAAGCATGAAAGTAAGATTAATAAATCTTACTTTCATGCTTCTTCTGTCAGACTCAACATTCACTACCATACGTAAGTGTAGGGATCAATACCCCTCTATGCACAGCCAGTCGTGCCATTTTAGACACTTTCTGACTGTTCATAAAGGTATGCAGCGCCCCATTCACTTGATTTCCTGCCAAAACTACTAATGATAGATAATTATGTTCAACTAATCACATATTGACTGTAACAACAATACAGACCTGTTATCGTGCCTCCTAGCGTCGTGTTCGTAGTCTCGATTGTGTCGGCGCCGCACGCGACGCTCCGCCGACCGCGACCGACGCCGGCGACGCTCGTCCTTGTCACGGAGCTGCAATGTTAACATAACGGCTTGTAGTGGTAGGCCTCTTTTGCAGGGGCCCGCCTGGGGAAGTACCACACCTTTGCCAGTTTATTCATCCGCCAAGCAATAATGTGCAAACATTACTGTGTTACGGTATGAAGGGCAATGTTGCCAGCGAAATTAATGGGCATGACAAGTTTCAACAACTAATATCTCAGGGTGACAGGCGCAGTGCAGTGCCGCGCAGGATTTAGAATTACGAGGGGAGGTCAAAAAGTTCGCGGAATGGAGGGTTTAGAGAGGGAAGGGGGTAGTTATTTTTACCTGTCGCTACTTGTTGACTCAATACAATTATAAATACTAAGTTTCAGCCCAATCGGTTCATAAACCTTTGAGATATCGCTGGATAAACAAGTCAATCGGGTAGAAAATATCAACTATGGAGAAAATTGAGTATCGTGCCGTGATTAAGTTTCTCACTAAGCAAGGAAAAACACCTCAGAACATTATGGAAGAAATGTTATCAGTTTACGGGGACTCCTGTCCTGGAAAAACAATGATTTAAAAGTGGCATAGTCTTTTCAAGCAAGGCAGAGACTCAATTGAAGACGATCAGCGCTCAGGTCGGCCAATTGAAGCAACGTCCTCAGACATTGTTGAAAAAGTTGAAAAACTTGTTCTAAAAGATGCACGCCTAAAGAAGAAACAAATAGCAGAGATGACTGGAGTATCATCTACGACCATTTTGAATATTCTCCATGACCATCTTGGCATGTCTATGGTCAGTGCAAGATGGGTACCGAGAATGCTCACAGCGCTTCAAAAACAGCGGCGCGTCGAGTGTTCGCGCGAGTTTTTGGAGCTGTGTAGTGAAAACAGGGATGAATTTCTGAACCGAATTGTGACTGGAGATGAAACTTGGGTTCATCACTATGAACCTGAGTCGAAGCAGGAGTCAATGCAGTGACACAAAAAAGGCGCAGCACCGCCCAAGAAGTTTAAGGTGTCACAATCGGCCGGAAAGATTATGGCTACAGTTTTTTGGGATTCCAAGGGGATTTTATTGATCGATTATAAAGATAAAGGTGTCAATATCACGGGGAAGTACTACGCTACACTACTGGAAAAATTAAAAGTAGCAATTAAAGAAAAGAGAAGGGGAAAATGGTCTCGAGGTGTGCTCCTTTTGCACGACAACGCACCCGTTCACAAGTCATGTTGCGATGGCTGCCTTAGACAAGTGCGGCTTCGAAACTTTAAACCACCCTCCCTATAGTCCAGATTTGGCCCCTTGTGATTATTATTTGTTCCCAAACATGAAAAAAGAGGTTCGTGGAAAGAAATTTACTGATGACGATGAAATGAAGTCGGCAATATCTGCTTATTTTGAAGGCCTTGACAAATCATTTTTTTTCGAAGGTATAAACAAATTATTTGAAAGGTCTGAAAAGTGTATTAGGGTTAATGGAGAATATATTGAAAAGGAATAATAATTTCATGTTTAAATTCACCCCCCTTCCTTTTCATTCCGCGAACTTTTTGACCTCCCCTCGTATAAAACACTGAGTGGCACTGTGTCTGATATGGGCAATCATGATGCTTACCATCAGACACATGATTTGCTCGTGTTGTCACTCACTATCACAAAAATATAAATATATTTTATATTTTTACCAGCTGACCCAGCAAACGTTGTTTTGCCATATAAATTCTTTTAGTAGAAAAAAATAATAAATTATTGGTAGTACGTGAGGATGTCGTGTATGAGTGAAAGAAGCATGGAGCGCTGTAAACATATCGCTATTAAAAAAAAGGTAGAAAATTTAGAGTTGTATGTATTTTTTAATGCCACATCATAAAAAAAATCTGTCCGAAAAAAAAAAAAAATTTGGGACGGGCCACCCTTATCACTTAGGGGGATGAAAAATTGGTAACAACCTATTCTCAGACCTACCAAGTGTGAATATAAAATTTCATCAAAATCGGTTCAGCCGTTTCGGAGGATTATTGACCTAATCACCAAATGTGACACGACGTGACACAGAACAGATAATAATACTACGTATAGAATGGCACTGTCACCATGCACACTCTTATACGTGTACAAAACTCCATGTGTGCAGTGTCTGTGTAGTAAGTAGTTATAGGTTACAGATGGTTGGAAACTATCTTAAAGCTAATTATTAACTAAGAGTTGGGCACTTGCAATATAAAAGGTAAGATCGAGGGGCTTGATAGAGATGACGATAAAAAATTTTTTTATATATATATATATTTTTTTTTTTATTTATTTAATGCACAATAAACATTACGACCACATACATATAATAGTACTTAAAAACTAGAAATTTAAATCTTGATTGTAACGTAAAACTATGTGCAAACAGCTAAACTAAAAAATAATAATAAAAGGAACACTGGCGTACTATGTCGCGGAAAACGTGCATATTATCTACTAGCGATTATGTAAAACTATCATTAATAAACTAACACTATTTAATTTCTACCAAGCCACTCTGACACGAGTCAGATTGACTGGGCCTAAAATGGAGAATGAGTTTAATATTCTTAACAAATTGACTTAGTTTCGGAACAAATATATCAATTTCTCTGTGATTTGATAATAACTCGTTATATATTCGTGCCATTCTGGTCAAAGGGTTATAATAATAATAATAATAATAATATAATAATCATTTTATTTCAGTCATAAACCATAAATTTACATTATATTAAATAATTAAAAATCGAAATAAAATAATAAATAATTGAAAATAAATTAAATACATTAAATTAAATTAAATCAAATCAAAATCAAAATGGAAATCAAATAAAAATCAAAAATCAAGTAAAATTAAAACAAATTAAAAACTAGGTAAAATCTATCCGTCCAGTGAGCATTCCCATCCACCTGCCTTGTATAGGACAGTCAAATCTATCAACAATCATCTTCAGGAGACTGTTGCCACTGCCACATATGCGCTGGCGAAGGGAAGCAACTTTCTTGCGGAGGATAGCATGGTAGCCATCAGTTCGAGCCTCCGCGAACATTCCCGACGCACTGCAGTACCGTGGCAGTCCCATCAGCATCCTGAAGATGTTGTTGTACTGGACACGAAGAGTATTGGCCGCCCGCTTTGTATGCCGCACCCACAGACTGCTCGAGTAGAAGGACTGACAGTAAGCCTTAAAGAGAGTGTTTTTTACTTCTCTCGAACAGCGGGCAAATCTGCGAGCCAACATATTACCACGGACCGCCAACACCCTTCGTTCCCTTTCGATATCTGCATCATCTTTGAGCTCATCTGTCACAATATGCCCCAGATATTTGAAAGTGGTTACCAGTTTTAGAGCTACGCCATTAAGCATAATCGGCGGAACATGTTCAGGCCCAACTCTGCCACTCTTGAAAATGAGCACTTCACTTTTCTTTGAGTTATACCCGAGTCCATGTTCCGCCGCATATGCCTCGCAAATACGGAGGAGCTTACGAATCGATCCCACCGACGGACCCAGTAGCACCATATCATCGGCGTAACTGATGTTATTCACATTTACTCTATCTATGACGCATCCTGTGTGGGTACTGCTGAGTTCGCTGATGAGTTCGTTAACATAAAGATTGAATAGCAAAGGAGAGGTTATCCCCCCCTGCCGTACGCCACACTCCATGCCATAAGCCTCCGAAAAGGCTCCGGCCCATTTCACCATGTTTACTTGCGTGCTATACCAATATCGTAACAAGTCTATGACCTCCGTCGGTACCCCCTCTGCTTCCAGTTTGCCCCAAAGCTTATCATACAACACTGTATCAAATGCCCTGGACAAATCTAGAAAGCAGGCATATACCGACGTGCCTCTGTCCGTGTAATACCGGACAGCTTGCTTAAGACATAGGATCGCGCTCTCCGTCGACAGTCCGGCTCTAAAACCAAACTGTGCATCTTGCAATTTAACGTGTCGCATAAGAATTTTATTAAGCAAGCTGTCCAGTACCTTGGCTAGCACTGTTGCTAGTGAAATGGGTCGGTAATTACTCTTATCAGAGACATCCCCCGTTTTGCACTTTACAATAGGCACAATTATCGTCTCAGTGAGTTTACTGGGAAGATACCTATGACACAGACACAAATTATAAAACATGGAGAGCACTCGCGGCAAATGTACACCAGCACACTTGAGATGCTCAATGCTGAGACTGTCATGGCCAGGAGACTTCCCCCTCTCCATAGATTTAATAACTTCTCTGACTTCTTTGGTACTAACATATACCGTCCGCTCGTGTGCCTCAGACTCAACATTGATAACCCCATGCGCAGTGAGTTGTGATTGCGGTTGGACTCTAAAATGGTCTTTAAATAAATTAGCTACGTCAACAAGGTCATTTACGCCATCAACGCTCACAGGGAGGCCAGCCTTAGCATTCATTTTGCTTGTTTGTTTCCAAAATGACTTAAAATTTCCAGCGGAGTGATGAGAAGCCAGAATGTCCATTTTAATCTGGTCTTGTCTATCCTGGCACCATTTTAATTGCGTTTTAAATAACTTTCGGCTCTCACACATATCTAAATAAAGCCTACCCCTTCTAGGCTTACCAGCTTCGACCCAGGCTAAAAACTTCAGCCTGGCCCCCCTGTGATAAGGTGCCACGTGTTTGTTCCAACCTGCAATATAACCACCTCTCCTTCGTGCTCTCCCACGTTCATAGGAAGATGATGCAGACTCAATCAGAACATTTATAATATCTACATACATGTTGTCAAGAATATTCCTGTGCCCCTCGTCTGAGCATATCCCGTCACAACAATGGGAGAGCTCAGCCGGAAAGTCAATATCTTTCAACTTTAAGTTACACATGCGATGATAATAATCTATTTGACTGTCAGTGCGCTCTCCCCACACTATTTTATTGGTCGGAATTGAAAGTGATACTTTTTTACAATTTAAAGAACCTAATGTACACTTAATAAAAAGTGGGAAATGGTCAGACCAATCTACATCGTGCTCTACCCATATATTATCTATAGAAGGCAGCGCCGCACTAGTCACCAAACAGTGGTCCAACCATCTCGCACTTCCATGCACTTCGCTGATAAAAGTGTACGTATTAGATTCAGCACCTAGCACATTCACATCCGCACACGTCCAACATTGATCATAACAAAAATCTAGTAGTTCATTATAAAACAGTTCTTTAGGGTGCGCATTAAAGTCTCCTAGAATATATACTAGCTCTGTGTCACTATTATCGTCCATTATACTACTAATTTTACCTAAACAATGCGTAAATTCAGGTAGATTTTCATAGCAATTTGTTGGCATATATACGTTAAATATAATCACTGATATGTTGTCTATATTCACTTTTATCGCAGTCAACCGCACATCATCACATTCTATAACTTTCACCGCTTGAAAAGCACCTTTCCTCCACAAAATAGCGACTCCACCATAAGGCCTTCCACGTAACAATCCTGCCGACGTGTCAACAGCAGAAGTTCCGGTAGCTGCGAAATCCTCATCTATTGTGCTTAGCATGGGCAGATCATGCGGCAACAACCACGTCTCCTGCAGTGCAATAACGTCCGCTTTCCTACATAGGCTTTTTACTCCTTCAATTGATCTTTTCAAAGATTTACAGTTGTATGAGAGAAAAATGTTGTAAGGTGTATTATCCATCTAAAGTTCTTGGGGACTGCCTCACTCTACCTCCAGAGGGATCATGGTTCCCATCCCTCTCACCCACCTTCCCGAAGTTTACAAAGCGCCTGAAAGAAACGCCCTGTGGCCACAAGCTGTGATCGAGATATGTCTCTAAGTGAGTTTTGCTCACAAATATTTTAAAGGAGCTATAGTTTCTTTGTCTTGCCATTTTAATTTTTATAGGCGACACTGTCTCTTTTGTTTTGCTAAAAATATACTCTGCAATGTCTACCCCTGATACATCCTTGTGCACATTTGAAATAAAAATTGGTATCTTTGATTCCGCCGCCTTAAATTTGCTATGTTGTTCCGCCTTGCCTTTATTCGAAACAAATTTATTACTGAGACGCTTCCGCTGCACCAATTTCCACTGCTCATCACGTTCCGGCACACTCCATATTCCATTTCGTCTACCTATTCCAGCAAAAGTCTCTTTCTCCTCTATCGTCGTAATAATATTATCATTATTTAATTTCTTTTCCATTCCATTCAACAGGTTGCATGTTTCATTCAACGTCTGGCACTCAGTATTTGTTATTTTATCCATCTCTTTCTTATCAGTGCCACAATTTGTATTCGTTTTCTCTGTCTCACCTTGACTCGCCGAATTCTCGAGCGGCGATGATTCACGCTCGCTGTTCAGTGCCCTGTCGGCCGCCTCAGCTGATCGTGCGCACACAGAGGTAATTGTGTTTAAACAGAGCGAGTGGGTAGTCGTAGCTGGCGCATCAACCGACATCCTTGGATCGGACTCAGACTCAACTAAAGATGTTATTGCCATCGGTCCACTATTTAAAAGGTTTCCGCCGCGCTTTCTATTTACAAATAAATCATAACGACCCTGTATGGGCGTTTCTACTATGGAATCATATCTATAAGAACATACCCTACTCTCTAGTTCTTGCAACTGATCTGTAGTGGCATATGTACTCTTAATACTCTCCATTTGGTACTTCAACGTATTCATATCTTTGAGTAATACAGTGATATCGACATGGTCATAATTCAGCGGGGGCAACCTATGTAATTCTTTCGCCACAAAAATTGGAATTACTTCTGCCTCTACACATTTTAACATGGAAATAATGTCCTGTAGATCTCGTTGAATTTTGCCTTCACTCTTCTTTTTCCTCGTGATCTTTCTTATGTCAGATTTTACACAGTCGAATAATAAATTTTTCGATTTCTCTATTTCTTCCATCTTGAAAGCTGACCCACAAATACGCAGCAGGCTTTGCTCGTCCATTACATCAATTTTATTGGCAATAAATGCCAACAATTCATCGATAACAACATTGCAACTTGCACATTTAACGGTAGTCGACGTCATGGTTGCAACCGAAAAGCACCGCACGCTAGAACACGACCGCTCGCTAGCCGCGGGTAGCGGAGACTGATTATAAAATGGTTGTAAAAAGAAATATTATTTCTGTATATATTTAAAGCGAATAAATTTTGATTATTGGAGTTTCGCGATATTCCGATATGGTAAAAATTTATAACAATATTATTTCATCATTTAGGTATTCCTGCACCGTATAATATGTTTTAAATATCAATAGTTGCTTAAGTTTTTTTATGATTATTATACCGTTCGGTTCGGTTTTAAAAGAGTTCGGTAAATAATTATATATTTTTATTGACATTGCATATGCGCTATTTAACCACAAGATTCTTGATCACTAAATATAAAGTCAAATCCTGCGAACAAAGCAAATTAAGAACTGACAAACGTTACATCTTAAATTTGCTGGGCTGCAGCTAGTTACATTACCTTCATTAAAAACGTACCTTTAAGGCTTAACTGAATATAATTATCGATTAGTTTGAAAAGTTGATTAACTTAATATAAGGCACTTACAGAATCTCCTCTACGGTCCCGTCTTCTTGGTGGTTGATCGACGGGTTCCTCTAATAGTTCTGTCAACGGTAGTACCTAAAATAAAACAATAACATCACGCCTTTTACACGAAGGGGTGGGCAGAGGTGTACCCAGGACGCAATACCATAGTAGGTACACCCACATTTCGGCAGCATGTTCGGTCCCATGTTATAGCGGGCGAGCCTTTTGCCATATACGGGGCACAGTTCGAGTCTCCATGCTGTAACTGAGTTATTCCTTAATGGAAAAATCCAAATAACACTTTGCCCGCAATGGGAATCAAAACCGGAACCGAGGCAATCAGTATTTATAATTAAATAGTAGGATTTGTCCGACATGTTCGAGCACTTGCGTTTCCCATATTTCTATATGCAGTGGAGACTTGGACTCTGAGAGAAGGCGAGAAAAAGAAGGTGGACGCTCAAGAGATGTGGTGCTGGAGAAAAATGCTTGGAGTATCGTGGACCGAATTTAGAACCAACGCCTCAATACTCCAAGAGCTCAGCATTAAGCAGCGTCTATCATCTATTGTCCAGGCTCGCATGCTCAGTTTCTTTGGACATTATATCGCGGAGAGACGGCCCATCTATTGAACGTTTGGTGGTCTAAGGGAGTGGAGGGAACACGACCTCGCGGCAGATCACTAATGCGATGGACTAACCAAGTAAAAACAGCCGTGTGTAAGCGTTATTGAAATATTATATGTAAAATAATGCATGACTATATGATTTCTGTTTATTTTTGACATTAGTTGCCATAGTTGAATTGTATTTATTAGTAACGGATTTTATAAAAAGAGTAAAATAACGACTTAATACGGGACGTGA
The DNA here is from genome assembly GCA_947063395.1 of Hemistola chrysoprasaria. NCBI lineage: Eukaryota > Metazoa > Arthropoda > Insecta > Lepidoptera > Geometridae > Hemistola > Hemistola chrysoprasaria. The sequence continues at coordinate 4,921,079 of OX346737.1, read as the reverse complement.
CGTATGCTAGCAACACTGATACTTTGTGAGGGTAGGGGAAGTTATATAAGGCCAAATGCGAGCAGAGCGAGCTAAACTGCCCGGTAAAGCTGTATTACTGCCCGGTAAAGCTGTAGAGGCCATCTGAGGCCAACAGCATAGGTCATTTAAAAAAAAAAAAAAAAAAAAGAGCGAGCTAAGTCTTGTCATAGCCGTTGTCAGTGTTGGTCGCATAGCACGCTGTCGCTGCAGTAATTATTGAGGTATGTAAATCTTGCTGATAATAAATAAAAATATTGATTGATTGATATGGAAATTGTAATAATAATGATTAATGTTAAATCGCTATAATATATTCAGTTAAATGTACATTTGTTAGCACTATGTTGTAACAAAGTTGAAAAAAATGGTCGCTACAAGTTTCTTGCTCATTTCTTCTTGTGGTGCTGTAGTTTGGAAATGAGCGCTAGAGTCCCAACTAAGAGTATCTTATATCTTTAAATGAGCAATTCTTGTATATATATATATATAATGGGAATCTCGGAATCGGCTCCAACGATTTTCATAAAATTTAGTATATAGGGGGTTTCGGGGGCGATATATCGATCTAGCTAGGAATTATTTTTAGAAAATGTCATTTTATTTATTTATTTACGGTCATCCAGGTACTAATATTAAAGTGAGAATTTGCTCGTCTTGTCAGTATCATAAAAAAAATCTAAGAATAAAGTATTCCTGTCAGTGCATGTTTGCCTCGAAGAGATCGCTCTGAGCGATAAGGCCACCAATTGTTACACGTTTTCTAGTTTAAATTTTTGTTTTTTTTTTTGTTTTGTGATAACAATAAAGATCAAGTTATCTATTCTATTCTTATATTTTGGTACCAAATATATCTATGTAGCCTACTCCAACGGGAACAAGGCGTGACCGTATGTATGTATGTATGTATATCTATGGAGTATTGGTTTGGTTCAAGAAGGTTCCCCATCGTAGCTGTTGTGGTGCAGTTAGGGCACTGCAGTAGACGAGCCAACAAGATAGTTTACCTTAACTAAAGTCTGTTCCATGGGAGGCCCGCGGGGAGGAAGCGTGGGAGGCATCGGAAGGGGCCCTGATGACGGCCCCCGGGGTACCACCACGCGGTGTCTTGGGGGCCCAGTTGGCTCCAATGCCGTGCCATTCGTTGCTAGAATAGAAAAACATAGGTGATAATATAATTTTATACACTGCCTTTATCCTTACATACAATATGTCTATCAAGGGCGTCGCCAAGGAGGGGCAGGGGGGGGCTGCTGCCCCCCCCCTAGAGAATCGAAAATATTTAGCCTTTATTGTCAATGTTGACATTCAAGGGTCGCCATATAAGCACGTATTTTTAAATACAGAACCATCTGGGCCCTATTTCATAAAAAAGATAACTTACAAAACTGTAAAAAATCTACAAAATTGTAGGATTGTAGGGCTTTTCTGTTTCATAGAAATTTGTAATTGTAAATTGTATACAGGCAAATACCTGTTATATATCTACCGTCTACCCAAATGGGGAATTTGGGTAGAAATTCCTTGACTAGCCCCCCCCTTGATCATCGGCTGGCGACGCCCTTGATGTCTATCTCATTCTCAACTCAGTTCAACTCAAAGAAAATGTATTCATGTTTTTAAATATCAATAACTAGTGCGTTCGGAAATATCTCCTCTACCAAGAAGAACGCACAAGAAACTTGGAGGGTTTCATTTTTTCAACTGCGAGTTTTACAATATTCATTTGGTTACATTTGTTTGAAGACACCTCGACTGACTCGGTGGCGTAGAGGGCGCATGCTCGACTGCCAATCAAGAGGTCCCGGGTTCGATCCCCAGGTCAGGCATAGTGCTAAATATTGGATTTTTCCATTAGGAATTATTTCAATAGCTGCCTGGAGTCTGGAACTGTGCCCGGTATATGGCAATAGGCTCGCCCCCTATTACATGGGACCAATAACATACTGGCGAAATGTGGGTGTATCTACTATGGGACTGAGTTCTGGGTACACCTCTGCCTACCCCTTCGGGAAAAAGGCGTGAATGTATGTTTTATGTTTTACATTTGTTTGCGTGTAAGGTATGCAGGCTATGCAGAAGTTTCCAGGCATCTTTGTCCTTTATGTTATGGTTAACTTTATAAGCCTAAGGGCCTCTTTCACCATCCTCGAGTAAAATGTTGATTAACTACTCGGCACGTACAAGTCCCAAGAAACTTTAGTCAGTTTCACAAAAAAGGTCAGTTTATGTCGCGATTAGCATAACTCGGACATAATGAAATTAGCACTGCGCCTTACTCCCCACTTTACTCGAGGATGGTTAAAGAAGCGCCTAACCTAATAAGCATAAATGACCTAACAAATAAAATTCTGGCCATTACTGAATCCTTAACGCGGAACGCGGAAAACTATAGGGAAGCTCATGACTATACCTATATACGGAATAGATAATAAAATACGATTCGCTTAACCTTCATATAGATAATGTTAGATATCATAATATATAGTACTATATGTATTTAGTATATAACCTAAAGTTAGATAATAATATGGTATCTAATCAGTCATGTAGTAGTCAGTAGTTTTTGCAAAGCTAGATAATTTTAGCATTTTGTTTAGAGTCCTATCACGAAATTTCAGGCGGCGCTCAACGCATTGCAATTTATAGCATTTTAGTATGTTGTTTTAATTACTTATTTTCCAAAATAAATAAATACGATTACAGTATAAATAACAAAAAACATATTTACCATGCACATCATTTTCGACGATCTCCTTCTCAAGCTCCAGAGGTTCGGGAGGTGGCGTGGGAGCCTTGTCGGCCTCGCGCGGCTTCAGGTACTCAGTCGTCTCCAAGGACTTGAACAGCATCTCCACAAACGGCTTGGTCTCTGTTGACAATATCGCTGATTTATCATAATCATCATCAATAACTCGCCTCCCTCGACTGCCTCGGTGGCGTAGAGGGCGCATGCTCGACTGCCAATCGAGAGGTCCAGGGTTCGATCCCCAGGTCAGGCAAGGTGTTAAACATTGGATTTTTCCATTAGGAATTATCTCAATAAGTGCCTGGAGTCTGGAACTGTGCCCGGTAGATGGCAATAGGCTCGCCCCCTATTACATGGGACCAATAACATACTGGCGAAATGTGGGTGTATCTACTATGGGACTGAGTCCTGGGTACACCTCTGCCTACCCCTTCGGGAAAAAAGGCGTGAATGTATGTTATGTTACCATCAATAACTTTGTTCTGTGTTAATGTACGATAAACTCTATGTCCCGGTTGTGACCTGTAAAATATGTAGGGCCAGTTGTTTTTTTTTTATTGTGAGTTTCTACAGAATCCCCAACCTCAATCCGGGTATTTATTATAAATATTTGCTTATGTTAGTCAACCTATGAACCTATGATATAGTGTAAGTACTTAATTGTCAATTATACAAAGCGTATCATTAGTACCAATACAGAGAGAAATAGTAAAAAAAAAAAACACCAAAGATAAGAACTTAAAGAATTACTTAAAGTTTTAGCGTTTAGACCATATCTTGTGGATAATATGTTGATTACATTCGAAGTTTAGGTAGGTACTAGGTACTCGTAACTACATACACAGCCCATTCCGTCTTGTATAGTATAGGTATTATAATAATATGTTTAACCCGTCGCGACGTAAAGCTATGTCCCGAGCACGCGGGCACCAGGGCCGGTTGTTAGCCCATGTCGGAGGCCTCGTCGACGTGAAGGAACGTTGTCTTGTGGAATTGCGACTTCAGTGCTAAATGTCTTGATGATACAACTCAAATGGTTTGACGGAAAGTTTGTGGAAACGCTTTCTGTAAGACAGGGAACCCACGGAGCATAACACTAATAATCTACAGTCATATTCACCTCAAATTACCTTTCTTTCCATCGCGAATCTATCTAACTTTTCTCCCTTCCTAGCCCGTTGAAATTGTACAGTCTTATTGCACGCTCGGACTACTTGTAGCTTCAGATCTATAATGCGGATAGTCCCAAGCCTGATTTGGGATAGATTATAGTAAACCATACACTATACCACTCACCAGCCTGCAGAAACACGTCCAACTGATCGACCATCACCTCTCGCAGCTCCTCCAGAGGTTTATCCTTCTTGACGAGGGCGTACACGTACTTGGCCAGAGCTGCTGGGTCAGCATCACAACTGCGGATAAAATAAAAATTGTAATAGTAGCTTATACTCTTAACAGAAAGAATAGCTTCCCCAATTACACTGCTCGAATGAAACTTGACAGCCTCGTTGGCTCAGATGGTAGTAACTCTGCTTTCTGTGCCGCAGGCCCCAAGTTCGATCCCCGGTCACGTCAAACTTTTGTGTGCATGAACATGTCTGTTTGATCTGTGTCGGGGCATTATCAATATTACCTAATAAATATTGTTTGAAATAATGATTTTTTTCTTAGTTTTTTTTTTTATGACAGTGAGTAACAAGACGAGCAAATCAGGTGCCTGATAGTAAGCATTATGATTGGCCATATCAGACCCAGTGCCACCTAGTGTTTTGAAATACAAAATACTGCACTGTACTGCGCCTGTCACCCTGAGATATGAGTTGGTGAATCTCATCATGCCCAGTAATTTCACTGGAAACATTGCCCTTCATACCGGAACACAGTAATGTTTCCACATTACTGCTTGGCAGCTTAGTTATAAATTCCATAATAAATAAGGTGTATAAGATCAGTTAACTAATCAGTAACTTGACCACTATCAGTGTGTTGTAACTTGGTATAAAAATACTTTGATATCAACTCAGATAACTTAATGAAATGTACTAAAAAACTATGTACTTAAGTAATCACTTACTGATTATATTATAACAATAATTATATTTTTACAATAATTATTTATTGTAAAATTCCCTGCTACAAGTAGCATAGTGGTTGCAAGCGCTACTGCTAACCAAGGGTCCCCAGGTTGATCCCCAGGTCAGGCAAAAAGTGTTCTTTGATGATCCATTAAGCCGCGTATCGACTGCGCGCGGCTGCCGCGCGAGCCATGTTTGACCGCGCCAAACCTACGTTTTGGTGCGCGAGCCAATTTAAAGCTCAACATTTTGATATAGCGCGGCAGCGGCGCGCGGCAGGCGATCCATCATTTTGTGCGCGGCAACCATGGACGTATCACGCCAGCGACGTGCAGCTGCGGCTTTTATCATCATACATCATATTATTCATAAGCGTTCGAGACGAGAACCACGTTGGTGGATTAAAAAAATATATATGAATAGAATGCTACATGGTAGTTCGCGATTAATGGAAGACATGAGATACGAAGCTATTATTTATTATTTATTATTTCATTCCATGCATCCATTCTTAAAGATTTATTATGATATTCAGTGCATTTACTATTCCATAAATGAGGTTTTAAGCCATATAATCTAATCAAATGCCGGCACTTCTCGTTATCCATCTTGCCGCGCGTCTAAATAAAAAAAAGGTCCGTCCCAATTGCGCGCGCACAACACACTGACGCTCCTTTGCCGCGCAACCAAAAACCGACACGAACTGGATCGCCGCGCGGCACGTTCGAGCGCGCCAATGTTCGAGCTGCCGCGCGCGGCAGACTCGTCCACATATTGCGCGGCCGCCGCGCGAGCCAATGTTCGATGGTTTGCCGCGCGCAGGCGATACGCGGCTTTAGAAATTTTGTCAATGACCACCTGGAGTCTGGAATGTGCCCAGTGGATGGCAATAGGCTCGCCCTCTATTAGTACTTAAAAACGTAACTAGCGATTTGTAGTAACCTTGTAAAATATAGCTTGACATGTGAACAGCTGAACAAAAATCAATATTTTGGTCATATTTTCTTAAATTAGCTACATAAATGGTATCATATCATGTAATTTATAATTCAAATGATTAATCAAATACCCTTTTAGAACTTAATTTATGGAAATATGGCCAAAATCTTTATTTTTGTTCAGCTGTCAAGAATTGAGCTACATTAAACAATGTATTACCTATACATTGGCGTACCCATAATTATGTTATGTTTACATAATACAGAGACAGATCAGACGTGCTCATACACACAAATGTTCGACCTGGCCAGGGATCAAACCCAAGCCCAGGAAGAAGCTAGCGCTACTACCCCCTGAGCCAACAGGCCAGTCATAGACAATATTTAGATGGCAACCAACCAGATAATCTATAATTATCCAACCTGTGTGTTCTGCACTGACATGCTCTGAGGAGGTGGTCATATAAATAGAATTGGTTTATTGTGCAGACTATTTTTAAGCTATGCACTCACAGGTTAAATGAAAATAGTTTATCCTACTAATATTATTAATGGGAAAGTTTGTGAGGATGGATACGGTTTCACCTGCATAGTCATCATTCCCGTGGAAATATCGGGATATAAAGTACCCTGTGTTATTCAAACTCAAAGTCAACAAGATTTCCTCAAATAGGTCACAATCTGACACTTTTGTACGTCAATGAAGATCAGTAATGAGTCTACCGCACAAGAAAATTGTAGGGCTTAATTTTTTCAACTGATTGTTTTACAATATTTGGTTTGGTTACATTCGTTTGTTTGGGAAAGTGTCGCGTGGTGGCTATGCAGAAGTTTCCAGGCATCTTTGTCCCCTATGTACTGATTGACTTTATAATTTTTATTCTTTAATATTATAATAAATAATAATAATTTTCATTATTAACATTAAATCTTTACTATAATTATTTCAGGGTCTAAACCAGGGATGTTGCGAATATTCGCATCCGCATCTGCAAATGCGGAGCTTCCGCATAGATTTGGACATCTGCATCCGCATCCCCGAATGTGAGCCTTCAGATATTCACATCCGCATTCACATCCGCGGATGTGAAAAAATTGGCATCCGCAACATCCCTGGTCTAACTATCTAAATACCGAATTTCAACCCAATCGGTTTAGTAACTTTGGCATGAAAGAGTAACAAAGATCCATCCTTACAAACTTTCACATATATAATATTTATAGGATAGTGGGATAAAAAGGTGCCTATTTCCTAAGTATAGTATCCTAAGGTAGGCAGAGGTGTACCTAAGATTACTCAACTCATCACCAGCTATGTCTCTTTTGCAGGAGGTTGCCTGGGGAAGTACCACACCTTTGCCAGTTATTCATCCGCCAAGCAGTAATGTGCAAACATTTCTGTGTTCCAGTCTGAAGGGTAATGTTACCAGCAAAATTACTGGGCATGATGAGTTTCCACAAATAATATCTCAGGGTGACAGGCCCAGTGCAGTGCAGCACAGTATTTTGAATTTCAAAACACTAGGTGGAACTGAGTCTGATATGGGCAATCATTATGCTTACCATCAGGCACCTAATTTGCTCGTCTTGTCACTCACTATTATAAAATATGTAATATGAGGCGAGCCTATTGCCATCTACCAGGTACAGTTCCAGACTTGAAGCTGTCATTGGGATAATTCCTAATGGAAAAATCCAACAAAACTTTTCGCCTGGCCTGGGAAATGTTAACTAGAAGCTACAAATAACAAAATTGGCCCATTTCAAATCTTTCTAAGGCAAAATAATAACTATCAAACAGTACTTCTTAGATTTGATGTACTTTTAGTGCTATATGTAGACTAGGCAACACATATTATAGCACTTGACACTCGAGCTGTGTGTGCAGGGAAACCCATTCTGTTAAGAGATTACAATTGTTTACTTATTTTTAGGCGATAGACACCTCCTTTCTACGGGGCACTCTGGACAAGTGCCCAGGGCTCTGCGATCGATGGAGCCCGCTAGTTATTGCCTTCTACCAGATCATTTATGTACTGATTTTTTTAAAATTATTCTTTTCACTGCCAGTATATTCTAAGTAGAAAACGATAGATTTTTAGTTCTTCAGGCATTCGAGATAATCAGATTAACTTTCTACCGTGACATGACGCTAACCCACTAATTTAAACTTTGAAGTAAAAGTTAATCTTTTACCTTACTTTTTATGAAATAAAATCATATTAATAGTAGAGTTAAGTGAAAGTATCACCCAATATTAGTACAACAGCCTTGCAAAATGCTAATAAAAGTTAGAAACCATCAAAATAAATGCCATGTGTGCAATGCATTTGACAACTCGTGAATCCAAAATTCTATTGCGAAATGCAATGGCGAAATTGTAATTTGATACGTAACATAATTTTTACAAGATTAAGAATATGAATTATTGTATTATGAGTATTCTTTTGGGTGGCTACGAGGTTAAAATAGCAATTTCTAGAAATTATATGTCAATAATAAAATAAATATGGCAGCGGAAGTACTCACAGGGGTTCCAATATGGAAGTCAGCCAAGACTTAAAAACGTCCGGATTCTCGATAAACATAGTGTTCAAACCAGAAAATAATTATCACAAACAATAATCCATTAAAAAGCACTTGTTTCACACAGTTTAATTAAAATTAACGTCACGGAAAAGTTTATTAATAGCTTCCCAAAAAACACATTCACGTCCTTCTCGTTATCACAGAATTCTTTTTGTAATTTTTTAATTTTTTTTTACAAATGTCAACGTCAAACAAGCATCTACTGTCATTTTTAACTTGATCAGTATTGCCATTAGAAAAATCTCTATATTCAAAGCCATTTTAAAAAGCTTTTATGATCATATAATTTGTTTATATAATATGATTTATATTAAGATTCAATTCAATTTAATTCATATTTTGTGGCTTGTGAAAGTGCTTACGACAGAAAAGAGTAGAAACGGAACTAATTTAAAGTGTATGTGTTGATTAAATTGTTTATACTCTTGTAAAAGACAGTGGCGCCCCCATTATTTTCTACTCTTTTGTGTCGAACTTATAAAACACCACAACTTTGCCAAAACACGTATGGAAATTTAATAAATAATAAGTATTATGGTTATAAGTTATTGATAGTTAAATTTTTTAAGGAAAAATTATTTTCTTCTTTTTAGAGCGATTAAATAAAAACTTTTTTTTATATATTTGCTTTTATTTTATTTAATACTAGCGGCCCGCCCCGGCTTCGTGCGGGTAGCAGAAGTAGGCATAGTGACCGTTTTAAGTAGTAAATTCGTGATACATTGTATTTTTATAGATACAACCCTATTGGTTTACGCAGCGCATGCAATATATTATTTCTACCACCCATAGTTTTCATATCACATAAAAATAATGTCTTCTTTGATTATTGTGACTAAACCAAAACGGACGGATATACTGTCCGTGGACTGTTTTGTAGATATTGATAAATACTACAAACCCCTAGTACATTACTTATTCTTCCACCAATACTTTTCACAGCGCATGCATATAATGACTTCCGATTATTGTGACTAAACCAAAATAGATGGATATTATGTGCGTTCACTATTTTGTAGATATTTGTAAATACTACAAACCCCTAATACATTACTTTAATCTACCACCAATAGTTTTCACACCATGAAAAATAATCACTGATTCGATTATTGTGACTAAACCAAAAAAGATGGATATTATAATCTATGTATACTGTTTTGTAGATATTGATAATTACTACAAACCTCTAGTACATTACTTTAATCTACCACTGATAGTTTTCACACCACATGAAAAATAATCATTGCTTCGATTTTTGTGACTAAACCAAAAAAGATGGATATAATCTATGTTTACTGTTTTGTAGGTATTGATTTTTTGATTATTGTGACTAAACCAAAACGGACGGATATACTGTCCGTGGACTGTTTTGTAGATATTGATAAATACTACAAACCCCTAGTACATTACTTATTCTACCACCAACACTTTTCACAGTGCATGCATATAATGACTTTCGATTATTGTGACTAAACCAAAATAGATGGATATTATGTGCGTTCACTATTTGCAGATTTTTGTAAATACTACAAACCCCTAATACATTACCACCAATAGTTTTCACACCATGAAAAATTCATCGATTATTGTGACTAAACCAAAATAGATGAATATAATGTCTGTAGACTATTTTGTAGATATTGATAAGTACTACAAACCCCTAGTACATTACTTATTCTAGCACCAATACTTTTCACAGTGCATGCATATAATGACCTTCGATTATTGTGACTAAACCAAAATAGATGGATATAATGTCCGTGGACTATTTTGTAGATATTAATAAGTACTACAAACGGTGTCCTATTGATTCGTATAATGTCTTTTGTCATAAAATTTTTTCGCATACATCATTTGCCATAACCTCCTCTAGTCATAATATTGGAAATACATATTTTTTTGTAGTAATACTGATAAATTGTCCTAAAATTTAATTGCTTTAATATTTTTGTGATAATAGTTTTTATTCCTATGTTTAGTCGTCATAATGGTTGTTATGTATAAATTTATAGTTAATAATGGTGTATGTCCTAATTTTCATTGTTCATAATTGTTATTGTATATAATCGGTATTGTACGTATTTTTGCAAGTGAGGTATATTTTAGTGTTGTCCTGAATATTGCTTATTAAGTATGTTCACAAATTCTACAAATTCAAATTTTATTCCAATCACTTTATCTAGAAGAGTATTTTTGGTACAGTGTTATGATAAAAAGTGTTATGTATATATTTATATATTAACGTTTCTGGTGTATACGTCGCAGTAAGATAGATAAAGCCGTAATATAGTTATGTATATTCCTAGGGATATGATTATAATATACCGTAACATAGTAACACTCTTGTATTGCATTTATGGGCAGGATCTCGCCTTAACTCACATACCCAATAATAACATTTTTTATTTACTTGATTTTTTTCATACGTAAATCCACTGATATTTAATTTGTTGGCTCCTCTTTTTGTTGTAAATATTTTGTACTCGTTTTCCATTGTAATTATAATTTCAAAATTCTAAGCACTTTGTTCCAAATACTAACACTAAAATTTGACTTTGTGTTATTTTTATAATAATAATGAAACTACCTTAATTTTTATTCATAATCAGTAATAGCGCCTTACTATAATATTTTTTATAGCAATGTCAAAAATCAAAAATGATATATCAACAGTTTGCTACATAGAAAAGATGTTTACTACGTTAATGAGTTAGGAACATTCAAAATTCTATTGGTTAGGTGAGGTTTAATTTATATTATGACAAAGTTAACATTCGAGCAATATATGATTATGGCACATAATTTTAGTGATATCAATAGTTAGGACATGTTAGGATTATGGCATAAAATAATATGGTTATCAATGGTTAGGACATAGAATATCGGGGGGCACGGCAGTGGCCCCGCCAAGTCGAGCGCGAAGCAAACACTGCCGTACCCTCCTTTACTGGAACCATTTCGCCGCATTTTCAGGCCCCTATTTGAGAACCTCTGGATAAGACCAGAACGCTGAAATTTTCGTCATCCAGTAAGCTATAGAATCACATACTTAAAATAAAATTTCAAGTCTGTAGGTCATTTAGTTCCGAAGATAAGCGAAAGCAAAGTTTCGCATTTATGACACCCAGACACTCACTCATGATCATCAAAAAGAACTAGTACTTCCCATAAACTCAGAGAGCTGAAATTTGGTACAGAGTTAGGGTTTAATGGCCACATAAAGGGAAAACTATAAAAACTAGGATAATCGAAGATCAAAATTTGGTCAAAATATAATTAATATAATTGGACTAAGAGTGGCGGTGATACCCGCACCCGTAACTAGATGGCGCTGATTTATTTTAAAACGCGCTTACGTTTGTTTTTCCGATTATTTGCATTTCGTTGATTTCGCTTATAATTCGTGATGTTAAAGGTTTGTGAAGATAGGAATTTTATGATTAGTGACGGATTACTGATTATTAAAAAATTAATAGTAATAATAAAAACTTCAAGACTCAAGAGTCAAGAGTATAAAAGCTCAAGCTTCAGCCATCACCGAATACAACCGGCTTAGGCGTAAATACCGCGCCGATCTGTCAGAAATTAAACCGTCTAAACCGTCTAAAAGAATAAGTAATGAACGCGAATGGGCAATACGAAAAACTCTTGCTACTTTTCAAGAATCAGAACCGGAAAAAAAGAAAAGAAAGATTTGTAACAATAAAAAAAATACTCCTAAAAAGAAAAAAAAAAAGGGTCGAATAAGAAAATCTAATACAATAAGTCAATATGCCCACGTTTCCACAAAAAGAAGTGAAATCCCACCAAAAACATTCTGTAAAATAACTAGCCAAGTCTCGATGGAACTGCATGTTTATCTCTAAAAAGTAATGAAATCTAGACAAAGTCGTGCCAAGCCTAAGGTTCCTTACTGCGATTTCTTTATTATTATAGTTAATGTTATGTGACTTGGCCGTTGAAGGGATACTTCTAATCAAGTCCGTCTGTACGTCTATTTTATGTTAGATCGGTGGTCGATTTGACGCTCCAAAAAGAAGAGAGCAGAAGTCAGCATTGTCAATCAATGCTGAATGCATGTGTTGCACAATTAACAACAGCCTAAAATGAGACACTAGCGTCCAATTACCAATACCAGTATGGGCTATTATCTCGCTTAACAAACATAGGTAGTAACAACAGATATAACATTACGTGTAAACAAATTTGATTTGTACCCAGTAACGTATAAAGAATGTTTAACGGCCAAGTCACACAACATTAACTATAATAATAAAGAAATCGCAGTAAGGAACCTTAGGCTTGGCACGACTTTGTCTAGATTTCATTACTTTTTAGAGATAAACATGCAGTTCCATCGAGACTTGGCTAGTTATTTTACAGAATGTTTTTGGTGGGATTATAGGTTTCAAATGTTAGGACAATTAAAACTATAACAAGTTATAATAGGAGTATTAACGTTATGACTGGTGATCATTAGCTATTACATATATAATGGCTTAAAAATTTATGAGTTGTAACATTATGGCTAATAATAGTATGCGAATGAATAGGGAACCACTACAAACCCCTAGTACATTACTTTATTCTACCAACAAAACTTTTCACATCGCATGCGTATAATGTCTGTTTCGATTATTGTGACTAAACCAAAATAGATGGGGATATAATGTCCGTTCACTATTTTGTAGATATTGGTAAATACTACAAACCCCTAGTTCATTACTTTAATCTACTAACAATAGTTTTCACAGCGCACGCATATAATGTCTGTTTCGATTATTGTGACTAAACCAAAATAGATGGATAAAATTTTCGTGAAGTATTTTGTAGATATTGATAAGTACTACAAACCCCTAGTACATCATTTTATTCTACCATTAATAGATTTCACAGCGCACGCAAATTAATGAATATGGTAATTATATTATGTGACACCTTGGTTCACAATATTGCAGTTTTTTTACGGATCCCTATTTTTTTTCAAAATCTCATATAGCCTATGTCACTCACACTGAATTAAGCTATCTATAAGTGAAAGAATTTTTAAAATCGGTCCAGTAGTTTCGGAGCCTATTAGTTACAAACAAAAAAACAAAGTTTCGCTCTTTATAGTATTAGTATAGACTAGTATAGATATAATATTATGATAATTTGCTCTTAGGCTGCAATTAGACTATCATATTGTAAATATATAATATGATCGTAGTCGGTTGGGGTGTCATATCAAATAAAATAATTTCGTATATATGTTTTAGCTTAATGGCCGTCGCCCGGTTATCATTTCGAGATCATCGAGCTAGAGACTAGAAACACACGAGCAGCTTGCTGCAAGCGCGAAGAAAATATCATTACATAACAATGCAAGCGCGAGCAGATTGCTGCGGGCGCGGTGAAAAACTATGGATTTATAATATATATTTAAAGATATATATAGCTGACTCATGGGTCACTGTGTACTTTTTAAAAATGAGCCACTGTGTACCATTCTCAAAATATTTCGTCACAGCAAACGAAACCGAAATCAAAAAGGAGAAATCTCGAGACCAAGACAATTGACACAAGACATACTATACAACATAAGTATTAGTTATCACCAATTGTAACAAACAAATTTATGAAAACATTTGAAACTCACCTCAAAAAGTAATTTTGTGAGAGTAAAAACAAAAAAATTGTGATAACACCACCATGCCGCGCTCGTTCCCCGATCCGCTTGGTTAGAATGTGTAGGGTACCAAGCGCTAGAAATGAGTGATAGAGACAATTGTATATTCCCTTTAGTTTTGACAGAATCATAACTGAGCCACTGTAGTCGACTGAGTCACCGTTGCCTCCTTGACCCTATATTTTTTTTATAGTGAGTGACAAGACGAGTAAATCAGGTGCTGATGGTAAGCATCATTATTGCCCATATCAGACACAGCGCCTTTCAAATTTCGGCACTGCGCCTGTCACCCTGAGATATGAGTTGTTGAATCTTATCATCCCCAGTAATTTCGCTGGTAACATTGCCCTTCATACCGGAACACAGTAATGTTTGCACATTACTGCTTGGCGGATGAATAACTGGCAAAGGTGTGGTACTTCCCCAGGCGGCCCCCTGCAAAAGAGGCCTACCACTACTAAATGGCACAGTACTTTATATATACTGGTGTATGGCTGTGGCGTCGTAGCTCCTAAACGGGTAAAACAATATTGATGCGATTTTTTTGTTTGAAAGCTGTCCTGAATGATCGAGTGTTCGGCTGCAAGGGCGTCGCCAAGGGGGGGCAGGGGGGGGCTGCTGCCCCCCCCTAGAGAGTCGAAAAATTTTGGCCTTTATTGTCAATGTTGACATTCAAGTGCCGCCATACGATAGGCATGTATTTTTAAATACAGAACCATCTGGGCCCTATTTCATAAAAAAAATAATCTACAAAACTGTAAAAAATCTACAATATTGTAGGGCTTTTCTGTTTCATAGAAATTTGTAATTGTAAATTGTATACAGGCAAGTACCTGTTGTATATCTATCGTCTACCCTAATGGGGAATTTGGGTAGAAATTCCTTGACTAGCCCCCCCCTTGATCATCGGCTGGCGACGCCCTTGTTCGGCTGAATATATTTTCAAAATCGCTTCGAGCTCGTTTCTAGAGGCTGAAGGGATAAAGCAACTTCTAGTGTTTCGATCGACTCGAGAGTATCCTGTCACTTTGTCAATATTGGAACCACTGATAACTTTGACCAGCGGGGCTATTGTGGAACCCAGTGACTAAGGCTGGATTTTTTGATCACTGGTTAAGTCGACTAATGATTAAATTTTTTGACAAATAGTTAAAATTCGACAAAATTCGTTTTTTCATCCCTGTTTAACTATTTTTTCCACACGATTTAACCATTGTTTAGAAATTTAACTATAGTTAGTTTGACAAATGGTTAACTTTACCGTAACTAACGATCAAAAAACCTGCCCTTAGTGACTATCACTTCAGTCACATAACTTGAATTGACATTAACTACAAATGTCAAAAGTCCGGTTACTAACCAAAGACGTTATGTTATACCTACTCTAGACCGTGTACTGCAGGCCTACCATCAACTTATAGGCTAGCAATTCAATTCCGACTCTATTCAATTTAGGTACCTAAAAAATTTCATACCATCAACTCATTAAGCGACAATCGCATTTGAATCGTATTACGTCAGAAAGAATGAACAAAACGTTGTCTCTGGTCCAACTTTCCGCCGCCGAGCGAGAAAAAGACAACGCTATATAAAAATCTCGTGGTCTCATTCAATGGCCGCTTCGTTTTGAAACGGCATCTTACATAAAAATCGGAAATTACCGGATTTTTTTAGACCCCAATTTTATATTAAGTTTTGCGAATAAAATACATTAAATTATTTTTTAATTTACAAAATTTTATTTATTTAATATTTTGGGTACAGTGTCTTCCCAATAATGCTTGAATTTCCAAGATATACGTTATTATACGAAATCGTAATTAAAATTTTTGAACGAACTAGCCGATGTCATCCTTAATATTTTTTCTAATTCTTGTCATACTTTACGAGCGCGGTAGTTTTAAAAGTGGAATTATTAGTTTGTGTTTGGCGTTTGGAACAAAACAAAGTTAGGAAATTTATAATGAGGTAAGCTGTTAGTTTATGTTTTCTATATAATTAAGTGTTTTGGATATTATTTAGCGATTCGTAATATCAAACCTCAATAATAATTCCATGTCCACTCAACAGTGTGGAATTCGTGTACCTTTACCTTTCATAAGTGTTTTTTTTTATACAGTGAACAATCTCGTCAAGTGGTGGCACGGGTTACGTACCACCAGTTATAAATATTGTGGGAAGCTTTAAACTCTCATCGAGAACATCTTCAAAACATAAGCATCTTCGTTGATGCACTCCGTCAGCTCAATTAATAGTAGTTCGTCAGACATACTATTCAATATTCAAACAACTCTTGCGCACGACGTTAGTTGATTAGTATCTTAGATATTATTATGTCACAGAGTCACAGTTATGTCTACTTATCGACTTTAGTCTCAATAATGAAAATAGCACACTTACACTTACAGAGATTTAAAAAATACACGGAAATTTGTAAAAACGATTCAGTTTGGCGAAACAAAACTAACTTTTATTGAATCGCTAGATTTGACAGTTATGCTATTCAGTTCAGTCGTAAGGAAGCATCATAGTACGAAAAGAATGAACGAAACTAAGCTTGCCATTCAGTTTAGGTTTTATTTTGGCGGGAATTTTAAACTGATCGGCTTAACAAGGTCATGGTACGAAAATAGCGACGCAGTTCAGTTTAGGTCCTAAACTGAATTGCTTAACTAGTTGATGGTAAGCCTGCGAGTCAAAAAACGGTCCCGAGCACAGAACAGCAGGCCTACCATCAACTTATAGGCTAGCTATTCAATTCCGACTCTATTCAATTTAGGTACCTAAAAAATTTCATACCATCAACTCATTAAGCGACGATCGCATTTGAATCGTATTACGTCAGAAAGAATGAACAAAACGTTGTCTCTGATCCAACTTTCCGCCGCCGAGCGAGAAAAAGACAACGCTATATAAAAATCTCGTGGTCTCATACAATGGTCGCTTCGTTTTGAAACGGCTTCTTACATAAAAATCGGAAATTACCGGATTTTTTTAGACCCCAATTTTATATTAAGTTTTGCGAATTAAATACATTAAATTATTTTATATTTCACAAAATTTTATTTATTTAATATTTTGGGTACAGTGTCTTCCCATTAATGCTTGAATTTCCAAGATTATTATACGAAATCGTAATTAAAATTTTTGAACGAACTAGCCGATGTCATCCGTATTACCTATTTTTTCTAATTCTTGTCATACTTTACGAGCGCGGTAGTTTTAAAAATGGAATTATTAGTTTGTGTTTGGCGTTTGGAACAAAACAAAGTTAGGAAATTTATAATGACGTAAGCTGTTAGTTTATGTTTTCTATTTAATCAAGTGTTTTGGATATTATTTAACGATTCGTAATATCAAACCTCAATAATAATTCCATGTCCACTCAACAGTGTGGAATTTCGTGTACCTTTACCTTTCTTAAGTGTTTTTTTTGTATACAGTGAACAATCTCGTCAAGTGGTGGCACGAAGGGTTACGTACCACCAGTTAGAAATATTGTTGGAAGCTCTAAACTCTCATCGAGAACATCTTCAAAACAAAAGCATCTTCGTTGATGCACTCCATCAGCTCAAATAATAGTAGTTCGTCAGACATACTATTCAATATTCAAACAACTCTTGCGCACGACGTTAAACTTAGTTGATTAGTATCTTAGATAATATTATGTCACAGAGTCACAGCTCTACTTATCGACTTTAGTCTCAATAATGAAAATAGCACACTTACACTTACACAGATTTAAAACATACACGGAAATTTGTAAAAACGATTCAGTTTGGCGAAACAAAACTAACTTTTATTGAATCGCTAGAATTGACAGTTATGCTATTCAGTTTCAGTCGTAAGGAAGCATCATAGTACGAAAAGAATGAACGAAACTAAGCTTGCCATTCAGTTTAGGTTTTGTTTTGGCGGGAATTTTAAACTGATCGGCTTAACAAGGTCATGGTACGAAAATAGCGACGCAGTTCAGTTTAGGTCCTAAACTGAATTGCTTAACTAGTTGATGGTAAGCCTGCAGATAATAACACTACGTCCCGAGTGATAACCACTCGCAGAGTATCTGTGTCTGTCGCGCAAATTTGGCAGTTCACGGTCTTGTTAACATAACATACATTCACGCCTTTTTTCCCGAAGGGGTAGGCAGAGGTGTACCCAGGACTCACTCCCATAGTAGATACACCCACATTTCGCCAGTATGTTATTGGTCCCATGTAATAGGGGGCGAGCCTATTGCCATCTACCGGACACTGTTCCAGACTCCAAGCAGTTATTGAGATAATTCCTAATGGAAAAATCCAATATTGACACTGCCTGACCTGGGGATCGAACCCGGGACCTCTTGATTGGCAGTCGAGCATGCGCCCTCTACGCCACCGAGGCAGTCTTGTTAGAAGGGTAAAACGTCTTTGTCACTAACTGAAGCCACAGAACATAAATACTCAAGCCTGATAGCAACTGGTGATTATGAAGAACTACAATAGCACCGCTGATGTTGCAGCATCAGATTCAGATGGACCAGTAGTCAAATATCGTGTTTGGGCTCATTTAAATCCTCTCAATGAGTATGTTACAGATAGATGGTGACAGAGTGACAGGCGACAGGGCCTTATGATGGAGCCGGAAGAAGAGGTTTTTTTTTATTTATACTTTAATTTTTTTATGATAGTGAGTGACAAGACGAGCAAATCAGGTGCCTGGTGGTAATTATCATGATTGCCCATATCAGACACAGTGACAGAATTTTGAATTTCAAAACACTGGGTTTTAAAATTCAAAACTGCGCGGCACTGCACTGCGCCTCTCACCCTGAGATATGAGTTGTTGAATTTCATCATGCCCAGTAATTTCGCTGATAACATTGCCCTTCATACCGGAACACAGTAACGTTTGCACATTACTGCTTGGCGGATGAATAACAGGCAAAGGTGTGGTACTTCCCCAGGCGGCCCCCTGCAAAAGAGGCCTACCACTACAGTAATTATAATGTAAGTACTTAATATACCTATGATTTCAAAAATTAGGCCGGTCCTCTGTCCTCTACCATGAGATTATAAATTCAACCGACTATTCTTATCATGAAAACGTAACCTTACTTCTTCGCAGTTGGGTAAAAATGGTACAATGTCAATTTTTTATCTCACCGTCCTATCACAGTTCAAAGAGTTCAGTACCTACGGATCGTACGATACCATTCATATAACAAAGCAAAAACAGCGCTTTATTCAAGCGCTGAATGATCCCGTTTTAAATCATCGTCTAATCGGCGGCAAGGTCAAGCCGCTTCAAGATACCTATTAATATTTTCGGCAGTACTCCCGTGAATAGGACATGTCACTTCACGTGGTCCGCATTCCACTAAATAAATACGTGTTAAAAATGTCTTCAATTTATATTATCATGAATTGGTTATTGACATAGGTTTTATTCGTGATTTTCGTCGCGACCTGTAGAACTCGAACTCGCCGCAAATTGATGACAGTCGCTTGTTTCAAAGTTGGCGGGAAGACGTACTTTATTTGAATTTCTTTTTGGTTTTTTTTTTACAAAAGGTCGCAATGGCCAGTAGTTGTGGTGTAGTGTTGTGACATTTCTATTTATGTTATCCATCCTGTTATTAACAGGGATTATTTTTGTTTGTTACGTTATTAAGTTTTTTTTGGAGCGCGAAGTTCAAAGTAAGTTATTTTTTGTTTTTTTTTTTATGGGTTTTTAAAAAAAAACTTTTTTTAAACTTTTATTTATAAATCTTCTACTTCTAAATATAATTGTGCGTATCGATTTTATATAACTATGGGTCACAACTGGTTTTAAATAACAGGTTTTTTTTTGCGATTAACCACGTTAAGTTAATAAATTATATAATCAAAGGTTGCATTTACTCTGTCACTTTTTATAATATATTATAATATTATTTATAATATAGATGGGTAGGGTAACTAAATACCTATATAGTTACGCAGGTAGGAATCTAGAATCTTATGTAGTCAATTATTAGGTAGTTTTACTAACTTGTAGTTTACTTATAGTTCGATGTATATGTAGGTAGGTACCTACTTGAAAGATCTAGTTAAGTACGGATATTATGTACCTAACCTACCTGTGTTGTTTTTATTATTTCTTTGCAGACTTGCGGTTTATAATGACGTTGTTAGCGTGCGTAGTTTTTCCATTTGCGTATTTTTTTTCTATAATGAAACCAGCAGTTTCTGTTCAAAAAGACGGTCGACCTAATAAAAATAGAACGAAGTTTGATATATACAAATATATGTTTAGCCTGGATGGCCAATGAATTTGGAATTCTTTAACTGTCTATTACTCATCATTTTTACCAAAAAACCCATAAGCCATCAATCAAAAATCAAAATCTTTTAAGTACTTTTTTTTAATAGTGAGTGACAAGACGAGCAAATCAGGCGCCTGATCGTAAGCATCATGATTGCCCATAACATACACATAGTGCCACCCAGTGTTTGAAAATTCAAAATTCTGCGCGGTACTGCACTGCGCCTGTCACCCTGAGATATGAGTTGTTGAATCGCATCATGGCCAGTAATTTCGCTGGTAACATTGCCCTTCATACCGGAACACAGTAATGTTTGTACATTACTGCTTGACGGATGAATAACTGGCAAAGGTGTGGTACTTCTCCAGGCTGCCCCCTACAAAACCTACGCCTAGGCCTACCACTACAATAAAAACTTATATGCAATCCGAAGTAACTATCTATAATTACTTAGCTATACAGGCCTGGGGCCTGGGGCACTCCGCATTAGAGGTATGAAGCTCAACTATCTGGGGCGTCCGTCTTGACGTGAAAATATCTATGGGCTAGACAGAGAGAACAGATAGAGAGATACGCGATAGAGAGAGGCAGCTTGTCGATTAATATGACGATAATTCACAGAGGAGATGAAAACCTCTTTCATCCTGATCTGTGCGATAATTAGTTAGGCGCTGTGCGAACTGAATTGCACTTTACTGCGTCGGAACTAGAGACGCTATTTATTTAAAAGATTATGAGGAGTGTCCCTTCTGTCCCTTTAGTATTCTATGGCTATACCTACATATTGGTAAATACATAATTAATTACAATAATAATTTCCTATATTATTGTAGTGAGCTTGGCATCCCAATGACAGCTTGGATTTCTGTATTCTGAAATTGTGCCCGGTAGTTGGTAATAGGCTCGCGCCCTATGACATGGGACCTAAAAACATAACTGGCCAGGTGTGGGTGTACCTACAATGGGATTATGCTTGCAGGCTGATTGTAGTGACTTAGTTTAAGATAACAACTTTTGTAATATTATGCATTCTGGCAAAAAAACTTTTGATTTGATTGGGTCCTGAGTACATACTCTGAGTAGGTACACCTCTGCCTACCCTTTACGAAAAAGGCGTTATGTTACGTTATGTGTAAATAGGTAGGTAGGTAGGTTGGTATAGGTAGGTACCTACTTACTTATATTATTTTTATAGACATATTAGGTACGCCACTTTGATTCTTATAATGAACGAACTACAACAGTTAAGTATTTTGTACCTGTTCCAGTTTAGTATAGATACAGGTAGTAAGCAATAAGTAAATCATGAATTAAATTAAATCCGTGCCATTATATTCAAATAAGCGTCGTACAAAAGTTCGTTGTCATGTCACACGACACGTTTCCGAATTAAATTGTATCAATCGACAAAGACACGTGTTTTAAGAAGTTATTTGTAAGGAAAGTAAATATCTACGTTACATAATATTTATATATGAACTAAGGAGTTTTAAGTAGGGAAATCACATGGAAGACAGCTCAGTAGAAATCTCAGCATGTGAACTTCTTAGACACGATATCGAATATAAACCTAGGACCTAGATCAAAGATTTCGACTAACAATAATATTATGTGACTCCAGTCGTAGAAAGATAATAGGCATTGAATGAATTTATTGATACTATAATAATACTAAAAAATAACATAAATAAAATTAAAACTGGGTAAGTATCATAAAACGTGTATCTATTAGCAGTAAAATCTATTAAACCCAAACGTAGCTGCCATATGAATTATTCCATGGTCTAAGTTATCAACATACCAAATTTCAGCCTAAACGGTTTAGTAGTTTTGGCATGAAGAGGTTCCAAATATACAAACAGACAAGTTTAAGTGGATGTAACATTTTTATGTCAATAAAGATTATTTCATTTTATATTTGCATCGCAATAGTACGCATTAATTCTGGGTTCAAAGTTTACAAGGGATGGAAAGAATGACTGTGATATTGAACGAAGAGTTTAGGCAGGAAATCAAGTGAAAGGAGCGTTGCATACCTTTATGAACAGTCAGAAAGTCTAAAAAGGCACGACTGGCTGTCCATAGGGGGGTACTGATCCCTACACTTATGTATGGTAGTGAATGTTGGGTGTGGCAGAAGAAGCATGAAAGTAAGATTAATGCTGTGGAGATGAGAAGCCTGCGAAACATGACTGGAGTGACCTTGATGGACAAAATGAAGAATAGTGCGATAAGGGTACGCTGTGGCGTGTTAGAAGATGTAGTGACAAATATAAAGAAAGGAATGTTGAGGTGGTTCGGACATGTGGAGAGGATGGACGGAAGGAGATTAACAAAAGAAATTTATAAGGCTAGTGTGAATGGTCAAGTCGGTAGGGGTCGACTTAGGCGTACTTTTCATGAACAAGTTGACGTTGTTCTTAGGAAAGGCCAAGTTAAAAGTACCTACAACCGACGAGCATGTATGAAAAATTTCACGAAAGTGAACGAAGCGAAAGTTGTTTGTCAGGATCGTAGCAAGTAGAGGAAAATAGTTTCTGCCTGCCCCAGCGGGAACAAGGCGTGACTGCATGTATGTATGTATATTACGCATTCATAATATCAGTAGTCAGTAGGAAGTAGTTTAATATATAGGCTTATATATAGGCTGTTTATTATGTCAATTTTGTTATATCTCCAATCTCCACATTTATTGTACCTCTCAGGTACAATAAATCAATAAATCTAATAATAATCTTTACCAATTTGATGATTTCCTGCTAACTACAAAGGCAGTTGTAAAATGACTGTCGCAGTGCCCTAGAAATCAGTAAATTGACTCAATCATATTCATAATAATACATTTAAGCAATACAACTAGAATTGTTCATATATTTGGCTTTTTACTAGCTAACGTTGTCCTTCGTATTATAACAAAAATTCGGGTTTATATTCACGGATAATGAGATCAGATCGTATTAGCTACGCATAACGGCGATTTGTATCCATCGATAACGTTATCCGTTTTAGAAAAAGGATCTTTTTGTCGACAATTTTTCTAATTTTTTATTTTTATAATAATGAACATAATAACCTATATTTGTTACTAATATTTGTGCCCGGTAGATATATAGGCTCGGCCCCTATTACATGGGACTTAAAAACCATAACCGCCGCAGTGTGGGTATGCCTATGGGTACACCTTTTAGGGGAAAAAACGTTATTACTATTCCAAATACGAGTAGGTATACCTAACCAATGAGAAATATAACGTTTACCAACAGACGTGAATTCATCATCATCATCTCAGCCGTTGGTAATCCACTACTGAACATAGGCCTCCCCTAAAAGGGGGGTTTTGCCAATACTCGACACGCTTGGCAGGCGGGTTGTCGAGCGCAGGTCGATGGTTTTTGCAGAGGACGCTGCTGACCGTCCTCTGGATCTGTTAACCCTTAGCCAGCTCTTAGAAAGCGAGAGGCAGAGCGGGTTAAGCACTATTCTAAAGCCGTTAACTCCACGGCGAACGGACGTGAATTAATTTAAAAATAATAGTATTTTATAATCGAAGATATTTTATCATACTTTTGTATATAAAAAAAAACAAACCCGAATATTTTGGGACATGTTCCGAGACGAAGCGCGTAACCCAAGGCAATGTGGCATAGTACTGTATTTTATATTTTTGTAAATTAAAAAAACTAATATCTAAAGAAAAAAAACAAATGACAAACAGAAATTTTAATTATTCATCCTTCAAGTTACTTCCTCGCGGGCCTATATTATCGATTGTCCTATTTCACCTTCAAGATGCGCGTGCGATTCACAGCATGTAACGTGACACTATTTGACATTGACATGCGATAACCTGCTACTTTAGATAACGGTTAATACGCGAAATATCTCCTTCCTTGTCCCATCACTATTTTTATATACTTGTTGTTTTGATTTTGAAAGTTTTTGGTCTATACCTAGCGGGTTCATCTACCCATCAAACTGAACCACTGAACTGAGTATTTGAAAAAAAAAAATCGTATTTATCAAGTTATTTTGTAAGTTTAATGAAAATTATGTATTATCCGATTCAAAACTCACTAAATTTTTTTTTTTATTAATTACAACCAATTCAAAATTGATACAATTCCAATAGGAGCCAGTTCACGAACGCGCTACGATTGGTCGCCATGATTGTGACGTCATTATGTTATAGTTATGTATGGTACTTTATAACATTTTGACGTCACTACAGGTCACAGAGTACTTTATCTACAGGTCACGAGCTCGTTCGGGTACTATCGTCGTGTATTCGGTACTGGATTAAAAATGATTTTTTAATTTGATATAACTTTGTAATTATAGCGAATAAAAGAAAACTAAAAATAGTTTTGGTACGAATCTTATCTTTCCATTTATGCCAAAAGAAAATAAAATTCATAAATTCACTAGAAATAAATTCCACTTCCCATCATTGATATGAAGAAAAGGGGAGACCTATCTCCTAACGTACCCTAGTACGTTCTCCCAGCGCTTACTCAACAACTGGCACGTGCAATTTGCTCAGTGTGAAGTTTGCACAGTGACATATAATGAACAACAAAGATAGAAAGACGTACCTAAGACCGAAGTGCGACCGACTCAAAAATATTATTCCCTCGTGCGACCTTATTTTACTGACGTACGTGGACCTAATGGGACCTAATTTGAGCTTGCCATTTTCGAGAAGCCAGTACTTTCTTCCCTTTACTATAATATATCAACATGCTATTTTTTCAGTCCTCTTGCTCAAATAGACTGTCATTGTTGCATATCCAGAGCGGGGCTAAAGTAACTTTTGAACCTAATATAGCCTGTAAGGGATAAAGACAATTTCTTTTTAAGTTTTGTCTGCTTCCAACATTTTTCAGGTGTCGGGTGGCACGGATAGAATATTAGCCAAAATGTTTAATCTTACTCACAATCGTTGTGAAAAGTACACGGCGCTAAAACCCATTATACCTAACTCGGTTTCCTAATTACTCCTTCGCTAAAGCTCGGGAGTACAACTACCTCGTATAGGTACTCTTTACCCCCTCGTGTAACAATCTACTTTTTTTCCGCTCGCCTATAACAACAACAACACAGTAAAGATATCTACAGTATTGTGACTTTGTGACTCGGCCCTGTCCTTGAAATAGATCGCGGTACGTAGACACATTATGATAGGGCTAGAGAAGGTAGGGTAGGTATTAGGTATAGAATTTTAGGCTGCCTCAGCGACGACGCGAAGACACAGCGAGAGCGAGACGGCTATATTTTCTACTTGCTGTGCCCCGCGGTTTCACCCGCGTAATCTTCGTTCCCGTGGGAATATCGGGATAAAAAGTACTTTTTATGTTATTCCAGGGTCTAAACTATCTATATTCAGAATTTCAGCCCAATCGGTCCAGTGGTTTTAGCGTTAAAACGAAACAAACATTTAAACAAAAAAAACAGCGCTAGCACTGTTTTTTCTGTTATCTAGATGGCGCTGGAGTTGAGTTAGACTCGGTAGCGTTTTGCTCACCTTAAGCCGGGACTACAGCTACGTGTTAGCGTGTTATACTCGGAATAATAATGCTTTAGTTATTATTCCGAGGTGTTATATAACAACATTTTGTTAAATAACACCCAAAGCCACGCCCACTTTTCATGTTATTGTGTTAAGATAACACAAAAACATGCCGCTGCGGACCCGGCTTAACATGAAAAGTGGGCGTGGCTTTGGTGTTATTTAACAGAATATTGTTATATAACACGCTAACACGTAGCTGTAGTCCCGGCTTTATAATAACGTAACCTTTTACATTTTACTTTTACTGACATTTGAGATTTTTATTATTGATTTATAAGATATTATAATAAATTACAATAAAATCAGTTACTACCGAATGGAGCAACTAGAATTTTCACAATTTTTTGTCAAAATCTTTGAATCTTGCATGTCGAACAAAAATCCATCACAGTTTAATTTTAAAACAATCACCCCGATCGTTCGCCACACTGCGGCCACAGTGATAATACTACGTAGAATGGACACCGTCATCAGCCCACCAATCGGCCTGCCTCACCCCCGCGAACGAGATTGAGCCCTCCACGAGCCCCGCTTGTATGCGAAATCACCTCACGCTCTTGCACGTGTACAAAACTCCATGTGTGTGCTGTCTGTGTAGTAGGTAGTTATAGGGCTGCCTCATAGATGGGAATTGAGTCGATTGTCCGGGGTGTGCTGCGGCGCATTCGCGACTGTGCGTATGTTGAGTGTATGTAGAACTCGAGCCGCGAAGGTATGACTCGAGTTTCGAGAGTTTCTATGAAGTTACAATACTGCAGATCTATGACTGTAGATATCATTACCATACTATAACGTATACTAGAACGGTATTGTGGGAAAAGCGCTTCAAAGGCACCCCACCCTATTAATGGCATTTCTATCATTCTCACCGTAAAGGTATTGCTAACCTACCTATCTACTTATAAGTTCGGTTTGGAGCGCGTTGATGAAAATACCAAGGATTCTTGTCATGTCTGGCTGAAACAAGAAGCTTGTTGGAGTTTAATAAAATTGCTCTGTATTATTTAATTATGATCTAGGTTCTATGAGCGGAATGTTAATTAGTACATTAATACATACACAAATACTTGTATATGTCGCGGGCTGATCGTTGGATTGGTCACATTGTGATATGCCCAGGCACATCGTGATCTGGCTATCTTACACCAGCCATATCGTTCAACGTTTAACGTTTGACGACGATTTGGCCAGCGACACTTGAGCATTGGGCATGTCGTTTGTTTAGGGTGTCCAAGGTTATAGCAAGGGCTTAACATGGGAGAAACACAAAACATGAAATTTAGCAAAAAATAACTTGTTTATCAACGAAATACCTACTTACATACCTCTAAAATACGTTGAGAAGTCCATCGCTTTTTCACATTGTGCGAATAATCTTTATAACTCTCATAGAATTCGCGTAGCTGACGATTATATTTTTCTTTAAATGCACTTTTAGATTCATTTTCGCTGTCATTTTCAACACAATATTAATTTATTTGTGACACCGCCATCTTCCCCTCGCCTAAACAAAGCGGAGCGCGTGAATACAGCGCCACCATCGGCACGAAATGCAACAACTTCACGATCGGCCTAATATTTAGCTGGAAATATCGACCAATACGTTGTTCTCGGATCTGCCCGAATTTTTACTGGGCACATCGCGATATGGCCTGCCAAATTACGAAGGGCCGGCATTTCGAGAAGGGCCCAGCCGTATCGTGATCTGGCCAATCCAACTATCTGCCCGCGACATATACATTACATACAGTCATGAAACATTCCCTATAGGATAAGAAGAGGAGACAGCTATTTCTCTCCACATGCTACCATCCTGACTCGCTAAAGCTTCTTCCACTTTCATGATATTTTTCATACATGCTCGTCGGTTGTAGGTAGGTACTTGCAAGCATTGCTATTCAACGCGCCAATGCCGCCACGACATCTTGAGTACGCTGCCATCTGACAGAAGTGTAGAGCACTTAGTTGTGCTTATATGTGTATTTTCGAAGTGTTCTATAGCATACTTAGTGTATTCAGTTAGGGTAAATAGTAAGTAGATAGCTGTATTGTTCAGTCGTTTTCAATAAAGGCTCTCTGCCTAGTTGTAGGTACTTAACATAACATACCATACATTCACGCCTTTTTCCCGAAGGGGTAGGCAGAGGTGTACCCAGGACTCAGTCCCATAGTAGATACACCCACATTTCGCCAGTATGTTATTGGTCCCATGTAATAGGGGGCGAGCCTATTGCCATCTACCGCGCACAGTTCCAGACTCCAGGCAGCTATTGAGATAATTCCTAATGGTAAAATCCAATATTTAACACTGCCTGACCTGGGGATCGAACCCGGGACCTCTTGATTGGCAGTCGGGCATGCGCCCTCTACGCCACCGAGGCAGAGTACTTAACATGACACTTCAATATTTAATTCTCGTGAAAATGTTCCACAAATTGGGGTCGGCTATCCCCGCGATGTCTGATGTCTGTAATGTCCGCATATTATTATTCAGAGATCTCAGAGTAAGGCAATTCAACGTTAGATATCAAAAATATTTAATGGTATAGTCCGACACAAAAGAGTAGAAACGGAACTAATTTAAAGTGTATGTGTTGATGAAATTGTTTTTACTCTTGTGAAAGACAGTGGCGCCCCCATTATTTTCTACTGTTTTGTGTCGAACTATACAACACAGTACACCACTGTTTATCAGTAACCTAATTAAAATTGTTAAAACTATATTTATCATCATCATCATCATCAGTCGTAAGATGTTTCAACTGTTTGACATGGGGCTCCCCTATAGAACGCCATAAATACTTACATTATGAAATTAGGAATCATTACCTACATTATGAAATAGGATCGTTGGCGATGTTATTTCATTTTATCTTATTCATTTCATATACTGTCTATATATATATACATAACATATTTTATTTTATTATGCCGATATGACCAGCTAGCTGGCACAGTAGTGGCCGCTGCGTTGGTCCCGGGTTTGATCTTTAGGTGTGTCAAATGTTTATAGCATTTTTATTGTTATTTGTCTGGTAGAAATTTATTGTGTATAATACATTATGTGTATAATAATATAATATCTATAACGAGAGTGTATGTCGTATTTTCTTTTATTTTTTTTGTATAATAACGTTAGGTATAATTTTTAATATCTTACATAATGGAACGTTGTACTTTATTACTGCTCAATCCCAAAAAATGTATTTATATCTACTTAGTTTTTCACACTTAGCACTTGCACTTCACTGTCATAGTTAACAATCTGGTATATTATCTAAACCGCCACTGGGCGCGTATAGGCACATAGTTTTAAGTAAGTGTAATTCGTTAACTACCCTCTTTCACAGGTGCTGAAAGAATATCAGCGCTGAGTGTTTATACTTACACTCAGCACAACGCTGAGTCAGTGCCTTTTTCGGCGACTTTATGGTGACTGACACTGGCACACAATTTCCCCTTTATTCTCACACTGTTGTTCATGTTGTGTGTATAATATAATGTTAGGTACCTTTAGAATAATATCTTGTGATTGTGTATGTATGTATGTAATGTTACCTAAAGCGTCGAATAAACGTTTTTCTTTCTTCTTCTTTCTTTCTTTCTTTCTTTCTTTCTTTCATTGGAAGAGATGTTATCTCTTGAATTCTAGTCGACTGACAAAACGCCTTCTAAAAATATTAAGGCACCGCTTGAAGAAAGGTTGCTATTGTATGATTTACAGGCATCTGGTAGATAATTTTATTGGATTATAAATTATAATACTAGTGACTATAGTGACATTGTACTACTGCTGTACTGTGCTAGTGATTACTTTCTGACCAGCAGGTTCCGGGTTTGATTCTCGGCCAAGTCAAACATTTATGCGCATGTCTGTATAAGTGTATATAATGTATATCAGTGTTCTGGTAAGGTTTCTGGTCATTTCTACTATTACTAATAAAATAAAATAAATGCGAAAGTTTATGAGGATGGATGGATGTTTGTTACTCTTTCACGACAAAACTACTAAACCGATTGGGCTGAAATTCGGTACCTATATATGTATAGTTAGTTTAGACTCTGGAATAATACCATTTGGTATTTTCATCCCGATATACCCACGGGAACGAAGAATACGCGGGTGTCCGTACTCCTAGCTGTCT
Source organism: Hemistola chrysoprasaria (assembly GCA_947063395.1). NCBI lineage: Eukaryota > Metazoa > Arthropoda > Insecta > Lepidoptera > Geometridae > Hemistola > Hemistola chrysoprasaria. Next base: position 4,891,036 of record OX346737.1, on the reverse strand, counting down.
TAATATAATTCCTAAAATCCAAGTAACACTGCCTGGCCTGGGTATCCAACCCGGGACCTGAGATGTATGAATAAAAGCTTTGCTTAGCTTTGTTAGCTTGAATGAAATTTGTATGTATGTACCTATATGTTGTATGTATGCATCCAACGGGGCAATGCCGCCAGCATTCTGGCCACCTACCCTTCCTCCAAGGGTTTAATAGATTTAAGTTAATGAGTAAGGTTTTGTATATAAAATGTAAATAGTGTAGGTAGTGACTTTTGTAAATAGTGTTTTGTGTGTTACTTTTTAATGTTTCTTTGAATCAATTTTTATTACCTATTGTACCTATAAAATATAGGATAAGATAAAATTAATAATATTATTTTACGGTTTTTTTTTTACAGAAGTGGAGATGGCGGAACAAGAGCAAACCCGCTGCTCCTCCAGCGACAGCGACAATTTTGAAAAAATCGACTCGGATGAGGCTCGCGATGAAAATGTAAGAAACACACAGTATTTATATACAAACTACTAGCTGTTCGACTGCCTCGGTGGCGTAGAGGGCGCATGCTCGACTGCCAATCAAGAGGTCCCAGGTTCGATCCCCAGTTCAGGCAATGTTAAATATTGGATTTTTCCATTAGAAATTATCTCAATAACTGCCTGGAGTCTGGAACTGTGCCCGGTAGATGGCAATAGGCTCGCCCTCTATTACATGGAACCAATAACATACTGGCGAAATATGGGTGTATCTACTGTGGGACTGAGTCCTGAGTACACCTCTGCCTTATACCCCTTCGGGTAAAAGGCGTAAATGTATGGTATGTTATGTTACTAGCTGTTGCCCGCGGTTTCACCCGCTAAGTCTTCGTTGCCGTGAATTAGGAAAATCATAATTCAGTACATATTTGAATTTGTTTTTGCTTAAATAAAAAGATCATATTATATAAGACTAGCTGTGACCCGCGGTTTCACCCGCGTAGTCTTCGTTCCCGTGGGAATATCGGGATAAAAAGTACCCTATGTGTTATTCCAGGGTCTAAGCTACTTACGTACCAAATTTCAGCCCAATCGGTTCAGTAGTTTTGGCGTGAAAGAGTAACAAACATCCATACATACATCCATACTTACAAACTTTCGCCTTTATAATAGTACTAGAGTTTGGGTGGTGCGCGAGCTGCGAGCAGCTCGCGAGATATGCTTTCGTTTGCTTTTGGTGGGTGAATTCCAAAAAAAAAGAGTTTTTTTCGAATCAAAACTTCAAAATATCACCGTATACAAAAAATCATCCAAATCGGAGTGACTTAGTAAAAGGCCGCCATCTTGAATCCGCCATCTTGGATTTTTTCCAATTTCAATTTGTAGTCATCGTCTGTCTCGTACATTTTTGTTAAAGAACCACCTTTCTATCGCTTATAGTTTAGGAATTATAAGAAAGTGAATTTTGGCATCCGCCATCTTGGATATTCTTCAACTTTAATTTGTAGTCATCATGGACCTCGTTTATTTTTGTTCAAGAACCACCTTCCTATCTCTTTTACTTTAGGAGTTATAAGGAAGTGAATTTTGGCATCCGCCATCTTGGATTTCAAAATATAACCCAAAATCGTCCCAGGGTTTAAACATTTTCGTCTAGAGAATCGTACCTCCAAGTCTTTTAGTTTCCGAGATCCGTAGACCAGTTCCAACTACAGAAGGTGCGCTGTTCGCTTCGCAGCAAGCTGCTCGCGTGGTACACTCGCGCTACGCTCGCAGCGTTGCTGCTCGCGTACCAGCTCGCGTCACCCCCATTGCGGCTACAGAGGGTGCGCTGTGCGCTTCGCAGCAAGCTGCTCGCGAGGGTACACTCGCGGTACGCTCGCAGCGTTGCTGCTCGCGTACCAGCTCGTGTCACCCCCATTGCGGCTACAGAGGGTGCGCTGTGCGCTTCGCAGCAAGCTGCTCGCGTGGGTACACTCGCGGAACGCTCGCAGCGTTGCTGCTCGCGTACCAGCTCGTGTCACCCCCATTGCGGCTACAGAGGGTACACTTGCGGTACGCTCGCAGCGTTGCTGCTCGCGTACCAGCTCGTGTCACCCCCATTGCGGCTACAGAGGGTGCGCTGTGCGCTTCGCAGCAAGCTGCTCGCGTGGTACACTCGCGGTACGCTCGCAGCGTTGCTGCTCGCGTACCAGCTCGTGCTACCCCCAGTCTGACTACAGAGGGTGCGCTGTGCGCTTCGCAGCAAGCTGCTCGCGTGGTACACTCGCAGCGTAGCTGCTCGCGTACCAGCTCGTGCTACCCCCAGTCTGACTACAGAGGGTGCGCTGTGCGCTTCGCAGCAAGCTGCTCGCGTGGTACACTCGCAGCGTAGCTGCTCGCGTACCAGCTCGTGCCACCCCCAGTCTGACTACAGAGGGTGCGCTGTGCGCTTCGCAGCAAGCTGCTCGCGAGGGTACACTCGCGGTACGCTCGCAGCGTTGCTGCTCGCGTACCAGCTCGCGTCACCCCCATTGCGGCTACAGAAGGTGCGCTGTGCGCTTCGCAGCAAGCTGCTCGCGTGGGTACACTCGCGGTACGCTCGCAGCGTAGCTGCTCGCGTACCAGCTCGTGCTACCCCCAATCTGACTACAGAGGGTGCGCTGTGCGCTTCGCAGCAAGCTGCTCGCGTGGTACACTCGCGGTACGCTCGCAGCGTAGCTGCTCGCGTACCAGCTCGTGCCACCCCCAGTCTGACTACAGAGGGTGCGCTGTGCGCTTCGCAGCAAGCTGCTCGCGAGGGTACACTCGCGTACCAGCTCGCGTCACCCCCATTGCGGCTACAGAGGGTGCGCTGTGCGCTTCGCAGCAAGCTGCTCGCGTGGGTACACTCGCGGTACGCTCGCAGCGTAGCTGCTCGCGTACCAGCTCGTGCTACCCCCAATCTGACTACAGAGGGTGCGCTGTGCGCTTCGCAGCAAGCTGCTCGCGTGGTACACTCGCGGTACGCTCGCAGCGTAGCTGCTCGCGTACCAGCTCGTGCCACCCCCAGTCTGACTACAGAGGGTGCGCTGTGCGCTTCGCAGCAAGCTGCTCGCGAGGGTACACTCGCGGTACGCTCGCAGCGTAGCTGCTCGCGTACCAGCTCGTGCTACCCCCAGTCTGACTACAGAGGGTGCGCTGTGCGCTTCGCAGCAAGCTGCTCGCGTGGTACACTCGCGGTACGCTCGCAGCGTAGCTGCTCGCGTACCAGCTCGTGCCACCCCCAGTCTGACTACAGAGGGTGCGCTGTGCGCTTTGCAGCAAGCTGCTCGCGAGGGTACACTCGCGGTACGCTCGCAGCTTTGCTGCTCGCGTACCAGCTCGTGTCATTCCCATTCCGACTACTGAGTGTGCAGCTAAAAATAAAAAAAAATAAAAAAAAAAAATTTTTCAAAAAAAAATTTTTTCAAAAAAAATTTTCAAAAAAAAATTTTTTCAAAAAAAATTTTCAAAAAAAAATTTAAAAAAAAAATTTTCAAAAAAAAAACAAAAAAACAAAAAAATGTTGGCGAATTGGCGAGTTGGCGGGTTGGCGGATTGGCGATGAGGCTATCCCACCTACAGAGGGTGCGCAGTGCGCTTCGCAGCAAGCTGCTCGCGTGGGGGCACTCGCGGCACGCTCGCAGCTGCGCTGCTCGCGTGCCAGCTCGTGGCCGCCATCTTGGATCCAAAAATCCATTCCAAATTTGAAATCAGAACCACCAAAAACCCCCAAATCCAAAATTTCATCCAAATCGGAGCAACCTTGTATGGCGGCCATTTTTTTTTGTACGGCGGCCATCTTTTTTTTGGTCCGGTCCATCCCATACCAAGGTTTTATGCAACTTTAGTTCCAGCACCCCCCCCCTAAGTCGCACCGTTTCGGCGGGCCGTCGACCTGTTCCACCGGAACGGCCCCCTGGAGACCTACTTCCAGTTCTGGAAGAGTACCCTCGAGATTCCCTATCGAAAGGTACCACAGAACCTCACCCATGACCGACCCCTCCGTCCCGTAGCCCCCATCACAACCTTCAAACGAATTTTTTGTTTTTGTAATTATTTGGCCGCCATTTTTTTTTTGTATGGGCGCCATCTTTTTTTTCGCGCCATCCATCCCAGACCAGGGTCCTGAGTAGTGTTTGTTTTACGGCGTAACGGAAAATGTGTATAGTTTCGGCGGGCCGTCGAGCAGTTCCATCGGAACAGCCCCCCACACCCCCCCACGTATTTAATGGAGAGTACTCGTAAAATTTACTATCCAAATAGAACAAAAAATCTCACCCCCCCTCAACCCCCCGACCTGTAACCCCGATCATATGTGAGTCAGTGAATCAGTCAGTGGACATCGAGCTATATATATATAGGAATATTAGGATTAGGATTCGTAAGAAAACTATTTTTTTTCTTTTTTTATTCGCTATAATTACAAAGTTATATCAAATTAAAAAATCTTTTTTAATCCAGTACCGAAAACACGCCGACAGTACCCGAACGAGCTCGTGACCTGTAGTGACGTCACAATTTGATAAAGTACCATACATAACTATAACATTACTACGTCACAAAAATGGCGATCAATCGTGGCGCGTTCGTAATCAAGTGACTCTTAATGGAATTTTATCAACTTTAAATCGCTTATTAATAAAAAAATATATTTATAAAGTGATTTTTCAATCAAATGATACATAATTGACAGGGTGACAGGCGCAGTGCAGTGCCGCGCATAATTTTGAATTATAAAACACTGAGTGGCACTGTGTCTGATATGGGCTTACCATCAGGCACCTGATTCGCTCGTCTTGTCAACTCACTATCATAAAAAAAAATTCATTAAACTTTCAAAATAAGTAAATAAAAAAATACGATATTATTTTTTTTTACAAATACGCAATTCCAGCAAATCATTATCCTAAAAGTAGAGAAAATGTTACAGAAATTGGGCGGAGTGCAAGACATAGATAGATAGATAAATTCTTTATTATTACACCACATCTTAAAAAAACAATCATGAAAAGTTAACAATAACTAAAATATACAAGGTTACTAGGGACCAATACTACGTGACCAATTTATTGCCCCCTTGGCACAGAATGAATAATAGTACCCTTGGTGACCAATCGTAGCTTATGCCACTTATACCACAGAATACTAATAAGGGACAGAAGGGACACTCCTCAAAATCATTCAAATAAATAGCGACTCTAGCTCGACGCAATAAAGTGCAATTCAGGTCGCACGGCGCCCAACTAATTATCGTTCAAGCTGCATCTCTTTCTATCACGTATCTCTTATTCCTGCTTACGACGTTAGGGATGTTATCTTTTTAATTTGTCTATGAAACTATATAATTATCTTAGGTTTTAGGTGTAAGCAGTGTAAGGCGTAAGGTAATACGAGTGCCAGGTGACATGTTTGTAAGAATTAAGAATAGTTTAACATTTGGGAGTTGTAGGTATCTACTTATTTACTAATGGACATGCATTATTTATTACCTTTCGATGGCCATTGGAAGTAAGATGTTGATGATGTTCAGACTCTGGTAATAATTTTACCATCCGAATTCGATGAAGCCTCATTGGCTCTGATGGTAGTAGCTCTAGTTTCTGTGCCGCAGGTCCCGGGTTCGATCCCCGGCCAGGTCAAACATTTTTGTGCATGAACATATCTGTTTGATCTGTGCCTGGGTAGCTATTACTGAGCTATAGGGTAGTAATAAACATCCATCCATTCATCCATCCTTCCTCACAAACTTTCGCATCTTTAATATTAGTAGGATAGAACTATGGATATAGGTTATATACATAATATACACCCGTATTCAAGAATAAAACTTATGTAAGGTAGCAAGCAATACTGCAAATTAAGGAATTTCTTACTGCTTTCGTCACAGCAGGCCATCTCATTCACCGTTCGCATAGTAATCTATGCGAAATGCGAACGCACAGCGTCGATTACAGATATAATACAATATTATGATTGGTCCGTTTTTGCCTGATTTGCGGATGAAATAAAAACGTCAGTTTTCACGAACTAGCTGATCCATTAAAATAAATAATATTCTACTAAATTAAATAAGAAATTAAAACACCGAAAAATATGTACCGAGACAAAATCTCAACATTACCTCAGAATATAGAAACATTTATTTTGTAGGCTCCCACTATGCGTGCGTTTAAAATAGGGCTCTTTTCGTAAAGGCCGTCCCGAATGAACGCATAGCGTTAGATCTCACTCAAGTTCCTATTGTTTAAGCATTGGATTTACCGAACCTATGCATTCGGGCGTACTGTGAGACCACAAAGTAGATAGTTCTTGAATATGGGTGATGGAAAGGAACACAGATGAATGCACCACAGAACACAAAATAGGTATAGTACTCTGTGACACAAAACAATTGACGTGCGACTAGTGGTGGGCGTTATAACATACAACAGCCAATATAATGCATTATATTTTTTTAATCCAATAACACATTAGAAAAACCAACCAAAACTGTTGTAATATAAATAATTAATTGTGGCAGTAAAAGCGCCATCTAGCAGCGCAGTTTGGTACAAGCTGCGATTGGAATTATTCGGGAATTCGGGAACTATAATAATATGAACATATCCTTTACGTCATACACCCGGCCCAAAAAACAGCGTTAAAACAGCCCGGCAAAGTCAGTCAGACTAATATGTACTCTCAATGTATGACAATAAGAGCTAATATTCTACTCTAAAATGAAATAAACAGATTCCGTAATGCACTGTTAACTTCATGCCTGTTATTTCTGTGATCTGTTATAAAGTCAGTCAGACTAATATGTACTCTCAATATATGGCAATAAGAGCTAATATTATAAACTCTAAAATGAAATAAACAGATTCCGTAATGCACAGTTAACTTCATGCTTGTTATTTCTGTAATAATTATTATAATATGTTATATTGCTGTTTCATTATCTATACTAATATTATAAAGAGAGAAACTTTGTTTTTTTGTTTTTTTGTTTTTTTGTTTTTTTGTTTGTAACGAATAGGCTCCGAAACTACTGGACCGATTTTAAAAATTCTTTCACTTATGGATAGCTTAATTCAGTGTGAGTGCCATAGGCTATATGAGATTTTGAAAAAAAATGGGGATCCGTAAGAAAACTGCAATATTGTGAACCAAGGTGTTACATAATATAATTACCATATTCATAAATTTGCGTGCGCTGTGAAATGCATTGATGGTAGAATAATATAATGTACTAGGGGTTTGTAGTACTTATCAATACCTACAAAACAGTATACATAGATTATATCCATCTTTTTTGGTTTAGTCACAATAATCAAAAAAGTGATTATTTTCATGCGGTGTGAAAACTATTGGTGGTAGAGTAAAGTAATGCAGTAGGGGTTTGTAGTACTTATCAATACCTACAAAACAGTATACATAGATTATATCCATCTTTTTTGGTTTAGTCACAATAATCGAAAAAGTGATTATTATTCATGCGGTGTGAAAACTATTGGTGGTAGAGTAAAGTAATGTACTAGGGGTTTGTAGTACTTATCAATACCTACAAAACAGTATACATAGATTCTATCCATCTTTTTTGGTTTAGTCACAATAATCGAAAAAGTGATTATTTTTCATGCGGTGTGAAAACTATTGGTGGTAGAGTAAAGTAATGTACTAGGGGTTTGTAGTACTTATCAATACCTACAAAACAGTATACATAGATTATATCCATCTTTTTTGGTTTAGTCACAATAATCGAAAAAGTGATTATTTTTCATGCGGTGTGAAAACTATTGGTGGTAGAGTAAAATAATGTACTAGGGGTTTGTAGTACTTATTAATACCTACAAAACAGTATACATAGATTATATCCATCTTTTTTGGTTTAGTCACAATAATCGAAGCAGTGATTATTTTTCATGCGGTGTGAAAACTATCGGTGGTAGATTAAAGTAATGTACTAGGGGATTGTATTAATTATCAATACCTACAAAACAGTATACATAGATTATATCCATCTTTTTGGTTTAGTCACAATAATCGAAAAAGTGATTATTTTTCATGCGGTGTGAAAACTATTGGTGGTAGAGTAAAGTAATGTACTAGGGGTTTGTAGTACTTATTAATACCTACAAAACAGTATACATAGATTATATCCATCTTTTTTGGTTTAGTCACAATAATCGAAGCAGTGATTATTTTTCATGCGGTGTGAAAACTATCGGTGGTAGATTAAAGTAATGTACTAGGGGATTGTATTAATTATCAATACCTACAAAACAGTATACATAGATTATATCCATCTTTTCTGGTTTAGTCACAATAATCGAAGCAGTGATTATTTTTCATGTGGTGTGAAAAGTATTGGTGGTAGAATAAAGTAATGTACTAGGGGTTTGTAGTACTCATCAATATCTTCAAAATAGCCCACGATAAATTATAACATGTGTTAAGGTTTGGTCATTGTAACAGAAATAGTCATTAATTTGCGTGCGCTGCGTATAAACCATTAGGGTTATATTTATTAAAATACAATGTATCACGAATTTACTCCTGATAAACGTCCACTATACCTACTTCTGCTACCCGTGCGAAGCCGGGGCGGGTCGCTAGTATGTTATATTGCTGTTTCACTGTTAAAACATTTTAGTCCAAGACAATTATATTATATGTTATAATTATTAGTGTTTGTTTGTGGCGCTTTCGTTATGTTATTACTTCGTTATATTCCGCTGTTTTAATTAAATTTTTTATTGTGTAAATAATGTCGCGTTCAACTTCACGGACTCCGACTGCTATTATTTGGAATTATTTTGATGAAGAAAGTGCTGAAAATAAAAAGGCAGTGTGCAGTTTTTGCAAACAGTCAACAACACATCAATCGACAACGGGCAAAATTATAAAAAATAATTTATATTACAACAGTTTAAAACAGCAGCTAAAAAATATAATATAATTGATAACACATTAGAAAAATATAGCAGTTTAGCCCACCTTTACGTGCGACTGTGCCGGCGCGAGACAACCCCCTAAATTTGTACTTCTAGACTACGCGTTCCGGGTACCTGTAGCTTCAAAGCAAAAACGTGGAGTGTCACAGGCCTGCTTATACCAAGATTCCCCGAAGTAATTCGACTACAGAAATTGGAATGTTTTTCGTCTGCAATTCTTTCTTTTGTTCCGGTGGACTGGTAGCCCCTTAAGGTGTAGTATTACACTACACGTTTTGTAACACGTTGTATAAGTTTGTTTTTTTTTTTTTTTTCAAGGCCGGCACCGCAAGCTTCACCGTTGGCGAAGAAGACCCCGAGCTGGATGAGCCAGCCCACGAAGGCAGGGACTCCTTCCCTAACGCGCCCCCTCCCAATATACCGAGACGACTGACCCCAGCACAGCAACTAGCGCTGGCTGAGAAACGAGCTAAATTGAGGTAACACATTAACCACAGAGGACATGATATAGTAGCAAAGACAATGTAGATCAGGGACTCCTTTCCTAACGCGCCCCCTTCCAATATACCGAGACGGCTGACCACAGCACAGCAACTAGCGCTGGCTGAGAAACGAGCTAAATTGAGGTAACACATTAACCACAGAATACATGATATAGTAGCAAAGACAATGTAGATCAGGGACTCCTTCCCTAACGCGCCCCCTCCCAATATACCGAGACGGCTGACCACAGCACAGCAACTAGATAGCGCTTGCTGAGAAACGAGCTAAATTGAGGTAACGCATTAACCACAGAGGAAATGATATAATAGCAAAGACAATGTAGACCAGGGACTCCTTCCCTAACGCGCCCCCTCCCAATATACCGAGACGGCTGACCCCAGCACAGCAACTAGCGCTGGCTGAGAAACGAGCTAAATTGAGGTAACGCATTAACCTCAGAGGACATGATATAGTAGCAAAGACAATGTAGACCAGGAACTCCTTCCCTAACGCGCCCCCTCCCAATATACCGAGACGGCTGACCCCAGCACAGCAACTAGCGCTGGCTGAGAAACGAGCTAAATTGAGGTAACACATTAACCACAGAGGAGGACATAATATAGCAGAGATAATGTAGACCAAGGACTTCTTCCCATACAAAATGGACCAGCCTAGAAAGCAGTGAACAAGACAAACTTAAGTCACAGGGGGTTATAACTGCTATGTAGAACATAATGCAGTAGATATGCATTATGTTCGGGTGCGAAAGAGAAATAAATTGTAAAGGCATACCTTAGTGTAGGGTTCCAAACCTCCCCCCGATGGGTTCCCGCCTTCTCGCCCCCCGATGCGTTCGGCGGTGGGGGTCAGTAACCGTGGTACGGATCCCACGGTGAAGCCAAGAGGAGCCCGAGGTGGTCGGCCGCTTCACTTTCCTCCAGGCAGGTGTGAGCGGCCGAGTAGGTTGCGGTGCGTCCCACAGGACGCAACGCAACTGAGGCGGGCCGCGATGCGTAACGTAGCGCATCGCGGTTGAATGGTTGGGCCGCGGCGGGAGAGAAGTGCCGGTATTGCGGTGCGCCGCTCTTCCTGCCTTCCGCGGCCCAAACGGGGTCGCCACCGGTAGATCGCGAAGGCGGTGGGGTCGCAGGGGAAGAGGAGTATCGGTATTACGATGCGCCGCTCTCCCTATCCTCTGCGACCGAATCGGGGCGGAAAGCCAACGGCTTGCCGCGGTGTGGGTTGCGCCTCCGCGTGTCCCTATGAAGGCAGCATAGGGCACAGTGGATGGCGCAGGCGGGGCTCACTTGAGCCCTGCGGTGGTGGTGGGCGGGAATGGGTCTTCCGTGTCCTCTCGCATGTAATCTATTGCGTTCGAGAGGACACGGAACACCCTTCCAAGCCCTTAGAGTGAGGAGGGCTCTCTGCTTTCCCCTGTGCAGATCTACCCCTGTACCGGGGCAACCAGAGAGCCTCCTGCGCTATTTGCGCGTGGTGGTGGGCGGGGATGGGCCTTCCGTGTCCTCTCGCACGTTCGGTAGGCGTTCGAGAGGGCACGGAACGCCCTTCCAAGCTCTTAGAGATGTGGAGGATGATTCTCCGCTCGTCTCCATGCAGAACTCCTTCTGTGCGGTGGCGACCGGAGAATCAGACTCCTGGGGCCCGGGCAACGCATGCGGGGGTATCCGTTGCCCACCTAAAGGGCCTGCGAGGAGGCGCGCGCGTGTTTCCGCGCGCCCCTTGGAAGGGTTGGGGTGAAGGATTACCTTCACCCCACCGTGGCGGGGTCCTCCATGGAGGACCAAACGCCGTTGGGGCCGCGGATGAGTGCTTCGGCGTACCCGCAGCCCCGACACATGGCGTCGCGAAGGAACACCCCGGGGTTTTTTAGTGGGTATACCCGCCAGCACAGCAACGTACCGAATTACGGTGTTGTGCCGGCGGGGAGTCCCACATAACCACCCTGTGCTCCCCCGGGTGCGGGTGGTATGCGTCACGCATTTTTCCCCGGGCACCAAAAAATAAAAAAAAAGGGTTCCATACCTAGATATATATATTTTTTATATGGGTCAACTTTCACACACGGTCATCTGGTCCCAAACTAGGCTAGAAACCTGTACTATGGTAACCAGAGAACTGGACTATTCACCGCAAATATGTTAACACTGGGATTTTTTCCTTTACTTGTGAACAAATTTCATGATGCTAAGCCAACGGAAAGGACCTTAGAGGTTCGCAAAGTATGCATACAATGTGCGGTAAAATAGCTATATCTCTGACTGCGTTGACTTACTCGTAGAAGTTATATTTTTTACAGCAGCAAGGGACAGTGTACTCGAGTTGATGATATGAGTTTCAACTTGATACCTCAACGCGATCCCGAGGAAAAGGGCCTTGACAGACGACAGACAGACAGACGGACAACATAGTGATCCTAAAAGGGTTCCTTTTTTCCTTTTGAGGTATGGAACCCTAAAAACGGGAATAACAAGTTATTTTCGTGTCATACTAGTCCTACACCTGATCGGTAAAAAATGGAGTCTTTTTTGCGAATCTAGTACATATTTTTCTCATGCAAGTTATTTGACGGGTATCTATTACTACCCCTTTGGCCACTTTGGAAACTACTGATTCGAAACCAGTTCCCAAAACAGAATGATTCTTCTTACTTCTTGTATCGAAACCTGGTTTCCAATCAAGAATTTTTTTTATGATTGTGAGTGACAAGTCGAGCAAATCAGGCGCCTGATGGTAAGCATCATGATTGCCCATATCAGACACAGTGCCACCCTTCTGCGCGGCACTGCACTGCGCCAGGCGCTGTCACACTGAGATATTCGTTGTAGAAACTCGTCATTCGTCATGTCAAGTAACTTCGCTGGTAACATTGGACATTGCCCTTCAGATCGGAACACAGTAATGTTTGCACATTACTGCTTGGCGGATGAATAACTGGAAAAGGTGTGGTACTTCCCCAGGCCCCCCTGCAAAAGAGGCCTACCGCCTACCATACCACTACAAATCATACCACTAAAAAGATCATTTATTTGTTTGTATGATCTGAGACCGAAATACAGTGCATTTCGGTAAATCGCTGCGTCTCGCATATTCTATGGGTTACATTATACCTACCATTTTTTATTCATATAATCGCAAAAACTATTTCGTAAACAATAAACAAGTTATAAAAATGCAATGCGCATCATTGTCATGCTATTACCTATCATTAATGACGATTACATAACTTTAAATTTCCATGGTTTGATGACGTCATTCAGGTGGACATTGGATTTGGCGGTAAAACAGTAAAACTTCAGTATGCCACAAACCTTCGCGTTCTTTTTTCTTTTTTTCTTCTTTTATGGACCCACACGAATGTATTGCCAGTGTCAAGTTATATAAATTTTCAAGTTAATATGGTCAATTAGTCAATTCAGAGTCAGTCAAGTCACAAGTCACAGCTCTAGTAGAGTGGTGGTCTTTACAAGAAGCTGCCGGAATTTTGGCGGGAACACGAAAAATCACATTTCAACTCTCGTATCACTTGCCAAGAGACTTGTGTATCTTCGAAAACACTCAACACGCAATATTCCACCATTATTACTCGTTAAACACTCGAAAATGCACCGATAATTGATAAAGATACGGGAGCCAAACTGTATTCTTCGATCTCCCGCCAAAACTCCTTCGCGTTCTTTACACGGATAACGCGTTTAGAAATCAATTCGTTAAAAAAATCATTTATGTGTGAGTAGTTTACCTGTGTCGTGAGGTGATTAGAATAGTTATTTTATTAACTTAAAAATTAATAAACTTTGTTTACGGAAGTGTATAATAGTTGCATAATTGTCTAGTTGTTTTTTCTTCTTAATATCTGGCAAAATAAGCAAAAAGTTTCGTTGGGATTTCCTTTCTTAATGTTGCCTGGTTTTCGGAATTTATGGCATTTTACTAGTGATTAGTGATGTCTTAATTTTTTAATCGATATAGTTAATCTATTGATTTGTATTATTTATTATGAAATTATAACATAACATAACATACATTCACGCCTTTTTCCCGAAGGGGTAGGCAGAGGTGTACCCAGGACTCAGTTCCATAGTAGATACACACACATTTCGCCAGTATGTTATTGGTCCCATGTAATAGGGGGCGAGCCTATTGCCATCTAACGGGCACAGTTCCAGACTCCAGGCAGTTATTGAGATAATTCCTAATGGAAAAATCCAATATTTAACACTTGCCTGACCTGGGGATCGAACCCGGGACCTCTTGATTGGCAGTCGAGCATGCGCCCTCTACGCAATCGAGGCAGTCAATTAAAAAAAAAAAAATGTCAAATTATCATTAATTATATAAAATAAACAAGATAGAAATCGCTTTTGATGAATGAATTTAGTTGATAATTAAAAACGTTTGAATGATAAAATACGACAATATTGTAATCTTTGGCATATCGTGACAATAATATGATATCGAATTAATTGTAATCTTATATTGATAAAAATATTGTAGTACTGGTTATAAAAATAATAAAATAGGTAGTTAACTATACATAGTACGAAAATCAGTGCAAATGTTTCCATCACGTTTAATACATTTAATTGGGTATGTTTAATTAAAAAGCGTTTAATAAATATATTTTATGTTGTGTATATATTAATAAGAATAAGAATTATTTATTGCCAAAAAGATTAAGTACATATACATAATTTCAAAACACAGAGAGAATTAACATAACAGTTTTATATAAATTTGCAGACAATATTGAGACTCAAACTAAGCTTTATCTAAGCTTGTATCTTGAGCCTCCGGAGCGATTAACAAATTCAGGTTTAAAAATGTACCTTGCGTTGTGGAGAAGAAGTTAACATGCCAATATTAGGAAAATATATGCACATTCAATTAAATTGTATTAAATTAAAAGAGCGACAATAAATAATTATAAAATTTAATTAAGAATATTAGCATGCAATTGAAATCTACATAGGAACCAGCTATCGGCGGTCAGTGATCGATACTGAGGTGAATATAATACAATAAGCAAAGTGAAATTTAGTAATTATGTAGGGACCTATGTTTTAAGTGAGCGAGTGTGTGAGAGTGCATATGTGTATGTGTGAGGGGGGAGGGGGGAATGGATTATGAGCAATTCAGATTAGGTTTTCAGTCTCATCATAAGAGATATCTAGTAGCCAATTCTTAAGGATGCGCTTAGTGGCACTAGTGGTGGAGTATTTTATGTCGTGACGTAGCTTGCATACGTTGTTGATATTATATCGTATTTATTTGATGTTTACAAATAGTTAACTCAGTATTCATTTACTATGTAGCATGGGGCCAGAAAACCTGCGTAAAAGTTGTTCAATATTATAACTAGTAGTTCGCCTCGAACTGAGACCTCGCAAACCCCAATTCCTTGTAACTTCTAGACTTAGACTTGAGATACTTAGGCAGGTAATGGATACCTAGAGGTATTTTATAAATGGATGAAAACTCTTTCCCTTGCAAGGGTTTGAGAAGATTTTTTCTTTGTTCGCGGCATTTTTGTCGATCTCTTTTCGATATAATAATATTTTGTATTCATATTAACAAAATATATAATATATAATAACAAAATAGAATATTAATCAAAAGATTCAATGGAAAAAAAGAATTAAAATATTACTTTTTTGAAAAAAAAAAAATGTACTCTACTCCCTAAATACAAAAAAAAAATTCCATACTAAAGCTTGCGTTTTTAGCGTTTTATTAATTAACATGATAATTTATTGTAAAAACTGTTTAAACAAACATGAATTTGGTAATATACAAGTAAAAAAAAATAAGTTTTTTTCAAATTAATTTCCGAAATCTAGAAAGTTAAGGATAGAAAAAAGGGAACGAAAGGTTGAGGCACTTGGTTCTAAGAATAACTCTACTATTGAAGTTCAACAGTTCATTAAATGAACTGTTTTATTTTGTATCAGAATAACAGACGGTACCTAAGGTTAAATAAATAATTATTAGCTATATTTTCTAAAATTAAATATATATATATATATACTTAATATTTAATCTTTAGACTTTCACACTATTCGCTGTTAACTTATTATTAGTCACTACTGCCGTCTTCCATGCGCAAAATTCATTTTAAACTTAAGTGGCGTCTTGGAATAATACGACACCGCGAATTAATAACGTTCAGCGCCATCTAGTTAGAAATGGAACAAACATTTGCTGCAATGAAATGGACAAACAGCTGCTGCTTTAATTTTAATATTCATAAAAGTTCATCAAATTGGTAGAAAGTAGAAGCAAAAATTGTTCTTAACGCTTCACTAATATTAGTAACTGTTATAATCTATTCAAAATAACGATAGTGCGAGCTAATGATATTCAGCGCGCCACCTAGTTGTTTTGAGCAGAGATGGAATTTTATCCCTTGAGAATCGGGGTATCTTTTATAACTTGACAACAACTTAACTGATCAATGTCAAACTGGATATTATTAACAATTTAAGCCTATCCTACGTACGTATTTAATTTTATAAAAATCGAATTAATAATATTCAAGTTCGAAAAATATTGAGATCTTATAATAGCTACAACTCTAGGACCCCTTGACCGATTTAGCTCATCTTCGAACTTGAAAATTCTTTTATCCTATACTACCTATCTGCAAAGTTTTAACAAGATTGGATAAGCGGCTTTCAAGTTATCGTGAGACAAACATACATACATACATACATACAAACATTGTCTAAATTATATATGCTGAACCTAAACTACAAGTATATTTTTTTTATCAAAATTGGTACATCGGTTTTTGAAATTATCGTTAGACCTATGACCGCATCGCCCCTATATATCTGGAACCACTTTACCGATTTGGCTCGTTATTTTATTACAAAATATTATTATTTTTAACTATTTGTTTGCAAAGTTTCATCAAGATTGGATCAACGGTTCCCAATTTATCTTCAATCGAACTAATATACCAGAGGTCAACCCTTAAGCTGGTACAAGCGCAGGGATTTCCCACTTGTCGACTCTAAGACCTCGCTTCGCTCGGTCTAAAAATTACGAACTTCATGTAGGTTTTTTTTTTTACTTTTTATAAATATACCTTTGTTTTATTATGATGATATAATATGAAATGTTCTGTTTTTAATATCTAAGCATCTGATTTGTTTTCCAAACTTGTTCGTTTAAGTATAAGTCTTAATTTTTTTCTGCACAACAAACAGAAGGCAAGTGTCTTCTGGACATTATTGTAACAGTCGTAGATCTATAAGTTTTCAAATATTATGAAGTTAATATGTAGGTCACTCACTAAAAACAAATAAGATAAAAACTGGTTTCAATATTATAATATATTACATAATTGTGTGTTACTTTAACTCTTACGTGCGACAGTGGGATTTACTAGATGACCATAACGACATTTACTTAACCAGTTTGGAAACTAAGTACCTACAGAAAAAAAATTAAGAAAGTATAAGTAATACTAGTAGCAGTAGCGCAATTAATTATTTAAAGTATTATAATTACTTATGTACTAAGTACTAATATAGTTTAGTTTTTGACAATATTATGGGTTGTCCACATAACCCATATGAATTGACTCGAGCAGTGTAATTGGGGTAGCCCGTTCTGTTAGAGTATAAATTCAAATTATTATTATAATTTTATTGCTATCTCTAAGGAAACTATAGTCAATAAAACGATTTAACTTATTTTAGATATAAAAATCACTAAATTACCTGTATTACTCTTACTACAATAGAAAGATACTAATTATAAAATAAATTATTGAAGGTTATGTATGTCTTAAGGAGCATTACCTAATTGTCCTCCAAGAAGATTATAAATAGTTGTTTGAAAATGTAATTAGTCGTGTTAATGTAAAGGTCTATGTGTTGCTCGAAGATTCCAGCTGATAGGAATCATACGTTTTAAATTGCTTATTCGTATTTTGTTTATTATTAAAACTAAATTCTAAATGATTTTCGAGATTATTCTACAGATTGGACTTTGCAATGTGCGATTCTAATGTTGTCTGCATATTATTATTATGTTTGAAGATATAACAACGCTTATAATATAACTTCAGTAATTCTGTACAATGTTTATATACCTAGTATCTAATAATAATAATAATAAGAATTACCCACCTCATATAACACGTTAAAATCGTAAGAACATAATAATAAGTTTACTCAGATGGTTATGCATTATGAATTAAGCAAAGTGTAAAGTTCTAGAGAATATAAAAACAGTATGGCATGCAGAAAATTGCTCAACAACCTAATAACTTAAGTAGGTAGATGCTTACATAAAGTTATAACTTTATCTGCCACAACATTAGAGACATAAAAAATGCCGCAGGTATATTTTTTCATTGCTGTCTTTCCCCTGATACCTTTTTAAGATATTTTTTATTAATTCGTTTGCAACTCCGATGCTAGTCCCGAATAAAATATATTATTTAAGCAAGCTATTTGATAACTAACAACAACAAATTGTATATATATAGAAAATCATAAAAGATATCTACCTGAAGGTAAATAAATAATTATATATTCTTAAAAAGATGACTAACGAGTGTAAACCAATCATAACAATTATCGATGATGATGATAGGTCCCCTACTGTGATTATTGTTGTATAATATATCGCTATTGAAGGACACGGTCAAATGTTTGCTTAGGAAGGCAAGTTAAATGCTCATAGTTTACTATGACGCGTTCTTTACGTTTTTGCAAGTAGATACCTATATCAAGTATTTAACGTCAGTAGTATATTTATAATATCCTACTTCCTATTTAATAATAATATTATAAATGCGAAAGTTTGTGAGGATGGATGGGTGGATGATTATTATTTTTTCACGCCAAAACTACTGAACGACGATTGGGCTGAAATTCGGTATGTACGGTGGCACTGGAATAACTCATAGACTGCTTTTAATCCCGATATTCTCATAGGAACGATGAATACGCGGGTGAAACCGCAGGTCACAGATAGTATTATATCTTATAAATGATTAAAAATTTTTTAGCTTCAGGTATTACCTATACTAGGTATACGTTTTATGATAATATTACAGCATTACTAATTTTATTCTATTGTAATATCTCATTCGTAATAACATACCTAAGCCTAAGTAGTCGTAATCATAAGAACTATATGGTGGTGTTAAATATTTTTCATAAAAAAAACATAGACACTTTGAACGTAATTCATTTATTAAAAAGTAATAGTAAATCCTAACGAAACTTAATTATAATACCGAATTTCAAAATGTAGCACGATGACGTCACGTAAATAAAATATTCACCACGAACTGTATGTGGAATATATTATCAAAAATGTTGAAACGACGGACGTCCAAGCGGTTTGTGATCGGTGAAGCGGATGAGGTTCAGAACTTCGATGACGAGGAACCCATGGAGGTGATACCTTCCACCGTGGTGCAGAAGTTTCAGATGACGCTGGAAGTTGAACCAGAGAACGGTTCGCCAATCGAAGAATCCACTAAGGAAGATGGTTTATTGAAACCACCAAATACTGGGACTTTGCAGTAAGTTGTTACTTTTGAAGCTTTTTAGAGCGGCGAAAGACCTATGTGTTCACGGAGGCTGATGAAGATTGCTTTTGAAAACTGTAACCATAAAATCCATAAAAAAATTACACCAAAAAAATGAGGTCCTAATACAGAACTTTTAAACAGAACAGAAGAAAACAGATTTTACTCATATTATTGGTTTATTTGAGGCCCCTGTCCATTTTTTTTTAAATAGAGTCGTATATTTATTTTAGCCTTGGTTATTTTACATAATTGATTTCATAAGTAAAGAGGTACAAGCGTCCAATATTTATTGTCTTCGTGTTATTTTTTTTGTCTCATAGCCATTGTATTGAATATGCATTAAATAATACTATGTCAAGGCTATCGTTCTTCACACTTGACATGAATTGCCTAAACGGGATGGACTGGTTTATATCACCTTAAATTATTATGCGTCATTAATGATTTCCCCGTCTTTTCAATTTTAATCATTTACGTATATCAAAATTTTAATCAAACAGTTTTATCCAAGGTCTGAACTTACAGATGATGGAGAGGGGTAAGAATTTTTTTTAACTAGAGTAGTGAAATAGGTATAATATAATGATCATATTATACGTGTTACAAAAACGTGCATAAATCCGGGTGTATCTGCCCGTCAACCTAAACAACATGCAGAAGTTTTGGCTTCCCATACAAAATAGATCAGCTAATCGGCAAATTTATACGGATAGTCGAATTTTCTTTATGCCAAATGTACCCTTTTAAGTAGGTACTACATCTTTTTGTAACACGTTGTATATCAAAAAAAGTGTTTACCATACGTATCACTTATCATCATATTATTAGAATATTACTTATATTAGGCATAAATGCGAAAGCCTCTTCACAAAGCTATTAAACCGACCTGGTAAGATTTTAGAAATAAAGATAGCTTAGACCGTAGAATAATACTTATGGTGTTTTATGCGTGTGAAACTGCAGGGGACAGTATTATTAATCGATATCTTATCAACTTAATTATAATAAATAGGTCTTTGAATATAGTGGTATAATATAGAATGCACCCAAAATGACTAGGTATTAGTCACAATAAATTATTATGACTAGTATAATCAATGTATATATTATAGTCATACATATTTGTTGATATAAAATTATGTAGTCAAGGAGGCAACGGTGACTCAGTCGACTACAGTGGCTCAGTTATGATTCTGTCAAAACTAAAGGGAATATACAATTGTCTCTATCACTCATTTCTAGCGTTTGGTACCCGCTACACATTATAACCAAGCGGATCGGGGAACGAGCGCGGCGTGGTGGTGTTATCACATTTTTTTTGTTTTTTCCATCACTAAATTACTTTTTGAGGTGAGTTTCAATTGTTTTTATAAATTTGTTTGTTACAATTGGTGATAACTAATACTTATGTTGTATAGTATGTCTTGTGTCAATTGTCTTGGTCTCGAGATTTCTCCTTTTTGATTTCGGTTTCGTTTGCTGTGACGAAATATTTTGAAAATGGCGAAGTGGTACACCGTGGCTCATTTTTGAAAAGTACACAGTGACTCATGAGTCAGCTATAAGATTTCGAATAATTTTGATCTCAATAGTAGTTATTGTAGCTTGATATGGGAGAAATAGACTAATACTGTTAATTCAGACACTGAGATGTCTTAGATCTTATAAATTTGCCTTAAATTCTAAGCATCGTAGTGATTTGTTAAAGAAACAACTTGTGAATGTCTCTTTTAAATTTTTTATTAAATATATTATAAAAATCGTCGTTTATTTTAGTTATTACTACGCCTGTACTGTGTACTATTAGTGTCACTCTGTACCACGGTAGTGAGTCAGTGTGTACACCCGGTAGTGCACAGTGACTAATTTCCCTTCTTTTGGTTTTAGGCTCCTAATTTTTTTTATGCAGTACATAACGAAGATTCGTAAATGCTATGTTAAAATATAATGTAATAACAACAATGTGTATAAATTCCAGGCTAAACCTATGACTTTTTTATTATTTTTTCCTTCTCTGAAAAAATACCGAGCTACTGTTGCCTCCCTGACCCTATACCTACTTAATAATTTTGATAGTATACTTTAGTATATTTTTCTAAATTGTTAAGTATAGTAGGTACTACTGGTATGACAGTTACCTACTTAATTAGCTCTATAAGTTCCTACCCAGAAATGAGATTAATTTTGCAATTATTAATTAATGCGATTCAGCAAACATTTTCAATTAATGACGTCAATAGAATATGTGATTATTTTCTTATTAACAAGAAATTCTATTATGTTCACTGTATCGATATTACACTTGAACTCTCTACCCTATGTACAATGCGCAGTTAGATGAACTTACGCAAATTCCTCGTAGAATTTCACACTGGCAACATTGAACATTATCGGGTTATCTCCTTCTAGCATTAGTTAATCAAGGAGCGTGACCGGGATAGCATGATCGTATGATCCGTCATTCGAGTTCCATTGGCTTACGTCAAAAGTCAAAGTCAAAGTAGGAAAACAAAAAACTGTATTCCCATTTTTGGCGGATAAAATGTTATTTTTAATTTAAAATACTGCTTTATTACAAATAAAAGTGTATATATTGAATGTAGTATTGATTTAGGATAGTTTTTGTGTTAATAATGTATCCAGGGATGAACGGATTTTATTCAGAACACCCGTACAGGTTAGTGCATCTATTACAATTTTGAGATTTTATTTATTCGTAAATAAACTCGCCAACTTGATGAAACTTCTGTGAAAAGTGTAGTTAAATGTTTAATTTAGTGATAATTCTGAGATTTACTATATTTGTTGAATTATTTGTGTCAAGAATGTCACGGCAGTGATATCACCGATTTCTCTATTTCCTTCGGAATAATTTCGGATTCCTTTCCATTTAATTAGTGTATAAAGAGTTGGAGAGGGGCAGAAATTATTGCGGTCCTTGTATTATCGTTATTGGAGAAAATGTTATCGTTTTGGTGCATAAAATATAAAGCAGACAGGTATATCAATTAAAAACTATTAATAAGCAATAACTAAATATTATATAGACAATTAAACTTATCAAGTAAAACATTAAGTAACTTTGTATTAATGAGAAACTGCAAATCATCTTTCCGTTTACAAGATAACCTTAAGTAAATACATAACATTTATAAAATATTGAATTTATTGGTGTATATATTTTAATTTTAACATAACTGATTTATATATTTATTATGTTCTATTGTGTTCTAAAACATTGTCATCTAGTTCTAATCTACTGCTGACATGTTTTACAATTACAATTCTGTTTTGTTAAATTTTATGGTTTTGGGATTTTATGCCTTTACTTGTGATATAACATCTTGCTTCTTTCCAAATTACATGATGCTAGGCCAACGGGAAGTACCCTAGAGTAGGCGTGGGTAATTTAGCTCTGAACCGGCTCAAATATACAGATCATGTATGTTTGAATCACTGAGTCACAGCTCAACTATAAACTAAACAGCTCATTGGTGGGTTGCGGCTCATGTACTCATCACTGTCATTCCAAAGAAAACAACCGTGTCACGCATTTTGAAAGTCGAATTCGAGTTGCATCTGTTTGACCCGTACATTAATTTAAAAATTATGAGCTGATTTTATGTGTTCTGCAAGTCAGGTTTACTCTATATTCGCTAGATGGCTCTCATTAGAATCAGTTTGGATATTTCATCTGAATATTTCAATACATGCATTTAGTTTTGAGATGTGATGAATTGATTAGTGAGCTGATCTGTGAGTCGGTTCATATTGACGACTCAAGTGGATGAGCTGTGAGCTGAGCTGTGACTCATAAAGATCTGCTGAGTTACCCATGGTTACCCTAGAGTACCCTTTAATGTACCTACGGATTGTATGAAAATTCTAATTATTTATCATGTTTTAATTATTATATTAAAACTCGCCCAATACAATTGAATGTTGTCTGCACCTATTATTACAATAGCATTGACCATGTACAATTCTTTGTGTAATTTATTCAAATGAAATAATGTATATTGTGTTGGCGTACAATAATTAAATAAAAAAGATGTGTGGCACTCGGGGACTGCCGCGGTAAAGCTATTGCATAGCATTTTTTATCAACTTATGCAATTATAATTATTTATTTATTTTATTTATGCAGTATTTTTTTTTCTTTAATATTAATTCAAGTTACACTTTTTGAGCGTGGTGACGGATAAGAAAACAAATTCGCCGATACAACCAATGCCACCTAGAAGCGAGTTGCTGAACTAAAGAGACAAGCGTGATATTTCAAAAAAGTCATTAAAAATTCTGTTATTCATCGATAGATGGCAAAACTGAAAAGTATCACCGCTGTGGCGGTCGGAGTGGGGGGTGTTAGGTTATTTTCGTTACGGAATTTCTGGATTCGGTCTCCACGCTCAAGGCCCGCGATAGAAGCTATGCAATAGCTCAATAAATAGAGGTCAACAGTCCATTGTGCAACGTATGGAAATGTGCAGTAAATTGGCTTATCTCTTGATTGCGTTGACTGAGAAGTTTTGTTGATATAAGTATCAACTTGATACCCAAACGTTTTTCCAGAGAAAAAGGGTCTTGACAGACAAGAGGGACAACAAAGTGATCCTATATGGGTTCCTGTTTTTCCTTTTAACGTAAGGAACCCTTAAAATGGTTTGCATCATGATGATTCTGTACTGTCCTAATGTAGTAAGGTACCATGGTTACAGATCTTGGGTTTGATTCCTGAGTATCGGGCTGGTCAACATTTGCCGTTGACCAGCTTTTGGACAAAAGCTTGTGTGTTTTAGTACATTTTATATGAAATAGTTAGTGTACAAGATCAGGTGCCTGATGGTAAGCATCATGATTGCCCATATCAGACACAGTGCCACAAGTGTTTTAAATTTCTAAATTCTGCGCAGCACTGCACTGCGCCTGTCACCCTGAGATATAAGTTGTTGAAACTCGTCATGCCCAGTAATTTCGCTGGTAACATTGCCGTTATTGCTTGTTAGTCCCTTCACTCAACATCACTTAGACCTAGTGACCTCTGTATCTTTGAGACCTTCTGACCGATTTGTCTTATCAACAAACTTAAAAATATGTTTGTCTAGCCTACTTTTCAGCAAAATTTCAAGAAGATAGTCTCATTTTTCTTAAGTTAAGTACAATACATATTATCTTAGGTCTCCTAAACTACCCTTTTTAACCTTCAATCGAAAAAGGAAGGGGTGTTATAAGTTTTTTTTTTATGATAGCGAGTGACAAGACAAGCAAATCAGGTGCCTGATAGTAAGCATCATGATTGCTCATATCACAGTGCCACCCAGTGTTTTAAAATTCAAAATTCTTCACGGCACTGCACCGCGCCTGTCAACCTGAGATAAGTGTTGTTTAATCTCGTCATTTGTACATTACTGCTTGGCGGATGAATAACTGGCAAAGGTGTGGTACTTCCCCAGGCGGACCCCTGCAAAAGAGGCCATTTTTATAGGTATAATCAATAGGGTTATACCTATAAAAATAAAATTTATCACGAATTTACTCCTGTTAAAACATTATTAGGTATACAGCCTCTATAGGTATAGAAGCTCCATAGCTATAGGTATCGCACGCAGTATAGGGTAGTAAATTAATAATGCTGTTTGTTTCCAGGCCTTCTATGTCCCAAGGCACTGTGGTACATAGCCAAAGGTTTCAAGAGAAGGACTTCACCATCGCCACTCCTGAGGAGTTTGTCCGAAGGTTCCAGGGAACTAAGGCTATTAATAAGGTAATTATCATGACCATCGCACTTTTCTCCTCTAAAGTGGGTGACAGACTTGCGAACTTACTCGCGGACTTTCGACTCGACGAGATTTATCGCTCGTCTGTCACCCTAAGTACGCGTACTTAAAAAGTTTATTTTGGCTAGCAAAACCATTTTATTACCAGTTAGATTAATCTAATTAGAATGCCTCGGTGGCGTAGAGGGCGTATGCTCGACTGCCAATCAACAGGTCCCGGGTTCGATCTCCAGGTCAGGCAGTGTTAAATAATGGATTTTTCCATTAGGAATGATCTCAATAACTGCCTGGAGTCTGGAACTGTGCCCGGTAGATGGCAATAGGCTCGCCCCCTATTACATGGGACCAATAACATACTGGCGAAATGTGTGTGTATCTACTATGGGACTGAGTCCTGGGTACACCTCTGCCTACCCCTTCGGGAAAAAGGCGTGAATGTATGTTATGTTATGTAATTAGAATTAGTGACTAAAAATTATTCACATCAGCAAAATTTATTGAAACTGTATATCTACATACAAATTTTAATCTATATGTGTTATTCGATGTACGTTTGACTTGTTTGCTACCAATGTACCGTAAAATTTAATCAAAATCCTAAGATTCAGAGGTGCATCAAAAAACTCATAAGTTAAAATTTGCCAAAATCCACAAGCATTTGCAATCAACAAATCATCAAACTCATAAGAAAACGGTGGTTCGCGGCTCGCGACGTAGACAGACGTGCGAGTCATGGCGGGCTACCAGTAAAATTTCAAACACGTTGCATCGCCGACAAACTTACTCGGCGGTTTCTAAGTACGCGAACTTGGAAGTATGATTTTTTTACAGCCACTAGTGACCGCAGATTTGAGTAGTTGATATCAATTTCAACTTGAACGTTTTCCCGTGAAAACGTGTCTTGACAGACTGACAGATAGACAGACAGACGGACAACAAAGTGATCCTATAAGGATTCCTTTCTCCTTTTGAGATACGGAACCCTAGAACTAACATATTGTTTATATTCTTTTACCGAACTTCGAGACAAACGGCAAAATGTCACCGCTATTTGGTGGATTTACCAACAGCTCGCACAAAGCGATTTGCCTCATCATTGATCATGAGAATGACGAAGCAATGGAACTCGCTGCCGTCGTCCGTTTTCCCCGAAAACTATAACGTGGGTATGTTCGAATCAAGAGTGAATAGGTATTTACTGAACAAGCTGAACAAGCTGAACAAGCTGCCTAAGTTGGAGCACTCCAACTTAGACAGCATCATCACTTACCAGCAGATGAGATTGCGGTCAAACGCCTGTTTAGTTACATATAAAAAAAAATCTTATTGTTCAGGTGCTGATAGCTAACAACGGCATCGGCGCAGTGAAATGTATGCGATCAATCAGAAGATGGTCCTACGAAATGTTCAAGAACGAACGATCTATACGATTCGTTGTAATGGTACGTTTTTTAATATCTAATATATCAATATTTTGTTATTTAATAACTTTTCATGAACAAGTTGACGTTGTTCTTAGGAAAGGCCAAGTCAAAAGTACCTACAACCGACGAGCATGTATGAAGAATGTCATGAGAGTGAACGAAGCGAAAGTTGTATGTCAGGATTCAGGATCGTAGCTAGTGGAGGGAAATAGTCTCTGCCTACCCCACCGGGAACAAGGCGTGACTGTATGTATGTATGTATGTATATTAATATCACACATCATCAGCCGGAAGACGTCCACTGCTGAATATAGGCCTTCTCAATAGGACGCCATTAACTATTCATATGGACACATATAGTCTAGATCAGCACGCGTATATCATGTTAGGAAATAGTGTACGTTTCTATAATAAAATCCCAAAAGAGATAACTGGGCTCTCAGAGGGTAAACTCAAAACCTATATAAAATCTACTTTACTAAAAAAGGCTTATTATAAAGTCAACCAGTACATAGAGGACAAAGATGCCTGGAAACTACAGCATAGCCGCCTCGCGGCACCTTCAAAGAAAATGAATGTAACCAAACCAAATATTGTGAAACTATCTGTTGAAAAAATTAAGCCCTACAAGTTTCTTGTGCGTTCTTCTTGTAGTGTTATCTTTCCGAACGCACGGTAGACTCAGTACTGTTTATCTTCATTGACGTGCAAAAGTGTCTCAAAAACTTTTTGAGTTTGAGTTTATGCTCATGTCTTTTGTACTATAAGATACGTTACTATAAGATGAATGCTCACGACATAATTCCTCTTTCAGGTAACTCCAGAGGATTTAAAAGCGAACGCCGAGTACATAAAGATGGCTGACCAATACGTGCCTGTCCCGGGCGGATCCAATAACAATAATTATGCGAATGTTGAGCTTATTGTGGACATTGCTGTTAGGACTCAAGTTCAGGTGAGATACAGGTCGCGTCACGGTTTAATAGCGCTGACCTTTGAATGCGTAATGAAGACAGTCTAGTCTAGATGAAGACTTCGAAATTTTATTATTTAATTTTAATATTACATCTCACGAAAAGACGTGTTATTCTGAGTCTATTACTCTCCCAGAATAAAGTACCACATAATTTGACGTGTCCTTTTGATTGAAAATTTAAAACATGAGTTCATTTTTTTTATTATTTGGCCATGCCCGAACCGCTTACTAAAAAAAACTTGCTTAATAATTATATGCGCGACTGTACACCTGCGCAAAGCACCCCTCCACTTTTGCCGAGCGCTTTAAAATCGTGACGCGGCCTATAGTTACTTAGATATATCATCGTATCCAGGGACCAGATGACCGTGTGTGGAAGTTGTCCCATATTATTGTTATTATTATATCAGTAACAACTATGTCAATGGCATTCTGACATGTGACAGTTGTTTGGGTACGTTCGCTGCTAAGATCGGATATGTGAGTCACTTGCGGGCCCATGAACGAAACCGCACTATGCCAACTAGCTCGTCGTGAAGCAATAATGAAGATGATAGACAGTCATCGTAGCCGAAATCGGCAAGGATATATATATATATATATATATAGTTATATATATAGTAATAAATATATGTATTTCAGGCGGTATGGGCCGGTTGGGGTCACGCTTCGGAGAACCCCAAGCTGCCGGAACTGCTGCACCGAGCCGGGGTGGTCTTCATAGGCCCCCCGGAGAAGGCCATGTGGGCCCTAGGAGACAAGATAGCATCCTCCATTGTGGCTCAAACCGCTGAGATACCCACCTTGCCTTGGAGTGGCAGTGGTATGTATAGTGTTTAAAAAGGTGTAATAATACCACAGAAATACTATAGGGACTGAAGGACACTTTAAAATCATTTAAATAAATAGCGACTCTAGCACCGACGCAATAAAGTGCAATTCAGGTCGCACAGCGCCTAACTAAAAAGTCGCTATTTATTTAAATGATTTTCAGGAGTATCCCTTCCGTCCCTTTTGTATTCTGTGGTATAACTACACCTTTTTTAATACATTGTATAGGAATAATGTTTCAAAAGCCTAGATATTTTATTACTATACCTTCTTTAACAGAATTGAAAGCCGAATACAACACGAAGAAGATCAAAATATCATCGGAACTATTCGGCAAAGGTTGTGTTACTTCACCCGAACAAGGATTGCAAGCTGCACACAAAATTGGTACGTATTGTCTAAGTAATAAAGCTTATTTTACAGAGAGTAGAATCTGCAAAGAGAGGTAATGATTTTTTTAAAAGTAATTTACTAACTAGCGACCCGTACCGGCTTCGCACGGGTATCAGTATCCTACCAATATCTTATATCTTTAAATGAGCAATTCTTGTATATATATAATTGGAATCTCGGAATCGGCTCCAACGATTTTCATAAAATTTAGTATATAGGGGGTTTCGGGGGCGATAAATCGATCTAGCTAGGAATCATTTTTAGAAAATGTCATTTTATTTAAAAAAAAAAAAAAAAATACAGAGCAAAGCTCGGTCATCCAGGTATTATTTTTTAAAGAAAGTTTGTGAGGATAGATGGATGAATGTTTGTTACTCTTTCACGCCAAAACTACTGAACTGATTAGGCTGAAATTTGGTATGTAGGTAGCTTAGACCCTGAAATAACACATAGGGTACTTGTTTTCCCTATATTCCCGCGGGAACGAAGACTACGCGGGTGAAACCGCGGGGCACATCTAGTTGTTAAATATATCGTTTTAATACGAATAATTTCGTAATAAACAAAATATAAAAAAAACAAAAAACTTTATTTACCCAAAAGTAATAAGTACATTGTTAGCCCCTGACCGAGAGAGGGTGTTAAAATATAGACGTGTCCTTGTGCCTCTGTAGCGTCGTGGGCGCAAGCACGACTGTCAATCATAAGATCCCGGGTTCGATCCCCAGGTCAGGCAATGTGTTAAATATTGGATTTTTCCATTAGGAATTATCTCAATAACTGCCTGGAGTCTGGAACTGTGCCCGGTAGATGGCAATAGGCTCGCCCCCTATTACATGGGACCAATAACATACTGACGAAATGTGGGTGTATCTACTATGGGACTGAGTCCTGGGTACACCTCTGCCTACCCCTTCGGGAAAAGGCGTGAATGTATGTGTTATCTATAAGTTGATGCATTACCCATCTCTCTCTCTCCTAAATTAGTGGGAAAATAGTGTAATGCATGTTGTTATTAGCCGGTTCAATAAAGAAACGCATCTAAAATGGCGGCGCTTATCATGTCCTCTCGCTTGCACAATAGGCTCTTAACTAGTGTGCAAGGGAGAAAACATGATTTTTAGGGATCATTTTAGATTCGTTTCTTTATTGAACCGGCTAATAACAACTTTTTTTTTATGATAGTGAGTGACAAGACGAGCAAATCAAGTGCCTGATGGTAAGCATCATGATTGCCCATATCAGACACAGTGCTACCCAGTGTATTGAAATTCAAAATTCTGCGCGGCACTGCACTGCGCCTGTCACCCTGAGATATGAGTTGTTGAATTTCGTCATGCGTGCCCAGTAATTTCACTGGTAACATTGCCCTTCATAGCGGAACACAGTTATGTTTGCACTAAATTACTGCTTGGCGGATGAATGAATGGCAAAGGTGTGGTACTTCCCCAGACGGCCTCCTAAAGCCTACCACTACAAGAAAGTATATCAGTAAATTTATGATGAACGTCTTCCCAGGGTTCCCCGTCATGATCAAGGCTTCGGAAGGTGGCGGAGGCAAGGGCATCAGGAAAGTGGAAAACCCTGACGATTTCCATAACATGTTCAGACAGGTAAGCTTTTAACGAAGATATACGAAAGGCTGTATCACTCCGCTGAAGCTACAAGAAGCCGAGGAGTCCGTCTAGACGGTACAATTTCTATGTGCTAGACAGAGACGAACGGATAGAGAGATACGCGATAGAAAAAGAGGCAGCTTGTATGTTAATAGTACGATAATAAGTTAGGCGCTGTGCGAAGCTGAATTGCACTTTATTGCGTTGGACCTAAAGTCGCTATTTATTTGAATGATTTAGATGAGTGATGTCCCTTTAGTATTCTGTGGTATTGCTTGAAGGCACAGAATACAGACTTCAAGATACAGAAGGGACACTCCACAAAATCATATAAATAAATAGCGACTCTAGCTCCGACGCAATAAAGTACAATTCAGTTTGCACAACGCTAATAACCCACAGTTACATTCAGCTAGAAATTTGCGTCTCTTTCTATCGCGTATATCTCTATAGCTTCCTCTCTTTCTAGCCCATTGCAATAGTATAGCTCAACAGAAAAGAGTAGAAACGGAACTAATTTAAAATGTATGTGTTGATTCAATTGTTTTTAATGTTGTAAAAGACAGTGGCGCCCCCATTATGTTCTAGTCTTTTATGTCGAGCTATATATACCGTCTTGTCGCAAGTCCCGGCTACTTGAAGCTTCATACCTATAATGCGGATTGTTCCAGGCCATAGGGGATACGTTCACTCTTCTTCTTGCACGGTTGTCTGGAAGTGTTCACTCTAAGCGATAAGACCGTGTGCTCCGCGGTTTCACTTGTGTAATCTTCGTTCCCGTGGGAATTAGGGGATGAAAATTACTTTTTATGTTATTCCTTGGTCTAAACTATCAGCCTAATCGCTTCAGTAGTTTGGAC
The DNA here is from genome assembly GCA_947063395.1 of Hemistola chrysoprasaria. Classification (NCBI taxonomy): domain Eukaryota; kingdom Metazoa; phylum Arthropoda; class Insecta; order Lepidoptera; family Geometridae; genus Hemistola; species Hemistola chrysoprasaria. The sequence goes on along the minus strand of OX346737.1, from coordinate 4,860,202 downwards.
GTGAAAGAGTAACAAACATCCATCCATCCTCACAAACTTTCGCACATAATATTAGTAGGATAATGCGTTAGAAACCACCCCTTCTGTATTAAATTATATAATACTAGCTGTGCCCCGCGGTTTCACCCGCGTATACATCGTTCCCATGGGAATATCGGGAAACAAAGTACCCTGTGTGCTATTCCCGGGTCTAAGCTATCTACATACCGAATTTCAGCCCAATCGGTTCAGTAGTTTTGGCGTGAAAGAGTAGCAAACATCCATCCTTCCATCCTCACAAACTTTCGCATTTATATTTGTTTATGAATTTCTTGTTTGTGGTATAGAAAGTGTTTTATGTTTAGGTGCAAGCGGAAGTACCCGGATCGCCAATATTTGTGATGAAACTGGCCAAGTCGGCGAGACATTTGGAGGTTCAACTATTAGCGGATCAATATGGTAAGTTGCACAACATGACATTTTCACAGTGTGTGCACACCCACACTATGAAGTAGCATTTCTGTATTAATAGATATTTTTGTATTAGAATATTATATTATAAATATTTGTTAAAGTATGTATCTATATGCGTAATTATAGGTATGTATGTTTGTTTGTATACATAAGTATATTATTATAGTAAGTATAATTCTTTCTGATTGTCTTGTTCTTGCTAGTCTAAGATTATCACTATATAATATTATAAAATCCTAAATGACTCACTGACTGACATGCAACGCAGAGCCCAAACCACTCAGCTTAGAGACTTGAAACTTGGAATGTAGGTTGTTTTCGTTGTCTGGACGCGTACTAAGAAAGGATTTTTGAAAATTCACTTCATTTTTTTTCATTTAGTCATGAACAATAAAACAATTGTATTTGAATAGTATAAATAGGTAGGGTTAAAATTAACACACAAAAATTATCAATAAAAAACTAACTACAAATGAAATGTCAAAAGCATAATAAAATCATTCAAATAAAAATCATTATTACAAAATAAAAAATAATAATAAAATTAAAAATGTCAAGGGCATTATAAAATCATTAAAAAAAAAAAATTATAATCATTCAAGATTGCATGTCATTTATTTAATTAACTGTATAGAAATACCCCTTTAACTTGTTAAAGGGGTATTTCTATACAGTTATAGAAGTCTTGACTTCTACAAGTCTACATTTGAATGTCTCAGGCTTATCAATAACTTTCATGTCAGCAGGCATTCTAAGGGGACCAAAAAGGGCGTTAAAATTTCGGTATAAAACTTCCATATCTATACTAATATTATAAAGAGAGAAACTTTGTTTTTTTGTTTTTGTTTTTTTGTAGTCACAATAATCGAAAAAGTGATTATTTTTCATGCGGTGTGAAAACTATTGGTGGTAGAGTAAAGTAATGTACTAGGGTTTGTAGTACTTATCAATACCTACAAAACAGTATACATAGATTATATCCATCTTTTTTGGTTTAGTCATAATAATCGAAAAAGTGATTATTTTTCATGCGGTGTGAAAACTATTGGTGGTAGAGTAAAGTAATGTACTAGGGGTTTGTAGTACTTATCAATACCTACAAAACAGTATACATAGATTATATCCATCTTTTTTGATTTAGTCACAATAATCGAAAAAGTGATTATTTTTCATGCGGTGTGAAAACTATTGGTGGTAGAGTAAAGTAATGTACTAGGGGTTTGTAGTACTTATCAATACCTACAAAACAGTATACATAGATTATATCCATCTTTTTTGGTTTAGTCATAATAATCGAAAAAGTGATTATTTTTCATGCAGTGTGAAAACTATTGGTGGTAGAGTAAAGTAATGTACTAGGGTTTGTAGTACTTATCAATACCTACAAAACAGTATACATAGATTATATCCATCTATTTTGGTTTAGTCACAATAATTGAAGCAGTGATTATTTTTCATGCGGTGTGAAAAGTATTGGTGGTAGAGTAAAATAATGTACTAGGGGTTTGTAGTACTTATTAATACCTACAAAACAGTATACATAGATTATATCCATCTTTTTTGGTTTAGTCACAATAATCGAAGCAGTGATTATTTTTCATGCGGTGTGAAAACTATCGGTGGTAGATTAAAGTAATGTACTAGGGGATTGTATTAATTATCAATACCTACAAAACAGTATACATAGATTATATCCATCTTTTCTGGTTTAGTCACAATAATCGAAGCAGTGATTATTTTTCATGTGGTGTGAAAAGTATTGGTGGTAGAATAAAGTAATGTACTAGGGGTTTGTAGTACTCATCAATATCTTCAAAATAGCCCACGATAAATTATAACATGTGTTAAGGTTTGGTCATTGTAACAGAAATAGTCATTAATTTGCGTGCGCTGCGTAAACCATTAGGGTTATATTTATTAAAATACAATGTATCACGAATTTACTCCTGATAAACGTCCACTATACCTACTTCTGCTACCTGTGCGAAGCCGGGGCGGGTCGCTAGTTTCATAATAAAGTGTTTATCTATTAATGTATGTGTCCAGGTAACGCGATATCCCTGTTCGGTCGAGATTGTTCCATCCAACGTCGCCATCAGAAGATTATAGAAGAGGCGCCCGCCGCCGTCGCCAAGCCTGATGTCTTCATTGAAATGGAGAAGGTATGATAGTAGGAGATTGTTACACGAGGGGCTTAAGAGTAAAGAGACCCATTTCGAAAGATGATATAATAATTTCGTAAAATTCTCGAATGGAGACCACGGACCGGTAAGCGCAGCGTAGGCCGTCCTATGGCTGAGATGATGATGATGATGATGATGAATTTTGTAAAATGCCTTTATAAATAAAGTTTATTATTATTATTATTATAATAAATAATAATATTAATAAAAACAATTTTTTTTTGTACTTTGTTGTTATTGTTATTATTTATAATAATAATAACAATAATAATAAAAAAAACTTTGTTTTAATATGGTATAAAACCATTCTATAAATTTATATCCTGATATATTTATAGTGATTTCTATGTCCCTGTCATTTTAATTTTCCTTATAAACCCTTGCTTTATTCATAATGAACTTCCAAATACCCCAGTTTTACTCGCGCGATTGGACGTTCACTACAAAAAAATTTTGAGTTTATAAACAAACATAAAATGACAGGGACATAGTTTACTTCATCTTCAAAATATCAGGATATAAATATATCAAATAGGTTTACTGTATTCGGGGGAAACAGGGGAATACAAAACATCGATTTGGTAAATTTTCTATAGGATCGTGTCAAACTGTTAAGAGGTTTTTCTTGTTAATATCGTTGAATTCAGTAGTTTTATCAGCCGATTGCGGCTGCTTTTCTTACTGATCTCACAAGAGTTAACATGAGCTCACCGTTGTTCCCCTCAGGCCGCAGTCCGGTTGGCCAAGATGGTGGGCTACGTATCAGCGGGCACCGTGGAGTATCTGTACGAGCCGGCCTCCGGGGCCTACTACTTCCTGGAGCTCAACCCTCGGCTGCAGGTGGAGCACCCCTGCACGGAGATGGTGGCCGATGTTAACTTGCCCGCTGCACAATTACAGGTTCACATTTTTTTTTTATTAGGAGAGCTCACAGTTTAATACAGCCAACTGGTTGGCACAGATGGTTGTAACTCTGCTTCAACGCGTTTGATCTGTCCCTGGGTGTTATAAGCTTATATAAGTATGTATATCAGTCATCTGGTTACCATAGTACAGGCTTCTAGCCTAGTTTGGGACCAGGTGACCGTGTGTGGAAGTTGTCCCATATTATTATTATTGTAAAGGTTAATAAAATATACATAACTACTCGTATCTGAGCCCCGCGGTTCCACCCGCGTAGTCTTCATTTCCGTGACAAAATCGCGATAATAAGTTCCCTATGTGTTATTCCAGGGTTAAAGCTGTCTACGTTCCAAATTTCAACTCAATCGGTTCATTGGTTTTGGCGTGAAAGAGTTAGAAACATCTGTTCACCCATTCTCACAAACTTTCGCATTTACAAAATTATAAGTAGGTTGCGAGAGATTGTGAAGATGGATAGATGGATGTTTGTTACTCATTCACGCCAAAACTACTGGAACTGTCAAACGGTACTTTATAGATTTGCTGGACAATAGTTAGCATCCACTTGGGTTAGTATCTCTACGACTATATAATATGTTAGATGTCAAATGATTCCCAGTAACCCTTTATAGTTTTTATAACCCTTTATTACCATATGACTAACCCTTGTCTAACCCCCCACAGATAGCCATGGGCCTCCCCCTATACAATATAAAAGACATCCGTCTTCTCTACGGCGAGTCTCCATGGGGAATGACTGAAATTGACTTCGACGAACCAAAACAACGGCCTTCCCCTTGGGGCCATGTTATAGCTGCCAGGATCACCTCCGAGAACCCTGATGAAGGTAAGTAGACTAGTAGACCGAGAGTAGACCAGTAGACCATGAGTAGAAACGGCAGTTATAGCTGCTAGGTTGTCCGAGAACCCTGATGAAGTTTAATAGACCGTGATTAGACCAGTAGACCATGTGTAGAAACTTCACGTTATAGCTACTACGATCATCTCCTAGAACCCTTATGAAGCTAAGTTGATCATAAGTAGACTAGTAGACAATAAGCAGACTTGTAGACCAGATGACAAACAAAACATCACCAGAAGACAACATCAAGAAATTGCTAAGGCTTTCAAAGTATACCAAAAAGCCACTTATCGACCTGTGGGGCTATTGGCGTTCTTGGTGACTATCACTTTAGTGACTATTAACTTGATTTGACATTAACTACAAATGTCAAAGTCCGGTTACAAACCAAAGACATTATGATAAACTTACTAAGTAGACTGTGCACTGTGTCGGTCCCGAGTGAGAACCACTCGTAGTGTCTATCCTCTTCCTTTTCTCTCCTCCAAATTTGACAGTGCACAGTCTTGTTAGAAGGGTAAAACGTCTTTGTAACTAACTCAAGCCACAGAACATAAGCCTGATAGCGACTGGTGACTATAAAGAACGCCAATAGCCCCCCTGTTCGGGTGACAGGAAGCTACTAATCGACCCGAACAGGAACGACAAAATTTACAAAAAAAAAATCATAACCTTAACTTACATAATATTATAGTATAGTTATCTTTCCTTACATTACCGATTAGGTTATCCATTATACGTGTTAAAAAAAGGTGTAATAATACTTAAGGGGGTGCATCTACCCGTCAACCTAAAGAACTAGAAAGAAAATGAAGTGCGAAATTGGAAAAAAACAAATTTCGACTTCCTATACAATATAAATTAAAAAAAAATTACATTATTTCTCTTGCCAATTATTTAGTATTCTCCTGCAATTTTAGTAACCACCTTATATTTTTGTAGTGGTGGGCCTCTTTCAGGGGGCCGCCTGGAGAAGTACCACACCTTGCCAGTTATTCATCCGCCAAGCAGTAATGTGCAAACATTACTGTGTTCCGGTCTCAAGGGCAATGTTACCAGCGAAATTACTGGCCATGACGAGGTTTAACAACTCATATCACAGCGCAGTGCAATGCCGCGCAGAATTTTGAATTTTAAAACACTGGGTGGCACTGTCTGATATGGGCAATCATGATGCTTACCATCAGGCACCTGATTTGCTCGTCTTGTTACTCACTTTCATAAAAAAAAATTTACACTTATTTTCTGGTTCATCAGGTTTCAAGCCATCATCAGGAACAGTTCAAGAGTTAAACTTCAGATCATCTAAGAATGTATGGGGCTACTTCAGCGTGGCCGCTTCGGGTGGTTTGCACGAATTCGCTGACTCACAGTTCGGACATTGTTTCTCTTGGGGGGAGACCAGGGAACAAGCTAGAGAGTGAGTAGACCGGTTGACCATTGTGGAGTAGACAGATTGACCATTGTGGGTAGAACACTTACTTAATTAATGAAAGTGTATTAAGGATATAGATAAAGATAGGGAATATTTCAGTAAACCAGTAGACCATGGTGTAGTAGACGAGTAAAATATAATTATCATTATCTATTCACTAAGTTGATATAAATACTTGATTTTTGATAGTATTAAATCTGAAAATTAGTGAGTAGACCAGTAGACCATAGTCTTGTTAATTAATTTATTTCATCATCATTATTTCGGCCGTTGAAAGTCCTCAGCTGGACATAGGCATCCCCCATGAGGGGGAGGTATTGCCAATATTCGGCACGCTTGACAGGCGGGTTGGCTAGCAATCAAAGGTTAGCAGTTCGATGGTTTCGCGCAGAGGACTCTGACGTTTAAAATATACTTGTTGTTTGATGAGAATGCGGCTACTCCAGTGTAGCCGCTTCGGGTGGTTTGCACGAATTCGCTGACACACAGTTAGGAAATTGTTTTCCTTACTTACCAAGGAAATAGGCTAGAGAGAGTGAGTAGACCGGTAGACCATGGTATAGTAGACTAGTTGAATTCGTCGGTTTATTTTGTCTATATAAATACTTCATTTTAATATGATTAAAACGTTCATAAGTTAATAAAACAAAATTGTATCCAAAAATAAAATTATAAAGTTATAAGATTAAATTACACGATACCGATGTCACGGAGCTCGCGCGTGGACTATACCTACCAGTTTCTATTTAACTACTAAAGTGGTTAGTGAGTAGACCAGTAGATCATGGTATAAACAATATACATTTTCATAATATTAATGAAGTTAATTTTGTTTCAGAAATCTCGTGATTGCCCTTAAAGAGCTCAGCATTCGCGGTGATTTCCGCACAACAGTTGAATATTTGATCACTTTGCTGGAAACACCCCATTTTCAAGAGAATAATATTGATACTAGCTGGCTGGACGCACTTATCGCTGAGAGGGTGAGTAGACCATAGTATAAACATTAGTAGTTCTTAGTAGACGATAGTAGACCTAAGTAGACCCGGTTAAACTTAAGTAAATTATAGTAGAAGATAGAACACCATAGTAGTAGACTTGAGTAAACCACAGTAGATTACAGTAGACCAGATTAGATCTTACTAGTTATTTAGTAGAACAATAGTAAAATGGCTATATTTTTTTACTAGAAGTAATGAAAAAGCAGAAATGTAGCAAATAGTGTTTTTTTTAAAACGGCATGTGGTGTAGTTGGCGCAAACTGGACTGCAAAGCAATAATAACTGCAAAAATAACACTGCCTTTTCCATTATTTGTTTTTCCATGTTTGCCTGGAAGAGAGTCAAGGTCGCTCTGAGAGATAAGGCCGCCAGTTGTTACTTCTTTCTAGTTTTAAGTTTCTCTTCTTTGTTATTTTCTGTAATATTGTGGTAGCAATAAAGAGTTTTTATTAATTCTTTCATTCACTCTTTCATTCATTCTTTCATTCATTCATTCGGGATTTTCTCACAGCCAGGAGTCTGGAACTGTGCCCGGTAGATGGCAATAGGATCACCCCCACCTTTAGTATTACTATACCATTTTGTAACTCGTTGTCTATTTTAAGGTACAATCAGAGAAGCCGGACGTGATGCAAGGAGTAGTTTGCGGATCCATTCTCATAGCGGATGTGATTATTACGAATCATTTCCAAGAGTTCAAGAGCTGCCTTGAAAAGTAAGTCAAATATTAATGATAATTTATCGTTGCGTGTGAGTAAAAGAACAACTTTATAGCATTGTCTTAATGGAATCCGCAATTAAACATCAAGGCCATCATCTAAGCCGTAGGACGTCCACTGATGGACAGGACACCTCGTCTCTATGAAGCCTACTCAGATTATATTTGAAGATTTTTAGGGTTCCTCAAAAGGAAAAAGGATCACTTTGTTGTCCGACTGTCAAGACCCTTTTTCTCGGGAACGCGTTGAGGTATCAAGTTGAAACTCATATCAACAACTCAGGTCAACGGTTCCTTGCTGCTGAATGAATCAAACTTCTAAGTCAATGCAATCAAAAGATACGGCCATTCTACCGCAAATTTCCATACTTTGCACAACTGCAATCAGGCTTGAGTCTTCATGTTTTGTGGCTTGAATTAGTAACAAAGACGTTTAACCCTTCTAACAAGACTGTGCACTATCAAATTTGAAGGAGAGAAAAGGAAAAGAATAGACACTGCGATTGGTTCTCACTCGGGAACGACACAGTGCACAGTCTACTTAGTAAGTTTATCATAATGTCTTTGGTTAGAAACCAGACTTTGACATTTGTAGTTAATGTCAAATCAAGATAATAGTCACTAAAGTGATAGTCACCAAGAACGCCAATAGCCCCACAGGTATATGTTGGAACTGCCTCGCATTCGGCGCATCAGAGATGCCGTTCTCTTCCGCATTATTGAATTGCTATATAAGCCTATTAAGTATTTCTATACCTTTCTATTTTTTATCTCAGAGGTCAAATCCAAGCATCAAGCCAACTGTCAAACACGGTTGACGTAGAACTGATACATAGCGGACACAAATATAAAGTATCCGCGACCAAATATGGCCCTACTTCATACTTCCTAGTGATGAACGGCAGTTTCAAGGAGCTGGAGGTGCATAAACTGACTGATGGAGGTAAGTAGACCGGAGTAGACCGCGGTATTTTGCAGTAGACCGTTGGTTTTTTTAGTAGACCTTAGTGTCTTGATGTATTTTTTGATATATTTTGATGATTTATATAAAACTTAGTAGACCAACGTGTGTTTTTCTGGTATTTTGTAGTAGACCCTAGTTTCCTTGTATATTTTGGTACATTGATACTGAAGAACAAAACTATAATAGTAGACCAAAGTGTCTTTTACTAAACCATAGTCTTTCAGTAGGCAGGTTTTTTATACATACATACAGTCACGCCTTGTTCCCGTTGGGGTAGGCAGAGACTATTTCTTTCCACTTGCTACGATCCTGACATACAACTTTCGCTTCTTCTACTTTCATCACGTTCTTCATGCATGCTCGTCGGTTGTTGGTACTTTTGACCTGACCTTTCCTTAAGATAACTTCAACTTGTTTATGAATGGTACACCCGCGGTCGACCCCTACCGACTTGACCATTCACACTAGCCTTATAAATCTCCTTTGTCAATCTCTTCGTCCATCCTCTCCACATGTCCGAACCATCTAAGCAATCCTTTCTCTATCTTTGTCACTACATCTTCTAACACGCCACAGCGTTCCCTTATCACACTGTTCCTCACTTTGTCCATCAAGGTCACTCCAGTCATACATCTCAAACTTCCCATATATTTTTATAGCAGAAAAAGAATTTATATTAGTAGAAATTAGTTCATTGTAGTAGACTAAAGTATATAATATCAGACCATAATATTTTACCTATTTATATATTATCAACCGAATGTTAAAATAAAAAAAAACACAAGAAAAAAAAAAAATCTATAATGAAAAAATATATAAATGAGTTCGACTTCCACATGGGGCAAGGTTTTGTAAAAAAGTGGTTTACTTTTGAAGTACTGATTTTATCAGTACTGACTGCCGGACTGCCTCCGTGGCGTAGTGGGCGCATGCTCGACTGCCAATCAAGAGGTCCCGGGTTCGATCCCTAGGTCAGGCATAGTGCTAAATATTGGATTTTTCCATTAGGAAATATCTCAATAGCTGCCTGGAGTCTGGAACTGTGCTCGGTAGATGGCAATAGGCTCACCCCCTATTACATGGGACCAATATCATACTGGCGAAATGTGGGTGTATCTACTATGGGACTGAGTCCTGGGTACACCTCTGCCTACCCCTTCGGGAAAAAGGCGTGAATGTATGTTATGTTTATGTTATGTTATGATTTTATCAGTAATTTTATCATCGGAATTATGACTTCTTTATTCGAGTCAAAATGGATAGTGTTTTATAATATTTTGATCTAGTATTTGCCTTTTATGCAGTATTAATGCATAACCTGACGAAAGCATACCGCTTTAAATCGGTTTAAACTTTTAGATTCATTTAGTTGGCTGTAAGCCTAAATATCGAAATACTAACAAATTATTGTTTTTTTTAGGAACTCTTCTCTCAGTAGACGGCGCATCATTCACGTCATATTTAAAAGACGAAGTAGACAAATACCGAATAGTGATTGGAAACCAAACGGTGGTGTTTGAAAAGGAGAAAGACCCTTCGAAACTAAGGGCGCCTTCCGCGGGGAAATTAGTCAATACTTTGGTAGAAGATGGCGGCCATGTTGATAAGGGACAGCCTTACGCTGAGATTGAGGTTAGTAGAATAAGTAGACCGAGTAGACTTTAAGTAGACCGTGTAAACTTTAAGTAGACCAAGGTGACTTAAGTAGACCAAGTATACTTCAAGTAGACCAAGTAGACTTTAAGTAGACCATATTGATTTTTAGTAGACCGTAATAAATATTGATTTTGATGTTTTGTAAGATGTTTTCTAAGGCTAGAACGCTGAGTAGATGGTGTTATATAAATGAGTGGAAGTTGTCCCATATTAAAAGTTTTTTTATTCGTTATAATTACTAAGTTATATCAAATTAAAAAATCATTTTTAATCCAGTACCGAAAACACGCCGACAGTACCCGAACGAGCTCGTGACGTCACAATGTGATAAAGTACCATACATAACTATAACATTACTACGTCACAAAAATGGCGATCAATCGTAGCGCGTTCCTAATCAAGTGACTCATAATAGAATTTTATCAATTTTGAATCGTTTATAATTTTTTTAAAAATATATTTTTGAAGTGATTTTTTAATCAGATTATACATAATTTTCATTAAACTTTCAAAATAAATTAAAAAATACGATATTTTTTGTTTCAAATACTCAATTAGTAGAAGAACTTGAGTTCAGATGGACCAATAATAGTCAAATATATCGTGTTTGAACTCATGGCAATCTTCTCAAAGAACATGTGATAGATTGGTGCCCAGGGTCTGATGATGGAGCAAGTAAAATAGGAGGGAGCTCCTCCAAACCCTCTCCATCAGAAGACGGAGGGGGCCATGAGAAGTACCTTTTGCGACCTTGCCAGAAGCATCGCGTTTGGGTATCGCCCCCATATCAGCTCAAAGCATACGGCACAGACTTTAAACTATTATTACAAGTCCCCCAGGCCCCCTGCAAAAGAGGCCTACCACTACAAAAAAAAATATTATCTCAGCCTTTCCCCATAGAGGGGGTTTTGCCAATACTCACCACGCTTGGCAGGCGGGTTGACGAGCGCAGTTTAATGGTTTTTTTACGCAGAGCAAAAAAAAGGGAGACTTATTTTTAAATATCTTAATTTACACATGTTTTATTAATGCTGTAGGTGATGAAAATGGTGATGACCTTAGCCTCCCCTGAAGCGGGTATAGTGACGTTCAACCTTCGCCCCGGAGCCGTTTTGGACTTGGGTTCACTTATTGGAACCCTAGGTGAGATTATGTACCTTCTAGTAAGTAGTTTAAAGTAGAAAAGTAGAATAGAATGCTGTTTATTGTTTCCAGTAACTGTCTGAGTCAGACTAAGTGGGGGAAAAGGCATTTATAGACCAACAAATCTAAGAAGTACTGTAATGTCTTCATCTTCTCAAGCTTTTTAAGCTTTAAGGCCTCTTCTGCAGGAGGCCGCCTAGGAAAGTACCACACCTTTGCCAGTTATTCATCCGCCAAGCACTAATGTGCAAACATTACTGTGTTCCGGTATGAAGGGCAATGTTACCAGCGAAATTACTGGGCATGACGAGATTCAACGACTAACATCTCTGGGTGATAGGCGCAGTGCAGTGCCGCGCGGAATTTTGAATGTTAAAACACTGGGTGACACTGTGTCTGATATGGGCAATCATGATGCTTACCATCAGGCACCTGATTAGCTCGTCTTGTCACTCACTAAATAATTATCGTTATATTAACATACAAGCTGCCTCTCTTTCTATCGCGTATCTCTCTATCTGTTCGTCTCTGTCTAGCCCATAGAAATTTTACCGTCTAGACGGACTCCCCTGCTGCTTGTAGCTTAATACCTCTTCCAGTGTCCCAGTGTTGGTCGAGTTATATATTTTGTTTTATAATTTCAGAGCTGGACGACCCGTCGTTAGTAACTACGGCGCAACCGTACAAGGGCCAATTCCCACCGGAAGATAACCCTTCATTCTCTGAGAAGTTAAACCATATGCACAATAAATATAAGGCTATACTTGAAAATACTTTGGCTGGTAAGATATCTACTTCATTCGAATTCAAATTTATTTCAAACCGTGTATATAAATTCAATTAGATTAGCAAGTTGAAGTGGCAATGGGCGGCACATAGCACGTAGAATTGATAACCGATGAGGCTGGTAATGTTGGAGAATGGAGACCACGGACCGGCAAGCGTAGCGTAGGACGTCAGGAACACGCTAGATGCAGGGCATTTGGGGGAGGCCTATGTTCAGCAGTGGACGTCCTTTGGCTGAGATGATGATGATAGTTACAGTTTTATTTAGCTTGACCTGTCTAATGTTAAGGTATTATTGTTTCTGGATAAAGAATCAGAGAAATAGGATCAGAGATAATGGGCTTAGAATCCAAGGAATCTGGACCCTGAAGAACACCTTACTGCCTTACACTGTCTATCCTATATTGCCGAGTAGATAAGTCGTTAGCTCATGTCGGAGGCTGCGTAGGAAACTCTGACTATGGCTGGTCCACATAACCCATATGAATTGACTCGAGCAGTGTAATTGGGGTAACCCATTCTCTTAGAGTATAAATTCAAATTATTATTTTTATGCGTATTTGAAAATTATATATTTAGGCCTATCAAATAAAATAATATCAATAATAAGGGAATATTTCAATTGACCAATAATGTATCTTATATTATAACAGACTGCCTCGGTGGCGGAGAGGGCGTATGCTTGGCTGCCAATCAAGAGGTCCCGGGTTCGATCCCCAGGTCAGGCAGTGTTAAATATTGGATTTTTCCATTATAAATTATCTCAATAACTGCCTGGAGTCTGGAACTGTGCCCGGTAGATGGCAATAGGCTCGCCCCCTATTACATGGGACCAATAACATACTGGCGAAATGTGGGTGTATCTACTATGGGACTGAGTCCTGGGTACACCTCTGCCTACCCCTTCGGGAAAAAGGTGTGAATGTATGTTATGTTATGTTATATTATAACATTCAATTTTATACTCTGATCAAATAAATGTAATGGAAACCGTTTGTAAATCATAATGATTACTTGTATTTTAGGCTATTGCTTACCGGAACCGTACAATTCGCCAAGATTAAGAGAAGTGGTCGAGAAATTCATGCAAAGCTTGCGAGATCCTTTATTACCACTGTTGGAGTTGCAAGAGGTACGTATTGTGTCGCTATATAGGTCTTTTGATAGACGTACACGGAGACGGTTAGTCCAACATGCAGAGGTCCCTTTGAGCTTTTAATCTAAAGGTAATGCATAGCACCTATCGGGGTCCATCTCTGGGGGGCTATTGGCGTTCTTTATAGTCACCAGTCGCTATCAGGCTTGAGTCTTTATGTTCTGTGGCTTGAGTTAGTTACAAAGACGTTTTACCCTTCTAACAAGTCTGTGCACTATCATATTAGGAAGAGAGAAAAGGAAGAGGATAGACACTGCGAATGGTTCTCACTCGGGACCGACACAGTGCATAGTCTACTTAGTAAGTTTATCATAATGTCTTTGGTTAGTAACCGGACTTTGACATTTATTGTAAATAATGTCAAATCAAGTTATTAGTCACTAAAGTGATAGTCACCGAGAACGCCAATAGCCCCCCTGAAACCATCTACAGAAGATGAGCTCAAATACAGCCTCCGCTAGGTGCCAGGACTATTGTGAATGGATGGAAACTACTTGATTGGTTTATAGATGTGATATCTAGATGGATGGTGTGAGGACTATAATTATTGCTAGAGACTACGGCACCTGCCACCTTTAAACCTTCCACTTGAATCAGTCTATCTATTGGTGACAACTGTATAAAAATCATCTTTGAAATGGTCTTGCTAAAAGTATTGATACTAGCCGTGTCTCGCGGATTCACCCGCGTTCGTTCCCGTGAGAATATAGGGATTATAAGTACACTATGTGGTATTCCAGGATCTAAGCGATCTTCATGCCGAATTTAGAGTAGCGAACATCCAACCATCCATACAAACTTTCACCTTTATAATATTAGTGTGATTTTCCAGGTGTTATCATCAACATCTGGTCGAATCCCAGTAGCAGTTGAGAAGAAAGTCCGTAAATTAATGGCGTTATATGAAAGGAATATAACTAGTGTACTGGCTCAGTTCCCGAGCCAACAGATTGCTAGCGTTATTGACCAGTAAGTTAATTAATTCACACGTTTGTTCATTCACTTGTTCGGTCATTCACGTGTTCGTTCATTCACTTGTACGTTCATTCATTAACAAAGTAGTTGATTCAATCCAATGAAAATATGAAAGTACGCTCAGTTCTCGAGCCAAAAGATATCTAGCTAGATCAGTAAGTTCATTCAGTCACTCTCTCTCTCATTTATAAATTCACTTGTTCATTCAACTGATTAAAAACAAGTTCATTCCTTATCACATCGTAAATTAACGTACGCAATATATCACGTTTACTTAATTAGTCCATGCTTTCATCCATTCCCTTGTTCATTCATTTATTCATTAGTGCACATGTAACTCCATCGACTTGATCACTAATCATTCACAAAGTAGTTTATCAGTAGCAAATCTAACATTGTAAATTCATGGCGTTATACAATATAACAAGTTTTTCATTCAATTCATTTATTCATCCATTCTCTTGTTCATTCATAAATTTATTTGTGCCCTTGTTCAATTCATTCACTTATTAATAATTATTTTAAAGAAATAGTTCATTTATAACACTTTGTAAATTAATGGCCTTATACGAAAGCAATATACAAGTGCAGTCGCTCAGTTCCTGAGCCGACGGATCGCTAGCGTTATTTTTTTTTTCATTATTTTGTTCACCGTCTATTTCGCTATATTCACTCATTATTTCATTAGATTTTTTTTTATCAAAGCCGATGGGGCCAGAAAAATATCTTAAATCTTAATCAAATACTAAATTTGTCCAATATTTTTTAAGTAAATATCTTATTTCATACATAATATTCACTCCATTCCACTCCATAATTTCCACAAGTTTTCCGTTTGATCACTAGTTAGTGAGTTTTTAATTTCATTTTTTTTTCAGTCACGCAGCATCATTACCAAAGAGGGCGGATAGAGATGTGTTCTTTATGAGCACACAGGCATTAGTGCTGCTAGTCCAAAGATATAGGTAAGTTTTGTTGCATTAGCCGTGGTCACGAGAAGACTAATAAAGGAAATAGTCTTGGAATTTAAGCCCAGAAAACCTTACACAGTTTATCCTTTATTGCCGGGTAGAGTATGTTATTGGCAACAATATTCCCTATTATTTATATTTATTTTAAATTAGTAACAAAAAATCTTAAAATCTATGTCAGTAAATAAAAATAAAAATTAAAATCGAGGCAAATATTATTATTTGGCAGTGGAGCAGCACGCTCCATGCATAGAAGCCTAGTGCCACATAAAGGGGTCGTCAGTACGTGCCCCAAACACACACAGAACTCTGTTGTTGCCGGTCCGCATCCGCGACATCATATAGGACGCTATTTAGCGCAGTATTGCATGAAACCCATCCACGTGCGCCTCCGCGAACATACCTGATGCGCTGCAGTAGCGACCCTGCCCCAACAGAACCCTGAATGCGTTGTTGTACTGTACACGCGTTTGTACATGTGTTTGTTGTAGTGGTAGGCCTCTTTTGCAGGGGGCCGCCTGGGGAAGTACCACACCTTTGCCAGTTATTCATCCGCCAAGCAGTAATGTGCAAACATTACTGTGTTCCGGTATGAAGGGCAATGTTGCCAGCGAAATAGCTGGGCATGATGAGATTCAACAACTCATATCTCAGGGTGACATGCGCAGTGCAGTGCCGCGCAGAATTTTGAATATTAAAACACTGTGTGGCACTGTCTGATATGTGCAATCATGATGCTTACCATCAGGCACCTGATTTGCTCGTCTTGTCACTCACTATCATAAAAATAACAATAATAATAAAAACACGCAGAGCATTGACGGCCCGCTGCGTACATTTATGCACATTTGAAAATCTTATTATTAGGCCTATGAAATAAAATCAAACTTATAATTTAAGGTCGATATGGCCCAAAAGCCAACAACTCCTTAATTAATCCTGTATTAAGCGCATTCAAGTCCTGTTTTTGGCGTAAAGCACGATGATAATGAATCAAAATTGCTGATATTTTTTTTTTGACGTGACAACGTCTTATAATTCGATAGAGCCGGCTGCACGCACGAAAAAACATGACTCATGCGGCGTTACCTCGCTCTGAGGCGCTCGCTGTAAGGCTTGAAGTGCAAGCGAGAGCGCGGAACGAGCGACATCCGTCTCTCTCCTACTTGAGTGAGCGATGCGTCTGCGTGGACAGCTGCTATACTATAGTACATTTACATGTTTTGATCGAGTATCAAGTGCAGTGAAAAGTGAAACAAATGAAATTAAAATTTTCTTTTGAAAAAAGCTACCATTCCATCAGTATTTTCTTAAGACGTTGTCACGTTCAACTATCGTCAGTAAACCGACTTTACAGACAACCAATTTTTTTTACAAATTTTTTTAATATTGTGGAAATTAATATATTTGTACCACAAACATTATTTTAATGAATTTTTCTTTTTAATTAATTGTGATTATGAAAATTAAAAATATTTATTGCCTTGCACAAAGTTACAATACAAATAATAAATAGATTAATCAGTTATTAGGCAACAGTGTGTAAATAAAAAAAAAATTGGCAGTCTTCGCTAAGAGCGATGTGTTCCAGACAATGCATATATCATTTTGTATTTCAAGCGAATAGACCGCTTAGTCTATGTAAATATAAAACATTGTATAATGTATAGGAACGGTATACGTGGGCGCATGAAGGCCGCCGTCCACGACCTCCTCAAGCAATATTACCAAGTGGAAAGCCACTTCCAGCTTGGGTCCTATGACAAGTGTGTAGTGGCCCTTAGAGACAGATACAAAGACGACATGCAGGCGGTCGCTAATATCATCTTCTCGCACAATCAGGTGGCTAAGAAGAATCTTATGGTGAGTCCGTTTTATTACATTTACTTGGTACATTGACATTATAGAGCAAGAGCCCGTGACGGCCAGACCTTCGTTATTTTATAAAAGCTGAAAGTTTCTCTGTGTGTGTCCCTAGTACAGGTAAGAATGATCCCCACTCACGAAGCTGAGGCAGCGGTGGCTTTGGCAGGTAACAGGTAACAAAGGTGTATAAAATTCCATCTCAAATTTATCATAAAACAAAACTTAATTTTTTTATATTTGATTCATAATAGTATCAAAACTCACGTTGCTACGTTAATTTTGGACAATTTGTAATTAAATTAACTTGTTTTTTTTACTATTGCAGAAAAGAATGAAGAAGGCGATATTTGAGTTTCGATATGATTGAAATTGTATTAAAACAATTTTACTGAGTATTGTATTAAATATTTGTTATTCAAACTGTAAAAATTTATTTAATGTAACTTCTTGATTTAGAAAAAAATAAACTGCACAATTTGAACTTAATAACAGTGGATGCGCATTGAAGGGCCGCAATAGACCAAGCGCTCTGTCTCACTCGCACTAGTTACTGTATACGCTCCTTGCTCTCCCAACTACTGCTCACTTTGAATGCGTCTGGCAAGATGATAGAACCGTCGAAACTGTCCGGCTATTATGTAAACATAGATTAATAGGCCCCCAAAACATTATATATAAAATTTAGACTTTATAATATAACGTAAGTATAATTATAAATTATAATAGTTTAAGGGTGTCCGGCAGAGGGTTGCAACCATACTAACTGTCTGGCAATGAGCAACGTGAGTTTTGATACTATTATGAATCAAATATAAAAAAATTAAGTTTTATTTTATGATAAATTTGAGATGGAATTTTATACACCTTTGTTACCTGTTACCTTCCAAAGCCACCGCTGCCTCAGCTTCGTGAGTGGGGATCATTCTTACCTGTACTAGGGACACACACAGAGAAACTTTCAGCTTTTATAAAATAACGAAGGTCTGGCCGTCACGGGCTCTTGGGCCATAACAAAAACAGACGAGTGACGCAATTTGATATCTGGACCTATTCAATTGAGTACTTTAATTTTTTTTTGCTTGAATGGAAAGATCATATATAAGATTCGTACCAAAACTATTTTCATTTTTTTTTATTTGCTATAGTTACAAAGGTATATCAAATTAAAAAATAATTTTAATCCAGTACCGAAAACACGCCGACAGTACCCGAACGAGCTCAGTGACGTCACAATGTTAAAGTACCATACATAACTATAACATTACTACGTCACAAAAATAATCTAATTTTATCAATTTTGAATCGCTTATAATTAATTTAAGAATATATTTTTTAAGTGGTTTTTATATCATATGATACATAATTTTCATTAAACTTTCAAAATAAATTAAAAATACGATCTATTTTTGTTTTCAATTACTCAATTATGTCCAACCGAAATTTGACTCTAGTCGCTGGATATGTCGTGGTTTTCAAAAGTACGTTCGTTTTATCTTGGCGAGTCTGAACATTGGCTCTGCGAACTTTAGCGCATGAAAAATCGTGAACAAAACTGTTGTTATCAGATAAACTTTGTAGTGGTAGACCTCTTTTGTAAAGGGCCGCCTGGGGAAGTACCACACCTTTGCCAGTTATTCATCCGCCGAGCGGTAATGTGCAAACATTACTGTGTTCCGGTCTGAAGGGCAATGTTAGCAGCGAAATTACTGAGCATGATGAGTTTCAACAACTAATATCTCGGGGTGACAGGCGCAGTGCAGTGTCGTACAGAATTTTGAATATTAAAACACTGGGTGGCACTGTGTCTGATATGGGCGATCATGATGCTTACCATCAGGCACCCGATTTGCTCGTCTTGTCACTCACTATCATAAAAATAAAAATGATAAACAAATGTACGAACAAATGTAGGTATATAGCTAATGTAATATTCAGTTCAGTTCAATCATAAAAATAACAGTTTCGTTCACGACTTTACACGCGCTAAAGTTCGCAGAGCCAATGTTCAGACTGGCCAAGATAAAACGACCATATTGTACCGAGTGAAAGGAACAGTTTCCAAAGGTAGATAACGATGATGATAAAAGTGAATTACTTCCAGGTGACGTTATTGATAGACCACTTGTGGTCCAACGAGCCAGGGTTGACAGATGAGCTGGCGGCGACGTTGAACGAATTGACTTCCTTGCACCGAGCCGAACATAGCCGAGTCGCTTTGAGGGCTCGACAGGTAAATATATTCATAATATATTATGATGAGATTCAAAAAGTCATATCTCAGAATTTGAATTTTATAACACTGGGTGGCCCTGTGTCTGATATGGATAATCATGATGCTTACCATCAGGTACCTGATTTGCTCGTCTTGTCGCTCACTATCATAAAAAAATATATATATTAATATGACAGCCTCGTTGGCTCAGCAGTAACTCTGCTTTCTGTGCCGCAGGGCCCGGGTTCGATCCCCGGCCATGTTAAAAATTTGTGTGCATGAACATGTCTGTTTGATCTGTGTCTGTGTGTTATAAGGTTATATAAGTATGTATATCAGTCATCTGGTTACCATAGTACAGGCTTCTAGCCTAGTTTGGGACCAGTTGACCGTGTGTGGAAGTTGTCCCATATTATTATTATTATTTATACTAATATGTATTATAAAGAGAGAAACTTTGTTTTTTTGTTTGTTTGTAACGAATAGGCTCCGAAACTACTGGACCGATTTAAAAAAATATTTCATTTATAGAAAGCCTAATTCAGTGTGAGTGACATAGGCTATATGAGATTATGAAAAAAAATTAAGGATCCGTAAGAAAACTGCAATATTGTGAACGAAGGTGTCAGATAATTACCAAATATATTCATTAATTTGCGTGCGTTGTGAAATCTATTGATGGTAGAATAAAATAATGTACTAGGGGTTTGTAGTGCTTATCAATATGTACAAAATAGCCCACGCTGTACTCCCAGGTCCTGATAGCAGCCCACCAGCCCGCCTACGAGCTCCGTCACAACCAGATGGAGTCAATATTCCTCTCGGCAGTGGACATGTACGGACATGACTTCCATCCGGAGAACTTACAGAAACTGATCCTCTCCGAGACGTCCATATTCGATATACTGCACGATTTCTTCTACCACACTAACGCTGCGGTGAGTTTTAGTAATTATCTCCTTTAGTAACAGCTAGCTGTGCCTCGCGGTTTCACCCGCGATGTCATCGTTCCCGTGGAAATATCGGGGAAAAAAGTACCGGGTCTAAGATACCTACGTAACAAATTTCAGCCTAATCGGTTTAGTAGTTTTGGCGTGAAAGAGTAACAAACATCCATCCATCCACAAATCTAACCAAAACCGCGCTAGATGGCGCTGGAGGTGAGTTAGAACTCGCAAGCGTTTTGTTCACCTGTTAAAAACGTAAGTTTGTTACATTGTCCTGAAAAATTTCCTTATTGCATAAATCATGACAAAGTACTGTTTGTTTATAAAATAATTAATTTCTTTGACATTTGATTTATTAAACGTCAAACGGGTAAATTAAATAGTTTTTATTTTTTAACTGATTCTTTTTTTTTTTTATTTGTACATTTGACATCTGCAAACAAGAGCGTTTGGACTTTTTTTACATAATTAATTGCATTATTAGGCGTTTTTATTGGACTAACTTAGACTATCTTGAGGTAACAGAATCTTTTCAAATAAGCGGTTCAGTTTGAATTACTTTTTCAGTGTTGACTGTCACAAGATAAAAATTCCCATTTACTAACCGTTTACGGTTAGTGGTCGACCTATACGAGCTATTTGTGGCGTAATTCAAAGTAAATAGAAAAAAAAGATAATAATTTGCGTTAAGGCGCGGTGCAAACCTAATTCGCCCTCTCGCTCACACGTATCCACATTTATAAGGCTATAAAAAATACTACATGTAATTACAAAAAATAAAGTCTACTAGGAACTAGACAATAACAATACAAACTTTCAGTAAAAAATCCAATTTAATACGTGTGTGTGGTATTTTTTATATATGTATAAATTATAAACTCACTCACACGAGTGAGAGGGCGAATTAGGTTTGCACCGCGCCTTAAAACTTAGTTTATTGTTGATCGTGCGCGGGGCGGGTCGGGTGTCAAATACAAGGAAACGCTTGGCTATGTGTGACTTAACCTTTAACTACTTTAAATTCTACCGACGAAATTTTCGTCAATTTCAAAATTTAACATCATTTTTAAGAATTCCAATATGTAAGATATATTACTATAATCCGATATTGTATTACTTTGAAGATCTAAGTAGAGTAAACATGGAGTATGATGATTGCATAATCTGAAAAAACAAAAAGGTTAATAAGACTGCCTCGATGGCGTAGTGGGCGCAAGACTGCCGCTTAGGAGGTCCTGTTCGATCCCCAGGTCAGGCAATGTGTTAAATATTGTATTTTTCCATTAGGAATTATCTTAATAACTGGCTGGAGTATTGAACTGTTCTCGGTAGATCGCAGTCAAACTTATAACACTTTCCTTTACCGGTCGGAGATTAAATACACTTACCGATAGAAATAGCTCCATATCGAATGCGAGCATGTTGAAAGCGGTGATCTCCAAGGGCACCTGCGCGCGCGCTATCATGTACAGCACGAGCTTGCGCACGCGCTCGCAGTGCACCCGCTCCCAACCGCTGCAGTATATCTTCGTTGCTGTCACTGCTGACTGAACTCATTTGTCACTAGCTGTGCCCAGCGGGTGAAACCCGCTTAGACATCATCATCATCTCAGCCGTTGGTAATCCACTACTGAACATAGGCCTCCCCCATAAAGGTGGGTTGTTGCCAATACTCGACACGCTTGTGCGGGTTGTCGAGCGCAGTTCGATGGTTTTTTGCGGAGGACGCTGCCGCCTCCTCTGGATCTGTTAACCCTTAGCCGGCTCTTACAGCAACCACGGGG
Source organism: Hemistola chrysoprasaria (assembly GCA_947063395.1). Lineage (NCBI taxonomy): Eukaryota > Metazoa > Arthropoda > Insecta > Lepidoptera > Geometridae > Hemistola > Hemistola chrysoprasaria. The sequence continues at coordinate 4,838,187 of OX346737.1, read as the reverse complement.
AGAGAGGGTGGAGCACTATTCTAAAGCCGGTAACTCCACGGCACATAGACATCTTTCGCGTGGAAATATCGGGAAAAGCTACCCTATCTATTATTCCAGGGTCTAAACTATCTACGTACCGAAGTTCAGCCCATTCGGTTCAGTAGTTTTGGCGTGAAAGAGTAACGAACTTCCTTCCAAACTTTCGCATTTATGAAATTACTAGCTGTGCTCAGCGGTTCCACCCGCGTAGTCTTCGTTCCCGTGGGAATATCGGAATAAAAAGTACTCTTTATATTATTCCCGGGTCTAAACTATCTTTATAGCGAATTTCAGCCCATTCGGTTCAGTAGTTTAGGCGTGAAAGTAGGATGTATATACTTCTTGATGATTTGTGTGCTGTCTGTGTAGTAGGTAGTTATAGCGCATCTTTTATATGGGAATTGAGTCGAGTGTCCGGGAAGGGATAGCATCTACAAGTCAAACTGAACAACTTTCAAAGGAAGGAATTGCGAAAATTAAAAAAAAAAAACTTTATTTTTTACTTCTATTCTATTTGTGTCTTTCGCAATCCTTACCGCAGCCTTCAGCTTGGCAGCATATCGACAAGGCAGGAATATGTGAATGATGGAGCCGACTACGAATATCATGTAGCGCAGGTCAAATCCGGAACCCTGAATAAAAGAAAAAAAAAAAGGCTGTTCCCAATAGTCCTACTCTAATATAGACTTACTACAAAACAGCAGCTTTGCCCGCTGGCTATTATGAAATAATATGGGAGTTTTATACCAAAACTTTGACGCCCTTTAAGGACCCCTTAGAATGTGATTTTTTAAAAATCCTTTCTTAGCACACGTCCTTACAACGAAAATAACCTACATTCCAAGTTTAAAGTCTCTAGGATCAGTGGTTTGGGCTCTGTGTTGCATGTCAGTCAGTGAGTCATTTAGGATTTTATAATATATAGTAATATGTAATAATATAATATAGACGACCTATAATAATTAATTGGGTATAAGCGTTGGCCATTTTTTGCATTTATTCGCGTTTCCTCGTTAATACGGTCGAGAACAAAAACTGTTAGTGAAGTTTGCACGACTCGTATACCAGGGTATCATAAATATCAAAGAAGTAGAATTAATTTTAATTGAAAAAACAAAATGTTCAAAAAATTTATGATACCCTGGTACTCTTTCTAGTAAATAATTATTGCACCACAAGATCATTCGTCGATCATCGTCTGTCCTTGTCTGTAGGATTTCCTTCTCTTTGAACATTAACTTTGTCTCCATTTTCCGTCATTAACTGACTCACGGGCAAATCATATCTCGCTGTCTTTCGTGTGCGTATAAGTCACGTTTTCGAAAATATCTCAGTTTAACATTATTCTCCTATGCGTTTTTCCTATTTCCAAAACATATTTTACTGTTTACATAATAGCTAAATTAATTGTTGTCCTAATCCTATCTTTATTGATAAAAAATTAAGTTTTAACATTTTATTAAAAAAAGATGCCTGGGAATTTCCGCATAGCCACCACGCGGCACCTTCCAAACAAACGAGTGTAACCAAACCAAATATTGTAAAACAATCGGTTGAAAAAATTAAGCCCCACAAGTTACTTGTGCGTTCTTCTTGTAAAGGTATCTTTCCAAACGCACGGTAGACTCATTACTGTTTATTTTCATTGACGTACAAAAGTGTCAGATTGTGACCTATTTGAATAAATCTTTTTGACTTTGACTTTAACATAGGCGCTAAAATTCACAGAGCTTATGTTCTTGCCAGGTTACGTCTGCCGTATTTTAGTAGACTATTGCGCGCGGGCGATTGGATGGAGTGACGGGGGTCATTCAGCATCTAGAACATACTTTAAATAAAAGTAATTACCTCTATAATATGATACATACACGTACAAATTTGTATCATTGTAGCTATTAGTATGAGGCCAAGCCAAATATTGAACGTTTCTTGTATCCATTGAACGAACCTGAAACATTAAGTATATACTTAATACCTATATACTCGTAGAGTAGGATTCGACAAACGATGGACCGCGGACTGTCGACCTGTTTTTTGCGGACCCTAAGTAAGATGGTCATTCAGAAGACCGTGTGTGGATATTGGCACAAAAAAAACTTACTCGTACATCCGGTTCTGCTCGAGTATAACATTGGTTATGTTACGATGCATGTCCTTTAGGTTTCCGGCCAACGCGTCTTCCAACGCTTTGCTGTACAAATCCATCTTCAGACACGCGTGATTGATTGAGAGACCAAAAAACCTAAAAGGCATACATTACAAAGTGGAGCTTTGTTTCCGTTAGGGTACGCATAGACTAGAGCGATTAAGGAACGCTGTGGTGTGTTTAAAAGATGTAGTGACAAAGATGAAGAAAGGAATGCTGAGGTGGTTCGGACATGTGGAGAGGATGGATGAAAGGAGATTAACGAAAGAGATTTATAAGGCTAGTGTGAATGGTCTAGTCGGTAGGGGTCGACCGCGGGCGTACTTTTCATGAACAAGTTGATGTTATCTTAAGGAGAGGCCTACTCAAGTACTGGCAACTGACGAGCATGTATGAAGAATGTCATGAAAGTGGACGAAGCGAAAATTGTATTTCAGTATCGTAGCAAGTGGAGGGAAATTTTCTCTGCCTACCCATCGGGAACAAGGCTTCAGAAATAGTGAGACAAAAAGTTTTAATGTTTTATAATAAGTTAACTAACCCGTCATATCCAATGAAGTTGATAACATAGAGAATAGAACAGTAAAACATATAAACAAACATAATCTCGAAGAAGGGCGTTTCAAATCTCGCCTCGGGCTCGCAAAACGGCTTATTCAAATCGTGTATCATATACTTCACTGGTTCCGATATGAAGAGAAAGTTATATGTATTTAATACAACAGCCATAGACGGGAAGATCATCACGCAGGTCATTACGATGATGACCCAGGCTCTTTCGCAGAAGATTAGGCTTGTTTTGACGTTCGTTGACGTGATTTCTTTATAGGCGTCTGGTAGATGGTTGGATTTGGCGTAGTCTCGGTCGAATTCGTCTATGATTTGCCTTGCTTGGACGCGTTTCCAATGCATTAATATCATCTGTGGATGTTTAAAGATCATAACTAATCTTATATATATAAAAATCTTGTGTCACGATGTTTGTCCCGAATAAACTCCAAAACTACTGAACCGATTTCAATCAAATTTCACATGTACCCGTATTTTGGTCTAACTTACTGGATAGGATAGCAGTTATCATCTCAATTATTCGCTTATGTCGTGAATGTAAACGAATAAAATGTATCAATTAATTGTTTCTTAAGCAAGTGTTTATTTACTGTTTAGTTTTATGAAGTTCTCATAGATGGCGGTGTACGTTGATTCATCGATAAAATTCTTCAATATTATTTGACATCTAGGTTGCAAATACACCCAATAGATGGCGCTGTGTTCTGTTTCTTAGAATATAAATTCTTTATTTCATTTATTTTTTATTTCACGTTATATTTATTTATGCTCACGATATAACCGTATTATTTTAATGGTTTGTGACTGATATTTTTATAATTATACTGCGTATGTTACAATATTATTACCATTAATAACAAAAAAAAATTGTACTATTTTTGTTAGAGAATTATTAAAGTCTTGGCGCCAAATTTTAATCAAGGTTTCAAGATCTGGCCATCAAACTCTATCGAGTCGCCATCTCTGGTTTGAATGTCCAAAGCTTTGGTATCTCATTCGTTCTCGAGACCTCCTCTGAGCGTAAACAAAGCTCCCTCTCGAACCATCGAGACCCACTATTTCGAACAATCGATCAATTGATTCTTCTCGAAGCATGCGAACTAGAACGTTCGGGAAATTCAACGTTCAGGTATAAATACTGGCGCCGAGTGTCACCGCAGTTCAGTTCCTTTTTAAACGAGTGAATTAATACTAGGTATCTCCCGGAAAGTGATAGTCTCAGTAAAATCTCCACGCATTTTGAACAAGAATATGAATTTTTCAATTGAGTAATCCAGTTTTATTTTAAATTTAGGTAATTCGATTTTACCGGAAGGGTTTTATTTCCTCAGTTGCGATTAAAGAAATAAAATATGGCGGTACGAAGTTCGCCGGGTCAGCTAGTAATTGTATATAAAGCTTTTAGAAGTTTTGATGTGCAGTAAATACAAGATCTATATTCTAACTTCAGCGGCTTTAGCACAATTACATTGTCAAATAATGAATATATCCTGTAATATAACGCAGAAACAGTATTTCTCGAATAAAATAAAAACTTAATTTTTAAATACTAAACGGTGTTCTAGCTTGAAATACAATACGAATATTGCAAGAAAAATTTCAAGGGCGGGATTCGAACCACGCACCCTCGTCACTATTCCGCGTGGTGGGCACTCTACCATTTTATAAAATCAAATTAACACATCAAAGTGTGTGCACAGATTAATCAATACAAAAAAAATAGAGGCATAAATCAGTCTCATTTCCCTGTAGAATGAGAATCTCTAATTTTTTAGAACAGTTCGATATTTTTTTTCTCTGCTGTATAAGTTAACCAATAATGTAAACCAATTACCAAAATGATGTCAATTAATATGTATGTAAATTTTAATTTTGTAAATTATAATTTTGTAATAATTAATGTTAATTTTGTAGGCATTAGATTTGTAGGTATATTTTAATCTTATTATTATTCATTAAATGTTAAATAGTCCTTATTATTTATTGTTTGTAATTTAATAATCGAAATTTGTAATTTTGCATGTTTATGGGTCACGTCAGCCTGAAATAAACGAATATTTAATTCAATTTAATATCATGACAAATGTTATACATAAACATTAGTTTCAAACGTTTTGTAGTTGCTGAGAAATATTAAGATCCCTACCGTACAATATCCTACAATATTTTCAATTCTTCGTCGTAAACAAATAAATTGCTAAGGCATACATTGGAAATATGCTTAGTATACGAATAAGAATAATATTTATTGCTGTAACTGTGTACAAAGATGGTTCGGATACATTAAAGTAGGTATTATAATTGTTTCAACAGTTTGCCCTATTGCGGACGTACAATAATTAGGTGATACAATAAGCTTAAGCTTATGTTTCGAAACAAAGATTATGTCAAGACTTTTTTTTAATTTTTTTATAGCGCATAGTGCCTTTATTGAAAAAAGACTAAACAATAGAGCTACCTAATTACTATCTACACTAACTAAATACACTATACCATAGAACACTTCGAAAATCCACAGGCCGACATGTCAGCCTATAGAAAATCCCAGTGCTCTAAACCACTGTCAGATGGCAGCGTACCCAAGATACTGGCGGCATTGCCACGTTGAATAGCAATGCTTATACGTTGAGCCAGATAAACGCCAGCATTGTGATCACGCGTCGCCTCGACCAAGCGCTCAGATAGATTTTTGAAAATGAGCTCCCGGACCCCACGGTCCCAGTCTCGACTCCAAACGGTTCAAATATGTAAGCGCTACCGAGGCTTGCATATTTGCTCCGCTTGCGTTGCTCGACAGATCCCGCCGCCGCACCAGCCGTACAGATTCAATTTATACTATCAATACTGGCTTCCTTATACGAGTTAATACGAGTAGTGAAGGGTTCCTACCTAGATACCGCAAATATGTAATCACTAATTTACTTTAATGTAAAATTATCATCGTACTTCTCATATCACAGATCTGGCTTCTTGACAAGTTTCATGATGCTATGCCAAATGCCAATGAACACTATCCTAGAGGTGTTTAGCCCGTTGGGCAAAGTATGGAAATTTGCGATAAAGTTACCGTATTTTTGAATTGCGATGGCATAAAGTTTGATTTTTTTTACAGCAGCAAGGGACCGTAGACTTGAGTTGATGATATGAGTTTTAACTTGATACCTCAACGCGTTCCCGAAAAAAGGGTCTTGACAGACGGACAACGAAGTGGGTAATAAAAGAAACAAGGGTTTCTTTGACAGCCTCGTTGGCCCTGATGGTAGTAACTCTGCTTTCTGTGCCGCAGGGCCCAGGTTCGATCCCCGGCCAGGTCAAACATTTGTGTGCATGAGAACATGTCTGTTTGATCTGTGTCTGGGTGTTATAACCTTTTATAAGTATGTATATCAGTCATCTGGTTACCATAGTACAAGGCTTCTAGCCTAGTTTGGGACCAGATGACCGTGTGTGGAAGTTGTCCCATATTATTATTATTATTTTTTCATTTTGAGGTGCGACCCTAAAAACAGGTCCAACTAAAAAAAAACTGTCTAAAAACAGGCGTTATTAATAAAATACCTTTAAATACGTTGCAAGGAACGGTCCAGCGACGGTACTATGTCGTATGATATTAACAACGTCCCTTTCCAACCAACTGAAGTACATATCTATAAATATCATTATTGTAACCGGTGCGCTTGTCAAAATCCATGTAACTGTGAACAAAAACATAACATACATTCACGCCTTTTTCCCGAAGGGGTAGGCAGAGGTGTACCCAGGACTCAGCCCCATAGTAAATACACCCAGATTTCGCCAGTATGTTATTGGTCCCATGTAATAGGGGGCGGGCCTATTGCCATCTACCGGGCACAGTTCCAGACTCTAGGCAGTTATTGAGATAATTCCTAATGGAAAAATCCAATATTTAACACTGCCTGACCTGGGGATCGAACCCGGGACCTCTTGATAGGCAGTCGAGCATGCGCCCTCTACGCCACCGAGCTTTGTCCCGCGGTTTCACGCGTAGTCTTCGTTCCCGTGGAAATATCGGGATGAAGATCTATGTCACATTCCCGGGTCTTATTTACCTACACACCAAATTTCAACCTAATCGGTTCAGTAGTTTTGGCGTGAAAGAGTAACAAACGTACATCCATTCATCCTCACAAACTTTCCACTGTAACCTTTAAATAGGTAGAGGCCTTTCACAACAATGCCTTTTATTTTTTTTATGCCGGTAAGACGTCAAAACGATAAAAAACTATTTGATATTCTAAACCTCTCTCAGCAAAATTTACTAAACAGTCCCTGGTTTGAGTTCGATCAATCAAACTTAAATTGTAAAAATAAAAAAGTAGCTCATTTATTTGATCATGAATGGAATGATCATGTTATGCATTAAAACTTAAGTATTTTAACTTCTGGATCAAGAATCTTTAGTCTTAAATTCCGATTTTTAGTGTCAAAAACAACATGCACAGTGCACCGCTCTCCCGCCCGCAAAATTGCATGCAAAGAGGAAATGCTATTAGATATTATTTTAGTTAGTGACACCATTCATTTAACGACACGTCGCGTCTACACGACGCATCATCAGGAAATAGATTGACCCCGCTGTTAGGGCGACTAATGTCAGAAAAATAAGACAAATGTAAAAACTAAAGATTCTTGTTCCAGAAGTCTACAATGGATTTCCGAAAAGTAACGCCAATTCAATTAAGTATTTTAACTGTAAAATAACGTCTGTAAAATCAGATAATCAGAAAATTTTCGTATACGCTCCCTTAAGTGAGTCACCCAAGACCTTTTAGCAATTTAAAAAACATTACAGAAAAACCAACGTACGTATGGCAGCCACTCTCCAAAGTTCTGTCCTGGGGTTAGGGTACAACATTCCCACACACATAGTAAATACTATAATTTTGTATGTATGACGAAACGGCTTAAACTGCATGTCTTCCATACTAAAACAATAGCTAAAGGCTAAAACTTACAATGGGTATGGGTTTGATCGGAAGTATGGCGGGTCTTTGTGGGTTACCAATGGGTAACGATAAACGAGTCACACTATGTCACGCTAAGATTTTTTTCTCATCGTGTCACACTGTTACCCGTTGAAACATACATTATTTTAAATAACATTCACATCGAGCACACTGTTATTACCCGTTGCAATTTTTTTTAATATAATCTGAATTATGTTCTCGCAAAAAAATCTTACTTGCATGCTGTTTGCACCTATAAATATAATGGCACTTAGCATGTACAAATTGTGAACATTTTAAACTTAAGCCACGGAGTACATTGTGTTGGTGTTCTAATAAATAAAGTCCTATCAACATATCACACTGTTAGGAAAGTGTGACACGTTGGGATAACGTGTCACCGTGTGACTAGTTTACTGCGGCCCGTTGGGAACCCATCGCCTTCTTCCTTCTTTATATTTAAAGAAGGAAGAAGGCGACCATATTAGGTTAGCGCAGAAAAAACGGCCACGGGTTTATATCCTATCTTATATCTTTAAATGAGCAATTCTTGTATATATATATATATAATTGGAATCTCGGAATCGGCTCCAACGATTTTCATAAAATTTAGTATATGGGGGGTTTCGGGGGCGATAAATCGATCTAGCTAGGAATCATTTTTAGAAAATGTCATTTTATTAAAAAAATACCGAGCAAAGCGCGGTCATCCAGGTACTGTATTATCTATGCACGGAGCGGACCGTACTACCGACCCGAAACGTGCCCGTCCCGGTCCCTAACTCCCTAACTCCCTACGCCATCTTTAAATGGAAGACAACACATAGGGCACGGTCGACCCGTAACAGCTCTCTGTGTGTTATTTTTTTATAAATACAAGGACTCAAACGCATCGTACTTCCGACCTACGCCAGATCCGCGCGTGATTTGACCTTGTTCGATTTTCATCAACATCAGCCATAATTCAGCCGGAAGTAGTGGTGCTGAACAAAGGCCTTCCCTATAGAACGCCATGAACTGTTCATATGGGGGGATTTTGCCGTAATCAGCACGCTTGGCAGGCGGCTTGGTGATCGCAGCAGTTGGAATACTTGGAAACGGAGAGCGTTGCTGCTCACTATCTAAATATATGTATTCCTTTCCCGGCTTTCACCAGATGAGGAAGAGGTGTCCCTATTATATAGCCGGGAACCAAACAGCCGTCATGGGATTTTCATAAAACCCGCGGCTTTATGTACCAAAACTATGTAGGCGTGAATAAGACCTCACCAGCAGCCAAACACAAACGATCGAGTGGAAAATTATTCTTTCTCTCTCCATAACTGAGTATTTGATTTTTTTTTTGCATAAATGCATAGATCATATTATTATATAAGATTCGTAAGAATACTCTTTTTAGTTTTTTTTTATTCGCTATAGTTACAAAGTTATATCAAATAAAAAAATCATTTTAATCCAGTACCGAAAACACGCCGACAGTACCCGAATATAATGTTATAAAGTACCATACATAACTATAACATTACTACGTCACAAAAATGGCGATCAATCGTGGCGCGTTCGTAATCAAGTGACTCGCAATGGAATTTTATCAATTTTGAATCGCTTATAATTAATTAAAAAATATAATTTTATAATTTGTGATTTTTGAATCAGATGATACATAATTTTCATTAAACTCTTAAAATAAATTAAAAAATAAGATTTTTTTTTCAAATACTCAATTGTGAAATTACATTGTGTATGGAAATCAAACTACCTTAATTCCTTGTAGTTAAAATCTTTCTTCTTCCAACAATTAAAATTCTTTGACTATAAAAACAGTCTTGATTCAAACAGCGATTAAAATGATAGTAATGTTAATGTTGCGCTTTCTTATAAAACTTCACTCATAATGATTGGAATTAAGTCTTTATGAATATCTAAGTTTCATTCCCGCAGGCAATGTAATTTGCTTTAACCCCGTCACACAGGTAGCTATCTATACTTCTATACTAATATTATAAAGAGAGAAACTTTGTTTTTTTGTTTGTAACGAATAGGCTCCGAAACTACTGGACCGATTTTAAAAATTCTTTCACTTATGGATAGCTTAATTCAGTGTGAGTGCCATAGGCTATATGAGATTTTGAAAAAAAAATAGGGATCCGTAAGAAAACTGCAATATTGTGAACCAAGGTGTTACATAATATAATTACCATATTCATAAATTTGCGTGCGCTGTGAAATGCATTGATGGTAGAATAATATAATGTACTTATCAATATCTACAAAATAGTCCACGGAAATTTTATCCATCTATTTTGGTTTAGTCACAATAATCGAAACAGACATTATATGCATGCGGTGTGAAAACTATTGGTGGTAGAGTAAAGTAATGTACTAGGGGTTTGTAGTACTTATCAATACCTACAAAACAGTATATACATAGATTATATCCATCTTTTTTGGTTTAGTCACAATAATCGAAAGTGATTATTTTTCATGCGGTGTGAAAACTATTGGTGGTAGAGTAAAGTAATGTACTAGGGGTTTGTAGTACTTATCAATACCTACAAAACAGTATACATAGATTATATCCATCTTTTTTGGTTTAGTCACAATAATCAAAAAAGGGATTATTTTTCATGCGGTGTGAAAACTATTGGTTGTAGAGTAAAGTAATGTACTAGGGGTTTGTAGTACTTATTAATACCTTCAAAACAGTATACATAGATTATATCCATCTATTTTGGTTTAGTCACAATAATCGAAACAGTGAATATTATTCATGCGGTGTGAAAGCTATTGGTGGTAGAGTAAAGTCATGTACTAGGGGTTTGTAGTACTTATCAATACCTACAAAACAGTATACATAGATTATATCCATCTTTTTTGGTTTAGTCACAATAATCGAAGCAGTGATTATTTTTCATGCGGTGTGAAAACTATCGGTGGTAGATTAAAGTAATGTACTAGGGGATTGTATTAACTATCAATACCTACAAAACAGTATACATAGATTATATCCATCTTTTCTGGTTTAGTCACAATAATCGATCCAGTGATTATTTTTCATGCGGTGTGAAAAGTATTGGTGGTAGAATAAAGTAATGTACTAAGTAGGGGTTTGTAGTACTTATCAATATCTTCAAAATAGCCCACGATAAATTATAACATGTGTTAAGGTTTGGTCATTGTAACAGAAATAGTCATTAATTTGCGTGCGCTGCGTAAACCATTAGGGTTATATCTATTAAAATACAATGTATCACGAAATTACTCCTGATAAACGTCCACTATACCTACTTCTGCTACCCGTGCGAAGCCGGGGCGGGTCGCTAGTAATATATATTTTCTTAATCGAAAGGCTCCAACGCAAATTCGGCCGCTACGTCTATAAGAGGATGTATGGGTATTATCCCTTTCTGTTCCCCTCTCTTTTTGTATCGGGTATGATCGGAGTGGATACACTGGAGATGAGACGGAAGTTACTGTTAGTCATACATTATTTGCAGATATTGAGAAATAGGGTTAACAACCCCATGGTTTTGAGTGCGCTTGCGCTATTTGTGCCGGACTATTGTGGTCTTAGCAGGCGTCGCCAGCCCCAGTTGTTCCATCGTCCAATGACGCGGACCCGCCACGCTAGAAACACACCAACGCAGCGCGCGCTGCTACTATTGAATTCGTTCGCGCATGTCGACATACTTACTGACTCTATAGGTACTTATTCTATTGTTACAAATTTTAGGCTATACTTTAGTCATCTATACTAATATTATAAAGAGAGAAACTTTGTTTTTTTGTTTTTTTGTTTTTTTGTTTGTAACGAATAGGCTCCGAAACTACTGGACCGATTTTAAAAATTCTTTCACTTATGGATAGCTTAATTCAGTGTGAGTGCCATAGGCTATATGAGATTTTGAAAAAAAATGGGGATCCGTAAGAAAACTGCAATATTGTGAACCAAGGTGTTACATAATATAATTACCATATTCATAAATTTGCGTGCGCTGTGAAATGCATTGATGGTAGAATAATATAATGTACTAGGGGTTTGTAGTACTTATCAATACCTACAAAACAGTATACATAGATTATATCCATCTTTTTTGGTTTAGTCACAATAATCGAAAAAGTGATTATTTTCATGCGGTGTGAAAACTATTGGTGGTAGAGTAAAGTAATGTACTAGGGGTTTGTAGTACTTATCAATACCTACAAAACAGTATACATAGATTATATCCATCTTTTTTGGTTTAGTCACAATAATCGAAAAAGTGATTATTTTTCATGCGGTGTGAAAACTATTGGTGGTAGAGTAAAGTAATGTACTAGGGGTTTGTAGTACTTATCAATACCTACAAAACAGTATACATAGATTATATCCATCTTTTTTGGTTTAGTCACAATAATCGAAAAAATGATTATTTTTCATGCGGTGTGAAAACTATTGGTGGTAGAGTAAAGTAATGTACTTGGGGTTTGTAGTACTTATCAATACCTACAAAACAGTATACATAGATTCTATCCATCTTTTTTGGTTTAGTTACAATAATCGAAAAAGTGATTATTTTTCATGCGGTGTGAAAACTATTGGTGGTAGAGTAAAGTAATGTACTAGGGGTTTGTAGTACTTATCAATACCTACAAAACAGTATACATAGATTATATCCATCTATTTTGGTTTAGTCACAATAATTGAAGCAGTGATTATTTTTCATGCGGTGTGAAAACTATCGGTGGTAGATTAAAGTAATGTACTAGGGGATTGTATTAATTATCAATACCTACAAAACAGTATACATAGATTATATCCATCTTTTTTGGTTTAGTCACAATAATCGAAAAAGTGATTATTTTTCATGCGGTGTGAAAACTATTGGTGGTAGAGTAAAGTAATGTACTAGGGGTTTGTAGTACTTATCAATACCTACAAAACAGTATACATAGATTATATCCATCTTTTTTGGTTTAGTCATAATAATCGAAAAAGTGATTATTTTTCATGCGGTGTGAAAACTATTGGTGGTAGAGTAAAGTAATGTACTAGGGGTTTGTAGTACTTATCAATACCTACAAAACAGTATACATAGATTATATCCATCTTTTTTGGTTTAGTCACAATAATCGAAAAAGTGATTATTTTTCATGCGGTGTGAAAACTATTGGTGGTAGAGTAAAGTAATGTACTAGGGGTTTGTAGTACTTATCAATACCTACAAAACAGTATACATAGATTCTATCTATCTTTTTTGGTTTAGTCACAATAATCGAAAAAGTGATTATTTTTCATGCGGTGTGAAAACTATTGGTGGTAGAGTAAAGTAATGTACTAGGGTTTGTAGTACTTATCAATACCTACAAAACAGTATACATAGATTATATCCATCTATTTTGGTTTAGTCACAATAATTGAAGCAGTGATTATTTTTCATGCGGTGTGAAAACTATTGGTGGTAGAGTAAAATAATGTACTAGGGGTTTGTAGTACTTATTAATACCTACAAAACAGTATACATAGATTATATCCATCTTTTTTGGTTTAGTCACAATAATCGAAGCAGTGATTATTTTTCATGCGGTGTGAAAACTATCGGTGGTAGATTAAAGTAATGTACTAGGGGATTGTATTAATTATCAATACCTACAAAACAGTATACATAGATTATATCCATCTTTTCTGGTTTAGTCACAATAATCGAAGCAGTGATTATTTTTCATGTGGTGTGAAAAGTATTGGTGGTAGAATAAAGTAATGTACTAGGGGTTTGTAGTACTCATCAATATCTTCAAAATAGCCCACGATAAATTATTACATGTGTTAAGGTTTGGTCATTGTAACAGAAATAGTCATTAATTTGCGTGCGCTGCGTAAACCATTAGGGTTATATTTATTAAAATACAATGTATCACGAATTTACTCCTGATAAACGTCCACTATACCTACTTCTGCTACCCGTGCGAAGCCGGGGCGGGTCGCTAGTAATACATAAAATTAAAACTAGAATAATAAGCGTTTTGGTGTTACTGTAAGCTTTCTATTTATTGAATAAATAAATAAATAAATATGCCTTGATATGATGTATATTAATATATTTTACATCTCTCATATTCGGTAAGTAGGTCCTTATTACCCCCAAATGGGGCTTGTAAGTGACCAATTAGCGCTCTAGGGTAATAATGTAGCTAGAAAAGCCCTAGGGCGGTAAGTAATTAAAAAAAAACTTCACTCTTTCAAAAAGTTTGCGTACATCTAACCATCATACTGGCAATAGACATCATGCATTCAGGCCAATGACAAAAGAGGTCGCTTCGCTATTCCTTGTCTTCGTATGAGTATAATAGTCATCAATTTTAAATATCGAACTACGAAGCTCAATTTCGTTCTTGAAAAAAATAATTTAAAAAAGAGATGAAAAAAGGCGGGAATAGAAAACTTTTACTTTAAAATGTTTTATTCTTGTAATGCCGGTGTTTTTCTACTTACCTCACAATCGAGATGTAAAGCAGAGTAGTTAGCTCGGGTGTAAGCATCAATTGCACCCTCGAAGTATAGGCGCCCTCGCTGCGCTCGTGCGCCTAAATATCTCGGGCTGCAATTGATGCCTTACAGCCCTTGGCTACTAATCTACTATTATAGCTACGTGTGGACGGGCTTTAATTTCGTTAAAACGTAACAGTCGCAAATTATTGTCAATGATCAATTTAATTTCATATAGGTACATTAACGATTCTCTGTGATTTTCTAGTCGATTGCGTAGATACGTCCATCTGTCTTCAAGGGGACTGTTAACGTTTTACAAAAATATGTAGTAATATTTAAGATATGTATCTTCTACCTGTCTACCTAAACAACTTGCAGAAGAAAGAATTGCGAAATTATTAAAATATATTTGGACTTTCCATTTTTTTTATGATAGTGAGTGACAAGATGAGCAAATCAGGTGCCTGATGGTAAACATCATGATTGTCCATGACAGACACAGTGCCACCCAGTGTTTTAAAATTCAAAATTCTGCGCAGCACTGCACTGCGTCTGTCACCATGAGATATGAGTTGTTGAATCTCATCATGGCCAGTAATTTCGCTGGTAACATTGCCCTTCATACCGGAACACAGTAATGTTTGCACATTACTGCTTGGAGGATGAATAACTGGCAAAGGAGTGGTACTTCCCCAGGCGGCCCCCTGCAGAAGAGGCCTACCACGACCTACCATTTTTTTTACGAATTCCGCAATTCTTTTGACGGGTTAATTTACAGCCTAAAGTATTATACCTTTTTGTAAAACGTTATGCCTATATTTTAATGAGCTTTTAGAATTTTAATGAATTTTAGCTGCTAGCTAGTTTCACCCACGGAGTTATTGTTACCGTGGGAATAGTGGGATGGAAAGTATGTGTTACTTCAGGGTGTAAGGGTTGTGTGCTAAGAAAGGATTTTTAAAAATACACATTCTAAGGGGTCCAAAAAGGGCGTCAAAGTTTTGGTATAAAACTCCCATATTTAATTATTGCGAGCGGGCAAAGCTGTGCTTACACTAGTCAATAAATATTTATCATAATTTAATGCAAGAATTTTTGTTTCTTTTGTGAGAAATCTTTATCCTTCATTCCTTCATTTGCCCCCCCCCCCCCCCCCCCCCAACAAATTTGACCCCACTGATACCACTCCATTATGTATAAGTCGATTCAATAAAGAAACGAATTCAAAATGGCGGCGCTTATCCCTCTCGCTTGCACACTAGGGCTTTAATTAGTGTGCAAGCGAGATGAAATGATTTATGATTCTTTTCTTCATTGAACCGGCTTATAACATCTTTATATTTGTAACCATCAGGTATGTAACGCAGCGCTCGAAGTGTACGTTCGTCGTGCGTACACGTCATACGACATCACTTGCCTGCAGCACCTCGGCTTGTCTGGGGAGCTGGGGGTGGTACATTTCCAATTCATCTTGCCTACTGGACATCCTAACAGGTGAATACAACCTTTCCGCCACTTTGGAAACTAATGATCCGAAACCAGTTTCCAAAAGAAAATGTTTCCTCTTTTATTGAAACCTAGTAATAAAATCGTATCTTTATCGTAGTGGTGGTCTTTAGCAGGGGCCCGCCTGGGGAAGTACCACACCTTTGCCAGTTATTCATCCGCCAAGCAGTAATGTGCAAACATTACCGTGTTCCGGTCTGAAGGGCAATGTTACCAGCGAAATTAATGGGCTTGACGAGTTTCAACAACTAATGTCTTAGGGTAGACTGCCTCGGTGGCGTAGAGGGAAAACACTGGGTTTCACTGTGTCTGATATGGGAAATCATGATGCTTACCATCAGGCACCTGATTTGCTGGTCTTGTTACTCACTATCATAAAAAAGCCTATAGAAAATCCAAGTGCTGTACAATCTGCAGAGTACCCAAGATGCTGGCGGCATAACAAAAACCACAAAGCCCTATGGATTTAAAGATTTAATTTAAGTAAATATTTGGATAGGGAGTAGGTAGAAGTATAAGTAGTCATATCCCTCGTGCAATTCCCATTTCAGGATCCCCATCAGTCAATCAGAGATCGAGCTATCGGCAGCCCAGGATCAAGAGGGCATCCCGGCGGAACTATCCTCAGCGGCGATGAGGAAGTGTCACCATAGAACTGGTGCTTTGGCCGCCTTCGACTCGTTCGACCAATTCTTCCAATATGCTGACGAGCTGCTGGATCTGGTGCATGATTTTGCCAGCGAGGCGACTGTTCGACGGGAGGTGAGGTTCTTTTACTAATTCAAACAATTTTATTAAATGACATTATAATAATCTTGCCGTGGAGTTACCAGCTTTAGAATAGTGGTCCACCCTCTCTCCCCGTGGTGGCTAAGAGTTAATAGATCCAGAGGAGGCAGCGTCCTCTGCAACAAACCATCGACAACCCGCACAACAAGCGTGTCGAGTATTGGCAACAACCCCCCTTTATGGGGGAGGCCTATGTTCAGTAGTGGATTATCAACGGCTGAGATGATGATGATTAAATTAATCACTGACACTGACGGTAAGACACAGAACAGATAATAATACTATGTATAGAATGGACACTGTCATCCGCCCACCAACCGGGCCTCCCTCACCTCGCGAGCGAGATTGAGCTCCTGTATATAAGCCGCGCTATAACTAACAGATTGAGCTCCTGTACATAAGCCGCGCTATAACTAACAGATTGAGCTCCTGTACATAAGCCGCGCTATAACTAACAGATTGAGCTCCTGTACATAAGCCGCGCTATAACTAACAGATTGAGCTCCTGTACATAAGCCGCGCTATAACTAACAGATTGAGCTCCTGTACATAAGCCGCGCTATAACTAACAGATTGAGCTCCTGTACATAAGCCGCGCTATAACTAACTACTACACATTCAATGCACACATGGAATTCACGTGCAAGAGTGTGCGTGAGGTGATTTCCCAGCGAAGCGGGGCTCGTGGAGAGCTCAATCTCGCTCGCGCGGTGAGGAAGGCACGGTTGATGGACGGATGACAGTATCCATTCTATACGTAGTATTATTATCTGTTCTGTGACACTAGTTAGAGCTATAGGACAAGGTTAGCGCCGCCATTTTAGATGCGGACAGTGACAGCCAGCAGACAGTTGATATTGACAGCCTCGTTGGCTCAGATGGTAGTAACTCTGCTTTCTGTGCCGCAGGCCCCGGGTTCGATCCCCGGCCAGGTTTGTGTGCATGAACATGTCTGTTTGATCTGTCCCTGTGTGTTATAAGCTTATATAAGTATGTATATCAGTCTCTAGTTACCATAGTACAGGCTTCTAGCCTAGTTTGGGAACAGATGACCGTGTGTGGAAGTTGTCCCATGTTATTATTATTATATATAGATCTTAAATTAACCCTCTGATTGTCTTGTGACAGGATTTGGCTGCGTTGCAAGAGGGCAGTGAAAATCGAAACAGCACGAGTATCAACGTTGGTAGCGACTACAAACCAATTATTGATGAAGATGTGGTAAGTTACTTTTACCAACCGCATTATAGATGTGAACATCTTAGTCACTGAAGGGACTACAGACCTACAGCACAAGAGTAATCTTAGTGTGGCTCTGTTGGTTACCAATTTACTGAAAATCAGTTAAGGGAGCGTTTAAGTATTACGTAACGCAATTTTTGAAGATTTTTGACCCCCCCTCCCCCCACTGTAACGCACCGTAACGTTTTTCTGTACCCCTCCCCCCCCCTCTCTAAACGTTACGTAACACTCAAGTGATCATTTTTACCCTGGTCGCAAAAAGTTATGTTATAGTTATTATTCTTGGTATAGTTTTAATTGCCTTATAATAAAATAATAGATTTTTAATTCGCAACACCTGCGTATTTTTAGTTTTAATTCCCTAATTTTTTATATAAAAAAAGAAATAATGTTACGTAACGTGTTGTAAGAAAGACCCCCTCCCGCCCCTGTAACGCATCGTAACGTTTTACGAGTTTTATTCAAATAGGTCATAATCTGACACTTTTGCACTTCAATGAAGATAAACAGTACTGAGTCTCCGAACCGCGCGTTCGGAAAGATTCCGAACGCGCGGTAGAGTTGTAGAGGTATCTTACCTCTACAAGAAGAACGCACAAGAAACTTGTAGGGCTTAATTTTTTCAACAAATAGTTTCACCATATTCGGTTTGGTTACATTCGTTTTCTTTGAAGGTGTCGCGAGGCGGCTATGCAGAAGTTTCCAGGCATCTTTTTCCTCTAATGCATGCGGATTCGAAGGGCATATTCCCGTTGAACCACGGACGCTACACAAACAAATTAAATAACAATGTTTATGTTTATGATTGTTACAGCCATTGGAACCGATCCACATATTAATGATAGGCGTGCGGGACTCGGGAGAGAGCGACGACAGCGCCGTCTCGCGGAGGTTCGGGAACTTCTGTCGAGCGCACCGACAGGCTCTACATCAGAAGAGAATAAGGAGAATCACCTTCATGTCGCTTATCAAGTGAGTTAATAATAATATTAAATAAATTTTCTCCGTGCACGCCTATCAAAAGACCTGCCCCCTTATTACGAACAGCAATAGAAGTGTGGAAAGCGTTTAATTGCCTGATGTCTGTTGTCAAACGACATACAAAAAATGACGTTTGACAGCAAAATTTACTGCTGTTGTTACGCGATTGCATGTTCGTAATACCACCCCGGGTATATCCCGTGTTTTCGAGCGACATAATAATAATATGGGACAACTTCCACACACGGTCATCTGGTCTCAAACTGGGCTAGAAGCCTGTACTATGGTAACCAGATGATTGATATACCATACTTATATACGCTTATAACACAGGGACAGATCAAACAGACATGTTCATGCACACAAATGTTTGACCTGACCGGGGATCGAACCCGGTGCCTGCGGCACAGAAAGCAGAGTTACTACCATCTGAGCCAACGAGGCTGTCAATATGATTGGCGTTAAAGAGTCATCCGCTAATAAACTTTCGCGTTTATAATATTAGTGAGAAGTAGGATAGCATGCAAAGGCTTCTGTCCTCTTTCTATGAGCCTTCAGCTACGAATGAACAGACTTGTGATGAATATAAATATTAATAATTAAATAAAATAACACTTTTTAACCGCTTAATATATCACAAAAAAGTAACCGAATAAGTCTTAAAATTAAATGTAAAACGACATTATCGAAGTTACTATTCGAAAATGTTCCGCCATGCCAACATACTTCACTTCAACCAAAAAGTTATCATTCGTTTGTTAATTTTTAATAAAGTACTATTATGACAAACCTTTTTTCATCAAACTCCATAGGTGCTATTGAGAAATAAAAACTGTCATGGTGGCTCATATTATCGTAGTCAAAAGCGGATATTACTGAAAATACTTTTTATTTTATCACTTTTTTATCCTTTGGCTGGCTACAAAAATATTAAATGAAAAATAGTTTGTTGAAAAGACAGATTTTTTTGATATAGAATAGAATAGAAGAATACTTTATTGCATACCAAAAAAACAATTTTACAAAAAACACGGTAAACAACAGGCGGTCTTATCCCGTTAAGCAATTTCTTACAGACAACCTGGGGATGGAAAAGGACAGTAAACATTTACGGACATAATTACCGATTAACCGATTAAGTTAACATTTACCGATATGATTGTCTTTTTGGCAGCATGCTGCTCATTTGTGGCCAGGAGTGGACACTGAGCTTTGTATAAATTATATCTAACGCGCTCTAATTAAAAAATCAAACATTAAATTATAAAAAAAAGGCCAAAGTGAACAAACAAACACCATCCATACCTATTCAAACGGCCGAGGGTGAACTGCTGAATGAGCGTTCAAGTATGATACTTGTTACCTATATTATATTGTACCTATTACCTACCTATATTATATTATTACACCTTTATAAGTCTGGTAACGGTTACTTAAATTATTTTACAAAATGTTTACATTAGTTTCTCATGTAAGTGACTGTTTTGTCTTTATGAGAATAAATGATTTAAACCTTCTAGGCAAACTTGTATCGTCTTAGGCCTCATCTTCGCCTTCCATCAAGCGAGATTGGTCAAACGTAACCTATTGTATATTTAGAAAAAAAAAATCAGACATGAAATTAACAAATAAAATAACAGTATCGTTCTGTTCCAGACGTCAGTTCCCCAAATTCTTCACATACCGCGCGCGCAACGACTTCACAGAAGACACGATATACCGACACCTGGAGCCGGCCTCCGCCTTCCAGCTGGAGCTGTACCGGATGAGGAGCTACGACCTGGAGGCCTTGCCCACCAGCAACCAGAAGATGCACCTTTACTTGGGGAAGGCTAAGGTAATAACTCATTTTATTATTATTGTAGTGGTAGACCTCTTTAGCAGGGGCCCGCCTGGGGAAGTACCACACCTTTGCACGTTATTCATCTGCCAAGCAGTAATGTGCAAACATTACTGTGTTGAAGGGCAATGTTACCAGCGAAATTACTGAGCATGACGAGTTTCAACAACTATCTGAGGGTGACAGGCGCAGTGCAGTGCCGTGCAGAATATTGAATTTTAAAAAACTGTGTGACACTGTGTCTGATATGGGCAATCATGATGCTTACCATCAGGCACATGATCTCTCGACTAGTCACTCACTATCATAAAAAAAAGTCAATCTATAGGAAATCCAAGTGCTCTAAAACCACTAAGGTAATAAAACATAACATCACATCTTTTTCTAATGTAATAGGGGCTGATACTATTTCTATCGACCAGGCACAAATCCAAACTGTAAGAAAATTCTTATTGGAAAAATCCAACTATATAAAATATATATAATTCAATTTAATACATACATACAGTCACGCCTTGTTCCCCTTACGGTAGGCAGAGACTATTTCTTTCCACTTGCTACGATCCTGACATACAACTTTCGCTTCTTCCACTTTCATCACATTCTTCAAGCATGCTCGTCGGTTGTTGGTACTTTTGACTTAACCTTTCCTTAAGATAACATCAACTTGTTCATGAAAAGTACACCCGCGGTCGACCCCTACCGACTTGACCATTCACACTAGCCTTATTCTCCTTTGTCAATCTCCTCTATTATTATGTAAAAACTAATTCGAGCCCAGCTGCGCTCACTATTAAGGCAGTATCAAGTTTGCCAATCCTAATCCTGATCCTAATATTTGTGTTTTAGGATTCAAAGATCGTTTTGTTATTTATTAACTAGAATTTATTTTTTTATAATTCAGCACAACGCTAGGACCAACTTAATGCTAGTGTAGCATTTTCTATCAGTTATCCTAAAACTAGAGAAAATGTTACAGATTGGGTGGAGTGCAAATATGAAATGTTACAATAACTAAAAGTACTTAAATTATTTAACACAAAAATAAACAGCTTATATCACTATTTAAACATACATAGAGACAAAATTAAAATTCAATATAATGTAACCGAGGACATATAACACATAAATAAAATGGACATAAATATATATTAATAATAATAAATAAATATTAATATATACATAAAATAAATAAAAAATACTTATATATTAATATGTAATATTAGCTTGATAGCCCTCCAAGAATTATTGCCATGCGTAGGACAAGTGGCGCCCTCAATTAATTTCTACTCATTTTTATCGGACTATAGAGCGTAACACACGGCGCTAAAACTCATTTTAGCACGGTTTCTATTTAATTCCTCTCTAAAGCTCGATAGTAAAACTATCTCTTATACAATAATGGGACTCTTTAGCGCCTTTGTAACAATCTCCTATTATTTATTTAATTTGTATATCGGATAGTATCTAGTTGTCACCTAAAGCGACTAGATGGCGCCAGTGTAGAATTAGATCGCGGTATCGTTTTGTTGCCGTACAAATTATCCTTAGTGAACGCGTTACGATTATGTACACTTTTGCAAGTTATTATTCTTACTATAAAGAATACAAATTTTTTAAATGTGGTGTCGAGGTATCCTAGACCTGCATTATTAAATACTTCAAACTCGAAAAAGATGAAATAGGTCATAAGTCATAATCTGACACGATTGCACGTCAATGAAGATAAACAATACTGAGTTTACAGTGCGTTTCTACAAGAAATACTTGAAACAGATTGACAATATTTGGTTTGGTTACATTCGTTTGCTCTAAAAGTGCCGTGTGGTGGCTATGCAGCAGTTTCCAGACATCTTTTTCCTCTATGTACTGGTTGACTTTATAATAAGCATTCTTTAGTAAAGTAGGCACTTAATTAGGCATGTGGAGAATGAGTCGCTTTAAAGATAAAATATGTTTATATCTTTTCATCTCTCAATTCTATGGACTTGTAATTAGTGTTAGGTATGTCCGTGAAGTCACCGGAACAGGTACCAACGGAAGACCAGCGTAGGTTGTCCTTCAAGCTGCCTATGCTGAGTTGGTACCATTTCGCGGCACACGCAATGTTAGCATTTATAGGCTAATGTTTTTGTATGTGTGTTGTGAATAAATGTTTCCTTCTTTCTTTCATCTCTGTGAAGTATATTCTTTATTTAGTTCAATTATCAATGACACTAAAGAGAGTTTTTGTTTGACGTTCGGATTCGCGTTTCGTTCCTCTTCGCTCAATTTTTTTTTATGATAGTGAGTGACAAGACGATCAAATCATGTGCCTGATGGTAAGCATCATGATTGCTCATATCAGACACAGTGCCACCCAGTGTTTTAAAATTCTAAACTGTGTGCGGCACTGCACTGCGCTTGTCACCTTGAGATATGAGTTGCTGAATCTCATCATGCCCAGTAATTTCCTTGGTAACATTGCCCTTCAGACCGGAACACAGTAATGTTTGCATATTACTGCTTGGCGGATGAATAATTCCGTAACCTTTTTGTAACACGTTATTGTTCAAAGTAAGAGAGTTTTTAATATTTCAGGTGAAGAAAGGCCAAGAGGTGACCGACTACAGGTTCTTCATCCGCTCCATCATCAGGCATCAGGATCTGATCACCAAGGAGGCCAGCTTCGAATACCTTCAGAATGAAGGGGAAAGGTAAGGCTATATAAATAATCATTTAAAATGCACTGTCTACTTGTTATGACAAAGACTTACTATTTACTAGGACACAGATGCCTGGAAACTTCTACATAGTCACCACGCGGCACCTTCCAAACAAACGAATGTAGCCAAACCAAATATTGTAAAACTATCAGTTGAAAAAAATAAGCCCCACAAGTTTCTTGTGCGTTCTTATTGTAAAGGTATCTCTCCGAGCGCACGGTAGACTCATTACTGTTTATCTTCATTGACGTCAAAAGTGTCAGATCGTGACCTATTTGAATAAATATTTTCAAGTTGAGTTCATGAACCTTCGTCCACGAATTTACAGCCATGTGACGCCTTGTGGGATTCCTTCGTTTGGCATATTTTTAGGCATAAAATTTTATGAAATAACGTTTTCACATAACTTTTATTAGCATAATAATACTTTGGCATAATAACACTGTAGCATAATAGAAAGTTTGGTATTGGTTATTTGGTAATTATTTGGTATTTGGTAAGTAGTAATTGGTCTAACATGTTTAGATTGTAATTGATTGTCCCATAATTTTTTAAGGCATACTAAAAATTTGTATTATGTGGCATAAAATATATTGCGAAATCCAAATCAGTTAGTTGGGTTAGGTTAGTTTTATTATTATTATTATTATTATTATTATTATTATATATTTGGACTATTATGACAAAGAAGTTTATGTTTAAATATATTTATAAAATTTGTACATTATGGCAAAATATTTGTGCCCAATAATATAATGCGTAGTGATCTTTATGCTGAATGTTGTTATGCCAAAGTATATTATGACAATACATATTATGCGTTTTATTAGTAAACCTGATAAATATAACCACAGTCACTATTCGAAATAGTATTCTGCCATTCCAGCATTATGTCACGTCCACCAAGGAGTTTTCATTAGTTTTTTTTCTTATTAATTGAGTACCGTCATACACGACCTCTTTTAATCAAACTTATCATGTAAAAAACTGTCATGGGGGCTCATATTATCGTAGTCGAAAGCGGATATTACTGGAAATACTTTTTATTTTATCTGGCTGGCTACAAATAAAAATTATATTAAATTAAAAATGGTTTGTTGAAAAGACAGATTTTTTGTTTGGTGTTGTATTTTGCCAGCATGCTGCTCATTTGTGGCCAGAGATGGGCATTGAACTATAAAATATTCATCCTGTATCATTCATTGTATAGAGATACAAATAAAATGTTAACGTACAGGGTGCTACTAGAAGCGATGGACGAGTTAGAAGTGGCGTTCTCCCACCCGCTAGCTAAACGGACGGATTGTAACCACATCTTCTTGAACTTCGGCCCCACTGTCATTATGGACCCCGCTAAGGTTTGTAATATAATATACTAGTTGCAGAACAAAACTAATAGTAGATTGTGTCCGTAAATGAAGTTCTAGATACATAGAAAAACAGAAGTTCTAATGGGTATTATTTTATTAATCAATTGAATAATAATTACATTAATAATATGGGACAACTTTCACACACGGTGATCTAGTCCCAAACTAGGTTAGAAGCCTGTAATATGTTAACCAGATGACTGATATAACATACTTATATACGCTTTCAATTTGTAAGCCCATCGGTTTTACCCCCTCGCAATTACGAAATACAGCAAACGTCGTCGACAGCGACGTGTGCTAAGATTTTACGACGTCCAGACAACGAAAAGACCCTACATTTCAAGTTTCAAATCTCCAGGATCAGTGCTTTGGGCTCTGCGTTGGATGTCAGTCATTGTGCGTGTCACAGTGCGTTGGATGGAGTCATTTAAGATTTTATAGTAAATAGTGATGATAACACCCAGACACAGATCAAACAGACATGCTCATGCGCACAAATGTTTGACCTGCAGGACTATTGGCGTTCTTCATAATCACCAGTCGCTATCAGGCTTATGTCTTTATGTTCTGTGGTTTGAATTACTTACAAAGACGTTTTACCTCTCTAACAAGACTTTACTGTCAAATTTGGAGGAGAGAAAAGGAAGAGGATAGACACTGCGAGTGGTTCTCTCTCGGGACCGACACAGTGCACAGTCTACTTAGTAAGTTTATCATAATGTCTTTGGTTAGTAACCGGACTTTGACATTTGTAGTTAATGTCAAATCAAGTTAATAGTCACTAAAGTGATAGTCACCAAGAACGCCAATAGCCCCCCTGGCCGGGGATCGAATGCGGATCCTGGTATAAAAAAATACATTACAGACCTCAGAGTCTATAAGAACCTTGTTATAGAAACACCTCTGCCTATACCTCTAGGAAAAGGCGTTATGTTATGTTATGTTATGTTATGTTATGTTATGTTACAGATCGAGGAGTCAGTGGTGGGTATGGTGATGCGCTACGGACCTAGGTTGTGGAAACTGAGAGTGCTACAAGCTGAAATCAGGTTCATGTTGAGAATGGGTGAGTAAGCAGTAAGCACTTTATTAACGACCTAGTTTGCTTATAGGAACTAATGCTTAATTATAATAATAATAATAATATGGGACAACTTCCACACACAGTCATCTGGTCCCAAACTAGGCTAGAAGCCTGTACTATGGTAACCAGATGACTGATATACATACTTATATAAGCTTATAACACACAGGGACAGATCAAACAGACATGTTCATGCACACAAATGTTTGACCTGACCGGGGATCGAACCTTGAGCCTACAGCACAGAAAGCAGAGCTACTACCATCTGCGCCAACGAGGCTGTCAATTATCCTACTAATATTATAAATGCGAAAGTTTGTGAGGATGGATGGATTGATGGATGTTTGTTACTCTTTCACGCCAAGAATTCTGATCCGTTTCGGCTGAAATTTGGTATGTAGATAGTTGACACCCTGGAATAACATATAGGGTACATTTTATCCAGATGTTCCCACGGGAACGATGAATCGTGGGGCACATGCTCGTCAAGGGGAGTATCTTGATGTCCTTAAGAAGAGGTTTTCAAGAATCCCAAGGACCACCGATAGCTCGCAGACACTTTTTTGAGCTATGAATGCTCTTTGTACGTCCTTGGAGTTACCCCAAAGGGCAATCCGATCCAACCATCCATAATCATCATCATAGCCATAGGACGTCCACTGCTGATTGTAGGCCTCCCCCATAGATTTCCATCTAGTCCATTCCTACCGTCCTTATTCCAGATTGTCTGTGTTTTTTTTTTTTTTTTACTATACTTTGTGGGTGGACGTCCCACGCTGCGCTTGCCGGTCCGTGGTCTCCATTCTCCAACCAGATTACCGCGTGTGGAAGTTGTCCCATATTATTATAATATTAGTGTGTTGTGATACTCAGGTCCCGGCGTCCCAACCAAGAATGTGAGGCTATGCTTATCAAACGGGTCTGGATATACCCTTGACGTGTACACATATGAAGAGATATCTGACCCCAGGACTGGAGTGGTGAGTGAATATTACTCCTGAGTTGTAACGTTTATTTTTATAACTCAACGTTGAACGTCACCCATACAAAACGGAACACAGACAAAAAGTTTTCATAGTCAAATTGGTTGTTATAATGCATTTCATACGGTTTCTGAACGTATTATAGAGAAATTGAGTCGTATTTTTTAATTTAAATTGAAAGTTTAATGAAAATTATGTATCATCCGATTCAGAAATCACTTAAGAATGTATTTTTTTTTAATTAATTGTAAGCAAAATTTGTTAAAACAAAATTGATAAAATTCCAATAAGAGTCACTTAATCACGAACGCTCTACGAGTGGTCGCCATGATTGTGACGTCATTATGTTATAGTTATGTATGATACTTTATAACATTGTGACGTCACTACAGGTCACGAGCTCGTTCGGGTACTGTCGGCGTGTTTTCGGTACTGGATTAAAAATGTTTTGTTTTAATTCGATATAACTTTGTAATTATAGCGAATAAAAAGAATCTAAAAATAGTTTTAAATAAGTGTTAAATATTGGATTTTTCAATTAAGAATTATTTCAATAGCTGTCTGGAATTGTGCTCGGTAGATGGCAATAGGCTCGCCCCCTATTACATGGTACCAATAACATACTGGCTAAATGTGGGTGTATCTACTATGGGACTGAGTCCTGGGTACACCTCTATCTACCCCTTCGGGAAAAACGCGTGAATGTATGTTATGTTGTAATTATAGCGAATAAAAAAGAACTAAAAATAGTTTTGGTACGAATATTATATATGATCGTTCCATTTATGCCAATAAAAAAAATTCCAAGACTCAATTATGATATGTGCGTAGATAAAATAGTATTATTTATTTCTTATTATAATATCGTTGTTTATAGATAATGTTCCAGTCGTACGGCCCTCGTCAAGGGCCGATGCATTGTCTGCCGATATCCACTCCATACGTCACGAAGGGTTATCTACAACAGAAGAGATTTCTTGTAAGTAATATACAATGTTTTATGAAGAGGTGTAGTAACATTTAACTAGGTGCATCTACTCTTACAGAATAAATAATTGCGATTCGACTTCCCACACAAAGGCGAATAAAAAAAATTAACAAAAAGCCTTCGGCCACGAATGAATAGTTTGGAAACGAACGATAGTAAGAGCGTGCGGGGCCTTCTAGAAATTTGACACAATCCTATGAAAAATTTACCAAATCGATGTTTTGTATTCCCCTGTTTCCTCCGAATATAATGAACCCATTCTATAAATTTATATCCTGATATTTTAATAGTGAAGTAACCTATGTCCCTGTCATTTTAATTTCTTTTATAAACCCTTGGATTTTTCATAGTGATATTCCAAAAATCCCAGTTTAACTCGCGTGATTTGACGTTCACTACAAAGAAATGTAGAGTTTATAAACAAAAATAAAATGATAGAGACATACTTTACTTCATTTTTAAAATATCAGGATATACATATATCAAATAGGTTTACTGTGTTCGGAGAAAACAGGGGAATACAAAACATCGATTTGGTAAATTTTCCATAGGATTGTGTCGACCTGCTAAGAGGTCATGTTTCGTGTTAAGTTAGTATGTTTGTGTTGCAGGCGACGTCGCAGGGCACCACGTACGTGTACGACATGCCGGACATGTTCCGACAGGTCGTGGAGAAACGGTGGAGGGACTGTATCGAGGACGGCAGCGTTGATGGTAACTATTTAATATATACATACTAACATACACGCCTTTTTCCCGAAGGGGTAGGCAGAGGTGTACCCAGGACTCAGTCCCATAGTAGATACACCCACATTTCGCCAGTATGTTATTGGTCCCATGCTCAGAGTAAGGTTACCAAAGAGAACCAGTCGTGCAAAAATCTGTTCCAAGCCGCGAGTCTGGTACCGCCACAATATAGTCTGGTACTATGTGGTTAGTTGCATGGCAACCGTAGGCCGACCGCGTGATGTCAGTGTTAGGTAAAAAGCTAACCGAATAACAACAGATACGTGCGTGAAAGCGATAGCTTTTCATTATTTAGGCATGTATTTACAATAATTTTAGGAATTCATGTATCATTGCGTGTTTCTATTTTATTTTAATTTTTTTAACACAATAAAATGGACAACAGCGCTTTGTTCGAATGAAAAACTATGAAGTCGATTACATTTTAAATATTTTTGGATAATATTATCCGAACATAAATATATTATATATTCTTTACATAAATTAAGGTTTGGCATTAATTACCTAGTGGATTGAAATCATTTTAAACATTGAATTAAATATTTGTTTATTTTATCTCAATAACGCACTGTGCATTATACTTTTTGTTTCTAATTAATTGGTTTACATTGCATAGTCCTCGTATATTTTACATTTATGATAACATTTTAATATTTTTGTGACTTGACTATTTATTAAGAGTATAAAAGTTATCATATCTCTGAGAGCCCAGTTATCTCTTTTGGGATTTTATTATAGAAACGTACACTATTTCTTAAGAATGTCTTTTTATTTGTTTTAGATAATCTAAAGCTAGGTACAGCTATTTTGTCTTTATGCCTAGTATTGAAATCATGGCGGTCGCTATTTAATATAAATTTATGTTTTTTTTTCTCAAATGTAGACGCCATCTTGCCTTACTTTGAGAACGATTTTTTTTTAAAGAAAACGCCTCATTACTGCATTTGGTGTTGACCGTTTTAATTGAAATATATAAATAAACATTAAATGCCGTGTTAACAGGTCCAATGCCAGATAAAGTGATGTCGTCAGTGGAGTTGGTGATAGAGCCGGACGGCGAGAGACGTGTTGTGGAGGTCACCCGGCTGCCCGGACAGAATAACGTGAGTTTTATATACCAAAATTCCATTCACGAGCGGGACGTGAACCCACACCTTCCGCACCAATCCGCGTGGTGGCACTCTGCCAATTGAGCTACCGTGGAGATACTAGTCTTCAGTGAAATGTCACCTACCTAACGCGCATACTCATATTGTATTTCAAGCGAATAGACTGCTTACACAATACAATACAATACTATTTATTGAGACCAAAATTTGTACGGATTTAACTGAAAACCTTTGGATGGATAGGCTTAGTCTATTTATTAAAAAAAACTAGCTATGCCCCTAGGCTATATATTTAGTAAAAACCTGTGATTTTAATATAAAACGACACTCTTTATTGACTGATTTTATTCTTTGGTATAAATATTTTTTTTCCTTTGCAGGTCGGTATGGTCGCGTGGCGTTTAACACTTTTTACGCCGGAATGTCCTTCAGGAAGAGATATTATATTGATAGCTAACGATCTCACGTACTATATGGGGTCTTTCGGACCCCAGGAGGACTGGGTGTTCTACAAGGCCTCCAAGTATGCAAGGGAACTCAAGATTCCTAGAGTGAGTTTGATGAACTAATTCTATATTTAATAACAGATTGTTATGCAATGAGATTAAGAGACACATTGTGTACGAGATAGTAAACAGTATAAAAAAAACATACATTCACGCCTTTTTCCCGGTGGGGTAGGCAGAGGTGTACCCAGGACTCAGTCCCATAGTAGATACACCCACATTTCGCTAGTATGTTATTGGTCCCATGTAATAGGGGGCGAACCTATTGGCATCTACCGGGCGCAGTTCCAGACTCCAGGCAGTCATTGAGATAATTCCTAATGGAAAAATCCAATGTTTAACACTTTGCCTAACCTGGGGATCGAACCCGGGACCTTTTAATTGGCAGTCAATTGTATCTAATGCGGAGCGTCCCAGGCCTTTGCCTAGTTTGGGACCAGATGACCGTGTGTGGAAGTTGTGACATATTATTAAGAGGTTACATGAGCGGTGATTTTTCCATACAAACATATTTCCGTGTTTCCTCCCTAGATAACTGCGTCAGAGCAATGTTTTTTTTTTTATAAAATCTAGGTCTTCAGTGAGCATGTCCCTGTTATTTTCTTTTTTCTACAAACTCATTGTTAAATGAAGTATGACCCTTTAAAAACATGAAAAGCTGTCCCAGTTTTACTCGCGTAATTAGACGTTCACTAGACATAAATGAAGACTTAACGAACAAAAATAAAATAACAGAGACATAGCCTTATTCATCTTCTAATTTTCAAGATATACATTTATGGATAAAATCAATTATTCTCGTAGGAAACAGGGGAATACAAAACATCGATTTCGTAAATTTTCCATAGGATTGTGTCAAACTGCTAAGAGGTCCTGTATCCTGTTAATTTTTTTCCAGTTATACATAAGCGTAAACTCTGGCGCCCGTATAGGCGTAGCTGAAGAGGTCAAAACAGAGTTCAACGTGGCCTGGCTCGATGCTGAACGTCCGGAGCGTGGGTTCAAATATCTGTACCTGTCCCCGGAGTCCTTCACTAAGCTATCCGCTTCCGGTTCCGTCAAGGCTCAGCTGATTGAGGACGAAGGGGAGACCAGATATAAGATAACTGATATTATTGGTGAGTGGCATTTTTTTATGTTTAGAACAAAATTTAGCTAAAGGTGTATTTTACCTTTCGGCCGCCATCAAAATATTGTAGTAGGCCTCTTTTGCAGGAGGCTGCCTGGGGAAGTAGCACACCTTTGCCAGTTATTCGTCCGCCAAGCAGTAATGTGCAAACATTACTGTGTTCTGGTATGAAGGGCAATGTTAACAGCGAAATTACTGGGTATGATGAGATTCAACAACTCATATCTCAGAGTGGCAGGCGCAGTGCAGTGCCGCGCAGAATTTTGAATTTTAAACACTGTGTCTGATATGGGCAATCATGATGCCTACCACCAGGCAACTGATTTGCTCGTCTTGTAACTCACTATCATCAAAAAAAAAACTTGCTGAGTAATAGTTTGATGTTATGTTATGTGTTACAGGCAAGGAGGACGGTCTAGGTGTGGAATGCCTGAGAGAAGCCGGTCTTATCGCTGGCGAGACGGCACAGGCTTATGAAGACATCGTCACTATATCTGTAGTCACTTGTCGAGCTATCGGCATTGGCTCCTATGTCGTCAGGTAACTATAACGACACTGCTTTTTGCTCGGGGGTTGGAAATATAACATAACATACAATTACGCCTTTCTCCCGAAGGGGTAGGCAGAGGTGTACCCAGGACTCAGTCCCATAGTAGATACACCCACATTTCGTCAGTATGTTATTGGTCCCAAGTAATAGTAGGCGAGTCTTTTGCCATCTACCGGGCACAGTTCCAGACTCCAGGCAGTTATTGAGATAATTCCTGATGGAATTTGATTTGATTTGGAAAAATCAAATATTTAACACTGCTTGACCTGGGGATTGAACCCAGGACCTCCTGATCGGCGCTCGAGCTTACGCCCACTACGACACCGAGGCAGTAAATTGAATTTTCAATTAAATTTAACTACACGTAATATTCCACCATTATTACACGTTAAACACTTCAAAATGCACCGATAATTGATAAAGAATTGATAAAGAAGCCAAACTGTAGTCTTCAGGTTTCCCCCAAAACTTAAAAAAAATTTAATACTGTCCCAGTTTCACTCGCGTAATTAGACGTTCACTAGAAATAAATGAAGAGAAATGATTAAATATATAATATGTGAATGTTTTCAGACTAGGTCACAGGGTGATCCAAGTGGAGTCCTCGTACATAATCCTGACAGGGTACGCGGCTCTCAACAAGGTTTTGGGACGCGCTGTATATGCTAGCAACAATCAATTGGGTGAGTTTCATTTACTTATCACGTGGTTCAAAATGGTGGCATCTATGATAAGAATAATATGGGACAACTTCCACACACGATCAAACTAGGCTAGAAGCCTGTACTATGGTAACCAGATGACTGATATACATACTTATGTACGATTATAACACACAGGGACAGATCAAACAGACATGTTCATGCACACAAATGTTTAACCTGGCCGGGGATCGAACCCGGGGCCTGCGGCACAGAAAGCAGAGTTACAATTACCTGAGCCAATGAGGCTTTATCCCGATCTATTACAAAAGATACCACACCATTGCCAGTTATTCATCCGCCAAGCAGTAATGTTACTGTGTTCCGGTCTGAAGGTCAATGTTACCAGCGAAATTACTGGGCATGACGAGTTTCAACAACTAATATCTTGAGGTGACAGGCGCAGTGCAGTGCCGCGCAGAATTTTGAATATTAAAACACTGGGTGGCACTGTATCTGATATGGGCAATCATGATGCTTAACATCAGGCATCTGATTTGCTCGTCTTGTAACTCACTATCATAAAAAACAAGTCACACCACCGACCAAATGTGAACTACCTTACTTTCCTCTTCTTGCACGGTTGTTTGAACTGATCGAACCCGGGGCCTGCGGCACAGAGAGCAGAGTTACTAGCGTCTGAGCCATCGAGGCTGTCAATAATATATGTCATGTCATAATAGTGGAATTTATCTCGTTGTACTAAAAAAGATACGCTTTAAAACTGCAAATAAGTATTTATCGGAATTATTAAATTCTCAAGGAAAGGCTTTAACAGGAAACACGACCACTTAGCAATTTCACACAATCCTATGGAAAATGTAACGAATCGATGTTTTGTATTCCCCTGTTTCCTCCGAATATAGTAAACCTGTTTGATATATTTATATCCTGATATTTTGAAGATGAAGTAAACTATGTCCGTGTCATTTTATTTTCTTTTAAAGACTTCATTTTGTTGTAGTGCGTCTAATCTTGCGAGTAAAATCGGGATTTTTAGAAGTTCACTATGGAAAAGTCGAGAGATTATGAGAGAAACTAAAATGACAGGGACATAGTTTACTTCACTATATAAATATGAGTTCATTTTATGGAATAGGTTAAATAAATAATATTCGGAGGAAACAAGGGAATACAAAACATCGATTTGGAAAAAAAATTTATAGGATTCTGTCAAATTTCTAAATGGCCGCCTACTCTCTACCTATTTGCAGTTATAAAACGTATTTTTTGTTGTTCCTTTAAATAGAACACTAATGAAGAAATTATATCTCTTCTACCATCGTCATTGGTTCCTCAAAGTTTGTATGGGTAATGATGTCGGCCCAAATACCTCAAATTGTAACACTTACACCTATTTGTAACACTTTATATAAATGCCTCGGTGGCGTAAAGGGCGCATGCTCGACTGCCAATCAAGAGGTCCCGGGTTCGATCCCCAGCTCAGGCAAAATGTTAAATATTGGATTTTTCCATTAGGAATTATCTCAATAACTGCCTGGAGTCTGGAACTGTGCCCGGTAGATGGCAACAGGCTCGCCCCCTATTACATGGGACCAATAACATACTGGCGAAATGTGGGTGTATCTACTATGGGACTGAGTCGTGGGTACACCTCTGCCTACCCCTTCGGGAAAAAGGCGTGAATGTATGTTATATAAATAAGTTTCTATTAATACAAGAGAGAGGGTCATTTCCAGTTCCTAACCAATAAGAATAAATTACAATCTAATTGTTTGGTTTGACAGGTGGTGTACAAATAATGCACAACAACGGAGTATCCCACGCGGTGGCGCCCACGGATCTGGACGCGATAAGAACCGCTGTCCGGTGGCTCTCCTTTGTGCCAAAGGTATATATTTTATCTACACAACTTTTATCTAAAAATACGTTGTATTCTAACGAAAACCACATTTATCCCGACAAAAGCCACATTAATCCTGACAAAAATCTAACTTATCCTGACTCAAATCACAGTTCTCCTACCTAAAGTGACTTTTATCTTAAGAAAATCACATTTATCTCTATAAAATCATGGGCGCCTTTTCACAATTGACACAAAATATAATAACAGATTGAGAATAATGCTAATGACTCTTATATATTTGAATTTTTATGGAAAAGTGTCATATTTATCTATACTAAATTACATATTCCTGGTAAAAATCAGACATATCCTGCTGAAAATCACATTTATCCTGATCAAAATCATATTTATCCTGCCAAAATACACAATTATTCCGACAAAAATCCCAGTTATCCTCCCAAAAGTGAGACATATCTGAACCCCTCGCAGGATAAAGAGAGCATGGTCCCCATGATGCGCAGCGCGGACCCCGTCTCCCGGCCGGTGGAGTGGGTCCCCCCCCGCGGGCCCCACGACCCCCGCCTCATGTTGACGGGGGACGGACAGAAGGCGGGCTTCTTCGACGTCGGCTCCTTCGATGAAATCATGAAGCCCTGGGCGCAGACTGTCATCACTGGTGAGTTACCATAGATTTTTATTGTGGATGTGACCCCTGAAAATAAATAACTGAATGTAATATAAAGCCGGGACTACAGCTACGTGTTAGCGTGTTATATAACAATATTCTGTTAAATAACACCAAAGCCATGCCCACTTTTCATGTTAAGCCGGGTCCGCAGCGGCATGTTTTTGTGTTATCTAACACAATAACATGAAAAGAGGGCGTGGCTTTGGGAGTTATTTAACAAAATATTGTTATATAACACGCTAACACGTAGCTGTAGTCCCGGCTTAATATAAACAAATATTAAATTTATTTAACAAACAAATGACATTTTAAACTTTTTTATATATATATATATATATATATGTATATAATATATATATAAATGCCACGGAGTTAAAGCGACAAAGTACAAGAAGCGCTGAGGAAGGCTCCCCTACACCTCGGGTAAAAGAGACAGGCTCCGAAATTTCAAATAATTCATCTCCGTCGCACCACAGCGCGAGGGATCAGTGCGGACCAGTTTGCAACGGATGCGTCACCGACTGAGTAAGTTAACTATTGAAAGTTAGACTTATATTTTTGACGCTGCCTACTACGATAACCTGTTTTATAAAATGGTGAGCTGCGCGGCATGTACGAAAGGAATTCGCTCCGCACAACAATCCCAATGCTTGCTATGTTCTAAATGCTCAAATTATTTTCATGCGGTTTGCGTTAATATAACTGATCTTCGTAAGTTTTCTGATGACGAAAGAGCGAACTGGAGATGTCCATTATGTCAATCTAAGGAGCCAAAGAGAGACAACTCTAACACTCCAGTGCGCCCCGCAGCCGCGGCCGCCTCGAACGAAGAACGCGCGCTTAATGTCGCTAGGCACGAAGACATGCGCAATCTTACATCGGCCTGCTCCCCAATAGTCACTCCGGATCCAGTTGACTCACATACTCTCGCCGTCATCGCCTCTGAAATCAAGCTACTACGAGGGGACGTGGGGGACATGAAATCTGAAATGAAGTCTCTCTCCGAGCACATACTGCAATGCACCTCGCGTCTAAATGAGCACGGAACGACCCTGCAGCTAGCGATAGACAGAATATGTGTCTTAGAGCATCGAGCAGCGGAATATATTTCACTCAGCAACACGGTGTCGATACTGAATGAACAATTAAACTCCATGGCGCAATCAAATCTGCGTAACGAACTCGAAGTGGCCGGTGTCACTGAATCCGTTGGTGAAAGCCCCACCCAACTAATAAGAGTGGCTGCACATAAAATCGGTATTACGATAGAAGATTACGACCTAGATTTTGTGACGCGCGTAGGACCGCGCCGCCCGACGGTTACCGAAGCTACATCGACATCCTCACGGCAACCTCGGCCTATCGTCGCACGCTTTGTGCGTAGTCAAAAACGGGACGAATTTCTGAAAGCAGCTAGAAGCCGGCGCAACCTGTCTTCCCTGGACATCGGAGTCGAAGGACCTAGTAAAAAACTTTACTTTAACGAACGCCTCACCCAACATAATCGCAAGTTATTTCGCGAGGCAAGAATGCGATCCAGAAATGCCGGCTTTAGATTCTGTTGGACTAAAAACGGCACAATCCAAGTCCGAAGACAGGAAGGAAACCCAGCAATCACAATCAAACACCCGGACGACATGGACCGCCATTTTGGCGCTACTCTTGCACAAAAGGAAGACCGAACTCAGGAAGATGGAGACGCCGCACGCTCAACCGCTAACTAGTCTTAAGATTTTTTATAGTATTTTCTTTACATATTTCATTATGTCCCTAGTGAGTTATACATTCGCACACTCAACACTCATTCACACACCACGCATCCTGTTTCACCAACACGCACCACAACACTCACACACACAGTCGAACTTAATGTTCATCCTCAACATGAGCCACAAAACCCCCTGCTTGAACTATCTAACGCCACCATTCTGTTTAACCTTAATACGATCGATGACATACCGGGCCCCGATTTTGAATACTTCTCTATTTCTCTATTACATTGATGGTTTTAGTTGATGTTTCTAGGGACATTGATGAAACTGTGGCAATTGAGTGTCATTATTATAAATCTATTGAGTCTAGCAACATATTTTTTAACAAAAATCCAGAATTAAATTTTAAGATCGTCTCACTCAATATACGCAGCCTTAATAAGAATTTTGATAATTTTGAAATTGCGCTTAAGAGGTTTCATACGGAGTTCGATGCTATCGTTTTGACAGAGTGCTGGCTGTGTGATGGCTTAGTTACGGATTTACTCCCCGGATACAATTCATACCATAGTTCCTCCCAACTGAATAAAAACGGCGGTGTCCTCATCTTCGTAAAATCCTGCCATAAATCTGCCTCAACACAGTCAAATATCGCTGGAGCCGACTCATTAATCGTAACTTTAGAAAATAACACAATTATTCTAGGAATCTATCGCTCTCCCTCAATCGCCAACATTGAACCATTCATTAATTCTTTAGACATATGCCTAAATAATGTAAGGAACAAGCCATACATATTCGTCGCAGGAGACATGAACATTGACCTTCGCAGCACCACAAACAACTCGCACTCAGAATATCTCTGTCTCCTAGCATCTCACGGCCTACTTCCTGCTATACTCATCCCTACTAGGGGTCAAGCCTGCCTTGACCACATATTTGTAAAACACACAAGCTCAAAGGCAATCGGCATGGTATGTAATAGCTCTATCACCGATCACGACATGGTGGTAGCCGCAGTAAGTCGTTTCACGCAAACCAAAACAACTACTGCGCGGTACCGGTTAAAAACGGATTTTGACGCGGTGGAGACTGAGTTAAAGAACCTAGAGTGGTCCTCGGTGCTATCAAAAAGCTGCGTAAACACAGCTGTTGACGCTTTTAATGACATCATAGCATCAGTGATAAGTAAAAA
Source organism: Hemistola chrysoprasaria (assembly GCA_947063395.1). Lineage (NCBI taxonomy): Eukaryota > Metazoa > Arthropoda > Insecta > Lepidoptera > Geometridae > Hemistola > Hemistola chrysoprasaria. The sequence continues at coordinate 4,800,379 of OX346737.1, read as the reverse complement.
CACTCATAAAACTAGAGTAGGAAGAAAATGGGTATCCATGAAACCATGGATTACCCCTGGACTAATCAGATGCATGCGACACCGTGATAAACTTCACTCTGAATCTAAAGCACATCCTGATGACATCCAGCGCCACAGAACGTATGTTAGATATAGGAACTTCTGCAATAAGCTTTTGCGCAAGATGAAGTCTCAGTACCACAGTCACATTCTCGAGCAAAACAAAGATAACTCTAAAAAGCTCTGGCAGACTATTAAGAGCATCTGCTATTCATCTAATCGGCATAACAACTCCTTCGAATTGCTAAACAACTCCAACTACACCCCTGAAGCGTCCCTAAATAATTGTAACAGCTACTTTGTGTCAGTAGGTAAAACGTTGGCTCATAACATTCTCTCTAAGATATCAGAGACTGAGGACTCTATCATCCACTCGCACATCTCCCCCACCTCGACTACACACTCATTTTTTCTGTATCCGACAGACCCTCTTGAAATTTTTAAAATCGTCATGAAACTCAGAAGCGACAGCGCCCCAGGACCTGATTTAATCACACCATCACTTCTAAAGAAAAGTCTCCCCTCGTTATTGCCTCCAATCACCCATATCTTCAATCTAAGCCTCGAAACAGGAATATTCCCGGACGCATGGAAGGTGGCTGCTGTATCTCCTATATATAAACATGGACCCAAAAGCTCGCCGGGTAACTACAGACCTATTGCTTTGCTTAGCGTTATCTCGAAAATCCTAGAAAAAATTGTCAATAATCGCCTCATTAACTACCTGGAAAAGCACAGCCTTATCTGCGACAGGCAGTTTGGTTTTCGCAGGAGTAAATCGACCGAAGACGCTGTATCGCTCCTAGCCAATCTTGTAGCTAAGTTCATTGATAAAGGGGATCATTGCCTTGGTGTTTTCTTGGATCTAGCGAAGGCCTTTGATTCAGTGTCAATTGGCCTGTTAATAAAGAAGTTGGAATCTATTGGTATCAGGGGTCTTCCACTCGACTGGTTTAGAAGTTATCTGCAGAACCGAAAGCAATATGTCAAAATTAATAACGTCTCCAGCGAGCCACTTCAAATCAACTACGGTGTCCCACAAGGCAGCATTCTTGGCCCTACACTTTTTATCTTATATATTAATAGTTTAGTATCTAGCCGCATAACCAACGCGGAAATAATTACCTACGCTGATGACACAGCGATTCTGTTTCACGGAGAGTCATGGGACCGGGTTTATAGCATCGCCGAGGAGGGCTTGTCTCAGGTTGCAAGAAATCTAGACAGAAATCTTCTGTCTCTTAATACCAAGAAAACTATGTACATAGCTTTCTCCAAGACATGTGTGTCAAACCCTCCACCTGGTAAATTCCTAAAAATCCACTATTGCCATTATCTTAGTCAACCGTTATCTCTTGCTTGTAACTGCAACTCTATCGACCGGACGTCTACCATAAAGTATTTAGGGATCACAATAGATGAAAATCTGTCGTACAAACATCATATTGCTGACCTATCAGCCCGGGTCCGGAAATTGATCTTTATAATGAAAAATCTCCGCGACTGCGCACCAATACCTCTACTGCGACAGGTGTACACGGCCCTTTGCCAGTCCATCATTCAATACTGCGTTTCTGTTTGGGGAGGTGCAGGCAAGACTTACATGATTCAAGTGGAGAGAGCACAAAGAGCTCTCTTGAAAGTCATGTTAAGGAAACCTTTCCGCTTCTCGACAGACGAACTCTACAGAGAAGCCAAAGTCCTTCGCGTACGACAGCTCTTTGTTCTCAGAGCGATTCTAAAGGTGCATCCTTCTCTAAGAGACCGCTCTGATTATCAAGAGATCATGGACCGACGTGTCTACAGAGTCCCACTTCCAAAGGCCTCTTCCCTCTTGGCTAGGCGTAGCCCACACTTTTCTTTGGTACGTACCTACAACAACGTATGCAAGCTACGTCACGACATAAAATACTCCACCACTAGCGCCACTAAGCGCATCCTTAAGAATTGGCTACTAGATATCTCTTATGACGAGACTGAAAACCTAATCTGAATTGCTCATAATCCATTCCCCCCTCCCCCCTCACACATACACTTGCATACACCCCCTCCCCTCTCTCACCCATACACATACACAATATGCACTCTTACACACTCGCTCACTTAAAACACAGGTCCCTACATAATTATTAAATTTCACTTTGCTTATTGTATTATATCCACCTCAGTATTGATCACTAACCGCCGATAGCTGGTTCCTATGTAGATTTCAATTGCATGCTAATATTCTCAATTTAATTTTATAATTATTCATTGTCGCTCTTTTAATTTAATATAATTTAATTTAATGTGCATATATTTTCCTAATATTGCCATGTAAAATTCTTCTCCACAACGCAAGGTACATTTTTAAACCTGAATTTGTTAATCGCTCCGGAGGCTCAAGATACAAGCCTAGATAAAGCTTAGTTTGAGTCTCACTGCAAATTTATATAAAACTGTTATGTTAATTCTCTCTGTGTTTTGAAATTATGTATATGTACTACTTAATCTTTTTGGCAATAAATAATTCTTATTCTTATTCTTATATAAATATATACTTAATTTAATGCATATAATTTGTACGCCTTTATTGGTAGAATTTTGGTGGAAATTATAGACTTTAAGATGTCATGTAACCAAAATTTTTTTTTATGGTAGTGAGTGACAAGACGAGCAAATCAGCCTGGTGGTAAGCATCTTGATTGCCATATCGGACACAATGCCACCCAGTGTTTTAATATTTAAAATTCTGCGCGGCACTGCACTGCACCTGTCATCCCGAAATATGAGTTGTCGAAACTCGACATGCCCAGTAATTTGGCTGGTAACATTGTCCTTCAGACCGGAACACAGTAATGTTTGCACGTTACTACTTGGCGGAAAATTCTGACAAATAAATATTTATTCATTCATTCATCGACTTTAAACAATAGACGTGTGTGAATCGCATTGATTGGTCGGTACTGCTAAATGTAGAACGTCGTCAACATTCAAGTATTTTACACCATGAACCTAGAAAAAAAGACGGACGGAGTCTTATATATTGGTCGCCTTTTCAAAAGTGACATAAAATATACTATGAGATTAAGGAATAATGGTGACGATACTTATAGATTTGAATTTTTATGGAAAAGTGTCATTTTTATCTACACAAAATTACATATTCCTGGTAAAAATCAGACATATTCTAATATAAATGATGTATCCTGCTGAAAGTCACATTTATCCTGAAAAAAATTACACTTATCTTCCCAAAAGTGACACATATGTTAACACCTCGCAGGATAAAGTGAACAATGTCCCGACAATGCGGAGCGCGAAGCCTTATATGACATTTATACATTATTTTTCACTCAAGAAGTCCGTCATTGTCGTGAACCAGAGCGGGGCTCGACTAACTTTTAAACTTCTAGGGGATAAAGTAATTTCTTTTTTATTTTTGTCTGTTACCAACTGTACGAGAGATTATATGTTTGGGGCCGCACTTATAGGATATTAGTCAAATTTTTTTGATGAAATTTATATTATTGTTTTCTCACAAACGTAGTGAAAACACACGGCGCTAAAACCTATTAAGCCGGGTCTACAGCTAAATGTTAGTAACAAAACGTTGTTATATAACCGTGTTATATAACAACCCGTCCACAGCGACTTGACACCGAAAATGTTTTTGTTAGCAATTATCATTTTCTAAAATAAGCTCCGTACAAGGGCAAGTGTTTTCTTGTTTAAAATCCATTGATTCCGACTCACGATATTCTACAGTCTCTAAATAATAGAAAATTGCTAAATATTGTATGCTACAAAAGGAGTTTATGATTTTCAAATATCCAGCAGAGATGTTGACGGCACGAGCGCTAACAAAAAATGAACTACGAACCCCCCCCGCAGGCGAAATCGGGTGATGTTTTCCATCCGCGACGGATAACGTGTTAGCGTGTTATATAACAATATTTTGTTATATAACACCAAAGCAACGCCCACTTTTCATGTTATTGTGTTAGGTAACACAAAAACATGCCGCTGCGGACCCGGCTTTAGATATCATGTAGGTATTTTTTTTTTTTTTTATTTTTTTTTTTATTTTTTTTTATGATAGTGAGTGACAAGACGAGCTCATCAGATGCCTGATGGTAAGCATCATGATTGCCCATATCAGACACAGTGCCACCCAGTATTTTAAAATTCAAAATTCTGCGCGGCACTGCACTGCGCCTATCACCCTGAGATATGAGTTGTTGAATCTCATCATGCCCAGTAATTTCGCTGGTAACATTGCCCTTCATACCGGAACACAGTAATGTTTGGACATTACTGCTTGGCGGATGAATAACTGGCAAAGGTGTGGTACTTCCCCAGGCGGCCTCCTGCAAAAGAGGCCTACCACTACAAAAACCAAAATTTTGTTTTTTTTTTAATAAGTTTTTAACAAGACGAGCAAATCAGGTGCCTGATGGTAAGCATCATGATTGTCCATATCAGACACAGTGCCACCCAGTGTTTTAAAATTCAAAATTGTGCGCGGCACTGCACTGCGCCTGTCACCCTGAGATATGAGTTGTTGAATCTCATCATGCCCAGTAATTTTGCTGGTAACATTGCCCTTCATACCGGAACACAGTAATGTTTGCATATTACTGCTTAGCGGATGAATAACTGGCAAAGGTGTGGTATTTCCCCAGGCGGCTCCCTGCAAAAAAAGCCTACCACTACATAATTAGTTTATATTATTAGTTTATAATAAGATATAAGATTTAATATAATATAAGATTATAAGGGTGCTGCATAAACAAAAGCAGCAGGTTTTGTAGGTCCATCATAAAGTGGACAAAAAAAAAACAAAAAAACCCCCTCGTGTAACGTAGTATGTATATGTGTCCAGGTCGAGCCAGACTGGGCGGTATCCCGGTGGGAGTGGTGGCGGTGGAGACGCGGACCGTGGAGCTCACGCTGCCCGCCGACCCCGCCAACCTGGACTCTGAAGCCAAGACCCTGCAGCAAGCTGGACAGGTGATCAACCCACTCAACTAACTGGATAGATCATAATTATATGGGACTACTTCCACACACGGGCATCTGGTCACAAACTAGGCTAGAAGCCTGTACTATGGTAACCTGATGACTGATATACATACTTATATAAGCTTATAACACAGACACAGATCAAACAGACGTGTTCATGCACACAAATGTTTGACCTGGCCGGGGATCGAATAGGGCCTGCGGCACAGAAAGCAGAGCTACTACCATCTGAGCCAACGAGGCTGTCAAGATAGATAGATAGATAAATAGATAGATAGATAGATAAATTCTTTATTATAACACCACATATTAAAAAACTTAATACTAAAATGTAACAATAGGAATATGTCTAGTGTAAACAATTGGCGGTCTTATCGCTAAAAGCGATCTCTTCCAGACAACCGTGCAAGGAGAGGAAAGTAAGGTAGTTCACATTTATTGGTCGGTGGTGTGACTTTTTTTTTATGATAGTGAGTTACAAGACGAGCAAATCAGGTGCCTGATGGTAAGCATCATGATTGCCCATATCAGACACAGTGCCACCCAGTGTTTTAATATTCAAAACTGCGCGGCACTGCACTGCGCCTGTCACCTCAAGATATTAGTTGTTGAAACTCGTCATGCCCAGTAATTTCGCTGGTAACATTGACCTTCAGACCGGAACACAGTAACATTACTGCTTGGCGGATGAATAACTGGCAATGGTGTGGTATCTTTTGTAATAGATCGGGATAAAGCCTCATTGGCTCAGGTAATAGTAACTCTGCTTTCTGTGCCGCAGGTCCCGGGTTCGATCCCCGGCCAGGTTAAACATTTGTGTGCATAAACATGTCTGTTTGATCTGTCCCTGTGTGTTATAATCTTATATAAGTATGTATATCAGTCATCTGGTTACCATAGTACAGGCTTCTAGCCTAGTTTGGGACCAGGTGACCGTGTGTGGAAGTTGTCACATATTATATTACTATATTAATGTCTCCCAGGTGTGGTTCCCGGATTCATCATACAAAACGGCCCAAGCTATAAATGATTTCTCACGCGAAGGGCTGCCTATCATCATATTCGCTAACTGGCGCGGATTCAGTGGGGGACAGAAAGGTAAGGGACCATTTGTATTGAACTAGTTGTGTCCCGCGGTTTCACCCGCGTAGTCTTCGTTCCCGCGGGAATATCGGGAATAAAGTACCCTATGTGTCATTCCCGGGTCTAAACTACCTCCGTACCGAATTTCAGCCCAATCGGTTCAGTAGTTTTGGCGTGAAAGAGTAACAAACATCCATCTATTTCTTTCGACTGTTTCTCAGCCGGCAACACGTATCAGTAGCACGTAGACCTGATGGCAGAATGCTGTAAGGTTCTCGAGTGGAGACCACGGACCGACAAGCAATTCGTAGGACGTCCACCCACGAAATGAACAGACGATTTAAGAGCATATCTCAGCTACAAAAAATTCGACACAATTCTATGAAAGAAATACTAAATAGATGTTTTGTTTGATGACAGCCTCGTTGGCTCAGATGGCAGTAACTCTGCTTTCTGTGCCGCAGGCCTCGGTTCGATCCCCGGCCAGGTCAAACATTTGAGATCATGAACATGTCTGTTTGATCTGTGTCCGTGTGTTATAAGCTTATATAAGTATGTATATCAGTCATCTGGTTACCATAGTACAGGCGTCTAGCCTAGTTTGGGACCAGATGACCGTATGTGGAAGTTGTCCCATATTATTATTATTATTATTTTGTATTCCTTTGTTTCCTCCGAATATTATCAACCCATTAGTGTAAGCGCTTGCAATTTTGAAATATGGGAGTTTGTATCTGTGTCTGTCACCCTGAGATATGTGTTGTTGAATCTCATCATGCCCAGTAATTTCGCTGGTGACATTGTCCTTCATACCGCACAGTAATGTTTGCACATTACTGCTTGACGGATGAATAACTGGCAAAGGTGGTACTTCCCCAGGCGGCTCCCTGCTAAAGAGGCCTACCACTACAAATATCTATTATAATAGCTTCATCGGTCGATATTGATTTCGATTTCTTTTTGTATGCATTAAATGTCATTAAATGTCAGATTAAATGACAACAACCGACGAGCATGCATGAAGAATGTGATGAAAGTACCACACCTTTGCCAGTTATTCATCCGCCAAGCAGTAATGTGCAAACATTACTGTGTTCCGGTCTGAAGGGCAATGCTATCAGCGAAATTACTGGGCATGACGAGATTCAACAACTCATATCTCAGTGACAAGCGCAGTGCAGTGCCGCGCAGAATTTTGAATATTAAAATACTGACTGGCACTGTGTCTGATATGGGCAATCATGATGCTTACCATAAGGCACCTGATTTGCTCGTCTTGTTACTCATTGATATAAAAACTAAAAACTGTCTCGGTGGCGTAGAGGGTACATGCTCGACTGCCAATCAAGAGGTCCCGGGTTCGATCCCCAGGTCAGGCAAAGTGTTAAATATTGGTTTTTCCTATTAGGAATTATCTCAATAGCTGTCTGGAGTCTGGAACTGACCGGTAGATGGCAATAGGCTCGCCCCTTATTACATGGGACCAATAACATACTGGCGGAATGTGGGTGTTTCTACTATGGGACTTGAGTCCTGAGTACACCTCTGCCTACCCCTTCGGTAAAAAGGCGTGAATGTATGTTATGTATGTTGAATATAAAAAAAAAAAGTGGAAGTAGCGAAAGTTGTATGTCAGGATCGTAGCAAGTGGAAAGCAATAGTCTCTGCCTACTCCACCGGGAACAAGGCGTGCCTGTGTGTATGTATGTATGTGTGTGTACAATGTGTTAATTTAAGTTTATGTAGGTAAGTAGGTATACTATGTTTTTATACTACTTATATAATATTACTAGAGTTTGGGTGGTGCGCGAGCTGCGAGCAGCTCGCGAGTGTTGTGTGTCATTTGGTTTTGGTGGGTGAATTCCAAAAAAAATAATTTTTCTGGCATCAGAACCTTCAAAAATGACTATATACAAAAAATCATCCGAATCGGAGCGACTTTGTAAAAGGCCGCCATCTTGAATCCGCCATCTTGGATTTTTTCCAATTTCAATTTGTAGTCATCGTCGATCTCGTACATTTTTGTTAAAGAACTACCTTCCTATCGCTTATAGTTTAGGAATTATGAGGAAGTGAATTTTGGCATCCGCCATCTTGGATATTCTTCAACTTTAATTTGTTGTCATCATTGACCTCGTTAATTTTTGTTCAAGAACCACCTTCCTATCTCTTTTACTTTAGGAGTTATAAGGAAGTGAATTTTGGCATCCGCCATCTTGGATTTCAAAATATTACCTAAAATCGTCCCAGGGTTTTAAACATTTTTGTCTAGAGAAACATACCTCCAAGTCTTTTAGTTTCCGAGATCCGTAGACCAGTTCAAACTACAGAGGGTGCGCTGTGCGCTTCGCAGCAAGCTGCTCGCGTGGGTACACTCGCGGTACGCTCGCAGCTTTGCTGCTCGCGTACCAGCTCGTGCCACCCCCAGTCTGACTGCAGAGGGTGCGCTGTGCGCTTTGCAGCAAGCTGCTCGCGTGGTACACTCGCGGTACGCTCGCAGCTATGCTGCTCGCGTACCAGCTCGTGTCACCCCCATTGCGGCTACAGAGGGTGCGCTGTGCGCTTCGCAGCAAGCTGCTCGCGTGGTACACTCGCGGTACGCTCGCAGCTTTGCTGCTCGCATACCAGCTCGTGCCATCCCCAGTCTGACTACAGAGGGTGCGCTGTGCGCTTCGCAGCAAGCTGCTCGCGTGGGTACACTCGCGGTACGCTCGCAGCGTTGCTGCTCGCGTACCAGCTCGTGCCACCCTCAGTCTGACTACAGAGGGTGCGCTGTGCGCTTCGCAGCAAGCTGCTCGCGTGGGTACACTCGCGGTACGCTCGCAGCGTTGCTGCTCGCGTACCAGCTCGTGCTACCCCCAGTCCGGCTATAGAGGGTGCGCTGTGCGCTTCGCAGCAAGCTGCTCGCGAGGGTACACTCGCGGTACGCTCGCAGCGTTGCTGCTCGCGTACCAGCTCGTGTCACCCCCAGTCTGACTACAGAGGGTGCGCTGTGCGCTTCGCAGCAAGCTGCTCGCGAGGGTACACTCGCGGTACGCTCGCAGCTTTGCTGCTCGCGTACCAGCTCGTGTCATTCCCATTCCGACTACTGAGTGTGCAGCTAAAAATTTCAAAAAAAAAATTTTAAAAAAAAATTTAAAAAAAAAATTTTTTCAAAAAAAAAACAAAAAATATGTTGGCGAGTTGGCGAATTGGCGAGTTGGCGGGTTGGCGGGTTGGCGGATTGGCGATGAGGCTATCCCACCTACAGAGGGTGCGCAGTGCGCTTCGCAGCAAGCTGCTCGCGTGGGGGCACTCGCGGTACGCTCGCAGCTGCGCTGCTCGCGTACCAGCTCGTGGCCGCCATCTTGGATCCAAAAATCCATTCCAAATTTGAAATCAAAACCCCCGAATCCAAAATTTCATCCAAATCGGAGCAACCTTGTATGGCGGCCATTTTTTTTTGTACGGCGGCCATCTTTTTTTTGGTCCGGTCCATCCCACACCAAGGTTTTATGCAACTTTAGTTCCGGCACCCCCCCCCCTAAGTCGCACCGTTTCGGCGGGCCGTCGACCTGTTCCACCGGAACAGCCCCCGGGAGACCTTAGTGTACATCTAGGGAGGTACCCTCGAGATTCCCTATCCAAAGGTACCACGCGACCTCACCCCCGACCTCACCTCCGACCCGTAGCCCTCGTCATAAGTATCGTGGTCGAAATTTGTATGGCCGCCATTTTTTTTTTGTATGGGCGCCATCTTTTTTTTCGCGCCATCCATCCCAGACCAGGGTCCTGAGCAGCTTTTGTTCTACGGCGTAACGGAAAATGTGTATAGTTTCGGCGGGCCGTTGAGCAGTTCCATCGGAACAGCCCCCCACCCCGTTCGCTGTATTTTATGGAGGATACTCGTAAAATTTACTATCCAAATACACCAAAAAATCTCACCCCCCCTCAACCCCCCGACCGCAAACCTCGATCATAAGTCAGTCAATCAGTCAGTGGGGATCGAGCTATATATTATACAGGCACGCGGGCGCCTTCGGCGCCCGCGTGCCTGGAATATATACCTACAAATACAATTTTACTTCTTCTGTCACACTACCGACCAAATGTGATTTACTGTACTCTCCTCTCCCTGCACGGTTGTCTGGAAGAGATCGCTCTCAGCGATAAGACCGCCAATTGTTACATTATTTGTTATAATTGTATATATAAATTTAAGGTTTCATGTTTGTAGTGTAATAATAAAGAGTTACATACATACATACATACAGTCACGCCTTGTTCCCGGTGGTGTGGGCAGAGACTATTTCCCTCCACTTGCTACGATCCTGACATACAACTTTCGCTTCGTTCACTTTCATGACATTTTTCATACATGCTCGTCGGTTGTAGGTACTTTTGAGTTGGCCTTTCCTAAGAACAATAAAGAGTTAATCTATCTATTGTAGGGTTGATGTTATTTTGTGACGCGCATGCTACGGATTCTATGAACGTTTTGGTGGTTTTATGGAAAGTATTAATGGCAACGTGTGATTTCACGGAGATCTATGGTATGTGCGAGGGCGCGATGGCAACACGGGGAGGGGGATGCCAGCGCGAGAGATGATTGTAGAGCGAGATTGAAGATGGTGGCCTTGAAATAAATCATGTAAAATATGCTGAAGTGTTCGAGTATTATTTAATGGAAAAGGCACGTTTACACTATGTATCCGATGCGGTCAGACATGTACGAGGAGATCCTGAAGTTCGGTGCGGAGATAGTGCGCGCGCTCCGTGCGGCCGCGGCGCCCGTGCTGGTGTACATCCCGCCCGGGGGGGAGCTGCGCGGCGGCGCCTGGGCCGTCGTCGACCCCGCCGTCAACCCGCGCAGGATGGAGATGTACGCCGACCCGCTCGCCAGGTAACCACTACCTATATACTGTAGTGGTAGACCTCTCTTGCAGGGCCCGCCTGGGGAAGTACCACACCTTCGCCAGTTATTCATCCGCCAAGCGGTAATGTGCAAACGTTACTGTGTTCCGGTATGAAGGGCAATGTTGCCAGCGAAATTACTGGGCATGATGAGATTCAACAACTCATATCTCAGGGTGACAGGCGCAGTGCAGTGCCGCGCAGAATTTTGAATTTAAAACACTGGGCGGCACTGTGTCTGATATGGGCAATCATGATGCTTACCATCAGGCACCTGATTTGCTCGTCTTGTTACTCACTATCATAAAAAAAAAATATCTGTACTCTTCATAACTGACCACTTTTAGCTTTACATTGTCTGAAACAAATAAAACCTCATTCTTAGGAAATAGTGTACGTTTCTGTAATAAAATCTCAAAAGTGATAACGGGGCTCTCCGAGGGTAAATTCAAAACCTATATAATATCTACTTTAGGAAAGAAGGCTTATTATAAAGTCGACCAGTACATAGAGGACAAAGATGCCTGGAAACTGCTACATAGCCGCCTCGCGGCACAGACACAAACAAACGAATGTAACCAAACCAAATATTGTGAAACAATCAATTGACAAAATTAACCCCTTCAAATTTCTTGTGCGTTCTTCTTGTAAAGCTATCTTTTTGAACGCGCGGTAAATTCATTACTGTTTATCTTCATTGACGTGCAAAAGTGTCAAATTGTGACCTATTTGAATAAATATATTTGAATTTGAGTTTGGGCTCTCAGAAGGTCAATTCAAAACCTGTATTAAATCTGCTTTTATTCAAGAAAGCTTACTATAAAGTCATCCAATACATAAAGGACAAAGATGTCTGGCCATTTCTGTATGCAACACCCCACGGGGAAACTAATGTAACCAAACCAAATATCGATAAACTATCAGTTAGAGAAATAAATCTCTACAAGTTTCTTGAACGCATGCTATACTCCTTACTTATTAGCTACATTGGCTTGCAAATGCATCTTAGGACCAATTTGAATAAACGTTTTGACTTTAAAAAACAACATACATTCACGCCTTTTTCCCGAAAGAGTAGGCAGAGGTGTACCCAGGACTCAGTCCATTTTAACTTTAAGCCCCCAGAAAAGGAAATAACCAATATATATTATAACCGAGAAAACCCACTTCGATGCATATTAGACTTGCCTGGTACTAGAATACGTAATGCAACACCCATAGACAAACACACACGCCCCTATAGGCGGTAGAAGGTAGGATAGAAACATTTCATCGATAATTAGTACCTCCATGGTAGCTCAATAAGTAGAGTGCCGCCACGCGGATTGGTGCAAAAGGCGCAGGTTCGAATCCCGCCCGTGGATGAAATGTTTCTTCCCGTTTTCATATTGTATTATATATTAAAGAGTATATATTAAATTTATATAACAAAAATTAGTTTATGCATGTTTATATATATTTTATACTATGCCTCGGTGGCGTAGAGGGCGCATGCTCGACTGCCAATCAAGAGGTCCTGGGTTCGATCCCCAGGTCAGGCAAAGTGTTAAATATTTAAATATTGGATTATTCCATTAGGAATTATCTCAATAACTACCTGGAGTCTGGAACTGTGCTCGGTAGATGGAAATAGGCTCGCCCCCTATTACATGGAACCAATAACATACTGGCGAAATGTGGGTGTATCTACTATGGACTGAGTCCTGGGTACACCTCTGCCTACTCATTCGGGAAAAAGGCGTGAATGTATGTTATGTTATACTATGCCATCTGGTCCACAGCTTCCGCTTTCCCAGGAGTCAGGGCGTTCACTTAATAATTTGTAAAAAGTTTTGTAGACAAATAAATGATTTATGATATGATTTATGTATTTCAAGCTAATAGACAGCTTTATGAACATATAATATACCACTTCGATGAACTATTTTCTCAGTTTTGACACCAATTTTGTACACATTGCAGAGGCGGCGTGTTAGAAGCGGAAGGCATAGTCGAAGTGAAATACAAACAGAGAGATATTCTCAAAACTATGCATCGACTGGACCCTGAAATGCTGAGACAAGCTGCTCGAGCTGCCGGTGAGTTCTCCTTATTATATCTTAGAGATTTAACGTCACGCCTTTTTCTCGGGGTAGGCAGAGGTGTTGCCAGAACACAAGCCCATATACACCTCATGTCATGAGTTAAAATTTATTTCCTTATTTAATGAGCGGCGAGCATAATGTTGCCCATAAAACCCTATATAAAAACAATATTCAAATGACTGCCTCGCTGGCGTAGGAGTCTGGAACTGTGCCCCGTAGATGGCAATAGGCTCGCGCCCTATTACATGGGACCAATAACATACTGGCGAAATGTGGGTGTACCTACTATGGGACTGAGTCTTGGGTACACCTCTGCCTACCTTATATTATCAAATTTTACTTTAAAAAAAATAAAATTGTCGATTTCTTTTACAAAATGGACTTAAATCAATGCGAAATGTATGAAACGCCATAACGAATATACGCGATAAAATCCAGTATAAGTATTTATTTCAATGAGTCGCAAATCTAATCATCAGATTTATTTGCATAAAAACATGTTGTTAACAACAGCGTAAACCCTATTTATTTGGGAAGTCGACATTCAAGTTTCAACACATTAAGTTTCAAAAACGAAGATATAGTGTAAACTTATTATATTTTCAGAATTAAAGGAACAAATAAAGGAAATCTCAAAGAACTTGGACAGGCGAGGCTCTATAGATGAAGTTTTAATCAAAACTGACGCAGGAAGACAAGGTAATATCGTATTTGTTTCATTATGTTAACTAGAGCCCATCAAATCTAACAAATACCGTTTGAAAGTTCTTATTTTGGCCTTTGAAGGATTTGAACTTAAATTTAATGTTTCAGAATTGTACATGGATTATGTTAAATTGCTAAGAGGGCGTCTTTCCTGTTAAAACTTAATTTTTCTATTGCTATTTTAGAATATTATATAGATATTTTCTCTTTTTTAGCTGAAAGCAAAGTACGCGAATTGGAAACTGAACTAATGGCGACAGAGAAATCTATGAAGGCACGAGAAAAGGAATTAAGCCCTATATATCATGAGGTAAAACATTCAAGATAAATATAAAAAAAAACCGTAGGAACACGAGGGTTTTTTTGAGGGTTTTTCTGTGAGGGTCTTCCCTGGTCTCCATCTATCTGTAACATATTCATAGAGACAATTCGAACGAAACCGAACACGATATATTAAGACTACTGGTCCATCTGAACCTGATGCTGCAGCATCAGGTCAATGTTACCAAACTCAAACTCAAACTCAAACTCAAACAGATTTATTCAAATAGGTCATAATCTGACACTTTTGTACGTCAATGAAGATACAGTACTGAGTCTACCGTGCGTTCGGAAAGATACCTCTACAAGAAGAACGCACAAGAAACTTGTAGGGCTTAATTTTTTCAACAGATAGTTTCACAATATTTGGTTTGGTTACATTCGTTTTCTTTGAAGGTGCCGCGAGGCGGCTATGCAGAAGTTTCCAGGCATCTTTGTCCTCTATGTACTGGTTGACTTTATAATAAGCCTTCTTAAGTAAAGTAGATTTTATATAGGTTTTGAATTTACCCTCTGAGAGCCCAGTTATCTCTTTTGGGATTTTATTATAGAAACGTACACTATTTCCTAAGAATGTCTTTTTATTTGTTTTAGATAATCTAAAGCTAGGTACAGCTATTTTGTCTTTATTCCTAGTATTAAAATTATGAAGGTCACTATTTAATTTTAATTTATGTAAATTTTTACGCACATACATGATGTTCTCATAAATGTATAAGGATGGTAGGGTCAGTATGTTTATTTCTTTAAATAATTCCCTCAGGGATTCGCGTGGACGCATCTCATAGATGGCACGAATCGCACGTTTTTGTAGTATAAAGATAGTTTCTATATCTGCAGCTGACCCCCACAACAGAATCCCATAAGACATCAAGCTATGGAAATATGCAAAGTACACTAATCTCGCCGTGGCTACATCTGTTAGTTGCCTAATTTTATAAACCGCGTAAGCTGCAGAGCTTAGTTTCCCTGAGAGCTCGGTGATATGAGTGCTCCATTGCAGTTTAGAGTCTATATTTATGCCAAGGAACAAAGTTGCATTGTCAATATTGAGTCTTTCACCGTCAAGAACTATGATTGGTTCTATACTTCTGACGTTAGGCAACGAAAATTTCAAACATTTAGTCTTTTTCGCATTCAATAACAGATTGTTTGCTGTGAACCATCTGGATATACTTGCTAAAGTATTATTTACATGTACTAGTGAAGTATCCTTCCTATCAACTTTAAAAATCAATGACGTATCATCGGCAAATAGAACTATATCTGCTAGACCGTGGACCATGTAAGGCAAATCGTTAATATAGCCAAAAACAGGAAAGGACCCAAAATTGATCCCTGTGGGACTCCCATCTTGACAGGAGAACTAGCAGATGTGATACCATTGACGCTAACCTTCTGCTGCCTACTAGACAAGTATGATTCCACCAGGTTCAGGGCATTCCCATGAATTCCATATACTTCTAACTTGCGCAGTAACGTGCAGTGTTCTACACAGTCGAATGCTTTGGAAAGGTCACAAAACACTCCAATGGCATCTTGTGAACTCTCCCAAGCCTCCAAGACAAGAGTCATGAGATGACAGCCTGCATCGGTTGTTGATCTGCATTTGGTGAAACCATACTGGTTTGAATGCAATATTCTATTTCTATTGAAATGTGACAGCAGTTGGTTTAGCATCAATTTCTCAAAGATTTTACTTAATACTGGCAAAACAGAGATTGGCCTATAGTTTGAGGGATCTGTCTTACTTCCCGATTTAAAGATAGGAGTGATTTTACTTATTTTCATTAGTTCTGGAAACGTGCCTTTATCTATGCATAGGTTAAATAAGTCTGCTAAGTAAGGAGCAATTGTGTTTATTATAGAATCTAGCATTTTTACAGATAGACCCCATAGATCTTCAGTAGCTTTAACATTTAAACTCTTGTACGTCTTTTTGATATCAATTAATGAGATGTGTTCAAACGAAAATTCAGGTATGGTGCGTTGGAAGTTTTCTTTAAGAAAAGCCTCCGCCAAGTCTGGGGATGAATCAAGTGACTTGGTCGCGTTCAGGGCTATGTTAGAGAAGAAATCGACAAAAATATTAGCGACTTCCTCAACATTTGTAATGTGTTCATTATTAATTAATAATTTATATTCAGAATCTCTACATTTATCTTTACCTGTTTCTACGTTTATTGTTTTCCAAACCGTCTTAATTTTATTACTTGATTTGCGAATTTTGTCTCTAATATTTATGGCTTTTGCTTGGATGCACACAGCTTTAAAAATTTTTGAATAACATTTAACATACTCATGAAATGATTCTGAATTGGAATGGGCTTTATCCCTATATAACTCATACATATTATCTCTACTTTTCCTGATACCCTTGGTAGCCCAATCACTAAATTCTAGTTTCCCATTCGAGTGTAATTTCTTTTTGGGACATATCTCATTGAACTCCTTACTTATTACAGAAAATATGTTTTCATAATTGAAATTAGGGTCTTCCTCAGAGACAGCGACATTTTCTAGTTTTAATTCTATATTATTCCTAAGCTTTTCGAGTTTATATGTTGTTAGGGGCCTATGTTCAATTGTTGGTTTTTCTTTTGATTTTTCACTTATAAATTCTAGTGAGAGACCCTTGTGGTCAGACCTAACTCCACCCGTTATTGATAACTTCCTACTTTCGAAATTGGTAAAGATATTATCAATACAGGTCGATGAGGTAACTGTAACTCTTGTGGGCTCAGAGAATAGGTAACTCAAACCGAAGGACTTAAATAAACTAGTCAAATTAGTTTTATCTGGAGAATCTGACAAAATATCAATGTTAAAGTCACCGCATACAAGTACATGTTTATTACTTTTACAAATTTTGTTTAGAATTATTTCCATAGAGGACATAAAAGAAGTGAGATTCGAGTTCGGCGGCCTATATACACATAAGATTATGTGCCTTTTTACTTCTACACAAGCCACCTCGCAAGTTCGTTCCACAGAACAGCTGACAATATCATTTCGCTCTTTATATTTAATTGATTTTCTTAAAAGTATAATCGAGCCACCTCCTTCAGCAGATGTTCTGTTGAACTTACTGGCCACCTGAAAATTATTAACATTAAATGACATTTTATCATTTTTTAACCAAGTTTCACAGAAACATAAAATATCATAATTATATTTATCTACAAGTAATTCAATGTCGTTAATTTTGCCAGAGAAGCGGTTTATATTTTGATAGAATAAAGATAATGTACAAGTACCACTCTCTGTTGTCTTAGAAATTAGTTTAAATTATTTTCCACAGTGTTATTTTTAGTACATATACTAATCACTGTGGAGTCATTATTTAACACCGTTATATTACCTATAACTGAATTAATATTATAAGCTACCAATGTAGCAAGCATCGAAATGCATTTCTTCGAACAGTACATAATATTGTCCGGGGTCAGTTGAAAGTTTTTAATAAACTTATTCATGTCAAAAAACATTAATTTGTCACTATGACGAGATGTCAGATTATGAAATAAATTGTTTATCATATGTGTGTGTTTATTTTGAGTTGAAGTTAACAATGAACAATATGGTAAGGCACACAGCATAATCTTAAAACAATTTATTTCAAGGAGAGAGGTTATGTTATTAATAACCTCCCTTTTGTCTATACCTATACTTTGTCCTATTAAGATGACAATAACTGTATTACTATCTATAGTATGAGCACTACTCCTAATCTTATCACATATTTGTGTGTAAGATGCACCGGGCATGCAATGATTATATATTATATGATTACTCTCATTGCACAACAGAGAACCAAAATCTACACCAATCCGGTCTGAGAAAACAAGTACCTTAGTCCTACTATGTCCAGCAATACATTGCTTCTCCCTCCGAGCCACTCGCACAGGAACAGCACATGGTGATTGTGAGGTCACCTGAGGCTCAGTTGATTTTGTTTGCAATTCTGAGTTAATGAAATCTACATTACTTGTAACCAACTGGGCCAGATCTATAGCAGTATTTTGGAGTTGTTGATCTAATAAAAGTCTACTTTTTATAAGTTGGACATTTTTTGTGAAGTACTTCTTATTACACTTGAGTTTTTTTTGACATTTCCGAACAAGTTTTTTGATTTTTATATATTTTTTAGGCTTTCTATGGAGAATGGGTTTTGAGGGAGTCTCACCAGTGAGGTCAATAATGTCTAGGGGCTGAGAACACTTCACTTTACTAACTACTAACTCATTGTATAGGCACTGAGTGTCGGCTACTTGTTGAGCGGTTAACTTTGATTGCAACTCTAATATTGTTGATTGAGCCGTGTCTAGTTCACGCTCGAGGTCTCCAATACGGCTTAAGGCCTTAACATAGGTCAAGCCACACTCATCAAATGACAATACAATGGTCTGTAGGTGATCACATTTATGTAAGACATCTTGGTATCTAATGTCCAGTTCAGCCAGTTCATTCTTGAGGTCGCTGTTTATGGAGATAATCCGCTGAACTTCAACCTCACTGTCATCCCTCTCTCTAAGGAGTTGTTCATTTAGATCCTTATAGGTCTTCAGTTCCTGTAGTGTGGTTCTCAGTTGCTGTTCCATCTCTTTAACAGTAGCTCTGCGAGTCATCATGGTGGAGTTTCTGAAAAATTATGTTGAAAAACTTAAGTAAATGGATAAGAAACAGGTGGGTACTAGTCACCTTTGTGCATTGACAAAGACAAGTCACCTCAAAGTATATATCTGTCCACAATTTACTAATTCTGCAGAAAACACAGAGACCAGCGAGAACGAGAGGTAAACAGCTTGAAAACTGGAAATTATTTGAAATATAAGTTTATAGTTAGGGGTTAGACAGTTAGTCAGTGATAGAACAGTATAGACAGATGATAGTAAGTATTTCACTAAAATCCGTGCAAACTACACAATTGTTTTATGATGTTTATACTTATTCAATAAAATAACAATGATTTATATAACAGAAAGGACAATAATACCTACTAGAACAATATTAATTGTAAGTGGGTAATGCTATTATGCACAAAATTGAATTAAATGTACTAAGTACTTATACTTTGAGAGTGATCTTGTCCTTTATATTAACAGTGTTTATGCACAGTGTTTATGTAGTAGGCGCCTGTCTGAAACTATGTTTTGTTATCAGTTCTGCTTCCACTTTTTGTCAAGCAAAGTGATAACAAACGGCGTCAGTGTGTGGGTTTTGACGTCGCTCACTGCAGTGAGCAGTGTTGTAATTGTTAACGGGATATGGTGACTAGTGGTTAGTTATTAGATAAACACAATCAATACTCCCCGGGATTATGTAGTAGCATCCAGTGTTTTTGAATATCCACCCGTTAGTCCTTTGACAACACCGCCAGTTTCAGTTTCCCAAAAGTGTACTTATATCACTTTTTGCACTGTGTTTTTGCATTTATTAGTTGATAACAGTATTTTTGAGTCACTTTTCACGATTTTTCTACTATATAAAGTTATTATCGCTAATTAAAACTAATAAAATTTATCCTAACACATATTTTAACAGCTGTTCTCAGTGTTGCCACACGGCAAAAAAAAAACTGATTTCAACATAGAATCTAATATCCAACAAGAGTAAATTGCAGTTAAATGTTGCATGTTGCACCATGTTGCAATATTGTTGAATTTACTTTGTACTATGTAAATATTCAATTTAGTACTAAGAAAAGGTTTTGCAAGTCAATAACGTTGCTAAGTAGCGAATTTATCGCACGTTCGGAAAAGTACCTCTACAAGAAGAATGCACAGGAATCTTCTGGGACTTAAACGTTTCAACTGTTTGTTTAACGATATTTAGTTTGGTTACATTTGTTTGGGAGTGAGGTGTCGCGTGCAAAAATTTCCAGGCATCTTTTACCTACTAATATTATCAATCTCAAATCTCAGTTCAATGTAAAAGAGTTACCTTTAACAGGTAAAACGCTAGCGTGTTAGGTATGTAGATAGCTTAGATCCTGGAATAATACATAGGGTTCTTTTTATGAATTAATTCCCATGGGAACGATGACTACGTGGGTGAAACAGCAGGGCACAGCTATATGTTGGTTGACTATTCAAGCAATGTTTTCAGATTGCAGTACAATTCGCTGAGTTACACGACACTGCTGAAAGAATGCTAGAGAAAGGATGTCTATTTGTAAGTATTATTTTATTTTTATACAATTTTTACACTTCCATTGCCTCGGTGGCGTAGTGGTTGCAAGATTCGGGTTCGATCCCCAGGTCAGGCAAACAGTGGTATTGGATTTGTCCATTAGAAATTTTCTTAATGACAATGGTAGATGGTAATGGGCTCGCCCCCTATTACATGGGACTTCTGGCAAACTGTGGGTATACCCACTATGAGACTGAATCCTGGGTACACCACTCTATGTACCTCTTGGGGAAGATGATTATATAATATGGGACTTGTTTGGCTCGACTTTGTTTTGTCTGTTTGAGGATAGTGTGTTTGAATGAAAAGAGTTGCTGGTTTCTGGGTCACTTCGACCTTACATTATAATTTTGTTTTTTTTTGATAAGTCTAATAATAAGACTCTTAGATGTGCATAAATAATATTTTTTAATATCGCCATTAATTATTATGAATTAAGCATATGTTCTACTAATATTTAACGTGCGTCGCCATTAAAAAAATATTCTTAGTACTTAACCTCAGTTTATTTAAATCAAATTATAAATTAAACGGCGATAATAAGATGGATACTATGTTGGGGAATGTTATTGTGAATAACATTCTCTACCCGGCGACTCTAATGTCTAGTTTATAAACAAAAATAAAATGATAGAGACATAGTTTACTTCATCTTCAAAATATCTGGATTAAATATATCATGATCGTGTCAAACTGCTAACAGGTCCGCTTTCCTGTTAACGCCACACGATAAGTATGTTTGCCAATGTCGTTGTAACGTCCCGGCAGGATATAATCCCGTGGAGAGAGTCCCGGCGCGTGCTGCACTGGCGCCTGAAGCGGCTCCTGCTGCAGAACGAACAGGAGCGGCGCGTGGAGCGCGCGGGGGGCGCCCCCCCCGCCCCCGGGGCCGCGCCCCCCGCCCCCGCCCCCGGGGCCGCCGCCGCCGCGCTCCGGAGGTGGTACACCGAGGACAGGGGGGAGACACAGGTATACACTCAACGCGTGGTGCGCCTTAACCCTACCTCGATTAACTTATTTTCGAGTTACACAATCACTAAACATCATTCATTTTGACTAACAAAATAAAGCGATCATATTTTCTTGAATTAATATTTTCTTATAAAAAGTAGGCGATAATCAAAGCCAGCTAAATCCAATAGTAGAAAAGGTGTTTCTTGTACGGGTTTCCGTACAAATTATTATACTTATGTAGCAGCATAAGTGCCGCCGGATCGCGTATCACCGCCGGTGTGCGGCATCGATCAGTCCGAATAAACTACCATGCAAACAAAACGTCTTTTAACTTTATTCTGTCCAAAAATATTCTATACTCTCCTCTCAATGCTAAACTAACTTCTGAGATCAGACATATTTTTGGTCCTTCGAGCCGGATATGAACCAGCGACCTATGGATATACATACAGTCTACATCTAAGTGAATTTAATTTATAATTAAATATCTATTTAAGCCACCACTAGGGTTGTCCGAGTGCTTTGGTCATAGATTTACATTCGTACAGAAAGTCTTTAGGAGGTTATAAGTGTCAAAAATACAATGAAATAAACTTTTATTTTTATTTTGTGAAACATATGCCAGATTGGATTTAGCTGCCATTGATTTCTATACGCCTCATATAACAACGATATGTTGGCTCTGTCCTCTGTAGGGGGAGCTCTTATGGAGCCACACGGCCAACAAATTTCTACCTATCCAACTTTTTCATTGCGTATTATCAGTTATTACCAGCGAAATTACTGGGCAAGACGAGTTTCAACGACTAATATCTCAGAGGGGCAGGCTAGTGCAGTGCCGCGCAGAATTTTTTAATTTTAACTGGGTGGCACTATGTCTGATATGGGCAATCATGATGCTTACCATCGGGCACCTGATTTGCTCGTCTTGTCACTCACTATCATAAAAAAAAAGGTTAACATTCATGTAGACAGTGACAAAGCCACTGAGAAAAATCCCAAATTGTTACATTTGCCGAAAATATTTGTAACGTATGTTATTATGAATGTTCAGTCACATCAATGGGAGCACGACAACGAAGCTGTATGCTCGTGGTTCTCGTCACAAGCTGGAGACGACAGCTCGGTGTTGGAGAGGAACCTGCGAGCTATACGGCAGGACGCTGTCATGCAAGCTGTCAACAGTCTCGTCATGGTAAGCTATCTCTATATATATATATATTGTAGTCAGCACAACGAAGCTGTATGCTCGTGGTTTGACAGCACACCCCGGACACTCGACTCAATCCCATACAAAAGCCGCGCTATAACTACCTACTACACAGACACTGCACACATGAAGTTTTGTACACGTGCAAGAGTGTGCGTGAGGTGATTTCCCATTCAAGCGGGGCTCGTGGAGAGCTCAATCTCGCTCGCGGGGTGAGGAAGGCCTGATTGGTGGGCGGATGACAGTGTCCATTCTATACGTAGTATTATTATCTGTTCTGTGGTCTCCCTTGCCCGACCAAGGAATATCTCAAAGTGACGAACGCACGGTAGATTCATTACTAGTTATTGATAATTGTTTATTGTCGTTTAAAAGTCATTTTAACACCAATTTAAATAAATTTTCTTTGAGAGTTCTGTTATTTCATTTTTCTTCATGGATTTTTTTAATAGACATAACATACATTCACGCCTTTTCTCTCGAAGGGGTAGGCAGAGGTGTACTCAGGACTCAGTCCCACAGTAGATACACCCACATTTCGCCAGTATGTTATTGGTCCCTTGTAATAGGGGGCGAGCCTATTGCCATTTACCGGGCACAGTTCCAGACTCCAGGCAGTTATGGAGATAATTCCTCATTAGGAAAAATCCAATATTTAACACTTTGCCTGACCCGGGGATCGAACCCGGGAGCTCTTAATTGGCAGTCGAGCATGCGCCCTCTACGCCACAGAGGCAGCTTTTTTTTTAATAGAAGCGATGTATAACACTCGCAACGAACCGAGAACTTAAAAAATAACGACAGTTATTACAAATTACAAAAAAACACACGCCGACTGTGAGCTTTATTTGTCGTGCGCTGCCAATTGATTTTTATATAAACAATGTATTTCGAAATTATTGCTCTTGAAACGATCTTTATAACTATGCCATGCGACCCGAGCGAAGCCGGGGCGAGTCGCTAGTCTTACACAAAAGTCTAGAAAAAAGTTAATAACATTAAGTTTTTTTTTTTTCAGGAACTAACGCCATCTCAACGGCTCGAATTTGTAAGAAAATTAAGCTCACTAGAGATCGATCAATAACTATAAGATTATAGTCATTATAAATATTATTATAACTTATAATAAATATATATACAATATATTTATCTATTGTATCCATTGAATATACACACTAGCTGTGCCCTGCGGTTTTACCCGCGTTAATATCGTACCCGCGGAAATATCGAGATATAAGTACTCTGTGTTATTCCAGGGTTTAATCTACCTGCATACCAAATTTCAACCCAATCCGTTAAGAGCGTACGCGGCATTCTAGGAATTTGAAACAATCGTATTAAAAATTTACCAAATCGATGTTTTGTATTCCCCTGCTTCCTCCGAATATAATAAAACCATTCTATAAATTTATATCCTGATATTTTTATAGTGATGTTATATAAGTCCCTGTCATTTTAATTTTTCTTATAAACCCTTGGCTTTTTCATAGTGAACTTCCAAAAATCCCAGTTTTACTCGCGTGATTGGACGTTCACTACAAAAAATTGTAGAGTTAATAAACAAAAATAAAATGATAGGGACATACTTTACTTCATCATTAAAATATTAGGATATAAATGTTATATCAAATAGGTTTACTGTATTCGGAGGAAACAGGGGAATACAAAACATCGATTTAGTAAATTTTAGGATTGTGTCAAACTGCTAAGAGCTCCTCTTTCTTGTTAAGTAGTTTTTGCGTGAAAGTGTAACAAACATCCATCCTTACAAACTTTCTTATTTAAAATATTAGTAAATGTCATCGCTAAGGATTACCCTTTTTGGCCATATGGACATTATTATGGTGCGAAGTAGGCATGTATGTTGTCAAAAGTCAAAAACTATATTACTTGCAACCGCTGACAGGTTTACTATATTTATTTGTTTGTGTGATTGATTATGTAAATGTGTGCTGTACATGTTTATAAAGAAGAAAATGGGCACTGGAAGAAGTATTGGGTAATTCCTTAGTAATATATATCTAAAGATCATATCATATAATGTATGTATTTGTTATTTCTTAAAATATATGTTGTATACTAAAACTAATCACTAAATATTATAAAATCCTAAATGACTCACTGACTGACATGCAATGCAGAGCCTACACCACTAATCCTAGAGACTTGAAACATGGAATGTAGGTTCTTTTCGTTGTCTGGACGTGTGCTAAGAAAAGATTTTTTGATAATTCGCATTCTAAAGGGTCCAAAAAGGGCTTCAAAGTTTTGGTGTAAAACTCCCATAATATTTCATAATTGCGAGCGGGCAAAGCCGCTGGGCTTACACTGGTATATTATTATATTTTGTAAAATTATTGTAAAAATACATTTTACAGGAATTTAAGTTATTACACACTTGCCATTTGCTTGTAAAAATGCGAGGAGTGAAAGACTGCATATCTATGACAGCATAATTATTTGTTTGAAATAAAAATAGTTTTAATGATATCAAATTTTATTTTGTGAATTAATAATTGTTGAAAAACGGCTTTGGCTGTGAATTTATTTAACATGACAATCTGTTATTTATTCATTATGGTAAAATTAGGAAAACATACGAAATATTATGATAATTCTCAAAAAATTATATGCGACAAACATTTAAACATACATACAATAATAACAAACATACGTTTTTAATGACATTTTTGTTATTGTTTCAAAATGTTTGGATACTATGTTATATTATTACTAAATAGTTAGGAAATCTTCAGTTATAATAATATTATATGTTAATATATTTTTTATGTATTAAAATATATTATTATATATTTTAATATATTTTTTATGTATTATAATCTAAACATTCCTATTATATTTTTGTGTGGATTCTCTTATTCTTTGCATAAATATAATGTTTTTTTTTATCCGTGTGTCTACCGCCTATATCGAGCATTTAAAAAATATATTTACAGTTCAAAAAATACATAAAAAATATTTAATGTTCTAAATATCAACATTATAAATATAAAATATATATTTATATATATTTTCATAAAAAGTTTGGTTTAGAATCTTGTTTAATACTCTAATTTTTTTTCTAATGTTAAATTATAATTAAAGGTATATTATATTTATAATATTTATAACACAAAGTGTTATATGGGATATATAAAACTTAGTTTAACTTTGTGGTTGAGGCTGCAACTTAGGCCTGATTACACTAGGCGACATACTAGAAAAGTTGCCTAGTGTAAACACTGCTTTAATATGAAGCTTATTATTATATTATAGTTGGCATTTTTTGCTTAAAAATAAGCATTAAAATTGCCTATAATATGGGTGCCTATTTATTTTTGTAAAATAGGATAGTTTGTAATAGACAAAATGTGATTAAATTATTATTAAATAGTCGAAGTATGGTTTTACTAACTACCCCTGTTTTATGCAAATATTTCCACGCCTAAATATAATTTAATAATTTAAAAATATTATTTTAAATTACAAAATATAACACAAAAAAAAATCAAATTACAAATAATTTCAAATTAAAAAAAAAAGTATTATTTGTCAAAATTAAATCACAAATAAGTGTAAATTAAGTGTAGTTAGTAAAATCAGAAATTAGCGGGGGTTAGCATGGAGAAACTCATAAAAGAATTTAGTGAATGGGTAGGTACAATATATGTAAAAAAGTTTATGAATAAATGTTTAAGTTTTATTCATGATGTTTTATTTATTTTAACACTCTACCTCAGAATATAAAGCACGGAATATGTCAAACCATAGAAATGTAAAAAAAACATACATTCACGCCTTTTTCTCGAAGGGGTAGGCAGAGGTGTACCCAGGACTCAGTCCCATAGTAGATACACCCACATTTCGCCAGTATGTTATTGGTCCCATGTAATAGGGGGCGAGCCTATTGCCATATACTGGGCACAGTTCCAGACTCCAGGCAGTTATTGAGATAATTCCTAATGGTAAAATCCAATATTTATCACTTTGCCTGACCCGGGATCGAACCCGGGTCCTCTTCATTGGCAGTCGAGCATGCGCCCACTACGCCACCGAGGCATAGAAATGTAAATTATCTATAATATAAAAATGAGTCGCTGAATGTGTTGCTAAGCTCAAATCTCGGAGCAGCTGAACCGATTTCGCTAATTCTTTCTTTAGAATATTCCTTGAAGTACGAGGATGGTTCTAACGGAGAGAAAAATTAAAAAAATTGCCTGAAAAAGTCTAAAAACAACACTTTTCTATACTTCCATACAATCGATTCGTAATAATACTTAAAAGTCAATTTGAACTTTAATACCATACCATAAAGTTTAAGTGTTAGTGGAGAGGATCCGGGAAGGCAAAACAATCGAGTGACGTTAGTATCGTATCGTATAAATATAAAGCTAGAACTACATCTGTCACACGTGTTCCACGTACGCCGGATCTGGGCGCGTCGGAGCCCATACATTTTGTATGGCGACTAGCTGTTTAGGGCTACATCTGGCACACGCATTAAGCGTGGATCTATGTACCTAGCTCTAAACAGCTAGTCGCCATACAAAATGTATGGGCTCCGACGCGCCCAGATCGGCGTACGTGGCACACGTGTGCCAGATGAAGTTCTAGCTTTAATGTCAATATAAAAAATTAAAGAATCGACTGTTAGGCGGTACGAAGTACGAAGTTCGCCGGGTCAGCTAGTACGATAATAGAAATGATGTCCATAGTCACTGCTTATAAAACGCTTGTCGCCACTTTTCCTTCCAACACAGGAAACTAAACAGCGCCACACAAAGAATTCAGTGATTAGTTCTTTCGTGCAAACGTAGCTTCAGGTGACAAACAAGTCATCTGTTGCAGCGACATTATATCATATGCAGCCTCTAGTAAGTAAGTACTTTGTTATATTTAGGGTCTTTTAATAAGCGTGGGTTCGATCCCCAGGTCAGGCAGTGTTAAATATTGGATTTTTCCATTAGGAATTATCTCAATAACTGCCTGGAGTCTGGAACTGTGCCCGGTAGATGGCAATAGGCTCGCCCCCTATTACATGGAACCAATAACATACTGGTGAAATGTGGGTGTATCTACTATGGGACTGAGTCCTGGGTACACCTCTGCCTACCCCTTCGGGAAAAAGGCGTGAATGTAGTTAATAAGCGTAAACGGATTATTATATAATTACGCGTATGTAGTGGTGACAGGAAAAGTAACGAGCGTTTTGTATCATCATCATTATCATCCAGCCGTTGAAAGTCCAGGAGGAGGAAGAGGAGGTCCAAGGAAGTCGGTTTTGTATCGTTTTGTATAAATTCCGTGACTTCTGACGTATCTTTAGTCAGTATCTTCGTCTCAAGGGGCTTCATCCTTCACTCTACACGAATGTTTTGGTGGATTTCTGAAAAAAAGTAACAATGTATTGAAGTAAATATTTGCAGTAAAATTAAATTAACTGCGAGCAAAAATAAAATAATCCCATCCAAAAAACCGGCAGCGCGGCTGACCTAGTAGAACTTGGCGGGACTTACTAGAGCGGTGTGAAGTAAGGTACCTGGGTCAAATATGGCAAGCCGATTAAGACGACGAATTGAAAATATTGGCGGTAGAGATCTCAATATTTCTCAGCAACTACAAAACATTTGGAACTAATGTTTATGTTTTTACATTTATCATGATATTGACATCATTTTGGTAATTGGTTTACATGATTGGTTAACTTTTACAGCAGAGAAAAAAATATCAAAGACGGCTCTATAAAAATAGAGATTCTCATTCTACAGGGAAATGAGACTGATTAATGCCCCTAAATTTTTTGTACAGATTAATCAATGCTCAGATTTCAATGTGTTAATTTGATTTTATTAAATTAGCAGTAGTTTTTATTTTATTCGAGAAATACTGTTTTGGCGTAATATACAGGGGTGTGAGCGGGTTGCGGGACTCAGCGCACGATTTTAGATTCATTATTTAACACTGCGTCACCTTATATGGCCACTGCCTATTATCTACCAAACTATTGCAACCCTGGCTACATCGTATGCGTGTGCATAAAGTAAGAAACACGGACATGTCACCCGCCGCGCGCCCCTCACCATTCCGGCAGTGCTACTTCACAGGAAGGATACGTTATGCTAAAAATTTGCACTCGGTGAGTTTTGGTTTATTCTGTTATTTATCAATGTTTTCCGTTATGAACTTGCTGTGTATTATTCTTTGGGGCCTCTAGTTGATATTTTAATGCAGATTTAATTCCTTTTTTTAAGTGTTTGTAGTGTTTAGGTTAGGTACAATTGTAAAACTTCTACACATACTGCAAATATGGCCATCGAGTGGCCATATTTTCGATATGAAAATTTGTGCAACAAAATACATTAATTTTAAAATTCTAAGTTTGTTTTAAGTTGATTTTAAGTTGTTACCTACCGAAGATTTACCTCATTGTCCCAGTAAGTTTGTTTTGAATAACATGAATTACAAAGATCTCTCTATTATTATTCTATTATTATTTTACTTTGTTTATTCTTTTTGTTGTTTTTTTATATACTTTATTTAACAATAATAAAACTTTAAAATAAGTCTATTTCTTTTTATTCCACTTAGTAATAAGTCCCAAAAACTGATTTATAATTTGTTTTATTTCATACTGTTGTTATGGCCAAACTATGGGCATATTTACCTACACTATCGGAAATATGGCCAATTTCCCATTTTTTATAAAAATTACGTTATCTCAAAATCTACTTCAAATAGATTCTATTTTACATGTAAGTATGTTAGATAGATTTTATACCTAACGACATAAGGGCTAATAGACCTGTCGTAGGTAAGGATGAGAAAGTTATCGTCAAAGCTTAAGGTGGCCATATTTGACCCAGGTACCTTAAGTAGAGCCTTCTCAGTGGGAGGTGAAAGCAGCACAACGCCCCGATTGGCGGCGTCTCATTCATCAACAAATCAGCATCTTCGAAGACGACCGTCGTGCCGAGCTCGACCGCAAACGTGATGAGCTTAAGGCCCGTCCACTACCGGCCATCATATAATAAAATATATAAATATGTCTATATTACGTTTACCTAAATTGTAAGTAGCTTTAAGTCAGTGTAGTATAATATTATGTATATTAGTCAGTGTATAATGGTGCTGCATAAGCCATAGCAGCAGTTCATGTAAGAATATAATAAAAAAAAAAAAAAAAAAAAACTACCGGCCATCAATTATAATTACGTTGGTGATGTACTGACTTGTCCCAAATGTGCTTTTACCTTTGTTAAGTTAATGGAGAATCTGTAGATTCTCTAATAATTCCCTAATCACAGCAGTCTAATTTAAATATGCCTGTCCAGTTTTCACAGTCGCCGAGGCCGAAATCGGTCAGGATGACATCATCATCAACAAAAAGGTTCAACCGCTTGGTCTTCGTTCCCGCGGGAATATCGGTGTAAAAATGTTAGTACTATCTACATTCTACATTTCAACTCAATCGGTTCAGGGGATATTGATTTCCCATACAAACTTCCACCGCCCGTTTTCGCCCCATTAAAGGATGATTTCTGGGATAAAAACTATTCTGTCCTTTTCCGGGACTCAAACTATTTATATACTTACCAAATTTCATCTAAATAAGTTCAGCGGTTTAAGCGTGAAGAGGTAACAGACAGAACACTTTCGCATTTATAGCATTAAGTATGGATTAGTGTCGAAGTATGGATGGACATATTTAAGGTGATTTTGTGAAACTATCTGTTGAAAAAATTAAGCCCTACAAGCTTCTTGTGCGTTCTTCTTGTAGAGGTATCTTTCCGAACGCACGGTAGACTCAGTACTGTTTATCTTCATTGACGTGAAAAAGTGTCAGATTATGACCTATTTGAATAAATCTGTTTGAGTTTGAGTTAGTTTGATGTATCTGCCCGTCGAACTCAACAACATGCAAAAGAATGAATTTCTTAATATGTACTCATTTGCGAGATCTTGTGTATTATCGCACTACTATGCAACTATGTATGTGTGTAGGTTAATGTAGTAGTTAGAGTTCGCTAGGCGTTACTAATAGATTGTATGATATTGTGAGTTGTGTAATGAGGATAAGAAGCAGCAACGGAAAAAAACGTCACGCAAGCAGGTTATCCCGCGCCCAATGGATCCCGTCATGCGCATGAACAAGGTCGACGATGGCGGCTTCACCCTCGTGGAGAAGAAGAAGCGTCGACCTCGACCCGCCCGCAACCAACGCGGCACTGCTCCCGCTGCGACTACAGTCATCCGAGTCGCAGAGCCCACGATGGCGATATATCTCTCCCGGTTTGATAAAACCACATCCGGTGAGGAGATCGCTCGCTACATCGACGAAAAGCGCACAGAACGAGCTCCGGGAAAGGACTTCTCCAAGATTTCGCTGTCGAGGCTGGAGGCTACGCGGACGCAGACTTTCAAGTCATACGTGCTCCGGTTTCCGGCGAAATACAAGGAGACGTTCCTGGACCCACAATTTTGGCCCGAAGGCATCGTTTTCCGTCGCTTCAGGGAGGCGAAACGAACAACAATATCCCTAAGCCATAATTAAATTAAGTGTTTTATATTTTTTATGTATGTTAGTCTGTAAGGTATTTATTAATATGGGCCTCTGGTGCGTATAATTTATTATACGCACTATTGCCTGAAATAAATGAATTATTATTATTATTATTGTCCTGCCTATAATAAGTTCCTGCGTGTAACACTTGTGAAATAAAACGATGGAATATGTACACTGGTGGTTGGGTTGACAATACGGACGCACGGTACCGGGGCCGGGAAGCAACTGCTTCTTTGAGTGGCGCTAACTCCAACTAACTCCAATTTGCAACATTGCATATTTCCGGCTCCGCTCCCCGTTACCGCTGTGTCCCTATACTCATAATAAAATTTTGAATTCCCATAAAAAATCGATCAGCTGATAAAAAATAGTTTTTTTTTTTATGATATTGAGTGACAAACGAGCAAATCAGGTGCCTGATGGTAAGCATCATGATTGCCTATATCAGACACAGTGACACCCAGTGTTTTAATATTCGAAATTCTGCGTGGCACTGCACTGCGCCTGTCACCCTGAGATATTAGTTGTTGAATCTCGTCATGCCCAGTAATTTCGCTGGTAAAATTGCTCTTCAGACCGGAACACAGTAATGTTTGCACATTACTGCTTGGCGGATGAATAACTGGCAAAGGTGTGGTACTTCCCCAGGCGGCCCCCTGCAAAAAAGGCCTACCACTACATAATGGCTATCTACCTCTGCCTAGCCCTTCGGGCAAAAGGCGTGATATTATGTATGTGTATGTGTGCGGAGTGAGTGCAGAGATGATCAATAATCTATATCATAGAAGACACATGTCGGATAGTGAAAAGCAATTGTACCGTTTATGTTCCTCTTGAATTTGATCAATAATAATCTGTCTTACATTTAGAAATTTTTCAGCTAAGGTGGGTACATCTTGCCTGGTCTCTCTAATTAGAATACCAATCATCTGGGCGAATTGTACCAGGCTCATGGGTTCTTGGTTAGGACATAGTCGTTCATAGGACTTTTTGAACAGGCCTTCTGTAATTGTCCTAAAATAAGCAGAACAGAATTAGAAATACTGAGCCTCGCTCCTGAACTCAAATTTGGCAATTTGACGTAGCTCCGAAAGACTCTAAACTCAAATAGGACTGGGCAGGCCATGTTTGAAGGATGCCAGACGAACTGTGGGCCAAGAAAACTACGGTTTAGAGGCAAAACACAGAGAGGCAGAAGAATGTGATGGCGGGACGAACTGGCTTTTTCACATCTGTGTAGAATCTGTGACTGCGTCGGTGGCGTAGAGGGCGCATGCTCGACTGCCAATCAAGAGGTCCCGGGTTCGATCCCCAGGTCAGGTAAAGTGTTAAATATTGGATATTTCCAATAGGAATTATCTCAATAACTGCCTGGAGTCTGGAACTGTGCCCGGTAGATGGCAATAGGCTCGCCCCCTATTATATGGGACCAATAACATACTGGCGAAATGTGGGTGTATCTACTATGGGACTGAGTCCTGGGTACACCTCTGCCTACCCCTTCGGGAAAAAAGGCGTGAATGTATGTTATGTGTGTAGAATGAAGTCCTTAGTCCTCTCAAATTTGATTGAAATCCGTCGATATAAATACCACCACGCGGATTGGTACGGAAGGTGCGGGTTCAGGTCCCGCTCGTAGGTGACATTTCTTTCCTTATTCATATTGTATGTCAAGCGGATAGACCGCTTCCCATAAAAATAAAAAATAAAATTTGAAAAGTTTTTAATTACTCCGGGAAGAAAAATAAGTCCCACTGGACTACTTTTCACGTACCTATTATGAAATCCACAAGGTGGACAGACGATACAGACGAACTGAGAAAGGTAGCAGGAACCCGCTGGATGCAAGCCGTTTACAACCGCAATAGATAGAAATCTACGGGGCAGGCATGTTTTCAGCAGTGGACGTCCTACGGCTGAGATGATGATGATTACGAAATTAAATTTTTATTGTGAAAATGAACATAATCTTTTAAAAAGTTAATGTTAGAACGTCAGCCGTCCTCTCCAATAAAATTGACATTGCTTGATAATTAAATTAGGTTACCTTTCATCAATAATCCCGCACTGAGTAAACCACTTCTTTATCACATCATAATTAGCACCCTTATCACTTCCACTTGCTCCAAACAAAACCATGTAAATAGACTCCAAATCCATACTTAGATATTCACATTACTTATTTTGACATAGTTATATAATCGAGTTGGTTACGAACGCAGAGAATGTTCCTGTCACGGGGCGCTGTTATAGAACGTAGCACTAAACTTATGTGCGGCTATGGACGTATGGGAATTAGATTAGTAACGATACCCGGGACCATTCTCTACATACAGAGAATGTTCCTGTCACGGGGCGCTGTTATAGAACGTAGCACTAAACTTATGTGCGGCTATGGACGTATGGGAATTAGATTAGTAACGATACCCGGGACCATTCTCTACATACAGAGAATGTTCCTGTCACGGGGCGCTGTTATAGAACGTAGCACTAAACTTGTGTGCGGCTATGGCCGTATGGGAATTAGATTAGTAACGATACCCGGGACCATTCTCTACATACACATAATGTTCCTGTCACGGGGCGCTGTTATAGAACGTAGCACTAAACTTATGTGCGGCTATGGACGTATGGGAATTAGATTAGTAACGATACCCGGGACCATTCTCTACATACAGAGAATGTTCCTGTCACGGGACGCTGTTATAGAACGTACTCGTAGCACTAAACTTATGTGCGGCTATGGCCGTATGGGAATTAGATTAGTAACGATACCCGGGACCATTCTCTACATACACATAATGTTCCTGTCACGGGGCGCTGTTATAGAACGTAGCACTAAACTTATGTGCGGCTATGGACGTATGGGAATTAGATTAGTAACGATACCCGGGACCATTCTCTACATACAGAGAATGTTCCTGTCATGGGGCGCTGTTATAGAACGTAGCACTAAACTTATGTGCGGCTATGGACGTATGGGAATTAGATTAGTAACGATACCCGGGACCATTCTCTACATACACATAATGTTCCTGTCACGGGGCGCTGTTATAGAACGTAGCACTAAACTTATGTGCGGCTATGGACGTATGGGAATTAGATTAGTAACGATACCCGGGACCATTCTCTACATACACATAATGTTCCTGTCACGGGGCGCTGTTATAGCATATAAGTTTTTAATTACTCCGGGAAGAAAAATAAGTCCCACTGGACTACTTTTCACGTACCTATTATGAAATCCACAAGGTGGACAGACGATACAGACGAACTGAGAAAGGTAGCAGGAACCCGCTGGATGCAAGCCGTTTACAACCGCAATAGATAGAAATCTACGGGGCAGGCATGTTTTCAGCAGTGGACGTCCTACGGCTGAGATGATGATGATTACGAAATTAAATTTTTATTGTGAAAATGAACATAATCTTTTAAAAAGTTAATGTTAGAACGTCAGCCGTCCTCTCCAATAAAATTGACATTGCTTGATAATTAAATTAGGTTACCTTTCATCAATAATCCCGCACTGAGTAAACCACTTCTTTATCACATCATAATTAGCACCCTTATCACTTCCACTTGCTCCAAACAAAACCATGTAAATAGACTCCAAATCCATACTTAGATATTCACATTACTTATTTTGACATAGTTATATAATCGAGTTGGTTACGAACGCAGAGAATGTTCCTGTCACGGGGTGCTGTTATAGAACGTAGCACTAAACTTATGTGCGGCTATGGACGTATGGGAATTAGATTAGTAACGATACCCGGGACCATTCTCTACATACAGAGAATGTTCCTGTCACGGCGCGCTGTTATAGAACGTAGCACTAAACTTATGTGCGGCTATGGACGTATGGGAATTAGATTAGTAACGATACCCGGGACCATTCTCTACATACAGAGAATGTTCCTGTCACGGGGCGCTGTTATAGAACGTAGCACTAAACTTATGTGCGGCTATGGACGTATGGGAATTAGATTAGTAACGATACCCGGGACCATTCTCTACATACAGAGAATGTTCCTGTCACGGGGCGCTGTTATAGAACGTAGCACTAAACTTATGTGCGGCTATGGATGTATGGGAATTAGATTAGTAACGATACCCGGGACCATTCTCTACATACAGAGAATGTTCCTGTCACGGGGCGCTGTTATAGAACGTAGCACTAAACTTATGTGCGGCTATGGACGTATGGGAATTAGATTAGTAACGATACCCGGGACCATTCTCTACATACAGAGAATGTTCCTGTCACGGGACGCTGTTATAGAACGTAGCACTAAACTTATGTGCGGCTATGGACGTATGGGAATTAGATTAGTAACGATACCCGGGACCATTCTCTACATACAGAGAATGTTCCTGTCACGGGGCGCTGTTATAGAACGTAGCACTAAACTTATGTGCGGCTATGGACGTATGGGAATAAGATTAGTAACGATACCTGGGACCATTCTCTACATACAGAGAATGTTCCTGTCACGAGGCGCTGTTATAGAACGTAGCACTAAACTTATGTGCGGCTATGGACGTATGGGAATAAGATTAGTAACGATACCTGGGACCATTCTCTACATACAGAGAATGTTCCTGTCACGGGACGCTGTTATAGAACGTAGCACTAAACTTATGTGCGGCTATGGACGTATGGGAATAAGATTAGTAACGATACCTGGGACCATTCTCTACATACAGAGAATGTTCCTGTCACGAGGCGCTGTTATAGAACGTAGCACTAAACTTATGTGCGGCTATGGACGTATGGGAATTAGATTAGTAACGATACCCGGGACCATTCTCTACATACAGAGAATGTTCCTAGTCACGAGGCGCTGTTATAGAACGTAGCACTAAACTTATGTGCGGCTATGGACGTATGGGAATTAGATTAGTAACGATTTACGATACCCGGGACTACTCTCGAATGATGTAGAACAAACTGAGAAGTTTTCATGCTGCAATCGATTGGATTATGCAGTCGCATGACGTGGATAGGAGTAGTTATGAAGTCTTCATAAAATATTTTATACTTATTCCATAAAGTAGGCGCGTAGTATCAGATGTTCACAAAGAACTGGAGCGGTCATAAAATACAGAAAATAATTTGCATGCAACCATTACTTTATATACAAAGGAACGGTTCAAAACCGCACGATCATATTTATTATAAAATCCTAAATGACTCATACTTTCACGCCTTTTTCCCGAAGGGGTAGGCAGTGGTGTACCCAGGACTCAGTCCCATAGTAGATACACCCACATTTCGCCAGTATGTTATTGGTCCCGTGTAATAGGGGGCGAACCTATTGCCATCTACCGGGCACAGTTGAATGAAATGACATGTTAAATGACTCACTGACTTAAATGCAACGCAGAGCCCAAACCACTGATCCTAGAGACTTGAAATTTGGAATGTGGGCTCTTTTCGTTGTCTGTTCGAGTTCAATCTCGCTCGCGGGGTGAGGAAGGCCCGATTGGTGGACGGATGAAAGTGTCCATTCTATACGTAGTATTATTATCTGTTCTATGCTAAGGCCATTCTCATACTGCCCCGCACCAAACAGAGTAGCGCGGGATTGCGAATAAATAAGTATACGAATATAATATTGCACAAATTGCAGGGTAGGGGTGGGAATAACAGGGGATTCACTGGGTCATAATTTTGTCGAATGACTTCGACGGCATGACTCGACCGAGTAAAATGACCTGAAATACACACATAAGTAATAAGTACCTTTCGGAGTATAATGCAACAGAACACCAAGCCGCGCTCCGCAGCCAATTCTTATTTTCCAAGTGCTTTTTGTATTCTTCCTGTGGTAGATAGGTAGTTACCAAATGTAACAATAATTATATGTAGGCACACAAATAATCACCGTTTCTTATAAATAAGTCGTAAATAAGTCACAGTTCACTCACTTCACACAGACTCCAACAACAAAAGGATACATCTGACTCGGCTCATAGATAGCCACCTAGGTAGAGATCATTTATCCTAAAAATATTAAAATAACATCTAATATAACATAAATCTTGCACTGGGGTGCTGTAAAAACATTTAAAATACATTTCTCAACTTATCTTGAATCAAAATTAATCATAAAACCCACTAAAATTCCATTTCGGTATCATACGATAGGCTTACGATAGTTTGTCACCGCCAAATATTAAGTGACAAAACTTTCGTCAGCGCTCGATAGCCAGCCTTCGTCTACGTAAGTTACGTCAGCTTCGTGCTTCCATTTTTTCAAATTCCTAAGTAAATTTGAATATGGAATTACGTGACGATACGATGGCGATACGCAATTTGATTCGAAAGTTTTAATGCTACCAAAATTAGTTCCACTTACGCCCGCTAGGGGCGCTGCTCAAAATCCCATACATTTTGCTACCGTCGACGATACGAATGTTTGGACGCAAATCTTCCTGCTAGGGCTACTGGACGCTACTGTGCTTCGGAAGACGCGTAAAGCTGTTAGTCCTGGCTATTGTCTTGGAAGACAGTCAGTCACATCAGAGGCCTTCGGTTGACCTAAAACTCACAATACGGTACGGACCACATATAGACTCGATAAGAAGGCAATAATTGATCCGATTGTTCCGATTTTTAGTGTCAAAAACAACATGCACAGTGCACCGCCCTCCCGCACTTAAATTGCATGCAAAGAGGAAATGCTATTAGGTTTGCATGAACACTGAATCATCCTACCTTATACCTATCCCCTTCGCGAAAAAGGCGTGATTGTATGTAATGTAAAAAAAAATAAACCTAAATGAGTATTCCACAATGAAAGTTAAAACAATAGGGTGCTGTATTATGTAAATATTGAACTATTGACTCTTGGGATGGTTTGGTTTCCTGTGAATTGTATTACAGTCTGATCATTCAGATACGGTGCGATCAATCCAAATATGTAATCATTTATTAACAAATAGCGATCCGTCCTCGCTTTGCTCCGTGTACCATTATACAACTTGTTGCAAAAGGTGTTATAATACTTAACGGGGTGCTTCTACCCTACATATCCAAGTAGTAAACAAGTACAAGTAGTAGTAAACAAGTAGTTGTAGTGGTAGGCCTCTTTTGCAGGGGGCCGCCTGGTGAAGTACCACACCTTTGCCAGTTATTCATCCGCCAAGCAGTAATGTGTTCCGTCCTGAAGAGCAATGTTACCAGCGAAATTACTGGGCATGACGAGTTTCAACAACTCAGGCTGACAGGCGCAGTGCAGTGCCGCCCAGAATTTAGAACTTAAAGACACTGGGTCACACTGTGTCTGATATGGGCAATCATGATACTTACCATCAGGCACTTGATTTGGTCGTCTTGTCACTATCATAAAAAAAAAATCTTCTTATCCTGACAACGAAGACTACGCGGGTGTACGTACTACCCATATTGTCAGAGTTTCAGGTCGCCAAGACTCCTACAAGACCTCCGACATGAGCTAACGACTGCCCCCTACATATCTTATAGGAAACTATAGGGACCTACAGTTTAACATCTTCCATACTTTGCTATCAGAGGAACATTTTGAGAAAAGGACATTTTGCGAAAGGGTCATTTTGCGACTAGGGGACATCTTGCCAAAGAGACATTTTGCGACAAAGCCAGTTTAACATGCCATCCGAAACACGGTAGCGACCAGGTGAAGACACAATATTGATAATAGAAAATACATATATTAATTTTATATAATTTAATCCAATTATGTACATAATATATAGAGTTAACTTCAGTCACATGCATGCACCTATCTTGATCAGTCGTGCTATAGCATTTTTTAACATCGGTATTCGTTTCCAAAATTTACTGTCATTCTATCACAAACCACATGACAGAAAAGCCGAATTTTTGGTCAATATCTTAAGAAATTTGTTAATAATTTCCTACCATAGCTTAGCGCCTGTATAATAATTAATAATGTCATTGATAATTCATTAAAAAAAAAAACAACGTCTTCGACTTTCGTCACAAAGCTAATGCAAAATACCGATTTTTATAATACGAGTAGAGTCAAAACTAAATCCGCATAAGTGATAAAGAACTTAGTTAAAAGTTTTTGTCTGATTAGTGTATTATTGTTAACCATGGGTTTCCTGGAAGAAAGGGACTTGAGCGATGCACCTACTATTCCGGAATATTTCGAAGGAAAGACTATTTTCATCACTGGTGGTTCAGGTAAATATTTTTACAAGGTTTTCGTCGTGTTTTATAATGTATGTTCGTGGCGGCAATAGAATAGTCCTCTAGCTCTCACTTTTATTGATGCGAAGGGTCGATCCTGAGGACGGGCAGTAGCGTCCACTGCGTCGCCAACCCGCGTGACGAGCATTGACAAAACCCCCACTTATGGGGAGGCCTATGTCCAGCGGTGGACTCCCTATGACCTCAGTCATAGGGAGTCCACCGCTCGCTCGCTCGCATCGCTTTAACATTATCTCAATGATGTTAAATCTTACAACTGAATTTTAAAACAGTTTTATCCTCAACCAATGCAAGAACTATCATTAAAACGAGTGTTACTGAAATATTGTTTTTGTTGGTAATAGTAAATGCGTACCTATATTTATTTATTTATTTATATCATCATAAGTATAACATATATATATGACGAGACATAGTACCGGTGGAGGATAATTTTCAGTGTCAGGACTTATTGTCCTCTACTATTGTGGGCGTCAGTGGGTAATGTTGAATGAAATAAAGCTCGTACACTTGATCAATTTCTTTTATATACCGTGCGTTCGGAAAGTGTCTTCTACAAAAAGAACGCACAAGAAACTTGCAGAGCTTCATTAAAGCTAAAAATTATTATAAAGAAAGAAAAGTAAGGAATAAAATTATATTATAGGTGTTACCAAAATTGAGTATTTAAATTTTATTTTCTTTTGGCATAAATAGAAGATCATATTATATAAGATTCGTACCAAAACTATTTTTAGTTTTCTTTTATTCGCTATAATTACAAAGTTATATCAAATTAAAAAATCTTTTTTAATCCAGTACCGAAAACACGCCGACAGTACCCGAACGAGCTCGTGACCTGTAGTGACGTCAAAATGTTATATAGTACCATACATAACTATAACATAATGACGTCACAATCATGGCGACCACTCGTAGCGCATTCGTGAACAAGTGACTCCTATTGGAATTGTATCAATTTTGAATTGTTAGAATTTATTTAAAAAAAAAATTATAAGTGAGTTTTGAATCGGATAATACATAATTTTCATTAAACTTACAAAATAATTTGATAAATACGACTTTTTTTTTTTCAAATACTCAATTAGTACACTACCCTATTGAGATGAAATTTTGCATACATGTTTGGATGACAATGAATAGTTAGCTAAGTGACGTCATTCTAAATCCAATATGGCGGCCGGCCTAAGATGGTGGACTACTTATTTTTTGTGCACTCCAATTATATGGGTATCAAATACTCAAATACTAAGATTACAAAAAAAAAAAAAAAAATTTTTTTGAAAAGGTTTTCTTTTTAAATTTATTTATAGGTTTTATAGGGAAAGTATTGATAGAAAAGCTTCTCTACTCTTGCTCTGAGCTAGACAGAATATATTTATTGATGAGGGAGAAGAAGGGAGTGAAATCTGAGGATCGATTGGACCAAATGTACTCTTTGCCTGTAAGTATGTTTATGTGTTTTGTAGTAGTAGACCTCTTTTGCAGATGGCCGCCTGGGGAAGTACCACACTTTTGCCAGTTATCCATCCGCCAAGCAGTAATGTGCAAACATTACTGTGTTCCGGTCTGAAGGGCAATGTTACCAGCGAAATTACTGGGCATGACGACTTTCAACAACTATAATATCTCAGGGTGACAGGCGCAGTGCAGTGCCGCGCAGAATTTTGAATTTTAAAACACTGGGTGGCACTGTGTCTGATATGGGCAATCATGATTCTTACCATCAAGTACCTGATTTGCTCGTCTTGTCACTCACTATAAAAAAAAAACCATTACCCATTCAATTCAAATCAGAGACTTTAATTAAGTACCAAAATTCAGTCATGTCATTGACTTTAAAAGATATGCCTATACATGAAATTATCTTGGGGTCAGTGTACCATTGTTTTAACAACTTTCACTTGATGACTTGACTTCAACGCAATTTCAAAGTGATTATGATAACATAACATACAACCACGCCTTTTTCCCGGAGGGGTAGGCAGAGGTGTACCCAGGACTCAGTCCCATAGTAGATACACCCACATTTCGCCAGTTTGTTATTGGTCCCATGTAATAGGCGGCGAGCCTATTGCCATCTACCGGACACAGCAGTTATTGCCATCCAGGCAGTTATTGAGATAATTCTTAAGGCGCGGTGCTAAGCAAATTCGCCCTCTCGTTCGCACGTACCCACATTTTTGACGATATAAAAAATACTACATGTAATTACGTAAAATAAAGACTACTAGGAACTAGAAAATAACGACACAAAGATTCAGTAAAAAATCCAATTTTATCGAAACGAGTTTTCATATATAAAAACCTGTACAAAAAAATCTCAGAAAAATAAAAAGACACTGAAAACTTCTTTGGATTAAATTGGATTTTTTACTGAATCTTTGTATTGTTATTTTCTAGATCCTAGTTGTCTTTATTTTATGTAAAATAATGTGCAAAATTGATACATGTAATTATGTAATTACATGTAGGATATTTTATATCTTCAAAAATGTGGGTACGTGTGAGCGAGAGGGCGAATTTGCTTAGCACCGCGCCTTAATGGAAAATCCAATATTGAACACTTTGCCTGATGTGGGGATCGAACCCGAGACCTCATGATCAGCAGTCAAGCTTGCGCATTATCAATATCATCAATATCATAAATCAGTTTGTTGCAAAAAATTGGTTGTCTGTAAAGTCGGTTTACTGACGATAGTTGAACGTGACAACGCGCTCACTCAAGTAGGAGAGGGACGGATGTCGAACGCTGCCGAACGCAAAGGCCGATTGTGCTTCTTTGTCGCTCGTTCCGCGCTCTCGCTTGCACTTCAAGCCTTACATGGAACGCCTCAGAGCGAGGTAACGCCGCATGAGTCATGTTTTTTCGTGCGTGCAGCCGGCTGTATCGAATTATAAGACGTTGTCACGTCAAAAAATTGCGACGCGACGTTGAATAAAACACCTTTTTTCATATTTTTTAAGTGTTTCGACAGGCTGAGAGCGGAGAAGCCTGATATCTTCAAGTTAAAAGTGTTCGTAGTGGCAGGAGACGTATCTGAACCAAGTCTTGGTAAGTAAATGAAGCACATTTTTAAGTCCTTTTTATAAGACAATCGGATAACTTTTTTTTTGTGACCCAGTGTAATCTGCATACAGCCGGGATATGTCAGGATGAGAAGTCCATGAAGGGGATCTTCCCAACTGACTAAAACTCTGGAGGATATCTTATGTGTCGGAACTTCGGGCACGCCGAAGCACTCATCCGCAACCCGGACGGCGTTTATTCCTACATAACTCCTCCCACTCCCTTGAGCGAGAGCGTCAATGCATTATCCTGGGTCACAGAATAAAGGAAAGGTCTCTGTCTAGCAGTGGACT
The DNA here is from genome assembly GCA_947063395.1 of Hemistola chrysoprasaria. NCBI lineage: Eukaryota > Metazoa > Arthropoda > Insecta > Lepidoptera > Geometridae > Hemistola > Hemistola chrysoprasaria. Next base: position 4,757,726 of record OX346737.1, on the reverse strand, counting down.
TCCTGAAGCTGGGATAATGATGATGATGATAATGACATACTGTTTTGCTGCATATTTATATACTGGCACAGTTTAACCTTTCATAAGTATGGCGGAACGCGGAGACACAATACAAATACTATTGTTTTCTGGAATCCCGGCAAACCAGAGGTTAATCAAAACCGTAATTTGATACTTCCCATTTCCCGATGCCCGAGAATCATTAAACTTTTGTACGTTGTCACTAAGTTTACCTGTTTTTTCAGGATTATCTGAAGAAGACAGAGCTCTATTGGTGAATCGCGTCAACGTTGTTTTTCATGTCGCTGCTAGTGTGAGGTAAATGTACGCTTTTACCACAATACGCTAAGAAATAGCAGTTTATCTAAGACCCGCCCACTTATTACGGACGCAACAGAAGTGTGGAAAGCGTTTAATTGCTTAATGTCTGCTGTCAAAAGGTGTACAAAAAATGATGTTTGACAGCAGACATTTAGCAATTTAAACGCTTTCCACACTTCTGTTGCGTCCGTAATAGGGGGGCGGATCTAAGGCGAGATAATAGCCGACTCTTGCGTTGACGCTATGTTATGGTTGTCACTTTTATTTTTATTAGTTATATGATTATATGAGTCATTATAATATAAAATTAAACAAGATATCGCAAACTTTACCGAGTAAAACTTGTTGAAAATTTATTCAGCTTTAATTTGTGAAGATAGTCACATCGCTAGGACGTATAGTTTCTGATATATAAGTAAAAAAGGAAATGGGACGAGGAATGGGACCTTTAAACCCACTCTCCCTCCGGCTCAAGGGCTTCGGGCGGGGACTTTTGATATGTTCACCTCCTAACTAGTCCAAACAAAGATACAAAGTCAAAAATTGTGTTAAGCATTTTCCTCTATACCTTTTCGTTGCCTGGCCTATATAGACTAAGCGGTCTATTCGATTGAAATACAATATGAAATATGAAGCGTTAGACCGCTGAGTCTATGAAACTATAAAACCCATAATATTGTTTATTATACTTTACTTATGGTCCCAATTTGGTGTTACAGATTTGACGATCCTCTCACTTATGCTGTTAAATTAAATCTTAATGGGACCAAGGAAATTATGGAGCTAGCGAAAGATATGAGACATTTATCTGTGAGTAAATTCTTTATAATACGAGACGGAAGTAGCAGGTGCCGGAGTCTTTAGCAATAGACCCCACACCATCCATATAGATATCACATCTATAGACCAATCAAGTAGTTTCCATCCATTCACCATAGTCCTGCACCTTAGTAAATAAGTACCATACATTACCCTTTCATAAATAACACAACAGGGCCTCTGGACGTTGGATTAAATATATTGGATATAACACACGAAAACCATTATTATATTGGATACTAGTGTGAGAACAGAGGCTTCGCCCGCTCGCAATTATGAAATATCGGAGTTAAAGAATAGGTTTCCGCGTATGCCTATCTAAAGATATCTAAGGATATAGCCCGTGTTTTTGAGCTACATAATATTATTATGAGAAACCTTCCATGCACCTTCTTCTGGGCCCAGACTAAGCATGACGCCTTAATAATTTTTAACCCATAACGAAATAGGTAACTATAAGAAATTGCTAATTTGTTTTCGCAATTTCCGATTTGGCGGAAAGTAGTTTCAAATTATGAAGCAACTAGAACCCTTTAGGAGGATGTTAACTCTTCATTAGCCTATTATAATAGCCACCTATTTCTCATCCCGTGGGAGCCGTGAGACCCGGCAAAGGGACATATTCGGAGAGTAGGCAGCAGCGCTCTCCGGCACCAAGTATTCCAATTGCTGCGATTATTAAGCCGCCTCGCCAAGATTGGTGATTACGGCAAAATCCCCCCATATATGAATAGTTTATAGCATTCTATGGGGGAGGCCTATATTAACGTCGTCTGACGTCTTGCGGCTGATGATGATAATGATGATCCTGTTTTCAGTCATTCGTCCACGTGTCGACTTCCTACTCAAACACTAACCGAGACCCAGTAGAAGAGATCATTTACCCGCCTCACGCCGACTGGAGAGACACGCTCCGCGTTTGTTCCGATATTGATGAACACACACTACGGGTGCTCACGCCAAAGTATGTAAAATCGGGGAAATTGTAGATTTAAGGGGGAAAAATTTATACATCGGATTTAGAAACCTTTACTAGAGGTTTTTCTCGGGGGAAATGTGTATTTTCTCCTTGAAACTTAGGTCCCGCGCTGTATCTAAGTACCACGTAAATTTCCTTGATAGGTAATTTTGCGAAGGAAAGTTGTAGATTCAATAGAGAAATTTGGATAGTTTGTACAGAAAGATAGTGATATAGATTGAAAATAGCTTAAACAAAATTATACATGCGTCTATATTTGTGTATAATTGAATTAAAATTTGTTACATATTTCAAATTAATTATCTCAGAATTATGTTCTAAACAGTGTCCATTTATATCATGATCTTTGCATGTAGAGAATAATCATGGCTGGATAGATTCACGGGGGAAATTTGATTTAAGGAGATACTTTTATCAGTTGTCGCTTTGAATATCTCATTTTGTAAATTTTTGGTGAAGGTGAGGGAAACAGGTAGCACACATTTACAAAATCACGCAAACAACTGTCAGCGGAAATCCTTGTGATGACATTTTCATGTTCTATATATATAATTACGGCAAAATCTCCCCAAACGAATAGTGGGTGGCGTTCTATGGGGGAGATCTATGTTCAGCGGTCTTGCAGCTGATGATGACGATGATATAATATTCAAAGAGCTTTCGGTTCACAATGAACGAAAGCTTTAGCACGAACATGCCCTCTGTACAGGACTATAGGAGGTAGTAATATAATAATTTCTAGGTATTTAGGAGAGCTTCCCAATACATACACGTTTTCGAAGCAATTGGCAGAGCATGTGGTGTATGAACATCGTGGCCAGTTGCCTGTGGTTATTACTAGACCTTCCATTGGTGAGTTTATATTAAATAATACTATAGTTTATTTATAAAAAAATTAAATATGTACTACTTTGACTAATATTATTGTAAGACGACGCAAAAAACCAGGAAATTCGTGATTATATCAAAGAATAGAAAATATGGGACAGAACGTCAATTTGGCAGAGAACACAAAAAAAAAAGTAAAAGAAATATTTTCAAATATGAAAGTTACATACGCGCACCAAAAAGGCTGTCGCCAACAATTATCCTACTTATATTTTTATGAATGCGAGAGTTTGTGAGGATGGATGGATGTTTGTTAGTCTTTCACGCAAAAACCACTAAATCTATTGGGCTGAAATTCGGTATGTAGGTAGTTTAGACCTTGGAATAACACGTAGGGTACATTTTTCCCGATATTCCCACGGGAACGAAGACTACGCAGTTGAAACCGCGGGGCTATATGCTAAAGTTTGTTAGTATGTGTGTGTATGTTTGTAACCTCATAACGCCATACCACAGCGGTTGGGCTGTTTGATATGTTGATAGTTTACGGCTTGAAATAACACATGGGGACATTTTTAGGCGGGTGGAACCCACGGGAAAGTGCCGGTATTCTTATAAATATTTGGGAAATTTACATAATTAATATAAAAAAATATCTCAAATAAATATTTAAAACTAATGAAGGACTTAAACATGCTGATTTTCCGGGGAATTCTAGATTCACGGGGAAAAGTGATGGTAGCAGATGGCAGAAATCCCTGCATTATTGCAACACTTTTTGATTTATCACCACACATGGTGATTTATCAGGGAAATCTAGATTTATTGGAGAATAGCGATGAGGAATGATAGTAGATTAAGCGGGGAATTCCCGTCGTAGTGTTTCAAGAAATCTTAGTATAACTTGTTTTTTAGTGGTAGCAAGCATTGAGGAGCCAATCCCAGGATGGGTGGAAAACTTCAATGGACCTGTTGGTATCTTCGTAGCTTGTGGAAAAGGTAAATTTCGTAAGAGTTCCTTATAAAATTTTCTTTAGGGGGTCGCTCTTCCATACAAAATGAAATATCCTAAATATTGAAACGGAAAGAAAATTTTCCACTCAATTATTAGTTGTTGTTTTTTGACCTGGCTTTTATTTGCGCCATAATAAGTATATTTGGTTAAAGGTTTATTCATTTATATAAAATGGTTAAAAGATATTTTATGTTTTTTGTAGATATGAAATTAACCATACGGTTTTCTTAAACCAAATAGATATATTTTGGCGCAAATGGTCGTGGGTCTCTGCCTACCCTTCGGTAAAAAGGCGTGATGTTATGTAATAATGTATTATTGTAGGTATAATGCGCAGTATCCACACAAAGCCGGACATAGTATCTGACTACATCACGGTTGATTTTTGCGTCAGACATATCATATCAGCCGCTTGGATCAGAGGAATCAAGGAGTAAGTAAATCATATAATGATTTTGTAAACGTTTATAATAAGCGAAGATAAATAATGCACATCGAGCTCAAGAGCTGTGGAGACCAGCGGGAATGATTTGCAGCGTAATATTTGTCCAAAAATAGCGATTTCATGTGACTCTTCCTAATAATCTCTAACTGGCAATATAGAAATAGACAGGTTTTCCGTGTCCAGCTTCCTCGGGTTTTTTTTCTTCTTTTATGAACCCACACGAATGTATGGCTAGTGTCAAGTTTTGTATTTATAGCCTGCTTACACGGTCATTCATGGACTTAACACGTTAGTGTATTTGCTTGTGTCAAGTTATATAAATTTTCAAGTTAATGTGGTGATTAGTCAATTCAGAGTCAGGGCAAGCCCAGTAAAGTGGTCTTTACAAGAAGCTACCGGAATTTTGGTGGAAACAAGAAAAATCACATTTCAATTCTCGCTTCACTTGCCAAGAGACTTGTGTATCTTCGAAAACACTCAACACGTAATATTCCACCATTATTATACGTTATACACACGAAAATGCACCGACAATTGTTAAAGATACGGGAGCCAAACTGTACTCTTCGGCTTCCCCCCAAAATTCTTCAAACTCTCCTCGAGATTTAAAGCCCGTTTCCTTTGGTTAGAAAACAAGATACAAGCTAAATAGATCCTTATACCGTTTAGGTTAGAGTCCACGGACGACATACCGGTGTACAACTGTTGTGCAGGTCAGCTGCAGAGTATAAAAATGATGCAGTTGATACAGATGTCACAGCGGGTTGCGGAGTCCACTCCGCTGGACGGAGCGCTGTGGACGCTCGGGGGACATGTCACTACTGATGCTAGTGTGCATTATATTAAGGTGACTTACTTGTACAAGGAGCACACTGTATGTTTTTAGAATAGCTGAGTAAGAAAAGCAGCCGATGAAAAATGTTTTTATATCTTTAATTATGAACTCATTGGGAATCTGTAATGTGTATTACATTAATTATAGAAGAATATAATTCAATTACTAAGTATATGATCTCGATTTATTTGGTCTCTTAAAATATAAAAAAATAAAACAAAACAAAACGAGTCAGTTGTTTTTACAAATTGGCAGCAATTTAAATAGTAGATACTATTTAAATTGCTGCCAATTTGTGTCGAGCGTCAAAGTGGATCATTTCAACAGTCAAATGCATTTTGACGCTTGACGGACACTTTTTAAATTGCTGCCAATGTGTAAAAACAATTGACAAATGTATACCCAATGAGTACTTTGATATCGATATTCTCACGGGATCGAAGACTACACGGGTGAAACCGCGGGGCACAGCTAGTCATCACATACAAGTTACAAGGCCTCTTCTGCTCCATACATATTATATCTATATAGGAGCCAAGTTCACACCTAATCCTAGAACAAATTGTTGGTATATCTTCTATCTGATCAGACAGGCGGTTCATATAGTCTTATGAAAAAATCATATAATGTTATGTGTGTTTTTACTCATTTTTTACCTATTTCTGATGTGTTTTGTTTTATTGTAGGTGTTATTGATGCATCTCTTGCCCGCTGTATTTGTTGATATGGTGTTGTGGATTTCTGGAAGAAAGCCGATGTGAGTTGAAACTTTTTAATTTAATCTCCTTTTTCAAACGCCATGCGGCTACTTTCATCCCGAGGACCGCTAAGGATTAGAATTCTCTACCGGCGTACGCCTTCCCTCATAAATACGATCTTGGGGTATTCAAGAGCTAGTATATTATGCCAGGTCTCATGCCGAATTTCAGCTCAATCGGTTTAGTACTTTTAGCGTGAAAACGGAACAAACAAAATGACATCTTCAAATTTGTCGGAAATTGCTGGATGAGAGAGCACAGAACTGGAAAGGGTGGCGTAAAAATAAAGAGGCCTACATACCAAATTGACTAAATTGAATTTTGACAGCCTCGTTGGCTCAGATGGTAATAACTCTGCTTTCTGTGCCGCAGGGCCCGGGTTCGATCCCCGGCCAGGTCAAACATTTGTGTGCATGAACATGTCTGTTTGATCTGTGTCTGGGTGTTATAAGCTTATATAAGTATGTACGAGTATATCAGTCATCTGGTTACCATAGTACAGGCTTCTAGCCTAGTTTGGGACCAGATGACCGTGTGTGGAAGTTGTCCCATATTATTATTTTATTATTTATTATTAAATTCCAGCGTAATCGAGTTCATAGTTTTGGCGTGAAAGAATAACAAACATCTATCCATCTATCCATGCGTTAAGTAGGGATAGTAACTAACCCAAAAGCACTGAATGTTTTCAAACTCAAAGGTTTATTTATTGCATGAGTACTGAGTCACAGTCAGTCTACAAGAAGAACGTAAAAGAAACTGTAGGGCTTAATGTGTAGGGTTTAATTTTTTCAACTGTTAGTCTAACAATATTTGGTTTGGTTACATTCGTTTGTTTGTGTCGGTGCCGAGTGTTGGCTATGCAGTAGTTTCCAGGTATCTATGTCCTTTATGTACTGATTGACTTTATAAGTCTTCTTTAGTAAAGTAGATTTTATATATATTATTTCATATGTTTTTATTTACATGAAGTAAAGGCTTTTTTATTTTATTATATTTTGTGATTTATGTATTATTTCAGGCTAATAAAAGTCCAACGTCGCATATACATCGCTAATCTAGCTTTACGATACTACATAACTCAACAATGGTCTTTCGACAACAAGAACTTTGTCGCATTACGTTCTGCCTTGAAGTCTGGAGATAAGCCAAGTTTCTACTATGACATAGAGAATGTTAATATTGAAGAGTACTTCAAGTTATGCTGCTATGCTGGGAGAAGATACTTACTTAAGGAAAAAGATGAAGATATACCAAAGGCTAGAGCGCATTTGAGAAGGTAAGGTGGATTGTCTTTAGTGGGGGCCTCAGGTTTTTCTTGGAAATCTTTTTCAGGCACCAGACTCACACAAAACAGTTAATCTAAACAAATAGTCTAGACATATGCACATATTTATAACTTGACGTATTTATAAAGAAAGGAACCGACCCACCGCAAGTTAGTTTCGAGATAATGTGACTTTTGTGAAGAGTGTGTGCAAAATTTAGAGGCAGCGTAAATTAGTAGTGAATACAATAAACTTTATATTCATAGTAAATTTGTCAATTTTATTAGCTTTAATTAAATAATAAATATATTAAAACCGGTTTTTACTTTTTTTGCATAAAAAAAAACCGTTTTGTGTGGAACTATATGCAGCGTTCAGCCATATTTTGGTTCTATTTTGCGTATTCTGAATGTTTCTAAGTGTGTTAATCATGACGTAACGAACAGAATAGCGCTCAAGCATTCTGTCTATTTTTCTATCGACCCTATCGATGGCAACGCCGTACAGCGACGTTGTCGAGAACGATAATAATATGACATGTCTAATCGTTGCTAGACTAGCGTATTGTAGAACTCGGTGACTATCACTTTAGTACTATTAACTTGATTTGACATTAACTACAAATGTCAAAAGTCCAGATACTAACCAAAGACGTGTTATACTTACTAGACCGTACACTGTGTCGATAAAACGGTCCTAAGTGAAAATCACTCGCAGTGTGTGTATCTGTCTCGCAAAGGTCTACGTCTTTGTTACTAACTCAAGCCACAGAATATAAAGAATCAAGTCTGATAGCGACTGGTGATTATGAAGAACGACAATAGCCCTGCTAACTGAACTAAAACTAAACGCTAAACGACCATGGTTACAATAGTGCGAGCAACATAGGCTAAATATTTTAATATTTTTATAGTAGGTATCTAAAACATATTTAATATTGTTTCAGGATCAACATGTTAGACAAGGCAGTGCGTACGATTTTCTACGGATTCCTTTTGTACATGTTTTGTACAAGAGTAGTAATTAAATATTATGGTGATATGTTGTACGATGCTTTTATATTATAAATGATATGTAACATGTATTGACGACTCACGTATTGACGAGTAATAGGTACAAACTTAAACGGTTTTATTTTACTGCTATCAGAACTGAGGGTGTGTGTACCAAATATCAAATCGATGTCAACAGGAAAAGGGGATTTCAATTACTAAATATGAACTAATAAATATTAGGTTTACAACAAAAAACATAACTAGCCGAATAAAACCTTTTAATAATAAATAACGTATTTCATAATATAATATATTTAATATTATATTTAAATGATGCGATTAATAAATAAATAAAAAAAATTGTATCGAAAAGGAATTGTGTTTGAAGATATCAAATAAAATAGCACAAAGTCGCTGCGTCGGTATGTAAAATATTGGCAACTAACATACTTTATAAGGACTATAATATGTAAAATTCTTTCATAAAGTTAATAATATAAAATCATAATATACATTGCTATTGGTTGTTACGTATTGACGACTGTCGTATCGACGACTGGCGTATTGGTGACTGACGTAGTGTGTAATTATTTTGTTTATTCAGTTTAAGAATAAACGTTTTTTGTCATCACGTATCACAAACGCTTACAGCTGGACTGCTTTTGATATGTGTTTGAATCGCGTACACGCGCTGCATCTGCACGTTGTTAGCGATGATAGAAAACGCCGTGTGGAAACAATCTATCTATTAAATATTATTTAATAACTAATGTATAATCAAAAAAAAAAAAAAAAAAAAAAAAAAAAAATCAAAAAACATTTATTTCGACCATTAGATCATAGATTCATTATTATTATTATAGAAATCAATTAAACTTAATTAAATTATTTTATTATAATTCCTTAGTGTTTTCAAATAAAAAATATTTTTATTTAGTAAAATTCGTTTATTTTCATTAACAAACTATTATCTATATATACAACCAATTACCGTACAAAATACCTATAGCCTAATTAACTATTACCTCTCTAAAAAATTAAATGATCTAAAACAAAAAAATAATTTTTTTTTAATTTAAATCAAGTAATTTGAATTAACATTATAATTAAATACATCACATTTCAGGTTTTAAATTAATTATTATAAAATAAATATTATAAATAAAAAATAATAATAATTATAAAAAAATTATTGACATGATCACATTTTAGAATTGAGCGTTTGGTGGTTAAAATACTATATTATATTACATTTTAGTATGTAGTTTTACGATTAATTATTGTTTTCTTACTAGAAAATATAAAAGGTTGATTTTTCAATCATAAAATATGATTAAGTTTAGTGCTATAGCCGATCTTTGAGGTTCTCAGGCCAGGCAAAAGTGTTGGAATTATTCATTAGAAATTTCCTCAATGACAGCATGTAAGTCCCATGACTTACAAATCGTAACTAGCGAAGTATAATGTACCTACTATGAGGTTGGGATTGAGTCCCGGGTACACTTCTGTCACCTCCTCGGGAAAAAGGCGTGTTCTTATGGTTTTTAATATCCATTTTGGTTTGCGACTGAAAATTCAACCCAATTTTACATTTTTAATAAATAATTATAGAAGATACATTGTATTTGGTTAACTTTTATACCAATAACTATGTTAATTGATATATTTCAATATGTACAATAGTATACACAAATTTAATTTAATTAAATATTAAAAAAATGCAAAACTATCGAGCCACATTTTTTGCCAATGAAGGAAAATTAATTTCGATTTTTTTATTAATTTTGAAAATAAAAATATTAATATGAAATATGACCAAAAATCTGCACTGGCGTAATAATATTGTAATTTTGAATTACACTGGCAAAAAACAATCGAAATAATAACTACTTAGATCATTGATTGGCCTCCGCGAGCGCTACTAAATACCGCCGTCATGCGGCAACTAAAACTACGCCGAAGTTGGCAACACCCTTCACACGAGCACTCTTTGCATCCAGTTTTACTATAGGACACCAGCATTGTGTACTATAATTTAAAAGTCACACCATCTTCGAAGATGCTGTTTTTAAGTATGTGGTATACCTATGGTCGAAGCGCGCGCGGATACTTGTTAATTATCTAAGCATAAACTACTTATTTTCAATAATTCACATCTCATTTCACCATTTGGATTTTCCCCTTTATAACGATATTATATTATTATTAATAATTAATGGCAAGTAACGAATTAAAACATTTTACAATTTTTAAGTAGTCCTTAGGTTTTAAGGAATGTGACAAGAATGCTTAAAAATAAATAAAATTTTTGCTATCGTCGGTCCACACTTATTTAAATTTAGAGAGCTAAATTAAACGGTTTTGTACAATTTTGTATGCCTTATTCATTTGTACTTCAAAGTAAATAATGCCCACTTGTAATAATTTTTATATTCATTTTGTTATTTACCAATAAAAAATTAAAAAAAAAACTAATATTAGGTTGGTATAAAAAAAACAAGCACCCATATTTACTGAGACCGCACACGAGTAATTTTTTAAAATAGGTGTGCGCGTGTGAGTGATTGTGATGAAAAATCCTGTCTATGGCGTCCGTCAAACAATAAGTAATTCGTCAATCAGCGCCATCAGTCATGAATTAACAAGAAAATTAACAGCTGAAACCCACTTTGCTTTGCACGGGCACGCGGCACATTATGGCTGCGTGGGTCAATTTGCTTGGCAACGCGGGTCTACTTTCTACTACAGGACACGCTATACACGCATCCGTGTACCGCGTGCATGGCGTTCATAGCATTGACAGCGTTAAGCTACGCAAGTGAGAATTTCGAGCAAGCCACACGTGTACCAGTGACGTCAATTTATTGGACAAAATCATTTTCATTCAAAGCGAAACTTGACGCACGTGCGTAGTCTCTGCGTGCGCCGTGGTGAGTTTCAGCCTTTACACCTATGTCGTTAACCTATCGGTTGACCATCAATCATAGCCGTGACTGACGCACAACTGACAGTTTAAACTTATCGTTTAATATATGCCTAAAACGCCAAGGAATTAATGACTCTACTGTAGTAATATTAAAATGTCTGTATGGAAATGCTATCTGATAAGAAAACAAATTAAAATCACATTTTTGCGACATTACATACAAAATTCAGTATTACTACACCTTGTTATGTCGAACCCAGAAATTTTCTGCACAAAACCGAAAATGAAAGGTTATATTTTCAACAAAACTTTTTCATCTATAAAATATATAACACCTTATGGATAAATATTGTTTGGCCACAAACAATGAATTTTTCAAAACAATTTTATATTGTGTGAAAAAATACCGTATATCTAATGGTATTTACAATTTTGAATTAAATTGCCCGAAGCGAATGATAAGCACTATCCCGTCGCAGTTATGAAATATCTAGCGCTACGCCGCGTAGCAATTATAGTCATTGCGTCTACGCCAGCGTAGCGACAAAACTCAGCTCTACGCAGCGTAGCAATATATTTCGTAACACTACATCTCGTAGCAGCAAAACAAGATTCTGGAAACTCGCTTAAACATTATTATCACAATGGCTATACGCCATCTTAGCGACAACTCGCGTAGGTTTACGCCGCGTAACCGCGTCGCGTGTGCGATTAGTCGCAGCGTAGCTAAATATATGGAAGCGCTATGTAGCGTAGCAACAAGACAGTACAACTGAGATTTTATATTAAATACGTCTCTTACGATTCGTTTCACTGTGCCCTAAGCGCTATTTGACCCGCGTAAATTTTGACGCGTGTAATATCCGTTCAGCCAAATTAATTAGCAGGAAATTTGGTACAAAATATTTATTCCACTCTGTTTTATTGATGTAAAAGTCGCTTCGTTACAAGTTTTCTTAATTTTCTTGTGTTCGTTATAAGAAAGATCCTAAGAAGCTATGAGGGCATAGCCAAGCGGAATTATTTTCTCTATAATACTATTGCATATCAGACTTTATTTCTACAGTCAATTATGGCAGCTAAATAGAAAACTATATTTGAGACAATTTTTTATAAATACCGATAATGTACGCCCTATTTTACAAAGGAATTAGGTGACTTTAAGATGTCCCGTTCGTAGGTGACATTTTAATTTGCATAATAATATTGTATTTCAAGCGAAAAGACCGCTTTAGTCTATAACAATATAAAAGATTTTGAGGTGCATAAGAATGCGAAATATAGCATAGTTAATATTATCTATAACAGATGATATGATTTTTGAAAAACTATTTTTAATCACCGTGTTAGAATTTTAATAAAGAGACCATTTTTAAATTATTATTTTGAATTTTTTGTCGTTTGGTTGTGATGGTAGACAAAACTTAAGCGACTGTTTTTTAAGCGTAAATCACTATTTTATCTAATCTTGCCTCAAATATAGTTTCAAGAATCTGTTCAGAAAGAGAATCAACATAGTGGCAATGAGATTTAATAATAATTGCATGTCTGAAATATATCATTTTGATTTTTGGCAAATTTTTACCCAAATGTATGTAATTTTTATTAAAAAGTTATTTATTTGATCTTGGTATTCTTAAACTCGCATTGTAAAACTTAATTCAATATGCATGTAATAGAAAACGTTAGACAATTTAGTAAGTTAAGATTTCACATTGTCGATTCTCCTTCCTCAAATTTGTTTGAAATCTAATCAGATATATGTAAAATTAGGTCGTTTTTAACTGAATCCAATTCTAAACTGTCCCTTTCATTCCGTACTCTATTCAAATTCTGGCTAAAATCAATATCATCATCGACGACCTCTAAATATCTACAATCGTCTTCACTGTCTGTCAGATTGACCGCTTTATAACCGAATTTATTATCATCAGATGATGAATCACTTTTAAACCCTTCATTCTCGGCTTCGTTAACTTTATCGAAAATATTCCTAACATGCATTTCTGTTTTATTCTTAACACTGCCAACTGTATCGTACATTTTATCTGTTATTTTGGCGCTAAACTCTTTGATATCTCCAAAAATGCTGGCCCTTTTTTCATCAGGTTTCAATTCTTCATCAGAATCCAAAGCGACTTCGCAAGGGGCGTAAATGTCCTTCGACTTGTCGTTAATCCAGGAATCGAATTGTTGGCTTTTGAACATGACTTTGAAAGTAAGTATGTATATGGTGACGAATATTATGATAATTCCGGATACGAAGAGGACATACATAAGGGCTTGCTCGACTACGGGGAGAATGTTGAGGTACATTTTGAATCTTTGGTCCATCGATGGAGGCAGCTCGTACATTCTCTGAAAAATAAAAAAAATTGGTATCAATACATTACCGTTTACTGTTTAAAGCTTTGAGAGAAAAGAAATAATTTTGTATAGGCGTCACTCACACAATAACATTCGCCGCAAAACCATGGAATTATGATATTTATCACAAGATAAACAATTCTTAATCGATATCCAATCTAAAATTATTATATATGCGAAAGTGTTCTAACATAACATAACATACATTCACGCCTTCTTCCCGAAGGGGTAGGCAGAGATGTACCCAGGACTCAGTCCCATAGTAGATACACCCACATTTCGCCAGTATGTTATTGGTCCCATGTAATACGGGGCGAGCCTATTGCCATCTACCGGGCACAGTTCCAGACTCCAGGCAGTTATTGAAAGTGTTCTATCTGTCTATTACCTCTTCACGCTTAAACCGCTGAACCGATTTAGATGAAATTTGGTATAGAGATAGTTCGATTCTCGGGAAAGGACATTGGGTACGTTTTAATCCGATACTCCCACGGGAACGAAGACTACACGGGTGAAACCGCGGGGCACAGCTAGTCAAGTTTTTTTTTATGATAGTGAGTGACAAGACGAGCAAATCAGGTGCCTGATGGTAAGCATCATGATTGCCCATATCAGACACAGTGCCACACAGTGTTTTAAAATTCAAATTCTGCGCGGCACTGCACTGCGCCTGTCTCCCTGAGATATGAGTTATTGAATCTCATGCCCAGTAATTTCGCTGGTAACACTGCCCTTCATACCGGAACACAGTAATGTTTGCACATTACTGCTTGGCGGATGAATAACTGGCAAGTTTTTTTATTGCAATTTTAGAACGTCTACCTCCTGATAAAATTGTCATTGTATACAACTAAAATTTTTATAATCATTTTTTAGCTCAATAGTGACGCCACACGGCTCATCATTTACCAATAATAAATAATACTTACAATATCAAACCACAGCATCGGTAGATACATATTAGCGAATTTCTCTACGTTCTTGATGGCACTGATATCTTCTAATACCATGTTGATCTGGATCTTAGCACTGACGTCTATTGGCAAACCGGATTCCGGCTGAACCCAGAATCTGAAAAAAAGAAACTTGTCAAGCAACTTTGCAGAGAACTATGTTCTGTCTGTATACTTTGAATTGAATTTGGTGGCAATAAAGATGGCGAACGGTTTTAGATATGGTGAATTTTGTACATTTTACCATTGATTTAAAGAAAAGGGGTGATAGGGCACGTTCTTCCAGCGCTTACTGAATAACTGACACGTGCAATTTGCTCAGTGTGCAGTTTGCACAGTGACATATAATGAACAACAAAGACGTACCTAAGACTGAAGTGCGACCGAGACAACAATATTATTCGCAAGTACAACCCCACTTAACTAACGAATGTAGACCTAATACAACCTAATTAGAGGTTTCCATTTTCGAGAAACCAGTACCTCATCTCCCCTTTTCTTGAAATCACTTGAAGTATTTGTTTTTGAAACCACCGCCCCCTCTGTTCTGTATATCCTTTCTCTGCATGGTTGTCTGGAAGAGATCGCTCTGAGCGATAAGGCCGCCAGTTGTTACTCTTTCTAGTTCTTAAGTTTTCTTTTTGCCTTTTTTGTATAATTGTGGTACCAATAAAGTGTTATCATTCATTCATTCCATTCATTTATTGATTAATTTCGACTAAGTATAGGTAGAATATTTGCAAGTTGAATGTGTTGATCATGTACCGACAATAAGTTTTTTTTTAAGATAGACAAGACGAGCAAATTAGGTACCTGATGGTAAGCATCATGATTGCCCACATCAGACACAGTGACACCCAGTGTTTTAATATTCAAAATTCTGCGCGGCACTGCACTGCGCCTGTCACCCTGAGATATGAGTTGTTGAATCTCATCATGCCCTTCATACCGGAACACAGTAATGTATGCACATTACTGCTTGGCGGATGAATAACTGGCAAAGGTGTGGTACTTTCCCAGGCGGCCCCCTGCAAAAATGGCCTACCACTAAGGATACATATAGGGACAGATAGCGGGAAGAGACTTTGTTTTATACTATGTAGTGATTTCAAGCGATAAGAATGCCGTAGATCACATGATGTGTCCGAAGAAGCTCAGAACACTATTCTTGCAGTTGGCAAAAGCTTACCCCCTCTAAAGCGTTGACTTAATAAGAGCCGGTTTTTTGATTGTTAGTTACGGTTAAGTTAACCATTTGTCAAACTAACTATAGTTAAATATCTAACCAATGGTTAAATCGTGTGGAAAAAAATTGCTAACCAGCGATGAAAAAACGAATTTTGTCGAATTTTATTTATTTGTCAAAAAATTTAACCATTGGTCGACTTAACCAGTGATCAAAAAACCCAGCCTAAATTGAGATCTCTGACCACAATGCAACCACAAATCCTAACATAAATTTATTTTTTACACTTAGACTTAGATAATTGATGTTTCCACGCGTTCCCATGAAAAAGGACCTTGACAGACGGACAGAAACACAGACTTGTCCGGAACTCTAATCCTACTAATATTATAAATGCGAAAGTTTGTGAGGATGGATGGATGGATGGATGGATGGATGTTTGTTACTCTTTCACGCCAAAACTACTGAACCGATTGGGCTGAAATTTGGTATACAGTTAGCTTAGACCCTGGAATAACACATGCGGTACTTTTTTTCCTGATATTCCCACGGGAAAGATGCGAGTGAAACCGCGGGGCCCAGCTAGTAAAATTATAATTCAATCTTACCTAGTTTCATGTTGTTCCTTATTGGGAGTCAATCCGTCGACCTTGCTGAACAGAACATCGTCTCCCAAGTAGAAATGTGGGTAGGAGAGAGCTATGGGGAAGCCGTAGTAGCAATCAGTCACGTCGATTAGACCGTAGGGGAGACAGCGACCTGAAAACAAAGGAAACGGGCTCGTAATACAAGGAATCTGGGCCCAGAAAACCTTACACTATCATCCCATATTGCCGGGTACAAAATGATATTCGCAAAAATATTCTCAAATATAGTATTCATCTTATTAAGCCCGTCACACACGCAGCTATAATATATATTAATATACCGTCCTATAATATATATTATAGCAAGCTACCACACACGGAGACGATGCCATAATATATATTTTAGCCTTCATTTCATTGATACAGTAGTTTATATTAATATGCAATAATATATATTACTGTATATGTTGGTGACGTCATAGAAATTTAAATTATAGCTGCGTGTGCGGTCAGTAGAATATTTGTATAGAAAATATATCGTAATATGCCTTGCTATGATTTATATTAAATATATATATATATATATATAGCTACGTGTGTGACGGGCTTTATCACCGTTTAATTTATAATTAAATTTTAATAAAGTGAGGTTATGTAATTAAGATTTTTAATGGCAACGCACGTGCTAATTTTTATAGAACATTTGCTTATTACATAATAATTATTGGCGATATTAAAAAATATAATTTATGCACATTTGAGAATCTTATAATTAGGCGCAAATAAAATGAAAATTATAATCTAAGGCAGATGTGGCCTTAGACTCCTATCAAACATATGAAAAAAATATTAAATATATATTTCGTATTACAAGGAAATACAGTAGGTGCGTTTTATCTTGACGATTCTGAACATATAGGCTCTGCGAAATTTACCGCATGAAAACTCGTGAACAAAACTGTTAATAATATATATTTTTTATGATAGTAACAAAACGAGCAAATCAGGTGCCTGATGGTAAGCATCATGATTGCCCATATCAGACACAGTGCCACCCAGTGTTTTAAAATTTAAAATTCTGCGCGGCACTGCACTGCGCCTGTCACCCTGAGATATGAGTTGGTAAATCTCATCATGCCCAGTAATTTCGCTGGTAACATTGCCCTTCATACCGGAACACAGTAATGTTTGCACATTACTTTGGCGGATGAATAACTGGTAAAGGTGTGGTATTTCCCCATAGGCGGCCCCTAGCAAAAGAGGCCTACCACTACAATATAATAATAATAGCCTTTGTTTCTGAACTTTTTGTTGCTTATGGTGTTTTATAAAATGTCTCTTAGTTCTGTGTGCATCTTAGCAAAGGCCTCCTCTAGCAATATCCATTGTTTTCTGTCCTTGGTAACCCTTCTCCAATTTGGACCAGCTGTCAATTTTAAGTCGTCTTCCCATCTGAGGAATTGACGGCCTCTATTTCGGTTACTATCTCTGGGGTACCAATCAGTTAGAATTTTACTCCATTTTTCTATGTTACTTCTCAACATGTGGCCTGTCCACCTCCACTTAAAATTGTCTATTCTGACGAGTATATCTGTTAACTTAGTTTTCTTTCTCAAATCGATGTTAGCAATCTTGTCCAACCTTTTGACCATAAGCATACTTCTCTCCATAGCTCTTTGTTTATCTCTAGTTTTACTCTGTGTAGTTTTGTCAGCAATACGCAAGTAATCAACAAACAAAACTGTTATTCCCAGATAAACAAATATATAAATAAATGTTTATTGTAAATGTAATGTTCAGTTTAGTTCAATCATAATAATTACAGTTGTGTTCACGAGTTTTCATGCGCTGGTGTTCGCAGAGCTTATGTTCAGACTGACCAAGTTACATTTTTTTTTATGATAGTGAGTGACAAGACGAGCAAATCAGGTGCCTGATGGTAAGCATCATGATTGCTCATATCAGACACAGTGACACCCAGTGATTTAAAATTCAAAATTCTGCGCGGCACTGCACTGCGCCTGTCACCCTGAGATATGAGTTGTTAAATCTCATCATGCCCAGTAATTTCGCTGATAACATTACCCTTCATACCGGAACACAGTAATGTTTGCACATTACTGCTTGGCGGATGAATAACTGGCAAAGGCGTGGTACTTCCCCAGGCGGCCCCCTGCAAAAGAGGCCTACCACTTACAAAACTACATCGGCTGTATTGCGTGTGGAGGAACCCCGGGAATACGTTTGCATTGAAAAATCACCCCCCTGTCCATTGTTACCCGTTAGTTACATTTTTGACCACATGCACTATAATCTTAGACGGATATTAAGTATTATGTTTGCAAAATTATTTTTAATATAAATGTAGGAAAAAACCAACACTACAATAATTTATAGTGACCTGTTATTTGGTTATTAAAAATGATGTCATGTTGAAAATGTGGTTTTAACAATACAGGTTGTATCTGGCTATAGATCAGTATCTACCTAAATAAAATTTTGCAGTCATTTATCATAAACAACTGAATAAATTATTAACAGGATACAGGACCTCTTAGCAGTTTGACACAATCCTATGGAAAATTTACGAAATCAATGTTTTGTATTCCCGTATTTCCTCCGAGAATAATTGATTTTATCCATAAATTTATATCTTGAAAATTATAAGATGAATTAGGCTATGTCTCTGTTATTTTATTTTTGTTCCTTAACTCTTCATTTATTTCTAGTGAACGTCTAATTGCTTCATGTTTTTAAAGGGTCATACTTCATTTAACAGTGAGTTTGTAGAAAAATGAAAATGACAGGGACATGCTCACAGAAGACCTAAATTTTATTTAAAAAAGAAAAAAAACCATTGCTCTGACGCAGTTATCTAGGGAGGAAACACGGAAATACGTTTGTATGGAAAAATCACCCCTCATGTAACCTCTTAATAATAAGCAAAACTTTTTAAAAAGCTTTTAAAAACAACCGTTTTTGTATTATTCTTAGCAAACCCTTATATTTACAAAAAAAAACTTTTTTATTTCTTAAAGTGGTTTTTGGTATACATATAATAAATAATAACTATCAATATTTGTTTTTAAAAACAATGTTTGTTACTATTTCACTACTAAGGCGATTGGGCTGAAATTCGGTAAATAGATAGAAAAAGTGTTTATTAACCCTATATTCTCACGGGAACGAAGACTAAGCGGGTAAAACAGCAGGGCAATGCTAGTAAATAAGTAAATAACAGCGGTATGTAGTCAGTGCACGCGCGGAAAACGTTCAATAAAGAAAAACTAGTTTAGTATATTATTATTCAGACTTTAATCTATTTCTGGTTTTTTGTTTATGACGAATTATCCAAATGTTATGCACTATCAAGTTACAAAAAGTTCATTCTGGTACCTACAATGGTTAATAATAATAATAATGAAGCCTCTTTATTTCCTATCCTCTAATTTTTACATATATTTCAACTTATAACTATTTAACGCTATTTTACAAGTACAATGGTTAACAGCCAAAAAAAGAACTGTTAAATAACAGTATTAATAACAGTTTTCTTTATTTTTTCATATTTGATTGAACTAAAGTGAAAATAGCATTTGTAATAAAAATTTGTTCGTATAATTGTTTATCTGACAATAACAGTTTTGCTCACGAGTTTACTTGTGGTAAAGTTTGCAGAGCCTATGATCAGACTCGCTAAGTTACGAACGTAGTGTAACTGCGTCAGAGCAATGACCAAGCCGAAGAACGCACGGTAGACTCGTTACTGTTTATTTTCATTGACGTACAAAAGTGTCAGATTGTGACCTATTTGAATAAATCTTTTTGACTTTGACTTTGACGTTGAAAGCGTCGAATGAGCCGAACGAAGCGATTTTTAGAATTCGGTGATTCGACGCGGGCATGTCTGCGAGGTTACAAAGGATTTCATGTAAATAATCTATACTAATATTATAAAGAGAGAAACTTTGTTTTTTTGTTTTTTTGTTTTTTTGTTTTTTTGTTTTTTTGTTTGTAACGAATAGGCTCCGAAACTACTGGACCGATTTTAAAAATTCTTTCACTTATGGATAGCTTAATTCAGTGTGAGTGCCATAGGCTATATGAGATTTTGAAAAAAAATGGGGATCCGTAAGAAAACTGCAATATTGTGAACCAAGGTGTTACATAATATAATTACCATATTCATAAATTTGCGTGCGCTGTGAAATGCATTGATGGTAGAATAATATAATGTACTAGGGGTTTGTAGTACTTATCAATACCTACAAAACAGTATACATAGATTATATCCATCTTTTTTGGTTTAGTCACAATAATCGAAAAAGTGATTATTTTCATGCGGTGTGAAAACTATTGGAGGTAGAGTAAAGTAATGTACTAGGGGTTTGTAGTACTTATCAATACCTACAAAACAGTATACATAGATTATATCCATCTTTTTTGGTTTAGTCACAATAATCGAAAAAGTGATTATTTTTCATGCGGTGTGAAAACTATTGGTGGTAGAGTAAAGTAATGTACTAGGGGTTTGTAGTACTTATCAATACCTACAAAACAGTATACATAGATTATATCCATCTTTTTTGGTTTAGTCACAATAATCGAAAAAGTGATTATTTTTCATGCGGTGTGAAAACTATTGGTGGTAGAGTAAAGTAATGTACTAGGGGTTTGTAGTACTTATCAATACCTACAAAACAGTATACATAGATTATATCCATCTTTTTTGGTTTAGTCACAATAATCGAAAAAATGATTATTTTTCATGCGGTGTGAAAACTATTGGTGGTAGAGTAAAGTAATGTACTAGGGGTTTGTAGTACTTATCAATACCTACAAAACAGTATACATAGATTCTATCCATCTTTTTTGGTTTAGTCACAATAATCGAAAAAGTGATTATTTTTCATGCGGTGTGAAAACTATTGGTGGTAGAGTAAAGTAATGTACTAGGGGTTTGTAGTACTTATCAATACCTACAAAACAGTATACATAGATTATATCCATCTATTTTGGTTTAGTCACAATAATTGAAGCAGTGATTATTTTTCATGCGGTGTGAAAACTATTGGTGGTAGAGTAAAATAATGTACTAGGGGTTTGTAGTACTTATTAATACCTACAAAACAGTATACATAGATTATATCCATCTTTTTTGGTTTAGTCACAATAATCGAAGGAGTGATTATTTTTCATGCGGTGTGACTATCGGTGGTAGATTAAAGTAATGTACTAGGGGATTGTATTAATTATCAATACCTACAAAACAGTATACATAGATTATATCCATCTTTTTTGGTTTAGTCACAATAATCGAAAAAGTGATTATTTTTCATGCGGTGTGAAAACTATTGGTGGTAGAGTAAAGTAATGTACTAGGGATTTGTAGTACTTATCAATACCTACAAAACAGTATACATAGATTATATCCATCTTTTTTGGTTTAGTCACAATAATCGAAAAAGTGATTATTTTTCATGCGGTGTGAAAACTATTGGTGGTAGAGTAAAGTAATGTACTAGGGGTTTGTAGTACTTATCAATACCTACAAAACAGTATACATAGATTATATCCATCTTTTTTGGTTTAGTCACAATAATCGAAAAAGTGATTATTTTTCATGCGGTGTGAAAACTATTGGTGGTAGAGTAAAGTAATGTACTAGGGGTTTGTAGTACTTATCAATACCTACAAAACAGTATACATAGATTCTATCCATCTTTTTTGGTTTAGTCACAATAATTGAAAAAGTGATTATTTTTCATGCGGTGTGAAAACTATTGGTGGTAGAGTAAAGTAATGTACTAGGGTTTGTAGTACTTATCAATACCTACAAAACAGTATACATAGATTATATCCATCTATTTTGGTTTAGTCACAATAATTGAAGCAGTGATTATTTTTCATGCGGTGTGAAAACTATTGGTGGTAGAGTAAAATAATGTACTAGGGGTTTGTAGTACTTATTAATACCTACAAAACAGTATACATAGATTATATCCATCTTTTTTGGTTTAGTCACAATAATCGAAGCAGTGATTATTTTTCATGCGGTGTGAAAACTATCGGTGGTAGATTAAAGTAATGTACTAGGGGATTGTTTTAATTATCAATACCTACAAAACAGTATACATAGATTATATCCATATTTTCTGGTTTAGTCACAATAATCGAAGCAGTGATTATTTTTCATGTGGTGTGAAAAGTATTGGTGGTAGAATAAAGTAATGTACTAGGGGTTTGTAGTACTCATCAATATCTTCAAAATAGCCCACGATAAATTATAACATGTGTTAAGGTTTGGTCATTGTAACAGAAATAGTCATTAATTTGCGTGCGCTGCGTAAACCATTAGGGTTATATTTATTAAAATACAATGTATCACAAATTTACTTCTGATAAACGTCCACTATACCTACTTCTGCTACCCGTGCGAAGCCGGGGCGGGTCGCTAGTTCTATAATATGTTTCGTTCGGTGCGTTCGGATAAATATTATACGTTCACCCTAAAAGCGCACGCGGCTTTTTAGGAATTTGACACAATCCCATGGAAAATTTATCAAATCGACGTTTTGTATTCCCCTGTTTCCTCCGAATATTACTATACTAACAAGTTCTATAAATTTATATCCTGATATTTTTATAGTACACTATGTCCATGTCATTTTAATAGTTTCTTTTATAAACTCTCGGTTTTTCATAGTAAACTTCTAAAATCCCAGTTTTACTCGCGTGATTAGACGTTCACTACAAAAAGAATAAAGAGTTTTTAAAGAAGAATAATATAAAAGGGACACAGTTTACTTCATCTTCAAAATATCAGGATATAAATATATCAAATAGGTTTACTGTATTCGGAGGAAACAGGGGAATACAAAACATCGATTTTGTAATTATTCCATAGGATTGTGTCAAATTGCTCAGACCCTTCCTGTTAATTCTTCAACTTATAGATGACACGCACACAACTTTAGCAGGTATGTGAGATAGAAGAATTGGGTCAATGAGTAAAACCACGACAGCTCACTTGGTTAGAGCTCCGCCACGGAGCGGCCGTGGTCGTGGGTTCGAATCCAGCTCATAGGTGTAATTTGCTGGGTATATTTTAATATAGATGTGACTTTAAGCAAGGACATTGGTTATTTTTAATTCCGACATTTCTAAGAAAACGATGCTTATGCAAGTGAAACTGCGGGACTTAACCATGTAACTTATATATTATATAAAAAATACGCACCTTTTCTACAGAAACACTTGTTTTCTTCGATATGTTTTCCATTATCCAACATATGTTCAGGAAATACGTATTTGTAGGCTTTCAGTCCGTTCCTGATACCTTCCTCTTTTGGAATCTGGAATAATATGATTATTATTATCAACTAGAGGGCGGTGAACTGTCTTGCTGACGATTCGGACACAAAATACTCGGACATATTGTGACACTTTTTGATTTTAATATTATTTTTCACTGACAATTCGGACACCAAAGCAGACATTTAGCAATTTAAACGCTTTCCACACTTCTGTTGCGTCCGTAATGTGGGGGCGGTTCAACCCTAGAAAAACCAAAATCTGGGCGGTCAAGATCACCAAGAACGGCAGAAAACGTGGATCATCTCCCTTTTTCTTTTTATCAATGGCCACCATCGTTTCTTTCGCCATTGTGTACATTCGCAATTATGTCACACCTATATAATATTATGTACTTTCACTTAATTTTGTATGAGAATATTATATTTCAGCATTACATTAAATATATTGAGTCTGGTGCGTCTCTGCGATGCTCCATGGTGCCCAACAGACAAGCAGTATTGTCGCGTTGTACAGTGTACAGCCACGCTCAGACGCTGGCCTAAGAAGCAACCTGCTCTGTGGTCACCAGAGGCCTCGATGAGACGCACCGACAAGTCTTTCATCAACTTTTTAGTCTCAAGACCCCAAGGCCCCATCGTCTCAAAACCAACCGGGGCGAAAATGTAATTTTTTTTATTTTTAATTCTGCCTCCGATGCAGCAGCGCCCGCACTCTCTGCAGTGGGACGAACATGATACGGAGCGAGTGTGTCCACGCACATTTACATCCCATTTTACATCCCCCCACGTTACATCCCACGCCAGGAACTTCGTAATTATTACCAAAATAAATGATTTGATTTGACTTACCAAGTTCGCAGCCCTACAAAAACTCTTCCTAAAAAACAGCTGTGTATCGGTCCTATTCACTCCGCTCTTGAATTTGGTGCCATCTGAGGCATACTGTACATTAGAACAATGCTTCCCGGTCCACTGCGGCAAGTCTGTCGAGCCTCGGTATGTGTCGATGAGGCCTGAGAAACGGACGTCATCTTCTCCGGTAAAAATCGTTTCGTAATCACCGTTGAAGTCGTACATCTGTTGAGAAAATAGAAAATAAATTACAAACTACAGCAGATATAGATGAAAAACTGCGTCTTTCTTCTATGACAGCAGACATGTTATGTTAGTCATCACAATTTTTTATTTGGAAAATTTTACGGTTTTAGGATTTTTCTTTGACTTGTTAAGATCTTGTTTCTTGCCAAATTTTTTTTTTATATAATTTGACAAGAATAGAAGAAAAAGCTTATTTAAGTGAAATAAAACCGCTTTAAAAAAAATTACAAGAAAAAAAATCCAAAAGATCTTACTGAGATATTCTGTGCTGAGATTCGAACATATGCAGTAAAATAGCCATACGTTTTGTTTACGTTAACTTAGAAATATGATTTTTTTATAGGCACAAGGGACCGCAAACCTGAGTATGTGATATCAGTTTCAACTTGATACCTCCACGCGTTCCCGTGAAAAACTGTCTTGACGACGGACGGTCTTGAAGATCGACAGACACACAGACAGACAGACAGACGCACAACAAAGTGATCCTATAAGGGATCCTTCTTTCTTTTTGAGTTACGAAACCCTAACTAAATGCAATAATAGCTCGAAGCAATAATAAATGGCGTAATGTCAAAATAGATGTCAAAATTTCTGTACCACAGAACATACCATGGCTTAACAATTTCAACCGCTTTAGTGGTGACCTTTTTTTTATCTTAAGTTTTTTACACTTAGAAAACTTACAAGAGTCGTCCACCCACAGGTGGACAGACGATCTGATAAGGACTATATTCAGCAATGTACTTCCTGTGGCTGAGATGATGATGATGATGATGAATACATATAATTTTCAAAAGACTTACCCGATCAATGAGGCCAAGTTTATCAAAATAGATCCAGCCAGGCATGAAGGTGTTGCCCAGGATCATGAGCTCGCTCTTGTGCCCCATCATGAACTCTCTAGCCGTCATTTTAACGAGAGGCTGACTGTTTGTTAACCCGATCAGATTGTTGAGGCCGAAACGAGTGAACATTGATTGCTTGGAGACAACGTTTGCTATGCTCTGCAATAAAAAAGAAACAAAACTTAAATGATAACTACATAAAATACAATGACGTCTTTTTTCCAAGGGGTAGGCATAGGTGTAACCCAGGACTCAGTCTTATTGTAGGTACCACATTTGCCAGTATGTTATTGGTCCCATGTAATAGGCGAGTTGCCATCTACCGAGCACAGTTCCAGTATTTAACACTGCCTGACCTGGGGATTGAATCTGGGACCTCATGAGTCCAGCTTGCGCCCACTACGCCACCGAGGCAATCCATACTAAGGCGAGTACACCATAATAGATGGAAAAATCGAAATATAATCACCACTGCCTCGGTGGCGTAGTGGGCGCATGCTCGACAGCCAATCAAGAGGTCTCGGGTTCGATCCCCAGGTCAGGCATAGTGTTAAATATTGGATTTTTCTATTAGGAATTATCTCAACAACTCTCCGGAATCTGGAACTGTGACCCGGTAGATGGCAATAGGCTCGCCCCCTTTTACATGGGACCAATAACATACTGGCGAAATGTGGGTGTATCTACTATGGGACTGAGTCCTGGGTACACCTCAGCCTACCCCTTCGGGAAAAAGGCGTGAATGTATGTTTTGTTATGTTTTATAATAATCACCATATAAGTAATCATTACTATAATATATATAATATATGTTAAACAATATAACCTGAAATGACTTGAAGTCATAGCAACGCGAGTATTCAAACATACGAACACTTAATTTTATTATCTTAAAGACGTATTAAGAATTTAATCGTGCGCAAATATTTGAAATTCTTATACAATGTGTATGGCATTACTTAACAGATAGCACATTATTTAACGTGTTCTAGCTCCTATTTTTTGCTATTTGTTTTAATTGTTTAAATAAATCAGTTTTATTCTTATAAGTTAAATAATTATACCGGATGTAGTTTGTGTGACTATCATTTTTGCGGGATCCAACTTTTTAGTTAGTCCATAACATAACACCACGCCTTTTTCACCGAAGGGTAGGGAGAGGTGTATCCAGTAGCTAGTCCCATAAGGCCATAGTTCTTTTTTATATAGAGCCAGCTATTATACAGGAATTATAAAATACGCCCGTAGCATAGATACATTTTAAGCCTCGTGTAATAGGGAGCGAGCCTATTGCCTATATCTACAGACTATCGGGCCCAGTTTCTGAAACCAGGCTGTTATTGAGAAAATTCCTAGTCCAAGAAAAATGTGTCATGAAGTTTTCATTCTCTGTCACGAGAAATTTGACACAATCCTATAAAAAATTTACCAATACAATGTTTCGTATTCCCCTGTTTCCTCCGAATATAATTAACCCATTCTATAGATTTATATCCTGACATTTTTATAGTGAAGTAACCTATGTCCCTGTCATTTTAATTTCTCTTATAAACTCTCGGTTTTTTCATAGTGAACTTCCAAATATCGCAAATTTACGCGCGTGATTGGACGTTCACTACAAAAAAAGGAAGAGTTTATGTACAAAAATAAAATTATAGGGACATAGCTTACTTCATCTACAAATTATCGTGTGAACATATCAAAAAGGTTTACAAGATATATTCGGAGGAAACAGGGGAATACAAAACATCGATTTTGTAAATATTCCATAGGATTGTATCAAACCAATTATTTGTTTGTAATATATAAGTATATTTTAGTAAGTTCAATTATTTGTATATTCCTATAACTACACCGCCGACCAGAAATACTCATAAGTATTCCTTTCCTTCTGGTTGTCTGGACGAAATCGCTTTGAGCGATAAGACCGCCACTTGTAGCCTAGGATTTTTTTTATTGTTATTACTGTACTGTTATGTCCATGTTTTGGTGTACAATAAAGTGTTTATCTATCTAACTATCTATCAAACTGCAAAGAGGCCCCTATCTATTAATAATTTCATAAAAAAGCTAAGAATTTCGTAAGATCATTGTTAAAAATCAATTTTAAAACGAACGAACATTTATAACCTTTAGGTTATATACCTTAAGGTTATACCTACTTATCAGTTTTATCTTAAGTAGGTAAATGATGTACCTACTTAAAAGTTGCCTAACTCTAGATGCCTAGATGTTAAGTCTAAAGGCTAGGCTTGCAAAACCTAGCGGATATTTATCCTCGGAACTATGATGAAACTTTGAATATTAAATAGGTTTACCATGCATAGGAATTTTAACTACTAGGCACCAAAATAAATATTATATTGATTTACCGTGTAAGCTAAAGTGGTTAAATGAAAGAGTGCAGAAGGGCAGCTTTTTCAAGTTTATTATAAACTAACCATGCCCCGCGGTTTCACCCGCGTAATCTTCGTTCCCGTGAGAATATCGGGGAAAAAATACTCTATGTGTTATTGCAGGGTCTAAGCTACCAGCATACCAAATTTCAGCCGAATCGGTTAAGTAGTTTTGGCGTGAAAGAGTAACAAACATCCATTCATCCATCCTCACAAACTTTCACATTAATAATGTTAGTAGGAAGAGGTTAGTAGGAACTAAGGGCCTAAGTGTTGCGACGTCAACATAACCCATGTTGACGTCGTAACACAGGAAAATAAATATTAAATATTTATTTATAATATTAATAATATTATATATTTTAATAATATCTTAACATAAACATACAATCACGTCCTTTTCCTGAAGGGGTAGGCACAGGTGTACCCAGGACTCAAAGTCCCATAGTAGGTACACCCACATTTCGCCAGTATGTGATTGAAAGTAGGTCCTATGTAATAGGGGGTGTGCCTATTGCACATTTCCTGACTCCAGGCAGTTATTGAGATAAATCCTGAGAGAGGCGTACTCTGCCAACTGCCTACCCCTTAGGGAAAAAGGCGTGATTGTAGGTATGTTATGTTATGTTTAACGGTTTTCATCGCGTCTATTTGCATATAAAGTTGAAAACCTAAGAATAAAATTATAAAAGTATTTTCTAAATCGTGCGGTCGCGTCAAATTATAATTATATATTTTTTTTATAATGGATCTGCAGTGCATGCAGTGAATTTCCCTGAGACTCCCTGCAATGTTTCACGTTTATGTGTGCGTGTGTTTTCGCTCGTTGCATGGTGCCTGATTTCTGTGTCTATCTATCTCTTATTTGAATTTAGTATTTTAACTACTTTGGACTTTGGACACTGTGAAACCGCAAACCATAAACGAAATTTGGAATTTACATTTATCCAAGTTAAACGAAATATATAATATATATAGATAGGTAATATATATGTATCTTTCACGCGAGAGATTTATGTATTTATGTAAAGAATACGTGATACAAAAAGGAGTAGTAAGTAACCCGTCAAACGTTTACCTAATTTGTAAGTAGCTTTAAGTTAGTGTAGTATAATATTATTTATATTAGTTAGTGTATAATGGTGCTGCATAAGCCATAGCAGCAGTTTATGTAAGAATTTAATTAAAAATAAAAAAAAAACCCGTCAAACTAAACAATTTACAAAAAAAAGAATAGAAAAAGAGAAGAAGCAAATTCGTAAATTAAAAAATTCGACTTCCCATACAAAAAGGATCAGCTGTCGATGTCGAATTTGTTTTTTCGAGTTTCCCAATTCTTTCTCCTACAAGTTGTTTAGGTTGACGGGTATATACACCTCTTTCAGTATTACTACACCTCTTTAAACATTTTGTATTCATATGAATCAATAATAACAATAATAAGTAGCAGATTTTAAAGCATGTTTCAAACTCAGTAATATAATAGTTTAGGTGTTATTGTAATAGTACAAAAATTGCAACGACTCGAAGGTCAAGAGATTGCTCGTAATCGATTCAGACAGCGTGTTAAATTACACAAAAAATACTAAATTATTATTTAAAATTCAAATTTCATTATGAAATACTGCCGAATAATTACCTAATATTAAGTAATGTTTTAACCGACATTTTATATTAGCAAGAGTTTTGACTGCCTCGGTGGCGAAGAGGGCGCATGCTCGACTGCCAATAGGTCCCGGGTTCGATCCCCAGGTCAGGCAAAGTGTTAAATATTGAATTTTTCCATTAGGAATTATCTCAATAACTGCCTGGAGTCTGGAACTGTGCCCGGTAGATGGCAATAGGCTCGTCCTCTATTACATGGGACCAATAACATACTGGCGAAATGTGGGTGTATCTACTATGGGACTGAGTCCTGGGTACACCTCTGCCTACCCCTTCGGGAAAAAAGGCGTGAATGTATGTTACGTTAAGAGTTTTGAAGTTGAAGAGTATAAAAGATCACCATTAGATGGGTTTATGAGTTATGGGTTGAGAAATTAGTTATTAACCGACTTCAAGCAAAAAGGTTCTCAATTGCTTATGTTGTTGTTGTTTTTATGTATGTTTGTTGCGCCATTTTGATGATTCTTTTTTGTTTGGTAGGTCACACTTTAGATGTGGTCCAATATTATGAATTTTATCAAAAATGATTCAGAGATTTTTGAATTAATCAAAAAAAATACTGTTTAGTTTAAGTTTATGCTACACATACCCATTGATTTAAAGAAAAGGAGAGATAGTACCTATACCTTCTCCCAGCGCTAACTCAAAAACTGGCACGTGTTATTTG
Organism: Hemistola chrysoprasaria; assembly: GCA_947063395.1. Classification (NCBI taxonomy): domain Eukaryota; kingdom Metazoa; phylum Arthropoda; class Insecta; order Lepidoptera; family Geometridae; genus Hemistola; species Hemistola chrysoprasaria. The sequence goes on along the minus strand of OX346737.1, from coordinate 4,727,454 downwards.
ATCAGTGTGAAGTTTGTACAGTGCAATATAATAAACAACAAAGATAGAAAGACGTACCTAAGACCGAAGTGCGGCCGAGACAACAATATTATTCGCTCGTAAGACCTTAATTTACTGACGTACGTGGACCTAATGGGACCTAATTTGAGCTTGCCATTTTCGAGAAGCCAGTACCTCATCTCCCCTTTCCTTTATATTATCAATGTACATAACTATTATGTATGTATGTAGGTATACCTAGAGTTTAGAAGTAGTTTTTTATTTTCAACAAAATTTATCTCTTTGCTCAACGGTCTGATTGCTCGGGAACCAGACGTTGCTTTTTTCCAAAAATGTCATTAAATTTATTTTAAAATATTGTATAGGTATACTTTTTACCCATATAGAAAAGCATATTTTATCTAATAATTATTAAAAGCATTTAATAAGTATTAATAGTTTTTATAAATATTTTTAGGATTTTGAAAACTACCGTAAGTGGTACTCATATTTATTATGTCATATACAACGGCTTAACAGTTAAGAGGACCTCATAGCAGTTTGTCCCCTGTTTCCTCCGAATACAGTAAACCTATTTGATATATTTATATCCCGATATTACAAAGATGAAGTAAAGTATGTCCCTATCATTTTATTTTTGTTTATAAACGCTTCAATTTTTTGTAGTGAACGTCCCAATCACGCGAGTAAAACTGGGATATTTGGAAGTTCACTATGAAAAAACCAAGTGTTTATAAGAAAAATTAAAATGACAACGACATAGGCTATTTCACTATAAAAATATCAGTAGGTATATAAATTTATAGAATGGGTTTATTATATTCGGAGGAAACAGGGGAATACAAATCATCGATTTGATAAATTTTTTCATAGGATTGTGTCAAATTCCTAGAAGGCCGCGTACGCTCCTAACTCACATTAGAAGTCGCAAACGCTGGACACCGGAGTTGTCCGAAACCTAGATCGAGCTTTTTTGACTTCAAACGTGAGTTAAGTCACTTTATAAACATAATAAATGAAGCTATATTTATTCATTCATTCATATATACAAGATTCCTTGTGCGACCACTGATATTTAATGTATGTATTTATCATAAGCATATTATGTACTACTAATTTTATATTATTATAAGCAATGTAAACTGGCGTGAGGTTCGAATTGGCTGTGAGCGCGTCATTTAAATAATTATATAATAATAAATTTATAATAATCTAGCGGCCCGCCCGGCTTCACACGGGTAGCAGAAGTGGGTATAGTGAACGTTTTAACAGGAGTAAATTCGTGATACATTGTATTTTTATATATATATATATATATATATATATATATATATATATATATATATATAATCAACCTTTCACGGTAAATGTTGGTCCAGTGAGAAGTTAGAACAATTGTTGATCCACCTATTTTACGTGTTTACTCAGCTCTGCGTCGTGCAAACTGATATACTTTGATCCGTCCTTGATGCGCGTGTGACGTCGGTGGATCTGCACTTACAGGTTTTCAACATACTCGTCATCGATTTGACCAACATTTTTTGATCCATCCAACGGTCGAAAAAATCACACTGAATATGATTACTTAGATCCAGAGTATATTTAATTTATATGCGACATTTACATAGATTAAGTGGATCCGGAGCCAAAATTGACGAATAGGTACTCGAACACAAAGCGGCAACGTCGCATTCTTCGTGTGACAGAGAACCCAGTATACACTACTTCGTTAGAGTAATAAGGTAAGATATATGCGTTAGCTGCGGCGTTTGAGGATCAAACTTTTATTCCTTCACTCGTGTTTGGCAGATTTAATTGCGTAAAAACGTTTGCGCATGTTTTTGGTATCGTGTTAGTGAATTTGTATTATTTTGTTTTTTGTCATAGACCAATCAGAAGATGATGGTGAGTATTTTATTATCCATATGCATTTTGATTATCTATCAATTTGGAAACATGATTTTATGAATGTTTTACATTAATAAATTAATCTGGCCGTATGTGATCCCGGCTCAAATGAATGGGGTAGGGGGGAAGTAGAGACCGCTTCAGTGGAAAGGCACCCCTCATCCATGTTCGATACGTATGGTTATAAATAGGTACCTATTCACATTATGATACCTAAGGACTAACTTAACTACCTACCGGTTTGTAACCTCGGACGAAAAGGAGTTGCAATTATGTTTAGTTATGTGTACATTCTTAATATGCGTTTCAAATAACAATAGGACCAGTAAAGACGCTATCTTTTCACCAATGCTGCCTGCAAGAAGTCAAATCAGAATAATAAAATAGATAACCAATAACTATATGACTGGCCTTTTGGCTCTGTGGTTAGTAGCTCTGATTGCGGATCCTGAGGTAGTGGGTTCGATTTTCAACCAGGACAAACATTTTTGTGACGAACGCGGATGTTTGCTCTGTGTCTTGGCTATGTATTTCTCAGGCCTCCATACCTAGTACAGTAGGTTTTGCCTAGTTTGAGACTAGGGACTTATGTGCGAAATGTCCAGAACATTTATTTATTTTATTTAGGTACGTAAAAAGACCAAACATCCTTCTGATATTATAAATTAGAAAGTTTGTGAGGATGGATGGATGGATGGATGGATGTTTGTTACTCTTTCACGTCAAAACTGTTGAACCAATTGGGCTGAAATTTGGTATGTAGGTACCTTTGACCATGGAACCATGACCATGGGCCCATGACATTAGACCATGAGATAATTTTTTTCCGATATTCCGACAGGAACGATGTCAACGCGGGTGGGACCGCGAACTACAGCTAGTACCTACATATTTACAAAACCAGTGACCCGCCCCGGCTTCGCACGTGTAGCGGGTAGCATATGTATACCTAGAGAACGTTTGAACATGAATAATTTCGTGATCCATTGTATTTTTTATTTATACAACCCTATTTTTTAAGTAGCCAATGGTGTACTTATGGGACTGAGTCTTGGGAACACCTCTGCCTACCCATATGGGAAAAAGGCGTTATTGTCTGTTTATGTTTGGTTCACGTAGCGCACGCAAATTAATGACTATTTGTGATAGAGATAAAGACTGCCTCGATGGCGTAGAGGGCGCATGATCGACTGCCAATCAAGAGGTCCCGGGTTCGATTCCCAGGTCAGGCAAAGTGTTAAATATTGGATTTTTCCATTAGGAATTATGTCAATAACTGCCTGGAGTCTGGAACTGTGCCCGGTAGATGGCAATAGGCTCGCCCCCTATTACATAGGACCAATAACATACTGGCGAAATGTGGGTGTATCTACTATGAGACTGAGTCCTGGGTATCAGTATTTATTAGGCCCATGTAATAGAGGGCGAGCCTATTGCCATCTACCGGGCACAGTTCCAGACTCCAGGCAGTTATTGACATAATTCCTAATGGAAAAATCCGATATTCAACACTTTGCCTGAACTGGGGATCAAACCCGGGATCTCATCGCCAGTGAGGCTTGTGCCCACTACGCCACTGAGGCAGTTCTAATAGATGGATGATATTTTATCCGCGGACTACTTTGTAGATATTGATAAGTTCTACAAACCCCTTGTACATTACTTACCTTGTTCTACCACCAATAGTTGTCACAGAGCAATAATTACTGCTTTGATAACATAACATAATATCAACATATGATCACGCCTTTTTCACGAAGGGGTAGGCTGAGGGGTAGCCCTGGGTACACCTCAGGGCTCAGTCCCATACTAAATACACCCACATTTCACCAGTATGTTATTGGTTCCATGTAATAGGGGCGAGCCTATTGCCATCTACCGGGCACAGTTCCAGATTCCAGGCAGTCATTGAGATAATTACTAATGGAAAAATCCAATATTTACCGGGATCTCATGACTGAGAGTCAATCATACGCCCATTACGCGACCGATATAGTCACTGCTTTGATTATTGTGACTAAACCATAATAGATGGATATAATGTCTGCCGACTATTTTTTAGATATTAATTAGTACTACAAACCCATAATACATTATTTTATTCAACCATCAATAGTTTTCATAGCGTACGTAAGTAAATTAATGATTATTTTGCTGTTTTTTACGGATCCCTAATTTTTTGCAATTTCTTTTATAGTCATTGTTACTCACATCTATACTAATATTATAAAGAGAGAAACTTTGTTTTTTTGTTTTTTTGTTTGTAACGAATAGGCTCCGAAACTACTGGACCGATTTTAAAAATTCTTTCACTTATGGATAGCTTAATTCAGTGTGAGTGCCATAAGCTATATGAGATTTTGAAAAAAAATAGGGATCCGTAAGAAAACTGCAATATTGTGAACCAAGGTGTCACATAATATAATTACCATATTCATAAATTTGCGTGCGCTGTGAAATCCATTGATGGTAGAATAATATAATGTAGGTTTGTAGTACTTATCAATATCTACAAAATAGTTCACGGAAATTTTATCCATCTATTTTGGTTTAGTCACAATAATCGAAACAGACATTATATGCACACGCTGTGAAAAGTATTGATGGTAGAATAAAGTAATGTACTAGGGGTTTGTATAGTAATTATCAATACCTACAAAACAGGATACATGGATTTTATCCATCTGTTTTGGTTTAGTCATAATAAACGAAACAGTGATTATTTTTCATGCGGTGTGAAAACTATTAGTGGTAGAATAAAGTCATGTACTAAGAATTTGTAGTACTTATCAATACCTACAAAACAGTATACATAGATTATATTCATCTTTTTTGGTTTAGTCACAATAATCGAAACAGTGATTATTTTTCATGCGATGTGAAAACTATTGGTGGTAGAGTAAAGTAATGTACTAGGGGTTTGTAGTACTTATCAATACCTACAAAACAGTATAAATAGATTATATCCATCTTTTTTGGTTTGGTCACAATAATTGAAGCAGTGATTATTTTCATGCGGTGTGAAAACTATCGGTGGTAGATTAAAGTAATGTACTAGGGGATTGTAGTAATTATCAATACCTACGAAACAGTATACATAGATTATATCCATCTTTTCTGGTTTAGTCACAAGAATCGAAGCAGTGATTATTTTTCATGCGGTGTGAAAACTATTGATGGTAGATTAGTCATGTAGGTACTAGGGGTTTGTAGTATTTACCAATATCTACAAAACATTTTACGGACATTATATCCATCTATTTTGGTTTAGTCACAATAATCGAAAGTCATTATATGCATGCGCTGTGAAAAGTATTCATGGTAGAATAAAGTAATGTACTAGGGGTTTGTAGTACTTATCAATATCTTCAAAATAGCCCACGATAAATTTATACATGTGTTAAGGTTTGGTCATTGTAACAGAAATAGTCATTAATTTGCGTGCGCTGCATAAACCATTAGGTATATCTATTAAAATACAATGTATCACGAATTTACTCCTGTTAAACGTCCACTATACCTACTTCTACTACCCGTGCGAAGCCGGGGCGGGTCGCTAGTTCATAAATAAAATAATGTTTTAAACAAACAAACATATAGAGAAGCGTGCAATTTGTGCAGTTTCAAGATACTTTAATTCATTAAATATTGAATTTTTTTCATACAAATTTTCAACCCTTATTTTTGCCCTAGAGGTTGAATTTTGATAAACCTTATTAAAAACGGATTTAATTCAATACATTTTTAAGTTATTTTTGCTAAGGTAATCTCAAAAATAAAACTTTCACTATTTAATTTTTTAAATCCCTATATTTCGCGCATAGGGTTGTTTTTAAAGAAACCGTGAAACACGTATGTAATTATTTATTAAAACGAGGCTTCATGTAGAATTTTAAGTAAATCAGCTGAATATATTTTTATTTTTCATACAAACTTCCAACCCCTATTTAACATACTTAGGGGTGGAATTTTGAAAAATCCCTTCTTGTTACTTGTCTAGGTTAATAAAATAATCTTCTGTCCAAATTTAATCAACATTGGTATGGTAGTGTTGGCCCTGAGTTGATGAATCAGTCTGTGAATCACTATCTCTCTCATTATATAATTCTACTTATAGAAGTATAGATTTCAGAAGTTTTGTCTAGTGACGTCGCAGCATAAGATGGGTCCTATTGTAATTTGAAATGCATAGTAGGTACCGATACTGTATTATGCGGGGTTAATTTTTATCATCCCGAATAATCTCTGACTGCCTCGGTGGCGTAGAGGGCGCATGCTCAACTGCCAATCAAGAGGTCCCGGGTTCGATCCCCAGGTCAGGCAGTGATAAATATTGGATTTTTCCATTAGGAATTATGTCAATAACTGCCTGGAGTCTGGAACTGTGCCCGGTAGATGGAAATAGGCTCGCCCCCTATTACATGGGACCAATAACATACTGGCAAAATGTGGGTGTATCTACTATGGGACTGAGTCCTGGGTACACCTCTGTCTACCCCTTCGGGAAAAAGGCGTGAATGTATGTTATGTATAATTTTAGAGATTATCCTACTCATGAAAACAAACAACTTTTATTAGAGAACTAAAGATGAGATCGCGAAAAATTGCATCTGTTCCATTCAAAAGTGCTAAAATATTTAATTAAAACGTACCTATATATAACAGCTGATATTTTTCGCAATTTCAGTTTTGGTCCCACATTATCTGGGGTCAAACTCAAACTCATTTTATTCATAAAAAATAATTACACGTCTTGTTTTATTTTATAGTATTAAAATAATCTTCATTATTACAATGTCAAAAATGATATTCAAAAAAAAAAAGTCTGGTAGAACTAGTATTAAAAGCATTCAAAATGAGTTAATTGATAGGTATACAAAAAAGAGAACATCATATACCTATATCCTACATAATATCCTACTACGGTCCTAAATAACCCTATATTATTAGTTTGGGACATGTCCTGTATGATTTGATTGAACCAATTTTGATCGTTTTTAGGGTTTCGTACCGCAAAAGGAAAAAACGGAACCCATATAAGATTACTTTTTGTCCGTCTATCTGTCCGTCCACCGACCCACCGACCCACCGACCCCACTCTCTCCGCCTCCACCACAAACTCAGCTTGATCCACCTCCTACCCCGTTCTTCCCGCTTCCACTATCTCCGACTTCACCACAAATTCCGCTCCGCCTCCTCCGCTTCCGTTTACGTTACCACCTTCACCACAAACTACGCTGTCTCCGTTTTCAGACTTCTAGAAGTAGAATTATATAATGAGAGAGAGAGAGTGATTCACAGACTTATTCATCAACTCAGGCAAGGGCGTCGCCAGCCGATGATCAAGGGGGGGCTAGACAAGGAATTTTACCCAAATTCACTATAGATATACAAACGGTATTTGCCTGTATACAATTTACAATTACAAATTTCTATGAAACAGAAAAGCCATACAATTTTGTAGATTTTTTTTTTATGAAATAGGGCCCAGATGGTTCTGTATTTATGAATACGTGTCTATATGGTATGGCGGCACTTGAATGTCAACATAGACAATAAAGGCTAAATTTTCTCGATCCTCTACGGGGGGGGGGCAGCAGCCCCCCCCTGCCCCCCCTTGGCGACGCCCTTGAACTCAGGGCCAACACTACCATACCAATGTTGATTAAATTTGGACAGAAGATTTTATTAACCTAGACAAGTAATAAGAAGGGATTTTTCAAAATTCCACCCCTAAGTATGTAAAATAGGGGTTGGAAGTTTGTATGAAAAATAAAAATATATTCAGCTTGAGTGTGTTTTAGCCACACTCGCCAAATTCAAGTTGGTGGATGTCAAATTTGATGGTCTCCGACTACCTATAAGGTGTTTCAATGTCAGCCGGGACCGATGGCTTAACGTGCTCTCCGAGGCACGAAGGAAACTCGTTGTGTAAATAACTGCCACCCATCCAAGTGCCGGCCGTACCTAGTGTCGCTTGACCTCGGTTACCGGCTGATACCTACTAGTAGCCGCCATTTGGCCACGAGCGCCTCGACTACATTTCTCACACATACATTCACGTCTTTTTCCCGAAGGGGTAGGTAGAGGTGTACCCAGGACTCAGTCCCATAGTAGATACACCCACATTTATGTTATTGGTTCCATATTTTTTTTTTATTATGATAGTGAGTAACAAGACGAGCAAAGAGCACGAGTAAGCATCATGATTGCCCATATCAGACACAGTGCCACCCAGTGTTTTAAAATTCAAAATTCTGCGCGGCACTGCACTGCGCCTGACACCCTGAGATATGAGTTATTGAATCTCATCATGCCCAGTAATTTCGCTGGTAACATTGCCCTTCAGACCGGAACACAGTAATGTTTGCACATTACTGCTTGGCGGATGAATAACTGGCAAAGGTGTGGTACTTCCCCAGGCGGCCCCTCATGCTAAAGAGGCCTACCACTACAAAGATAGGTTTCATTCGACAGTAATTTTGTACCCGATCCCACCCCTACTCTTCCTGTCATACACCTTTCCGTCCAGATTGGTTGCCTGGAAGAGATCGCTTAAAGCGATATGGCCGCCCATTGTCGACCAATCACTTTTTAGTTATAGCTTGAATTTTAAGTTATTATGTTACTGTGTAGAATTATGTAAAAATGGTCGAAATAAAGAGTATTCTAATCTAATCTAATCTACACCAAATTGATTCCGGGCATAGTGTGGTCTTGTCGTAGGGATTTTTCGAGTAAAGTGAATCGAGAGTAGTGCAAACCGTGACTAACCCATTCATTCAATCAACGACAAGTTCAAAGAAGAAAGTGCAAATACAGATTTTATGGTATGTTCACCATCTATCTGTAAAATGTTAATTGAGATCCCTATGAGCCCGAACACGGTAATTTTGACTACTGACCAATTTAAACCAGATTGCTCTCGTCATTACCTAGTGCATAAACAGGGTAAATATGTTTACAAGATAAAACGCAACCCAACCGCTCTCTTATGGTCGAAAGTTCTTAAGCATACTAACAGAAGGCCAATTTCATTCGCGTAGAATTTTCTAGAAAATCATTACAACGTTAGCTAATTCAAGAATGGATGAAGAATTTTATAGATACACGTATTGCATCGTCCCTCAGCTGTGGCGAAAACTTTTCGACACTACTCTTGCATCCATTACATTAAGGTTATTTGTCTTCCATTCAAAATGAAAATGCACAAATATAATATGTTATGTAATATAATAATTATATGGGACAACTTCCACACACGATCATCTGGTCCCAAACTAGGCTAGAAGCCTGTACTATGGTAACCAGATGACTGATATACATACTTATATAAGATTATAACACACAGAAACAGATCAAACAGACATGTTCATGCACACAAATATTTGACTTGGACGGGGATCGAACCTGCCCTGCGGCACAGAAAGCAGAGGTACTACCATCTGAGCCAACGAGGCTGTCTATATGAAGAAATAGGGAATAATTTTCAACTCAATTGAGTATTTGAATTTTTTGTTTGGTATATATATATTTTTTTATGTTAGTGAGTGACAAGTCGAGCAAATCATGTGCCTGATTGTAAGCATCATGATTACCTATATCAGACACAGTGCCACCCAGTTTTTAAGTTCTAAATTCTACGCGGCACTGCACGCGCTACGAGTGGTCGCCATGATTGTGACGACATTATGTTTGGTACTTTATAACATTGTGACGTCACTACAGGTCACGAGCTCGTTCGAGTACTATCAGTACTGCATTAAAATGTTTTTTAATGTGATATAACTTTGTTATTATAGCGAATAAAAAGCACTAAAAATAGTTTTGTTACGAAACTTATATTATAATGATCTTTCCATTGCATTGTATGACGAGATTCAACAACTCATATCTCAGTGTGACAGGCGCAGTGCAGTACCGCGCAGAATTTTGAACTTTAAAACACTAGGTGGCATGTCTGATATGGGCAATTATGATGCTTACCATCAGGCACCTGATTTGCTCGTATTGACACTCACTATCATAAAAAAAAAAACTATCAGATGGCAGCGTATCCAAGATGCTGGCGGCATTGCCACGTTAGACGTGTACGAAGAGCTATGATTATACTTTGGGCCAGATAAACGACAGAATTTGAGTCACGCGTCACTTCAAAAATAAATACGCATGAGACTCTATTGACTGCCTCGGTGGCGTAGAGGGCGCATGCTCGACTGTCAATCAAGAGGTCCCGGGTTCGATCCCCAGGTCAGGCAAAGTGTTAAATATTGGATTTTTCCATTAGGAATTATCTCAATAACTGCCTCGAGTCTGGAACTGTGCCCGGTAGATGGCAATAGGCTCGCCCCCTATTACATGGGACCAATAACATACTGGCGAAAAGTGGGTGTATCTACTATGGGACTGAGTCCTGAGTACACCTCTGCCTACCCCTTCGGGAAAAAGGCGTGAATGTATGTATGTTATGTCTATTGAAAAATAAATTGTTAAGGCATACGTATGTATGCATAGTGTAGGGTTCCATACTTAGATACCAAGAACATGCAGCGCATTCTATTAGTTCCTTGCGAAAAGTATGGAAATATGCAGTGAAATGGCCATAACTTTTGATTGCGTTAACTTAGAAGTATGATTTTATTACAGCCATAAGGGACCGCGGATCTGAGTTGATAACAATTTCAACTTGATACCTCCACGCGTTCCCGTTAAAAAGTATCTTGACAGACAGACATACAGACAGACGGACAACAAAGTGATCCTATAAGGGTTCCCCTTTTCCTTTTGAGGTTCGGAACCCTAAAAAAAGAAGAATACTACAAGTAGTTGTTATAGTATCAAATGATCTGTTTCGATAATTAAGTAACATTATTAATAATCGAAAAGCGCTACTGCCGATCACGAGGTCCTGGGTTCGATCTCCAGGTCAGGCAAAGTGTTATTAGATTTTTTCATTAGGAGTTATCTCTATGACAGCCTAGAGTCTGGAAAATAGGCTCGCCCCCTATTACATGGGACCAATAACATACTGGCGAAATGTGGGTAGGCTATGGGACTGAGTCCTGGGCACACCTCTGCCTACCCCTTCGGGAAAAAGGATGATGCTATGTGCGTATTGTGTTATGTCGTTTTGTCACTCACTATCATAAAAAAAAATGTTGAAAGGGGTCTATCTGTCTAAAAATGACCCAAGTGTAAGATACCCGTTATTATATATATTTTGCGTAAATATCCACATAATGATAATAACTTGTATTTAGGTCAAAAAATTATTATCAATTATAAATAATTAAAATCCGCAATCTATATGACCTAGGTCATTGATAACAATTAATTACTTAGAAGTATTATAAGAATTTAATAAAAAAAACCAGTGTAAGCCCAGCATCTTCGCCTGCTCGCAATTTTGAAATCTCGCAATTTGTACCTAAACTTTGACGTCCTTTTTGGACCCTTTAATAAAAGAAATTTCATTTTCCCATGTAGGTATGCCTCGTACAATTATAAACTTTCCTAGCTATGCCCCGCGGTTTCATCCCTTAAGACATCGTTCCCGTGGGAATATCGAGAAAATAAGTACCCTAAGTGTTATTCCAGGGTCTAAGCTACCTTCCCTGGGATTTGGAGGCGGAGCTTTACGCCGCTCGTTACGAGTGGCGCGTGGCACTCCGCCTCCGTGGGGAATACCCGGCCCCTGGGGAGGTTGTGCGGTGGAGGGAGCTCGCCAGAGAGGCATTGCTCGAGAGGTGGAGTACGCGTCTGGCCCACCCTCGAGCAGGCAGCTGGACAGTGGAGGCAGTCCGTCCACTACTCCAGGAGTGGACGGACAGACAGCACGGGTCGCTTACCTTCCGGCTTGTGCAGGTGCTTACGGGTCACGGATGCTTCGGCAAGTACCTGCACTACATAGCCGGTAGGGAACCGACCCCTGCTTGCCACCACTGTGGTTGCGACGTGGATACGGCGCAGCACACACTGGAGGAGTGCCCATCATGGGTCAGTGAGCGTCGTACCCTCGTCGCAGTTATGGGGGCTGAACTCTCGCTAACAACCATGTTTCGAGCCATGGTTGAGAGCGAGGGTTCGTGGAGGGCCGCGGTCGAATTCTGTGAGGTTGTAATCTCGCAGAAGGAGACCGCGGAGCGCGATCGGGAGACCACTACCGACCTCCCGATGCGCGCACGGAGGCCAGGGCGTCGTAGGAGAATCTACCACGCCCTCCCCCATCCCCCATAACACGGGTCTAGGCGGTGAATGCCCCCGCATTAATATATTAGACCCGCGAGGTGGCGCGCGCGCGGAATCCCGCGCGCCCCTGTAAGATGTGGAGGCGAAGGCTCCTCTTCGCCCCCCGCGGTTGGGTCCTCCCGGGAGGACCAAACGCCGTCCGGGTTGCGGATGAGTGCTTGGGCGTACCCGCAGCCCCGACACATGGCGTCCCGCAGGATATCCCCCAGGGTTTTAGTCAGTCGAGAAGATCCCCTTCAGTGACTTCCCATCCTGACATAACCCGGCCCTGCCCCCCGGCATGGCCGGGTATCTGTATGCAGATTTCCCCGAGGTAACAAAAAAAAAAAAAAAGGGTCTAAGCTACCTGCATACCAAATTTTAGCCCAATCCGTTCAGTAGTTTTGGCGTGAAAGAGTGTCAAACATCGAACCATCCATCAACCTAAATTAAACCGCACTGGATGGCGCCGCAGGTGATAGAACTCGCAAACGTTTTTTTCACCTGTTAAAAACGTGTTTTTTTACATTTTACTGATATTTGAGATTTTTTTATAAGTATGTTTTTATTTTTATTTTTTTTGTTCTAGCGTAAATATTAATACATGATTGTGTTTATTACAAGTGTCTAACTATTACAGTTTATGAGAAAGAGCCCTGTGACAATCTGACGGACGGACTGATAGCAGAGGGTTAGTTATAGGGTTTCTTCGGCACCCTTTGAAATACGAAATACTAAAATAGGGCCTCTGACTGACATAATATTATGGTTTCAGGGCATGCCGCCTGATTTTAAATACCTATATGATATTTCTAAAATGTCCACTTTCTGTTTATTTCCGAATGTATTAAAACTTAAATGAGCATTTCACAATATATCTCCTTTCGAAAATGTCTATCTTTCTGAAACGACTTGAAACTTATTGGCGATTTCGGGGCATTATTGCTCGAGCCGGGACCAACTTGCGCCAACCGAACCATGGCAGCGAGCGTCCAGAGATGTAAGACCACGTGATAAGTAATTCAAACGTAGGGTCAACGCATTCAAAGCCGGATAGATTCCCACCGCGCCACGGACGTTATTTATATATATAATATAAGCATATAAAATTATGTATGTAGGTACCTATAGTGCATTCATTATTTTATAAAATTAATTTTATTATTGTTTCAAGAGAGTATAAAAACTAGTCGAAGTTGAAGAGGAAACATGTTATAAAATCATTATTGAAAGACTGATTGGGTAGGTATCTGTTATATTTATTTTGAGTTTAATATTTTCTATGATTATGTCACAGTAAAGATAGCTACAGTATTGTGACTTCATACAAACTCTCGGAACGCGAGTCATACCTACACGCCTCAAGTTCAACATACACTCAAAATACGCATAGTCGCGAATGCGCCGCAGTGTGGCGAACGAACAGTGTGTGTTTTAAAACTTCGCTCATAGAATCTGCTGAACTAAGTTTGTTCGACATCAGATGTGTGCCAAAAAAAATCGAGTTGTTGTAAAAATTATTTCCAGTTGCTTTGTGCTGCTGATTTTATTCTAAATTATTATAATAATAGATAATTGATGTTTAGTATCTGTAATAAAAACACGTCAGCTATTTCTTGCATTTTGGTTGAGTAGGTAGATGTTGAAGTTTGTAAGGATTAGAGCAAGATCGAGTTGTAATTACATCATTTCAATCCATTAAATTTATATATAATAATATACCTACACAATCGCACCATTAAATGTTCACATTGAATATATAGGAAGGTATGTTATTATAATTTCGAGTCAAATAACAATCATTTATGTTCTTCTCGCAAACATTCATGAAAAAGTCTCGCGCGTGTGCGCCCTTGCCGAGCGCGGAACGAAAATATAGCCGTGTCGCTCTCGCTAAGTCGTCGCGTCGTCGCCGAGGCAGCCCTATAACGTGTCTACGTTCCGCGAGGCTGTAGATATCTATCTCAAAGACAGGGCCGAGTCACTATACTGTTATCTACAGTATAGTGACTCGGCCCTGTTTTACTGTGTTTACTGTCTTTACTGTGTTTAGTGTTTATTTATAGAATACCTTACATAGGCATACCTAATGTTAAATTATTAATTTATTGAAGACAATAAACATTCTGTAGAATTATTTAGAAGAAAAAATGTTATCCAATGTTTAAAAATATTATGCAATAGATGTTATGTTTATTTATAAAAAGCCGCAAAGGTCAAAAACGCATATATTAGAGGTCATTACCAAAATGTATTTATGATAAATATGATTATTTGCCAAAAGAGAAAAAAGACGTGGTTTTTTAGGATCAACCCATACAATGCATTGTGCTTATAATATTATCATAACTTTTTATAATTCTATTGTTTTTATAATTTTATAACATTTTATTATTAATTATAGTACTTATCTGACAGCCTCGTTGGCTCAGATGGTAGTAACTTTGCTTTCTGTGCCGCAGGTCCCGGGTTCGATCCCCGGTCAGTTCAAACATTGGTGTGCATTTACATGTCTGTTTGATCTGTGTCTGGATGTTATAAGCTTATATAAGTATATATATCAGTCATCTGGTTACCATAGTACAGGCTTCTCGCCTAGTTTGGGACCAGATGACCGTGTGTGGAAGTTGTCCCATATTAAAGACGGTGGCGATCTTAACAGTATAATATATTATAGTTATATAGTTAAAACTTACCAATAAAGCAATATGCGGCATGAAGAGCGTGTCATTCTCCTGCCTCCCCTCTGACATCTCCTCGACCCAGACGAGAGGGTGGTGGGGAATCGCTGACAGTGTCCCGTTTTCATTGAACGCGGTCACTTCGTGTTCTAAGATCTCCCTGGTGGAAGAACATTTGGGAATGTAAAGATATGTTATAATGCCGTGGTTGTATATTATTCTAATAATTTATAATTACATTAACAGTAAATAGGAGTGCATTAAATAAGTAAACTGATTGTTCCAGCGTTCAGCGAGGTAACATCTCGAGGAGCGGCGTCGTACTAACATTTCTCGCCCTTACAGCGCAGTCAGAGTCTATTCCCTGATGATGCGTCGTGTAGACGCGAAACACGTGTCGATATATGAATGGTGTCACTAACAAAAATAATACCTAATAGCATTTCTGCTTTGCATGCAATCTTGCGGGCGGGAGGGCGGTGCACTGTGCATGTTGTTTTTGACACTAAAAATCGGAACTCGAGAGTAAAGATTCTTGTTCCAGAAGTCCATGGAGTTCCGAAAAGTAGCGCCAAATTAAATCAATTCTCAAACTCTCTACCCGTGGATGCCGTAAGGCGGCTAAGTGTTATGAGAACCAGAGCTCGGGCAGCATCATCATCTGCGTATAAAACCAACGAACTGCGCTCGCTGACACTACTTATTCAAAGAAAGGAAAGGAATTACATACATACATACATTCACGCCTTTTTCCCGAAGGGGTAGGCAGAGGTGTACCCAGGACTCAGTCCCATAGTAGATACACCCACATTTCGCCAGTATGTTATTGGTCCCATGTATTAGGGGGCGAGCCTATTGCCATCTACCGGGCACAGTTCCAGACTCCGGGCAGTTATTGAGATAATTCATAATGGAAAAATCCAATATTTAACACTTGCCTGACCTGGGGATCGAACCCGGGACCTCTTGATTGGCAGTCGAGCATGCGCCCTCTACGCCACCGAGGCAGTCGGAATAAAGGAATTAAATACGACATTAATTTAACATAAGATTATGGTGATTTGAAATATGATTAGGAACCTAGATAACTAGTGTCTCATTCCGAATAACTTCAACAAATGTTGTAAATATGCTCTGATTTCAAATGATTTAACCATTACGTTTGTATGGGGAATTCCTCCGCCGCCTACTTAAGAAAATGCAAACTGATTACCAGGAACGATAGTTCTTTTACAATGATCAGGCCAGTAGAACATAATCGAAACGCTCCATCAGCTACCAAAGAGCTGATGATCTTTAAAAGTTCGATCAAAAATGATTCACATACCTATAGACATAAGGTCCGACTTCCTCCACGGTAATCTTCTCGGCCTTCCCCGCCATATAGTCTTCAGCGTTGGTGACATTGAACAGGTATACCCTGCAGTACAGCTCGACTTCTGGCTTCCGCCACATCTCGAATATTTCGCCTCCATCTTGAAGTACTGCTTTCTGGAATAAAATTGAGGTTTTAACACAGTTCAGTGGGTTACACATAGCACAGAACGGATAATAATATTACGTATAGAATGGACACTGTCATCCGCCCATCAGTATAGGCTTCCTCACCTCGCCAACGAGATTGAGCTCTCTACGAGTCTCGCTTCGCTGGGAAATCATCTCACGCATACTCTTGCACATGTACAAAACTCCATGTGTGCAGTGCCTGCGGCTTTTGTATGGGGTTGAGTCGAGTCGATTCGAGATTGTCAGGGCTGTGCTTATAGCCTAAATGTCGTAGATTCCGGTCGCCTAGATTCCAAGGCGCCGACATGAGCTAACGTCTGCCGTTCATATTACACCGACCTATCGATGGCATCAAATAGATGCATAGTATATACCGAGTACCGACCATTGATTGATGGTAGATTCGAAAAGTTTATAAGAAAGTTTATGTATCTGGCGCCCTAGGCGGCCCCCCCTTTCGTGTGCCGACAACACCACGCTACCACACCCCGGACACTCGACTCAAATCCCCATACAAAAGCCGCAGGCACTGCACACATGGAGTTTTGTACATGTGCAAGAGTGTGTGCGTGAGGTGATTTCCCAGCGAAGCGGGGCTCGTGGAGAGCCTCAATCTCGCTCGCGGGGTGCGGAAGGCCCGATTGGTGGGCAGATGACAGTGTCCATTCTATACGTAGTATTATTTTCTGTTCTGTGGCTCCGGGCTAGGTAAACTTATACAGCATACTGCACACATTGAAATGATCACACACACTAATGCAGAATGTAGGGTCAACATGATAAAGTATCGACGTCGACAAATCGATGCTATCACAGATCGATGCCATCGATTGAGGCGACAGTCGATCGATTGATAAAGTAACACCCTAAATTCCCATTACGTGTCACGGTAGCTTTCAGGCAAAAAATCCATAATATTAATAAGTATTAGGTTTTTCGATGAGATCTGAATCCAGGACTCTGAATTTGAAGCCGAACCGGTCACAGGGCCACGCACGCTAAGTACAACCAGTTATTTCTTATCACTTTTTATAATAAAATACCATAACATACAATAACGCCTTTTCCCGAAGGGGTAAGGGGTATCAAGATTTCGCTAGTATGTTATTGGTCCCATGTAATACGGGACGAGCCATCTACCGGGCACAGTTCCAGACTCCTAACTGTCATAGGGATAATTTCTAATGGAAAAATCTAATAACACTTTGCCTGATCTGGGGATCGAACCCGGGACCTCATGATCGTCAGACGAGCTTACGCCCACTTCGACACCGAGCATTTATTAAAATGATAATAATAATAATATATAATATGGGACAACTTCCACACACGGTCATCTAATCCCAAACTAGGCTAGAAGCCTGTACTATGGTAACGAGACGACTGATATACATACTTATTTATGCTTATAACACACAGGGACAGCTCAAACAGACATGCTCATGCGCACAAATGTATGAGGCTGTCAATGATGATGATAATCTTACCTGTTTAAAAAGGAAATCGTACGGATGTGCGAAAAGTATGAAGAACCCGGCCAGCAAAGACGTGAAACCCAGCATTAGAAGCATAAACAAACCTGAAACAACACAAAAATAATGTTTTTTACAACATCCTGAAACACGCTTTTTTGTAGTGGTTTGTAGCTTTTTTTGTAGTGGTACCCCTCTCTTGCAGGGCCCGCCTGGGGAAGTACCACACCTTTGCCAGTTATTCATCCGCCGAGCAGTAATGTGCAAACATTACAGTGTTCCGGTCTGAAGGGCAATGTTACCAACGAAATTACTGGGCATGATGAGATTCAATAACTCATATCTCAGGGTAACAGGCGCAGTGCAGTGCTGCGCAGAATTTTAAATTTTAAAACACTGGGTGGCACTGTGTCTGATATGTGCAATCATGATGCTTACCATCAGGCACCTGATTTGCTCGTCTCGTCGCTCACTAACATTAAAAAAAACAAAATAAAAAGCTTCCTTTTAAAAATATTTTTAATATTTAATATTTTTAGTGGTAGGAAGGATCGCTTTCCCCAAAAGGTCTTCAAAACAACAAAGCAAACGAGCCCAAACTCGACTGTCTTAGCACATTTCGTAAGGCAGTTCCAATGGTTATCTTTCGGTTTCAGCGTTTGACCTTCGTCGTCATGTGGAATGAAAAGTACTTATTTAAACCACTCGTATTGTGTGAATTTATAAGCGATCGACTTACTCCTGATGTAGATAGATTTGTACGTCTAATTTGGTATAGTTAGTAGTTTTGTCGAAATTATGCGAAGTAGTTTGTTTACATGTTTCGCCACGTAAGTAAAAACCAACCATGGTCAGTGTTGTTAGTGGTTGACTCTATCCTTTGGTTTTATTGGTTTAGAGAGACAGCAATAGCAGGATATAGCGAATAAATATGGGGCTTTTGTAAGGCCATTCTCTATAAATCGATTTTGACTTTGATCAGGGCCATAAGTTTACAACTTTGTTGATAAATGGTTACGATCAAACCCTGAACTCTAAATTAGTATCGTCCAACCCTGAACTTAATTACTCTATATTAGACCTTAAGTACTATGTATAAAGCATAAATTACATTGAAAAGCAAGGCCAAAGCGCCGCGCGATATTTCCGTGTTTTTCTTTTATACCTTATCTGTGTTAGTTTTAAGTACAAGTTTGAATAACCAAAGGCATTGGTCGATGACCTTATGACCTAATAGATTAATGCAAATCTTTTTTTCGTTAAAAAGTTAAAATTTCATATAAAAGTTTCAAGGTTTTATACGTAAAGGCAAAAAATACACCCAACTCCATTTTTTCTCACGAGCACTCTGCTGTTAGTGCGGCGAAAATTAGTATAATAGCTATAATAATAAAAGCGCGAGCAGCTTGCTGCGAGCGTGGCGAAATTTTATGAATGTTTACACAGTTTTTTGGTCCTAGGCATTACTGTAATTGTAATTTTTTTATAGGATTGTATCGAGTTCCTAATACGTGTTGTACAGGATCTTAGTGAGCCGCGATAGTAAAATATAGTTGTTATATTTTAAGACTAATTAATCACACAATAATGGTTTTATTTTTTTATACGTAACTCTAAACCTTTTTTCTAAAGTAAAGTATATGCTTTTATTATCCCCTGGCACATCCGCCAGTGAAAGGTCCATTAAAATCGATCAAGCCGTTTTGGAGATTTGCGTTAACAAAGAGATAAAAAACGTATTTTGTTATATAAATTGTAGGTATAATATAATACAAACAGACAACAGACACTTCAATTTGATATATTTATATGTATATATAATCATAAATTTTAAATAAAATCGATCATCTCTCTGAGCAAAGGTCATGACACACCTAGTTTGAGACGAGTTTGCTGAACACAAATATATGTGCATGGTAATAAATTATCTAGTTGCCATGGGGGACATTTCAATAACCTGATTATCTTTCGATTGGAAATTATATGTAAAGCTTAGATTGTTGAGGTCTCCGCGCGCGCTCCGACTTGTTACCACTGTTATAAACTTGTCAAATGCGGCAACCCGCCGCTGTCCGACAGCATTTTTCACGCTTACTAGCATTCCTGCAAACGGTTTTTTACGCATACATAGCATTGTGTTACTCACTCAGAATATAGACCTACGTAAATGCACACTACAATTTGAAAATTGCCATTGTTTTCGAAACTTTTGTTTTTAGGTAGTGCGGTATCTGGACGAAGCGCGCGGAGACCTCAATAGGTCTCCGCGCGCTTCGGATCTAAGATGTAGAGGTAAATTAAAACCAAATTCTTTATCATATTGTGAAATCTCTGGAACGTAATGAAATCTATTTCTATTCGTTACTACACAAAATTCTCAACACCGCGCCTTAAGGCCTTAACGGTTGTTTATATGAGTATAAGGCCTCTGCTGATGTGTGACTGCCTCGGTGGTGTAGTGGGCGCTCGACTGCCGATCTAGGAGGTTCTGTGTTCCCCATAGGTCAGGAAATATATTTTGATTTTTTTCATTATAATTATCCCAAAAACTTTTTGTAGTGGTAGGCCTCTTTTGCAGGAGGCCGCCTGGGGAAGTACCACACCTTTGCCAGTTATTCATCCGCCAAGCAGTAATGTGCAAACATTACTGTGTTCCGGTATGAAGGGCAATGTTACCAGCGAAATTACTGGGCATGATGAGATTCAACAACTCATATCTCAGGGTGACAGGCGCAGTGCAGTGCAGCGCAGAATTTTGAATTTTAAACCACTGGGTGGCACTGCGTCTGATATGGGCAATCATGATGCTTACCATCAGGCACCTGATTTGCTCGTTTTGTCACTCAATATCACAAAAAAAAAAAAAAATAACTGCCTGGAGTCTGGAACTGTGCCCGGTAGATGACAATAGGCTATAACATACTGGCAAAATGTGGATGTACCCACTATGGGAATGAGGGTACTACAACTGCAGGGTACTTGTATAGTATAATTAGCTAATTATAACTATTTTTATCTAAGTTTAGTTACAAGGAAGTGCCTTCAAAAATAAATAAACACGATTGGCCGAATTAATAATAACCTAAATAAATCAAGAATTAGCGGTTAGATAACATTATTATCAATATTTTAACTATTTAATAAACAATAACACTTCCTGACATATATTTTAAGTAAATAAGATAACCAGTTACTGCTACCTTTATGTGACGAATCAATTAAATAGTTACAAATCCATTTATTAATTAGGATTGAAAACAAGTTTTTTTTAAATATTTTATAATTTACAGGGAGTAGGTCTAAAACATGTACTTAACAAGAAAGAGGACCTCTTAGCAGTTTCTACCAATCACACCCCACCCACACGCAAAATAGGCGCATTGTCGTCGAGTTGCGGAGAATTGCCTGCGTATTTGACTTGACTTTGACTTGACTCTTAGCAGTTTGACACAATCCTATGGAAAATTTTCCAAATCGATATTTTGTATTCCCCTGTTTCCTCCGAATGTGGTAAATCTAATTGATATACATATTTTTCTTATAAGACGAGCAAGTCAGGTGCCTGATGGTAAGCATCATGATTGCCCATATTAGACACAGTGCCACCCACTTTCTTAAAATTCTAAATTCTGTGCGGTACTGCACTGTGCCTGTCAACCCTGAGATATTATTGTTCAATCTCGTCATGCCCAGTAATTTCGCTGATAACTTTGCCCTTCAGACCGGAACACAGTAATTTTGTACATTACTGCTTGGCGGATGAATAACTAGCAAAGGTGTTATATCCCGATATTTTGAAGATGTAGTGAACTGTGTCCCTATTATTTTATTTTTGTTTGTAAACTCTTCATTTTTATTTAGTGAACGTCTAATCACGCGAGTAGAACTGGGATTTTTGGAAGTTCATTATGGAAAAACCGAGAGTTTATAAGAGAAACAAATATGACAGGGACATAGTTTACTTCACTTTTTTTTTTTATGATAGTGAGTGACAAGACGAGCAAATCAGGTGCCTGATGGTAAGCATCATGATTGCCCATATCAGACACAGTGCCACCCAGTGTTTTAAAATTCAAAATTCTGCGCGACACTGCACTGCGCCTGTCACCCTGAGATATGAGTTGTTGAATCTCATCGTGCCCAGTAATTTCGCTGGTAACATTGCCCTTCATACCGGAACACAGTAATGTTTGCACATTACTGCTTGGCGGATGAATAACTGGCAAAGGTGTGATACTTCCCCAGGCGGCCTCCTGCTAAAGAGGCCTACCACTACAAAACTACTGCTATTAAAATATCAGTATTTAAACTTATGGGATTAATTAATCATATTCGGAGGAAATAGGGGAATACAAAACATCGATTTGGTAGATTTTACATAGGATTGTGTCAAACTGTTTTAAAAGATCCTATAATAAATCAACCGTGCGTTCGGAAACATACCTCTACAAGAAGAACGCACAAGAAACTTGTGGGGTTCGCTTATTGCATTACTTTTTATCTACCTACGTAAGGCCTTCGGATTCAAAATAATTTAATATGTACTATGCATTTTTTTGTAATAACAGATCCGGTTTCGAGCAGACATGATGTCTACCAGTTTTTGTTAAGTTACGATTTCGATCATTGCCTGATATTTATTATAACGATTAATGGACCATTTTAATATTTATTGAATAGATTTAATGTTCTTGTTTTGGTTTTGAAAACAAGTAGTTTATAGCGCAACGGGCTATGGAGAGGGTATGATCGGGATATCTCTGCGCGATCGAGTCAAAAATGAGGAGATCCGTAGACGAACGAAAGTTCCGACATAGCGAAGAGGATTAGCAAGTTGATGTGGCAATGGGCGGCACATAGCACTTAGAACTGATGGCCGATGGGTCCGTAAAGTTCTCGAATGAATCGGAGACCACGGACTGGCAAGCGCCGCGTAGGACGTCCAACCACAAGGTGGACAGACGATCTGATAAGTACGGCAGGAGCACGCTGGATGCAGGCCGCTTGCAACCGGACTGGATAGAAATCTAAGGGGGAGGCCTATGTTCAGCAGTGGACGTTCAATGGCTGAGATGATGATGATGATGATATTTATTATGTACTAATGAACGGCCCGGCTTTTTTTTATGATAATGAGTGACAAGACGAGCAAATCAGGTGCCTGATGGTAAGCATCATGATTGCCCATATCAGACACAGTGCCACCCAGTGTTTTAAAATTCGAAATTCTGCGCAGCACTGCACTGCGCCTGTCACCCTGAGATATGAGTTGTTGAATTTCATCATGCCCAGTAATTTCGCTGGCAACATCGCCCTTCATACCGGAACACAGTAATATTTGCACATTACTGCTTGGCGGATGAATAACTGGCAAGGGTGTGGTACTTCCCCAGGCGGCCCCCTGCAAAAGAGGCCTACCGCTACAAAAGGCTTAGCACGCATCAGAGTACTTATTCTGTTTTGTTTTGTGAGGATGTCTGGATGTTTGTTACTCTTTCGCACCAAAACTACTCAACCGCGCTGCTGAAATTCGCTATGCAGATAGTCTAGACCCTGGGCTAACTAATAGGGTACTTATTTCATTTATCTTACGGGAACAAAGACTACGCGGGTGAAACCGCGGGGCATAGCTAGTTATGTAATAATTTTAAATCAGATTTAGACATTAAAATATACCTTGAAAGCATAACAAAATTAATAATTAAGCCTCATGGTAGTCATTGATTAGACACTATAGAAGGTCGATACAGATTTTAGCATAAATTGGTGATAAATACGTAACTATATAGAACTACTAGAGATATGAATGATGAATGAATGATAACGCTTTATTGGTACCACAATAATACAGAAAATGATAAAAAAGAAAACTTAAAACTAGAAATAGTAACAACTGGCGGCCTTATCGCTCAGAGCGATCTCTTCCAGACAACCATGCAGGGAAAGGAAAAACAGATGCTGAAGGGACGGTGGTATCAAAAAAACAAATACATAAATGATAAATAAATAAATAAAATACATAAAAATAATATATAATACATACTTATAAACAAAAAAGGTGTTGTAATACTTCAAGGGATGTATCTACTACTTAAGGTTAAGCGTCACCCACACAAAATGAAAATACAAAGATATGAAGACATAGAAAATAATTTTCCACTCAATTGGTTGGCTCTGGATCTAGCCGTTATTTGCGCGAAAATATATTTTGTTATAGAAATGTTAAAAAAAGTATAGTTTTTGCTATTTAAAAAAAATTCAATTATCATCCACGTTTCATTTATATTATTTACATCTCTCATATTCGGTAAGTAGGTCCTTATTACCCCCAAATGGGGCTTGTAAGTGACCAATTAGCGCTCTAGGGTAATAATGTAGCTAGAAAAGCCCTAGGGCGGTAAGTAATTAAAAAAAAACTTCACTCTTTCAAAAAGTTTGCGTACATCTAACCATCATACTGGCAATAGCGAAGCGACCTCTTTTGTCATTGGCCTGAATGCATGATGTCTGCATTCAGGCCAATGACAAAAGAGGTCGCTTCGCTATTCCTTGTCTTCGTATGAGTATAATAGTCATCAATTTTAAATATCGAACTACGAAGCTCAATTTCGTTCTTGAAAAAAATAATTTAAAAAAGAGATGAAAAAAGGCGGGAATAGAAAACTTTTACTTTAAAATGTTTTATTTTTGTAATGCCGGTGTTTTTCTACTTACCTCACAATCGAGATGTAAAGCAGAGTAGTTAGCTCGGGTGTAAGCATCAATTGCACCCTCGAAGTATAGGCGCCCTCGCTGCGCTCGTGCGCCTAAATATCTCGGGCTGCAATTGATGCCTTACAGCCCTTGGCTACTAATCTACTATTATTTCCATTAATATTTCTTATTATCACTATGTATTTACATTATTATATTGATTATATTAAATTATTTTATGAGTTTATAAATTACATGGACCCCCTCCGGGTAAAAGGGAAATGGGAGCTTTATACCAAAAAAATGTTGGTATAAAGCTCCCATATTTCATATTGTCAGTCAGCATTATGCTGAGTTGGCGGGTCCGGCCGTTATGGTCCCATTCCGGTACGCCCCCGGCCGGGACGCACCCACTGGAGCCGTTTTGTGACACACCATCTTCCTGTCTTATTGTGTAATTTGTACCTACAATAGTATAGTTTATTTTAGTTATTACTAAGGAACAATGTTTTGTGTTGTAATAAATATATTTTCTTTCTTTCATAATTGCGAGCAGGCAAAGCCGCTGAGCTTACACTATTAATATTATATATGCGAAAGTTAGTGAGGATGGATGAATGTTTGTAACTCTTTCACGCCAAAACTACTGAGCCGATTGAGCTGAAATTTAGTATGTGGATAGCTTAGATCCTGGAATAAAACACAGGGTACTTTTTTCTCCGATATTCCCACGGGAACGATGCCTACGCGAGTGAAACCGCGGGGCAAAGCTAGTACAATATAATATGATTAATGTTCCGATATAAATATAATGACTTTGCTCACATACTAAATTAGTTTATCTGTAATCTGTTACTAAAATCTAAACGAATGTATCTGGTGATTTATTTCGTGCGGAGAGATGACATATTATGGTCACATAAAGTTTACGACTAGCAAGACTTTATCGTCTTATAGAATATCGTATCTTTTGCATATAATGTTATTGTATTTATAATAATAATAATAATAATGCTTTGCTCTACATTTATCTATTTGATGAGTTCTTTTTTTAAGAATATTGTAAAAAACCTAGTTGTAAGATTACACATGAATAAAGAGAATAATAATAATAAGGGACAACTTCCACACACGGTCATCTGGACCCAAACTAGGCTAGAAGCCTGTACTATGGTAACCAGATGACTGATATACATACTTATATCAGTTTATGACCTGGCCTGGGTTCGAAGCCGGGGCCTGCGGCACAGAAAGCAGAGTTACTACCATCTGAGCCAACGAGAGTGTCAAATAATGAATGTATATTATGATTATGATTGTAGTGGTAGGCCTCTTTAGCAGGGGGCTGCCTGGGGAAGTACCACACCTTTGTCAGTTATTTATCCGCCAAGCAGTAATGTGCAAACATTACTGTTTTCCGGTCTGAAGGGCAATGTTACCAGCGAAATTACTGGGCATGATGAGATTCAACAACTCATATCTCAGGGTGACAGGCGCAGTGCAGTGCCGCGCAGAATTTTGAATTATAAAACACTGGGTGGCACTATGTCTGTTATGGGCAATCATGATGCTTACCATCAGGCACCTGATTTGCTCGTCTTGTCACTCACTATTATAAAAAAAAAGATAGTGAAAATGTTAACATTGAAGCCATATATATGATTATAATATATGAAGTCTTATGGCCAATGTGTGGGCTGCGCATAAAAGATGTGTTTTACCAGACGATGCGACTACGCTGAACACGGAACAGGTCATCGACACACCTACTTTATCGACTTACCTCGGTTTTATAACCTCATATTACTTAATATATTATAATATTATATTGAAGTTCGCGCTACCTTGTGGACTGCTCTGATTTATTCCTTCCAAAACGAAGAACATTTAATTATTATTAGATGTATATTTATATGTATGTATTATACACTATTCTTAAATTATATGTATAAATTATCTAATGATAATAATAATAATGTGGGACAACTTCCACACACGGTCATCTGGTCCCAAACTAGGCTAGAAGCCTGTACTATGGCAACCAGAGGACTTATATGATAAATACTTATGAGCTCTTATATTTATATATTTATGTATCTATATCTATTTATTATTAAACAAAGTGTATTTATTATATAATATATGGTATTTTGGTGTGTGTACTAGGCTTATAACATAACATAACATACATTCACGCCTTTTTCCCGAAGGGGTAGGCAGAGGTGTACCCAGGACTCAGTCCCATAGTAGATACACCCACATTTCGCCAGTATGTTATTGGTCCCATGTAATAGGGGGCGAACCTATTGCCATCTACTGGGAACAGTTCCAGACTCCAGGCAGTTTATATGGCAGACTAGGCTTATTTTGATAGTTAAATATAATATTTATTAAATGTTATCTTTTTGTGTTAATTTTTAAGTTTCCCTGCCAGTTATTTTAGGTTTTATACAAAATTGTCTTCAAACATTGTCCTTTTGTCTGTACCCCACCCGATGTATGTAAGATTTTATCAAGTTTCCAGGATAACTGGCAGAAAATGCTACTTCAGCATTAAGTTAGTCCTAACGTTGTGCTGAATTATAAATAAATAAATAAATTTAATGTAAAAAATATCAAGTTATATATTGATATTATATAACTTTATCATTATAAATATTGATAAAGTGGCAAAGTTTCTAGATTGAAAAAAGACTAAACAATAGAGCTACCTACTTACTATCTACCCTAACTAAATACACTATGTCATAGAACACTTTGAAAATCCACAGGCCGACATTTCAGCCTATAGACAATCCAAGTGCTCTAAACCACTGTCAGATGGCAGCGTACCCAAGATGCTGGCCGCATGAACCTAGAATAAAAAGTGGACGTTGTCTTCTAAACAAAAAGTAAAGTAGCACCATAGTTAGCCTAACATTTATTTGGGGAGGTTTACCTTGAGTGGACATAAACATTTTTTGTACTAAAAGCTCGATCAGTTACCACTTAAGCTGAACCCTAACTGCTTATGTATACATGCACACATTCACACCTCTTTTTCTAGTTTCATGGGTCTTTTTTATGATAGTGACAAGCTGAGCAAATCAGGTGCCTGATGGTAAGCATCATGATTGCCCATATCAGACACAGTGCCACCCAGTGTTTTAAATTCAAAATACTGCGCGTCACTGCACTGCGCCTGTCACCCTGAGATATTAATTGTTGAATCTCATCATGCCCAGTAATTTCGCTGGTAACATTGCCTTTCAGACCGGAACACAATAATGTTTGTACATTACTGCTTGGCGGATGAATAAATGGTAAAGGTGTGGTACTTTCACAGGCGGCCCCCTGCAAAAGAGGCCTACCACTACATGCAAAAGAGGCCTACCACTGCAAGGTGTGAATGTTTGTTTTAGTGGTGGTTCTCTTTTTGATTTAAAAGATTTCTTTTGCATTTTTGTTAGGTTCATGGCATTTCAGCATTGGATTATAAATTGTCCCAAAATTGTAAACATTTTGATTTAATAAATTCGGTGATTTTGACCTCTGGAATCACAAAATTCGTGTCAAGGGTTACTGCACACGACATTGGCAGTTAGTACAACCTCTTTTGGCATCGAATATTTATTATAATATTAATCTTCTTTATTTTATGTATAAGATTACAGAACAATGTTTCTTCATGGTAATAAAAATATATGAGGGTCTTAAAGATTACTAATAAACATACATTTTATGTAAGAAGGTACGTTATAAAAGAGGATATGCTAACAACGAGAAACTTGACACATTATCCTTAATACAAATTTACGAAATCGATGTTTTGTATTCCCCTGTTTCCTCCGAATATAATATCAAACCATTCTATATATTTATATCCTGATATGTTTATAGTGAGGTAAGCAATGTCCCTGTCATTTTAGTTTGTCTTATAAACTCTTTGTTTTTTCCTAGTGTACTTCTAAAAAACCCACAATCACTCGCGTGATTAATAATAATAATAATAATATGGGACAACTTCCACACACGGTCATCTGGTCCCAATCTAGGCTAGAAGCCTGTACTATGGTAACCAGATGACTGATATACATACTTATATACGCTTATAACACCTAGACATAGATCAAACAGTCCTGTTCATGCACACAAAATTAAATGTTTGACCTGACCGGGGATCGAACCCGGAGCCTACGGCACAGAAAACAAGATTACTACCATCTGTGCCAACAAGGCTGTCAATTGGCCGTTCACTACAAAAAAAATTAAGTTTGTAAAAGAAAATAAAATGGTAGGGACTTTATTCTTCATTTTCAAAATATCAGAAGTTTCCTCCGATTATAGTTAATATTTATAATATAAGTATTTATATTTTATGTATTATATAGTATAGTATAGTGTTATATAGTATGTTTATATAATATTATATATTATAGTAGCTATATTATCTATGTATATACCTATGTATATATTGCACAAAGCCGTCGTTAAATGTTTACTGTCCTTTTCCATCCCCAGGTTGTCTGTAAGAAATTGCTTTACGCGATAAGACCGCCTGTTGTTTACCATGTCTTTTGTATTGTGTCTTTTTGTGAAATTGTTAATTTTTTTGGTATGCAATAAAGTATTATTCTATTCTATTCTCAAACTCAAACTCAAACTCAAACTCAAAACAGCTTTATTCAAATACGTAGGTCATAATCTGACACTTTTGTACGTCAATAAAGATAAACAGTACTGAGTCTACCGTGCGTTCGGAAAGATACCTCTACAAGAAGAACGCACAAGAAACTTGTAGGGCTTAATTTTTTCAACAGATAGTTTCACAATATTTGGTTTGCTTATATTCGTTTTCTTTGAAGTTGCCGCGAGGCGGCTATGCAGAAGTTTCCAAGCATCTTTGTCCTCTATGTACTGGTTGACTTTATAATAAGCCTTCTTTAGTAAAGTAGATTTTATATAGGTTTTGAATTTACCCTCTGAGAGCCCAGTTATCTCTTTGGGGATTTTATTATAGAAACGTACACTATTTCCTAAGAATGTCTTTTTATTTGTTTTAGATAATCTAAAGCTAAGTGCAGCTATTTTGTCATTATTCCTAGTATTAAAATTATGAAGGTCACTATTTAATTTTAATTTATGTAAATTTTTACGCACATGCATGATGTTCTCATAAATGTATAAGGATGGTAGGGTCAGTATGTTTATTTCTTTAAATAATTCCTTCAGGGATTCGCGTGGACGCATCTCATAGATGGCACGAATCGCACGTTTTTGTATTCTATTCTATAACTATATTCGGAGGAAACAGGGGAATACAAAACATCGATATAGGCTTATGTCAAATTGCTAAGATATCGCGTTTCCTGTTAATATAAGTCACTTATTTATAATACCAATGATATTTGATTATATTATGAAAGAAACAAATTGATTACTTATGGATAATGACAAAGTGCAATATCTAATAATGTCTTGCAACACAATAGATCTGACCTGCGCGTGCGCAAATGACTGTTATTAACAATTTAGGTCATAGTTATCTATCTATAATAACATTGTAATGAGGTAATGTTTGTTTTTTATATTATACAAACCATAACATCACGTCTTTTTCTCTAAGGGTTAAGGCAGTGATCTATTATTTTATTAGAATGTATGTTTATTAGTATATAAAATTTATTACTTTTTTAATACTAATTTAAGAACAGCAGCTTTGACGCCCTTTTGGACCCGTTAGAATGTGAATTTTCAAAATTCTTTAGCATACGTCCAGACAACGTAAACAACCAAGTTTCAAGTCTCTAGGATCAGTGGTTTGGGCTCTGCGTTGCATGTCAGTCAGTGCGTCATTTAGGATTTTATAATAATGAAGTTATATCATGATGATTAAATACTCGTATACCGCGCGTTCGGTAAGATACATCTACAAGAAGAACGCACAAGAAACTTGAAAGATTTTTTTTTTTACTGCCAGTTTTACAATGTTTGGTTTGGTTACATATGTTTGTTAATTTTTTTTTATTATTAAATTCATTTATTCAGTCTATTTTTTACAGAACATATTTTGTTAGTATGTTTTGTTAGTAGTTAAGTTTCTTACATCTAGTTAGTAGTTCTCTAGATCTAGTTAGTATACATCAAAATTTTATTTTTAATATTTAGTAAATTATAATTCATTAGGGCGACATATGCTAATAGATTTTTTTTTAATAATAAATTAATATTTTTTTTTATGATAGTGAGTGACAAGACGAGCAAATCAGGTGCCTGATGGTAAGCATCATGATTGCCCATATCAGACACAGTGCCACCCTGTGTTGTAAAATTCAAAATTTTGCGCGGCACTGCACTGCGCCTGTCACCCTGAGTTATAAGTTGTTGAAACTCGTCAAGCCCAGTAATTTCGCTGGTAACATTACCCTTCAGACCGGAACACAGTAATGTTTGCACATTACTGCTTGACGGATGAATAACTGGCAAAGGTGTGGTACTTCCCCAGGCGGCCCCCTGCTAAAGAGGTCTACCACTACAAAATTTTCATGCATCGTTGACCTCTATGCATTAATCGTAATATGCAAAAGTCTGATAAGTTACAGACTTTTATAAGCAACCTTACATTCTCCGGTGTAACATAATTAATATCTTTGTATTTAATTATAAACCCATTAGTTTCAAGCCGGATTTGTCCTAATTGTCTCTAATTACACCAAAGTTTTTGTTTCAAAATATAAATTAAAATGTTTACTTGATAAATTGTGTAATAATAAAAACTATGTAACATAAATGGCGCTTATCCACATTAGTGAATTAATTGCTAAGCATTATATACCTACAAGACCTTACACTCTTGCCTCGGTGCCACGACTGCCTCGGTGGCGCATGCTCGAATGCCAATCAAGAGGTCCCGGGTTCGATCCCCAGGTCAGGCAGTGTTATAAATTGGACTTTTCCATTAGGAATTATCTCAATAACTGCCTGGAGTCTGGAACTGTGCCCGGTAGATGGCAATAGGCTCGCCTCCTATTACATGGGACCAATAACATACTGGCGAAATGTGGGTGTATCTACTATGGGACTGAGTCCTGGGTACACCTCTGCCTACCCCTTCGGGAAAAAGGTGTGAATGTATGTTATGTTAAGACCTTACAAGGCGAATAGCTTAAGCGAGCTTAGACGAACGTCGGTGAGCTTTCAGAAGAACGTCAACGCGCCTAACGCGGCGTTGTGATCGGGCGCCTACCTACATACATTCCAAGTTTCACGTCTCTAGGATCAGTGGTTTGGACTCTGCGTTGCATGTCAGTCAGTGAGTCATTTAGGATTTTATAATATGTAGTGAGAGTCCATGATCAGATTAAAAGTCAGCAATTTTATAGGTTAAAAGAGCTAGTTCAAGGTTTCAACTTAGAATATACCAGGAAAATGATTATTTATAAAATGTTATTATCTAAGAAACAATAATCATAACATTGTTGATTTTATTCCAATAATAATATGTTAATATTTATTATATTCATGTTATTATATAGGTCCATAATTTATTAATAGGTACACTAGTGACTAGTCACCCGCTTCAGCTTCGCACAATTAGCATAATATTTTCGACGAATTCCGTACTTGAGAGCGGTCGACTTCCATCCAAAATGAAAATACAACAAATTATATGAAGATATAATGAATAATAATAATATGCGACAACTTCCACACACGGTCATCAGGTCCCAAAATAGACTAGAAGCCTGTACTATATGGTAACTAGATGACTGATATACATACTTATATAAGCTTATAACACACAGGGACAGATCAAACAGACATGTTCATGCACACAAAAGTTTGACCTGGCCGGGGATCAAACTCGGGCCCTGCGGCACAGAAAGCAGAGTTACTACCATCTGAGCTAACGAGGCTGTCGAATAATAATTCCTTTATCTTCCCTTTTATCTGGCCTTTATTGCAGTAAAACATATTTTGTTTAAAGAAAATCTTACGTTTTGTAGCAACCATGAAAATTTTAATATAATGTTTTTTGGTTATGTTAACGATTTCTTTTAAATACCATCAAAAAACCGCATGGTTTTCTAAAGCTTCCAGTCGGCTTGATTTTCTCCGATGTCTTCTACGTTCATCGTCATATTTCTGCATACTTATACAAAACCTTAATTATACATCATTTAAATCATTTTTTTGAATCACTCCATTCATTTGTGAAAACCGCATCAAAATCCGTTGCCTGGTTTAGGAGAAGTTAGCGAATCTACAGACAGACAAAAGCGACTTTGTCATTATATAATGTACTTGCTGTGCCCCGCGGTTTCAACCACGTAGTCTTCGTTCCCGTGGGAATATCGGAATAAAAAGTACCCTATGTCTTATTCCAGGGTCTAAACTATCTACGTACCGAATTGCAGCCAAATCGGTTCAGTAGTTTTGGCGTGAAAGCGTAACAAACATGCATCCAGTTATACATATCCATCCGAACAAACTTTAGCATTTATGATATTAGGATTATATTATGTGAGGATTGGCTGTAATTATTATGATTTTATTGGTTTATTTTTGTATTTCTATTAATAAATTCAAGATTTTATTAGTGTTTGATTTTGCCATTTATATTCCTAATATAACTTTTAAATGCGCCATTTTACATTTTCTGCACCTTATTTGCACATATCCTTATTTGAAAAATCTTGTAGTTTTAGTCAATAAATAATACTATATTATTATAATATATATGCGGAAATGTTACTTGCTACCTCTACACGCCCAAAACTACTAATTGGGATTACAATCGAATTCAAAAGTGGAGGCGGTTCTCAATTCGACAGTATGTGTTGCCGGTTTTTGTATATCTTTGTTACGCCATTACTTTGTTGATTATGAACAGATTTTGATGATTCTTTTTTTTTGGTAGGTCTTAAGACGTATTTCCATTTTTTTTTTATGATACTGACAACACGAGCAAATCAGGTGCCTGATGGTAAGCATCATGATTGCCCATATCGCAGACACTAGACACAGTGCCACCCAGTGTTTTAAAATTCTAAATGCTGCGCCGTGCTGCACTGCGCCTGTCACCCTGAGATATTAGTTGTTGAAACTCGTCATGCCCAGTAATTCTCTGGTAACATTGCCCTTCAGACCGGAACACAGTAATGCTTGCACATTACTGCTTAGCGGATGAATAACTGGCAAAGGTGTGGTACTTCCCCAGGCGGCCCCCTGCGAGAGGGGCCTACCCCTACAATATATTTGTATCGCATGTTCGCAAACGAATTTCGCATCCTCTGTTCAGTATCTAGTTGTCAACCTATATCTAATAGATCCACCTCCTTAACTATTACTACACCTTTTTTGTAAAACGTTGTCTAACTATACTACAAATATTATAAATCTCAGATCAATATAAAAAAGTTACATTTGTAACAGATAAACAAAACGAGTTCTAACTCACCTCCAGCGCCAACTAGCGCGGTTTTGATTAGATGAATGGATATATGTTTGTTACTCTTTCACGGCAAAACTACTGAACCGATTGGGCTGAAATTTAGTATGCAGGTAGTTTATACCCTGGAATAACACATGAGGTACTTTTTTTTTTACCGACAATCTCAAGGGAACGATGTCTACGCGTTGAAACCGCGGGGAACATATAGTTTTCTATACATCTATCTATAGGCGTAATTATATTCATAGGAAGGAAGACATATATTGCTTTACTTACTTGATTAATACCAGTTTAATTATATACAATCTATTATAATAATAATTAAATAAGTATATACGGGGTTATAGGCAATCAGGGTCAGGGTCTTTTGAACTTATTATTTGATCTTTTTAAGAACCTTAAAGCCGTGTACGCTACACAGCTATTTACGAATTTGACACATCCTTATGGAAAATTTTCCAAATATTTTTTTTTAATACCCTGTTTCCTCCGAACTTCGTGTTATTCCAAGGTCTAAGCTAACTCCATTTCAGCCCAATCGATCCAGTAGTTTTGGCGGGAAAGAGTAACAAACATCCATCCATCCATCCGTTTATCCTCACAAGATTTCGAATTTAGTATATTACTAGGATTATATTTCCCTATTCAGTGATATAGATGGCTAGTGTAAGAAAAGCGGCTTTGTCCGCTCGCAATTATAAAATATGGGAGTTTTATACCAAAACGACAAAACAAAACATTGACGCCATTTTTGGACCCCTTAGAATGTGAATTTTCAAAAATCCTTTCTAAGCACGCGTCCAGACAACGAGAACAACCTACATTCCAAGTTTCAAGTCTCTAGGATCAGTGGTTTGGACTCTGCGTTGCATGTCAGTCAGTGAGTCATTTAGGATTTTATAATATAATAGTGATTAGTATAATGAATCTTTAAAAGGGTGATTACAAGTAGCCCTTTATATTTGTATGTATGTATGTATGTAAATGCGGATGTATCATACAATTAAGAGAATACCTTGGCGGTTACATTTACAAGGCTTCTAGATTTTCTCGACCATACATTATTTGCTATTTCTAGATCAAAAGTTAATTTATAGTGTTATTCTAGGAAGTAAGCGATAGCGGAAGGAAGCTGTAGGTGGGTTGGGATATAAGAACTTCGCTGATGGCTCTTGCAGACAAGAGAGCTCAAATGGGAGAGCACCGCCACGCGGGATGAGCGGAATGTGAGTGAGGTTCGGGTCCCGCTCATGGATCATAAAAAAAAAATTATATTTTATTGAGATAATAGAAATAGAAAAGAAATAGAAATGTTTTATTTTCAGATATTACATCCATAGTCCACAGTTAATAATGTCATTAAAAAATAAAATTAAAATTATATTACATTAAATGAAGTTAAATTACATCAGTCAAATCAAAAATTATAAAATGAAATAAAATAACATAAAATAAAATAAATAAAAAAAATGAAAGACAAAAAAAATAAAAATAAAAAAATGGAAAGAGTGGCGGGAGTCGATCCATTAGGAAGGAATTCTCAGCTGGCTAGGCTAGCTGGCTATAATGATCAAAGTATCACGCATGCGAATTAAATTTGCTATTCAGTTTTTACTTGTTTTGTTAAAAAAAAACTACGCAAAAATACGCTTAAAGCCGTAAATAGTATATAAGGTCCGGTATAAGTTTTTATGAGCTGTATAATCGTAACATTATTTTCTAGATGATTCTTAAAATAAACGGACGCATTAAGGCATAACAAAAAAATTCCGAAGATAAATATAGCTTAATGTTATGAAAGATAAAAATAATTGCAATCATTTTCCGTTGGGTTTTACCGATTTTTGTAAAAGTTTGATGGTTTTTTAGTGATGTGATATTAACTACGGTTAGCCGCGGATTTCACTAGATTATCACAATAAATTAACAGAAATGATACTTAGCAGTTTGACACATTAACCAAATCGATGTTTTGTATTCCCCTGTTTCCTCCGAATATAGTAAACTTATTTGATATATTTATATCCTGATATTTTGAAAATGAAGTAAACTATGTTCTAATTAGTTTATTTTTGTTTATAAACTTAACTTTTTTGTAGTGAACGTCCAATTGCAAGAGTAAAACTGGGATTATTAGAAATTCACTATGAAAAAACCAAGAGTTTATAAGAGAAACTATAATAAAAATAAAATAAAATTCTTTTTAATTCAGACATGATCCATATTATTGTTAGTAGTTTGACACTTACAATCTATGTTAGTTAGGTATAATAATTAAAATTAAAATTAGACATTATGCAATGGATACAGGCCGCTTACAACCGGACTGAATGGAAATCCAAGGGGGAGGCCTATGTTCAGCAGTGGACGTCCTATGGCTGATATGATGATGACGATGATGATGAAACTCATGCAGTAACAAAGTACTAATGACTGGGACATAGTTTACTTCACCATAAAAATATCACGTTAAATAAATTTTTATAATGGGTTAATTATTCGGAGGAAACCGGGGAATACAAAACATCGATTTGGTAAATTTATCATAGGATTGTTTGTGTCTTTCTCGTAGCTAGGGTACGCTCTTTAGAGTATTTAAAACTTGTTTTTTTTTGTTCTTATTTTATGGACCCACAAGAAAGTATTGCGAGTGTCAAGCTTTGTATTTATAGCCTGCTTACACGGGACATTCATGGACTCACACTTTATTGTGTACACGTGTATTTGCCAATGTCAAATAATATAAATTTTCATGTTAATATGGTCAATTAGTCAATTCAGAGTCAGGGCAAGCCAAGTCAAGTCACAGCTCTAGTATAGTGGTGGTATTTACAAGAAGACGCCGGAATTTTGGTGGGAACACAAAAAAATCACATTTCAACTCTAGCATCACTTGCCAAGAGACTTGTGTATCTTCAAAAACACTCAACACGTAATATTCCACAATTATTACACGTTTAACACTCGAAAATGGTAAATCTTATGTCAGCGTTTGCGCGTGGAATAGTTTTCGACAGCGTTATAATATGGAATATTAAAGCGCACCCAAGGAATTTCTACCCATAAGCGCACCACATGACCAGCAGAGGGGAAATCCTTGGGCTGCCTTTTCATAGTGCTAAATATTCAAACTAAATTAGAGATGACTCAACTGAGAACGGCGTGGGATCGTGGACCATATAGGGCTACTCTATTTTTGTATTTTATTACTTTCTGTATTAATTTTTATGTTATCAGTTTGTAGTGGTAGGCTCCTTTTGCAGGCCGCCTGGGGAAGTAGCACACCTTTGCCAGATATTCATCCGCCAAGCAGTAATGTGCAAACATTACTGTGTTCCGGTCTGAAGGCCAATACCAGCGAAATTACAGAGCATGACGAGTTTCAACAACTAATGTCTCAGGGTCACAGACGCAGTCTAGTGCCGCGCAGAATTTTGAATATTAAAACACTGGGTGGCACTGTGTCTGATATGGGAAATCATGATGCTTACCATCAGGCACCTTTTGGACCCATTAAAATGTGAATTTTTAAAAATCCTTTCATAGCA
Source organism: Hemistola chrysoprasaria (assembly GCA_947063395.1). Classification (NCBI taxonomy): domain Eukaryota; kingdom Metazoa; phylum Arthropoda; class Insecta; order Lepidoptera; family Geometridae; genus Hemistola; species Hemistola chrysoprasaria. The sequence goes on along the minus strand of OX346737.1, from coordinate 4,689,986 downwards.
CACGTTCAGACAACGAAAACAACTTACATTCCAAGTTTCAAGCCTCTAGGATCAGTTGTTTGGGCTCTGCGTTGCATGTCAGTCAGTGAGTCATTTAGGATTTTATAATATATAGTGATAGCGATTATGTTGGACAACTCTACAGCAGTTACTGTTAGGTAGATACTGTTAAAAGACGTCAGTTTTGTGCCAGATCTCAGCGATTTACGCACGCGATTAAACACGAATTAAATATGTTTACAAGGTATTACCTATGTTTAGATAGTCATGCAAAAAATTGCAAGGTTCTTGAGCTGTGTTTTTTATTTGCAATTTTGCTGAATTATATCTAGATAGGTACAACGTACCTATATACATACATTTATTAGAATTACTTGAATATTTCGAGGTAACAATTAGAGGTGGTTTTGATTTTAGCTACGAGATTATGTGTTTATAGATTATGTATTATAGATTATGTGGACTGGCTTGGTTGCATAGTACTTTGAAAGCGCTACTACCGATCATTTATAAACTCAAACTCAAACTCAAAAAACTCAAACTCAAACAAATTTATTCAAATAGGTCATAATCTGACACTTTTGTACGTATACTCTAACGTACAATTCATATGGGTTATGTGGGGCAACCCATAATGTCAGTGTCAGGTCGCCAAGATACCTACGCAGCCTCCGACATGAGCTAACGACTGCCCCCTACATATCTTATAGAAAACTATAGGGACCGACAGTTTAACGTGCCATCCGAAACACGGATAGAAAGCATACAGTGCAAATACCAAAACGCTCAAACTTAAATAAACTCTAATATTAACTGATATTATTATTATATGAACCTTGACGTCTTTATCAGACGCTTTAAACAATTAAGTCCGAATAAAGCATTATGAACATTCTCCACAGACAATGTGTCGCCTGGGACGACTTAAGGAAACGAAGATTTGCTCGCTCTCGATCCCACTGGCTGAATCCGCAGGAACGAACGACATGTCGATCGATACGTGCGGGGCCAGTTTGGTTGCAGGGACTGTCATTTATTTCAGGTTGTACCCTACTCGTGCGTGACGTGACGTAGTCCCCAGTCCGGGGGTGGTATTACGAACATGCAATCGCGTAACAACAGCAGTAAATTTTGCTGTCAAACGTCATTTTTTGTATGTCGTTTGACAGCAGACATTAAGCAATTAAACGCTTTCCACACTTCTACGGGTGCCGGTTTGTTCGAGTTTTCATTCTCTAAATAGGTTGCGGACCAACGCTGACGAGGTCTATCTCCCCCAACTGTTACAGACCGCATGCTATCATAAAAATTATCAACATGTAGGAGCTCGCTTGCGAACGCGAGACGGACAATGCTCGCGTAAAATAACAATATAAAGATTCAGTAAAAAATCCAATTTAATCCAAACGAGCTTTCATGTATAAAAACCCGCACAAAGAAAAGCACTGAAAGGCACTGAAAACTTGTTTGGATTAAATTGGTTTTTTTACTGAATTTTTGTATTTTTATTTTCTAGATCCTAGTTTTTTTTTTATATTAAATAGGTCTGATTTTGACTTCAATCTCATCTGATTGGAAGTGAAGATGAGGCCTAAGATGGAGCACGCTTTCCTAGAATATAATTATTCACTCTTCTCTTGAAGACCCCAAGATCGTATTCAAGAGAATTCCACTCCTTAGCGGTCCTCGGGATGAAAGTAGTTGTCTTTATTTTACGTATTTACATGTAGTATTTTTAATATCTTCAAAAATGTGGGTATGTTGGAGCGAGAGGGCGAATTTGCTCAGCACCGCACCTTAAAGTCCCAAGTGATTTGTTAACTACTATGGGACTAAGTCCTGGGTGTACTTCTACCTATCCCTTAGGGAAAAAAGCGTGATTTATTTACCTGTCTACACTCATTTTTAAAAGAGTACCTCGAGGTTATTGACTGTATCCGCTTCAACACGTCAGGTCATTGTAACGGCGATTATACAAACGACTTGTGGAAATACTGCATCTGTGTCTTAAGAGCGTCCATGGCCTTCTAGGAATTTGACACAAACCTATGAAAACTTTACCAAATCGATGTTTTGTATTCCCGTGATTCCTCCGAGTATAATAAACCCATTCTATAAATTTATATCCTGATATTTTTACAGTGATGTAACCTATGTCCCTGTCATTTTAATTTTTCTTATAAACCCTTAGTTTTTTCATAGTGAACTTCCAAAAATCGCAGTTTTACTCGCGTGATTGGACGTTCAATCCAAAAAAGTTGAGTTTATAAACAAAAATAAAATGATAGGGACATATTTTACTTCAACTTTAAAATATCAAGATTTATAAATATATCAAATAGGTTTACTGTATTCGGAGGAAACAGGGGAATACAAAACATCGAATTAGTAAATTTTCCATAGGATTGAGTCAAACTGCTAAGAGGTCCTGTATCCTGTTGCCGCACGCCATCGCATAACAAAAATCCGTCTGCACACTTTCGTACATTGTATATGAACCGTACAATACAGGCGAACTGTATTTAGTATATTGTTACGTTACATGTTACAGGTAAATGCCCCTTCCTTTTCGGCAATGAAAATTACACAGAGGAGATGAAAGAGGTGTGGAAAATTACGCCAAGTCAATTCGTACATTGCGTTGTCATTGCGTAAGAGCCCTTTTTACTTATTTCACCTACCTCTGTACCTTAATTACAGAGTTCGTGCAGTGCTTAGAGCATTTAGAACGGAAGTTAAGATACTGTTCCAAAGTACATGAACAGTTTGTTCGTGTTTCTCTATATGTGTGCAGGTTTTACTTGTTAACCGATTTTAAGAGATTTTCAAATACTGTATGTTTCGGATGTTTATTATGTGAATACTCTTAATTATGAATTGGTTTTGTCGATTCCCATTTTTTTTTCACACACGGTTATCTGGTCCCAAACTAGGCTAGAAGCCTCTACTATAGTTACCAGATGACTGATATACATACTTTTATAAGCTTATAATACACAGGGACATATCAAACAGACACGCTCGTGCACACAAATGTTTGACCTGGCCGGGGATCGAACCTGCCGCCTGCAGCTCAGAAAGCAGAGTTACTACCATCTGAACCAACGAGGCTGTCAAGATATTGTGACTATAAGTAGCGCATGTCACTTCCAGTGCTTCATATTCTAAGGTGCAATCAATATCTATCTATCAATACGTCAATCAAATAGATGAAAAAAAATGGCAAATCACGTTTGGGCAATTCCATACAAAATTGCCATTACAAAAAAATGGTGTGTGCTAAATAATTATTGTTCTCTTTGATCTGTGGTTAAAAAACTAGTGTTTTGCTTTGAAGTACCGCCAGTTTAATGAAGACATTGAACTATGAACCTTACACAATGACGCTTTTTTAGCTTTTTGTAGGCTGAGGTACACCTGGGTACACCCAAGACTCAGTCCCATAGTAGGCACACCCACATTTCGCCAGTATGTTATTGGTCCCATGTAGTAGGGGGCGAGCCTATTGCCATCTACTGGGCATAGTTTCAGAGGCTTGCAGACGATTCGGACACAATATATTCGGACAGTGTTCGAATTGTCATTTTTTAATGTTAATATTTTTTTCACTGACAATTCGGACACAATAAAAAAATTCCGTTTTGTATAGTCACATACAAAATTCAATATTTTATTTTTTCAAATAGTTTTTAGTTTTTTTTTCAAACTTTTGACTCCAGGCAGTTAGTTATTGAGATAATTCCTAATGGGAAAAATTCAATATTAAAATTCGATAGACGTTCACTACAAACAAATAAAGAGTTTATAAAAGGTAATAAAATGATAGCTTACCAATGACGTTGAATCGCTTTCTTCTACAGATCCACAATCCCGGAACAAGCTTCACAAAAACGTGTCCATCACTGACAATTACGCGCTTTGACATGTACTGAATTTCTATTATTTGAATTTAAACTCTATTTACCTAATTGTTTTAAAGCCTAATTTGGATTGAACGATTTTTCACCCTATGAAGTTCAATGTTAAATTTGACACTAAGCGACGCGGGCGAACATAGGAGCATTGGAGTAGACTTATATGCACTAAAATATTTAGTGATTTAAATATTTAAATTTTTTAATAAATTAATCACACTTTTACTTTTTAACTTTAATAAATATATATTACAAGAATTAAAATTTAAAAGGGTCAAAAAGTTTTAAAATTAAAATGTATTTATGTTAGTAAAGATAATTAAGTTACATGATAGAATCTGGGTTCAATAGGGAGTACAGGTTCGTGGGCCTGATTCTAGGACGTAGAAAGTGCCTTTGACGATATTATTCTAAATTGTTACGTGATATGATTACTTTTATACTCTTATAAATAGTCCAAAGTCACAAAAATACTAAAATATTATCATATAAGTGTAACTCTCAAGGGTAATCCGGTAGAAAGGGTATTTGAAGCTCGTAACCTAGGTTTACTCATAGACTGTGACCTTCGTTTTCATAACCATATTGCAAAGTCAATCGCAAACTGTTTCTACAAGCTGAGGGTCATGTATAAAATGCGGCCCTATCTGAGTGAAGATCTTCGAATACAGTTGGTAGAGTCTCTTATTCTGTCTAAACTTAATTACATGGACTCCGTCTATGGGCCTCGCTTATTAGTAAAAACACAAAAATTAATACAACGCGTCCAGAATGCCTGTGCGCGTTTCTGTTTTAGTGTTCCGTCACGTGCTCATGTCACTCCGTTTTTAAATAAGCATTACATACTCAAGATGCGGCATCGACGGAAGCTCCACTTAGCTTGTCTTTTATTTGGGGTACTTAAATTTAAGACACCGCCCTATCTTTATAGTAAGCTGTCTTGGGTTTCCATGAATAGACAACGATCCCAGTACGCGATGCAGCTTTATATACCACGGAATAGTTCAGCCTCTTTCAGAGGTAGCTTTCGTTATGCTGCATCTAAGTGCTGGAACAATATTCCTCCGCCATTAAGGAACTTGCAAAATCTCTATACGTTTAGAACTAAGTTAAAGAAATTCTTGTGTCTGCATCAAAGGGACCAGGAAAACTTGAGACACGAAACCAGTGCTATATAGGTAGGTATAGTATATTAAAGGAATGTTGTACTCGTGCCTTCAATTCTCAATAAGCAGATAACTTTTAATTTTTATTTTTATTTTTATTCTCTATATTTTTAATTATTTTTAATTTTATGTTGATTTGTTACGTAGAACTTAAGTCAACCACGGCACACTGGTTTAGGTTATATTATTATTGTGCTATTATAGTTTATTATGCTGTTTAACACTCACTGTATATAATCCCTTTATTTTTAATTTTTTAATTTTTATTTTTTTTATTTTTTTTATTTAATAATATTATTGTGACTCAGCATGAAGCACATGTACATACTAATTTCAATTTTGTTATGTTTGATTTTATATTTATATTTTATATTTAGTGTAGTCAAGTCAAAGTCAAAGTCAAAGTCAAAAAGATTTATTCAAATAGGTCACAATCTGACACTTTTGTACGTCAATGAAAATAAACAGTAACGAATCTACCGTGCGTTCGGAAAGATACCTTTACAAGAAGAACGCACAAGAAACTTGTAGGGCTTAATTTTTTCAACTGATTGTTTTACAATATTTAGTTTGGTTACACTCGTTTGTTTAGAAGGTGCCGCGTGGTGGCTATGCGGAAGTTCCCAAGCATCTTTGTCCTCTATGTACTGATTTACATTATAATAAGCATTCTTTAGTAAAGTAGATTTTATATAGGTTTTGAATTTACCCTCTGAGAGCCCCGTTATCTCTTTTGGGATTTTATTATAGAAACGTACACTATTTCCTAAGAATGATTTTTTATTTGTTTTAGATAATCTAAAGCTAGGTATAGCTATTTTGTCTTTATTCCTAGTATTAAAATTATGGAGGTCACTATTTAATTTGAATTTATGCAAATTTTTACGCACATACATGATGTTCTCATAGATGTATAAGGATGGTAGGGTCAGTATGTTTATTTCTTTAAATAATTCCCTAAGGGATTCGCGTGGACGCATCTCATAGATGGCACGAATCGCACGTTTTTGTAGTATAAAGATGGTTTCTATATCTGCAGCTGACCCCCACAACAAAATCCCATATGACATTAAGCTGTGGAAATACGCAAAGTAGACTAATCTCGCCGTTGCTATGTCCGTTAGTTGCCTAATTTTGTAAACCGCGTAAGCTGCAGAGCTTAGTTTCCCTGAGAGCTCGGTGATATGAGTGCTCCATTGCAGTTTAGAGTCTATATGTATGCCAAGGAACAAAGTTGCATTGTCGATATTGAGTCTTTCACCGTCAAGAACTATGTTCGGTTCTATACTTCTGACGTTAGGCAAAGAAAATTTCAAACATTTAGTCTTTTTCGCATTCAATAACAGATTGTTTGCTGTGAACCATCTGGATATACTTGCTAAAGTATTATTAACATGTGTGAGTGAGGTATCCTTCCTATCAACTTTAAAAATCAATGACGTATCATCGGCAAATAGAACTATATCTGCCAGACCTTGGACCATATAAGGCAAATCGTTAATATATGCCAGAAACAGGAAAGGACCCAAAATTGATCCCTGTGGGACCCCCATTTTGACAGGAGAACTAGCAGATGTGATACCATTGACGCTTACCTTCTGCTGCCTACTAGATAAGTATGATTCCACCAAATTCAGGGCATTCCCATGAATTCCATATACTTCTAACTTGCGCAGTAACGTGCGGTGTTCTACACAGTCGAAGGCTTTGGAGAGATCACAAAACACTCCAATGGCATCCTGTGAACGCTCCCAAGCCTCCAAGACAAGAGTCATGAGATGACAGCCCGCATCGGTTGTTGATCTACATTTGGTGAAACCATACTGGTTAAAATGTAATATGCTATTTTTATTGAAATGTGACAGCAGTTGGTTCAGCATCAATTTCTCAAAGATTTTACTTAATACTGGCAAAACAGAGATTGGCCTATAGTTGGAGGGATCTGTCTTAATTCCCGATTTAAAGATGGGAGTGATTTTACTTATTTTCATTAGTTCCGGAAACGTGCCTTTATCTATGCATAGGTTGAACAAGTCTGCTAAGTAAGGAGCAATTGTGTTTATTATAGAATCTAACATTTTTACAGATAGACCCCAGAGATCCTCAGTAGCTTTAACATTTAAACTCTTGTACGTCTTTTTGATATCAGTTAATGAGATGTGTTCAAACGAAAATTTAGCTATGGTGCGTTGGAAGTTTTCTTTAAGAAAAGCATCCGCCAAGTCTGGGGATGAATCAAGTGACTTGGTCGCATTAGGGGCTATGTTAGAGAAGAAATCAACAAAAATATTAGCGACCTCCTCAACATTTGTAATGTATTCATTATGTATTAATAATTTATATTCAGTATCTCTTCGTTTATCTTTACCTGTCTCTACATTTATTGTTTTCCAAACTGCCTTAATTTTATTGCTTGATCTGCGGATTTTGTCTCTAATATGTATGGCTTTTGCTTGGATGCAAACCGCTTTAAAAATTTTTGAATAACTTCTAACATACTCATGAAATGATTCTGAATTAGAATGGGCTTTATCACTATACAACTCATACATATTATCCCTACTTTTCCTGATTCCCTTGGTAGCCCAATCACTAAATTCTAATTTCCTATTTATGTGTAATTTCTTTTTGGGACATATCTCATTGAACTCCTTACTTATTACGGAAAATATAGTTTCATAATTGAAATTAGGGTCTTCCTCAGAGACAGCGACATTTACCAGTTTTGATTCTATACTATTTCTAAGCTTTTCTAGTTTAAATGTTGTTAGAGGCCTATGTTCAATTGTTAGTTGTTCTTTAGATTTTTGACATAAAAATTCTAGTGAGAGACCCTTGTGGTCAGACCTAACGCCACTCGTTATTGACAACTTCCTACTTTCGCAATCAGTATAGATATTATCAATACAGGTTAATGAGGTGACTGTAACTCTAGTGGGCTCACAGAATAGGTAACTCAAACCGAATGACTTAAATAAACTAGTCAATTTAATTTTATCTGGAGAATCTGACAAAATATCAATGTTAAAGTCACCGCATACAAGTACTTGTTTATTACTTTTACAAATTTTGTTTAAAATTAATTCCATAGAGGACATAAAAGAAGTGAGATTCGAGTTCGGCGGCCTATATACACATAAGATTATGTGCCCGTTCACTTCTACACAAGCCACCTCGCAAGTTCGTTCCACAGAACAGCTGACAATGTCAGTTCGCTCTTTATATTTAATCGATTTTTTTAAAAGTATAATCGAGCCACCTCCTTCAGCAGATGTTCTGTTGAACTTACTAGCCACCTGAAAATTAGTTACATTAAATGACATTTTTTCATTTTTTAACCAAGTTTCACAGAAACATAAAATATCATAATTATATTTATCTACAAGTAATTCAATATCGTTAATTTTGCCAGAGAAGCGGTTTATATTTTGATAGAATAAAGATAATGTACTAGTACCACTCTCTGTTGTCTTAAAATTTAGTTTAAATCATTTTAGACTTATATGCACTAAAATATTTAGTGATTTAAATATTTAAATTTTTTAATAAATTAATCACACTTTTACTTTTTAACTTTAATAAATATATATTACAAGAATTAAAATTTAAAAGGGTCAAAAAGTTTTAAAATTAAAATGTATTTATGTTAGTAAAGATAATTAAGTTACATGATAGAATCTGGGTTCAATAGGGAGTACAGGTTCGTGGGCCTGATTCTAGGACGTAGAAAGTGCCTTTGACGATATTATTCTAAATTGTTACGTGATATGATTACTTTTATACTCTTATAAATAGTCCAAAGTCACAAAAATACTAAAATATTATCATATAAGTGTAACTCTCAAGGGTAATCCGGTAGAAAGGGTATTTGAAGCTCGTAACCTAGGTTTACTCATAGACTGTGACCTTCGTTTTCATAACCATATTGCAAAGTCAATCGCAAACTGTTTCTACAAGCTGAGGGTCATGTATAAAATGCGGCCCTATCTGAGTGAAGATCTTCGAATACAGTTGGTAGAGTCTCTTATTCTGTCTAAACTTAATTACATGGACTCCGTCTATGGGCCTCGCTTATTAGTAAAAACACAAAAATTAATACAACGCGTCCAGAATGCCTGTGCGCGTTTCTGTTTTAGTGTTCCGTCACGTGCTCATGTCACTCCGTTTTTAAATAAGCATTACATACTCAAGATGCGGCATCGACGGAAGCTCCACTTAGCTTGTCTTTTATTTGGGGTACTTAAATTTAAGACACCGCCCTATCTTTATAGTAAGCTGTCTTGGGTTTCCATGAATAGACAACGATCCCAGTACGCGATGCAGCTTTATATACCACGGAATAGTTCAGCCTCTTTCAGAGGTAGCTTTCGTTATGCTGCATCTAAGTGCTGGAACAATATTCCTCCGCCATTAAGGAACTTGCAAAATCTCTATACGTTTAGAACTAAGTTAAAGAAATTCTTGTGTCTGCATCAAAGGGACCAGGAAAACTTGAGACACGAAACCAGTGCTATATAGGTAGGTATAGTATATTAAAGGAATGTTGTACTCGTGCCTTCAATTCTCAATAAGCAGATAACTTTTAATTTTTATTTTTATTTTTATTCTCTATATTTTTAATTATTTTTAATTTTATGTTGATTTGTTACGTAGAACTTAAGTCAACCACGGCACACTGGTTTAGGTTATATTATTATTGTGCTATTATAGTTTATTATGCTGTTTAACACTCACTGTATATAATCCCTTTATTTTTAATTTTTTAATTTTTATTTTTTTTATTTTTTTTATTTAATAATATTATTGTGACTCAGCATGAAGCACATGTACATACTAATTTCAATTTTGTTATGTTTGATTTTATATTTATATTTTATATTTAGTGTAGTCAAGTCAAAGTCAAAGTCAAAGTCAAAAAGATTTATTCAAATAGGTCACAATCTGACACTTTTGTACGTCAATGAAAATAAACAGTAACGAATCTACCGTGCGTTCGGAAAGATACCTTTACAAGAAGAACGCACAAGAAACTTGTAGGGCTTAATTTTTTCAACTGATTGTTTTACAATATTTAGTTTGGTTACACTCGTTTGTTTAGAAGGTGCCGCGTGGTGGCTATGCGGAAGTTCCCAAGCATCTTTGTCCTCTATGTACTGATTTACATTATAATAAGCATTCTTTAGTAAAGTAGATTTTATATAGGTTTTGAATTTACCCTCTGAGAGCCCCGTTATCTCTTTTGGGATTTTATTATAGAAACGTACACTATTTCCTAAGAATGATTTTTTATTTGTTTTAGATAATCTAAAGCTAGGTATAGCTATTTTGTCTTTATTCCTAGTATTAAAATTATGGAGGTCACTATTTAATTTGAATTTATGCAAATTTTTACGCACATACATGATGTTCTCATAGATGTATAAGGATGGTAGGGTCAGTATGTTTATTTCTTTAAATAATTCCCTAAGGGATTCGCGTGGACGCATCTCATAGATGGCACGAATCGCACGTTTTTGTAGTATAAAGATGGTTTCTATATCTGCAGCTGACCCCCACAACAAAATCCCATATGACATTAAGCTGTGGAAATACGCAAAGTAGACTAATCTCGCCGTTGCTATGTCCGTTAGTTGCCTAATTTTGTAAACCGCGTAAGCTGCAGAGCTTAGTTTCCCTGAGAGCTCGGTGATATGAGTGCTCCATTGCAGTTTAGAGTCTATATGTATGCCAAGGAACAAAGTTGCATTGTCGATATTGAGTCTTTCACCGTCAAGAACTATGTTCGGTTCTATACTTCTGACGTTAGGCAAAGAAAATTTCAAACATTTAGTCTTTTTCGCATTCAATAACAGATTGTTTGCTGTGAACCATCTGGATATACTTGCTAAAGTATTATTAACATGTGTGAGTGAGGTATCCTTCCTATCAACTTTAAAAATCAATGACGTATCATCGGCAAATAGAACTATATCTGCCAGACCTTGGACCATATAAGGCAAATCGTTAATATATGCCAGAAACAGGAAAGGACCCAAAATTGATCCCTGTGGGACCCCCATTTTGACAGGAGAACTAGCAGATGTGATACCATTGACGCTTACCTTCTGCTGCCTACTAGATAAGTATGATTCCACCAAATTCAGGGCATTCCCATGAATTCCATATACTTCTAACTTGCGCAGTAACGTGCGGTGTTCTACACAGTCGAAGGCTTTGGAGAGATCACAAAACACTCCAATGGCATCCTGTGAACGCTCCCAAGCCTCCAAGACAAGAGTCATGAGATGACAGCCCGCATCGGTTGTTGATCTACATTTGGTGAAACCATACTGGTTAAAATGTAATATGCTATTTTTATTGAAATGTGACAGCAGTTGGTTCAGCATCAATTTCTCAAAGATTTTACTTAATACTGGCAAAACAGAGATTGGCCTATAGTTGGAGGGATCTGTCTTAATTCCCGATTTAAAGATGGGAGTGATTTTACTTATTTTCATTAGTTCCGGAAACGTGCCTTTATCTATGCATAGGTTGAACAAGTCTGCTAAGTAAGGAGCAATTGTGTTTATTATAGAATCTAACATTTTTACAGATAGACCCCAGAGATCCTCAGTAGCTTTAACATTTAAACTCTTGTACGTCTTTTTGATATCAGTTAATGAGATGTGTTCAAACGAAAATTTAGCTATGGTGCGTTGGAAGTTTTCTTTAAGAAAAGCATCCGCCAAGTCTGGGGATGAATCAAGTGACTTGGTCGCATTAGGGGCTATGTTAGAGAAGAAATCAACAAAAATATTAGCGACCTCCTCAACATTTGTAATGTATTCATTATGTATTAATAATTTATATTCAGTATCTCTTCGTTTATCTTTACCTGTCTCTACATTTATTGTTTTCCAAACTGCCTTAATTTTATTGCTTGATCTGCGGATTTTGTCTCTAATATGTATGGCTTTTGCTTGGATGCAAACCGCTTTAAAAATTTTTGAATAACTTCTAACATACTCATGAAATGATTCTGAATTAGAATGGGCTTTATCACTATACAACTCATACATATTATCCCTACTTTTCCTGATTCCCTTGGTAGCCCAATCACTAAATTCTAATTTCCTATTTATGTGTAATTTCTTTTTGGGACATATCTCATTGAACTCCTTACTTATTACGGAAAATATAGTTTCATAATTGAAATTAGGGTCTTCCTCAGAGACAGCGACATTTACCAGTTTTGATTCTATACTATTTCTAAGCTTTTCTAGTTTAAATGTTGTTAGAGGCCTATGTTCAATTGTTAGTTGTTCTTTAGATTTTTGACATAAAAATTCTAGTGAGAGACCCTTGTGGTCAGACCTAACGCCACTCGTTATTGACAACTTCCTACTTTCGCAATCAGTATAGATATTATCAATACAGGTTAATGAGGTGACTGTAACTCTAGTGGGCTCACAGAATAGGTAACTCAAACCGAATGACTTAAATAAACTAGTCAATTTAATTTTATCTGGAGAATCTGACAAAATATCAATGTTAAAGTCACCGCATACAAGTACTTGTTTATTACTTTTACAAATTTTGTTTAAAATTAATTCCATAGAGGTCATAAAAGAAGTGAGATTCGAGTTCGGCGGCCTATATACACATAAGATTATGTGCCCGTTCACTTCTACACAAGCCACCTCGCAAGTTCGTTCCACAGAACAGCTGACAATGTCAGTTCGCTCTTTATATTTAATCGATTTTTTTAAAAGTATAATCGAGCCACCTCCTTCAGCAGATGTTCTGTTGAACTTACTAGCCACCTGAAAATTAGTTACATTAAATGACATTTTTTCATTTTTTAACCAAGTTTCACAGAAACATAAAATATCATAATTATATTTATCTACAAGTAATTCAATATCGTTAATTTTGCCAGAGAAGCGGTTTATATTTTGATAGAATAAAGATAATGTACTAGTACCACTCTCTGTTGTCTTAAAATTTAGTTTAAATCATTTTCATTTTCCATAGTGTTGTTATTATTAGTACATATACTAATCACTGTGGAGTCATTTTTAAACACCGTTATATTACATATAACTGAATTAATATTATAAGCTACCAATGTAGCAATCATCGACATACATTTCTTCGAACAATACAAAATATTGTCCGGAGTCAGTTGAAAGTTTTTGATAAACTTATTCATGTCAAAAAACATTAGTTTGTCACTATGACGAGATGTCAGATTATGAAATAAATTGTTTATCATATGAGTGTGTTTATTTTGAGTAGAAGTTAATGATGAAGAGTATGGTAAGGCACACAGCATAATCTTAAAACAATTTATTTCAAGGAGAGAGGTTATGTTATTAATAACCTCCCTTCTATCTACACCTATACTTTGCCCTATTAACATTACAATAATTGTGTTTCTATCTATACTATGGGAACTATTCCTAATTTTGTCACATATTTGTGTGTAAGATGCACCGGGCATGCAATAATTATAAATGTTATGATTACTCTCATTGCACAACAGAGAACCGAAATCTACACCAATCTGGTCTGAAAAAACAAGTACCTTAGTCCTACTATGTTTAACGATACATTGCATCTCCCTCTGAGCCGCTCGCACAGGAACAGTACATGATGATAGTGAGGTGGTCACCTGAGGCTCACCTGACTTTGTCTGCAATTCCGAGTTGATGCAGTCTACATTACTAGTAACCAACTGGGCCAGTTCTATAGCAGTATTATAATGTTCTGCTAGCTGAGTTTGTAAGGCAGTATAACTGTTGAAAATATCCTGCAGTGTTTGTTCTCTGCGTAGCAGCTCAGAGCGTAGTTGCAGTATGTCATCATCATACAATTTTCTTGTTATTTCTAGCTCCTCTATACAATTTTGGAGTTGTTGATCTAGTAAAAGTCTATTTTTTATAAGTCGGACATTTTTAGTAAAGTACTTCTTATTACACTTCAGCTTTTTTTGATATCTCCGAACAAGTTTTTTGATTTTTATATATTTTTTAATCTTTCTATGACTATGGAGAATGGGTTTTGAGGGAGTCTCATCAGTGAGGTCAATAATGTCTATGGGCTGAGAACCCTCCACTTTATTAACTACTAACTCATTGTATAGGCACTGAGTGTCGGCTACTTGTTGAGCGGTTAACTTCGATTGCAACTCTAATATTGTCAATTGAGCCGTGTCTAGTTCACGCTCGAGGTCTCCAATACGGCTTAAGGCCTTTACATAGGTCAGGCCACACTCATCAAATGACGATACGATGGTCTGTAGGTGATCACATTTATGTAATATGTCTTGGTAACTAATGTCCAGTTCTGCCAGTTCATTCTTGAGGTCACTATTTCTGGAGATGATCCTCTGTACTTCAACCTCACTGTCTTCCCTCTCTCTGAGGAGTTGTTCGTTAAGTTCTTTGTAGGTTTTAAGTTCCTGTAGCGTGGTTCTTAGTTACTGCTCCATTTCTCTAACAGTAGCTCTGCGAGTCATCATTGTGGAGCTTCTGAAAAATTAGGTTGAAACACTTAAGTATATATGGTTAAGAAACAGGGGGGTATTAGTCACCTGTGTTGATAAGGACATGTCACCCCAAAGGTATATTTATTGACCTGAATCTCTTATTCTGCAGCAAACACAAAGACCAGTGAGAAAGTGAGGTAGTAGGTAATTATTCCACTAAAATCCGCATAAATTGCACAATTTGTTATGGTTTATATAGGTACTTAATAAAATAACAATGTTTTATACAAACTAAACGATAAAAATAGAATATGTAGGTCTTAGGTACTATTATATGAATAAAAGTTAGTTGTATGTATTCATACTTTGAGAGTGATCATGTCCCTATAATAACAGTGTACAGGTACAGTGTTTATGTAGTTAGGTGACGGTCTGAAACTATGTTTTTGTTATCAGCTCTGCTTCCACTCGTTGTCAAGCAAAGTGATAACCAACGGCGTCTATGTGTGAATTTGGACGTAACTCACTGTAGTGAGCAGTGGTGTTGTTGTTAACGGTTTAATAAGGTTACTTTTTGTTGTTAAAACGCAATACTCCCCGGGATTAGGTGGTGCATCCAAAGATTTAAGTTTAAATCCGTTCGTTAGGTACGTCCGTTGACGGCTCCGGCACAGTTGCAGTTTTCCAAAACACCACTTAGCACTGCAGGGCTATTGGCGTTCTTAATAGTCACCAGTCGCTATCAGGCTTGAGTTAGTAACCGAGCTTCGGTTACTATCCGAATTTTGAAAGATTTGGTATTGTGGATCTCATACGGTGTCCAATAATTTAAAGTTATTTTGTGCCCTGCTAAGTGCGTATCGTAGCGCCTTTTCACTTCACTAATTTGCACGGAATATTATACGTCCATGTTTAGGTACACTTTTTTCGTTGCAATATAGTGAAATCAAGTTACCGATTATTTTGTCGGGTTACTTTACTCATTTGACATTTGTTTGTTTACATCAGCTTAACATTTTTTCAATTAATTTTAAATATTCTACAAAATTAGAGTATTTAGTGAATAAAAAAGTAGTAGAAGTACCTACTGTGTCCTGCGGAGCTATTGTGGAACTCCGTGACGATCACTTTAGTGACTATTAGCTCGATTTGACAGTTCTAGTTACTAACTACAAAGGTCAAACAGCTGTTTTCGTATTGGCGCTCTCCAGTTAGCAACTGAGATGACGTCAAAATCACTAGGCGTGTATAATAGTCACTTAAACATAATTTTCCAGCTGTTTTCGTATCGATACTTTTAAAACTGGCATTGGGGAAGTCTTAATTGTTCACCGTGACGTCACTTGTGATTATCACTGAAGGTTTAGGATAGACACTGCTCGAGACCAGTGTTTATTATGGGGTAATAAAAGTCACTAGCGAATGAAATTGTTAAAGTCGCCAATTTTGGTGTGCTATGTTAAAGGAGAGGATTTTTGAATATGTTGACCGCTTGATAACTTATTTATTGTTTTATTTGGAAGACATGACTTACGTTAGTAGAAGTAGAAAATATTTAGGTAAGTACTTATTAAGTATTTATTCACGAATAGGTAGTAGATAGTAAAGAGCTAAGTACATGAACTTATTATCATTATTATGATAATAATGGCCGCTTACAACCGGACTAGATGGAAATCTATTGGAGAGGCTTATGTTCAGCAGTGGACGTCCTATGGCTGTGATGATGATGATGATGATGAAGGTGTATGTAATACTTGCAAGTTGAAGTAGCAATGGGCAGGACACATAGCACGTCGAACTGATGGCCGATGGGGCCGTAAGGTTCTCGAAAGGAGACCACGGACTGGTAAGCGCAGCGTAGGACGTCAAGACAAGGTGGGCGAACGATCTGATAAATATGGCAGGAGCACGCTGGATGCAGGCCACTTACAACCAGACTGGATGGAAATCCAAGGGGATGCCTATGTTCAGCAGTGGACGTCCTATGGCTAAGATGATAATGAAGATGTTATACTTACTTGTGGTCATATATATTCAAACTCAGTGCGCATTTCTGAATATTATTTATTATTATGGATAAATATAAACCTACCATATTATACCTATACAAAATATTAAAACAAAATTGACGCTGGCAAATACACTTTAAAGTATGGTCCATATTTCTCCTTCGTGAATAAAAAATAAAGCAAGATTATTTTATATATAAAGTACTCTGTGGATTCTTTGTGTTCTGTGGAAGGATTTTCGTTTTGTCTTACTTGCAGTTTATATTATGTATTATCTATGCTTACTTGTGTTTATTTCATAATAAAATTATTTGTTTAGCTGTAGATTTATATAATGCAAAAACGAAAACAATTTGCACATAATGCACTTTTTTATTCACTAAATACTCTAATTTTGAAGAATATTTAAAATTAATTGATTTAACATTGTTGATGTAAACATACAAATGTCAAATATATAAAATAACCCGACAAAAAAATCGGTCACTTGATTTCACTATATTGCAACGAAAAAAGTGTACCTAAACATGGACGTATAATATTCCGTGCAAATTAGTGATGTGAAAAGGCGCTACGATAAGCACTTAGCAGCGCAGATAATAACTTTAAATTATTGGACACCGAATGAGATCCACAATACCAAATCTTTCAAAATTCGGTTAGTAACCGAAGCTCGGTTACTAACTTAAGCCTGATAGCGACTGGTGATTTTGAAGAACGCCAATAGCCCTGCAGTGCCAGATCATATTCTTGCCTTATCACCACCCAAAATGGCTGTGGAATAGTTGAAAGACAGTGTGTTATGAATGCCTTCAACGATAGGGTCGGTGGCTTCCTTGGCAGAAGACGATGAGAAAGAGGCAACCTTAACTCATATGGGTTATGTGAACAAGCCATATTGTCATAGTTTCGGGTCACCAAGGCCTCCGACATGAGTAAACGACTGCCCCCTACATATTTTATGGAAACAGCCAAAACCTACAGTTTAGTGTGCTATCCGAAACCATTAGCTCCTCGGGTGAAAAGCCTACCTATGAAATCCAACCAAAAAAACTGCTGATTTGATGCTGGGCATATTTTTGCTGGACCATGGATGCTACATTTATGAAAGTAGGTACTAGCTGTGCCCCGCGGTTTCACCCGCGTAGTCATCGTTCCCGTAGGAATATCGGGATGAAAAGTACGCTAACCCCTAGTGTTATTCTAGGATAAAAATAAACTATCTACATACCGAATTTCAGCCCAAGCGGGTCAGTAGTTTTGGTATTCATACATCCATCTTTACAAACCTTAGCATTTATATAATATCAGTAGAATGTACGATTTTACAAGTTTGTTTTAAGAACCATTAGTTTATCATAGAGATTATTTGAATGGGGATTATAGCCGATCAAATCTAAGAAGTACTGTTAGACAGTTCTTATTATGCCTTGTTTGAAGGATTTGTATTTAAATTTAGTAAGAATAGTACATTTTGTGATAAAATTCTATAACTGATTGAGATTATGTTAGTTTATAATCTGCATGAAGGGAGATTATAAACTAACAGTCTATAATTTTATTATCTAGTGATGTTTACAAATTAATTAGGTTATTTATATACACATTAGATGCCTACTATTCCATCAGTTATGCTAATAAAGTTATTATAATATTATTTCAGTAAGCAGACATGCTTGTACATGGATAATAAGGGGATGAAGAGCATTTCTGTATAAGAGTGACAAGCCACTGCAATGGAGGCCATCATTGCAATAATAGAGCAAACTAGAGATGATTTAGGTACATAGTTATATAATAGCCCATGATGCTATATCTAAGAAATGCAACTGAAGGCCTGATAAATAAAATAATATGATTATTAAAAAGCTTTTTATTTTATTTTAATAGTATATACTAAATTTAAGTAAAGTAATAAAGTAGACTAGTGTAATTCCCTTTACTTGTTCCCGCGGGACTCAATTCCTTTAAATTTATATCATAAATTCTTAATAAAGTCTTTTGGATATTAAGCTCTATTAAAATGGAGTCATTTATCTCTCTCTCTTGTTTGTATTATCGAAAGAGATATTAGTTCCATACAAAGAAATTGTAAGATGCTCCCCGGGGAGGCTGCCAGAGGATGCATTGACAAATAAGATATTTTATTTGTCATAAAAAATCTGAAACAAGAATTTTATGTTATTATATTAGTAGGCATAAGAATTAGTCAGTATTTTTTACAAACATGTTATCGATGCATGTTAACATGTTATTGTTATTATTGTAACTCATATTTTAGTATCAATAAAAGTGTTATCTATCTATTAAATTAAAAGTATCGATACGAAAACAGCTGGAAAATAAGTTTAAGTGACTATTATACACGCCTAGTGATTTTGACGTCATCTCAGTTGCTAACTGGAGAACGCCAATACGAAACCAGCCGTTTGACATTTGTAGTTAGTAACTAGAACTGTCAAATCGAGTTATTAGTCACTAAAGTGATCGTCACCGAGTTCCACAATAGCCCTGCAGGTACCAACGGAAGACCAGCGCAGGTTGTTCAACAACCTGCTTAATGCTGAGTTGGTACCGTTTCGCGGCACACGCAATGTTAGCGTTTTTAGGCTAATGTTTTTGTATGTGTTGTGAATAAATAATTTTTCTTTCTTTCTTTCTTTCTTTCTTTCATATATGTAAAATTAACGAGGAATATGCAATGTAAACCAATTAGAAACAAAAAGTATTATATTATAATGCACAGTACGTAATTGAGATAAAATAAACAAATATTTAATTCAATGTTTAAAATTTTTTTTTCATTTCACTAGGTAATTAATGTTAAACCTTAATTTATGTAAAAAAAAATATATTTAAGTTCGGATAATATTATGCAAAAATATTTAAAATATAATCGACTTCATAGTTTTTCATTCGAACAAAGCGCTGTTGTCCATTTTATTAAGTTAAAAAAATTAAAATAAAATAGAAACACGCAATGTGGATACATAAATTCCTAAAATTATTGTAAATACATGCTTAAATTATGAAAAGCTATCGCTTTCACGCACGTATCTGTTGTTATTCGGTTAGCTTTTTACCTAACACTGGCATCACGCGGTCGGCCTACGGTTGCCATGCAACTAACCACATAGTACCAGACTATATTGTGGCGGTACCAGACTCGCGGCTTGGAACAGATTTTTGCACGACTGGTTCTCTTTGGTATCCTTACTCTGAGTAGCTTATAATATATAAATCCATAAGTATTTAAGAAACTACTTGCTCATATTTTATAAATTGTAATGTTACAAAACATTTTATCGTCTTGCATTTGACTTTGACTTTAATATTATGAAACGATAAAATTAATTTTTAAAAGCTTTATTTAACTTGCAATGTATGTAATGTTTGTTCGGGTGAAATCTTTGAACTCAATTTTGAAGTAGATATCTTCAACCGATTGAGCTGAAATTTTGTAAACACGTTTAGTTTGGATGACAATGCACGATATGGTGTGTGACATCATTCTAAATCCAATATGGCGGACCATCCAAGATGGCGGAATAGTTATTTTTAATGCATTTCTACAATATGGATATGAAATGAAAGGGCTTGTTGGGAGTAGCTCGAAAAATAATTTGGCGTCATTCTAAATCCAATATGGCGGACCATCCACGAAGGTGGAGTAGTTAAAAGCTTTTTTTAAAAATGTTTTTTTGATTTTAATTTATAAATTCAGAAAAGAAAGTATTTCATAATTAATAATTGCAAATTTTATTATTATACAGGCATGAAAGATAAAAAGTATTTACGACATGTATGCTTTCAGCAAAGAATACTAACAATTACTGTAAAGGAGTTACTCTCATCGTCCCCCGTCATTAGCCTCCGAGAGCGACCAGGCAGATAACGAGGCTGTAACGCCCGTACTTACGCACACATTTGACGCGTTTACACGTTATGTTTTCTATGTAGTAGTAGTAGGTTATGGCGCGCGGGCGATTGTGTGGAGTGACGGGAGCTAGAAACAAGCTTGAAATCTGGAACTGAGCCTGGTATAGATGGCTGTACCGTCTGTGGACCAGCGGAAATGTGACCGGCTTAAAATACGGAGTTTCTGGATCGAATCTCAACATGTGGACTTTTCGCCTGGGTGCTACCGTTTTTCGGATGGCACATTAAACTTTAGGTCCCTATAGTTCCCTATAAGGGCAGTCGTAAGGTCATGTTGGAGGCTGCGTAGGAATCTTGCCGACCTGAAACTCTGACAATTGGGTTGTTCACATAACGCATATGAATTGACTCATAACATAACATACATTCACACCTTTTCCCGAAGGGGTAGGCAGAGGTGTACCCAGGACTCAGTTCCATAGTAGATTCACCCACATTTCACCAGTATGTTATTGGTCCCATGTAATAGGGGACGAGCCTATTGCCATCTACCGGGCACGGTTCCAGACTCCAGGCAGTTATTGAGATAATTCCTAATGGAAAAATCGAATATTTAACACCTTGCCTGACCTGGAGTTCGAACCCGGGACCTCTTGATTGGCAGTCGAGCATGCGCCCTCTACTCCACCGAGGCAATGAATTGACTCGAGCAGTGTAATTGGGGTAACCCGTTCTGTTAGAGTATACCTACAATCAAATTATTATTATGAAGCGTCGCCCCCTATTCCATGGAACTTCTGGAAATTCTGGGTACAACTCTGCCTAACCCTTCGGGAAAAAGGCGTGATGTTATACAATGTTAATCAAGCTATTAATTGTTGTAGGTCGTCGACCTTTATATTATAATCTGTAGCAATAATAATTAGTATT
Organism: Hemistola chrysoprasaria; assembly: GCA_947063395.1. Lineage (NCBI taxonomy): Eukaryota > Metazoa > Arthropoda > Insecta > Lepidoptera > Geometridae > Hemistola > Hemistola chrysoprasaria. The sequence continues at coordinate 4,668,616 of OX346737.1, read as the reverse complement.
TATATACCTTTGATAATGAGAACTAAGAACGCAGTCAAACAGTTGATATAATTGTAGTGTTGTTAGTTATCTTTTGACTTCTGACATTAAAAGATATAGTCACTATTTTAAACTAAACAGACGATTGTTTCCTTTACAACAGTTAGATAATTTTGAATTATTAATTAAGAGTAGTTTTCCACGTAGCACCAGCCGTGCTTCGCGATTCGCAATTATGAAATATGGGAGTTTTATACCAAAACACATTGACGCCATTTTTGGACCCCTTAGAATGTGAATTTTCAAAAATCCTTTCTTAGCACACGTCTAGACAACGAAAATAATCTATATTCCAAGTTTCAAGTCTCTAGGATCAGTGGGTTGGGCTCTGCGTTGCATGTCAGTCAGTGAGTCATTTAGGATTTTTTAATGTAGTGATTCCAGATACAATCCGGTCTAAGCTATCTTTATATCGAATTCTCTGCCGAGGTCGGTATTTTCGGAACGCTATAATCTGGACATCTTTAAGGCCAAAGTGAACAGACACCTTCTAGGCAAACGTGTACCATCTTAGGTGTGATGTAGTCATATTTATATGGATAAGTACCCAAGAATGTGGGTAGTCATATATTGCGCTATGACAGTTTGACAGTGTGTAACCTTTAGTTAATAAATCAGTTCTCGCTCAGCCCGGTGTTGTTATTGACGTCCCGCTACACAACAATTGGCGAACGAGGCTGTTAACTATAACGTTAAAATGGCGGATACCGCGTGTGCAGTGATCGGAAATATAAAAGAATTTCGTCTTAATGGTGATGATTTGTGGAGCTCGTACATTAAAAGAGTGAAAGCTTTCTTTCTAGTTAATAATATCAAAGCTGAATTGCAGGCGTCGTTTTTAATAACGTTGGTCGGTAATGAAACCTACGAGTTGATGACGATCTTGTGCAGTCCTAGCGAACCCGAAACAAAAACCTTCGCAGAATTAGAGAAAATCGTCGAAGATCACGTCAATCCGAAAGCGAGCGATATGGCAGAAAGAATGAAATTACGAGCGTGTCTCCAATCTTCAAACGAGACCGTAAACGAGTATCTCGTACGTTTAAAGAAATTAGCTATGACGTGCAAGTTCAAAGGTCAAGAGTCCCTGGAAGAAAATCTGCGCGATCAGTTCACGTACGGGTTGCGCGGCGAGAAGTATAGACAGAGATTGTTGGCGGAAAGGGAGCTGACGTTCACACGGGCGGTGAATCTGGCCACAACATTAGAAGCGGCCGAGTCGGAGGCCAAGCTCGGAGGCGGCGAGAACCGAGGCGAAGTCGAGGCTTCGGGCGGCGGAGTGTTCGCGGTCGGCGGCGGCAGCGGCCGGGCGCGCGGGCAGCGGCGGCGCGGGCGCGGCGGCCGCGGGCAGGCTGCGGCCGGCTCGCCGCGCGCACCCGCCTCCGTCCCAGGGACCGGGTGTTATCGGTGCGGCTCGCGGCAGCATGCGCCCGATAATTGTGCTTATAGAAGTGCGCGGTGTTACAAGTGCGATACTGTAGGCCACATCAGTCATATGTGTAAAAATAAAAAACACTTTCGTGTTTTTCAAGTGGAAAGTGATGCGGAGGTAGATACGGACTCGCCGACGCTGTACAGGCTCGGCGACACGGACGAGTCGGACCGACCGTGGTATTGTAAGCTGAGTGTCGAGGGCGTCACGTTGGACATGCAGGTAGATAGCGGTTCTTCGGTGAGTGCGATTTCTAAAAATACTTACGATAAATATTTTCAAGGCAGACCCTTGCACGAAACGGATCGTGCCTTGACAGTGTATAGCGGTGAAAAAATTAAACCGGTCGGGACTATGCCCGTGAATGTAGTAAATAATGACAGGTTGTTTACGTCGAACCTGTACGTTATCGATAACGGGAATTGTCCCCCTATTCTCGGTCGAAAATGGATGCGCGAGTTACAGATCACTTTGCCTCTAATAGCTAGTGTCCAAGCCGAAGAAGATAGCGATACCATTCGGGATATAATGCAAAAATACGCAAACGTTTTCGAACCGGGAATAGGTAGTTTCACCCGCGGAAGCATTAGCTTGCAAGTGTGCGAGGGCGCGGTGCCGGTGTGGAAGCGCGCGCGCGTACCGCCGCATGCCATCCGTCCCGCCGTAGACGCCGAGCTGGCGCGGCTCGAGCGCGAGGGCATCATCAGCCCGGTCGAAGACGTGGGCTCCTGGGGGACGCCCATTGTACCCGTAAAGAAACATTCCGGTGACATCCGGATCTGTGGCGATTTCAAAGTGACGGTTAATCCGGTTCTATGTGATGATAAATATCCTCTTCCGAGGATCGAGGATTTATTTATGTCCCTTCGCGGAGGGCTCACATACAGTAAGATCGATTTGAAAAGTGCCTATCAACAAATATTATTAGATGAGGAATCTAAAAAGCTATGCACTATTGTAACGCACAAAGGGAACTTTGTTTATAATAGATTACCCTTCGGAATCAAAACGGCGCCGAATAAATTTCAGAGAATAATGGATATTTTGTTTAGTAAATTGGAGCATGTCGCAGTGTTTGTTGACGATTTGATAGTGACCGGATCCGATCACGCGGAACATGTTAACAATCTTTATAAAGTGTTTGAAATTTTGAATGATTGCGGTCTCAGAATTAGTATAGAAAAGTGTTGCTTTTTCAAAAAACGTGTATCGTATCTCGGCCACGTTATCGATTCCGAAGGCTTACATACCGAAACTAATAAGATAGACGCAGTATTGGCCGCCGAACGCCCGGGGGACGTCGGGGAATTAAGAGCATTCTTAGGACTAATTAATTATTATTCTAAATTTGTTAAAAATTTCAGCACCATTGTTGCGCCATTATATTCATTGTTAAAGAAAAGTAATTCGTGGGAATGGTGCATGCGATGCGAGAATGCTTTTAAGATCATAAAGAGCGCTTTAAAGAAAGCCGATGTGTTGATGCACTTCGACCCCGAGCTCCCGTTGGTGTTGTCGTGCGACGCGTCGCCGGTGGGGGTGGGCGCGTGGCTCGGGCACGAGATGCCGGACGGACGGGTGCGCGCCGTGGCGCACGCCAGCCGCTCACTCACACCCGCCGAGCGTAATTATAGTCAAATATGTCGAGAAGGCTTAGCCATCGTTTTTGGGGTGCAAAAATTCCACGAGTACGTATACGGTAGGCATTTTACGTTGGTGAGCGACTGTAAACCGTTATGTTCAATTTTTGGCCCAAAAACTGCGATTCCATTGATGATGGCCGGAAGGCTTCAAAGGTGGTGTGTTTTGCTCAGCGAATATAACTATACGGTTAGATGTGTTAAGGCGAAAGATAATTGTCTCGCAGATTATTTATCGCGAGCGGCACACGTCACATACGATGACTCATTAAAGGATGTCTGTTTGAGTAATAAAGAAAAATCTGAGGGCGATTGTTATCGACATACTGATAAAGTTAATTTTATCGACTCGCCGACACCCGTCTCATACAAACAAGTAGCGGAACATACTAAGAAGGATTTCTTATTAAATAAATTATTAGGCTTCACTATTCACGGTTGGCCAGGTAAAAATGCTATTGATAATGATTGTAAAGATTTTTATAATAGAAAAGAATTTATAACGTCAGAGCACGGGTGTTTGTTATTTGGCTATCGGGTAATAATTCCACATAGCTTACGAGAGCTAGTCCTCAAACAATTACATAGTAGCCATGCGGGCATTATTAAAACTAAATCTTTGGCGCGTAATTATGTTTATTGGCCTAACATGGATCGTGATATTGAATCGTTGTGCAAGTCATGTGATATATGTTTGAAAGAAAGACCGACCCCAGAAAAGAGTGAGCTAATTCCGTGGACATGGCCCACAAAACCGTGGTACAGACTACATTTAGACCATTTAGGGCCTTACTCCAATTGTTATTATTTGATTGTTATCGATGCACACTCGAAATGGATAGAAGTATGTAAAGTAAGTTCCACAAATGCGGATGTTAATATTAAGCAGTTAAGAGAAATATTTGCACGTTTTGGCATACCTCATGAAATCGTCACAGATAACGGACCCCCTTTTTCAAGCGATAAATTCGCAAATTTTTTAATTAAAAACGGAATTGTCCATAAGCCGACCGCGCCCAGACACCCTCGTAGCAACGGTGCAGCAGAAAATGCTGTCGGACTTGTTAAAAAGTGTTTTAAGAAAGCTACCCACCAAGGAATCGCTATCGACATTGCCCTTAGTAGATTTTTGTTAAATTATAGAAACGCTGTGCAAGGTACAACGCAAAAATCACCCAGTGAATTGTTACTAGGCCGTAAGTTAAGGTCATGTCTAGATTTAATAAAACCGAATTCTAATGATATTGTTATTCACGGTCAATGTAAACAAATAGAAAACTTTAAGGGGAAACAGAGGCAATTTGAAATAGGAGATACAGTTATGTTTAAGAAATGGAAAATTAACAGGGAAGTATGGGAAAGAGGTCAGATTATAAGTAAAATAGGAAATACAATGTTTGAAATATTACATAATAATGAAAGGCATAGACGGCATATAGAACAAATGTTCAAGGACACTTCACATGACAACTTCATTTACGATGATGAAAATTGTATTTCGGAGAGGTCAGGGCCCACCCCGAGTGATAGTCCGCGCACTCCAGCGACACAAACTCCATCACTCAAGCGCTCGCCGGTGTCTCGGACCTCTCAGAGTTCGCAGATGATGGGCTCCCCTTCATCACCACTGTTTGAAGAAGCTGAGGAGCCCGAGTCTGTCGACACTCCTCCCTCGAGGAACGAGAACGAATATGTAAATACTCGCTCTCGCCACAATAGGTATCTGCCTATTGATCTCGAGTTTGATTAACTAATTATCTCATGTATAATCACCTCACTTCTATAGATAAGTACCTAGCATGTTAACTTCTAAGACCCGTATCTATAGTCGACTATCTAATATTACTATTTAATTTTATTTTGGTTAAGACCCGGATGTATAGCCCGGATGTTTTTGTTTTTATATAACGTTTAATTTTTTTTTATCATTTTTTTTTTTTAGCTTATACTTATGTGGTTATTGAAAAATAACTTTAAAGATGTTCTTATTTTAAGGAGGGAGATGTGTGATGTAGTCATATTTATATGGATAAGTACCCAAGAATGTGGGTAGTCATATATTGCGCTATGACAGTTTGACAGTGTGTAACCTTTAGTTAATAAATCAGTTCTCGCTCAGCCCGGTGTTGTTATTGACGTCCCGCTACACAACATTAGGCCTCATCTTCGCCTTCCATCAAGCGAGATTGAGGTCAAACGTAAGACTATTTAGTAGTTTTGGCAACAAACATCCATCCATACATCCATCCTCACAAGCTTTCGCATTTATAATATTAATGGGATAGGAAGTACGCTGTGAAATGTGAGAGTTATGCCACTCCGCCCCACGAAATTGTGGAAGTCGCCCCACGCGATTTTAATATTATTAACAAGTCAATAAATTTGTTCCACTAAGCTCCACGAGAAAATTTAATAGGTCAGCAAATAAAGTTTTAGAAAAATCTTATTATTGTGATATTATGTTATGTGATTATTTCGAAGTAATCCTTGTTTTATTTAAGAGTGCATCAGAATTTGGCAAATAGTTTGGATGGACTTACGATTTATTTTATAGTTTTTGTGAATTTTAATTAATATTTTAATTATCTTTGCTTACATTGTTGATAAGTCACGGCGCGCGCTATGACTAGATACACCACTGCCTAAAAATAAAAGCTTCGAAAATGCGGCAACTCTCAAATTTTAGTGTGCGTAAAACAGTGCTGTGTGCTTAAAAACGGTTTGCAAGGAGTGCTAGTTGAAAAATTCTGTTGGCTGTTCAATAGAATGACCCGATCAGCTTATTTCAGCTGACCACAAATCTTTCAGAGCCGAACAAGCTGAATGAAACGAATTTACATACATACATACAGTCACGCCTTGTTCCCGTTGGGGTAGGCAGAGACTATTTCTTTCCACTTGCTACGATCCTGACATACAACTTTCGCTTCTTCCACTTTCATCACATTCTTCATGCATGCTCGTCGGTTGTTGGTACTTTTGACCTGGCCTTTCCTTAAGATAACATCAACTTGTTGATGAAAGGTACGCCTAGGTCGACCCCTACCGACTTGACCATTCACACTAGCCATACAAATCTCCTTTGTCAATCTCTATCTCTGTCCAACGAATTTAAGAATTCTTTATATTAAATCCTATATATTCACCGCGGGCAGGTGTGAGAGGTGGTCTCACACCTGCCCGCGGTGAATCATCCGAATCGGTTTATTCGTTGGTTTAGTTGCCACATTTGACTAGTATGACAACGGTAGGTTCTCTTTACGGAGCGCGCGCGGAGATCTTTCAAAAAGTGTGAAAGATAGGTCGCGGAAAACTAAAAAATTAAACAGTTATTTTACATAATATTTATATATTTACGAAACATAGTCATAATTTGAATGAATGAATGAATGAATGATAACACTTTATTGGTACCTTAATTATACAAAAAAAGGCAAAAAGAAAACTTAAAAACTAGAAAGAGTAACAACTGGCGGCCTTATCGCTCATATAATTAATATAATTATATAATTTATATAATTTGATTCTTTATCACATAAGGAATTCAAAAATAAGAATTTATGCAAATTCGGCGTCGTTATTTTGTGTAACAAACTTCATAATATTTATTATAAGGAAGATTTTATTAAGATGATTTGTGAGAATGCAAATTTTTAAATTGTTTTGATTGAAAACATTCAAGTTAATTACTTATAGTCATATTAAAAATTTATTGGATGTTTATTGACAATAATATCATTATGATTACGATAAAAAATATTGTTTATTGATAGAAAACGTATCAACAGGGTAGCAAAAAATATTATATGATACATAAGCGTGCTTTCAGACCAGCGACGCGTTGAGGCGACGTCGACGTGACGATACCCGTTCGCTGTATGTATAGCATACGTCAAGAAACACTGACGCCAAAATGAAGTCCGTGACAGCCTCGTTGGCTCAGATGGTAGTAACTCTGCTTTCTGTGTTCGTTCCCCGGCCAGGTCAAACATTTGTGTGCATGAACATGTCCGTTTGATCTGTGTCTGGGTGTTAAAAGCGTATATAAGTATGTATATCAGTCATCTGGTTACCATAGTACAGGCTTCGAGCCTAGTTTGGGACAATCAAACTAATTTTCAATTGCTCGTTCGTCATCTAACATTCCTTCAATTCAACGTTCTTATTGGAAAATGGGCATATAATATGACCAATGACTTTTTTATTGGGAGGCGGGTTGCCTTCCAACACTGCAATTGAGAATCTTGGGCTTTAATTTTTAGCAGATAATATTTATGTCAATTTACAACTCTGTTTCTATTGATTATGACTACCGAGCTACACAATGGGTCTGTTTAACCCCTCGTGTAACAATCTACTATCAAGGGTAAGTAGGTGAAGGGTAGTTAAGTAAAACCGCCGGACGCCGCTAGTTTCAAAACATAACATAACATACATTCACGCCTTTTTCCCGAAGGGGTAGGCAGAGGTGTACCCAGGACTCGGTCCCATAGTAGATACACCCACATTTCGCTAGTTATGCAAATAATTTAGGAATGAAAGGATTACGTTTTCATAATCTAAACAAGTTTTATGACAAAATAAATGAATAAAATTATAATTATTTTGTATATTAACCAGGGATTACATTCCGGTTACTTATACTCTCTGATATATACGACCTTTAAGTCTTATAGAAAAAATCCGTTAAATGTAAGCTATGTTTATTATAACAGCAGGATATGACTAAGCAGTTAGAATAATAATAATAATATGGGACAATTTCCACACACGGTCATCTGGTGCTAAACTAGGCTAGAAGCCTGTACTATGGTAGCCAGATGATTGATGTAGGTACATACTTATAATATAAGCGCTTTTATACAGCCAGACACCGATCAAACAGACATGTTCATGCAAACAAATGTTTCACCTGGCCGGGGATTGAACCCGGGCCTTGCGGCACTGAAAGCAGAGTTACTACGATCTGAGCTAACGAGGCTGTCAAAATCTTCTTAAAAGCGTTAAGATACTTTACGAGTTTGACACAATCCTATGAAAAATTTACCAAATCGATGTTTTGTATTCCCCTGTTTCCTCCGAATATAATGAACCCATTCTATAAATTTATATCCTGATATTTTTATAATGAAGTGAACTATGTCCCTGTCATTTTAGTTTATCCAAAAAACTTTCGGTTATTTCATAATTGAGCTCTAAAAATCCCGGTTTTACTCGCGTGATTAGACGTTCACTACAAAAAAAATGAAGAGTTTGTAAACCAAAATAGAATGATGCGGACATAGTTTATGTACAAAATGTGAGGATATATATTTTATATATTAATAAAGTCTACTATATTCGGAGAAAACAAGGGAATACAAAATAAGTAAATTTTTTATAGGTTATGTCAAATTCCTATAAGAATTGAGTTTGAAATAGTCTCTTTGAGTAAGTAGTCGATGATATAATATTATCACTTGAAAGTGTTTTAGCTATATTACAAAATCAAGGTTACGCATTCTGATGATAGTCGTGCAAAAGTATGCAAATTAATTATATTTATTATATTAATATATTATTTACTGCCACGGTGGCGTAGAGGTCGCATGCTCGACTGCCGATCAAGAGGTCCCGGGTTCGTCCCCAGGTCAGGCAGTGTTAAATATTGGATTTTTCCATTAGGAATTATCTCAATAACAGCCTGGAGTCTAGAACTGTGCCCGGTAGATGGCAATAGGCTCGCCCCTTATTACATGGGACCAATAACATACTGGCGAAATATGGGTGTATATACTATGGTACTGAGTCCTGGGTACACCTCTGCCTACCAAAAGTACAAAAAGGCGTGAATGTATGTTATGTTTTATGTTTTATTTACATACTTTACGCAAGGAGCTACTAATAATATACTAATAATAATATTATAAATCTCAATTCTCAGTACAATGAAAAAAAAGGTACCTTTGTATTCATTGCTAGCGTGTTCTAACTCGACTAGCTCCATTTGTTTTCTATGTGTGCATGTTTGTTACTCTTTCACGTCAAAACTACTGAACCGATTGAGTTGAAATTCGGTATGTAGGTAGCTTAGACCCTGGAATGACACAGATAGATAGATATATATAATCTCTTTATTGCTACATCAGAAACAAAAATTATCCTTAAAAATAAAATAATACTTTAAGTATAACAAAAAATTTATAATAGTATAACAATTGGCGGTCTTATCGCTAAAAGCGATCTCCACTCCATCTCGACTCCATAAAGAGATGCTCGTTGATTACCTGTCACCCTGTAAAATATTACATGTTTTCGGTTTTCGAGGCTGATTCTGATACTTTGATCAAATAATGTCTACAACTAATGAGACTTTTACATCTTATATAGAAATGACCGTGTCCAGCGGTTTCACCCTTCGTTCTTGTTGGAATATCCAGATAATAATAATAATAATATGGGACAACTTCCACACACGGTCATCTGGTCCCAAACTAGGCTAGAAGCCTGTACTATGGTAACCAGATGACTGATATACATACTTAAATACGCTTATAACGATAGATAAAAAGTACCCTATGTCTTATTCTAAGGTCTCAGCTTAATACCAAACATCCATCCATCCATCCATCCTCACATTAGTAGGATGTATTATAATTGTCGTAAGTATTTGTATTCAAAACCATATAGTAGAAATTAATTGAGCGTGGCTGTTGTTTAATTACAAAAAATATATATTAATATATTGTATTACAAAGGTACTTAACATAATATGACAATAATGTAACTTAATAGCTTAAGTGACGAGTGACATGACTAATAAGTAATAGTGAGTATATTCATAGCGCTATATTATAGCCCAGTCATCTTAGGGGTTTCACCTCGGAATAAAAGATAATAAGCAAAAACGGTTGATCGTATGAAAAAAAAGTTCAAACAAAAGTTGTAGAAAATTGTATGCTCTACAATTCTATAATAGGTGCAAATCTCATTTAAGCAATAGAAAGCGAAATATTCACGAAAAACCGATTTTTACAACCTTTGACCTTCAATATCTTAAGACGCGGACACGATAGCACTTGTGACTTTTGAGACAACATTTAGAACGACAAAACAAAGGTTTATACCAATTTACAGCTTATTATCTTTCATTCCGAGGTTGACCCCTTTTTTTACCTAAAATTACTGGGCCAAACACTGGAAGTCTAAAGAGCTAATTAGGGACCGCCTCGGTGGCGTCACTGGAACGGTAAAATAAAATATTTACTAGTGTACCATAATCATTATCATCATCACAAGCCGGAAGACGTAATGATGATGATTTTATCAAAGTCTAAGTCAAAAAGATTTGTTCAAATAGGTCACAATCTGAAACTTTTGTACGTCAATGAAGATAAACAGTACTGAGTCTACCGTGCGTTCGGAAAGATACCTTTACGAGAAGAACGCACAAGAAACTTGTAGGGTTTAATTTTTTCAACTGATTGTCGTACAATATTTGGTTTGGTTACATTCGTTTGTTTGTATCGGTGCCGCGTGGTGGCTATGCGGAAGTTTCCAGGCATCTTTGTCCTCTATGTACTGATTTACTTTATAATAAGCTTTCTTTAGTAAAGTAAATTTTATATAGGTTTTGAATTTACCCTTTGAGAGCCCAGTTATGTTTTTGGGATTTTATTATAGAAACTATTTCCTAAGAATGGTTTTACGCAGATACATGATGTTCTCATAGATGTATAAGGATGGTAGGGACAGTATGTTTATTTCTTTAAATAATTCCCTGAGGGATTCGCGTGGACGCCTCTCATAGATTGCACGAATCGCACGTTTTTGTAGTATAAAGATAATTTCTGCATGTCTGCTGTCTATATCTATAGAAATCGAATCATATTAAACCAGACTCCTAACATAAATAAATCAAGGGCCTCGAATTAGAATCAACATTCTAGAAAGTACTCGTAAAAACAACTATAAATAAAATATAATTAACCGTCATAAAACATGTTGCGGTTCTCAAGGCGAAACATTGGTTAATTCGTTTCCTAATGCTATTAATAATAATTTGCAAAATATTGTCTACAATTACAAGTTGTAATAGGCGGAATTGTACACATTGAATTCACATGCCCTATTTTTTTTTTTAAGACATAGACGTAGTGCCTATGACATAGTGACATATATTTTGTAGTGGTAGGCCTCTTTAGCAGGGGGCCGCCTGGGGAAGTACCACACCTTTGCCAGTTATTCATCCGCCAAGCAGTAACGTGCAAACATTACTGAGTTTCGATCTGAACGGCAATGTTACCAGCGAAATTACTAGGCATGATGAGATTCAACAACTAATATCTCAGGGTGACAGGCGCAGTGCAGTGCCGCGCAGAGCTTTGAATTTTAAAACACTGGGTGGCACTGTGTCTGATATGGGCAATCATGATGCTTACCATCAGGCACCTGATTTGCTCGTCTTGTCACTTCACTATCATAAAAAAAAAATTCAAAACATCGATTTGGTAAATTTTTCATGGGATTGTGTCAAATTACTCGTCGCAGGGATACGCTATTAACACGTCGCGTCGATTCTATTACCGAACAAGACACAGCTTCCTCGGAATATTTTATAATGATAGGTTAATTTGCAAAACAATACCGTTATGTAATACGAGTATGTTGACAATAAGTAAATTATGTACTCAAATTACATATGGAAGGTGTTTTATTGCATGTATTATGTAATTATTAATACCTACTTAAGGTCATAAAGTACTACATAATACATAATAAAGAATTTTTTGACTCATTGTGTATTCAGGGAAATACCTTATTATTAAAAATACTAATTATTTAACTTTTTTATGGATAAGACGAGATGAGAGTAAATATTTTATACTAAACTTAGTGAGGAATTTTTTTTTTATGATAGTGAGTGACAAGACGAGCAAATCAGGTGGCTGATGGTAAGCATCATGATTGCCCATATCAGACACAGTGTCACCTAGTGTTTTAAAATTCAAAATTGTGCGCGGCACTGTACTGCGCCTGTCACCCTGAGATATTAGTTGTTGAATCTCGTCATGGCGAGTAATTTCGGTGGTAACATTGCCCTTCAGACCGGAACACAGTAATGTTTGCACATTACTGCTTGGCGGATGAATAACTGGCAAAGGTGTGGTACTTTCCCAGGCGGCCCTCTGCAAAAGGGGCCTACCACTACAACATATGTGTTCAAAGCACAAAACCTTGTCCAAAAAAATTATCAAAAAATATATCATAATATATTTAAAAAAATATACACATCATGGCCAACTTTTCATTTTATGTTGGCATATAATTTGATATCCGCAAAGAGCAACGGACAGAGTCGAAGGTCGTAGAAAGGGCCACATATTTTACCAGTTCCTGTTTGAAGGGCGGTTTTCGTGAGACCTTCGAGAATTTACACGACATATGAGATTTGTAAGATTTCATCGTTATTACTAACTTGCTGCGCCCCGCGGTTTCACCCGCGTAGACTCGTTCCCGTGGGAATATCAGGAAAAAAGTACCCTATGTGTTATTCCAGGTCCTAAGCTACCTGCATACCAAAGGTTTTAAATAATAGGTACTTAATGTACTAGGGATTGGCACATGCAACATCTTAAAACATTATTAACATTATAATTATTAATAGAAAGAAAACAAAAAAAAGGATCTAGAGTTAATTGTAAGATAACTAATTGTGAGTTGTCTAATTGTAAGATACTATTACTTACAATTAGAAATTAATGACTGCCTCTGTGGCGTAGAAGGCGCATCTCGACTACCAATCAAGAGGTCCCGCGTTCGATCCTCAGGTCATTTTTCCATTAGGAATTATCTCAATAACTGCCTGACGTCTAGAACTGTGCCCTGTCTAGTGTCTGTCTAGTGTGTCTAGAGCATACTAGCGAAATGTGGGTGTATCTACTGTGGGACTGAGTCCTGGGTACACCTCTGCCTTACCCCTTCGGGAAAAAGGCGTGAATGTATGTTATGTTTTTTTATAATCTAATGTCAAGACAGATTGACCAGATTAAAGATATACATCTACGTGGTAAGTTAGCGCGTGAGAAAATGCATTAATTTACGAAAGATAATGCTGTTATCTTTGAGTAACACATAAAATTTTAATACTTAGTGTTCATTATACGAATACTTGTATCAAGAATTCTGATTTTTAGTTAAACATAACATACAATCACGCCTTTTCCCGAAGGGTTAACAGAGGTGTACCCAGGACTTAACCCCATATTATACCAGTATGTTATACTTGTAGTGGTAGGCCTCTTTTGCAGGGGGCCGCCTGGGGAAGTACCACACCTTTGCCAGTTATTCATCCGCCAAGCAGTAATGTGCAAACATTACTGTGTTCCGGTCTGAAGGGCAATGTTACCAGCGAAATTACTGGGCTTGATGAGATTCAAAAACTCATATCTCAGGGTGACAGGCGCAGTGCAGTACCGCGCAGAATTTTTGTATTTTATAACACTGGGTGGCACTGTGTCTGATATGGGCAATCATGATGCTTACCATCAGGCACCTGATTTGCTCGTCTTGTCACTCACTATCATAAAAAAAAAAATATTATGGGTCCCGTGGGAGCAAGCCTATTGCCATCTACCAGGCACAGTTCCAGACTGTGGACTTCCTTCTAGACTTCCTTATGGAAATATCCAATATTTAACAGCCCTGTGGATCGAACCCGGGACATCATGATCGGCAGTTGAGCTTGGGCGCAAGCTACGCCATGAATATGAACTATAAATCTTAGTTTTATCTGTGGTTTTACTCGCGTGATTAGACGTTCACTACAAAAAATGAAGTTTGTAAATTAAAATAAAATGATAGGGACATCGTTTACACGCTATATTCAGTATATCAGGATGGAGATATAACAAAAAGGTGTTCTATATGAGGAGAAAACAGAGGAATAAAAAACATCAATTTGGTTAAGGGTCTTGTCAAATTGCTAAGAGGTCGCGTATCCTGCTATGTAGACCATTGACGTATATTCTACGATAGACAAGAACGTTCTTAAAAAATATTTGCTCAAATTCTGTTACTCTTAGTTCATTAGAGTTCATTAAGATTTCGCTGTCGAGGCTGGAGGCTACGCGGACGCAGACTTTCAAGTCATACGTGCTCCGATTTCCGGCGAAATACAAGGAGACGTTCCTGGATCTACAATTTTGGCCTGAAGGCATCGTTTACCGTCTCTTCAGGGAGGCGAAACCGAAACATAATATCCCTAAGCCATTATAATTAAGTGTTTTATATTTTTATGTATGTTAGTCTGTAAGGTATTTATTAATATGGGGCTCTGGTGCGTATAATTTATTATACGCACTATTGCCTGAAATTAATTAATTTATTTCATTTATTAATTTTTTATTAAAGTAGTGATAATTTTGACTGCCTCGGTGGCGTAGTGGGCGCATGCTCGACTGCCAATCAAGAGGTCCTGGGTTCGATCCCCAGGTCAGGCAAAGTGACCTGAATTTTTCCATTAGGAATTATCTCAACAACTGCCTGGAGTCTGGAAGTGTGCCCGGTAGATGGCAATAGGTTTGCCCTCTATAACATGGGACCAATAACATACTGGCGAAATGTGGGTGTTTCTACTATGGGACTGAGTCCTGGGTACACCTCTGCCTACCCCTTCGGGAAAAAGGCGTGAATGTATGTTATGTTATGTAATTTATTAAGGTCAAATACGTTAACAATAATTTGTAATCAAATCAAACGCAAAATAAATACTCGATATGTTTTCCCGTAATATTAGTAGAGCTCCGTACGCGTTCACACTGCATGGATGTCGAAGCTACACTAAAGTAAGGTGCACGGATTGAAGTGCACTTAGTCGAGCAAACTGAGTGTTCGGAACGCGAAAGTACGTAAGTACATTAATATCGTTGATGTAGACAAGGAATAAGCGAGCGAATGTATAAATTCCTAAAGACCAAAGTCAGTGTAGTACTTATATTATTATGTACATATAAGGACCTATAAAAACACCCTACCTATAAACGTAGGTATATAATTAGGTTTAAAACAAAGACTAAAAGTTCGACGTACGTTTTGATCCACAAATTTTCCACGAACGAGTCAAAGCAAAGCAAAAAAATGAGGTCGGATTGGTGACTGGGCTAACCTGTATCTTTGCAGTTTATTTAAAGCTATATTTTGTTATTTGTGATATTATTTTTATCATATTATTATGCAATATATTATAATAATCAATATATCATTAAAATTCAAACTTTTAATATTTTTCTTCTCTTAATTGTATAAAATCTTATAAATAAGTTTTTTAAATAATCTTATAAAAAATATTGTTATTATTATTTAAAAATACGATATTATTTTATAGAATTTTAATACAGAAATTGAATTTTAAATGTTGTTACATTGCTGTTAATTAATAAGTTAAATAAAAAATATTATATAACTCTGACAAAATTTTAAAATTCAATAAATTATAAAACACTGCTAACTTGAACACACATGTATTACCACAAGCGTCCTAACAGGGTATGTGTAGTTGACACTAACACCTAGATATTAAGACCTTTGTCATGTACCTACATTGGTTTTTTTTTTTTTTTCATAGGGCATAGTGCCTTTATTGAAAAAAGACTAAACAATAGAGCTACCTATTACTTACTATCTACCCTAACTAAATACACTATACCATAATAGAACACTTCGAAAATCCACAGGCCGACATGTCAGCCTATAGAAAATCCAAGTGCTCTAAACCACTGTCAGATGGCAGCGTACCCAAGATACTGGCGGCATTGCCACGTTGAATAGCAATGCTTATACGTTGAGCCAGATAAACGCCAGCATTTTGATCACGCGTCGCCTCGACCAAGCGCTCAGATAGATTTTTGAAAATGCGGTGAGCTCCCGGACCCTTATGTTGATTGATATATTACATTATGTTGATAAATAAATAAATATAACAATCCATATGTGTTTTGATAGTTTTTATATACCTACATTATCATACTATTATTTGATAACACGTAGTTGGAAGCTGGAAGGATTAGTTAACGGTAAAATAACATTACTTAACACACCTTTTCCTCGATGTGGTCGGCGGGACCAAGTCCCATAGTAGGTACTTTTTTTTTATTACTGAAGGCAAGCACTTGTCACCTTATGGTAAGTGACGACGCTGTCGACGATGGTGGGTGCTTGCCTAGAAGATATCTATTCACTCTTAACTTGAAGACCTCCAGATTGTACTTTTCGGAAAACAATGACTCTGGCAAGGTGTTCCATTCCATGGTTGGTGGTTTCCATATTTCGCCAGTTTTGTCCCATGTATCTATTGGGGCGGACATTTGCCATGCCACCGACATTGGATTTTTAGAATAGACGTTTTCTTAATGTGATTCGTCTCCCATACAAAATAAAATACACAGATACGAAGAAATAGGGAACCACTTTCCACTCAATTCGGTCTTATCGTCGGCTGGATCAGGCTTTTATTTGCGCGAAAACATATTTTGTTCTAGACAACCGTTTGGTTATTTTTATATTTAAAAAAAAAAATTACATTGCTTTTTACAATTTTCATAAATACGAAGAAACTGTAAGGTTTTCTTTAACCAAAATATGTTTTCGCGCAAACAAAGGTCAGATCCAGAGCCATCCACAAACAATAGAGTGGAAAATTATTCCCTATTACTTCATATCTGTGTATTTTCATTTTGTATGGAAGACGAACGCTGACAGCCAGATTCTGGAACTGTGCCCGGTACCTAGATGGCAAAAATAGGCATAATACATGGGCCTTAAAACATAGCGAAGTTTGGGTGTACATATATATTATAGGATACGGGATAAAGGCGCGAAGCTATGTTAGATTGTAATAATTTTAATGTCGACTTTATTATCGTAGATAAAAGTAAAAAATAAACATTATTACTATAAAAACAATATAATAAAACAAAGGAGTTGATGCAATGCATGGGTGCAACTATTTCTTAGGTAACGGCTAGTTAAGGTCGCGAGAGAAGCTTGTTTCCATTGTATTTTTAACAACACTTTTTTGAGATATGTATTTTAAAAAAGTGTTGCTTGATTAATTAGCTTGATTAATTTTTTGCTGTGCCCGGCAATTTCATCCTGTACGCTAAATAATTATAATTGTTAACGATGTTAACAATAGTAACGTATTGTCAAGACCAAATATTTCTTTAAATTTACAAACGCAATTTTTGTAACATTTTAGTCAACTGATACCAATATTCCAAAAAGTATTATAATAGAATAATTTCAGTATTATATGGGTTAATTAACTGTTCCCGTCGGAATATCAAATTTCAGAATATAAATCTCAAATGTCAGTAAAATGCAAAAAAGTTAGTTTATAACAGGTTTAGTAAACAAAACGCTAGCGATCTTATTCGACCCCAGCGCCATATCTATAAATGGCACAAAACAAACAGCGCTGGCACTGTTAACATACACACATTTCTTGTATGTATGTTTGTTCGGTTTTCACGCTAAAACTACATAGCCGATTGAGCTGAAATTTTGTATGTAGATTTAGCTTAGAGCCAGGAATAACACATAGGGTACTTTTATACCGATAATCCGACGGGAACAACACTACGCGGATGAAACCGCGGGGCACAGCTAGTAATATACAATATGTTAAAAAGTGACTGCCTCGGTGGCGTAGAGGGCGCATGCTCGACTGCCAATCAAGAGGTCCCGGGTTCGATCCCCAGGTCAGGCAAAAATGTTAAATATTGGATTTTTCCTAATGAGGAATTATCTCAATAACTGCCTGGAGTCTGGAACTGTGCCCGGTAGATGGCAATAGGCTCGCCCCCTATTACATGGGACCAATAACATACTGGCGAAATGTGGGTGTATCTACTATGGGACTGAGACCTGGGTACACCTCTGCCTACCCCTTAGGGAAAAAGGCGTGAATGTATGTTTATGTTTGTTTATGTTAAAAAGTGTAGTGATACTTAAAGGGGTACATCTACCGGTCAAACTGAACAACTTTTAAAAAAACAAATTGCGAAATTCGCTAAAACAAATTTCAACTTCCTATACAAAATGAATCACAGCTAATTGGCAAATTTTAGTCGAAATTTTTTTTTGCTAATTTCGCAATCCTTTTTTTTGCAAGTGGTTTTGGTTAGATGTACCTCCTTAAGTATTACTACAAATTTTTGTAATACGTTGTTTAAGTTCTTTTTTCTGAAATCTTAACATTTTTATTGAGATATTTTCGGTCACCCAGAGATTATAGGATACCTACTAATCAAATGGAAACGCACCAAACCTGCACCAATTATTACAGTGACGTGAATATTTATCCATAATGGCTTAATGTCAAGTTTGTATACGAGACGTCATACAGGAAGATAAGCATACATTATGCCGATATAATTAGGGAAATACGTACACACTTTGTACTTTGTACTTAACATTCGTGATGGAAAAGTTGGTCTCTTAGAAACTTATGGGCGCCTGGTACTCGTATTGGTTACTCGTCATAGTAAAAGGTTGTTTTTTGTTTGTTTCTTTGTTGTTTTGTTTTGTTTTGTTAACCAAAGGTTTATTCACACATAAGCGC
Organism: Hemistola chrysoprasaria; assembly: GCA_947063395.1. NCBI lineage: Eukaryota > Metazoa > Arthropoda > Insecta > Lepidoptera > Geometridae > Hemistola > Hemistola chrysoprasaria. The sequence goes on along the minus strand of OX346737.1, from coordinate 4,649,904 downwards.
GGGTCCAATGATGATAATAATTAAAGAGAAACGATTAAAGAGTACAAATGATTGGAAAAGTTGGTCTTTTAGAAACGTATGGGCGCTTGTTTTGTTATTTGTTTGTTGTTGGGGGGCATCTCGCAATAAACTCGCCCGCGCAGTCGTTTCGCCACCTTTTATAATATGTATATAATATTTTTTGCTAAAGGTTGTTCATACATAAACGCAGCCGGTAGTGCCCCTGCCTTATGAGCCGCAAGTCCCGGGTTCGATCCTCCGCTAGGTCAAACAATTGTGTGCATGTGCATGTCTGTTTGATCTGTGTATGGGTGTAATAAGCTTATATAAGTATGTATATCTGTCTTCTGCTTACCATAGTACAGGTTCTGCATATGTTTAGGACCGATATAACCGTGTGGTTAAAAAAAATGAAGTTACCTAGCTAATTTAAGAAATTATAACTAAAAAATTGATTTTTGTTTAGCTGTCACTTTTCAAGCTATAAAAGTATTTTACAAGGTATAATCACTAAATTTAAATTCAAACCCTCACAAATAAGGCAAAGAATTTCTTATGTCTTAGATTTGATGGACTTTTAATCACTATATTATATTATTAAATCCAACGCAGAGCCCAAACCACTGATCCTAGAGACTTGAAATTTGGAATGTAGGTTCTTTTCGTTATCCGAACGTGTGATAAGAAAGGATTTTTAAAAATTCACATTCTAAGGGGTCCAAAGAGTGCGTTAAAGTTTTGGTATAAATCTCTCATATTTCGTAATTGCGAGCGCGCAAAGCCGCTGGGCTTACACACTTAAGGTGAAAACACACTAGAGCGGCGCAGCGGCGGAGAGGTGCGTCGCGGCGGCGGAGCGGCGCGGCCAGAAAAATATTCTTTACACTGTTTCCTAAGAAATAAGACGCACTACAGCGCCGCGCCGCGCCGCTCCGCTGCAGTGCTATTACTGTAGTGCGTCTTATTTCTTAGGAAACAGTGTAAAGAATATTTTTCTGGCCGCGCCGTTCCGCCGCCGCGACGCACCTCTCCGCCGCTGCGCCGCTCTAGTGCGTTTTCACCTTTAGTAATACAAGTTAAGTTATTTTTAAAATTAAGTTAATATTTTTATAAATTGTATTAAGTACTCGACTGGGTAGGTACAGTGATAGCAAGCGTTCTAATGCCGATAAGAATTTTGCAATTCGTTCTTTTGCAGTTGGATTATTCTAATCTGTCACCGTTTTTTGCCCCTCGTGGGGACAGATTGGAATAAAAGTTCAAGCTGTCCCCCAATTATAGCAACGAAGAGTTCGAACTTTATTTTAGTAATTTTTAATTATTTTAATATTTTATGTTTTTATTATGATTAATTTGATTTGATTAATTTTAATAATGTTTAATTTTTTATGCGTTGAGTGGTAAACAAGCAGACAGCATGCCTGATGTAAAGCAGTTACCGTCGCCTATTGACACCTGCAACACCAGAAGAGCCAGAAGTACCCTTTTTGAAGAAGGTCATGTTGTACGACTGCGGCAAGATCCATGGAATTAATTAATTTTGTTTAATTTGATTTGATTTCATTTATTAAATAAGTATGTATATCAGTTATCTGGTTACCATGGTACAGGCTTCTAGACTAGTTTGGGACCAGATGACCGTTTTTGGAAGTTGTCCTATATTATATTATTATTATAATTTTATTTAGACTATAATAATATATGTAATGTCTGAAAATAAAACATTTTTTTATTCTTTTATTTTTTTATTTCACTTCTTAATGGTTTTATCTGTCCCCCTGTCGGTTACGGGACAAACAGGAATAACTGTTTTATTCCTGTTTGTCCCCCAATGAATTGAATATATTAATTAGTTAGGTAGATTTATGTATTAGTGGTATTAAGTACAACGCCTTTTTATACATCATACTGACCTAATATTTATATACATATATAATTTTGTCGTGTTTATGGTCTTCATGTATGTGACCTCGCTACAGTCTTTGTGCTAGTGCGTTGTCATAACAAGTCAATATGGATTAACGTTAGTACCATTTTTGGCCGCACGCCTTTACATTGTAGCTTTGCTAATTACAGTTTATTTTTAATACATAAATGTTATTGGTACAGCTGGCGCATATAATTTATTGAATTTTCATGTATAAGGACGTAAATAGTTGATAAAAATATATTAGTTTTAATTGTTTATAATATGTGCGGAAATAATTGAAAATTTCTAGGTGTTCGAGCTTTGCTTGGCAACAATAGTTATTTGTTATACAAGAGTGCAAAGTTGCTTTTTAACCGTCAAAAAATAGAATTCTGAGCGCTAGCGAGGGAATCAAAAGAGAACGAGGCGAAAAATCTTTGCATTCGAGTGCAACACGTAACTTTTCGTCCCACCTCAGCGAGGAAATGACCTGTGGAAATGACTAAATGCAAAAAAAGAAATTACAATGATACTTTTAATGGCGCGCGCGAAGCAATAAAAAAAAGTACACCAAGAAGGTTCCGAGTCTGAGTTTTTAACAAATTAAAAAAGGTTGTATGATAAATTCGGCACCATGGAGGTAGAAGTAAATACGTTTAATGATGTTTTGAATTCACAAACTTGGTGCACACGATGTTTTAAATTCAAATTACTTTATCCTCTAGCGGTTAAAAACGGGTTTTGCACTTAGATATCGACGGGCAAAAATACTCTTTCCGAGATGGGGGGATGTAAAAAACATTTATGATCTTACAAATTATATTAATTTAAATCTAAAAATTTAATTTTTCTTCTAATTTAACAGGTAATGATTTAATAAATTCAATCGCTATTCTTATAATATTACCACACTTCATAATATAAGCGCGAAAGTTTGTATGGATCTATGGATGTTTGTTACCTTTCACGCAAAAACTACTTCCACATTCCACAAACGTTATGAACTACACATTGATTATCATTAATAATTAGGTAGTGTTAGTATCAAGTATTCTGTGGTATCAAGTAGAATTACTACTGTTTGTTTTTTTTAATCTGAGTAAAATACACTAGTTGCTAAAGGAGTCACTAGTTTTTGGGCCAGTTCGACCTTACATTTTAATTTTAATTTTATTTGGCAGACCTAATAATAAGATTTAAGTAAAATAACAAAAATAGCCACGAAAAATATATGATATAAAACTATCATGGTTCTAACAATTATGCAATACTCAATATATATTAATGAGATAGTCTATGTTAGTCTAATAAAAACGCCTAATAATGCAATTCATTATGTAAAAAAAGGTCCAAACGGTCTTGTTTGGAGATGTCTGTTGTACGAATAAAAAATATTTAAATAAATATATAAATGAAACTGGCAATATGTCGAATCATGGCAAATATCCCGTCCTAAGGCATGAAAAATATTGAAAAATAAAAACAATGCCAGCAAAAAAGCCTTTCACTTATAACCTGCCTCGACTTATCCTCAAACCTTTAAATATCCTTAAAAATATAATAAAAGATTATAGTTACGTTAGAAAAGAAAGTATTTTTTGCGGCGATTAATATATGAAGGTCAGTAACTGTAAACACTTATGACTGATTGATGAATGGATATTTTTTTATGAATAGAAGGTACATTCTAATTTGGATGAACTTGCCCTAGATGAGTGACCGCGCAAAATGTGACGTCAATAATTCTTTTTATGTACCTACGGAATTAAAATACTGTACCTATTTTATTTATTTATTTATTTTATTGCCGCGCAGAATTTTGGATTTTAAAACACTGGGTGGCACTGTGTCTGATATGGGCAATCATGATGCTTACCATCAGGCACCTGATTTCCTCGTCTTGTCACTCACTATCATAAAGAAAAATATAATAATAAAACATAAAATTTCAAGTTTTATATGTCTGTAGTTTTGTAGTTCCTAAACGATCAGCTACAGTAATGCAATAATAATAATCCTTGACGAACGAAATGATGAAAGCTGCGCGTCAAAATATATATTTTGTGTCATAAGTTTGATATATCGCAAACGAAGTGGATAAATTTGACGTGATTAGGCAAAACGGATCGAACCCTCAATATTATCAAAAATAGTTTATCGGTGTTTATAAAAACAATCAGTAAAGTAGAGGTAAGTAAATTTTTTTCTATGATAATGAGTGACAAAACGAGCTAATCAGGTGCCTGATGGTAAGCATCATGATTGCCCATATCAGACACAGTGCTACCCAGTGTTTTAAAATTCAAAATTCTGCGCGGCACTGCACTGCGCCTGTCACCCTGAGATATGAGTTGTTGAATCTCATCATGCCCAGTAATTTCGCTGGTAACATTGCCCTTCATACAGTAATTTTTGCACATAACTGCTTGGCGGATGAATAACTGGCAAAGGTGTTACTTCCCCTGTTAAAGAGGCCTACCACTACAAAAGGCTTAAAGTCCTACTACTACAGGTTGGTAATAAAGAGTGTTGTGGTATATGGGTACTTAGTCTGAAAGGACCACATTGAATGGACCGCGTGCCTTTCGACCGCAAACAAAAATCTACGTTCCAAAGGACCGGTGATAAAATTACATCAAAAACATATAATTAATATAGTCGCATGCATCATTCATTAAAACATTGTAATATTATTTATTTATTTGTTAAGTAACAATGCCAACTTTATTTAAATACGTATTAACTTGATATTCATTTTGCGTGAATTATTTTTGATAGATAGATAGATAGATAAATTATTTATTATTACACCACATCTTAAAAAACTTAAAACTAAAATGGAACAATAGGAATATGTCTAGTGTAACAATTGGAGGTCTTATCGCTAAAAGCGATCTCTTCCAGACAACCGAGCAAGGAGTGGAGAGTAAAGTATTTCACATTTGGTCGGTGGTGTGACTGAAATAATGTCGAAATAAATACATACATACAAACATACATACATAAAAACATTTTACTATACATATACATTGCTCAACCAATTCAAAATCTTACTTTTTGGAACACTTACTAAGTAACGCCTATATAAAATTGTGTATCTTTGTAATATTATATAGTATAAATTATATTGTTATGTATGTATCTATAACCTTAGTATATAATGTATTGGTTATAGTATGGTATTGTAAGTATGTATTATACATTATTTTATGTATTTTATTTATTTATTTATCATTTAATTATTTGTTTTCGAAACAACCGTCCCTTCAGTATCTGTATTTCCTTTCTCTGCATGGTTGTCTGGAAGAGATCGCTCTGGGCGATAAGGCCGCCAGTTGTATCTATTTCTAGTTTTAAGTATTCTTTTTGTCTTTTTCTGTATTTCTGTGGTAGCAATAAAGTGTTATCATTCATTCATTCAATACCTAAAAGCTTAATGCGATCTCAGCTCTATTTGCTTAAATCTTCTTTTGGTTATAGATCATTCCAGATCAAAATGTTACACGAAGTTAGTAAACCGGTTGGCCTCTAAAAAGATGTATTAATGAATGCAATGATGCAATTGCAATGCGAGAGTCACCCAAAGGTGTTTTTTAACTATAGGTATGTGACGTCGCACACTGCTATTTTCCCGTTCTTTTCTACCGCATACGTGCAGACTGTGGAATGGTCTTCTGCTGCTGTCTTCCCGTTGAGCTACAACACTCTTCAAAAGGAGAGCGAATAGTGTTGAGGGGTCGACAACATACTGGCAATGCTGGTGTTATTGTCATACTAGAATTCATGAAGGCAGACACCGTTTTCATGGTTTCAAGGCTGGTTTTTAGCATCAAATCTTAATCACTAAATTTGAATTCAAATCTCTTATTGAAATTTATTAACTGAACTGAACATTAAATATTTACGATAATAAGTCAATATTTACAATATTGACGTCCATAATAAAGGGAAACCTATTTTGGACGTCAATAAAACACCTCAAACATGTGTTCCCACAGTAATTACTCTTAAGATTGTTAGTTACATAACTTTTAATATCCTACCTGCACTTTAGTTTATATGTGTATATATCTGTGTACTTACATTGTCATTCTTATTATAGTTCAATAAAGAATTTGTTTATATTATTTTTATTTATTATAACATACATTTGTTCGTCTATATTTTTATGTGGAGATAACAGTTTTGTTCACGAGTTTACATGCGCTGATGTTCGCAGAGCCTATCTTCAGACTCGCGAAGATAAAACGACCGTATTTAGTAGGTAGATAATGTAAAATATTAGTTTTTTCTCCACCCTTTTTACTTAATGGCATTTATCAAAATTGTATAGGAATAGATTACCTTTTTATATAATTAAAATAAGCGATAAATTTTAATTACAAAAAAACTATAATAAAAAAACGTAATTGTAGATAAGGACGTGACGTCACAATAATAACAGAGTTCAGTGATATTAAAATGGTTACACGGCATTTTGATGGCAACTAAGTAGACCTCTCATATCTACAGATTATTGTAAATACTCACTTATTTTTTAAACTTTTGTAATGCTTACAAATTTTTTATTGCAGAAACGGGACGAAAAACAGTATTTAGCCTTTAAGAGTTCCCTACCCAAAGGGTGCCGAAGGAACCCTATTACTAAGCCTCCGCCGTCCGTCCGTCCGTCCGTCCGTCACAGGGCTCTATCTCATAAACAGTAATAGTTAGACACTTGTAATTTTTACAATTTATGTATTTCTATTGCCACTATAACAACAAATAATAAAAATAAAATAAAGTCCATGATTAAAGGTGATCTCTATACAACCAACGTGCTTAATAAATTTACATACCTTTTACTAAAATATGTTTATATTCTTTTACTACTTCTAATTAGTATACTAATAGTAGTTTACTATTCTAATTAGAATATTCTAATATTAAAATTATTTGGTAGATGAGGAAAGGTGACACCTATAAAAAGATAGGTAATAGGTACATTGTAAGTAGGAACCCTTCATGTACGAGTCCCAATCGCATCTGACCAGTTTATTTGACTTTTTGATTTTAAAAAGTACCATGAATTAAAGGTTTACTTACATTTTGGCTGTCTCGTAAGTTGTCCTTGCCTTCTCCTTTCGAACAATCTGTTAATAATCGCCTCTTTTCTATTATTAAAAGTAACATCCTCATTAAACTTATGATTAAGTCCTTCACACTCCGCGAAATTCGCTTCAAATGTATCGATATCCCTCTTCAATCGATTGTTCGATATTTCTTTCAGTTCATTCGTGTTTACATTCGAATAACGCCGATTCGATACTCGATTGAAAATTTGCACTAAGTCCTTCATTTTTCACTACAATTACACTATTGAATTTCAAATGTTTCGGAAAAGTAGTTTGTTGTTATGAAACAGTTTTGTCAATGTCGCATGGATTTTTCTCGACTCACACGAAAAAACACTTAATTTTTTTCTTATTTTTTTAGTCACAGAGCACTGAAATCGCGGTATTTGCTAGAATAAAGTCATTTCCATTCAAAACGCGCTACAAGCGCACAAACCGATGTGTGCGGTCCGACTGATATTTATTAAATAAGATCGGCCGCATGCTTACCTGCCTTTATAAATAAATTCCGCAATACGCACACGGCGGCTCCGTGTGACGTATGCAACCTGTTTAAAAAGTAAAAAGTTATCTAGAATGCGCCTTTGTTTTTGATTACTTGGTTTTTCATCGAGAAGTTGGTGAAATGTGGGAGTTTATTTTACCGTTTGATATTTTCGTTGACATGCATAACTACTTATAAGATGCATTTTTAGGATTAAAGGATTGTTTTTTTTTTCACTATGCTTTCCGTCTGTCTGTCTATCTGTCAAGTCACTTATTAACGGTAACGAGTGGAGGTATTAAGTTGAAATTGATATCAATTACTCAGATCTGCAGCCCCTTGGAGCTGTAAAAAATCATACTTCTAAGTTAACGCAATCAAAAGTTATGGCCATTTTACTGCATATTTACATACCTTGCCCAAGTAACTAATAGATGGCGCTGTATGTTCTTGGTATCTAGGTATGGAACCCTACACTATGCATACATAATACATACGTACCCCTTAACAATTTATTTATTAACACTATGCATTTACGTATTTGCTAAATTAGCACCAACTTTATGATATAGGTACTTATAGCTCGACAGAATAGAGTAGAAAATAATGGGGGCGCCACTGTCTTTTACAACAGTAAAAACAATTTAATCAACACATTATAGGTACTTAGTTTAAATTAGTTCCGTTTCAAATCTTATCAAGAGGTCCCGGGTTCGATCCCCAGGCCAGGCAGTGTTAAATATTGGATTTTTCCATTAGGAATTATCTCAATAACTACCTGGAGTCTGGAACTGTGCCCGGTAGATGGCGATAGGCTCGCCCCCTATTACATGGGACCAATAACTATCAGGCGAAATGTGGGTGTATCTACTGTGGGACTGAGTCCTGGGTACACCTCCGCCTACCCCTTCGGGAAAAAGGCGTGAATGTGAGTGGTATGATAGTGAGTGACAAGACGAGCAAATCAGGTGCCTGATGGTGAACATCATGATTGCCCATATCAGACGCAGTGCCACCCAGTGTTTTAAAGTTCAAAATTCTGCGCGGCACTGCACTGAGCCTGTCACCCTGAGATATTAGTTGTTGAATATCGTCATGCTCAGTAATTTCGCTGGTAACATTGCCCTTCAGTCCGGAACACAGTAATGTTAGCACATTACTACTTGGCGGATGATTAACTGGCAAAGGTGTGGTACTTCCCCAGGCTTCCTCAGGCATTTGTTCATTTGCAGAGCAAACGCCATAACCTGACAATACAATTTCCTGATTGACCCTCAGGGTTAATAATAAGTTGCCTAGAATTATTATGGAGTGTATAAAAGCTATAAATACAGTCCTACTACATAGTTGCCTAGAATTATAAAATGAGCTTATTTGAAACGAAATTAAAGAACTTCCTTATTGACATACGAGTAGCATGCTACCGAAATAAAATGCACACCGTCTCTAGCATCTTTTAAATTGCGTGTCAAAGCGTCAAAGCGCACAAACTTTCCCTTACTGAGTAAAATCGCTAAATATTATACATATCTTATTAAGAAATTCTTACTTGTTTGTACATGAAAATGAAAAAATATTTATTACTGCAAAAATGTTACAATAAAATGGATTTATATTAGACTAATACTATTTTGACTCGGTGGCGTAGAGGGCGCATGCCTCGACTGCCAATCAAGAGGTCCCGGGTTCGATCCCCAGGTCAGGCAGCGTTTAATATTGTATTTATCCATTAGGAATTATCTTAATAACCGCCTGGAGTCTGGAACTGTGCCCGGTAGATGGCAATAGGCTCGCCCCCTATTACATGGGTCCAATAACATACTGGCGAAATGTGGGTGTATCTACTATGGGACTGAGTCCTGGGTACACCTCTGCCTACCCCTTCGGGAAAAAGGCGTGAATGTATGTTATGTTATGTTATACTATTTTTTTTTTTTGCAGAAGTTTCTGCAAACTTTAAATATAATATAATACACAATCGAACTAAATATTTATTGTAAAAAATATGTAGGTAATACTTATAGATAATAAACATAAAATATATAAGTTTGCATAGGTAATACACTAACATATAATCTTTAACAAAGCCTGCGTTTTATCATAAGTCAATGAAATAAGCCAGTCATAAACAATTTTTCTCGCCTCTGCTACACTGTATGTATGTATTTGTATATATTTAATTATAGTGTATTTATTTATGTATTTATATATTTATCATATTATTATGTATTCTTAAAAAACATAACATACATTCACGCTTTTTTCCCGAAGGAGTAGGTGTACCCAGGACTCAGTCCCATAGTAGATACACCCACATTTCGCCAGTATGTTATTGGTCCCATGTAATAGGGGGCGAGCCTATATGTATTAATCTATAATATTATAGTACCTAGTATAGAGGTATTTTTATGTACCTGGTTATGTATAGTTTTAGTTTTGGTTTATATTGAAACCACCGTCCTTCCAGTATATGCCTTTCCTCTTTTCGAATGGTTGTCTGGAAGAGATCGCTCTGAGCGATAAGACCGCCAATTATTGTTGTTACTCAAGTTTTAGTATTTTTTTAAGTTTCATTTTGTTAATTTTCTGTATTGGTACCACACCAATAAAAGTGTTATCTAATCTAATTATACTTATTATAGCATACGTGAATTTTGAAGGTAGGACATTTTGACATTTTATTATTCTAGTTCATTGACAAATTATGTAAGGCAGCGTTTCCCATTAGCCGGGTCGCGACGCGGTACCGGGCCATCAAAATAAAATACCCGGTCGCAACATTCTCGCCGTGTTTTAAAACTATTGATAGGCTTTTGGTTATCTTGTCGTCAAGAATATTGGAATAGGTACACAAAATTAGCTAATCAAGCAATAAATTTTTAATGCCTTTTGTCACAACTTATAAATATGAAGCTGGGTTTTCAACACTAGTTGGATAAAACTTTCGTCATTTTCTGCGAACTTGGATTCTTTGGTAAAAAATAAGCAGCAGCTCCATACTGCGGACTAAAATTTAATGACTAAATAGGCGATACCAAAATATGTATTGTTAATAAAACATTTTTACTATTAATAAATGTGTATTATTTTACCTAATAAAACAAGCTTGGGTTTAAGTGGGTCATGAAGGGGCAGTGTGAAAATTACCGGGCCATAGCAGTACAATGTTTGGGAAACACTGATGTAAGGTATATTTTGACTGAATATATTGACTGAATTATTACTATATTAACAAATATTTGCCTTATAAAATTACGACTGATTCTTTATTAATTTATTTATGTAATGATAATTTTAGACATTTTTTTTTATGCCGATAAACTGAATGTAGCGGAAAAATATATAATACTATGTTCTTTCGTAAAATAAATAAACTTGTCAAATGCGTAGTGGGACTCGCATGTGAAGGGCTCCTCAACAATCTCCACCGTATGTACTCGTATACCTGTAGAAATCACGTCTCCTTATTTTTTTATTATTATTTATTGTTATAGCTATTAAATTGTTACTTCCTGATATTAATTTCGAGCAAAAACACGTTCCTTGTACGGTCTGATTCTTTTGTTCCTCTTTTAGTCATCTTGCTTTCGCCTTTTGAAATCTATACATTTTATGTCAAATTTTTCTGTCCATTGAATTGCCACCTGCCGATGAACTATTTGTCCCAAAATGGGTCACTTAAAAGACAATCGTAATGACCAGCTTCCAAATAAAAACACAAAAGCCAGATGTAGTATTTTACTTAATTCATGATTATATTATAATATACTTAATTATTTTTGTTTTTAAGAAGTAACTGATCATTTTACAAAAATATCAATATGTGGCTTAGATGTAATATTATGTTATGTATTCTTTATCTATTTACTTAACAGTTCCTAAATAGGTTAACCTCACTGCTGCTGTTCAGTAGGTACTTTGTTTATCTATGATTTTAACGTATGGCAAATATTTAGGTAATATCATATTTTAAGGGTTTTTAGTTAAGGGAACGTAGGTGGCAATAATTTTTGTTAAAACTTGAAATAATAAGAAAGACTGTAAGTAACCGGCAGTCTCATCACATTAAGTAGTTATTATACAGATAACCTGATGATGGTATGCAATAGATATCTAGATTTTGCCAAATATTATTTGAATTATTCTTCTTCGAAAACTTGTCAAACAGTAATATTCTTATAAGTATTAATATTCTTACTACAAGAATTAGTATTATTTGATAATTAACAATATAAGTCGGAAAAGTGTCTTGTATGGGAAAGTCCTTGAATTTTAAAATTTATTAAATTTAGTATTTGTTGTTATAGCTATAATAGTTACCCATATTTTGTAAGATTTTCAAGTAGATAACTATTTCCATTATGGTGTTACAGCGTGAAACGTTGAAATAAAATCGTGATTTGTATGAACGCTCCAGTTATTTATTAATTTTATTTAGTCGTAATTATTTCATAGTATAGCAATCATAATCATTAACATTCCGTGAAAAAATCAAATACCTAGCTGATGCCGTTTTCACGATACGTGTACGGCGAAGTGTGGGTGTCCCTACTATGGGAAGTCCTGGGTACACATCTGCCTACCCCATGTATAAGAATGGATTCATAGTAAAAAGCTTAAGGAAATTCCGTGACGTCATTAATCAGACTTCTCACCAATAACGAAGCCGTTTTGAGATGATTCTATAATTAAATGTAGCTAAGGTATCAAACTGGTTTAATGTTCGCATTGCATACTTGATTTTGACGTCATTTGTGGTGAATGGAAAAAGTATAACTACTGTTTCAACTTATTTGTTTTAGCTTACAGTGGCGCTAGTGAAGACTTTTGACGGCGGAGCTCTCTAATTAGCGGTTGGCAGGCTTAGTTCCAAGTTTGTCCGCGTGAATTGTTAAGTTGGTAGTACTGTTTTATTTTAACTGCTTTTTTTTTCTCAAGTGGAACTGGGCCGGGCACGTTTGCTGCATGTCGGACGAACTGTGGGCTAAACTCTCAACCGAGTGGCGTCCACACAACGTTAGACGACGACGCGGCAGGCCCAGAAGGAGATGGCGAGTCGAGCTGGATCGCCACTGGGAGGATTGGCAAAATCGAGCACTGGATCGTGAGGAATGGTCTGAGGGTAGAGAGGCCTTTGTCCAGCTGTGGGACACATCCGGCTAACAATAATAATAATATTTAGATTGTTTTTATAAGTTATCTAAACCTTATTTCATGTGCGCCCGAACGCATAAACGCGGTCAATTTCATTCGAAACAATTGCCTGCCATGACGATTGCTGTGAATATTTTCTTTCTTAGCACAGTACCTTACATAAATATTGTTCTTGAATATGTGTGTAAGTTAACACGGAGACCAACAAGCACCGCCTCGCCTCACGCGGTTGGTATCTGTTCTATAAACTAGGCGTGGGTTCTGCTCTGAACCGGCTCAAATATACAGATCATGTATGTTTGAATCACCGAGTCACAAATCAAATCAAATCAAATATTTTATTTTGCCAGAACACACAATGTACATTATAATATAGGATCTTAAATAACTAAAAGTCAGTGTAATCAGCCTGCAAGCAGGCGTGCAAATATTTCAGTCATGATATTATTAATTATTCCTGTCAATTATAATTAAAAAAAAATTATTAATATCAAAAAGATTGCATAATAAACATTTCGTTTAGTCTATTTCAAATTTATATATTCCTGTACACTATAAAAACATTTATCTAGTAGCCATTTATGTAGATTAAATTTAAACTTATTTTCCTTTAAAATCTTAATGTCCTCGGGTAATTTATTGTAAATTGAAATGCACATATTAAATACGTTTCTTTTATAAAAATATCTATGACAAGCGCGCTGAAAAAGCAAGTTAAATCTAGATCTCTTTTGCCTTTGTATGATGTCACTACGTTTTATAAAATAATTTGGATGGGTTCGAACAAATATACATATATCTTTGATGTACGAGTACATGCACGGGAGTGGAAGGATACTACACTTCTTAAACACACAGCTCAACTATAAATTAAACAGCTCATTGGTGGCTTGCGGCTCATGTTCTCATCACTGTTATTCCAAAGGAAACAACCTTGTCACGCATCTTGAGAGTCGATAATCGAACTTGAGCCGCCTTTACGAACGAAACAAAATGAAGTCGCATGATCTTTTTGACCCGTAACATTAGTTACAAAAATTATGAGCCGATTGTTAGGTATGTGTTCTGCAAGTCAGGTTTACTCCGTATTCGCTAGATGACTCTCTTTAGAATCAGTTTGGATATTTCATCTGAATTGTTCAATACATGCATTTAGTTTCGAGATGTGTTGAATTGATTTGTGAGCTGATCTGTGGGTCGGTTCACGGTTACGACTCAAGTGGGGCTGTGACTCATAAAGATCTGCTGAGTTACCCATACAGTCACGCCTTGTTCCCGGTGGGGTAGGCAGAGACTATTTCCCTCCATTTGCTATAGGATCCTGACATACAACTTTTGCTTCGTTCACTTTCATTTTTCATACATGTTCGTCGGTTGTAGGTACTTTTGACTTGGCCTTTCCTAAGAACAACGTCAACTTGTTCATGAAAAGTACGCCTTAAGTCGACCCCTACCGACTGGTTTGCTGTACTGTTACTGTTACTACCATTACACATGGCTACTATAAACGCGCCTCTTCCCTGTGCACCTTTAATTTCCAGCCCAAACTTCGCGAATATAACGTAGCTACGACAAAGGCTTCTTTCAACTTACTATGAGCCTTCGGCCACGAATGAACAGACTTGTGACGAATATGCATATTAATAATTAAATTAAATGAAACTTTTTAACCGGTAATATAATATTACAAAAGTAGTAACTGAATTTTTTTTTAAATTAAATTTATTAGATTAAAAATTCGAAAATGTTCCGCCATTCATTGACAGTCTTTTTGGCTCAGATGGCAGTAACTCTGCTTTGTGTGCCGCAGGCCCCGGGTTCGATCCCCGGCCCGTCCTTCGATCAAATATTTGTGTGCATGAAATGTCTGTTTGAGCTGTGTCTGGGTGTTATAAGTATATATAAATATGTATATCAGTCATCTGATGGTTACCATAGTACAGGCTTCTAGCCTAGTTTGGGACTAGATGACCGTGTGTGGAAAGTTGTCCCATATTATTATTATTATTATTCCAGCATACTTCACCGAAAAAGTTTTTATATGGGACAACTTCCACACACGGTCATCTGGTCCTAAACTAAGCTAGAAGCCTGTAATAAGGTAACCAGATGACTGATATGATATTATTCATTTGTTAATTTTTAATCAACCTTTTTTCATCAAACTCCATAGGTGCTATTGAGAAATAAAAACAGTCATGGTGGCTCTTATTATCGTAGTCAAAAGCGGATATTACAGAAAAAACTTTTTATTTTATCACTTTTTTATCTTAAGCCTGGCTACAAAAATTATAATGAATAATAGTTTGATGAGATAGAAAGACAGATTTTTGGTATAAATGTCTTTTTGCTAGCATGCTGCTATGCATGCATTTGTGGCCAGAAGTGGACTTTGACCTTTGACAGAATCCTATGATAAAATTACCGAATCGATGTTTTGTATTCCCCTGTTTCCTCCGTATATTATTAACGCATTCTGTAAATTTATATCCCGATATATTTATAGTGAAGTAAACCATGTCCCTGTCATTTTTTTAGTTTCTCTTATAAGCTCTCGGTTCTTTCGTAGTGAACGTTTAAAATGACTAGTTTAACTCGCGTGATTGTCTGACGTTCACAACAAAAAAATGGAGGGGTTTATTATAGACAAAAAAAATGATTGAGTCATCTTCAAAATATCAGGTTAAAAATATATAGGTATCAAATAGGTTTACTAATAGGCAAATTTTCCATAGGATTGTGTACAAACTGCTAAGAGGTCATCTTTCCTGTTAATTTTATGAACCATATAAACTTTATCTACAATACATTCATACATACATTCACGCCTTTTTTCCCGAAGGGGTAGGCAGAGGTGTACCCAGGACTCAGTCCCATAGTAGATAAACCCACATTTCGCCAGTATGTTATTGGTCCCATGTAAAAGGGGGCGAGCCTATTGCCATCTACAATAAACTCAGATAATATACTCAAAGACAATAAAAAACGGCTTTTTGTCACCTAAATAGAGTTAAAACAAATTAAAAAAATATTTTTTAATCCAGTGCCGAAAACACGCCGATAGTACCCGAACGAGCTCGTGACCTGTGGTGACGTCACAATGTTTTAAATTCTACTCAGTACCATACATGAAAGTCGCTCAGCGAGCTATGGAAAGAGCTATGCTCGGAGTTTCTCTGAAAGATAGAATTCGTAACGAGGTTATCCGACAGAGAACCAGAGTTACCGACATTGCTCAAAGAATAAGCAAGCTGAAGTGGCAGTGGGCTGGTCACATTGTGCGCAGAACTGATAACCGCTGGGGTAGACGAGTTCTGGAGTGGAGACCGCGAGTAGGCAAACGTAGCGTAGGACGCCCTGCTACCAGGTGGAGTGACGACTTGCGAAGGATAGCCGGTAGCAACTGGATGAGTAGAGCTAAGGACCGGGCTCAGTGGCGCAAATTAGGAGAGGCCTATGTCCAGCAGTGGACTAACACAGGCTGATGATGACCATACATTAATACAGTGTTTTAACTTTAAATCGATTAAATCTTGTTATCGTAAATTTTTGATAAGCTATTTGTTTTAACTGATAATAAGTTAAAATATTATGACAAAGAAGCAGCGATATTTTGATTTTCCCATTGTATGGCGAATCTGTCGGGTTCCGATTTACAGGCCGCCGGCACCAGCTGACTCGTCCGGAACAAAAACTGCAATTTCTTTGGAGGCGGATTCGATCCCCGGCTAGGTCAAACATTTGTGTGCATGAGCATGTCTGTTTGATCTGTAGCTGGGTGTTATCTATAGGTACCAATATTATAACGAGTTTTTTATTTTTTGTTTTTTTGTTTGTAACGAATAGGCTCCGAAACTACTCGACCGATTTAAAAAATTCTTTCACTTATGGAAAGCTAAATTCAGTGTGAGTGTACATAGGCTATATGAAATTTTGAAAAATATTAGGGATCCGTAAGAAAACTGCAATATCGTGAACCAAGGTGTCACATAATTACCAAATATATTCATTAATTTGCTTGCGCTGTGAAATCTGTTGATGGTAGAATAAAATAATGTACTAGGGGTTTGTAGTACTTACCAATATCTACAAAATAGTCTACGCACATTTTATCCATCTATTTTGGTTTAGTCACAATAATCGAAACAGACATTATTTTTATGCGGTTTGAAAACTATTAGTGATAGAAATAATGTACTAGGGGTTAGTTTCGTACTTCGTTTTTCACGGTGCGGTGCACTGAATTCCCTATTCAGTGGTGCTGTGTTTCTAAAAAATTATTAGGTCTTAAATAGGTATTCGGAGCATAATAAGCGGGGCTGTCTGGAAGAGATCGCTTTTAGCGTCATGAGAACGCCACTTGTTACATTATTTTGTTATAATTAATATATATTAATTTTTAAGGTTAACACTTGTTTGTCCCATATTATTATTTTACAATTTTTTATTTTTCACGACGCAATTGCACAGCAACTTTACGCCCGCGAGCAAGCTTATTCATTAAGTCAAGTGTTTGCAATGAACAGTCCGAACGAAAAAATCGAGATCTTTCA
Source organism: Hemistola chrysoprasaria (assembly GCA_947063395.1). NCBI lineage: Eukaryota > Metazoa > Arthropoda > Insecta > Lepidoptera > Geometridae > Hemistola > Hemistola chrysoprasaria. The sequence goes on along the minus strand of OX346737.1, from coordinate 4,632,690 downwards.
TAAGGAAAGAGTATCAAGTAGGTTACTCCGTTGAACTTCGACCTATCGATTGTTTTATCATTCGAATGCTCGGCAAAAAAATCGATTCGACCACATGCTTTATAAAGTCGGAGCGGAAGAAAAATACTACATTCTTTTTGGTCAAAAAAGTTGGTTCAATGCCCTTCCGTCCGTCATATCCTCACCTTTGCGGAGATTTTTTAAATTATAATTGGTATTTTGTGAGCCCGAACGCTTACGGCCGGTAAATTCCATTCGAAACAATTGCCTGCCATGACAAACGCGATGAGAAATTCCTTAGCACAGTACCTTACATAAGTATTGTCTTTGAATTAGCAACGAGAAATTTGTAACAAATTATAAATTCATTTAGGTGTGAGATTTATAGAGGATTCTGTGTTGAATTTTAATATTAGATTATTCATGATACACTAGACCATATCAAGCTGTGTCATGCTCATCAATATCATGCTCATAAACTTAGTAGACTTAGCAGAATTTGCATATCATCATAGTTCTTACGAAAACAAAGTGTGCCAAGTTCACTGTGCGTGTGTGCGTCAGAATTACATGGCATGGCCAACCTGATATGACATTTAATTTTAGATGGAAAATATGACGGATTTTCTCCATCTGGAAATCCCAGTTATCACCAGTGGTGACGAAGGAGTCGGGGCCCAGCGGGAAGCACCTAAAAACCACCTACCAATGGACACAAAAAATAGCTAAAAGGGGCTCGCGGGGTAAATATTTTTTCCATAGTTGGCAACATTTTCTTTGTGATGGCGTATGGTTTGTTCACAAATTATGTTTTGACGAATGTATCACCTAAAATTATAAGTTGCCAATTAAGACTGACAAGTAAAGTGATCTTTTAATTTTATCCTTATTTTTCTTACAAGACGCGTTGTGAGACCCTTTCACTGCACAGCGTGTCATTTTATAATAAGAATCCGTGAGCTATTTTCCATAGGACATTAAAATTACAACTGACGTAAAAAAGAAAGTGTTGAGCCTTACAAGGCCGTTCTGTAAAGCTATAGATTTTGCTTGGTCTTCACACATTCTATCTATGGTTAAAAATTATGATCTTGTCAATTTGATGAAGTGTGAGAATCAAAGGTCTATGACAAAGGATTTAACTCGAAATTGGGTTTTTACTTTTATAATCTTGTTTACGAAAATACACGCCTCTTTTACTGGTTGTTAAAGTCGTTGAAATCATAACTTAACAGGATACAGGACCTCTGAGCAGTTTGACACAATCCTATGGAAAATTTACGAAATGGATTTTTGTATTCCCGTGTTTCCTCCGAGAATAATTGATTTTATCCATAAATGTATATCTTGAAAATTAGAAGATGAATTAGGCTATGTCCCTGTTATTTTATTTTTGTTCCTTAACTCTTCATTTATTTCTAGTGAACGTCTAATTACTCGAGTAAAACTGGGACAGTTTTTCATGTTTTTAAAGGGTCATACTTCATTTAACAATGATATTGTAGAAAAATGAGAATGACAGGGACATGCTCACTGAAGACCTAGATTTTATAAAAAAAAAACCATTGCTCTGATGCAGTTATCTAGGGAGGAAACACGGGAATACGTTTGCATGGAAAAATATACCCTCATGTAACCTCTTAATATGCCTACAATCGTGATGAATGTGGTCGAAATTGTAACTAAAGTTCAGCCATTATGAGTAACTATATCAACGTGCAAACACATTGATGGTGACGCCCTCACAGATAGATAAAAGTAGGTGACGAAATGTAATTAAGTTATTGCGGATACAAGACACAACATATTATAAACGGTATCATAAAAATGTAATTTAACATTTTATAATAACAATTAGGTATTGTAGGTATAATTTATTGTTTGGAAAAATACTCGGCAGAAGAGTTAGGTACAGGCATAGAAATCTAAAGGCCCTTCTGATCTGAACTTTTAGTTCAGATCAGGGGGGCTATTGGCGTTCTTTATAGTCACCAGTCGCTATCAGGCTTGAGTCTTTATGATCTGTGGCTTGAGTTAGTTACAAAGACGTTTTACCCTTCTAACAAGTCTGTGCACTATCAAATTTGGAAGAGAGAAAAGGAAAAGGATAGACACTGCGAGTGGTTCTCACTCGGGACCGACACAGTGCATAGTCTACTTAGTAAGTTTATCATAATGTCTTTGGTTAGTAACCGGACTTTGACATTTGTAGTTAATGTCAAATCAAGTTAATAGTCACTAAAGTGATAGTCACCAAGAACGCCAATAGCCCCACTGAAGGGCTATTATGGAACTCGGTAACTATCACATTAGTGACTATTATCTTGATTTGACATTAAATACAAATGTTAAGTCCGGTTACTAACGAAAAGGCGTTATGTTATACCTACTAACTAGACCGTGCACTGTGTCGAAAAATCGATCCCGAGTGAGAACCACTCGCAGTGTCTGTTTATGTCTCGCAAATTTAGCAGTTCACGGTCTTGTTAGAAGGGTAAAACGTCTTCTTTTCTGGACCCAAGCAGTAGTAGTAGTAGTGGTAGGCCTCTATTGCAGGGGGCCGCCTGGGGAAGTACCACACCTTTGCCAGTTATTTATCCGCCAAGCAGTAATGTGCAAACATTAATGTGTTCCGGTATGAAGGGCAATGTTACCAGTGAAATTTCTGGGCACGACGAGATTCAACAACTAATATCTCAGGGTGACAGGCGCAGTGCAGTGCCGCGCAGAATTTTGAATTTTAAAACACTGGGTGGCACTGTGTCTGATATGGGCAATCATGATGCTTACCATCAGGCACCTGATTTGCTCGTCTTGTCACTCACTATCTTATCTATCGGTTGTCTGGAAGAAATCGCTTATTAGCGATAAGACCGCCGCTTGTACATTTAAGTTAGTTTCTGTATCCTGTAATGTTATTTTCTTTGTGTGTGGTGTACAATAAAGTATTATCTATCTATCTATCTTAAAAAAAAAACCCACACGAATGTATTGCCAATGTCAAGTTTTGTATTTATAGCCTGCTTACACGAGACATTGATAGACTCACACGTTAGTGTATTTTCCAGTGTTAAGTTAGATATACATTTTCTAGTTAATATGGTCAATTAGTCAATTCAGAGTCAGGGCAAGCCCGGTCAAGTCACAGCTCTAGTAAAGTGATGATCTTTACAAGAAGCTGCCGGAATTGTGGTGGGAACACGAAAAATCACATTTCAACTCTCGCATCACTTGCCAAGAGACTTGTGTATCTTCGAAAACACTCAACACGTAATATTCCACCATTATTATACGTTAACGTTAACACTTGAATATGCATCGATAATTGATAAAGATACGGGAGCCATACTGTACTCTTCGGCTTCGGTCAAGCTGTTCTGGAGGAGTTTAGTTACAAACAACTATGTTTTTTTTTTTATGATAATGAGTGACAAGACAAGCAAAGCAGGTGCCTGATGGTAAGAATCATGATTGCCCATATCAGACACAGTGCCACCCAGTGTTTTAAAAGTCAAAATTCTGCGCGCCACTGCACTGCGCCTGTCACCCTGAGATATTAGTTGTTGAATCTCGTCGTGCCCAGAAATTTCGCTGGTAACATTGCTCTTCATACCGGAACGCAGTAATGTTTGCACATTACTGGCAAAGGTGTGGTACTTCCCCAGGTGGCCCCCTGCAAAAGAGGCCTACCACTACAAAACTACTACTACGCTACTACTACTACTACTATGTTCTCGAAAATAACAATAAAAAGATTCAGTAAAAAATCTAAATCCAGTAATGCAATAAATGGCTATGCAGTAATAAATTCGGATTATTATAAATTCGAAAATAGTAAAATGACTACATAACTTTCGATTGCGTTAACTTAGGCGTATAATTTTTTTACATCCACAAGAGTCCACAGATCTGAGTAGTTGATATCAATTTCAACTGGATACATCCACGCGTTCCCGTTAAAAAGTGTCTTGAGTCTTGACAGATTGACAAACAGACAGACGGACAACAAAGTGATTCTATAAAGGTTCTTTTTCCTTTTGAGGTATGGAACCCTAAAAACCATTAATTAACAGAAATTAAATAAATTACAGGTGTAGGGTTGATGTTATTTTGTGACGCGCATGCTACGGATTCTGTGAACGTTTTGGTGGTTTTATGGAAAGTATTAATGGCAACGTGTGGTTTAAGGAAGATCTATGGCATGTGCGAGGGCGCGATGGCAACACAGGGAGGGGGATGCCAGCGCGACAGATGATGGTAGAGCGAGATTGAAGATGGTGGGCTTGGAATAAATCATGTAAAATATGCTGAAGTGTTCCAGTATTATTTAATGGAAAAGGCACGCCTACACAGGTTCATAGTTCACTTCACTGTTAAAATAAATGAATAGGTCAATTATATTCAGAGGAAACAGTGGAATACTAAACATAGATTTTTCATAGGATTGTGTCAAATTTTTCGTAACTAGTAAATGCTCGCTGATTGGTACCAACAGATTAAGTAGATTTGTTTATAAAAAAATACCCAATAAATTAAAAAATTAGGTCACTCCTCATCAAAAACTTATTAAATCCATATAAAAATGCTTGTTGTAATTTATATTTGATGACAGTTTTATGACATTGCGTCTTACTCGCCCAACTTATAGACAAATACATTATAATTTACATTAAAACAACGTGACATATGGCAGTTAAGCGTAATGTGTCAACAATCACGTCTTTACTTCGATACCCAAATTTAACATTGGGATTCATATTTTTTTTCTTGCTCTAGTGTCCGACCGAAACACGATTTTCAGCCGAAACCGAAACCGAAAACGAACCTTCGGTATCTATTTCAGTTTCGGCCGAAACCGAAACCGAAACCGAAACTTTTTCAGACATGTGAAAAATCGACTGTTTACTGAAATTTGGCTTATTTTATGCACTTGTGCAGACATTTAATACGTGTTGAATGAAATACAAAACAATAATGTATGTAAAAGTATGTGAGAGATAATTACTTATAGTCTTTGATTACTTCCTTACTTATTACTGCTATAAAATAAACAAAATACACAAAAACACGTTAACACTTCGTAGAACAAAAATTTTCCAATAATCAACACTTCGATTTAAAAAGAAACCTTACATACATTAACATTACCCACAATTAAATATTTGATGAAATGGCAATGTTCGTTGTGTAATTTCATATTTCCAGAAAAATTATGGGATGTTCATTGATTGTGTTCTTTTCCCAAGTTTTTTTAGAAAACTTTAGGTTTTTGTAGTTGTAGGCCTCTTTAGAGGGCCGCCTGGGGAAGTACCACACCTTTGCCAGTTATTCGTCCGCCAAGAAGTAATGTGCAAATATTACTGTGTTCTGGTCTGAAGGGCAAAGTTACCAGTGAAATTACTGGGCATGACGAGTTTCAACTACTAATAATTCAGGGTGACAGGCGGAGTGCAGTGCCGCGCAGAATTTTGAATTATAAAACACTGGGTGGCACTGAGTCTGTTACTTACATTTTTACTTAGATATGTATGTCACGTTCCAATCGATCCGCACATAATGCACATCCACACAAAATATAACAAGTATCTGAGGGTCACACACAGTTACATCATATAGAACTAATACATAGAGAATTAAAATATCATCCAACAACGACTAAATTACCTAAACATATGTATATTGTAAGTAATAAATGTATGTGTGAATAAACATACTTTTACATACTTCTCATAATTTAAAAATACGTGTTAATAACTCAACGGAAAGGACTTCAATGTCTGATGAACATCAATAAAATATGTTAGACAAAAAAGAAAACAAACACGTACCTAATCACAGTGCGCAAAAAATAAACTTACGACGAAAACACGACGGACCGGCCGGCGATCTAATACCTGACGATGGCGGGTGACAAGCGAGATACGAACTCTCCCGAAGTCAACCGAGCGACGCGCGATAGTTCACGAACGTAGAGTTTCGGTTTGGCCGAAGGTTCGGCCATTTTTTGGCCGAAACCGAAACTCGTGCCGAAACTAGATTTTTGAGCCGAAACTGGCCGAAACCGAAACCGAAACCGAACCTTCGGTCGCTCACTACTCAAAACAACAGTTTTCTCTATATGATATTATATTTCTTCTGATATCCCTCGTCCTGTCTCCTCTAAATTCCTCTTATCCTTGGTTTTTTCACCGTTCATTAGACTATTGTGTAGATATATTAAAGTTAATAAAAAAAAAAAATATAAACTTAAAACATAATACATTTATGTGTATTCGTTATATATGGGGACAACTTCATATATGGGACAACTTCCACACACGGTCATCTGGTCCCAAACTAGGCTAGAAGCATGTACTATGGTAACCAGATGACTGATATACATACTTATATAAGATTATAACACCCAGACACAGATCAAACATACATGTTCATGCACACAAATGTTTGACCTGGCCAGGGATCGAACCCGGGGCATGATACAGGATCTCTTAGCAGTTTGACACAATCCTATGGAAAATTTACTAAATCGATGTTTTGTATTCCCCTGTTTCCTCCGAATATAGTGAACCTATTTGATATATTTATATCCTGATATTTTAAAGTTGAAGTAAAGTATAATGTCCCTATCATTTTATTTTTGTTTTAAATAAACTCTGATTTTTTTTTGTAGTGAACGCGAGTAAAACTGCGATTTTTGGAAGTTCACCATGAAAAAGCCAAGGGTTTATAAGAAAAAATTAAATGACAGGGACATAGGTTACTTCACTATAAAATTATCAGGATATAAATTTATAGAATGGGTTATTCGGTGAAAACACGAAAATACAAAATATCGATTTGGTAATTTTTTTTATAGGATTGTGTCAAATTCCTAGAAGCCATACACGCTCTTATGTTACATGTAATAAGGGCGACGCTTAATAATAATAATTTGAAGTTTCCAGGCATCTTTGTCCTCTATGTACTGATTCACTATAATAAGCTAGCACTTAAATATTACAAATTAAATTGCGTTTCAAAGTAATGTTTTCGCTATAAAATGACTAAGGAATAGTAAAATTTTCCATCAATCTACAAAATATAAGCAAAACCGCAGAAAAAAGCGGGATTTCCCGATATATCTGTCTCATTTTATTTACATATGATAGAAAGAGAGGTTTGTATATGATTTATTGGGTTTAATCCGTAAAAGTATATTATCATTGACGCATGCTCTATTATAATACAATCCATCTAATTTCTTTATGTATATTGTAAGAGGTCGCTTCAGTCTTTGCGCGCTTGCATTGTAATAGTTACTTCATTACTGGTGACTATTAGTTCCATTTTCGGCCGCAACCATTATGATAGTTGTAACAATAATATTGTAATAAACCAGCCAGTTTTGCGGTTTTGTTTGAAACTAATAACAAACCTATAAAAGTTTGGTACTCGAAAGAAGGACAATAATCTCAAACTCAGAAATGTTTATATTGAAGTAAGGCTCAAAGACTCTGGGCAGGTCATATAGCTCGTGCAACAGATGGAAGATGGACTAAATGAGTAAAGAAATGGAAGGGCCCGACCGGGAACAGGAATAGAGGAAGACCAAAAGAGCGATGGGCTGACGAGACCCAAAAATGCATTGGTGGAAACTGGATCGAGACAGCAGAGGATAGAAAGGAGTGGAGAAGGTTGGAGGACGCCTATATCCTATACCCAAGAAGGGACCATGCCTCAAAAATAATTTTTCAAAAAATATCACATAAGAGAAAAGAAGACATGGGAAATAAAAACGCTTAATAATAAAAAGGCTCAAAGAAAGATTTTAGAAAGGCAATAACGCTAATATAAGTAATGAAATATACCTCTACTCTACCACAGAATATACTTAAGGGACACTCCTCATAAGCATTTAAATAATAGCTACTCTAGCACCGAGATAATAAAGTGCAATTCAGGTCGCACAGCGTCTAATTATCGTTATATTAATCTTTAAGCTGCCTCTCTTTCTATCGCGTATCTCTCTATCTGTTGTCTCTGTCTAGCCCATAGAAATTTTCCCGTCTAGACGGACGCCCCAGCTATTTGTAGCTGCATACCTCGAATGCGGAGTGTCCCAGGCCTGCCTCTAGAAGAAGAACGCACAAGAAACTTGCTGGGCTTGATTTTTCCAGCGGAGAGATTAACAATATTTGGTTTGGCTACATTCGTTTGTTTGTGTCGGTGTCGCGTGGTGGCTATGCAGAAGTTTCCAGGCGTTATTGTCCTCTATTGTGTTGGTTAACCTTTGCTTTATTATGTTAATTTTTGATTGATTGAATTGCAATGGAGTTCCGAAAAGTCGTTACTTTTCGGAACTCCATTGCAAACTCCTCGAACAATAATATTTCGTTTTTAGTTCCGATTTTTTAGTGTCAAAAACAACATGCACAGTGGGTCCAGAGTGGGTGTTCTGGATCCAGCGTACAGCGAGGTAAAATCTCGAGGAGCGGCGTCGTACTAACATTTGTCGCCCTTACAGCGGAGTCAGAGTCTATTTCCTGATGATGCGTCGTGTAGACGCGAAACATATGTCGATATATGAATGGTGTAACTAACAAAAAATAATACCTAATAGCATTTCCTCTTTGCATGCAATTTTGCGGGCGGGAGGGCGGTGCACTGTGCATGTTGTTTTTGAAACAAAAAATCTGAACTAAAAACTAAATATTCTTGTTCTAGAAGTTAATTTTTGTACTACGTGTTTACAGGTGACTGCGTTGGTGGCGTAGTGGGCGCAGGCTCGACTGCCGATCAGTAGGTCCCGGGTTCGATCCTCAGGTCAGGCAAAGTGTTAATTATTGGATTGTTCCTCAAGGTATAAACTGCCTGGAGTCTGGAACTGTGCCTGGTAGATGGCAATAGGCTCGCCCCCTATTACATGGGACCAATATACTGGCGAAATGTGGGTGTACTTGGGTACACCTCTGCTTACCCCTTCGGAAAAAGGCGTGATTTTATGTAATGTTATATGTTACAAAAAGTTAAACACTTAAGTACTTAATACTGTTTCAAGTTTCTTGTGCGTTCTTCTTGTAAAGGTATTTTTCCGAACGCGCAGTAGACTCATTACTGTTTATCTTCACGAGGCAGTGCGTCAATTTTAACTGTATTTTAACATAATTAGAATGGAATAGAAAAGAAAAATATTTATTGCCTTATTACACAAAATTACAACATACATATGTAGGGTTATTATGTAATGCGTGTATGGGGGCATACACGTTGTCAGGTTGGCCGAGTGTAGGGTTGATGTTATTTTGTGACGCGCATGCTACGGATTCTGTGAACGTTTTGGTGGTTTTATGGAAAGTATTAATGGCAACGTGTAGTTTCACGAAGATCTATGGCATGTGCGAGGGCGCGATGGCAACACAGGGAGGTGGTTGCCAGCGCGACAGATGATTGTAGAGTGAGATTGAAGATGGTGGGCTTGGAATAAATCATGTAAAATATGCTGAAGTGTTCGAGTATTATTTAATGGAAAAGGCACGTTTACACTTACAAATTTAAAAAATATAATTTTCCACTCAATTGTTTGTCCAGAGCCAACTCTGGATCTGGCCTTTATTTACGCGATAACATATTTTGTTTAAGAAAACCTTACAGTTTTTTCGTATTTATGAAAATTGTTAAAAGTTACTTCAGAGCCACTAACTACAAACAATTGAGGGGATAATCATTCCCTATTCTTCATACCTGTACCTGTATTTTCGTGTTGTATGGGTGACGTTTAACCTTAGATTAATTACAATATACAATTAAAATTGACACACTGCCTCGTGAAGATAAACAGGCAATAGGAGTAGCCTCAGCGTGTAACCACGTCAACACTTTTAAGACGAATTTCATTCATTTTCATTAAAATGTAATGTTTAAATAATTTAATTTAATTTAAAATCATTTTTTCAGTCGATTGACCATATTGTGTTAGTAAATACAAAATGTCTTAATTCTAGTGTTAGTCAACATGTGATTTGGTTTCTATTTATTTAATACAATTTATTTGCTAGCAGGTCGATTACAAAATTTATGTCAGAATAAAATAAAAGTTAGATTGAAATTGAGTTTTTTAAACTATAAAATTGAAATAAAAATTGGAAATAAAATAAAATTGGAAAATGTCCATGTGTAGGTATAATTAATTGATTAATAAATAATATAAAAAAAAAAAACAATTTCATTACATTTGCTTAGATAGATAGGTACAAAAATTTTATTAGGTAGGTATTGGGTGTTATTATAATAATGTTCTAGTGTATAATTTTAATAATAAATAATAATACTAATTAGTTTTTTAATAATAATTAGCTTTAAATAAACTGCCACGGTGGCGTAGAGGGCGCATGCTCGACTGCCAATCAAGAGGTCCCGGGTTCGATCCCCAGGTCAGGCAGTGTTAAATATTATTGGATTTTTCCATTAGGAATTATTTCAATAACTGCCTGGAGTCTGGAACTGTGCCCGGTAGATGGTAATAGGCGCGCCCCCTATTACATGGGATCAATAACATACTGGTGAAATGTGGGTGTATCTACTATGGGACTGAGTCCTGGGTACACCTCTGCCTACCCTTTCGGGAAAAAGGCGTGAATGTATATGTTAAATAAGATTAAATCGCCATAAAAAGTTATGTGTTCCTTTAATTGTCATATATATCTAATAATGTATTTTTTTTATATAGTATGATGTGGAATGCTAAATACATAAATGAACACGGAGTTGACACAGTTCCTCATGTTCAGGATGCTCCTGTGCTCGAACTTAGACGTTGGTCGAGTTGTAGTGTGTTAAGAATTTATTCAGACGTCGAAGTCAGAAATTACAGAGTAAAATCTTTACTCTAAAATAGTCTGAATAAATTCAATAGATAAATCAGAAGTCAGAATAAATCACATTCATATGTATATTCGACACAAAAGAGTTATAGAAAATAATGGGGGCGCCACTATCTTTAACAAGAGTAAACACAATTACAACTTATACACCCTTACACACACAGGTAGATAGATAGATACCCTTACGGATAACGACATCATTGTAAAAAATGCATTAAAATGAGATCAAACGGGAGAAACTGGTTCCTCATAACACAGGGAATCCTAGTATGAGGGCCAGTGTTTCTAAACCAATTGAATACCATGTAATTATATAGATATATTTAGATATTTACACATATAGTTTTATATAAAACTATATTATATTATAATTTAATCAACACATACATATTAATAATAATAATAATAATAATTCTTTATTGCAGACACATGGATCCATATTAGGTACATATTACATTAAATATTTAAAATACAATAAAAAATACTAAAATAAAACTTATACAATTTATAAATATTATGTAGCTAAGTACAGACATTATGTCACACTCATGAGATCAGGAGGCTATCTCCACCCATCGTCTGTAGGTACTTGTTGACGTAAGTCTTTCTGCCACACTACGAATAATGCTATTACTACAACCGTCAACCCTGGACATAAAAGACGCTATCCTCTTTCGCTGAATGGCATTGAATGTGTCTACACGTGCTTCTAGAAACATCCCAGAGGCACTGCAGAAACGCTTCAATCCCATCAGTTGCCTAAAGATGTTATCATAAGCCACTCTTATACCGTCGTGCGCTTATTAAATTAGTTCCGTTTCTACTCTTTTCTGTCGAGCTATACTGAATGACGCGAACAATAACCCTTTAACAGGATGCTAATAATAAACCCTGTATTTTATTAATTAAAGTAGCTTTTTCTGTTTGTACGCACGTTGTTTTTCATCGCAACATTTTTGTTAAGCGTAGATCATAGACACAAACGTTCGAAATTGTATATTTTTGCACTTAAAACATAATCAATTAAGTTTTTATCCGCGGTTAATTAAGTTTTCACTATAAAAAGTGAGAAACTTCCATCAATATTCATTATAAAGCTATAAAAATTCGCAAAGCATTGAAATATGACTAAGCAGATTATAAAACTACTAATCCATCTATTTCGGTCTAGGATCTGCCATTAATCATTATACTCGACTAAGATTCAGTTAAAGTTAATGGCTTTTTATTAGTTTTTTTCCGGTGGGCGTGTTGCTTAGAACCTTTTCACACGGCAACATACAGTTTTTCATTTTACTATTTTTTACTGGATCCAGCTGAAAGTCGAATATAAATTTGACAAATAGGTTAATTGATATTCGTAGGAAACAGGGGAATACGATACACACAATTACATAAACATGTAGCATAAACATATGTACATTCACGCCTTTTTCCCGAAGGGGCAGGCAGAGGTGTACCCAGGACTCAGTCCCATAGTAGATACACCCACATTTTGCCAGTATGTTATTGGTCCCATGTAATAGGGGGCGAGCCTATTGCCATCTACCGGGCACAGTTCCAGACTCCAGGCAGTTATTGAGATAATTCCTATTACAAAAATCCAATATTTAACACTTTTGCCTGACCTGGGGATCGAACCCGGGACCTCTTGATTGGCAGTCGAGCATGTGCCCTCTACGCCACCGAGGCAGTCACAATTAGGTAATTTTATACCTACATAATTTAAGTAATTTTTCTTAAGCTTGTGGCAGATTCCCTAAAGGCCTTCATATTAAATTCTAATATTGCTTATTTATTTAACACTTTATAATATAAAATCCTGACTCACTGAATGACGTGCAAAGCAGAGCCCAAACCACTGATCCTAGAGACTTGAAACTTGATATGTAAGTTCTTTTTGTTGTCTGGACGTGTGCTAAGAAAGGATTTTTGTAAATTCACATTCTTAGAGGTCCTCCACTATATCAAATATTGCGAGCAGGCAAAGCGGCTGGGCTATATATATACTAGTTTATCATAAAACTGGAAAGCCGACAGAATCATTTACCAAAACGCATGGTACTTTAATTGGGTAATATGGCTTAAATACTATCATAAAATTTTTAACTACTAAATTCACAGGATCCGTAAGTAAGTTAGGTGTTTAAAATCATGTCCAAAAGAACTAAGAAGCCCCAACGCTCGCTGCATAGCATCATTTCAACATAAGTATGCCGAGAAACGATAATCAAACATAATCCTACCAATATTATAAATTTGAAAGTTGGTGAGGATGGATGGGTGTTTGTTACCATATCACGCCAAAACTACTGAACTGATTAGGCTGAAATTCGGTAAGTAGATAGTTTAGACTCTGCAAAAACACATAGGTACTTTTACTCCGATATTTTCACGGGAACGAAGACTACGCGGGTAAGACCGGGGGGCACAGCTAGTTTCAAATATATTTCCTTATTGGTCACCACCTCAATGCGTTTCCTGAATCACTGACTCTTCCTTGCGATTACTACAAGCTCGTGGGAAAAAATGTATTGAAACCCGTAAGCCGCTAACTGGATCCAGGAAAAAACTGGATACTGTTGTGTGAAAGCGCCGTGTATGTGCGAAATCCGTATAGGTCCATCATGATTTTGACCATTACTGATTATAATATTTAGCAAACGGAGCATGACGCAAAGGAATTCCTATCCTGGTTTTTTTCTGCCTCCAAATGCAGAAAAACGCGCTGGTACGTGCTTCAACTCGTGAACGGGTGGTGCGCGGGGGTTGGTCTGTGCCTGGTGTTCTGTGGTGTAATAGATCTTAGTTAGTTTTGTAGTGGTAGGCCTCTTGGGGCCGCCTGGGGAAGTACCACACCTTTGCCAGTTATTCATCCGCTAAGCAGTAATGTGCAAACATTACTGTGTTCCGGTATGAAGGGCAATGTTATCAGCGAAATTACTGGGCATAATGAGATTCAACAAATCATTTCTCAGGGTGACAGACGCAGTGCAGTGCCGCGCACAATTTTAAATTTTAAAACACTGGGTGGCACTGTGTCTGATATGGGCAATCATGATGCTTACATCAGGCACCTGATTTGCTCGTCTTGTCATTCACTATCATTAAAAAAAGTTGTTTTGGCGTGAAAGAGTAACAAACATCCATCCATCCATCCTAACAAACTTTCGCATTCATAATATTAGTAGGATAGTAGGTATTTTCTTAGGATCGTGTCAAATTCCTCGTCTAAGCAGTTTAATCTCCTCTTAATAAAATATGGTAGGTAATTAAAATACGTATTTTGAACTGCGCGAATCTCATGTAATTATTAGTTGAAAACAACGTGGATTCCAAGGTTTAATTTAACATGGTTATAACAGCAATTAAGTTTTTATGATAACTCGTTACAACATTTATTTTAACGCTGTTATTGTTTAAATATTAGGTAAATTCAAAACCTATATAAAATCTACTTTACTAAAGAAGGCTTATTATAAAGTCAACCCGTACATAGAGGACAAAGATGCCTGGAAACTACAGCATAGCCGCCTCGCGGCACCTTCAAAGAAAATGAATGTAACCAAACCAAATATTGTGAAACTATCTGTTGAAAAAATTAAGCCCTACAAGTTTCTTGTGCGTTCTTGTAGAGGTATCTTTCCGAACGCACGGTAGACTCAGTACTGTTTATCTTCATTGACGTGCAAAAGTGTCAGAATATGACCTATTGGAACAAATCTTTTTGAGTTCGAGTTTGAGTTTCTAGGTATTTTCCTAGTGTGAATCAAGATATCACACCTCAATCAAGTAGTTTCCATCGATTCACATAGGTAGTCCTTGCACCTAGCGGGGGCCGTCTTTGTTGATATTCTGTTGATGGTTTCAGAGATGGACCCCGATAATTGCTATTACATTTAGATTAAAAAACCAAAGGGGCCTGCACGTTGATTTAAAATTAGTCTCCTTGTCTATCAAAAGCCCAGGTGTGGCCCGAGTTTTCGAGCGACAAATTAATAAATCATATACATCTTTTTGTGAAATTGTTTCTTTTTTTTTGGTATGCAATAAAGTATTATTCTATTCTATTCTATTCTACATATTTCAGGCGCCTTCATGACAAAAAAATAATATTATTATTGATAATTTTCATCGTTACTTCAATTTAAAAGTCTTTAATTAGTAAAATTTTACATAATTACAAATAATACTTACGACGGATTGTAAGAAGCATTTCTCTTCGCTCTTGTATTCGGGATATTTTGGAAACAGTGTTACACTTTTAATTTAAAAAATATTTTTATGAAAGTATTAAAAATATTAGAATTTTCGCACTTTTATTTCACTATGAGAAACACGACATTATAATAATAATATATTATGAGAAAGTATATTATGTATGCAGACTGAATGACCTATTAAGTACTAATATATAATACTAATATATAATAAATATATATACCGAAAACACTATGTATATTTTTTTCATATGATTATCTTATATATGTATTGAAACTGAATAAAATATGTTATTGTATTATATTATAATTTTTAATTCTTGACTGTTTTCACTAATGTTGTAATTTATAAACCTGCAACAAAAAAAAAAACATATTATTAATAGATATATAACATGTTTCCTCCTACTAATTATAAAGGAAAAAGTTTGTATTGATTGATAACTGATTGAATTTGGTGTTACTTTTCGGAACTCCATTGTAGACTAATTCTGGAACAAGAATTTTTAGTTTTTAGTTCCGATTTTTAGTGTCGAACACAACATGCACAGTGCACCGCCCTCCCGCCCGCAAAATTGCATGCAAAGAGGAAATGCTATTAGGTATTATTTTCACTTGTTCCCGAAGTGATTTATTGATGTGTGGAAGTAACCAACTACCCCGATTGGGTACATTTTATTCTGTTATTCCCACGGGATCGAAGACTACGCGGGTGAAACCGCGGAGCACAGCTAGTTCTTGACTGTCACACTCACTCTCAGCCCTAACCCTTGGATTTAGAAAGCTAAATTTTGCACATAGGTTTTGTAATGTAAGGCGAGTGTTAATAACAATACGGGGGCAGCTTATGGTGAGCTGTTGGGGAGTAGCGACTCCATGGGCCCGGGAGAGTGTTCTTCATCTCCGACTTGCCTTCACCGGGTGGTCGGTGTGAATGCTGACGAAGAACAGTCCCCTACTCTGGCTTGCCTTCACCAACCGGCCACCAAGTGGCCTGAGGAGTAAGAAGGTAACGCAAGTGATGGTGACACCTCTCCTAGCCGCTCTCTTACTCGTTGCCCCTCTCGTTGCTTTTATTCCTTTACGGAAGACGGCCTCTATGGGGGGACGGAGACGTTTTGTGATCAGTGAGTCATCGTCTGCCGAAATATTACCCCATGAGACGGAAGTGGCAGGTGCTGGAGTCTCTAGCAATAGCCCGGTCACCATCCATAGAGAAATCACATCTATAGCCCAATTAAGTAGTTTCCATTCATTTTCAATAGTCCTCACACCTAGCGGGGGCTGTCTTTGAGCTCATCTTCTGTAGATGGTTTTAGAGATGGACCCCGATAGGTGCTATACATTACCTTTAGATTAAAAACTTATAAATTAGGTATATGATTGTCTCACTCATATAGTACCTATGTATTTGTATATATTGTATTTATTATAATTATTTATTTATTTTGTGTACGTATGTTTATTTTGTATTAATTTTTAATAGATATTTATATACTTTTTTTATATTTTTGAATGGATTATTAGTTTATTTGTTTGAAATGTGAAACCACCGCTCTTTCAGCATCTAACTAGATCCTTTCACTGCATGGTTGCCTAGAAGATATCGCTCTGAGCGATAAGGCCGCCAATTGTTACACGTTTTCACTTTTTAATTTCTGCTATTTTTCTGTATTGTGATACCAATGAAGAGTTATCTAATCTAATCTCAAAGGGCTCAAAACTCAAAGGGGCCTCTGCACGTTGGACTAAAATTCGTCTCCATGTGCGCTCGTCGAAAGACCGGGTGCTTTTGAGCGACAAAACATAATATTAGATCCATGAACGCACGCCCTTTTTCGCAAAGGGGTAGACAGAGTGTAGCCAGGGCCCATTCCCATAGTAGGTATACCCACACTTTTTAATTCCCATGTAATAGTGGGCGTGACAACACCAAGCCAGGCTGCTGAATTAAAAAATTCGTAATGGAAATATCCAACAAGACTTTGCTCAGTAGCGAATGCGATCACCTATGAGGCATTTATATTACCTATACTTATCGTATTTTTTTTGACTCCTAATCCTAATAAGAAAATAAAAATTTATTACTATAGGTGTCTTACTAAGTCGACGGATTGAAAACAAAACTGATTTACGCGATATTCGGATTACGAAGCGGACATGTTTTATTTTAGCTATAATTTTTTATTTATTTAAATGTGACATAGTCCCAAATTTTCGAATTTCCACAATTAAAATATAAATTACATATCACTACATATTATAGATTCACTGGCATCCTGCCCTGGCTTCGCACGAGCGACACAGTTTAGATAAATAAGTAATTTGTATTTTTTTAATATATATTTTTTTATATATTAAATATGTCTGCGTTTGACCCCAATCTCACGTGATGGGAAGTGAAGATGGGGCCTAAGATGGAGCACGCTTTCCTAGAATATAATTATTCACTCTTCTCTTGAAGACCCCAAGATCGTATCCAGGTGGGAAGACGTATTCCACGTAGAGAACCAGTAGAGAATTCCACTCCTTAGCGGTCCTCGGGATGAAAGTAGCCGAGTGGCGTTTGGTACGGTTGAGTGGTTGTATTCAAAGAATTTATTCTGTAAGGGCCATAACACATCCACGTGCAAATATCAGCGTTGGGGCGTAGAAATAACAAAATTCTGTTCTCTGTGCCGCAGGCCCCGGGTTCGATCCCCGGCTGTTTGATCTGTGTCTACGTATTGTAAGCTTATATATGTATGTATATCAGTCATCTGTTTAGCTAAGTGCAGGCTTCTAGCCCAGTCTGGGACCAGATGATAGTGTGTGGAAGTTGTTCCATATAAAACGAAATAAACTATAAAATCACAAATTCATACATACATACATACATACATTCACGCCTTTTTCCCAAAGGGGTAGGCAGAGGTGTACCCAGGACTCAGTCCCATAGTAGATACACCCACATTTCGACAGTATGTTATTGGTCCCATGTAATAGGGGGCGAGCCTATTGCCATCTACCGGGCACAGTTCCAGACTCCAGGCAGTTATTGAGATAATTCATAATGGAAAAATCCAATATTTAACACTTTGCCTGACCTGGGGATCGAACCCGGGACCTCTTGATTGGCAGTCGATCATGTGCCCTCTACGCCACCGAGGCAGCACAAATTCACAACGCAAGTAAATAAATAAATAAGTAAGTAAGTAAATACGTTTTGCGGCGCGACGCTGATGTCTGCGGCGAGCGGTGTCGCGAGACGCGCGTGTGACCATTCGTACATGAAATTTCGACATGGATAGACGACGACGTGCTCTTCTACTATTAAGAAGAAGAAGAATTGATTTTTCGTCCAAGCACTGTACTGTAAGCAATGATGTTGAATTATTGCTTTTTAAGGATACAGTAAGGACCAGAATTATTTTTTATTGCGCCATAATCAGTAACCTTTGTTTTATAGGGTCCCGTAGCTCAAAAGAAAAAAACAGATTTTAATAATTGTTTCATTTATGAAAAGCTTATTTTTTTTTAAACAGGACAGATGACTGGCGTTGCTGAGTGGATAGGGATCCCTTTCATTTTGTTGAATTCATTTTATTAAGTTCATTTCTGTGAATTAATCATTTTTTTCTAAACAAAAATTAACTTTATATTTACATGTCACTTAAAAAATTAATTGGTAAAATGTGGATGTACTATGGGTGGTTAAATCATCTTAGACTATGGGTCTGAGTCATGTGTATACACCTCTACTTACTGCTTCGGGAAAAAGGCGTAACCTCAGATCATTCAAAGGCGTAACACGTTTTTATAGGAAAACTTTGATTTTATTTTTAAAATTATCAGACGAACCTGTTTATATATCTATCTACTACAACTCTATATTATTGTTTTTTAAAACACTGCGTGGCACTATGTCTCATATGGGCAATCATCCATCAGGCACCTGATTTGCTCGTCTTGTTACTCACTGTCATAAAACAAACTACAGCTTTCGAGCAACGCGGTCTTCCGCTTTTAAGGCGGAAGACCACTGCAGCTTACCTCAGACGAAGATTTGACAAAAATATTAGTTTAAACACCATTTTCTAGAAGGGATACGTATAATAAGAATCATATATTATTTATGACTGCCTCGGTGGCGTAGAGGGCGCATGCTCGACTGCTAATCAAGAGGTCCCGGGTTCGATCCCCAGGTCAGGCAGTGTTAAATATTGGATTTTTCCATTTGGAATTATCTCATTAACTGCCTGGAGTCTGGAACTGTGCCCGGTAGATGGCAATAGGCTCGCCCCCTATTACATGGGACCATTATCATACTGGCGAAATGTGGGTGTATCTACTATGGGACTGAGTTCTGGGTACACCTCTGCCTACCCCTTCGGGAAAAAGGCGTGAATGTATGTTGAATATGTGCTATTTGAGTCGATGGAGAGTATTCAGTTAGGAAGGGCTGGTTTATTTCTTAACAGGACAGGGACCTCTTAGAAGTTTGATACAATCCTATGGAAAATTTACCAAATCGATGTTTTATATTCCCCTGTTTTTTTTTTTTTTAATATAAAACATAAACATACATTCACGCCTTTTTCCCGAAGGGGTAGGCAGAGGTGTACCCAGGACTCAGTCCCATTGTAGATACACCCACATTTCGCCAGTATGTTATTGGTCCCATTTAACAGGGGGCGAGTCTATTGCCATCTACCGGGCACAGTTCCAGACTCCAGGCAGTTATTGAGATAATTCCTAATGGAAAAATCCAATATTTAACACAGCCTGATGGGGATCGAACCCGGGACCTCTTGATTGGCAGTCGAGCATGCGCCCTCGACGCCACCGAGGCAGTCAGAGGTTTTTTTAATATAGTAAACATATTTGATATATTTATATCCTGATATTTTGAAAACTCTATTATTTTTATGTTTGTTTATAAACTCTTCATTTGATCTAGTGAACTAAGTCTAATCACGCGAGTAAAACAAAAACCGACAGTTTATAAGAGAAACTAAAATGACAGGGACATACCTAGTTTACTTCACTATAAAAATATCAGGATATAAATTTATTGACTGGGTTAAGTAATTATATTCGGAGGAAACAGAGGAATACAAAATAAGGATTTGATAAATTTGTCATAGGATTATATCAAATTTTTCGTAGTTAGGATACACTTGTTGAATTATTATATTATTTTTGGGTATTGTATTTAAAAATATGTATGTCAGTAAAAAGCCATTTTTTCCAGATATTATCTACTTATTACACATCTCCATGCGTCGTTTAATGTTTTAACTCTCTAAGAAATAGCTAATGTATTTTAATATATATATGTATGAGGGTGTCTTTTTACAAAGGCTATCTATAAATTTACAAAGGGAAATATAAAAAAAAAAATTAATAAAATAATAAAATAAAAATAAATAAAAAATTACTTACACTCTGTAGTTAGAGGTAATTCGCATAAATCCAACATGCATGGTTAATAAATCCACATACACTAGCGACACTTCCTACTTCGATACACAGTGTCCACGAAAATCGCGAACGACCGCGACTATCATTAAAGAGAGACTGCAAAATACAATCCCGAATAGTATCAAATAATAATTTTACGTCAAAGATTATTATGCTAATAAACTGGACACAAATGTTGCCTAGCCTTGTGCGTATTCCGTGAGTCACTCTTGGTAAATTAGTAAAATAGTTTAACCTTATAGAGGTATACTGAAGCTTTGTAAAACATTTTAACATACATACATACATACAGTCACGCCTTGTTCCCGGTGGGGTAGGCAGAGACTATTTCCCTCCACTTGCTACGATCCTGACATACACCTTTCGCTTCGTTCACTTTCATGACATTTTTCATACATGCTCGTCGGTTGTAGGTACTTTTGACTTGGCCTTTCCTAAGAACAACGTCAACTTGGTCATGAAAAGTACGCCTAGGTCGACCGCTACCGACTTGACCATTCACACTAGCCTTATAAATCTCTTTTGTTAATCTCCTTTCATCCATCCTCTCCAGATGTCCGAACCACCTTAGCATTCCTTTCTCTATCTTTGTCACTACATCTTCTACCACGCCACAGCGTTCCCTTATCGCACTATTCCTCATTTTGTCCATCAAGGTCACTCCAATCATGCTTCGCAGGCTTCTCATCTCCACAGCATTAATCTTACTTTCATGCTTCTTCTGTCAGACCCAACATTCACTACCATACGTAAGTGTAGGCATCAGTACCCCTCTATGGACAGCCAGCCGTGCCTTTTTAGACACTTTCTGACTGTTCATAAAGGTATGCACATTTTAACATATATAAAAAATATCATATTAGGTGTTCCGCGTCGTTTAATTTGCTGAAAACCTTATTATTATATAATTACAGGGTCTATGCTATCTACTCAATAGAATCTCATCCCGATCGGTTCAGTGGTTTAGGTGTGAAGGGTTAGTTAAATTATAGAATAGGATAGGATAGAATAGAATAGATAACTCTTTATTTAAGACTATTTTTCATATTATTACAGTACATAAAATAACTTCGAGGACTGCCTCGTTGGCGTAGAGGGCGCATGCTCGACTGCCAATCAAGAGGTCCCGGGTTCGATCCCCAAGTCAGGCTGTGTTAAATATCGGATTTTTCCATTAGGAATTATCTCAATAACTGCCTGGAGTCTGGAGCTGTGCCCGGTAGATGGCAATAGGCTCGCCCCCTATTACATGGGACCAATAACATACTGGCGAAATGTGGGTGTATCTACTATGGGACTGAATCCTGGGTACACCTCTGCCTACCCCTTCGGGAAAAAGGCGTGAATGTATGTTATGTTATGTATAAAATAACTTAAAATTAAAGTTATTGGTCGACAATGCGTGTCCTTATCGCTTTAAGCGATCTCTTTCAGCCAATCAGCCTTTGGACAGAAAGGGGCATGTACAAAAATTGCGCAGAAATCGGTATCTAGATAGTTTAAACCCTCGAATAACACATAATATGGTACTTTTTATTCCCATATTCCCACGGAAATGATGACTAAGTACCGCGGGGCATAGGTAGTATAATATTTTAATCTAACAAAATTAATTGGCACATCCAACCTATTGTTTAAAATTTTTGGATAACAGAATAATCGTTCACGTTTTTAAATATTATGTATGAGAATGATAATAAATGCAAAAAGCTTCAAATATATACAATTTTATCAAACCATGTCGTGAGAAAATTGATTTATTCGTTTTTTTTTAAGTCACGCGTATTTTTTTTTTAATAGCTTATGGTTTTCAACACATTAAAAACGCATTTTTTTTTAACTTTAATAACATACTATTATATTGTAGATAATAAGCTTTTTGATTATGAAGATCGCAAGATTATATCTTAATTTTATTAATTGGACTAGATAAAAACACTGGCCAAAAAATAGGCAATTTATTTTGCGGATGTGGTGGTTTGTACTTCTATGAGGTTCCCTATTTATTCACATAAAATCGTAACGACATAATAGCACATGGCAAAACTTTTTTAGCATAATGATCATAACGCATAATCATTAATAATACGTTTTAAGCATATTTTCTAGGTATAACTACAGTTGGCATAATATACGATACGCATAATATATTTAAGCAAAACATTAAAAGGCATAACAAAGTTAAGCATAATCTCATGAAGGCATAACGTCATTAAGCATAACATTATAATGGCATAATGATCACTATCCATAAAACTACACATAGCATAATCATCAGAAACAATAATTTTAATAATCATAAAATTATGCGAATTATTTTAATTCGGTCCTAAAATCTTAAAAAACTCATACAATTTTTTAACATAATGTTAATGGCATAATAATAAAAAAAAGCATTTTTATCAGAAGGCAAAAACTTTACTTAACGCATTATTATTTTTAAATATTACAGAAACACAATATTATAACACCCTTCCTTATACCATTGATTTTATATATGTTTTATATTATTACATATAAATGTCAAAGTCATTTAAAAGAATAAAGGCAGAACTTTAACATGAGAAAAAGTTTGTTCTGGCGCTTCGCGAGCTCGTTTCGCTCGCTTGGCTAGCGCATTATGAACGCAGTTCAAACATAACCTAACCAACAGAAAGTCGGATTGCTCTAAACTCAATTACTTAAAAAAGGTTCTGAGTTTATTACTCTATTTTAAGATTTAAATATCTACTTAAAAATTTTATGTACCACATTTTACTTTTTTTTTTAGCATCTGCTTTACTTCAATTGTCTTAAATATAACCATTTACTAATTACCAAATTATGAAAACTTTATCAATTATATTTCTTTTTCATTTATGAAGAAAACGCATAATTCTTGAATTCCTTTATTTTTATCTTAATATTTTTTTACATAATTATCATAAGGCGTAACTTTTTAAGCATAATTTTTATTGGCATACTATTTATATAGTACCAAACACTTTCAAGCATTTTGATACTTACGCCTAACAATGAGTATGTCTAATGATATTATGCTAAACAACATTATGCTTATGAATATTATGCCAAAACTACATTATGCATTATTATTGTTATGTTAAAACAAAATATACGTAATATACGTTATGCCATATAATGTTATGCGAAACACAGTTATTCTAAATGATCATTATGCCAATGAAAGCATTATGCCAAAAAGCATAATGCCTTATTTCTTAATTATGCTTATCAAAGGGATTCCTTCTATCAATATGGTTTTTAATCTTTTTACTAAACTTCGAAACAATATACTTGTATCCTAAATATATTTTTAAACGTCATAACAACACGCCTTTTTCCCAAAGGGCTTAGCAGAGGTGTACCCAAAGACTGAGTCTGATAGTAGGTACACGCCCACTTGCCAGTTATGTTTTAAGTTTCATGTTATAGGGCCGAAAATATCGCCATGTACCGGGCACAGTTCCAAACTCCAGGCAGTCGTTGAGACAATTCCTAATGGATTAATCATTGGCTATTACAAGTGGCGGTCTTAACGCTTAACATGAAAGAGGACCTCTTAGCAGATTGACACAATCCTATGGAAAATTTACATCGATGTCTTGTATTCCCCTGTTTCCACCGAATACAGTTAACCTATTTGATATATTTATATCCTGATATTTTAAAGATGAAGTAAAGTATGTCCCTATCATTTTATTTCTGTTCATAAACCCTAAATATTTTTGTAGAGAACGACCAATCACGCGAGTAAAACTGGGATTTTTGGAAGTTAACTATGAAAAAACCGAGGGTTTATCTGGAAAATAGAACTCTTTTCAGGGTCTAAATTACATACCAAATTTCAGCCCAATCGATTCAGTAGTTTTGGCGAGAAATAGTAACAAACTGTCCATACATCCAGCCTCACATCCTCTTTTCGTCCATCCTCTCCACGTGTCCGAAGTCCGAACCGAATATTGCATATTTTCTTTTTTTTTTATGGTAGTGAGTTACAAGACGAGCAAATGAGGTGCCTGATGGTAAGCATCATGATTGCCCATATCAGACACAGTGCCACCCAGTGTTTTAATATTCAAAATTATGCGCGGCACTGTACTGCGCCTGTCACCATTAGATATTAGTTGTTGAAACTCGTCATGCCCATAATTTCGCTGTTAACATTGCCCTTCAGACCGGAACACAGTAATGTTTGCACATGACTGCTTGGCGGATGAATAACTGGCAAAGGTGTGGTACTTCCCCAGGCGGCCCCCTGCAAAAGAAGCCTACCGCTACACTACATTATACTTAAAACATATTATATAAAACATATTAATATAATATGATTTGTTCGCTTTCAAACAAATAATCCAAGGAAAACTGGTGTGCTAAACAGATTTATTTCAATTCCTCAAAACATGATGAAAACTTTGACATGGTCCACCCTAAGATAAAGGTCATTTTATTCGTAGATTTTATATGTATGACCAATTATGTTCAATTTCCTTCTAAAAACCTGTATTTACTGGTTGCAAAATCGAATGCATTACCATACAAAATATTATCTAGATTTACTGACATGATAATTAAGTACTACCACAAATAAGTATCGCGCGTTGATGACAGATTGTATACGATTATCGGATACGATCCAAAACTGCTGTAAAAAAAAGCAGGAACTTGTAGTATTGATTCCCGGATGCAAATAGTTACGATGAAAGAAGTCGATGATTAAAAGATTTGTGTGCATTAATTTTTTTTAAATTAAATACGTATGTATATGTTTAATTTATTAGTGTAAGAAGAGCGGCTTTGCCCGCTTGCAATTAAGAAATATGGGAGTTTTATACCAAAACTTTGACGCTCTTTTTGGACCCTTTACAATGTGATTTTTTAAAAATCCTTTCTTAGCACACGTCCAGATAACGAAAAGATCCTACATTCCAAGTTTGAAGTCTCTTTTATAATATCTTTTTATAATATAATATAGTGATTATTTATTTAATATCTATTTAAAATAATCAAATGGGTGCAGTGTGTTGCTGGAAATAGAATAGCACTCCACCCTCGCTACCCGTGGTTGCCGTAAGAGCCGGCTAAGGGTTAACAGATCCGGAGGATGGGCAGCAGCGTCCTCTGTGTAAAACCATCGAACTGCGCTCGTCAACCCGTCTGCCAAGCGTGGTGAGTTGAGGAAGGCATATATGGACTTTGTATGGCTGAGATAATGATGAAGGTCAAATGGCAAAGTCAAAGTCAATTTTTTGGGTTCCGTACCGCGAAAAGATAGAAGCAACCCTTATTAGTCCAAAGAAGACACTTTGTAACAATGTGTTTAATAAATGTTGCAAAATGTATTCGAAGTAGGTAATTGTCTTGTATTTACTTCTTATACATTTTGCGTCTACGATTATATATTAAATTTATAAAACAAAAATTAGTTCATGCATGTTTATATATATTTTATACTTTATTTTACTATGTAGCTACAAAAAAATAATGTAATTCAAGAAATCTCGGAAGAACTGCCTTCCGGTCCACAGCTTCCGCTTTTCCAGGAGTCAGGGCGTTCACTTAATAATTGTAAACAGTTTTGTAGACAAATAAATGATTTATGATTATGATTATGATTAATGTACTGCTTGTTCGGAAATAGGTATGCTACAAGAAGAACGCACAAGTAACTGTTTTTCGGCATGACACGTTAACATGTGGGTTCTCTTTCTCTTTTAAGACAAGATTTGGAGAGCAATTATTAGCTGCTTGGCTCTCCAAAATATGTCCTTCTGCCGGGTCTCACGGCTCCCACCAGATGAGAGAGGAGTGGCCCTTTTATATAGCCAGGAACCACACGGCAGACGGCAGCCTAGTTACCTGCAATAAATAAATTTAATTTAGTTATATTTTTTTTTTTTATGATACTGAGTGACAAGTCGACCAAATCAGGTGCCTGATGGTAAGCATCATGATTGCCCATATCAGACACAGTGCCACCCAGATTCTGTGCGGCACTGCACTGCGCCTGTCATAGTTGTTGAATCTCGTCATGCCCAGTCATTTCATTTAATGGACCACTGTTGCCTAACAAACAACAATTTTCAATATTGAATTTTTTGAATTTGAATTTAATGTGTTGAGAAACCTGTTCTGTTTGAGTATAAATTCTAATTTTAATGCCCATCTAGGTATAGATTCTGAATACGGAACCACCACCGATGCACATGTCCAACTCGTTCTTAACCAGTTTTTAGGGTTCCGCACCAAAAGGATGTCATGCTGGCATCCATTAAGTAAGAAGGCATTGTCTTAATAAAATGCGATCATCGCGAGAATTGAGGCATTTTTAAGGTTTATTCCCTTGCCGCCGTTTCGACGCCCTCAGCCCGTGCTTTTTATTCTGTTCCGTCGCACCGCTCGTCGCATTTATGTTTTTTTTTTTTTTATTTGTACGAAATTCATCTCGAAACGAGATCTTTTTTAACATTATTGTTTGCTATGTAGGCGTTCTAGTGGACTAACTTAGACTCTCTAGAGGGAGTCCATAGCGTATTTTTATTATTATTTTATAAATAAATATTCATTATAATACTTCTCCTCTCCAAAAAAAAACAACGAACTGCGCTCGACAACCCGCCTGCCAAGCGTGTCGAGTATTATTGGCAAAACCCCTCTTTATGGGGGAGGCATATGTTCAGTAGTGGATGTGAAGGCCATTTTGGACCTCTTAGAATGTAAATGTTCAAAAATCCTTTCTAAGCACACGTCCAGACAACGACAAAAACCTACATTCCAAATTTCAAGTCTCTAGGATCAGTGGTTTGGGCTCTGCGTTGAATGTCAGTCAGTTAGTCACTCAGGATTTTTTTTTGATTTAAACAAAATTAATTAAATACACATACATACAGTCACGCCTTGTTCCCGTTGGGGTAGGCAGATACTATTTCTTTCCACTTGCTACGATCCTGACATACCACTTTCGCTTCTTCCACTTTCATCACATTCTTCATGCATGCTCGTCGGTTATTGGTACTTTTGACCTGGCCTTTTCATAAGATAACATCAACTTTTTCATGAATGGTACGCCTAGGTCGACTCCTACTGATTTGACCATTCACACTAGCCTTATAAATCTCCTTTGTCAATCTCCTTTCGTCCATCCTCTCCACATGTCCAAACCGTCTAAGCAATCCTTTCTCTAACTTTGTCACTACATCTTCTAACACGCCACAGCGTTCCCTTATCACACTGTTCCTCACTCTGTCCATCAAGGTCACTCCAGTCATACTTCTCAAACTTCTCATTTCTACAGCATTAATCCTACTTTCATGCTTCTTCTGCCAGACCCAAAAAATATATATAAATAATAAATATAGTGATTAAAAAAAAAACTAAAAAGGATTTCATAAATATTGTACAGAACCCCTCATATTTATGCGAGCCCAACTCATTCATAACCTGAATTTTGTAGCTGAGAGCCACGTGATCAACACGATAATTACCGATGACCAGTTCTGATAAGTTTACGTGTTTTTGGGGGTGTGGCTCAGTATTATTACAATTTTCTTTGTGATATGCAATATTTGTATAGTGCCTTTATTGAAAAAAGACTAAACAATAGAGCAACCTACTTACTATCTACCCTAACTAAATACACTATATCATAGAACACTTCGAAAATCCACAGGCCGACATGTCAGCCTATAAAAAATCCGAGTGCTCTAAACTACTGTCAGATGGCAGCGTACCCAAGATACTGGCGGCCACGTTGAAAAATATGATCTATTAAAAAAAAAAATATTGTGAAAAAAAATAAAAAATATTTGTATGTTTTGTATGTATGTTTATTTTTTAACTCTCAATCCATATTGACCGAAAGAAGAGGTGTTTTATAAGTTTAAAGTGACTGTGCACCTGTGTGTGTTTGTGGCATCGTAGCTCCTAAACGAATAGACTGATTTTGATGTGGTTTTTTTCATCGAAAGCTGGCTTCATAGGTCCATCGCCCAGCGGAAGCCCGGCTGTAGATCCGGAGTCTCTGGATCGATTCTCACCATGTGGACTTTTTACCTGTGCGCTACCGTGTTTCAGACGGCACGTTAAACCCTAGGTCTAGGCTGTTTCTTAGCGGATATGTAGGGGCTGTCGTTAGTCTTGTAGGAATCTTGGCGACTGAAACTCTGACAATATTGGCTGTCCCTCCTCCCTCTAATATGGTTGAGGAGGACGGCGCTGGTACGTGCGTCAACTCGTGAACGGGTGCTGCGAGCGGGGGTTGGTCTGTGCCAGTTGTTCTGTGGTGTAATAGATCTATATGTATATATGTATAAGTATTATAATTAAATATGTATGTATTTATATATTTATGTTAAATAATGTATTTATATATTTATTTATATATGTATGTATAATAATAGGTAAATAAAATAAAAATATTACGCTATGGACTCCCTCAAGATAGTCTTAAGTTAGTCCAATAAAAACGCCTAATAATGCAATTAATTATGTAAAAAAAGGTCCAAACGCTCTTGTTTGGAGATGTTTTGATGTAAAAATAAAAAATAAAAAAAATATTGGCTGTCCCATATGTATTGGGATACATATGGGACTATATATATATATAGTGTAACTCGAGCAGTGTAATTGGGGTAACCCGTTCCGTTAGAGTATAAATTCAAATTATTATTATAATTCATCGAGAGTTTTCTCTGATTCCCATGAAAATCGGTTTCTCTTGTCTTCTAATTTGCAAGTTCGTCATAGCACACCCGGAATGGGAACTACGTCAGACACGAGTAGGGTGCAACCTGCAATAAGTGGCAGTCTCCTGCGACCAAGCTCTATACAGACTTAATGTTTAAATCGTCTGGTACCAGCGAAATTACTGGGCATGATGAGATACAACAACTCATATCTCAGGGTGACAGGCGCAATGCAGTGCCGCGCAGAATTATGAATGTTAAAACACTGGGTGGCACTGTGTCTGCTATGGGCAATCATGATGCTTACCATCAGGCACCTGATTAGCTCGTCTTGTCACTCACTATCATGAGAAAAAAAACTTATTTATTTTACAGTATGGTAAGGCTTATTTTTCCTTTCTCTTTCATTGTTCTTTCTTTTAGCGAAGATGTCAAGAAAAATACTATTCCTATTCCTACAATACCTATCTGTACGTCTACTCTTTGTCCGTACACACCGATAAACTTTGACAATAATTATTGTATTTATTTGTATCGGTTTTTGTGTTATCACAAAATCATTATACACCTAAAACTTATTGAGTTCGTACTGTATGATTTTAAGTGGACACTTAAGTGATTTTTTTTCGATACAAACGTATTCCACTGTTTCCTCCCCAGAAAATTGCGTTAGAGCAGTCATTTTTGACCATAAAATCTAGGTTTGTAGTGAGCATGTACTGATAAATGAAATAATATGAGTCTTTCAAAGGAAACCTCTCGCCCTCGACTGCCTCGATGGCGTAGTGCCAAATTGATTTGAATAAGGTGATGTTAAGAACTAAGTATTTCATTAATAGCGAAGCACGTCCCAATTGAAATAGAACATTTGCTTAATTATTAATAATGGAGATACTAAAAAATATTATTTATGCCTGGGGAAGTACCACACCTTTGCCAGTTTTTCATCAAAGCCTATCAAATAAAATTATAAAGTGAGGTCGACGAAAAAACCAATAGCTCCTTTTTAATAAAAAATCCCAGTTTAATTAGCGTGATTAAGTATATGTACAAGATCATTAGAAAAAAAAAGTTTATAAAAAATATAGACATTTAAGTCTTCTTCTTTACCTAACATAAAAAAACGGACTTATTATATTTATTGGACACGCCATAGGAATATAAATCAATTTTTTATTTATTTATTTAATGCACAATACACATTACAACCACATACATATAATTAATTATACAACCACATACATAAAAATAGTACTTAAAAATCGATTAGACAATTTTTCAAAAGATTCCTCGTTTATAGTATGTCCTTAAGTATAACGAGTCGGGTCCATATTAAATATGTCTATGTAGTTTTCAGGTCACCTTTAACAAAACCGACCATTTGGGAATTTGACACAATCCTACGAAAAAATTACCAAAACGATGTTTTGTATTCCCCTGTTTCCTCCTAATATTATTATCCCATTCTATAAACTAATATCCTGATATTTTTATTGTAAACTATGTCCCTGTCCATTTTATTTTCTCTCTTGGTTTTTCATAGTAAACTTCTAAAAATCCCAGTTTAACGCGCAGCATTGGACGTTCACTACAAATAATGAAGAAATTATCAAAGAAAATAAATTAACAGAGACATAATTTACTTCATCGTCAAAATATCAGGATATAAATGTATTAAAAGAGTTTACTTTAATTGGAGGAAACGGGGAAATACAAAACATCGATTTGCAAATTGCTAAGAGGTTGCCTTTCCTATTAAGACTACTTCAGTGACGATAGTCAGACACGTGTCTTCCGAAGCATGGTAGCCTCCGATGAAATAAATACCACACGTGATGAGATACGAACCAAGTGCCCCTGATTCAAAACCTAACATCTTCCCGCTGGGCCAAGGACACTAGCAAATATTTAAAAATATTCATGAACGTGCATACATAGCAGTATCTCTGTGCACTACATTCGTTAAAGTGTTGTAGAATAATTGGTTGAGCTTATCGATATTTTTTTTATTTTATTTTAACTGTAGTTTTTATTTTCATTGGAACCAGCACTACGTGCTACGTGCTACGTGCCCTGCCCGTTGCTCCTTCCACTTGCTAATGCGCTGGGCTATGTCGGTAACTTGCATTCGTTTACGGATCTCCTCATTTCTCATCCGACCTCGTAAAAGGGTTTTGATCAGAAATACATAGCTCGTTGTGTTTCTTTGAGCTTACTAATAAGGCTCTTATTAATAGTTGTTTCAGATTTGGGTCGAAAAACCGGGCTTGAAACCCAAAGAAGCAGGGCCCGGAAAACCTTACACTCCTATCATATCCCTACTCTTCCTATCATACACCTTTCCGTCCAGACTGGTTGCCTGGAAGAGATCGCTTAAAGCGATAAGGCCGCCCATTGTCGACCAATCACTTTTTAGTTATAGCTTAAATTTTAAGTTATTATGTTGTACTGTGTAATATTATGTAAAAATGGTCGAAATAAAGAGTATTCTAATCTAAACTAATGTATCTTTTCTATATTGCCGGGTAAAGCATGTTATTCATTATAATATTCCGAAACATAGGAGCCCTCAAGTAGCCCTCTTATATCGTCGATTAATTTATAATTTGATTTGGATAAGGTGTGGTTAAGTACTAAATATTTTTTCAATGGCGGCGCGCGGTTATTTTAAGTAGAACATTTGCCATATTTATTATAATTAATGGCGATACTGAAAAATATTATTTACGCAAATTTGAAATTCTTCGTATTAGGCCTATCAAATAAAGTCAATATTATATAACTAACAATTCCTTTAATCGTATCGGGGGGCACGGCAGTGCCCCCGCCAAGTCGAGCGCGTAAATTTAACTCTTTCCTGTTGAAAGATTGATCTAATATTTGGTATGTTCACCTTTAGCTCTGATGACTTACAATAATATAAATAAATGTTGTTTATTTTACCCTGGTTGAAAGGGGATTTGTGAACTTTTTTTATGATAGTGAGTGACAAAACGAGCAAATCAGGTGCATGATGGTAAGCATCTCATGATTGCCCATATCAGACACAGTGCCACCCAGTGTTTTAAAATTCTAAATTGTTGGCACTGCACTGCGCCTGTCACCCTGAGATATTAGATGTTGAAACTCGTCATGGGCAGTAATTTCGCTGATAACATTGCCCTTCACCGGAACACAGTAATGTTTGCACATTACTGCTTGGCGGATGAATAACTGGCAAGGTGTGGTACTTCCCCAGGCGGCCCCCTGCAAAAGAGGCCTACCACTATCTATCATTTGAATGTCACCAAAAGGTGTAGTGATACTGACAACGAATTTAGATGCGGTTTTTCTAAATAGATAGAATGATTCAAGAGGAAGGTTTATATGTATAAAACATGCATAATATAGCAGAGAAACACTGATAAATTTAGAGGTGATGAATGAAAATGAAAATGAAAATTTATTTATTAGACATAAAGCACCGTTACAAATTGCGATTGACTGTGGTCCTCACAATAGACGTGAGTCTGTGTCGCGAGGGCCAAAATGACGAAGTTATACAATAACATTTGATTAGTGCTTAGTTGACTATAATATATACTATATAATATACACTTTGATGAAAGAAAAGCTATAAGTTACAAGCAATATAACTTACGCCATATTAAAAAAGTAATAATTGTACTATACTATAATAAATGTAAATTCCCTTAAGCTAAATTTCTACAGTTTATAAATTATTATAATATGTTATAAAATAAACATTAAGTATATTTATAAATATATAACCTTTAATACTTAATACTTACTAAAATACATATGTCATAAAATAGATAACTAGATAAATAAAGAAAAATGTAATACACAAAATATATAAACAGATAAATAAATAAACCAGTAAAATAATAAAAGTATAAAAGTGGTCAAAGGGTTGGCACAAGTAGCTTGTGGAATTTTGAGTAGGTAACTAAATTATTAGGAAACATATTGAAACAATTTTTCTGTGTCATCATAATCCTGACTGGCTAACCACTTCACGAATGAAATAAAATGTATCACGAATTTACCCCTGTTAAAACGTTCACTTT
Source organism: Hemistola chrysoprasaria (assembly GCA_947063395.1). Taxonomy (NCBI): domain Eukaryota; kingdom Metazoa; phylum Arthropoda; class Insecta; order Lepidoptera; family Geometridae; genus Hemistola; species Hemistola chrysoprasaria. The sequence continues at coordinate 4,599,397 of OX346737.1, read as the reverse complement.
ACCTTCTTCTGCTACCCGTGCGAAGCCGGGGCGGGCCACTGGTATATTTTAATATATCAAGTGATAAAAAAGGTGTAAGTAATATTGAAATGATTACAACACTAATTCGTCAAGTCACGTGTACAGCAATGTTAGTAAAACGTGTTGATAACACGATCAGGGGTCACTGGTTAATGTTCCCATTCATACGAAATTCGTGTTTGTACCTATTTGACTCGATAGACCATGTCCTGCCTCTTTGCACTTACATTGCAATCTTCTATTGCTGATTTTTTAAATTTTTCCTGCAAATTTCCGTTGTGATCACGTCACTGGCCTTGGGATTTTGTCGAATTTTCTATTTTCCCTGCAAGTTATTGTTTCAACCACTTTTCTTAGGTTTTTGTCGAATTTCCCATTTTCCGCTGTAACTTTTCCTTTTGACTACGTCTTTCGCCATAGGTTAATGTGGAATTTTCCACATTCCCCTGTAACTTTTCGGGTTCGATCCTCAGGTCAGGCAGTGTTATTAGATTTTTCCATTAGGAATTATCTTAACGACAGCCTGGAGTCTGGAACTGTGCCCGGTAGATGGCAATAGGCTCGCCTCCTATACATGCTGGAAACAATAACATACTGCCGAAATGTGGGTGTATCTACTAATGCGACTGAGTCCCGTGTACACCTCTGCCTACCCCTTCGGGAAAATGGTGTGAATGTATGTTTAATATTATAATATGATAAGATCGTCGGTTTATAGATAAGTAATAAAATACTATATTTTCTTACTGCTTTAGTATGCAACAAAGTAAGTATTCTTCTTGTTAATAAATTTTGCATTACACAATTTAACTTATCTGTAAGAGTCATAAGATCACTGCTTCATTATTAATGCATTTACTTAATTCATGTCAAAGTTTAATTACTTTAACAGACATTTATACCCTTATTAAAAGGCAAAGGTCTGGAAAAATTCTTAGTATATCTTCTAATAGTAATCTAGATACATTGCAGTGAGTTCGACAAGCTATACACGAACCATTTCGGAATACTTCAGGCCCCTTCAAAAATTAAAATCTTGAACTACAGACTTGAAACTTTTTGTATCTGATTTTTATCAGAAAGATTAAAAATTAATAATAATACGCAATGCAGCTTATCGCGAGCTGTTGGGGATAGCGACCCCACGGACCTGATTGCTCCCTGGGGAGGGTTATGTTCTTCATCTCCGACTTGCCTTCATTGGCCGGCCAGAGTGAAGTCGCGAGAGCCTCGTGCTCGAGGGAGGATGTGGAGCATAAGTGACGAATGGGCGAGCGTGATGCGACCCGAGGGTAACGCAAGTGATCGTCGTTTTAAGTCCAGGGACACCTCTAAATCTTAAATGCTATAAAAGCAGTTAAATATTAGAGTCACCTAATTTTTTATTAAATAAATTGCCTTCATCAGGTATCCGAAACAAATAATAAAATATAAATAACAAAACGTATAAATAAGAAAACACATGTGGAATATATTTTTCTTAAGACAAATGCGTGATATATACGAGTAATTGGTTAGTAAAACTTGGCTCGCTTTTGTCGGGAGTGAACTTCACTATGTATTTTAAAGTATACTCGGGGCGAGGCCACTCTAATAGCCCGCAATTTTGACCAGATTGTCGGTGCACCTCGAGGTCGGTCCAAGATAAGTCCTCCAGTCTAGATCTCAACTCAATTCTTTAAAGAAATAAACATACTGACGCTTCCATCCTTATACATCTATGAGAATATCATGTATGTGCGTAAAAATTTACATAAATTCAAATTAAATAGTGACCCCTTCATAATTTTAATACTAGGAATAAAGACAAAATAGCTTTATATTATCTAAAACAAATAAAAAGACATTCTTAAGAAGTAGTGTACGTTTCTAAAATAAAATCCCAAAACGTTACGTTTCGTTACGTTTCTAAACGTTACGTTTCTAAAATAAGATACCTAACGGGGCTCTCAGAGGGTAAATTTCAAACCTATATAAAATCTAATTTACTAAAAAAGGCTTATTATAAAGTCAATCAGTACATAGAGGACAAAGATGCCTGGAAACTTCTGCATAGCCACCACGCGGCACTGCCACAAACAAACGAAACCAAACCAAATATTGTAAAACTGTCAGTTGACAAAAATTAAACCTTACAAGTTTCTTGAGTGTTCTTCTTGTAGAGGTATCTCTCCGAATATACGGTATATCGTAGAATCATAACTGTTTATCTTCATTGATGTACAAAAGTGTCAGATTTTGGCCTATTTGAATAAATCTTTCTTAGTTTGAGTTTAGAACCTTTCGCATCAATCGTCTTTGTTTTGCCCAGCTTCATATCAACTTACGAATTCTGTGAGCCATATCAATTTTACTTGTTTTGCAGATACTCGTATTAAAGTTTTAGTTCATTGAATTTTTAATCGCAAATTGTCAATGAAATCGGTCAAGGCGTTGATGTAGGGGTGATGAGGCGTCCGTTTTTGAATTATTAAATTTTTTTATTGATTAGATATGATTCGCCGTGCAGTTACCGGCTTTAGAATAGTGCTCCACTCTCTCTACCCGTGGTTGCCGTAAGAGCCGGTTAAGGGTTAACAGCTCCAGAGGATGGGCAGCAGCGTCCTCTGCAAAAACCATCGTATTGGCAAAACCCCCCTTTATGGGGGAGGCCTACGGTCAGTAGTGGATTACCAACGGTTGAAATGATGATGATGATTAGATATGACTTTAGATATGTTTTTCAAAGTCCACTTGGCGTTTACGAGAACTTTGACACAATTATATTGAAAAAAAGTACAAATGTTTTGTATTCCCTGTTTCCTCTGAATATTATTAATCCGTTCTATTTTATATATTTATATTTTTATAGTGAAGACGTATGGTACGCACCTGTCATTTTAGTTCCTCTTGTAAACGCAAGGTTTTTTATTCATTCATTAAATTCATTCATCAGTTCATTAAAAAAAAGTGTCTAAAAACAAAAAATAAAATTATAGGGACATAGTTTACTTCATCTTTAAAATATCAGGATATAAATATATCAAATAGGTTTACTCTGGAGGAAACAGGGGAATACAAAACATCGATTTTTTTAATTTTCCATAGGATTGTGTGTTTATTGTGAAATTACGGACTACCAACGCCGTGCATTTTTTCTCATAGCGATTCGGTCCATTCGGTTATAGGGACTATATAGGGAAATGAAATAAACTGAAATGTAACATAACATAACATACATTCACGCCTTTTTCCCGAATTGGTAGGCAGAAGTGTTATCAGGACTCAGTCCCATAGTAGATACACCCACATTTCGCCAGTATGTTATTGGTCCCATGTAATAGGGGGCGAGCCTATTGCCATCTACCGGGCACAGTTCCAGACTCCAGGCAGTTATTGAGATAATTCCTAATGGAAAAATCCAATATTTCACACTGTGCCTGACCTGGGGATTGAACCCGGGACCTCTTGATTGGCAGTCGAGCATTCGCCCTCTACGCCACCGAGGCAGTCTATGAAATGAAATGAAATATATTTATTTGCCAGAAGTATGGTAGTAAAATAAGTTATTACTTAAAGCAGTAAGTTGTAACATACTTCGCTGGTAGATACACCGACATGCAAATATTTTAAATTCACGCATGCGAAAAAATGCGAACAACCCAGTCTATTACAAATTAAGAAATTAAATACTATACAATTATTTTTGATTCAAAATTTAAAATTTTAGAAGTCAGATTCAATTAAAAATACATTCAAAGTTAATCATAATAATATAATAGTCACAATAATGTCGTACCATGAAAATAAAAATAAAACAAATGTCCATATAATTCGAATAAATTTAGTACGGTGCTGGGCAGTGTTCTAACAAAACAGTTGGACCACTGACCCTAGTAAAGGCCTGTAGTCTAGATTGGACAGTGCAGTTGGACCACTGCCCCGCACCGTACTGATTAAAAAAATAAATGCTAACCCTACTAGTGTCAGTAAAATTATCAGTCTTAATTAAATATGGAATTTTAGAAGCATATTTTGAAGCGATGCTGTAGGTCAAAATATTTCGATAGCCTTTTATATATTTTAGCAACCATTATCGTTATCAATTGTCGTCACAGGCACGGTAATAATATCTACTCGGGATACCAGGTTATTCTTGTCGCGGAATCCGCCCCACCGAGTCGATTTAGTGGGGCATACTCCGCGACATAATTTGTAGCATTCCACTATGCCCCACCAGTGGGGCGGCTTGGTGGGGCATAGTGGAACAATCCAGTTAATAGGTGTAGTGATTATATTCTTGTATTTATTTATTATTTTAGAGGTTCCGTAGAATATTATTATTCAGCCTGTACTGTCCCACTGCAGGGCAAAGGCCTTCCTTCTCCTTTCCATTCCTTTCTCTGGGCAGCTATTTGGGGCCAATCCTTCAGTTGCGTCCAACTCGTCTCTCCATCGCATTCTAGGCCTGCTTCGACGTCGTTTTCGGTCTGGTGGAGTCCACTGAGTTGTACTATGTGCCCTTCCTCCGACATGCGGCTGACATGTCCGGCCCAGTCCCACTTGAAGCTGGCGGCTTTCTGAGCAACGTTTGCGATCTGCGTTTTAGAGCAATTAGCATTGCGAAATATAGTGTTTCTTACCCTGTCAGTTTCACTCTTAGGACACTTATCATCTTCCCATTTCCGTCGCACCCCCGTGTTTTCTTTTCTTCTTCTTTTCTTTTAGAGTTCTGTACCTCAAAAGGAAATAAAGAACTCTTATAGGATTACTTTGTTGTCTGTCTGTCAGCCTATCTGTCTGCCCGTCTCTCTGTCCGTCTGTCAAGACACTTTTTAATAGGAACGCGTGGAGGTATCAAGTTGAAATTGATATCAACTACTCAAATATGCGGTCCCTTGTGGCTGTAAAATAAATCATACTTCTAAGTTAACGCAATCAAAAGTTATGGCCATTTTACTGCATATTTCCATACTTTGCGCAAAGGACTAAAAGCTCTTGGGTACTTCCTCCATGTTTGCTGTAGTTTGCAACTAGATGGCCCTGTATGTTTTCAGTAGGAGGTGTTTTGTTCAGGTTAGATATGGAACCATACACTATGCATACATACATATGCCTTAACAGTTTATTTTTACTTCTTTTTGACTTTTTGGTCCTTCGAAAAAAGCGTGATGTGTGCCCCTGCCTTCTAAGCCACAGGTCCCGGGTTCGATCCCAGGCCACGTCAAACATTCTTACGTATGAGCATGTTCGTTGGATCTGTCCCTGTGTGTTATAAGCTTATATAAGTATGTATATCAGTCATCTGGTTACCATAGTACAGGCTTCTAGCCTAGTTGGGCACCAGATGAAAGTGCGTGGAAGTTGTCCCATATTATATTACTAGCTGTGCCCCGCGGTTTCACCCCCCGCGTAGTTTTCGTTCCCGTGGGAATATCGGAACAAAAAGTACTATTTTGTACTACTTTGTATTTTATCAGGGTCTAAACTATTTACATACCAAATTTCACCCCAATCGGTTCAGTAGTTTTAGCGTGAAAGATTAACATACATCCATCCATCCATCCTCACAATCTTGTGCATTTATAATATTTATAGGATTTACAGTACATAATAATAACATAAAACTGCCGACTGCCTCGGTGGCGCAGAGGGCGCATGCTCGACTGCCAATCAAGAGGTCCTGGGTTCGATTCCCAGGTCAGGCAAAGTGTTGGATTTTTCCATTATGAATTATCTCAATAACTGCCTGGAGTCTGTAACTGTGCCCGGTAGATGTCAATAGGCTCGCCTCCTATTACATGGGACCAATAACATACTGGCGAAATGTGGGTGTATCTACTATGGGACTGAGTCCTGGGTACACCTCTGCCTACCACTTCGGGAAAAAAGGCGTGAATGTATGTATGTATGTTTATATGGAATGCGGTAATTTAAAAACTTTTAAGGCGCGGTGCACACCTAATTCGCCCTCTAGCTCACACGTACCCACATTTTTGATTTGAGATTTAAAAAATACTACACGTGAAATAAAATCTACTAAGAACAAGAAAATAACAATACAAACTTTCAATAAAATAATAAAAGTCTAATTTAATCCAAAAAAGTCTTGTTTTTTTTCTGAGTTCTTTTTCCAAAACATGTTTCGATTTAATTGGAGTTTTTACTGAAAGTTTGTATTGTTATTTTCTAAAACCTAGTTGTCTTTATTTTATGTAATAAAATGTAGTATTTTTTATGTCTTCGAAAATGTGGGTAGTACGTGTGAGCGAGAGGGCGAATTAGGTTTGCACCGCGCCTTAATGATTGAATGTTAAAAATGAATTATGTTATTAATATTAGAATTGAAGATTGTGTGAAATTGACGTAATATTATAATGTTAAAAATATTTTTATTTTTGCACGTCTGCTTGCAGACGTAATGCATTGTGCATACCTTTAAGAGGTTACATTAGGGGTGATTTTTCCAAACAAACGTATTCCCGTGTTCCCTCCCTAGATAACTGCGTCAGAGCAGCGTTTTTTTTTTTAAATCTAGGTCTTCTTTCATATCCCTGTCATTTTCATTTTCCTACAAACTCATTGTTAAATGAAGTCTGACCCTTTAACAACATGAAAAACTGTCCCAGTTTTACTCGCGTAAATAGACGTTCACTAGAAATAAATGAAGAGTTAAGGAACAAAAATAAAATAAGGGGGACATAGCCTTTCATCTTCTAATTTTCAAGATATAAATTTATGGATAAAATCAATTATCCTCGGAGGAAAAATGGGAATACAAATCATCGATTTCGTAAATTTTCCATAGGATTGTGTCAAACTGCTTAGAGGTCCTGTATCCTGTTAACATTGTATTTCTAGCAAAGAAACTATTTTATTGATTGAGTGGGTAGCAGCGCTCTCCGGCACCATTTTTTTTTTATGATAGTATATATTCTCTCATATATCTGGGCCAACGAGGCTGTCAATTTTTAGAATTTCTTAGATTACTTCTATATCCGAAATAAAACTAAATAAATTTTTCACATAATTTATTTCTTACGATATTGTGTAGCTTATATTACTAATAATTATCATAAGGTTTAAATAATATTCATAAATTATAATAAATGATTTCTTATCTTCATGTATTTTACAAATTATACTTGTATTTAAGGTAAAATTAAATTAAAATAAATTTAAATAATTTTATATTTTTATAGACTAAGCGGTCTATTTCGCTTGAAATACAATACGAATATGAAAGGAAAACGGTAGTTCAATTGGTAGGGCTTTTAATTTTTGTATTTAATTTAAGTTAAACATAAGGCTTAGGCACCAGTAGGTACTTAATAATAATTGCTTGATTGTGATCTGCTACATCTGTTTGTTTAACTATTATCCGTCCGTCTCATGATAACACATCTACCTACATACTTGGCCTAACTACTCCAATTGCTGTTGTCATGAATTAGCTTTTCTGAATGCATGGGAGGTTACAATATTGACGTCCATAATACGGGGAAACCTAGTTTGGACGTCAATAAAGCACCTCAAACATGTAGTTCCCACAGTCATTACGCTTAAAATTTTTAGTTACATAACTTTTAATATCTTACCTGCATTTTAGCTTTTATGTGTATATTTCTGTGTACCTACATTGTCATTCTTATTTTTAGTTCAATAAAGAATTTTATTATTATTATGTCGCTCGACACGGAATATACCCGGTCTTTTGATAGGCGTGCACGGAGACCATTTTTTTTTAAGTCCAACGTGCAGAGGCCCCTTTGAGCTTTTAATCTAAAGGTAATGTATAGCACCTATCGGGGTCCATCTCTGAAACCATCTACAGTTTTTTTTTTTAAGATGAGCTCAAAGACAGCCCCCGCTAGGTACAAGGACTGTTTTGAATGGATGGAAACTACTTGATTTGTCTATAGGTGTGATTTCTAGATGGATGGTAACCGGGCTATTGCTAGAGACTCCGGCACCTGCCACTTCCGTCTCATGGTGAAATATGACGGCAGGCGATGACTCGCCGCTCACTAAACGGACCCCCCATAAAGGCCGCCCACCACATGGGATTATTATTATTTATTATTATAGAGTGCCCATCGCGCGGAATGGTGCGGAGGGTGTGTGGTTCAAATCCCGCCCTTGGGAAAAATTTGCCTTCCATATTCGTGTTGTATTATACAATTTTTACTAACTTTAACTTATTATTATAACACCTATATTACAAAGAGGTGAAGTAATACTTAAGGGGTAGTAATACTACCAATCAAACCGAACAACTTTGAAAAGAAAGAATTGCGAAATATACGAATAAAAATCAGTTCGAAAAAAAATGTAGCTTAACTTTCCATAGTAATGATCAGCTGATCCTTTTATGTGGAAGCTGATTTTCTTTTTGGAATTTCGAAATATTTTCATTGGCTTGTTGTTAAGGTTGACAGTTACCTCTTAAGTATTTTTGTAATTTGTATATATTGAATTACAAAATACAAATACTCTAATAATCATTGATATAAATAAAAGGTGAGATAAAGTACGTTCTCCCAGCGCTTACTCAACAAATGGCACGTGCATTGCTCAGTGTAAAGTTTGCACAGTGACATATAATGAACAACAAAGATAGAAAGACGTACCTAAGACCGAAGTGCGACCGAGACAACAATATTATTCGCTCGTATGACCTTATTTTACTGACGTACGTGGACCTAATTTGAGCTTACCATTTTCTAGAAGCCAGAACCTCATCTCTTTTCTTTATATCAATGCTAATAATTATTATAGTAATTTACAGAAAAATAATAGCGAACGCGTATAATTTACCTATTTCTAAGAATATATTATTGATATCATTATGTATGATCTTTGGCATCGACATTAATAGTTAAATACTTTACATTATGGTAACTGATATAGTCAATAGGCCGTATCTATATATATATATGTTTTATATTTATATTTATTTATTATTTTTTTATTTATATTGTAATGGCCTGGGGAAGTACCACACCTTGGCCAGTTATTCATCCGCCAAGCAGTAATGTGCAAACGTTACTGTGTTCCGGTCTGAAGGGCAATGTTACCAGCGAAATTACTGGGCATGACGAGGTTCAACAACTCATATCTCAGGGTGACAGGCGCAGTACAGTGCCGCCCAGAATTTTGAATATTAAAACACTGGGTGGCACTGTGTCTGATATGGGCAATCATGATGCTTACCATCAGACACTTGATTTGTTCGTCTTGTTACTCATCATCATAAAAAAATCCATTAAAATAACAACCGTTTCGTCTTCTATACAAAATGAAAATACACAAATACTTATGAAGAAATATGGAATAATTTTCCACTCAATTGTTTTGCGGTTGGCTCTGGATCTGGCCTTTGTTTGCGCGAAAACATATTTAGTTAATGAAAACCTTACAGTTTCTTCGTATTTATGAAAACTGTAAAAAAGTAGTTTTTAAGTTATGTTAATGTTTTTTTAGATATCAAAAAATTCATAGTTTTCTTCAACAAAATATGTTGTCGCGCAAATAAAGGCAAGATTCAGAGCCAACCACAAATAATTGAGTGGAAAATGGTTCTCTATTTCTTCGTATTAGTAGTATTAATTGAATTATCTTGACATAATCCTTGTTTTGCAACATTAGCTTAAGCTTATTGTTTCACCTAATTATTGTACGTCCGCAATAGGGCAAACTGTTGAAACATTTATAATACCTACTTTAATGTATCCTACCATCTTTGTACACAGTTACAGCAATCAATATTATTCTTATTCTTATTCTCGTATTTCTGGGTTTTCGTATTTTTGTATGAAAGACGAATCACCTTAACAGAAAAGGGAACATCTTAGCAGTTTCAAACAAAATGGTAAATTTACCATATCAATGTTTTTTTTATCCACTGTTTCCTTCGAATAAAGTACATATATATCTGATATATTTATATCCTAATGTCATGAAAATGAAGTAAACTATGTCCCTATCATTTTATTTTTGTAGAGAATATCTAATCATGCGAGTAAAACTGGGATTCTTAATATAACTATGAAAAAACCGAGACTTTATAAGAAAAACTAAAATGACAGAGACATAGGTTACTTCACTATTAAAATATCAGGAAATACATTTATAGAATGGGTTTATTATATTCGGAGGAAACAGGGGCATACAAAACATCGATTTGGTAAATTTTCACAGGATTTCGCCAAATTTCTAGTACCTAGGATACGCTTTTAAAGGGCTTGCCTTTCCATACAAAGTGGAATTACGCAATTATGGAAAAAGAGAAAATAGTTTTCTACTTGGCGCGTGATCTATCTTTTCTTTGCGGAAAAATCTAATATGAATCACAGAAAACTGTACTGTTGACTGCCTCGGCGGCTTGGAGGGTGCAAGCTCGATCCTGAGCTCGATGCCCAGCCCAGGCAAAGAGTTAAATATTTAATGTTTTCATTGGGAAATCTCAACAACTGTCTGGAGACTGGAACTGTGCCCGGTTGATGGCAAATATGGGTGCACTTACTATAGGACTGAGTCGTGGGTACACCTCTGCCTTCCCCTTCGGGAAAAAGGCGTGATTTTATGTTATTTTTTTCTTCTTACAGGTAACCCTAATATACGATGGCCGTGCATTATTTTACGTAAACATTCTCTTTAAATAAATACTGGATTTGTCCTGCGGATTCACCCGCGTAGTCATCGTTCCCGTGGGAATATCGAGATGAAAAGTACCCTATGTATTATTCCAGGATCTAAACTATGTGCATTCCCAATTACAGCCCAATCGGTTCAGTAGTTTTTGCGTAATAGGGTAACAAAAATCCTCATAAACTGTCGCATTTATTTAGAACAATAACTTCGATAAGAGTCACAATATAAAAGCACGTGAATTACAAAGCAAACTTATCATGTTTCGTAATAAACTGACCCTTTTAGCAATCATGCGTTTTATCTTAGGGCACTAGTACAGAGGGCAACATTTATAATAAATTATACTGTTATAGTAGAAGAGTAGAAAAGTAGTAGATCAAGTTTTCGTTTTTATTTCGAATTTATTTCTCATTTTAACCCTCGAAGAGGGACTTTAAGGCGCTGTCCATTTTGGCAGATCTAAAAAATACAACATGTAATTACGTAAAATAAATACAACTAAGTTCTAGAAAATAACAATACAAAGATTCCGTAAAAAATCCAATTAAATCCAAACAAGTTTTCAGTGCCTTTTTATTTTTCTAAGATTTTTTTTCTCAGTGCAGGTTTTTGTGCATGAAATCTCGTTTGGATTAAATTAGATTTTTTACTGAATCTTTGTATTGTTATTTTCTAGAACCTAGTTGTCTTTATTTTACGTAATTACATGTAGTATTTTTTAGATCTTTAAAAAAATTGGTGCGTATGAGCGAGAGAGCGAATATAAGTATGTTTTTTTTTTTTTTTTAAGATAATGTGCGACAAGACGAGCAAATCAGGTGCCTGATGGTAAGCATCATGATTGCCCATATCAGACACAGTGCCACCCAGTGTTTTAAAATTCAAAATTCTGCGCGGCACTGCACTGCGCCTGTCACCCTGAGATATGAGTTGTTGAATCTCATCATGCCCAGTAATTTCGCTGGTAACATTGCCCTTCATACCGGAACACAGTAATGTTTGCACATTACTGCTTGGCGGATAAATAACTGGCAAAGGTGTGGTACTTCCCCAGGCGGCCCCCTGCTAAAGAGGCCTACCACTACAAAACTGTCTGTCTGCGGCATCATAGCTCTCTTATACACAAAGGTTTTGCGTTTTAGTAATAATAAAATAATGCAGTAAGGAGAAATTCACAACTATTTCGGAGTATTTTTAAGCTTTTGAATATGATTTTTCTAGGTATTCTATAAATATATCCAAATATTGAAGCCGCTATATGTACTAGATCACTATAATGAGATATATTATTATTTATATTTTATTTCATCTACTTTGTACTATAGTTCAACCTTCTTAGGTTGAACTATAGTAGCTCAAAACAGTGCCGACGTACACTTTACGAAAAACTAGCTTCGGAATTTTTACTTTTTATAAATAGTTAAGACAAAATTAATAAAGGCGAGGCTGTTATGGTCAATACTAATATGTATTCTCCATTTTTCGAAAAATAAAAATATCGTCGTCTTTTGATTTTTTAGATTAAGAACGCCAAAGTTGATCGTTTAATACAAAAATTACGTTTGAAATGTGATAGGGATCTTATATGTAATCTGGTGAAACAAGTTGCTCTACTCATAAACTTATGCTGTGACAAAACGGCGTTCATTGATCTCCTTGCATTTTATAATTATTTTGACCTAATTTTATAGAAATAAATTACATTAATTTATATTGATGATTGAGCTTGGTATGTACGCTCGTGACAAATAATTATTAGAATAATGACATAGCATTCTATCATAATAAAATTAAGCACACTCTCACACTGGATGTTTTTAAGTCCCGTGTGTTTACCCACTACCTGTCGATTTAGCTGTCTTTCTTTCCTTTTAAACTTATTATGTCGCTCGAAAACACACGATTTACCCGGTCTTTTGATAGGCCATTTTTTTAAGTCCAACGTGCAGAGGCCCCTTTGAGCTTTTAATCTAAAGGTTTGAAACCATCTACAGTTTTTTTTAAGATGAGCTCAAAGACAGCCTCCGCTAGGTACAAAGACTATTGTGAATGGATGGAAACTACTTGATTTGGCTATGGGTGTGATTTCTATTTATTATTAATTATTTTTTATTTACCTATATTATACGCATACGTACGTAGAGGGCGCATGCTCGACTGCCAATCAAGAGGTCCCGGGTTCGATCCCCTGGTCAGGCAAAGTGTTAAATATTGGATTTTTCCATTAGGAATTATCTCAATAACTGGAACTGTGTCCGGTAGATGGCAATAGGTTCGCCCCCTATTACATGGGACCAATAACATACTGGCGAAATGTGGGTGTATCTACTATGGGACTGAGTCTTGGGTACACCTCTGCCTACCCCTTCGGGAAAAAGGCGTGAATGTGTGTTATGTTATGTTATATTATACAAACTACTTTCGGTAGTTTTTGCGAGTGTCCGGGATACTTTTTTCACTATGAAGCAAGCTTATGCCCCAAGCTGCGTGCAGTGTTCCTGATCCATCCTATATAGCTCGCCACTCTAGTGTAGACTCCCGGCCTGGCCCGGCGCGCGCAGCCTGCTCCCCACGACACTACGCCGTGCAGTTGCCAGGTGTCGTGTGATAGACAGGCGAGTGGACCGCCCGAGTCACCCCGACATGCGTCTACTCCGCCTTGAAGAACTCCTAGGGAAAAGGAAATAAGCTTTTTAAATTTTAGTACATATCAGTGTGGAATTTGTGTTTGAAATTTATGAGATCATCATGTATGTGTGTAAAAATTTACATAAATTAAAATTAAATAGTGACCTTCATAATTTTAATACTAGGAATAAAGACAAAATAGCTGTACCTAGCTTTAGATTATCTAAAACAAATAAAAAGACATTCTTAGGAAATAGTGTACGTTTCTATAATAAAATCCCAAAAGAGATGACGGGGCTCTCAGAGAGTAAATTCAAAACCTATATAAAATCTACTTTACTAAAGAAGGCTTATTATAAAGTCAACCAGTACATAGAGGAAAAAGATGCATGAAAACTTCTGCATAGCCGCCTCGAGGCACCTTCAAAGAAAACGAATGTAACCAAACCAAATATTGTGAAACTATCTGTTGAAAAAATTAAGCCCTACAAGTTTCTTGTGCGTTCTTCTTGTAGAGGTATCTTTCCGAACGCACGGTAGACTCAGTACTGTTTATCTTCATTGACGTGCAAAAGTGTCAGATTATACCTATTTGAATAAATCTGTTTGAGTTTGAGTTTATAAAAGTATGCTTCGGCATGCCCGCAGCCCCGACACATGGCGCCGCGAAGCAACACTCCGGGGTTTTTAGTGGGTAGTGGTTTATACCATCGGTACGGTGCTGTGCCGGCGGGATTCCCACATAACCATCCTGGGCTCCGCCGGGTGCGAGTAGTATCATCATCAGCTGGAAGACGACCACTGCTGAACATAGGCCTTCCCCATATATACCCATAAACTATTCATATGGGGGGGATTTGCCGTAATCAGCACGCTTGTTGTGCGGCTTGGTGATCGCAGTAGTTGGAATACTTGGTGCCGGAGAGCGCTGCTGCACACTCTCCGAATATATCCCCCTGCCGGGCCAGCACGGCTACCACGGGTTGTACAGTACAAGGCACTTATTATAGTAAAATGACACCTACCAGCGCATATCATAGAATCTAAAATCGTCTGCTGCCGTCCGCCCAGGACATCAGTCTTCCTGCAAGTGGCGAGATCTAGGACCGGCACGGCAGCTGCTCGCAGGACTGGCGCGAAGGATTCTGTGCTCTCTGCGAACGGATCAGGGTCTGTTTTAAGTTAGCACGTTCTTCTTCTTGTGGGGTTATGTCCGGAATCCTTCGGGTTTCGAAAATCATCATTGTCATTGGAAGCCGTTGGAAGTTTACTGCTGGGCATAGGCCTCCCCTATGAGGGGGGTTCACAAATTCTTGCCACTCTTGGCAGGCGGGTTCCATGGTTTCACACAGAGGACGCTACTGCCTTCTCTTACGGCATCCACGGGTATAGGGTAGAGAGTAAGCTCTCTCATAGTAATATTATAAATCTCTAATCTCAGTACAATGTATCTCATAAGAGTAACGTTTGTAATAGGTAAACAAAACGCTAGCGTGGTCTAACTCGACTCTAGCGCCATCTAGATGGCACAAAACAAACAGTTTTTTGTGTGTATGTTTGTTCCGTTGCACATTAAAACTACTGAACCGATTGAGATGAAATTTGGTATGTAGATAAGATGTGTCCTGGTTGATGACTCCGCGGGCAGCGAGTCTTGTGAATGAATGAATGAAAACTCTTTATTGCTACCACAATATAACAGAAAATAACAAAGAAGAAAACCTTAAAACTAGAAAGAAGTAACAACTGGCGGCCTTATCGCTCAGAGCAATCTCTTCCAGGCAACCATGCTGGGAAAGGAAATACATATATGAAGGGACGGTGGTTTCAAACACATTATACTTAAATAAATAAATAAAATACATACCAAATACTTAATAATAATATATATACCTAGTAGTAATACTATAATATATACGTAGAATACATACCAATACATAATAAACTTAGATTATATAAATACATACATAACACTATAATAATAATATACACATTATATAATATATAGATACGCAATTTTATATAGGTACTTATAAGTGAAGCTTGTGCGAATAGTTTAGATCCTTGGAATAACACGTAGAGCACTTTTTATCCTGATATTCCTACGGGACCGAAGACTACGTGGGTAATACCACAGGACACAGCATTAAGTATCCTTTCAAAACAAGAGGGAAAAACACGCTAAAAGAAATGCTATGAAATATTTGTAAGGCAATGAATATTTAATGAATTACAATTTTAACAGGCGTATTAAAATTGACTGCCTCGGTGGCGTAGAGGGCTTATGCTCGACTGCCAATCAACAGGGCCCGGGTTCGATCCCCAGGTCAGGCGGTGTTAAATATTGGATTTTTCCATTAGGAATTATCTCAATAACTGCCTGGAGTCTGGAACATTGCCCGGTAGATGGCAATAGGCTCGCCCCCTATTACATGGGACCAATAACATACTGGCGAAATGTGGGTGTATCTACTATGGGACTGAGTCCTGGGTACACCTCTGCCTACCCCTTCGGGAAAAAGGCGTGAATGTATGTTTTTTATGTATTAAAATTGAAACTAATCTAGACCAACTTTGCTTTGAATATAGGATTTTTACATAAAATCACGTCCTAAAGGTAAGGCAGGGAGAGGTGTAGCCATTCCCTTTGCAGGTACCTATCCCCACATTTCGCCAATTCGCCAAATCTCTTGTAAGTAAATAATGTAGACCATACGATCCTAATGCCATCATAATATATTATGACATATTTAATATTACACTAATTGACTTTTATGATTATACTTATTGACTTTTATGATTATACTTATTGATAAGAAGGAAAATTAATACTTATTATGATGCTATTTTATTTTTAAGTTTAATCTGTATAAAGTTTGGTCTCAATAAAGAGTATTGTATTGTATTGTATTGTATTATTATTTCAATAAGGAATTTCATTATTATTACCTATATAAATATGATTAGCATAGCATCTATAATATGAACAGTAAATAGTTTTGTTAATTGATCTCTATGGGTGTTGCACGTCGAGTAGTTTCGGCGGAATGTGTGAAACTTAATATTTATATTGTTTCATGCAATAAAGCTTCATTTATTCATTCATTCATTCATTCATTCATCAACCGAGCGCCGGCTATCGAGAGTAAGCAGACGCCGGACGCTACTGAACGCGCTTTTTGCGAATAATCATCGCTTTATGGAAAAGGCGTCATGGCAGTGATGTAGCGTTGGTTTTCGCCGCCCGGGGCTGACCGGAAATTCACCGCCCCCCATCTTAATTATTATTTATTTAATGTTTGAACATTTTATTCAACGGACCTAATGTACGTCGTACAACTTATTGCAAGTCAAACTACCACTGCATCAGAAGGAACCAATATGTATGAAAAGCAAAGGCGCATGAAACTTTAGAATTTCTAATGAAGGCGCGAGCAGCTTGCTGCGAATGAAGAGACAAATTTTTGAAATACGATACTGAAGACGTTTTTAGTTATGGACAAGAAGGCGCGAGCAGAATAAAGGGGCGCCGCAGGCAAAGTTTATATCTGGCGCCTCGGCAGCCCCCTTTCTTGTCCCGCACGGGGACATGGCCCCCTGGAACCCATCACGCTACGCCACTGCTTTATTTTTAATATGACCTATGCTGTTGGCCTCAGATGGCCTCTACAGCTTTACCGGGTAGTGGTGAGCGCAGCAGGCGCTCGGCCAAAAGTTAAAGGGCGACTAGCACAAGGGCATCTAGACGGCACGAATCTCGACTTGAGCCGTCGCCAGAATGCGTGGAGTCAGTGGGGTCACTTGCCCTGGTACCCCAGAAGGGGAGTGTCCCTATCACTACGCCACTGCCGGTCATGGTATTCTATTATTATAATTACCAGTTTGAAATCCCCACCCGCTGACAGCGCACCAATCACCATCGCTGGCCGAGCCGTCCGGCAGACATATAGGCCTGACGTGGCTGTTGAACTGTACTCCAGTCCCTGAGCGGGAGACCAGGATGACTGCGATATCGTTGCTGTGGGGGCCATCTGGAAGGTATGATCGGGGATTTAGGCGCTTCACATACAGAATACACAACTTTAGTAGAAGGATTTTTGTATTTAAATTTAGTGATTAAGAATTTTATCACAAAATTTATACAGGCGAATACTTAAGGCGCGGTGCTAAGAAAATTCGCCCTCTCGCTCACACGTACCCACATTTTTGAAGATATAAAATATACTACAAATAATTACGTAAAATAAAGACCTGCATCACAAATTGAAGCACACATACTTATTCAAATGAAAAATAGTGAAAAAAGAAAAATAATATGAATAAAATTTTAAATGTTTTAATCTTCTTCCATGACAAGAGTTCATATATTAGCGGCGCCATCTGAGATCAGCATTCACTTGCCAGCCCCATCATGAATTTTATCACAATTTAAATTCAAATCCTTCAAACAAAGCAAAACCTAAACTGTCAAAATTTGTTCTAAAATTTGCTGGGCTGCCTACTTACTTTTTCTAAAATCTGGATGCGGAACCACCTTCTCCGCGAGGAATCTATGCTCATGCTTGTCTTGGAACTTGAGACGGTGTTCTCCAACCACCAGCCTGATGTGGTCTAGCTGCAGTGGTTGCTGGAAACATGAGGATTTTGTTTTAACGGGTAACTCTTACTAATTAGCCGCTGCCGGTCTGAATGTGTGCGCGCCGAGTAGACATACACTGCCACGCACACAATAGCATAATCTGTGGAGTTTTCGGGTGTCGAGTGTCGGCAGAATGGGCCGTGCCGTGAGCGTTAACGCACGCGTTCAAGTACACAGCACGCCCGCTCGCATTCGCCGCTCTCATCGGCCACTCTATTTTATTATTTAGCGCAGTTTTATATTAAAACCATGAACTGCCTCGGTGGCGTAGAGGGCGCATGCTCTACTGCCAATCAAGAGGTCCCGGGTTCGATCCCCAGGTCAGGCAGTGTTAAATATTGGATTTTTCCATTAGGAATTATCTCAATAGCTGCCTGGAGTCTGGAACTGTGCCCGGTAGATGGCAATAGGCTCGCCCCCTGGGAGCAATAACATACTGGCGAAATGTGGGTGTATCTACTATGGGACTGAGTCCTGGGTACACCTCTGCCTACCCCTTCGGGAAAAAGGCGTGAAAGTATGTTTGTTATGTTATGTACACAGTATAAACCCAGTATAAAAATATTGTAGTGTCTCTAGGTGCCTCAATAATGACAATCCTCAACCTCTGACTTATTATTCTTGAGAATACCTACCTATTTGATCTGTGTCTGGGTGTTATAAGCAATAAGTATGTATATCAGTCATCTGGTTACCATAGTACAGGCTTTTAGCCTAGTTTGGGACCAGATGACCGTGTGTGGAAGTTGTGGAAGTTGAAACTATGGGATGGTAATGGTACCTCTTACTCGATTCGGAAGAAAGGCGTGAATATATGAATGTTATTCACCTTATCAAAGCAATGAGCTGCGGACAACACTAGTCGTTCTCCAATGACAGCTCCACCGCAATGGTGCTCGAAGGTCAGCTTGTCTACATCTAACATTTGTATCTCAGCCTGAAATATTTAAACATAGTATTAGAAATGGTATGAATCGGGATGTTCTTGTGTATTCCGATCGAATGGCAAATAAAAGCAACAATATAATAAGTCTACAGAAATCAAGCTTTAATACAATGCGCGCTCGAGCAACGCACACATAGACATCGCTCACGGACACGATATAAAAAACTCAAACTCTCAAACTCAAAAAGATTTATTCAAATAGGTCATAATCTGACACTTTTAAACGTCAATGAAGATAAACAGTACTGAGTCTACCGTGCGTTCGGAAAGATACCTCTACAAGAAGAACGCACAAGAAACTTGTAGGGCTTAAATTTTTCAACTGATTGTTTTACAATATTTGGTTTGGTTACATTCGTTTGTTTAGAAGGTGCCGCGTGGTGGCTATGCGGAAGTTCCCGCAGGCATCTTTATCCTCTATGTACTGATATGAACTGATATGAATTTACCCTCTGAGAGCGTTATCTCTTTTGGGATTTTATTATAGAAACGTACACCATTTCCTAAGAATGTCTTTTAATTTTTTTATTTAAAAAAAAATGTTTTTTTTATGATAGCGAGTGACAAGACGAGCAAATCAGGTGCCTGATGGTAAGCATCATGATATCCCATATCAGACACAGTGCCACCCAGTGTTTTAAAGTTCAAAATTCTGCGCGGCACTGCACTGCGTCTGTCACCCTGAGATATGAGTTGTTGAATCTCAATCAGTAATTTCGCTGGTAACATTGCCCTTCAGACCGGAACACAGTAATGTTTGCACATTACTGTTTGGCGGATAATTAACTGGCAAAGGGGTGGTACTTCCCCAGGCGGCACCCTGCTAAAGAGGCCTACCACTACAAAATTTATCATTATAAAATATATATTTAAATAATTTTAATATTTATTTTATTTAGATAATCTAAAGCTAGGTGCAGCTATTTTGTCTTTATCTAGTATTAAAATTAAGGAGGTTACTGTTTAATTTTAATTTTTGTAAATTTTTACGCACATACATGATGTTCT
The DNA here is from genome assembly GCA_947063395.1 of Hemistola chrysoprasaria. NCBI lineage: Eukaryota > Metazoa > Arthropoda > Insecta > Lepidoptera > Geometridae > Hemistola > Hemistola chrysoprasaria. The sequence continues at coordinate 4,579,523 of OX346737.1, read as the reverse complement.
CATAAATGTATAAGGATGGTAGGGTCAGTATGTTTATTTCTCTAAATAATTCCCTCAGGGATTCGCGTGGACGCATCTCATAGATGGCACGAATCGCACTTTTTTTTAGTATAAAGATAGTTTCTATATCTGCGGCTATCTCGTATCTCGGAACGGCTGGGATCAGTGGCAGCGCGAGTGCCATCCGCGTCTGTTTTTGTTGGAATTGAATTATTTTAGTAATACTAATATAATATTATTTTAGTTTATTAGGTCATCATCATCATCAACATCTCAGCCGTTGGTAATCCACTACTGAACACAGCCCTCCCCCATAAAGGGCGGTTTTGCCAACACTCGACACGCTTGGCAGGCGGGTTGTCGAGCGCAGTTCGATGGTTTTTTGCAGAGGACGCTGCTGCCCGTCCTCTGGATCTGTTAACCCTTAGCCGGCTCTTACGGCAACTACGGGTAGAGAGGGTGAAGCACTATTCTAAAGCTAGTAACCTACACCTACTAACCTACTAATTCCTTTGTAAATGCGATAGTTTGTGAGGATGGATCTCTGGATGTTTGTTACTCTTTCACGCCAAAACTACTGAACCGATTGGGCTGAAATTCGGTATGTAGATAGTTTAGACCCTGGAATAACACATAGGGTACTTTTTATCTCGATATTCCCACGGGAACGAAGACTACGCGGGTGAAACGAACTAACGAGGCACTGGTTTTTAAATATAAAATCCTTCACCAAGATCCTTTTCCGCAGGCCCCGGGTTGACAACCTCGTTTGCTCAGATGGTAGTAACTTTTCTTTCTGTGCCGCAGGCCCCGGGTTCGATCCCCGGCCAGGTCAAACATTTGTGTGCATGAACATGTCTGTTTGATCTGTGTCTGTGTGTTATAAGCTTATATAAGTATGTATATCAGTCATCTGGTTACCATAGTACAGGCTTCTAGCCTAGTTTAGGACCAGGTGACCGTGTGTGGTAGTTGTCCCATGTTATTATTATTAAGAATAAAAAACGAGTAGGTATACCTACCAGTACAATAGAGTATCAGCATCATGACATTGTCTATGACGCTAATTAGATTGATGGTATTATGTGGGAGGATAAATGAAAGAGAAAACTCATTTCGTAAGCCTCACTAATGGTTATTAGTTTCTATTTTTCTACTCTTAGCAGTTTAACACAATCCTATGGAAAATTTACCAAATCAAAACATACATTCACGCCTTTTTCCCGAAAGGGTACGCAGAGGTGTACCCAGTACTCAGTCCCATAGTAGATACACCCACATTTCGCCAGTATGTTATTGGTCCCATGTAATAGGGGGCGAGCCTATTGCCATCTACCGGGCACAGTTCCAGACTCCAGGCAGTTATTGAGATAATTCCTAATGGAAAAATCCAATATTTAACACTGCCTGACCTGGGGATCGAACCCGGGACCTCTTGATTGGCAGTCGAACATGCGCCCTCTACCAAATCGACCCAAATCGATGTTTTGTACTTATTCCCCTGTTTCCACCGAATACAGTTAACCTGTTTGATATATTTATATCCTGATATATTTGAGATGAAGTAAACTTCTGGAACAAGAATATTTTGTTTTTTGTTCCGATTTTAGTGTCAAAAACAACATGCACAGTGCACCGCCCTCCCGCCCGCAAAATTGCATGCAAAGAGGAAACGCTATTCGGTATTATTGTTGTTAGTGACACCATTCATATATCGTACGTGTTTTGCGTCTACACGACGCATCATCAGGGAATAGACTCTGACCTCCTCGAGATGTTATCTCGCTGAACGCTGGAACCAGAGTTCCATAAATATTCTTGTTCCTGAAGTTTACAATGGAGTTCCGAAAAGTGACGCCAAATTCAATAAATTATGAAGTAAACTGCAGCTATATTTTTGTTTATATACTCTTAATTTTTATGTATATATACTCTTAATTTGTATGAAAACTGGGATTTTTAGAAGTCCATTATGGAAAAACCGAGAGTTTATAAGAGAAACTAAAATGACAGGGACATAGTTAATTTCACCATAAAATATCAGGATATAAATTTATAGAATGGCTTTATTATATTCGGAGGATACAGGAGAATACAAAACATCGAATTGGTTAAATTTTCATAGGATTGTGTGAAATGTCTGGTAACTAGGATGCGCTCTTAACAGGAAAGAGGACCTCTTAGCAGTTTGACACAATCCTATGGAAAATTTACCAAATCGATATTTTGTATTCTCCTGTTTCCTCCGAATAAAATAAAAACATTCTATAAATTTATATCCTCATATTTTTATAGTGAAGTAACCTATGCCCCTGTCATTTTAATTTTTCTTATAACATGGTTTTTTCATAGTGAACATCCAAAATCTCAGTTTTACTCGCTTGATTGGTGAATCCAATCAAAAACTATTAGAACAACCCTACAAAAAATATTAGAGTTTATAAATAAAAATAAAATGCTATGGACATAGTTTACTTTTCACTCTAAAATATCAGGATATAAATCTATAGAATGAGTATTCTATATTCGGAGGAAACAGGGGAATACAAAACATCGATTTGGTAAATTTTCCATAGGATTGTGTCAAACTGCTAAGAGGTCCTCTTTCCGGTTAAGATATGCTGCAAGGATCCGAAAATATTAAATCTTTTTTATAATAACAGTAGTCTCATTTTATTTTTAATCATAATAATTTGATTAAGTACATCATATTAAACATTACATAGTTAAATGTTATTTTAATAGTTAATTTATTTGTATTTCATTATATAATAGTAGGTACTTATAAGCCATTTTTAGGGTTCCATACCTCAAAAGGCAAAAAATAGGAACCCTTTCAGGATCACTTCGTTCGTCTGTCAAAATATTTTTTCACGGGAATGCGTGGATGTATTAAGTTGAAATTGATATTAAATACTCAGGTCTATGGTCCCTTGCGGCTGTAAAAAATACTTGGTACCCTGATAGACTTGCTTTTGAGAAGGGGTTCTCAAAATTTATCTCCTTACCTATTGTTCTGAATCATTAAAATTATTCTTAAATTAAATGTTTTTAATTGTACTTTGCACCCACTGAAATGTACAGTTTTCAGCACCATCGATCCAGTAGTTTTTGCATGAAGAGGTAACAAACATAAACACATACTTTCGCATTTATAATGTTAGTGGAACTATCCCAGTTTCCATCCTCTCCCACTGATCCCACTATCCTATGTTTTTATTTTTCATGTGAAATATATAGCTACGAGTATTTCGCGTGGATGAAACGAGGCATCTACATACATATTTATACAAGAAAATTTTCACCCACGGGCGGGATTTGAACCACGCACCCTCCGCACCATTCCGCGTGGTCCACGTGGGACTAGTGCCCCCACGGTAGCTCAACTGGTAGAGTACGGACCACGCGGAATGGTGCCGAGGGTGTGTGGTTCAAATCTCGCCCATGGGTGAAGTTTTTCTTCCGATTCATATTGTATATACCTATTTATATCCTCATATGTTTCATTCAAAAGAAATGCTGAGGTGGTTCAGACATGTGGAGAGGATGGATGAAAGGAGATTAACAAAAAAGATTTATAAGGCTAGTGTGAATGGTCAAGTCGGTAGGGGTCGACCGCGGGCGTACTTTTCATGAACAAGTTGATGTTGTTCTTAGGAAAGGCCAAGTCAAAAGCACCTACAACCGACAAGCATGTGTGAAAAATGTCATGAAAGTGAACGAAGCGAAAGTTGTATGTCAGGATCGAAGCAAGTGGAGGGAAATAGTATCTGCCTACCCCACCGGGAACAAGGCGTGACTGTATGTATGTATGTATGTAATTTCTATAAAAATAATTGTAAGATCATCGATCATATGTATTTAGATTATGATTATATATTTATTTATTAAGCAGTCTCTGTAACACCACCGACCAAATGTTTATTACGGTTCTCTCCTCTCCCTGCACGGTTGTCTGGAAGAGATCGCTCTTAGCGATAAGACCGCCCATTGTTACCCTAGTTATTATAAATTGTTATTAGATTAAGAACTTTTTGTTGTGGTGTACCAATAAAGTGTTTATCTATGTAAGTATCTATCGACATATGTCTACGTCGTACGTAGTACATTAATATCGTTGAATAAGATGGTCTTTTATATTCGTCATATCAGTGGGATATCAAAAACATCTTAGTCAAGAACCCAATGTTATTTTTACATAATTTAATAGTTTACCATACAACAAGGGAGCATACTTGGTCCAGCTCTCTTCCTACTGTATTAATACAATTATCGATTATGTCTCTTACATAAACATAAATATACATTCACGCCTTTTTCCCGAAGGGGTAGGCAGAGGTGTACCCAGGACTCAGTCCCACAGTAGATACACCCACATTTCGCCAGTATGTTATTGGTCCCATGTAATAGGGGGCGAGCCTGTTGCCATCTACCGGGCACAGTTCCAGACTCCAGGCAGTTATTGAGATAATTCCTAATGGAAAAATCAAATATTTAACACTGCCTGACCTGGGGATTGAACCCGGGACCTCTTGATTGGCAGTCGAGCATGCGCCCTCTACGCCACCGAGGCAGTCCCTTATTAGTAGGATAATAATATTATACTTTCACGAGTCACGCGGTTTCACCTTTAGAAAAGTTTCCTATGTCATGGTCTATCTATTTACAGTTTCAGCAAAATCAGTGCAACAGTTTTGGCCTGAAGACGTGAATATACACACACACACACACACATGCAAAACTTTCGCATTGGATCAACTTACTGTATTCCGGTCTGAAGGGCAATATTACCATCGAAATTACTGGCCATGACGAGTTTCAACAACTTATATCTCAGGGTGTCAGGCGCAGTGCAGTGCCGCGCAGAATTTTGAATTTCAAAACACTGGGTGGCACTGTGTCTGATATGGGCAATCATGATGCTTACTTACCATCAGGCACCTGATTTGCTCGTCTTGTCACTCACTATCATAAAAAAAACTTATTGACGTGAATTAAGTTTACCACTTACTTGCCAAGGGAATGCCCCGTAAGGAGTTTCCATACCCCCAACGATCTTCGCCATCCTCCTTGGATTAAAATCCACGGTTCTAGTACCACATCTAACAGAACTACCCTTCCCCGGCCTCCCAACAGAGTTCTGATTAAAATAATTTGTAGAGAAACTGGCAAATGACTTGGACGGGCGAGTCCTATTTCTGTAATACTCCATGTGGTTGATCCTATTTAAAAAGTAATCGCCGTTCGTGATTTTGATGAGGATTATTAAAAAATAGGCTAAGGTTATGGAACACATTTTAAAATAACTGTCACTTTTGTATTCGGAACGTTTTAGTTTTAAATATAGTTCAGTTTAAACCAAACTTACACTTTCTTTATTTGAAAAGAAAATTAGAGCCCCAAATTATTTTTTTAAAAATAAATTATCTTCACAACAACATTAAGGCTAAAATTCTAAAGTTTGGACACGTTTCTATATTCTTCTAAATAAAAATCAACCATTCACTATTAAATTTGGAAATTAGCACGTTTTTATTTTTAACAACAATTTTCAGGCGATCTTCGCGAGCACATTTTTAAAACAACTTTTCGGCCAGTTATATTTCACCAAAGAGTTTTTATCGCGCACCAAACTTTTCACACAATTTACATACACGTCGTGTCCGTACAAAACATGTGTACGGAATGAGATTGAAAAGCTGAACGGATTTATTCTTAATGCCAAAACTGACACACACAGGAATGTATGTCACAGATCTATCGTAAGATGCATCTCATTGTCGCATTGTTGGGTTGAGTTGAGCTATTAAGCAATAATAGGTTAGTTTTCTATTGCAATTGAGATGTAGGATTTATTGTACTTTCACTCCTTTTTTCTTGGAATAGGTTTGTAGTTAAATTGGGTTAGTGAATTGGGCGAGTGAGGTTTTTGTGGTTAGCAAATTGAGAATTTACAGATCATTTATTATTTTGTCACAGTAATTATTTCATGTATTTGTTACCCCGGTCACTCACATGCGTAAAAATATTCGTACATTGTACAAATGTTTGCACGCATGTGAGGGCAGGCAGATATACTACTCGCAAACTCAGCGGATATGCGAATGGGTTCGCAAACTCATTATGGAAACCTGTTTGCATTTGATAGATAGATAAACACTTTATTGGTACACCACAAACAAGAAGATCTAAAAACTAATAACAATTCATAATAACTAGTGTAACAATGGGCGGTCTTATCGCTAAGATAAGGTGTAGGAGACTACGCGAAGGTTCGAGGTTCGCGCCCTTTGATGTGCATCAAAAAACCGACACAACTTGGAAAAGCACGAATGCAGCGAAAACTTTGCATAATTATTTGCAAATGTCGTCCTACACTTGTGGGTTCGCGTATTCGTACGCATGTGAGTGACCGGCAACATTCGTGCAACCAGTTGTGCTCACAGAGTACTATATAATATATCTTAGCGATAAGACCGCCCATTGTTACACTAGTTATTATGAATTGTTATTAGTTTTTAGATCTTGTTTGTGGTGTACCAAAAAAGTGTTTATCTATCTATCAAATGCAAACGGGTTTCCATAGTGAGTTTGCGAACCCATTCGCATATCCGCTGAGTTTGCGAATAGTATATCTGCCTGCCCTCACATGCGTGCAAACATTTGTACAATGTACGAATATTTTTACGCATGTGAGTGACCGGGGTTAGAATATGTTAGATAAAAACAATAGTAACTGTAGGAGTTTTGGCGGGAGACAAAAAGAATACAGTTTGGCTCCCGTATCTTTATCAATCATAATATTAATATAATAGTATTTGACTGCCTCGGTGGCGTAGAGGGCGCATGCTCGACTGCCAATCAAGAGGTCCCGGGTTCGATCCCCAGGTCAGGCATAGTGCTAAATATTGGATTTTTACATTAGGAATTATCTCAATAGCTGCCTGGAGTCTGGAACTGTGCCCGGTATATGGCAATAGGCACGCCACCTATTACATGGGACCAATAACATACTGGCGAAATGTGGGTGTATCTACTATGGGACTGAGTCCTGGGCACACCTCCGCCTACCCCTTCGGGAAAAAGGCGTGAATGTATGTATGTATGTTATGTGTTTTGATTAGACGAGACGAGTTAGATACATATATAGATTTAGACAATAATAAATGTGATACTAAGTTTGTTTTGTCTTAATTTTAAGTTTTAAATTCATTATCATTATCTCAGCCGTTGGTAATCCACTACTGAACATAGGCCCCCTCCATAAAGGGGGGTTTTGCCAATACTCGACACGCTTGGCAGGCGGGTTGTCGAGCGCAGTTCGATGGTTTTTACGCAGAGGACGCTGCTCGTCCTCTGGATCTGTTAACCCTTAGCCGGCTCTTACGGCAACCACGGGTAGAGAGGGTGGAGCACTATTCTGAAGCCGGTAACACCACGGCGGAAGTTTTAAATCACTAACTAACTAAGTAACTATTTAGTTAGTAATACTCTTAAATTTGTAAAAACTAACTAATAAAAACTGCTATTGTATGCTCGACTCAACTCAACTCAACTCAAAACAGCTTTATTCAAATAGGTCATAATCTGACACTTTTGTACGTCAATGAAGATAGACAGTACTGAGTCTACCGTGCGTTCGGAAAGATACCTCTACAAGAAGAACGCACAAGAAACTTGTAGGGCTTAATTTTTTCAACAGATAGTTTCACAATATTTGGTTTGGTTACATTCGTTTTCTTTGAAGGTGCCGCGAGGCGACTATGCAGAAGTTTCCAAGCATCTTTGTCCTCTATGTACTGATTGACTTTATAATAAGCCTTCTTTAGTAAAGTAGATTTTATACAGGTTTTAAATTTACCCTCTGAGAGCCCAGTTATCTCTTTGGGGAGATAAAGGGGTACAGTTATCTCTCGAAGAGGATAAGCTGTTGAGACTTATTAATTTTACATGTTAATCATCTGTTTATGTACACAGTTTATTTATGTATGATATGAAGACTTAGGTCCCATTAGGTCCACGTACGTCAGTAAAGTAAGGTCGTACGAGCGAATAATATTGTTGTCTTAGTCGCACTTCAGTCTTAGGAACGTCTTTCTATCCTTGTTGTTCATTATATTAAGTCACTGTGCAAACTTCACACTGAGCAAATTGCACGTGTCATTTGTTGAGTAAGCGCTGGGAGAACGTATCCTATCTCCCCTTATCTTTATATCAATGTTTCAAAGATTATAATTATTATGATTAATAAGAAAATTTATTACATAATTAATTTTTGTAGTGGTAGGCCTCTTTTGCAGGGGGCCGCCTGGGGAAGTACCACACCTTTGTTAGTTATTCATCCACCAAGCAGTAATGTGCAAACGTTACTGTGTTCCGATATGAAGGGCAATGTTACCAGCGAAATTACTGGGCATGATGAGATTCAACAACTAATATCTCAGGGTGACAGGCGCAATGCAGTGCCGTGCAGAATTTAGAATTTTAAAACACTGGGTGGCACTGTGTCTGATATGGGCAATCGTGATGCTTACCATCAGGCACCTGATTTGCTTGTCTTGTCACTCACTATCATAAAAAAAAACCTAATCAAAAGTGCAGTGTCGCGCAATATTTAGAAAATGCATAATGCATAATATATTATTGAGATGTCAAGGTTAGGATTACTAACATATATATTTCTGAGCAATAGGTCATTTAGCTATAAAATTATATTAGGTTTCATAATTTAATATTTTATTGTACTATTGATCCTTGAAATTATTATGAGATAAAAGTTTATTGTTCATCTTAATATGCTTTGTTATTTTGATGTTTTGTAACATATAACAAAACATATAACTTAGGTTAGACATCCTTGCCGATTTCGGCTACGGTGACTGTCTATGTGGTGACTGCTTCACGACGAGTCTGGAACTGTGCCCGGTATATGGCAATAGGCTCGCCCCCTATTACATGGGACCAATAACATACTGGCGAAATGTGGGTGCATGCTCGACTGCCAATCAAGAGGTCCCGGGTTCGATCCCCAGGTCAGGCAGTGTTAAATATTGGATTTTTCCATTAGGAATTATCTCAATAACTGCCTGGAGTCTGGAACTGTGCCCGGTAGATGGCAATAGGCTCGCCCCCTATTACATGGGACCAATAGCATACTGGCGAAATGTGGGTGTATCTAATATGGGACTGAGTCCTGGGTACACCTCTGCCTACCCCTTCGGGAAAAAAGGCGTGAATGTATGTATGAAATGTGGGTGTATCTACTATGGGACTGAGTCCTGGGTACACCTCTGCCTACTCCTTCGGGAAAAAGGCGTGAATGTATGTTATGTAGTATATAGCATCTTTCGTGCAATTTTAGGCAAAGAGATATCTTAATAATTTCAGGGCAAAGGCTATCTTAAGATAGATCTCAACAACAAATCCCATGTGGCTACACCCACCAATGTCACATATTTACTATTGTATCTCATACTATCGTACATAAGCCGTTAAGGCCATAACTAATAAAAAACTGGTTTTATTTCGATAGATTTATTGACAAATGATAAAATGTAGGTTCATGCTTTTAGGATTCCGCAGTAGCGCGTTGAAATCATTATTTTTATGATAGTGAGTGACAAGACGAGCAAATCAGGTGGCTGATGGTAAGCATCATGATTGCCCATATCAGACACAGTGTTTTAAAATTCAAAACTCTTCGCGGCACTTGTAGATATAATGCTTGCCGAATGTATGTCCAGTCGAAGCAATGACTTGTCGAACTATGTTTTTTCGAAGTTAGCGGCGTGTCGAAATAACGAACTGTCGAAATTCAGAGGTACACTCCTTAAAATGATGATAAGGACTATAACAAGTCACTGTCCCTTGAACAAACATTCTCAAAAAAAAAAACTCAAAACTCAAACAGATTTATTCAAATAGGTCATAATCTGACACTTTTGCACGTCAATAAAGATAAACAGTACTGAGTCTACCGTGCGTTCGGAAAGATACCTCTACAAGAAGAACGCACAAGAAACTTGTAGGGCTTAATTTTTTCAACAGATAGTTTTACAATATTCGGTTTGGTTACATTCGTTTTCTTTAAAGGTGCCGCGAGGCGGCTATGCAGAAGTTTCCAGGCATCTTTGTCCTCTATGTCCTCTATGTACTCTATGTACATTTATTCACTATAAACGCCACAGACAGTCCTCTATGCAGAGGCTGTTTCAAGGCGGAAGAAACGGTTGCCCACGCAGTCCTGGAATGCGAGGCAGTAGCCCTTCAACTTGAACAAATCCTCGGAACAGTGAGGTCACTCCGCGAAGTTCCCAGGAAGCTTCTGAGCTTCTGGGCGGAGTAAGGCTGGCTAGATTAGCCAGGACTTCACGCACAACGGACCAGATAAGAATCTAAGTGCGGAAAAGGAGTCAATTTTATATTTACATGAAAAGTATGGATTTTCAATTCATTACATTTTATATTTATGTACGGAACCAAAATATGATAAGAAAAATTCTAATTCACTGACAATTATGAGGACTGAAACCATGATAGGAAAAATACGTGTTTTAATTAAAATACCGTAACTTGTCCACAATTTTTAAGTTAAATTTGTGTACATATTTTATTTCATTTTTTTTTGCATTTGCCAATAATGTCATAATTTCACACATTATGAATGATAAAAAAAATATGGTTGTGTAAAAGCCTTATACACAATAGAGATAATAAATAAAGAATTTACATAACTATCAATGCTAGTAACTTTGACCCAAATAATGTAAAAGGACACGAGAGCACATGAGTGTACAGACAGACAAAAGAGTGAAAATATTTGCAATAAAAATAGAAAAAAAAAAACAATAAGGGCCGTTACACACACAGTATGACGTAAGATACGTCGCGTCACGCGTCTCATCGGTCGCGCAACGTCAGAATAGAAAAATCCTACTAATATTGTCAATCTTAAATCTAAGCCTATTACTGAATGAAAGAACGAACGAATGAACAGATTGAATGAGTGTCCCGCGAAGTCAGGGAACGAAGTGGCGCGAAATGTTAATTAAATTAATAACTAATTAATATACCGTGCTTTCTGAATGAGACAAAGAGACAATACGAGCATTTTAAGTCCAAGAAGAACCTTTTATATATGGTTTGGTTATATTCGTTTGTTTGTGAGGTGCTAGGCGCTGGCTATGCAGAAGTTTTTGTCCTTTTATTAGATAAATTGGCTTGGATTTTAACTTTTTTTATGATAGTAAGTGACAAGATGAGCAAATCAGGTGCCTGATGGTAAGCATCATGATTGCCCATTTCAGACACAGTGCCACCTAGTATTTTAAATAAAAATTCTAAATTCCGCGCTTCACTGCACTGCGCCTGTCAACTTGAGATATTAGTTGTTGAATCTCGTCATGCCCAGTAATTTCACTGGTAACATTGCCCTAAAGACCGGAACACAATAATGCTTGCACATTACTGCTTGGCGGCAAAGGTGTGGTACTTCCCCAGGCGGCCACCTGCAAAAGAGGCCTACCACTACAAAACTTAATTAGTCTAGCCTATAATTAGCGATAAAAAAACGTCCCTAAGTAATCTAAGAAAACAAAGAACCTACCTTTTCAGTGAGTTAATAGTTTGTTTACATTATTTTTCTGTCTGTACACACAATAGTACGCAGTTACATACACGTTGCATCATTAACAAATCTAGGTCACTTTAGTACTTCAAGCCTAGTTTATTCTAGGTTCTGAAATGGTCCAGGGTTTAGTCTAGGTCATATCTATTATCATTAATCTTAGTTTTCCTTGATGGTTCTTGGTATTTTTATGAGTGGACCTAGGTCGTTAAAATTCCTGAGATCAAATGATTTTGGTGTTTGATTCAAATATAAATTCATTTATTCATTAATTTGATTACAATTATTATAACATGAGGCTGTGCACAGAATTAGTGTTGCACAGAGAGCCATGGAGCGTGCTATGCTCGGCATTAAACTTCGATCGAGTCATACAAACTTCGAAATTAGACGAAGAACGAAAGTTCAAGACGCCGCGAAGAGATTTATGGGACTCAAATGAAGTTGGACAGGCGCGGTGACGACACGTGGTGTAAAACGTTTACTGAATGGTGGCACATGCTACTTCCTTTTACGACAAATCTTTTAGTGTCCAAGCTGCCCGATTGTGGAACAACTTACCCTTGGAAATACGTCAGTCTCGATCACTGTATGCATTCAAAACTATTAAAGTCAACAAGTATTACTTATTGTCACATTGTCTTTATTAGTCTCATGTACAATTATGTATACTCACCTGTTCATTATATTTATATATTATATTATATGGTTATAATATGTGTATTATGTATGTATGTATAAAGTATGTATTTATGATGTGTTTTATTATATATTTATTTACTTATATAATTATATTATATATTTATTTATTATTTTCTTATTATTTTTTAAAACAACAATGAGTACACTGCCGACCAGAAATATTTATAATTTCTGTCGTTTCCGTTCGGTTGTCTGGAAGAAATCGCTTTAAGCGATAAGACCGCCACTTGTACTAGCCTAAGACTAACTGTACCTATTTTATTTACATAATATTATGTTCGCTGTAAGGTGTACATTACAATAAAGTGTTAATCTATCTATCTATTATCAATCTATAAGTCAATGGTCATGACGCATTGACCGATCTTTGCGATATTTCGCGTCGTTTTCCTCATTTCTGATCAAGTTGTCAACCCTATATTTATTATGAGTCATAATTAGGCACCCTTGAAGAGAAAGCTGCCAATTCTGTAACCTTTCCCGTATGAATATCACTAGGTCAATGGAAGATGTATTGTCATGAAAGATAGGTGTGGCTGTAATGAAACACATTACGCATCGCACTAGTTAATATTATGGAGGTATTTATAATAATAAATTCATGTATATAATGTAGCGGATAGGCTCCATGAGAGTCGCCTGAGATAGTATGGCCATGTCTCGCGTTAGAGTCAGCCGGGTATGTAGGGAACAGGTGCCTAGACGGGTTTACTAATAAAACGCTTAATACGATATGTATTGTCATAATATCATATAATAATATTAATATGGGACAACACACGGCCACCTGGTCCCAAACTAGGATAGAAGCCTGTACTATTGTGACCAGAGGACTGATATACATACTTATATACGCTTATGACACCCAGACACAGATCAAACAGACATGCTCATGCACACAAATGTTTGACCTGGCCGGGGATCGAACCCGGGGCCTGCGGCACAGAAAGCAGAGTTACTACCATCTGAGCCAACAAGGCTGTCAAAATACTTTGGCATAACAACATTCAGCATAATGATCACTACATATTTTATTATTAGGCAAAAATATTTTGCCTTGTTGTTTATTGTCATAAATACTATTAGTATAATAATAATAATAATATAGCATAATTTTATAAAGCATAAAATATGATACATAATGATATTTACACATAATCTTCTTTGTCATAAAAGCCTTAATAAATAAAAAATAAACTAACCTAACCAACTGATTTGGATTTCGCAATATATTTTTATGCCACATGATTATTATAATAATTATAAATTTGCTTTAAAAATTTATGTGACTATCAATCATGCCTAAACATGTTAGACCAATTACTACTTATACTAAACTTTCTATTATATATCTTGTTAATGCAAATTAACATATACTTTTATTAATTTCAAATAATGTTATTAAAATCAAGATTTCAGAATTCATTTATAAGTTTAGCGCCATCTTCCGGCGACTTATAACAAAATCGATGTTATCTAAATATTGAAGTTCAGCCATTGTAACATAGATGTCACTATGTATAAATATTCTACTTTACCTTTGCTTGGAAGCGACTTCAGAACTTCAGTCGGACATTATGGAACCTTAGGAAAAATAATTTATTGTAACCGTATAACTTTGCAACACAATATAATAAATAGTTGTTCAAATCAAGGAAAGTGTTTTACGTTTAATCAGATAACATAAGAACCCGCGCAAGTCGCAAATTACGGCAATTCGATTCTGAGGGGGATCGACGCCATCTCAATCTACAGTTCAAGAAAGTGTTAACTGCAAATCATCGCTTAAATCATATACATTTATGGTGGCCCATGAGGGGAATATCAGATTGCATCATCAACAAGGCGTAAGGTAAAACACAAATTCATCAGGCCGGCGCCGGGGCGGTGTCGCCATTATCAGAGGGAGCCGTCGCAGGCGTCGTTTGCGTTGTGCAAGAGCACGCGCATACCTACTTCAGAGCAAGTTCAAGCGTGGTGTATCAGTGAATCAGTGTTGTGAAAAAGTTCATTATACGTGTTACAAATAAATTCAGTGTCAGAAGAAGTCAATTCAACGGTGTCAGAACATTATCATCAAGTCAGTCGTCCATATTGTTCATATCAGAAAAACTCGGATTAAATTCACGTCGTTCATTCAATTGGGACTCGTTCATTCAACCGGAAGTGTCATTTCAATAATTAAGGACATTAAGTTCAATTAGTATAACTCACTCATTAGTTCATTCAGTAAATCATTTGTTCATTCAGTTCATTCAGTAGATCGTTCGTTCAGTGCAAGGATTTATCAATTCAGTGTAATATTTGTCAATAATCGTAAATAAAATTTTATCATTTCAATCAAAAACTGTCAGTAAAATAATTAAATTGTGAGAGTACCTCAAATCAACATGTCTAAACAGTTAAAGGCTCAATTTAGGGCAAAATATCGTATGTTAAACGATTTCAGTGAGACAATAATATCAGATTCAAAGTCAGTCGCTTCTTCCGTTTCACTCAAGTACTTTAGAAAATATTATGTAGAAGCTATAGAGGCTTATCAGAATCTGTTACAGATACAGGATGAAATAGGGGAAGAGGAATTGGAAGTCTTCAAGGCTCAGTTCAGCGAGTTAAACAAATTGGCGGTCCGGGTCGACGTAGCGGCATCGGATCAACCATCAGGTAGTCAGGAATCTCAAAATCAGGAAAAATCAGAATATCAGGTAAGGGCAAAACTTCCAATAATTTCATTACCGGAGTTCAACGGTACTTTGTCAGAGTGGCTCGGGTTTTCAGATTTATATACATCGCTGGTACATGAACGTAAAAACCTCTCAGACTCAGAAAAACACTACTACCTTCGAGCATCAGTAAGCGGAGAAGCGTTATCCATCATCAAACATTTACCTATGGACGGAGCAAATTACGAAGTGGCTTTCAATTTACTCAAACAAAGATATAGTAATATCAGGTTGCTGGCAGACTCATACATAGATAGAATCATGAACTTACCACGTATACAAGAGGGCTCAGATCTACGTAGAATGTTATATGACCCTATCAGAGAAAGTACTCAGGCACTTGAAAAATTAGAATTACCAGTATCAGAATGGTCGTACTTGTTGCTGTTCATCATTTTTCAGAAACTGCCAACCAGAGTCAGAACAATGTTTGAGGAACGTCATGGGAAGGACACAAACATACTTCCAACCTTCAGTCAACTCATGGAATTCCTGGATGAGCAGTGCCGGCTTCAATTGACAGTATCAGAGTCTGTTGCCAGTCAGCGCCAGCAGCCAAAGGAGAATGTCAGACCTCGTGTTAATTACCAGCGAGGAGTCACACGTAAGACAGGTGCAGTGACTGCAACATCAGCTTCACAGAATTCCAAGTCAGATCAGGTGGGTCGCTGCAGTTATTGTTCAGATAATAATCATTCACTATATACCTGTAGATCCTTTCTCTCACTCACACCGAAAGGCAGGAAGGACTGGGCACGGGACAAGGGATTGTGTTTCCGATGCTTTAGATATCATCTCAGCAAGGATTGCACACAAAACAATTGGTGCAAACACTGTGGTCAGAGTTCTCATAATACCATGCTCTGTCATAATGATTCAGTGAAAAGGCCTTCAACTTCAACGGATGGACATAGGAGTCAAGGAGCCAATTTACCTAAAGGAAGGGATAATTCAACTGTACATGTGCAAACTTCAGACAAACCTCAGTCATCATCTCCATCTCCAAGAGATAACTCTCGCACAAGTCCAGTAAGGTCAGTAACTCAATTTCAAACCAGGGTACGTCCATCACCAGGGGCTACAGTTCGTTTGGCAAATGAACAATTTGAAAGTCTTCGTTTCGGCCAACGCTGGTCAAACGAATCATCAGATTGACTAGAAAGTAATCAGACTGTGGGAGCTTCATCATCAGTAAACCTATGTCCCACAGCTATCATTTCAATCAAGGACAGAAAAGGAAAATTCATCAAGGCAAGAGCGTTATTGGATACAGGGGCAGGAATCACAGTCATAAAGGAATCATTAGTGAATAAACTCAAATTAGAAAAACAGTCAGATTCATGTCAAATCTATGGAGTAGGGCGTCAAAAGGTCAGGGAATCAGGCAGTACAGTCAAGATAGTCATAAAACCTGTTGGTAATCAGGTGCCCATAGTCAGTACTCATGCAATCACTATGCAACAACTTACAGGTGATATACCTTCATCATATTTAGACGCCAATCAGTTATTGAATCAAACAACTCACATTCAACTAGCGGATCAAAGGTTTTATAAACCACAGGATGTGGATATCATTTTAGGGACGGACATATTAAATTATGTATATGATGGAACTCGTATAAATATCAATTCCAGTATGGCTGCCTACGGAACATGCTTTGGGTATGTTCTCCTCGGGTCAACGGGGGAGACAAATCATCAGATGGACCTCAATCAAGTCAGAAGATCAGCTTCAGTCGACACATCATCATCAGTACTCAACTACGGGGCTCAGATATCCACACTTGAGCAAGCTGTGGAAAGGTTCTGGAAATCAGAAGAACCTCCAATGGAAAAGATAAGTCATCCATTACATACGGAATGTGAGGAACTTTATAATAGCACTACAGTGCGTATGCCAGACGGTAAATATATGGTTAGATTGCCATTCTTGTCAGATAGGCCTCAGTTAGGAGATTCACGACATATAGCTATGAAAAGATTCAATGCGTTAGAAGGAAAACTGGAGAAAAATCATGTATTTGCTCAGAAATATCGTGAATTCATGAAAGAATATGAAGAACTTGGACACATGTCAGAGTCAAGTTTCAATAACTATGAATCAGAACATAATTTCATACCTCATCATGGAGTATTCAAGAAAGGTTCAGAGAAACTAAGAGTAGTTTTTGACGGAGCTTGTAAAACATCAAATGGAGTATCAATTAATCAATGTCTACATTCAGGACCTCCACTTCAGAATGATATAACTAAAATACTTATAAATTTCAGGCGTTATCAGTATGTGTTCACAACAGATATCAAGCAAATGTTCAGACAGACATGGATTCATCAGGACGACAGGAAATATCAACTCATACTATGGCGCAGTAACACATCAGAACCAATCAAGGTATATGAATTAAATACTAACACATATAGGCTACGATCAAGCCCCTTTGTGTCAATCAGGACACTTCATCAGTTGGCAGACGATTGGTCAGTAACTCACCCGGATTCAAAGGCCTCATCAGTAATCAAGAATCAAACATTTGTGGATGATATATTAGCAGGCGCTAATTCAATGTCAGAAGTATTAGAACTGAAAAAGGAATTAATAAAGGTCATGAAATCAGCCGGTTATGAATTAAGAAAGTGGTCATCCAATCATCAGAAGATTTTAGAGGACTTACCAGAGGAACATTGTGACATATCACCTCATCAGTTCGACAGCGAGGACAAGAGCTTCATCAAAGTATTGGGCATTCAATGGAAACCTGTATCAGACTCTCTTTCATATCAGGTTAATATACCTTCAGGAAAGGCTGTCACCAAAAGGAATATACTCAGTACGATAGCGAGGTTATATGATCCATGCGGCTATTGTAACCCAATCATCATGCGATTCAAGATTCTGCTACAGACATTGTTCATGGACGGATTAAATTGGGATGAACCCGTATCACAGTCAATTACTCATCAGTGGGAAGAATTAATCATGGACTTGAATTATTTATCAACTTTGACATTGCCCAGGTGCATAGAAATCTCAGATGCAGTGTCATATTCACTTCACGGCATGGGAGACGCATCAGAAGCAGGATTTGCAGCTTGTGTTTATCTACGGTCAGTCAACTCATCAGGAGAGGTCATGGTACGGTTAGTTATGGCAAAGTCAAAGGTTGCACCAAAGAAAACTCGTCAGACTATACCTAAACTGGAACTCAGTGCAGCTCATTTAGTATAAAAAAAAAAATAAAATAAAATAAAATAAAATAAGCCTTTATTGCTGTAACTTTTAACTTAATTAACAAAACATATTAAAGGTTAAATAGAGGTAACAAAATATCATTTACTTGAACTAACTAGGTGCTATACTATCGTCGGCATTCGGTTATTCTCCCCTCACAACAGCTTGTCTTTCGACAAAGGCCTCCTCTAAGGCTTTCCACTGGTCTCTATCTTTTGCTATACGTAACCATTCTGGGCCCGCTGCTTTCTTAAAATCATCTTCCCATCTCTTTGTTTGTCTTCCTCTGCTTCGTCTGCTTTCTCTAGGGTACCATTCAGTTATAGTTTTGGTCCATTTCTCTTTCTTTTCTCTCAACATATGTCCTGTCCAGCGCCATTTCAATTTTCTGTATATTGTTTGAACTTTTTTGAACTTAGTTATCCCTTTTATCTTTTTTATCTGTACTCTATCTCTTCGCTTTACTCCCAATACGCTTCTTTCTATCCCATTCTGACATGTATTGATTTTATTTTGTTGCTGTTCTGTTAAGGCCCAAGTTTGGCATGCGTATGTCAGACATGGGAGGATGCAAGCATTAAAAACTTTGCGTTTTTCAGACATTGGCATCTCTTTGTTTTTCATTATTTCACTTAATGACCAAAATCTCTTCCATGTGTTAGCTATTCTTCTTTCAATTTCTTTTTGCATGTTCTCTGTTGGTGATACTAATTGCCCTAAATAAATATATTCGTTTACATATTCTAATGGCTGGTTATTTATGGTAATAGCCACTTTTGCTGAAGAATTGCTCATTATTTTTGTTTTCGCTACATTCATAGAGAGACCTGCATTTTCACTTTCATCTGATAATTGTTGTAGCATTTTTTCCAGGTTATTTGGACATTCGGAG
This sequence comes from Hemistola chrysoprasaria, assembly GCA_947063395.1. NCBI lineage: Eukaryota > Metazoa > Arthropoda > Insecta > Lepidoptera > Geometridae > Hemistola > Hemistola chrysoprasaria. The sequence continues at coordinate 4,560,349 of OX346737.1, read as the reverse complement.
AACAGTATTAAATCGTCCGCAAATCTCAAATGACTTAATTTCTCTCCGTTCACGTTAATTCCGAATTTATCCCAGTCCAGTCTCCTAAAGATCGTCTCCAACACAGCTGAGAATAATTTCGGCGATATAGGGTCACCTTGACGGACGCCTCTTTCAATTGGAAACTCGTTGCCTGTTGTTTCCAATTTTATTTGTGCTGTGCTTTTCTGGTAAATGTTTTTTAATATACGTATGTACTTTCTATGGATCCCTTGTCGCTCTAATGATTCCCATATATAGTGATGTTCCAACGAGTCGAAAGCTTTGTTGAAGTCTACAAAACCCAGATAGTATACTTTATTGTATTCCTTATATTTCTGAAGTATCTGTCGTAGGACGTGAATATGATCTATAGTCGAGTAGTTACTCCTAAATCCGGCTTGCTCCTTAGGCTGATTTTCATCGAGAATATTAGTAAGTCTAAATAGTAATATTTTTGAGAAGATCTTATATATATTCGACATTAAGCTTATCGGCCTGTAATTGCCAATGTCTCCTTTGTCCCCTTTTTTGTGTAACAAAACTATCATAGATTTCGCCCAATCTTCTGGAATATATTCTGTCTTTATAATTTCGTTAAATAAATTGGTTAATTTTGGTACAATTACTGGCATTGATATCCTAAGAAGTTCATTAGTGATTTGATCGGGACCGGGCGCTTTTCTTAATTTCTGCGTTCTAATAGCTTTTTCTGTTTCTTCTTCTAGAACAGGTGGTATATGTTCAGATTCCTCTGTGTCGTCAATCACTATATTATTGAGATTACCATTTTTGCTTTTATATAGATCCTTATAATATTCCGTAGCAATATTTAATATTTCCAATCTCTTGCTAGTGCATTTTCCCCGTTTATCTTTCATATTTGGCATCCAATTTTTCTTTGTTTCTAACTCTTTATATGCTTTCTTTGTTCCGCCTGTTTTCTTAATGTGATATTGAAAAGTAATTGTTCTTTTTTGCTTTCTGTCTTTCCTTATTTGTTCGTTAATTTTTTTACTTATTTCTGCAATCTCTTTACGTTTCTCTTTACTTTTCGAGCTTTGTATAAGCAATTTTCTTTCTCGAAGTAGTTGAGTTGTTTCTGTAGATAGTATTCCTTTATTATTTGTATATACTTTTCTGGCTTCAGTTTTTAGGATATTTACAAAATCGTAATATTTCGATTGAGTTGATTTATTGTAATCTTTTCCCTCACTTCTATCCAGAATTTCTTTCAGGTTGTTCTTTATTTCCGCCTCATTTTTAATGCTCACACAGGGTACTGATTTAGTTTGCAGCTTTCTACTTTTCTTTATATTTGTTCCTCGTAATGTCGCACGAATCATCTTATGGTCCGAGTTAAAATTTAAATTATGTATAATTGACAGATCTTTAAAAACTCTTGGTTTATTTGTCATAATATAATCGATTTCATTTCGATGCAGCCCATTTGGAGAAGTCCACGTCCATTTCTTGCTCTTTTTCTTTTTGTAAAAGCTATTCATGATACTTAGTTTGTTTTCTAATCCAAAGTTTACCAATCTTTCTCCGTTTTTACTTCTCTTGCCATTACCGTGTTTTCCTACAGTATACTCTTCGCCTTCGTGGCATTCCCCAATTTGTCCGTTAAAATCACCCATTATTATCACATTCTTGTGAGCATAATCCACCGTTTCTTGTAACGTTTGATAGAAAGCTTCTATTCTGTCTATATCTTCTTTTTTATCTGCTTCCGTCGGTGAATATGCCTGAATAATTGACCAATGTTCATCTTTGCTATTCTGTATTGGAAGTTTAATGTTAAGAATTGCTATTCTTTCGGATATTCCTTTTAGTTCCACTATTCGGTCAGTATATTCCCGTTTTATCAAAAATCCCACACCATATTGCCCCTGCGTTTCTCCTTTGTAATGTAATACATACTTTCCGTGGTCTTCTATTCCTTCCCCTATTCTTCTCACTTCGCTTAATCCTATAATATCCCATTTTATTTCATTTATTGCTGTTTCTAGTTCGATGAGTTTCTCTGGGGTTCTCAATGATCGTGTGTTAAGCGACGCTACGTGTATGTCGCAAATTTTTTGTCTTCTTTTATTAACTATCCTTAGAGGGTGTTGGTCATTATCCCCCACGATGACCAGTCGGCTTGGGGGAGGGTGTTGTTTTTTTGTTGTATTTGTTCTTGTTTCTTTATATTGTTTTATTTTCCGTTTGCCGGGAATTAGTTGCTATTGTTTATTGTTTGTTGGGACGATTGTAAGAGAGTTGGATCTGTTCCTCATCATATCAAATGCGTTGGTTCTATTGGTCTTAAAAGATGTGGAGGCTTGCTGTTTTTTAGGTTGAATATCCGAAGCATGCGGTGAAGAAGAATTTTCCCGTTTTCTTTTGTCGTTAGTTTTTCCATTTCCTTTTACTACAAGCTTGTCATATTTCAAAAACACTATATTCCCCTTCTTCCTTTCTTCTAGCAGCTCCGCATGTAATGCTTTCCTTTTTGCCAGAACTTCTTTTGGGTAGTCTTCAGTGACATATATCTTCTCAAGATATTTCTTTTTTCTCATTATCTCTGCTTTTTTCCACCCGTTTACGAAAGAACAGAGAACCGGCCTCGGTTTATTACTTTCTCCTTTTCTATTCCCTATTATTTACCTTACATCGAATTACCTTATATCGAACAATAGTTGAAATTGTCCCTCCATTTTAATTAAGTTTGCTTGAAACGAAACGTAATGGTAGAATGGTAATAATTTTTTTTTTTTTTTTTTTTTTTTTTTTCCGCACTTGCTACACTTGCTTATATGTCAGTAGTTAGCTGTCGCAATGACTGCTGTGCACTATGTCTGTCAAAGTCAAATCACTACCTTGTGAAATGATCTAACAGCTAACATTTAGTATGTAAGCTATTAAATCATGTAGCATCATCATTGGAGGACTCAATCAAGTTGGACAGTATCAATGGATGGTCAGATAGCTCCATTGTACTCACATGGCTCAAGTCTCAGCCTCATCAGCTTCAGATATTTGAATGTAATAGAGTTCAGTATATTCATAACTCAAAACGCGGTATTATATGGAGACACATAAAAGGTCAGTACAACCCTGCGGATTGTGCAAGCAGAGGAATGTCAGCTCAGGAATTAATCAACCATGAGTTGTGGTGGTCACCACCATGGTTACATCAGGATGAAGATAATTGGCCTCAGTCCGTCATCAATAAACCAAAGGAAATGTCAGGATTCAAGAAGATTGTTCATGTCAGTACACCAGTTCAGCCATGGGACCTGGAACTGCTAGGAAAGGTCAGTTCATTCAGTAAATTAATCAATGTTACTGCATTCATCATTAGATTCACGAAGAATCTCAGATTGCCTCGGAACGAAAGGAATTTTAGTAAAGTATTATCATTAGAAGAAATCAGGACTGCTACTAAATATTGGGTCAAAAGAATACAGTCATTATCATTCATGGAAGAAATTGAATCATTGAAAAAAGGGAAATCAGTATGTACTTCACTTCAGAAACTCAGTGTATTTTTGGATGAAGAAGGAATGCTCAGAGTCGGCGGTAGAATCAAGCAAGCAAGGCTACCGTATGGAACACGTCATCAATATCTGTTACCTAAGGATCATAGGTTTGTTCAGTTGCTCATAGATCATTATCATCGTATGTACTGTCACGCGGCGACTACCGCACTCATCGCTATCATCAGGAGAGAATATTGGATCACATCAGCGAGACGTCAGGTGTCTAAAATTGTTCGAAAATGCATTACTTGTTTCAGATTCAGGCCCCCTATTATTCAGCCTCCATTCATGGGAGATTTACCGGCAGATCGAGTGTCAGCAGTCAGGCCATGGACTTCAACCTCCACCGACTTTGCGGGGCCATTTTTGGTGAAATCAAGTTCACTCAGAAATGCTAAATCAGTTAAATGTTATTTTGTTGTATTTGTATGTGCAGGAACTCGCAGTTGCCATATTGAGGCAGTAAGTCAGTTATCAGTCGAGGCTTTCGTCGCAGCATTCACGAGGTTTGTTAGTCGGCGAGGTCTCCCTTCAATTATCAGGTCAGACAACGCTACAAACTACAAGGGAACAGAAAACTACTTAAAGGAGGTAAATCAATTTTTATTAAGTCATGAAATCATACTCAAGGAAGAGTTCAACCGTCAGAATATCAATTGGATCTTCGCACCTCCAACGGCTGCTCATATGAATGGTTTGCATGAGGCTTGTGTAAAATCAGTTAAACTCTTGCTCAAAAAAGAGATTGGAGATACTATACTCACGTTTGAGGAATTTTCAACATTATTGTCAAAGGTAGAGGCTATATTAAATTCACGACCAATGGTCGCAATGTCAGAAGACCCATGTGATTTAGAGGTACTCACGCCAGGTCATTTTATCATAGGTCAACCACTTGTAGCGTTACCTGAGTATGTATGGAAAGAAACAAAAATGTCACGTCTATCTAGGTATCAATTAATTCAAAAAATGTCTCAGAATATATTTGCACGCTATCAGAAGGAATATTTAACTTCATTACAACAGCGGAATAAATGGTTCAAACACTCAGATAATGTAAAGATAGGCGATTTAGTATTAATTGTTGATGAAAATTCAGTACCGCTGCATTGGAGACGCGGTCGTATTATTGAAATCTTTCCAGGGAAGGATAATGTCATCAGATCAGTAAAATTGAAAACACTATCTGGCGAATTAATCAGGCCAGTTGTAAAACTATGTAAGTTACCTATAGATTTAGAATAGTCTTAATTAAGTCATTGTTCATAACTTTGTTAATTAAGTTATTACATTTAAGTTATTGTTTTTACAAAATGTAGTAATTAAGTTCACTATTGTCAGACATACTATGTAAATCAGAGTAAGACTCGATTATGGTATTTGTTACGCCCCCCGGGCAGGATGTTAATGCAAATTAACATATACTTTTATTAATTTCAAATAATGTTATTAAAATCAAGATTTCAGAATTCATTTATAAGTTTAGCGCCATCTTCCGGCGACTTATAACAAAATCGATGTTATCTAAATATTGAAGTTCAGCCATTGTAACATAGATGTCACTATGTATAAATATTCTACTTTACCTTTGCTTGGAAGCGACTTCAGAACTTCAGTCGGACATTATGGAACCTTAGGAAAAATAATTTATTGTAACCGTATAACTTTGCAACACAATATAATAAATAGTTGTTCAAATCAAGGAAAGTGTTTTACGTTTAATCAGATAACATAAGAACCCGCGCAAGTCGCAAATTACGGCAATTCGATTCTGAGGGGGATCGACGCCATCTCAATCTACAGTTCAAGAAAGTGTTAACTGCAAATCATCGCTTAAATCATATACATGCTACAATATTATTATGACAAAGTATTATTATGCTAATAAAAGTTATGCGAAAACATTATGCCATACAATTTTATTCCTAAAAATTTTAAGTCAAACGGAGGAATCCCACCTATAGACGTCACTGGAGCAAGAACTCGCGGCCAAAGCGACGCTGGCTTGATATCGTAGGAACGACAAGAGTGCCAATGAACTCTCCGTAATAGAGGATGCGTGACCGAGCGATGTGGAGGACAAATAGCCGAAAAGCAGACTCTGGCTATAGCCGGGAAAATGGCTATGGAGAAGAAGAATAAGGCTTTAGGCGTATAAAACCCATAAAATAAAATAGTATTTATCTCTACATTATAAATATAAAATGAAATTGTTTTGGGACGAAGTGACGAAGGAGCCTATTATTTTTCCATTAGGAATTATTTTAATGACAGCGCAAAGTCTGGAACTGTGCCCGGTAGATAGCAATTCGCTCGCCCCCTATTACAGAGACCAATTACATATAATACTGGCGAAATGTGGATGTACCTACTATGTGACTGAGTCCTGGGTTCACTTCTGCTGACCCCATATGGAAAAGACGTGATTACATGCTTTATAATATTATGAAAACAATAAATCACGGATTCATTTCTATTGAAATGATTTATTTAGATAGATTTGCTGCTACCTGTGCGAAGCCACGACAGGTCATTGATTTGATTTGATTTTAAAATATCTTTATTTTCATTTAAGTGTTTAATATAAAAATACTTAAAACTATTTTTTTATGTCAAGCAACATATTATATAAACTTAATATTTTTACAGGCTTACACACCTTTATAAAACTTTTAAAATGTTTATATATAATAAGTATATTTACTCTAAAGATCCAATAATTTATAAGGGGTGGGTCATTAGTTTTAATAAATATAACTCAGTAGCAGAAGGATCTCAATTTGCCGATATAGAGAGCTTGTAATGTTTTACTACTGCATCTTCTTATGTCATAGGTATAATAACATAATTGCACCCAAAGGCAATCAAAAAGAGGCTATATCAATCAATCAATGTTTCGCAACGTTACTTTGATATATGCATAACATCAGCCCACTTTCTCGGTATGAATCATACGAGATGTGACATTTATCATTACTGTATGTTGATGACATCTTGCTGCATACAATCGTTCAATGTGCAGGGGTGACGCACATTTTTTTGCGTTCGGTGCGTTTGGACATGTGAATTTGTTTTTTTTTAAGTAGTAGGACTAAGAAGGTAATGGTAACGTTTGCCTAAAATGACGTTACTTAGCTAATCATCTAAACTTAACGTTTTTTATGAAAAATTTCAGCTCAATCGGTGGTGGATTGTGGATAACTGTTTTAAAATTCAGTTGCAATATTTGACGTGAATATTTGACGGTAGACTCAGTACTGTTTATCTTCATGGACGTGCAAAAGTGTCAGATTATGACCTATTTGAATAAATCTGTTTGAGTTTGAGTTTGAATAAATATGTATACTGATGTAGAATTAAGCACAATTTAGTTATATTATTGGTCCCTTAGCAATGACTTTATTGATACTTACTTAAATCTAGTAAACAAGTTCTTAAACATTAAACTTAAATGTATAATTTTTTAAAGAGAAACACCACTTAAAGGGGATGTTATAATGTATTCATCATCAGCTGGAAGACGTCCACTTCTGATACATAAGCCTCCCATATAGAACGCCATAAACTATTCATATGGGGGAATTTTGCCGTAATCACCACGCTTGTTGTGCGGCTTGGTGATCGCAGCAGTTGGAATACTTGGTGCCGGAGAGCGCTGCTACCCGAATATGTCCCTCTGCCAGGTCTTACGTCAAAGGGTTGGCCCTATTTTATTGGTATAGCCGGGAACCACACGTGTATTACATTATAATATTATTTATTATGCCTGACGTTTCAAATACACATAGAATAATAAATTTCGTAAGAAAACTATTTTTAGTTTTTTTTATTCTCTATAATTACAAAGTTTCATCAAATTAAAAATCATTTTTAATCCAGTACCGCAAACACGCTGATAGGACCCGAACGAGCTCGTGACCTGTAGTGACGTCACAGTGTTATAAAGTACCATACATAACTATAACATTACCTCGTCACAAAAAGGCGATCAATAAAAATGTTGTCAATACCCGAGTTCATATCACAATGAAGATTCCAGGATGACATTTGGTTGCATTTCTTGTCATAGTTTATGCCGCGGCCATACATTGTCCTTGGAGTTTTGGATATAATGTTAAAAAGAATAGGAAATCTTCAGGCTTATTTGACAGAATTCTGTGAAAACATTAACAAATCCATGATTCGTTTTCACTTATTTCCTAAAAATATAATGAGCCTATTAACAGGATACAGGACCTCTTAGCAGTTTGACACAATCCTATGGAAAATTTACGAAATCGATGTTTTGTATTTCCGTGGTTCCTCCGAGAATAATTGATTTTATTCATAAATTTATATCTTGAAAATTAGAAGATGAATTAGGCTATGTCCCTGTTATTTCATTTTTGTTCCTTAACCCTTCATTTATTTCTGAACGTGTTAGTTAACTTCATTAGTGAACGTCTATTTACGCGAGTAAAACTGGGACAGTTTTTCATGTTTTTAAAGGGTCATCTTCTTCATTTAACAATAACTTTGTAGAAAAATGAAAATGACAGGAACATGCTCACTGAAGACCTAGATTTTATTTAAAAAAAAAACATTGCTTTGACGCAGTTATTTATGGAGGAAACACGGGAATACGTTTGTATAGAAAAATCAACCCTCATGTAACCTCTTAAGGAGCTGTTGGTTTTAGATACACGTCAACCTTACAATAAAATAACATAACATAACATACATTCACGCCTTTTTCCCGAAGGGGTAGGCAGAGGCGTACCCAGGACTCAGTCCCATAGTAGATACACCCACATTTCGCCAGTATGTTATTGGTCCCATGTAATAGGGGGCGAGCCTATTGCCATCTACCGGGCACAGTTCCAGACTCCAGGCAGTTATTGAGATAATTCCTAATGGAAAAATCCAATATTTAACACTTTGCCTGACCTGGGGATCGAACCCGGGACCTCTTGATTGGCAGTCGAGCAAACGCCCTCTACGCCACCGAGGCAGTACAATAAAATAATTATTTATTTTTTGGTTTTATTTGATAGGCCTTTTCAAATGTGTGTAAATAATATTTTTAGCATCGCCACCAATTAAACTAATGTTCCTTAAAATTGGAATGCGCGTCGCCATAAAAAAAATCTTAGTACCTACTTGATCTCACTTTATTCAAATCAATCATAATATTATATCAAATATTATAAATTAATCGGCTATAGTAAGATGGATACCATGTTTGGAAATATTATAGCGAATAACATTCTCTATCCGGCAATATACTCGTAGAATAGACAGCCTAAGGTTTTCTGGGCCCAACTTACTTGGGTCCTTTGGTTCCGGGTCCGTTTCCTTTACGTGTTCAGTAAAAGGAGGTTCATTAAACTTAAGAATGAGAAGGAGATATAAAATCAAAAGCCTCGGTGGCGTTGAGGGTCTCAACCACTTCTGCCTACTATCATGAGATCCCGGGTGCGATCCCCAGATCAGGCAAAACATATTATTGTTTTTTTTTCATTAACAGTCTGGTGTCTACAATTGTGCCTGGTAGATGGCTAGTCACCTCTTATACGGGACCATAAGACTGGGTCCTGGATATACTTCTGCCAACTCCTTTGTGATAAAAGCGTGATTCGAAAGGGTCGACCACTAATTGTGTAAAAAAAAGAGTTTTATCACTCATTATTTTAATACTCGGGAAAATAGTAAGTATAAGTTAGTTTAGTTATAAACCAATGGTTTTGTCATGTACTTTGTTCATTTTAAATTTTTTACTTACCAACCAAAAGAGGTTATAAAAAATAACATTATATGAAAATTTTATGTTAAATTTTTCAAAGTGGTTACAAAATTAGTGGTATACCTAGTTAGCACGGCCAATCAGCCTATATATGCCGACGTCGCACCGACACCGTCACCGAGGGACGGCTGACGCAGCACACAGAAACAATTGGATTTATTACAAAATAATAGTCAGTCTATTTGTCGCATTTAATGTAAATTGACGTTTTATTATTAAAATATTATAATTAAATTGCTTTTTAAAAACCTAAGTCCCGGTGTCCGGTACATAACTGGCGCAGTCGATTAGGTTCCCGCGCGCGTACATTTGTCGAAACTCGGTACATTCGAGACTCAGCGTAGGCGCGTCGATTTCCAAATCGAGAAGAAGGGAAGAATAAAGAACCTCTACCAGGCACTCGAGACGCTAAGCGAGGAGATCCGGAGAATTGGAGATCCCCGTCCTCAGGCGCGACAAAGACGACTCATTCAGGAGATGCAGAAGCTGGAAGGGTGAGTGCTCTCGCATATATCCAAGCTCCCTGCTATATTTCCTGTCTTATATATTAGGTATATTATATTAGTGTTTTTGTGTGTTTCTGTCTATAGAGCTAACATCGCGACATAGGTAGAAACCCCTTAGTATAAAATTAAAGTCTGTTGCTAAAATCGCACAGGCAAGCTATTAGTGTGTTTTTGTGTGTTTCTTCTATAGAGCTAACATCGCGACATAGGTAGAAACTCCCTAGTATAAAATTAAAGTCTGTTGCTAAAATCGCACAGGCAAGCTATTAGTGTGTTTTTGTGTGTTTCTTCTATAGAGCTAACATCGCGACATAGGTAGAAACTCCCTAGTATAAAATTAAAGTCTGTTGCTAAAATCGCACAGGCAAGCCTCCTGCTAAAATCGCACATAGGCGACACTAGTTAAGAATAAATTTTAGTGCATAAATATAATATTAGTTAGATTAAATCGTTTTAGTATAATAACTACGGTAATTGACCCAGATATAGCTGCAGGGATCAAATAACTCCTACGTAAGCAAAATGTCGTTTAGTGACTGTAAATCGGACTTCAAGTTATTAGCCGAATTGTTACCGCGTTTCGATGGTAATTCAAAACTTCTTAATTACTATGTGAGAGAAGTTGAAAATATCATAGGGTTACTACCCGAAGCGTCACGCCAACATCCCGCGCTTATCTGCTTAGTCAATAGCAAATTAAGCGGCAAAGCCACCGACGCTATTGCTTACGAGGAAAATCTCACTTCATGGGATTCCATTAAAAATGCACTAATTAGACGTTTAGGCGAACCCCGTAATGAAATACAGCTTATGCAGGAGCTCACTCGAACTCGTCGCAATAGAAACGAAGACGCCGAAACGTTCGGCAAGCGACTTCGAGAGATGCTTGATACTCTGTACTCAGTTGGGCAACACACAAATCGTTCTTATTACGAAGAGATGGTTATTGAACAATATATAAATCATCTAGACTTCCATGTATCTCTAGGAGTTAGGATCGCTAAGCCAACCTCGCTAGAATACGCCATAGTTGCAGCTAGACAGGAAGAAGTGCGAATTGCACAAAACCGGCAACCTTATAACATGCCGTCGACTTCCCAGCTAAGTAAGCAAAAGGAAGTACCTATAGATCCCCAGAATAACAAACCGTTTACCCCATACCAGGCCCGACAGGCTTATCATCAGCCCCAATCGTATTTTGTACCCCAAAATGATGTAGACCCCGAGCAGAGGCAACATTGGGTGCAATCAACGCTGCCATGGAAAAATCGAGCAACTTCAGGCAACTTTAGAGGAGGTGGTTCAGGTAACTTTAAGAATGGTAGTAACAATGTAAACCCTAGACAGTTCAACGTTCCACAACAGCAGGTGAACCCGCGGAAAGACTCAGACGTCACTATGAGATCTGTGAATAAACCGGCACCCACGCAATACTCGACGAAGGAGCAGCTGTTCTACACACAAAATAACCCGCAGCACTATCAACCTGCTTACAAAATAGGTGAGTGCTATGATTATTATAGCTATAGCCAGCGGCACGAAGGCGACTCGGAACTAGAGGGCCCGGACATGGAAACTCATTACCATCAGGATTTTCCTACGGCTTCGGATCCTACAGACCAGAGCTAGTAGAGACCAACACTTAGGATACGGCTCATTAACCACACAAATTTATTCATCGGCACCCCAACAGTATAGCAAAAATTACTAGGAATCACCCTAACGCAAAATCTATCAGAGGCCACTTAAAAACTGCTTAGAAGGCCTCACCTTGTTGCAGAACTCTTCTCAACGCAGGAACCCTCGTGCTCTACGCAGCAGCAGACCTGACCCTTACCCCTGTAAAAAACAAACAGGGCCTAGGTCTAGGTCTAGGGTCTAGGTATATAACTGGTAACTGAATCAAAATACCCTTAAATTTGAATCGGAAATATCTGGAATTGGAAATATAATAACTAGTATTCAAAACTCGCAGAGGGGAAAATTCAATATTGCAGAGAATATGATTAAGGGATTTATTTTACAGAAAAAAAAAAAATTATAATAATAATAATAAAACAAAATTAGTGTCTAGTTTGCAAAATGCGACCATGATGGCTTAGATATAGAACGATCAATCAAAATTAAAGCATATAGTACAGAACACTCACTAACATTTATTTTAGAAACCTCATCCATCGACCAATATATTATATATATAACCTTATCCACCTATACTCTACCCTATATCCGACGATAACCAACTCACTATTATACCCAAATCCAAATTCCTTGCGCTTGGAAGCGACGAGTACGCCTACCTGGAAGATGGCTGCAATTCTGTCACCGAGAATACCCAACTATGCTAAACATAAACACGAAACCAATTATGACGTCAGAAGACTGCATCATCGCGTTGATTGAACATAGAAGATCCAACTGTACACGCGTATAGAAGAAGCAAAATCCAATTAATTCAAGACAACATTGGCTGCTACTACTAAAAGAAGAGGAGGTCATGAGTACAATGCAGCCCAAAAACAACATACAAAAGGATCGTAGGAACACAGCTGATCACACCTACGGAGGACTACCACGCTGACGTCGCCAACACAGGGATGAAGACATAAACTGGCCTTAGATGATAGCAACCCCAAGCTGATCATCAATGATATTGTAGGCCATCCTAATCGGCGTAGCTGTATGGAGATTCTACCAATACCGAAAATCATCAAGGAAGACGCCCCACACCAGTGAGGACACTGGAAGAAGCTGCAAGATCAGCTTCTCTCTAGGGGAGGGAGGAGTTAGCACGGCCAATCAGCCTATATATGCCGACGTCGCACCGACACCGTCACCGAGGGACGGCTGACGCAGCACACAGAAACAATTGGATTTATTACAAAATAATAGTCAGTCTATTTGTCGCATTTAATGTAAATTGACGTTTTATTATTAAAATATTATAATTAAATTGCTTTTTAAAAACCTAAGTCCCGGTGTCCGGTACATAACTACCTACATAAATTATGTTATGGTTTTAAGCTGAAGTTGTCTATGTCCCTATTATTGAATTTCCTTTTATAATCCCTGTCGATACTTAATCTTTTTTGTTTATGATAGTGAGTGACAAGACGAGCAAATCAGGTGCCTGATGATAAGCATCATGATTGCCCATATCAAACACAGTGCCACCCAGTGCCTAAATTCTGCGCGACACTGCACTGCGCCTGTCACCCTGAGATATGAGTTGTTGAATCTCATCATGCCCAGTAATTTCGCTGGTAACATTGCCCTTCATACCGCAACACAGTAATGTTTGCACAATGCTGCTTGGCGGATGAATAAATGGCAAAGGTGTGGTACTTGCCCAGGCGGCCCCCTGCAAAAGAGGCCTACCACTACAAGAATACTATCAGAAGAAACATGGGAATACAAAACGTCGAATTGGTAATTTTTTCACAGGATTATGTCGAATATCATACAGCTAATGTGTGACTCTGGCATAAAATAATTCGGAAACACAATGATCTATAGGACGACATGGACAATTGAATGGAGACAGTTCACTGCATTGGTGTCAGTCGGTACATGTAACTGTTGTTATTTAAAACACATCAGGAGTTTAATAAATCCATACATATATCGTATAGAGCGAGCTTTGCTCCGCGTTTCCCTGAAGGATCGTATCAGAAATGAGGTGATCCGACAAAGAGCTAAAGTCACTGATAAGCCGAGAGGATTAGCAAGCTGAAGTGACAATGGGCTGGTCATTTTTGCCGCAGAACCGGTCGCCGGTGGGGTAAGCGAGTTCTAGAGTGGAGACCGCGTCTCTGGGCTAGATAATAATAATAATATGGGACAACTTCCACACACGGTCATCTGGTCCCAAACTAGGCTAGAAGCCTGTACTATATAATGTATAACCAGATGACTGATATACATACTTATATAAGCTCATAACACCCAGACACAGATCAAACAGACATGTTCATGCACACAAATGTTTGACCTGACCGGAGATCGAACCCAGAGCCGCGGCACAGAAAACAGAGATACTACCATCTGAGCCAACGAGGCTGTAGATGGAGCGATGATATACGCAAGGCCTCTGGGAGTGGTTGGGGAAAGAGAACACAGGATCGAGTTGAGTGGCGTGGCATAGGAGAGGCCTATACCCAGCAGTGGATGATAATAGCCTGATGATGATGATACAGCGTGACATGGGGTTACCTACTTTAAAACCTCACCCTCCCTTCGGCAAGCTTTCAGACGAACGTCGGCGTAACGTCAACGTCAACGCGACTCGGGGTTGTGGTCGGGCGCTAATTTGTATGAAAAAGAACAGTAGAACACACATACATCGGCGTCGCTCGTTTGAAAGCTCGCTAAGAGTCGGCTAAGGGTTATGCGATCCAAAGGACGGACAGCAGCGTACTGTTTACAAAACCATCGAAGCGCTCGCCAACGCCTGTCGTGGCGAGTATTGGCAAACACCAATCAGTCCAGCGGTGGACTTCCGGCTGCTGGGTGATGATGATGGACATCACTCATACATAAATGTTAGCATCAGATAATTTATAATTCAATTGATTTATAAATTTTTTGGCAAAATTGATATGAAAAATTTACCAAATCGATGTTTTGTATTCCCCTGTTTCCTCCGAATATAATTAACCCATTCTATAAATTTATATCCTTGTATTTTTATAGTGAAGTAACCTATGTTCCTGTCATTTTAGTTTCTCTTATAAACCCTTGGTTTTTTCATAGTGAACTTCCAAAAATTCCAGTTTTATTCGCGTGATTGGACTTTCAATAAAAAAAATGTAAAATTTATGAACATAAATAAAATGATAGGGACATACTTTACTTAATTTTTAAAATATCAGGATTATAAATATTATATATCAAATAGGTTTACTGTATTTAGAGGATACAGGGAAATACAAAACATCTATTTTTTAAATTTATCTATAGGATTGTGTCAAACTGCTAAGAGATCCTCTTTCCTGTTAACTGTCAGGTATCAAGCCTTTTTTACAGTATTTATGATCCATTATGATTTGTTTTTAAGTAGTTTTGAAGTTTTAATATAACTCAATTTTATAATTTATCCTAATTTCAATAATTTTTAGTATTGGATTGTAATATTGTGTTTTTTATGGTGAACAACCGAAATAAAATATGCCTGCACGGATGTCTAGAAGAGATAAGACCGCCAATTGTTACACTACTATTTGTTATAATATTATTTAATTTGAAGAATTATTTTTTGTGGCGTACCATTAAAGTGTTTATCTATCTAAAGATCTATATTAAATTAATTTAATTAAATAATTATGGTTTATCCAAATGATGAGTTCAATGACCCTTTATGAGAATACTGATTACTAGTAACCCTGTATACACTTATCTTCTACAGTTAATTCAACACATTCAAACATTCATTGGCAAGTGTGACAAGTCATAAAAAACGTATAAAAAAAGTAATTAACATAACGAAGAGCTTCCACGAAAATGCTTTTACTGGCAACAATCAATCTAAGCCAATAACCTTTTCAAAATAAACTCTTTTAAAGGCGTCTGAAAAGGTTACTTAAATCAAATGAAAAGTTATTGTGACAAATTAGTAAAACC
Organism: Hemistola chrysoprasaria; assembly: GCA_947063395.1. NCBI lineage: Eukaryota > Metazoa > Arthropoda > Insecta > Lepidoptera > Geometridae > Hemistola > Hemistola chrysoprasaria. Next base: position 4,544,897 of record OX346737.1, on the reverse strand, counting down.
TACGCGTTTTATAACAATGGGATTCATACGATTCGATCTTTTCAACACACTGACCGAGTTTCGAATGTTATTGAACTTTTTTGTGGTCAAGGGTGATTGTTTTTTGGTGAGGATTTCGTACGTTTTATTTTATCTATTTTTTTTTATTTTTTTTTTTATTAGGTCTATAAATTTGGGCGTTACCCGTTACACATATGTCATACAGAAAATTATTATTTAAGGCATTTACAATAGAGTACGTCCTTCTCAATGTGAACACGATCTTTTTTTTTTAATTCTTTATGCAGCACAGAGTTAGAACATTAGTTCTAGGTTCAGCAAGAGTTTATTATAACTCTAGAATACCATTTTTAACCGCTGAAGTAATTTTTTTTTATGGTAGGGCAGTGACAAGACGAGCTAATCAGGTGCCTGATGGTAAGCATCATGATTGCCCATATCAGACACAGTGCCACCCAGTGTTTTAAAATTCAAAATTCTGCGCGGCACCTACAATGTAGCTAGATCCTGGATCTACCTCTCTTTGGGGTTTTTGATTGCGCGATGTCATATTATGTAAATACGTTTTTTTGAAATACTTATGGTTAAACGTATATTTTGTTGAGAAAACCGTATGATTTTTTTGTTATTAAATAAACATTTTAAACATGATCTAAAAACTATTTTCATAAATACGAAGAAAATGTAAGGGTTTCTTTAACAGAATGTGTTTTCGCGCAAATAAAGGCCAGATCCAGAGCCAGCCACAAACAATTGAGTGGACAATTATTCCCTATTTCTTCATATCTATGTATTTTCATTTTGTATGGGTGACGTTTAATCTCAATAAAAAAAATGACGTTTAGGCCACTTGCGGGTATAAAAAATAAAAATACATTCCCATCAGAGTAAATTTTTATTTTATAAACAAAAACAGTCCATTATTCTCAATTACTTAACAGCAATGTTTTTGCGTGAAATCCAAGTCACTTTGTCTAACAGGAACATTGGTGATTTGTATAATATTTATACAGTGTGTTATAAAAAGATAATACGGGGGTGGATCTCCCCATCAAACTGGACAACTGATTTATTTCTGCTTGCTATACAAATTTATCAATCAGCTGAGAAATCGACAATTCTCATGCAAGTTTAACAAAACGATGATTCTGAAGTATTACTAAAGCTTTTCATAACACGTTGTATAAGTGACATATAATATTAATAATATTGATATAATATATTGTATATTAATTGTCTGGAAGAGATCGCTTTTAGCGATAAAGCCGCCAATTGTTACACTATTGAACAATTGTGATGTGATTGTGATTAAGAACAATTGTACACTAGACATATAATTTCACGCCTTGTCATTGTCTGTTAAATATGTCATAATAAATAAAATAAAAAATAAAATAAAAAATAATATAAATAAAAATTTTTACACTAGACATATTCCTATTGTTACATTTTAGTTTAAAGTTTTTTTTATTTGTGGTATATAAAGAATTTATCTATCTATCTTCTATCAAGTGATTAGACCGCTTTAGTTTATAAAATAACAAATAAGTCCACTACGATATTTTCTTTATTTTTTTACAAAACAGCGCGGGTTTTTATAGTTAGTAAGTATATAAAAATTTACAAAATTAAAAATTATTAACAAAAGAATTGATAATTTTTTATGCTAATTCGTATTTTTAAATATTTATTTATAATAAAAGTATTCCGATGCTTCTCTGCCAAAAGTCTCTATTCCCTATTAGGGTTGTCGCGTTACTCTTTTGCAAGGCCAGATTTTTTTTTGTATTTTTTTTATATATTTTTTTTATTGATCACCAACACAATATACATTTTTAAATTCACCTAAAAATTTAACTATTACTGATACATGATTAATATAGTATAGTATTTATTAACTGCAGAACCCTGTTCACGTATTTATAAATAAAGAAAAAATTCATAGTGACCCCTATTTTTTTTTGTATAATGTAGTATAATCAATAAACAGTATAATAATTAAACAACCTTAAACATAGCTTTGGCGACGGAGCCAGCCTTCAGGTCCTCGAATGCTTGTTTGTATTCTGACAGGGCATATGTCTTCACTCCAAGCTTTTCGTACTCAAGGTATCTAGGGATTCAAAAAATTGTAAAAAATTGAGACAAAATATACAAAGTTTTCTAGTGTTCAAACTCAAACTCAAACTTAAAAAGATTTATTCAATCTGACACTTTTGCACGTCAATGAAGATAAACAGTACTGAGTCTACCGTGCGTTCGGAAATATATTGTTAAAAGTATTTTTGGCAAATGTAAGGATTTGTGGATTAAGTCTGTGGCTTTGTCGCTGTCAACAAGAATATTGACAATGACAAGGTTACTGGTTTGATATTAGAAATACTAAGAGGTGATATTATACTCTATGGAATAGGCAGATAAGCGGATATATGGCGGCAAAGCAGTGATAATGGAATATGGAGTGAATTATGAGAAAAATATAGTAAAAGGAGGTGTACAGTGTACGAGGCATATTATATTGGCATATTTTATTATAATATAATATTATATATTATATTATAATTTATTTATTTATAATTTTAATTTTTATAATTATTTTCTTAATTTTTAATAATTTTAATTTTATTTCATTTCATTTTTCTGTATATTAATTTATTATGGATTTTAATTGTTTTATGGTGAACAACCGTATTATTATATTATAAGTTTTAATAATTTCCACTCGTCACAATATCTTTACAAGAAGAACGCACAAGAAACTTGTAGGGCTTAGTTTCTTCAGCTGATAGTTTTAAAAGATTTGCCGCGTTGTGTTAAGGTGAAGTGAGTCCCGAAACCCACGCTTTGACTGTACGGCAAATCAATTTTAAGGCAACAAAACATCAAATTTTAATATATTTTTTTATTTTAATCATAACTTTAAGATTCTATTCAGTAAGTTATGGGAGTCGAAACACGATTGACTTTGACTCGATTTGACTCGATACAAAAAAATCGTAAAGTTTCCTCAATGTCTTCATTTTTAGAGAGATACTTCTACGGAAAAGCAGTTTCATAGTTAGTTATTAAACATATTTCAATTATATTTTGCCGACCCGACCAACTCTCTATTCATTCTCCTTTTAAAGAGCCCCATATAACACCCCCTTTTTCGGTCGGGGGTTGAAAAGAGGTGCTCACCTGTTTCCCATAGCTTTAAGCCATCCTATGGCGTTGCAAAAAGTGTATGGGTTAATCTTTACTCCAATGATGGTCAACTCCTTCTCATAGATTTTGAATGGATTTATCCTGAAAATATACAGACGAATATAAAACACATCATCATAATAATCTGATCTTTTTGTAGTAGTAGGCCTCTTTTACAGGGGGGCCGCCTGGGGAAGTACCATACCTTTGCCAATTATTCAACCGTCAAGCAGTAATGTGTAAACATTACTGTGTTCCGGTCTGAAGGGCTACGTTACAATCGAAATTACTGGGTATGGCGCAGTGCAGTGCCGCGCAGTATTTTGAATTTTGATACACTGGATGGCACTGTGTCTGATATGGGCAATCACGATGCTTACCATCAGGTACCTGATTTGCTCGTCTTGTCACTCACTATCATAATATTAAAATATCCTAGCTACGAGGAATTTGACACAATCCAATAAAAAAATAATCAAAATTTTATAAATTTATATCCTAATATTTTTATAGTGAAGTGAACTATGTCCCTGTCATTTTAGTTTCTACTATAAAATATATTTAATATGCGGCAACTTCCACACACGGTCATCTGGTCCCAAACTAGGCTAGAAACCTGTACTATGGTAACCAGATGACTGATATACGTACATAATATATAAAGCTTATAACACCCATAAATAAAGATAAATGGTAGGGATATAATTAATTTCATCTTCAAAATATCAGATTATATAAACATCTCAAATAGGTTGACTATTTTCGGTGAAAACAGTAACAGGGAAATACAAAACATCCATTTGGTAAATTTTTCATAGGATTGTGTCAAATTGCTAGGAGGTCCCCTTTCCTGTTAAGGTGGATCAGCTTTTAAAGTGCGGTGCTAAGCAAATTCGCCCTCTCACTCACACGTACCGACATTTTTGAAGATATACAAAACACAACATGTAATTACGTAAAATAAAGACAACTAGGAACTAGAAAATAATAACACAAAGATTCAGTAAAAAATTAAATCCAAACGAGTTTTCAGTGCCTTATTATTTTTCAATTTTTTTTCTTTGTGCTGTTTTACGCATAAAAACTAGTATGGATTAAATTGGATTTTTTTACATCTTCGTATTGTTATTTTCTAGAACCTAGTTGTTTTTATTTTACGTAAATACATGTAGAATGTTTTATATCTTTTTAGTAGTGGTAGGCCTCTTTTGCAGGGGGCCGCCTGGGGAAGTACCACACCTTTGCCAGTTATTCATCCGCCAAGCAGTAATGTGCAAACATTACTGTGTTCCGGTATGAAGGGCAATGTTTCCAGCGAAATTACTGGGCATGATGAGATTCACCAACTCATATCTCAGGGTGACAGGCGCAGTGCAGTGCCGCGCAGAATTTTAAATTTTAAAACACTGGGGGGCACTGTGTCTGATATGGGCAATCATGATGCTTACCATAAGGCACCTGATTTGCTCGTCTTGTTACTCACTATCATAAAAAAAAAATGTCTTCAAAAATGTGGGTAGGTACGTGTGAGCGAGAGGGCGAATTAGCTTAGCACCGCGCCTTAAACATAAAAACCGCATTTAAATCGATCCACTCGTTTATTAGCTACCGATGCCATATACTGACACATAGATACACAGACACGTCAAAGTTATAACCCCTTCCATTTTCGGTTGGGAGTTAAAAAGTCAAGATACTCACGTGGCCTGGTGAGTTGGAGGGGCACATCCAAAGAGAACGTATTTACCACCCGTCGTCAAGTAGTTGAAGTTGATTTCCATTACTTTACCGACACCTACAACATAAACACATAACATCACTCCTATTTTCCGCAATGTCCCCGCGTAGTCTTCGTTCATGTAGGGACACAGATTGTACAATAGTTATCGATGCAGTTGCAATGAATTATATCAAGCAGTCGCACTCGGCCCTCCAGCGTAGGCCACCTGCCTACGCTGGAGGGCTGGAGGGCATTTACACTATTGCGAATAAACGGAGATTAAATAATATGGTTTTGTGTCTTACCCCTGTGTTAATTAAAGGACATTATTATAGGTTATTTTTTTGTAGTGGTAGACCTCTTTAGCAGGGGGCCGCCTGGGGAAGTTCCACACCTTTGCCAGTTATTCATCCGCCAAGCAGCGTAATGTGCAAACATTATTGTGTTCCGGTATGAAGGGCAATGATACCAGCGAAATTACTGGGCATGATGAGATTCGACAACTCATATCTCAGGGTGACAGGCGCAGTGCAGTGTCGCGCAGAATTTTGAATTTTAAAAGACTGGGTGGCACTGTGTCTGATATGGGCAATGGGCAATCATGATGCTTACCATCAGGCACCTGTCAAGCTCGACTTGTCACTCACTATCATAAAAAAAAAAGGCAGGACACACTGGACTATAGACTATCTATATTATAATAGTGAGTGACCATCCGTATACACATACACATATACACATCCATCCACCAATTCTATTCAAAACCGTATAGTTCCCATGGAAATGTCGGTATAAAAAGTACTCTCAGGGTCTCCGCTATCTAAATACCTTTTGTAGTGGTAGGCCTCTTGGGGCCGCCTGGGAAAGTACCACACCTTTGCCAGTTATTCATCCGAAAAGCAGTAATGTGCAAACATTACTGTGTTCCGGTCTGAAGGGCAATGTTACCAGCGAAATTACTGGGCATGATGAGATTCCACAAGTAATATACAACACTATATACCAACACTACTGAACCGATTGGGAAGAAATTTGGAATCTAGGTAATTAATGTAGCTTAGCTCTGGTATCTTGGTAGTAAATCTTAGTTTAGATAAGTAGTTAAAGATTTTACCTGTACAGTCGATGATGACGTCATAAAGCTTTTTCTCTTTTTCTAATATATCAGGGGTGACTAGTCTGAAACCGGTGTCTGAAATGAAAATAATAAATCGATACAGGGTTACTGGTTACATACAACAATGCCATTCAACGAGATTCAACAACTAATATATCAGGGTGACAGGCGCAGTGCAGTGCCGCGCAGAATTTTGAAGTTTAAAACATTGGGTGGCACTGTGTCTGATACGGGCAATCATGATGCTTACCATCAGGCACCTGATTTGCTCGTCTTGTCACTATCATAAAAAAAAACACCCACATTTCGTCAGTATGTTATTGATCCACGTCCCAGGGGGCGAGCCTATTGCTATCTATTGGGCACAGTTCCAGACTCCAGGCAGTTATTGGAAAAATCTGATATTTATTACTTTGCCTGACCTGGGAATCGAACCTGAGAGCTCTTGATCGGTAGTCGAGCTTGCGCCAACTACTCCACCGATGCAGTCGAGGAAGCCGAGGGAGTTCAATTGAAAATTAAGAAAGTTATCCGTCTACCTCCCTATTAAACATAACATAAACAACATAACATACATTCACGCCTTTTTTCCCGAAGGGGTAGGCAGAGGTGTACCCAGGACTCAGTCCCATAGTAGATACACCCACATTTCGCCAGTATGTTATTGGTCCCATGTAATAGGGGGCGAGCCTATTGCCATCTACCGGGCACAGTTCCAGACTCCAGGCAGTTATTGAGATAATTCCTAATGGAAAAATCCAATATTTAACACTTTGCCTGACCTGGGAATCGAACCCGGGACCTCTAGATTGGCAGTCGAGCATGCGCCGTCTACGCCACCGAGGCAGTCCTCCCTATTAAATCGTCATTGATAGAATTGGTGATGATTCACCATCGCAATCTCGGCCATAGGACGTCTACTGTTGGTCCTACTGGCCTCCCCTTTAGATTTCCATCCAGTCCGGTCGTTAGCGGCTTCTAGCGTGTTCATATCATATCATTTATTCACACACAATATTACATTGTATTTGAAATTTTCATGCAAATTAAAATTAGTTATAATAATACATTCATAATATACATAATCTACAATACAAAATAATAATAATAATAACAAGCACATAAAATTTAATTTATTTACAAAATTCTTATAAGTCATAAATTCGTTGACTGTGTAGAAACACCCCTTCAACAAAATATTGTGCAGTTTAATTTTGAACAGCTTAGGCGTCATATTAAACATAAAATAACATAGATTCACGCCTTATTCCCGAAGGGGTAGGCAGAGGTGTACCCAGGACTCAGTCCCATTGTAGATACATCCACATTTCGCCAGTATGTTATTGGTCCCATGTAAAGGGGGCGAGCCTATTGCCATCTACCGGGCACAGTTCCAGACTCCAGGCAGTTATTGAGATAATTCACAATGGAAAAATTCAATATTTAACACTGCCTGACCTGGGGATCGAACCCGGGACCTCTTGATTGGTAGTCGAGCATGCGCCCACTACGCCACCGAGGTAGTCTAGTCGAGGCCTCTAGCCAGTCGAGGCATATCCGTAGGCAATGGAAGAAGCAATTCAACGTCATTGGCAATACGTTAAACATTTATACGGCTTGGTAATGAGATGTGTGCTTAGATAATACTAGTAGTTCGCCGCGAACTGAGACCTCGCTACTGAGACTTTAATAATAAAATCGTTATGGCAACTTTATCTTTAATATTCGATAAAGCCTGCGGATGACTATAGTCCATCTAATATACGAAGTACAGTTTGACAGTTTTGGTTATTCCTGGTTTTAAACTCCTGGTCTAGAATGATTAGTTACCGAGATAATGCCTTTTTTCTTTAGATAGCTGTCATCAGAAACTAAGATCTTGATAAGATCTGTCACTTCCGTAAAGAAAGTACTGGCCTAAAATGAGTAGTTTCCGAGGTGATGCTATTTTTAGTTTGGCAGCTTTCGTCTTAAATAAAGATAATTGCACGCGCGCGGGGCGTCTCGGACTGCTCGATAGTTGACTATAACTTAAAAATGGCTATAGCCAACAGAGACGAAGCCGTGGTGTTATCACTGCTGGGGATCATTAAAGACCTAAGCTTTATCCGACCCTTATCATTATTTTATTTATCTTTTCTTCTCATATAAAATTATGTAATATTATGTACTTAAAGTATTGTATAAGTGTTATTTTATTTATATAGTATATTAATATTATAATATTTTCTCAGAGCGGTGTGGCAATCCTGTTGCACCCACTGTTACAATAAGCTAAAATATAATCATAATTTTGTTAACTTAAAAAATGGCATGGAGCAGTGTCCATGGTGTGTAATAAATAAATAAAAAAAAAAAAGATCTTGATGAGATCTATCACATCTGTGAAGAAACTCTTAGTCTAAGATAAATAGTAATACCAAAATAAAAATCATGTTAAATATCCCGAAATAAGTGATCCTAAAGGTAAAATCATTTTAATATTTAACAGCTGTCATCAGAAACAAAGATCTTGATGAAATCACTTCTGTAAAGAAAATGCTGGTCTAAGATGAATAGTTTCCGAGGTAATGCCATTTTTAGTTTGGCAGCTGTCATCTGATATAAAGATCTTGATGAGACACTATCACTTCTGTGAAGAAACTCCTGGTCTAGGATGAGTATTTGAGTATTCAAGCTGTGGATCCAAATTAAAGGAGCCAATCAATAGTAGATACTTACTCATAAAGCTGTATAACTATAGCCCATCAAATCTAAGAAATCCCGTTTGACATTTCATACACTATCATACTTTTAATAACTTTGCATAGGCGTAACTCACACAATTTCATTGACCTTTGCCGTAAAACTATGGAATTACGAAATTTATCCCAAGATGTACAATATTCTTAATCACTAAATTTAAATTCAAACCCTAAGGCAATACCAAAAAAACGATACTTTTTAGATTTGATGGACTATAGTCACCCGCAGGCAAACACAGATTAGATAATAGTTACTTCGCAGGTATGTACTAGGCCTTTCGCGCTCCTACTTGAAATCTTGTAATCCCTATATCTCTAGAACCCCAAAACCGATTTAGCTCATGTTCGAACTTGAAAATTCTTTTTTTTTATACTACCTGTCTGCAAAGTTTCATCAAGATCGGATCATCGGCTTTCGAGTAATCGCAAGACAAACATACATACATACATACAAACTTTCGCTAATATTTTTATGCAAGTCCTAAACTATGTGTCTAAATTTGAAAAAAAAAAAAATCGGACCATCGGTTTCGAAATTATCGTCAGACCTTTCATAAATACTTCGTTACTCTTATATATACGGAACCCCTCGGCCGATTTTGCTCATTATCTAAAGTAAAAAAATTTATCACTTTAAACTACATGTCTGCAAAGTTTCATCAAGATCGGACCAACAGTTCTCAATTTATCGTCGATCAAACTTACATGCCAGAGGTCAACCCTTAAGCTGGTACAAGCGCAGGTTTTTCCCACTTGTCGACTCTAAGACCTCGCTTCGCTCGGTCGATAATATTAAACTTTGGGTGCAAACCAGACACGAGATCTTTACGCCTCGTACCTACTTATAATTCTCTCTGCTCTAAGCTTCTGCCGTACTTATCAAATGGTCTGCCCACCTTGTGGCTGGACGTCCTACTGCGCCTGCCGGTCCGTGGTCTCCATTCTTCAACTTTACAGCCCCATCGGCCATCAGTTCTATGTGCTATGTGCCGCCCATTGCCACTTCAACTTGGTTATTCGCTGATGATGATTAACCATTACTGATATTGAAGTTGGCTTTTAAAACACTGGGTGGCACTGCGTCTGATATGGGCAATCATGATGCTTACCATCAGGCACCTGATTTGCTCGTCTTGTCTCTCACTATCATAAATAAAGAACTCTTACCCAATTTCTTAACTATATCCAATCTGGCCTTGTTCATTTCTGAAACAGTGACCTCTCTATGTCCATGGTGGTGCAAAGTCGTCACCCACAGGTTACCTGGAATACAAGGAAATAAGTATGCTAGAACCACAGACTACTTAAAGCTAGAACTAAGTAATTTGACAAGTAACATCACGCCTTTTTACCCGACTCTTTACCGTTGTTTTTCGACAGTATTTGTCTATTTATTAAGGGCCGGTTTTTTGATGGTCAGTTACGGTTAAGTTAACCATTTGTCAAACTAACTATAGTTAAATTTCTAACCAATGGTTATATCGTGTGGAAAAAAAAATTACCTAACCAGGGATGAAAAAACGAATTTTGTCGAATTTTAACTATTTGTCAAAAAATTTAACCATTGGTCGACTTAACTAGTGATCCAAAAACCCAGCCTTAATTATGTGGATAACAAATCAACGATTTGACAATTTTCTATTATAGGACTCTTACAGAGTATATTAATTACTTTTCTCTTTTCGGAGACTAGCTATAAGTTTTCGGAGACTGTCTAGCTATAAGTTTTGTAGTGGTAGACCTCTTTTGCAGGGGGCTGCCTGGGGAAGTACCACACCTTTGCCAGCTATTCATCCGCCAAGCAGTAATGTGCAAATATTACTGTGTTCCTGTATGAAGGGCAATGTTACCAGCAAAATTACTGGGCATGATGAGATTCAACAACTCATATCTACGGGTGACAGGCGCAGTGCAGTGCCGCGCAGAATATTGAATTTTAAAACACTGGGTGGCACTGTGTCTGATATGGGCAATCATGATGCTCACCATCAGGCACCTGATTTGCTCGTCTTGTCACTCAATATAATAAAAAAAAAAAAATTGTTATAATTTGAAAATTCGTTTCTGCCGCAATTTTACGAAATAATTTCTAACTTTGTTAGTTACGGATGTGGATTTTGAAAAATAAATAGAGTTAAATAAAAAATTGTGTCAAATAATAGCTTAACGCTTAAAAAAATAGAGTTATTCATTATATGGTATGCTTACCAATAATACCAGCTCCGACGACAAGAATCTTCTGTCCAACGAGCATGGGGGAGGCGCGATTAAAACCGTGAGCAACGCACGAGTATGGCTCACAAAGACCTCCTGAAACGTAGAAACCATTACATTTAAATTCCAATCCAAATATAACACTTAATAATATAACATAACATACATTCACGCCTTTTCTCTCGAAGGGGTAGGCAGAGGTGTACCCAGGACTCAGTCCCATAGTAGATACACCCACATTTCGCCAGTATGTTATTGGTCCCATGTAATAAGGGGCGAGCCTATTGCCATCTACCGGGCACAATTCCAGACTCCAGGCAGTTATTGAGATAATTCCTCATTAGGAAAAATCCAATATTTAACACTTTGCCTGACCTGGGGATCGAACCCGGGACCTCTTAATTGGCAGTCGAGCATGCGCCCTCTACGCCACCGAGGCAGTAATCGGGGGGCACGGCAGTGCCCCCGCCAAGTCGAGCGCGAAGCAAACACTGCCGTACCATCCTTTACTGGAACCATTTCGCCGCATTTTCAGGCCCCTATTTGAGAACCTCTGGATAAGACCAGAACGCAGAAATTTTGGTCATCCAGTAAGCTATAGAATCACATACTTAAAATAAAATTTCAAGTCTGTAGGTCATTTAGTTCCGAGGTTAAGCGAAAGCAAAGTTTCGCATTTATGACACTCAGCCACTCATGATCATCAAAAAGAACTAGTACTTCCCATAAACTCAGAGAGCTGAAATTTGGTACAGAGTTAGGGTTTAATGGCCACATAAAGGGAAAACTATAAAAACTAGGATAATCGAAGATCAAAATTTGGTCAAAATATAATTCATTGGACTAAGAGTGGCGGTGATACCCGCACCCGTCGCTAGATGGCGCTGATTTATTTAAAAACGCGCTTACGTTTGTTTTTCCGATTATTTGCATTTCGTTGATTTCGCTTATTAATTCGAGAGGTTTGCGAAGATCTGTATAGGTTAGGGATTTTATGATTAGTGACGGATTACTGATTATTACTTAATTAATATTAGATTTAAAAGTACTTTTAATTGAATACTTTATTTAATTGTTAGTTTTTAGTGCTCTTAATTTTCTAGGATTTATTTACAGTTAGGCAGTACTTCGAATCGCGTTCGTGTTTATTATAAGTAAGTACTTTTCTAGTATTCTAGGTTTAGTTTATTTAGGTAGATATTACTTCGTTTCGTTTAAAAATATCATTAATTTAGCTGGATTTCAGTACTAGGTAGGTAATACCTTTGGTACAAAGTTCATTGATAGTTAATTATATTATTGACACTTGTCTAATAATTAAGAGTTAACGTTTTGTTTATAGTTTGTATAGATTGAGTAGGCTGAGTATAATATTTTCTTTGAGTTTCTTTTTTTATTAAGACAAAAGAAGTCTTAAACATATAGGTTTTATTATTGTTTTAATCTAAATATTATCGGTATTTCTGGTTTGTTGTCCATATACTAAAGGTCGTTGAGTTTATTTGTGTTTGATTTCGCAAGATAATATCGTTAAAAAATGTCGATTAATAAAATAAGTCAATATGCCCACGTTTCTACAAAAAGAAGTGAAATCCCACCAAAAATATTCTGTAAAAAACTAGCCAAGTCTCGATGGAGCTGCTTGTTTATCTCTAAAAGGTAATTAAATCTAGACAAAGTCGTGCCAAGTCTAAGGTTCCTTACTGCGATTTCTTAATTATTATAGTTAATGTTATGTGACTTGGCCGTTGAAGGGATACTTCTAATCAAGTCCGTCTGTACGTCTATTTTATGTTAGATCGGTGGTCGATTTGACGCTCCAAAAAGAAGAGAACAGAAGTCAGCATTGTCAATCAATGCTGAATGCATGTGTTGCACAATTGTTAACAACAGCCTGAAATGAGACACTAGCGTCCAATTACCAATACCAGTATGGGCTATTATCTCGCTTAACAAACATAGGTAGTAACAACAGATATAACATTACGTGTAAACAAAATTGACTTGTACCCCACTATCGTATAAAGAATGTTCAACGGCCAAGTCACACAACATTAACTATAATAATAAAGAAATCGCAGTAAGGAACCTTAGACTTGGCACGACTTTGTCTAGATTTCATTACTTTTTAGAGATAAACAAACTTTTTATAAATAAAGAGTATTCTAATCTAATCTAATCTAAACAAGCAGCTCCATCGAGACTTGGCTAGTTTTTTACAGAATGTTTTTGGTGGGATATAATATAACATAATATAATCACGCATTTTTCCCTGAGCGATGATAGTACACCCACATTTCGCCTGTATATGAAATCATAAATCATTGATTGGTAATATTAAATTTACACGTCACACAAAAAAATCAATATAGTACAAAAGTAAGTATGTACCCAATAAATTATTAAAAATTATAAAGAATTTTATTTTATAAATGTGTCATAAATTCATCAAATCTGTAGAATGTTTGCTCGATTAGCCAGCGTTTTAGCTTATGTTTGAAGGAGCTGAGAGCGTGTACAGAGGTAATATTTACTGGTAATCTATTGTAAACTGTTGGGCCGATGACATACTCGTATGTTACTTTGCCGGATTTTTTTAGTATTCTGGCTATGTTGACTAGTTTTTCCCTGCTGCGAGTATAGTGGTTATGCACATCGCTATGTGAAGTAAATGAGGCAATGTAAGGACCCCCAGCCCAGATTATTGGTGCCATGTAATAGAGGGCGAGCTTATTGCCATCTACCGGACATAGTTCTAGACACCAGACTGTCATCGAGATAATTCCTAATGGAAAAATCCAATAACACTTTGCCTGATGAACAGGGTAGGACCAAGTACACTGCCCTGATACACCCCAAACTCGATACCCCGCTCTGAAGCGCTTTATCGAGTTATCGGGTTATCGAGTAGCTCAGGCTAGCCAAGTTGTCGACCCTGACAGACTGCTGTCTTCCAGTGAGGTAACTCCTGTACCAGGTTAAGAAAAAACCTCTGACGCCAATGTGGTCAAGTTTTTTCAAAAGAATAGGCACCGACACGGTGTCAAAAGCCTTCGCCAGGTCCAGGAATACGCTAACACATTTCTTATTACGGTTCAGGGTCTGATGGTCTGGTCATTGAGTTTGTGAGGGTTTCCACAGCGTCCTCAGTTGACTTCCCCAGTCTGAACCCTTTGTTGTTCTGAAAGAATTCTGTGTTTTTCTAAGAAATTAGTGAGGTGTTTGTTGTCTAGTTTTTCTAGCAATTTCGAGAATATACTGAGGTGAGATATAGGTCGGTAGTTTTTTATTATTTCTGGGGCCCTTTTTTTGTACTGGGATCACGATGGCATGTTTCCACAGATCCGGAACGGACCGGAAAAGAACGAATGAAAGGTGAAAAAAATATTATTTACCAATGAATTTTAAGCAAAAAAATCGACAAAACTGACGATAATCGTTATCTTTATTTTATTTAAAGATCAACAACACGTTTTACATCATTACATAAACAAAAATATCATGGCGATAATAATACATTTTAAATGCCAGCATAATTAAAGTATCAAGGTTTACAACCTTTACCTTCTTGATAAGAGTAATAATCTTCTGTACGACCAGATAAGAAAAAATTTGTTGCTATCACATCATAACAGTAAAATAATAAAGTTTATTACACCTTTTACTCTGAGGGGGCAGAGTGTGTAGATATTTTATTTACACATGATTGCCTCGTTTCAAGATCAAAATTAATTTTGCAAGTCAATGAATGTAGCGTGCGTTCGGAGATACATCTACAAGAAGAACGCACAAGAAACTTGTAGGGCTTAATTATTTTTCAACTGATAGTTTAACAATATTCGGTTTGGTTACATTCGTTTGTTTGGAAGGTACCGCGTGGTGGCTATGCAGAAGTTTCCGGGCATATTTATTGTCCGCTATGTACGTATTAGTTTATTTTTATATAAAGAAGATTTTTTAAGTTTTGAATTCACCTACTGAGAACCCAGTTATCTCTTTTGGAATTTTATTATATAGGTAGAAAATAAATGAACAGCTAATTTTGTCTTTATTGTTATCCTCTATGTATTAGTTTACTTTGATTTAAAGAAGTTTTTATATAAGTTTTGAATTTACCTACTGAGAACCCAGTTATCTCTTTTGGAATTTTATTATATAGGTAGAAAAGAAATGAACAGCTAAATTTGTCACTAAAGTCATGAAAGTCACTATTTATTTTCAATCTATGTTTTTTTTTTACGCATTTATATTATGATGTTCTCATGTGTTCTCATGATGTGTAATAAGTAAGTAAGTCATCACAAACCAGGCAGTCACGGACTCTGAAGAAGCTATAACTCAGAATACGCACCCTGTTCAGTGGTGATTCCCTCGGGCAATGCGTAGACTTGATTCTGTGGAGCCAACACGTACTGAGCCCACCCACCATCACGCCAGATGCCGATGGTATTGTTTATGCCACCTGTTTGACAGAAATGGTAGCTTCCCTTGTGGCAGTCATCGCAGAGATTGCACGGGCTGTGGATGAATTGATAAGGGTTACTTACTGTTACTTACTTACAAATAGCATCTTCATAAAGGGTTATTGTATTCATTCGAACAACTTTAACTATAGAGCTAAGAGCCACTTTACATAAGTTACAAGTAATGCTGCAGCAGTGCGACAGCAGAGCGACAGCAGCGGGCGCCTTCTTAAGATGGGTCCAGACTATGTCCAGACCCCGTCCATATTGCCCGCGGCGTGAGCGGCAACGAGCGCTGCGCACGCGTCAATGTTCGACAGTTTTTCGCGCATAGTTTGGACCCATCTTTATTGCATCTGCACGAATTCTTTACCAATATACACAAGTTACGCGAATGCAGTTGCAATAAGAAGGGACCCGCTGCTGACGCACTCCTGTTCACACGTAATTGTAGGTGGTCTCATTTACTATAAAGGCGTTATTGCCCGCGAAACATACCAAGCTTACTGTAATTATAGCATCATCATCATCTCAGCAGCAGGAAGTCTACTGCTGGACATAGGCATAGTAGGGGCTTTGCCAATACTCGCCACGTTTCTTTTTTCTTTTTTTTCAGTTTTTTAGCTTTGATATAGATATAGATAGATATATATAAACTCTTTATTGCTACATCACAAACAAGAATTAACCTATACAATAAATAATAAAAATATACATTAAAAATAAAAATAAATAAAAATGATTATAGTGTAACAATTGGCGGTCTTATCGCTAAAAGCGATCTCTTCCAGACAACCGTGCAGGGAGGGTACCGTAAATCACATTTGGTCGGCGGTGTGACAGAAATAATAAATAAATTATATGACAGCAGCAGGCAGGTTAGCGAACACATTTCGCTGTTTTTACGCAGAAGACACTGCTGCCCGTCCTCTGGATCTATTTACCCTCAGCCGGCTCTTATCAGGGTGCTTCCAGAGTCCAAACCTCGTGAATGCGCCGTTACAGCAACAGCGTGCTGTTGCTGTTGCAACCGTTCGTGTATTTTATATTTGCGTGGGGCACGCGCGCCTCTCGTGCTTAGGGTTAAAAGTAACAATGAACGGAGAAGCATGCGCGCGAGCGGCTCGCGAGCGGCGCACAAACGGTTGCTGCAACGGCGTATTGGCGAGATCTGGACGCACCCTTAAGGCAACGGGTTGATATTATGACGTAGTAACTAACTAGGACATATCAATTACCTGTTTGGATCAATGACGACCTTCTGTCCAACCTTGTAGATTGATTTCTTGCCAGCTTTGTGGATAACACCGCTTGTCTCGTGCCCGAGGGTTACTGGGCGCTCTTTGAGCGATGGAAAATCTCCCTAAAAAAAGAATACAGTTAGGCCCGACCCCCGTCACTCCAAACCATCGCCCGCGCGCAATAGCTACCCGCTGCTGCTGGAGGAACCAGGGAACAAAACAAAATGTAGTGTAGAAGTAAGGAATGTCCGTGAAGTCACCGGAACAGGTACCAATGGAAGACCAGCGCAGGTTGTTCTACAACCTGCGGTTGGTACCGTTTCGCGGCACACGCAATGTTAGCGTTTTTAGGCTAATGTGGTTGTATGTGTGTTGTGAATACGATACACGATGCTATATATGTTTTAGCCTTCATTTCATTGATGCCTTAGTTTTTAGTAATATGAAATAATACATATTGCGGTATATGTTGGTGACGTCATATAAATATATATTATAGCAGCGTGTGCGGTCACTCGAATATTTGTAAAGAAAATATATCGTAATATGCCTTGATATGATGTATATTAATATATATTATAGCTACGTGTGTGACGGGCTTTAGTTTTAAGTCTTATTAGGTAACAAATCACCAAAATATTATATTATATAACATCATATTATTATTTTTCTTATGCTGCGAATGTACATGTCTATTTTTACGGTTCTGTACCTCAAAAGAAAACAAGGAACCCTTATAGAATCACTTTGTTGTCCGTCTGTCTGTCCGTCTGTCAAGACACTTTTAAACAGAAAAGCGTGGAGGTATTAAGTTGAAATTGACATCTACTACTCAGATCTGAGGTCCCTTGTGGCTATAAAAAAAATCATACTTCTAAGTTAACGCAATCAAAAGTTATGGCCATTTTACTGCATATTTCCATACATTGCGCAAAGAACTTATAGATGGCGCTGCATGTTTTTAGTGGCGGATTGTTTTTGGGATTGGAAGCGTTTTGTTCAGGTACCTAACAATATATTTTAGGACAAAAATACCTGAAACTTCACCCAAATCTTTTTGAGCTCTTGGAAGTTACCTCGAACGAATTACCTTCCATACAAATCTGTATTGTAAAACTGGACGTTATTAGCGATAAGACCGCCGCTATACATTTATTTATCGTAATATTCTATAATTTTTTAAGTGTGATTGTCAATAATGTGTAATTTAAAATATCTACTTAGGTACCTAGGTACTTAGTAAAATGAAGCCATAAAAAGTTCCTTGTGCGCTCGTTTGATCTGTTAGAGATCGCTTAAAGCGATCAGGCAGCCCATAGTCTACCAATGAACATGAACTATTCCTTATAATCTTCTTCAAGTAAAAGCTTTT
Source organism: Hemistola chrysoprasaria (assembly GCA_947063395.1). NCBI lineage: Eukaryota > Metazoa > Arthropoda > Insecta > Lepidoptera > Geometridae > Hemistola > Hemistola chrysoprasaria. Next base: position 4,526,840 of record OX346737.1, on the reverse strand, counting down.
TCTTGATTTGGCGTGAGCAAGGATGACTGGGAATATTACAAACGTTAAAAAAAAGTGAGAAAATAAGACTAAACAATTGTACAGGTGTTTATTTGACCCAACGCATTGCTGTTCAACTTGGCAATGCCGCCAGCATTTCGGGTACGCTGCTCTTTGACAATGGTTTAGAGCATTTGGATTTTCTATAGGCTGACATGTCTGCCATTATCTTTTTAATGACCTCTGTTGTTTGCCTCTACAGCTTTACCGGGCAGTGGTGAGCGCAGGAGGCGCTCGACCCAAAGTTTGAGGGCGACTAGCACAAGGGCACCTAGACGGTACGAAAGTCGGCTTGGGCCGTCGCCAGAATACGTGGGGTCAGACTTGCCCTGGCACCCCAGAAGGGGAGTGTCCTAGGGCCCTATCAATGGTTTGATCTGTTTGATTATTTGGAGAGAAACTGAGAGATCTTCGACCTCGCCGGCGAGGTCGGTGTCGTGTTTGTGTGACTTGGTGGATCTGGTATCCGGCACCAGCCGCCGATGTGACGGCGGCGCTAGAATCGTCCGGGTCGTCCAGGACGTTGCGAGGGCGTCTGGCGTCTACTGCCTTTTTCGAAGTGTTCTATACATACCGATATTTCGGATAACTGATAAGCATAGTGTTTAGTAAGTAGTTTAGTTGGTAGCTGAGAAAACTAAATGGTAAGGACATCCTTTCCTTCTTAAAAATATCAAGATATTAACTTATCGGATGCTTTTACGTATTACATTCGGAGGAAACAGGGGAAATAAAAAACATCGATCTGGTGATTTTTTCATAGGATCGCCTCAAATTGCTAAGAGCTAACGTTTCCTGTTAACCATCTGCTTGTTTTTTTGTGTGTTTTACCTTTATAATATGAAGATCAGTGCCGCAAATGCCCGAGTATTCTACTTTGATGACCACATCATCGTCGTTCACCAATTTCGGGATGGGATGGTTCTTGATATGTTTGAGGGTGAGCGTGTTACCGTCGAAAATGACTGCCTCCATTTTTGTTCACTGAAACAATTATTATTGTAAATGAAGAAGTGAATCATCATCATCATCATCAGACGGAAGACGTCCACTGCTGAACATAGGCTTCCCCCATAGAACGCCTGCTATTCATATGGGGAATTGTTACCGACATAGCCCAGCGGATTAGCAAGTTGAAGTGGCAATGGGCAGGGCACATAGCACATAGAACTGATGGTCGATGGGGCCGTAATGTTCTCGAATGGAGACCACGGATTGGTAAGCGCAGCGTAGGACGTCCTCCCACAAGGTGGACAGACGATGTGATAAGTACGGCAGGAGCACGCTGGATGCAGGCGGCTTACAACGGGACTGGAGGGAAATCTAAGGGGGAGGCCTATGTTCAGCAGTGGACGTCCTATGGCTGAGATGATGATGATGATGATGATGGGGAATTGAAATCGCAATAGTTGGAATACTTGGTGTTGGAGAGCGCTTTTTTTTAACAATAGGACAACTTCCACACACAATGATCTGGTCCTAAACAAGGCTAGAAGCCTGTACTATATAGTAACCAGAAGACTAATAGACATACTTATATATTATGCTTATAACACCCAGACACAGGTCAAACAGACATGTTCATGCTCACAAATGGGGCCTACGGCACAGAAAGCAGAATTACTGCCATCTGTGCCAACCAGGCTGTCATGTCTTTATATGTCCCTCTGTCAGGTCTCACGGCTCCCACTAGATGAGTAAGAGGTGGCCCTATTATATAGCTGGGAACCACATGGCCATGACTATGAGAAGTGAGTATGTAAGGGGAAGTCTGAAAGTAACCATTAGTAACAAAGAGTTGGTAGGCTTCTTTTACAGGGTGCCGCTCGGGAAGTTCCACACCTTTGCCAGTTACTGATATTCATCCGCCAAGCAGTAATGTGCAAACATTACTATGTTCCAGTCTGAAGGGCAATGTTACCAGCGAAATTACTGGGCATAACAGATTCAACAACTAATAACTCAGGGTGACAGGCGCAGTGCATTGTCGCGCAGAACTTTGAATTTTAAAACACTGAGTGGCACTGTGTCTGATATGGGCAATCATGATGCTTACCATCAGCACTCGATTTGCTCGTCCTGTTACTCATTATCATAAAAAAGAAGAAGTAACACCAGTGACTGAGAAATTAAAGAGTGAAAGACTAGCCTGGTATGGACATATGCGAGGGGATGGAAGGCATATGGCAGAAAGGATAACATTACATACATTCACGCCTTTTTCCCGAAGGGGTAGGCACAGGTGTACCCAGGACTCAGTCCCATAGTAGATACACCCACATTTTGCCAGTATGTTATTGGTCCCATAGGAGGCGAGCCTATTGCCATCTACCGGGCACAGTTCCAGACTCCAAGCAGTTATTGAGATAATTCCTAATGGAAAAATCCAATATTTAACACTATGCCTGACCTGGGGATTCTGGGGATCGAACCCGGGACCTCTTGATTGTCAGTCGAGCATGCGCCCACTACGCCACCGAGGCACCGTGGCAGAAAGGATAATGAAGATAATTTATTGTAAGTGGCTATGTGAAAAGGGGAGAGCTACAAAGACCTGGATGAACTGTGTGAATAAGGATATACGTGAAAGAGGAGTGAGTACAGAGATGACGGCTGATAGATTGGAGGGGGGAGAAGACGTGCTGCGCCCAGGGTTGGGCATTATTTAAATAACTTGTAATTAAAATACGTAATCCGCTCGTTTCTGCTTCGCCCGCCCTAGGTGCGTTAAGTGCCTAGGCGATCTTATCACGACCGAGTGCTCCCGGGATAGTCCTGACCCTCCTTCCTGCGTTCTATGTGGGAACCAGGGACACACTGCGAACTATCGCGGCTGTCCCAAGGCCCCTAGAACCAGAGGGCCACAGAGACAAACTCCGTCTCGCCGCCCTATTCCTCCCCTCATTCCGCGCAATCAAGGTCCCCGACCTGACCTGAACTATGTGGTCCCCGTCCACATAGTTCAGGTCATGGCTGAACACAGGGACTTGATCCGCACGATCAAGTCGACTTTCGCCCCCCTCTCTTAAGTACTTCCATCATGGATAGTACACCTAAGAGAGTTAAGCCCCACTCCCTTTCGTTGGCATTTTACAACGCCAACGGGTTAGGCTCCGGATCGGATAAGGACCAACGGGCTCTTATCCGAGAATTCCTCTCGTTCCACCAAGTAGACATCCTTCTTGTGAGCGAGACCTTTCTAAAACCTAGCAAGAGGGATCCTAAGATCGCAAACTACTTGCTGGTTCGTAATGATAGAACTGACGCTGTAAAAGGCAGCACTCTTATCTATTTCAAAAGGTCTCTTCACTGTATTCCTATAACCACTCCTCTTACCGATCTCGAAGCGTCTTGTTGCCGTATCGCGATGTCCGGCCATCAGCCCATTACTATTGCCTCTTGCTACCTCTCCGGTAATAAGAAAGTTCACAGGAGTGATTTTGAGTCCCTCCTCTCCCTTGGAGGCGCCGTCATTTTGGCCGGCGACTTCAATTGCAAAAAAACCCTCTGGGGCTGCAATAGATCAAACGTGACCGGTCACGATTTGTACTCTCTTTCGGAGGACCTCAACTTTGAGGTCATTGCTCCCAGCTCCCCAACCCGCTACCCTCAAAACCCCGCCCATAACTCCGAAGTGCTCGATATAGCGCTCCTAAAGAACGTAACACTCCAGTTGCGCTCTTTGGAAGTACTACACGAGCTCGACTCTGACCACCGACCCGTCTTGATGAGACTAGGCCCTGACCCTTCCGATAGACTGACTCGAACCAAAAGGGTAGTGAATTGGAAGCATTTAGGAGAAACCCTAAAGGCCATCCATTCACCCGCTCTGGACCGAATCCCCGACGACATAGTTACCCCCAACGATGTCTCCCGCTCGATCGATGCTCTCACTATTCACCTTCACACCGCCATCGGTCACTCCTCCAAGCAGGTACCAGCCGAGGATGACCGACGCTGGGCCCTGCCTGAGGATGCGAGGGAACTACTGAGAGCAAAGAACGCAGCCATTAGAGCATACGACTACAGTCCCACTGAAGTGAACAGAGTCAATCTACGGTACTACGAACGGTACTACGAAGGTACGGTACTACGAAGGTGGGAAGATTTACTTTCGCTCGCGCCAACCGCCAGTAAGCCTGGTGAGTGGGCTCGAGCCCTGAAAAATGACACTATAGTTGCAATGCCTCCCTTGACCCGACCCAATCTCCCTCCCGCGTTCGATGACGATGAAAAGGCCGAATGTCTGGCCGATAGCCTCGAGGCGCAATGCATCCCCAGTCTCGATCAAGTTCACCTCGCTGCGGTGAACAGCGCAGTCGAACTTAAATCCTCCCTACCCCCCTCCGACCCCATTGAGCCTATAAAGGCTTGCGAGGTTGAGTCGATAATCAAGGATCTCCACGCCAGGAAAGCTCCTGGTGCGGATGGCATCACTAATAAAGTGATCAAGCACTTTTCAACCCCCTTAGTCTACCTCTTAGTCAGCATCTTCAATGCTGCTATGAGCCATTGTATTTTCCCCGACGCTTGGAAGACTGCCGACGTCATCGGCATTCACAAGCCAGGCAAAAAGGCATCAGAGCCTTCTAGCTACCGCCCTATGAGTCTCCTCGGCTCGCTGGGGAAGATCTATGAACGCCTCCTCGTGAAGCGTCTCTGGTCAGTCACTAGGTCCCTTAACCTCCTTCCTAACGAGCAGTTTGGCTTTCGAGCCAAACACTCATGTGTTCAACAAGTACACCGCATCACGGAGTACATCTTAGAAGGTTTTAACATGAAACCGACCCACTTCCGCCCTCACCCTCAAGGGACTATAGCGGTCTTTTTGGACGTGGCGAAAGCATTCGATAAGGTGTGGCACAACGGCCTGATATACAAGTTATATCAGTTCGGTGTGCAGGACCGTCTTGTACTCATCATACAAGATTTTCTTAGGGCTCGAAACTTTCGCTATCGCGTCGAGGGAGACCGCTCTTCTCCCCATTGGAGCTGGAAGGGATTTCGAGGGATTTTTATTCAATTCAAACCAAATGTGCGTCTGTTACTGTTTTGTTAGTAGGTTCGAGGAACTCATTATATTCAAAAAGCCCAATGTGCGTACCAACTTGTTTACCAAGCTTATTACAGTCAGTTCATAAACAGCATACATACATACATTCACGCCTTTTTCCCGAAGGGGTAGGCAGAGGTGTGTACCCAGGACTCAGTGTCCCATAGTAGGCACACCCACATTTCGCCAGTAAACAGCATAAACCATAAACAGCAGTTCGAAGAAAGTTCCTGTTCTTACTCATAATGTCTAAATATGTAATACCCATACATTCACGTATTTTGTTTCTAATTACGTCATATTTGCCGTATTTTTATAGACCTCTTTAAGTGATACAGACCCCTTCTGTAACTGTGTAAGCTAGAAACTTGGGTTAGGGAGAAACCTCTGTGAGAGAAAAAGAGATCGCGGTCCCTTGAGCTCTGAGCTCTCACTTATCCAGGTTTGACTTGTAAAACCCGCAGTTGAAAAACTAAACCTTACAAGTTTCGTGTGCGTTCTTCTTGTAGAGGTATACCTATTTCCGAACGCACGGTAGATTCTTAACTAGTTTGATATTATTGATTGACGTTTAAAAATGTCTTTTTAAGACTTATTTAAATGAATTATCTTTGAGTTTGAGTTTGAATAAAATAACATAACATCACATAACATACATTCACGCCTTTTTCTCGAAGGGGTAGGCAGAGGTGTCAGGACCAGTACCCAGGACTCAGTCCCATAGTAGATACACCCACATTTCGCCAGTATGTTATTGGTCCCATGTAATAGGTGGCGAGCCTATTGCCATCTACCGGAAGGTTATTGAGATAATTCCTAATGGAAAAATCCAATATTTAACACTGCCTGACCTGGGGATCGAACCCGGGATCTCTTGATTGGCAGTCGAGCATGCGCCCTCTACGCCACCGAAGCAGTCAATACAATAGTTTTAATAAATATAAAAACAATAGCAAGAGGAAAAAATCCTCTAGATCTGATAATCCTTAGCTCAGATGGCGAGTGCGGGCAGTAAGGTTTATTGTAAAGACGGTAAACCTGCGGCTGTTATATGAATTTGAGATGCCTGCAATAAATTATTGTTATATAATTTATTACAATGAAAACACCACGAAACATAGGCAGGTTAGGTTGGTTTTTTTATTTATTCTTATATATTTTTTTCCCAAACTGGGCTAGAAGCCCGTATTATGGTTACCGGAGGACTGATATATAGGTACATACTTATATACGGTTACAAAACCCAGACCCAGATCAAACAGACATGTTTATGCTAACAAATGTTTGACCTGGCCGGGGATCGAACCCGGGGCTTGCGGCACAGAAAGCAGAGTTACTACCATCTGAGCCAACGAGGCTGATTTATTTTTATAATACAGAAATTGGATTATGACGAATTTTAGCATGAACACATTGTTATTCCAGGGTCTAGTCTACATACCACAGCCCAAATAATTCAGTAGTTCTGGCGTACAGGAGTAGCAAACAATTTCACACACAGGCACAGAGATGCACACACACTATCTCATTTACAATATTGTAACTGATAATATAATATGTTAGCGACTGCCTTCCATCAGACTGAACGTAATACTAAATACAAAAGGTCTGACTAAATATAATGAACGTGTTCAAAAGTCGAACTATATTTTGTGCCGTATTGAATCGTATACTAAACACTCTAGCACAAAGACAGTGCCGCTATTCTATAAGACGCCCTCTAACACTTATTTATATTGAAGGTGAAGTCCTTGAGCTCGGTCAAATTTTCAGCACAATGACCCCATTTAGGCAAAGTGCTTGTTCTAAATAAACCGCGTGCTACTGCGGTGGTTAGCATTTTAATTTTAACTGGGAGACAAGATGGCGAATAATGATTTTGTCGTAAGAAATACACCTCACACAATGTTAATAGTTTTTGTGAGGAAAATTTTTTACTAAATATAAAATTTCGTACAAACACATATACAGTCACGCCTGTTCCCTGTGGGGTAGGCAGAGACTATTTCCCTCCACTTGCTACGATCCTGACATACAACTTTCGCTTCGTTCACTTTCATGACATTTTTCATACATGCTCGTCGGTTGTAGGTACTTGGCCTTTCCTAAGAACAACGTCAACTAGTTCATAAAAAGTACGCCTAGGTCGACCGCTACCGACTTGACCATTCTCACTCGCCTTATAAATCTCTTTTGTTAATATCCTTTCATCCATCCTCTCCACATGTCCGAACCATCTCAGCATTTCTTTCTCTATCTATAACACTACATCTTCTCACACGCCACAGCGTTCCCTTATCACACTATTCATATATATATAATATTATATAATCGAGTTAATAGTCAGCTTTTATGCTTTTGTACATCTGCATAAATTATAACTTATTGCCCCCTCAAGATTTTTAGTTAATTGTACAGTTAACAAATTCTAGAGGAAAAGGGAATGATGTATTTAATATTTGTTTTAAAATATGTCGTGGAGGAAACGGGAATTGAGTATTTGAATTTTATTTTCTTTTGGCATTAATGGAAAGATCATAAGATCGTACCAAAACTATTATTTTTAGTTTTCTTTTATTCGCTATAATTACAAAGTTATATCAAATTAAAAAATCATTTTTAATCCAGTACCGAAAACACGCCGATAGTACCCGAACGAGCTCGTGACCTGTAGTGGCGTCAAAATGTTATAAAGTACCATACATAACTATAACATAATGACGTCACAATCATGGCGACCACTCGTAGCGCGTTCTTGAACAAGTGACTCCTATTGGAATTGTATCAATTTTGAATTGGCTGTAATTAATAAAAAAAATAATTTTAATGTGAGTTTTGAATCGGATAATACATAATTTTCATTAAACTTACAAAATAACTTGATAAATACATTTTTTTTTTCAAATACTCAATTCATGTACGGAAATATATTTTTCGAAAGCAACAATCAATGGGCCTTTGGAGGAAACGTAATAACCCTACAGCAGTAGGTAAAGTAATTATAAATAATAATACATAATAGGTATAGATGAAGGAATTATAAAAGAAATAATTTTAAATTCCGAGAATTCTACTTATTATATTTTACAAAATGGATTAGTATGAGTTTTTGTAGTGGTAGGCCTCTTTTGCAGGAGGCCGCTTGGCGATGTACCACACCTTTGCCAGTTATTCATCTGCCGCGCAGAATTTAAAATTTAAAACACTTGGTGGCACTGTGTCTGATATGGGCATATGGGCAATCGTGATGCTTACCATCAGGCACCTGATTTGCTCGTCTTGTCACGTGCACTATCATAAAAAAAAAAATAAGAAGTTCCTCCGTATCCTTGTAATTTAGGGCTTGCATCCAATTGGTAAAGGCTGTCTTAGCATCCTCCTTGTTAAAGTTTACAAGGTCTGTAATTTTTTATTTGCTTTATTGTATAATACATAATTTAAGGACCAAGGAAAGATTAGTTATGTTTGGCAAGTTTAGTATTGAATTTTGTTGATATGACAACTATATCCTTTTTACTATAAATTTTGATAGATCTATTGAAGCGGCCAATTTATATTGAATAAAGAGTAGGTTTTGAATGTATATTTGTGAACTATACATTATTTGTAAAGATCTGTTGTTGAAAATCAGAAGGGAAGAATTTGAAACCTATATAAGGTTGCAACATTAAAAACAGCATTTTGAGCTCTTTCGAAATCTAACATGTACTTATGTGAACATGTGCAGTGCATGCCAGGATCACATCCTCCCCAGGATGTGTTGCAGAGTTGCTGTATTCTAAATAGTGCGTTGTATACGTTATCTCAATAACTGCCTGGAGTCTGGAACTGTGCCCGGTAGATGGCAATAGGCTCGCCCCCTTTACATGGGATTACATGGGACCAATAACATACTGGCGAAATGTGGGTGTATCTACTATGGGACTGAGTCCTGGGTACACCTCTGCCTACCCCTTCGGGAAAAAGGCGTGAATGTATGTTATGTTATGTTATGTATACGTTAATGATTATATCACGATCCGCCACCTTACGTAAATTTTTGAAAACGGATAATAATAATAATAATAATTCATTCATTCATAATTCATTTATTTCAGGCAATAGTACGTATAACAATAAATTATACGCACCAGAGGCCCATATTAATAAATACCTTACAGACTAACATACATAAAAACATAAACTAAAACACCTAGGTAGGGATAATTTTCTGTCTCGCCTCCCTAAAGCGCCGGAACACGATTCCTGCAGGCCAAAATTCGGGTGCCAGGAACATCTCCTTATATTTCACCGGAAGCCGGAGTACGTAGGACTTGAAGTTCTGCGTCCTCGTTGACTCCAACCTCGACAGTGAGATCTGGGAGAGTTCCTGTCCTGGGACTCGTCCTTGGCTCTTCTCCGTGATGTAGCGTACTACCTCCTCACCGGATGTGCTCTTCTCAAACCGGGAGAGATAGATCGCCATTATGGGCTCTGCGACTCGAATAGTAGTCGCAGCGGGAGCGGTGCCGCGTTGGTTGCGTACTGGTCGAAGTCGACGCTTCCTCTTCTCCACTAGGGTGAAGCCGCCCTCATCGACTTTGTTCATCGGCTGGACGGGACCTGGCGGGAGCGAGCTGACATGTGCGGCCTGTGCACAGGCTAGCTTGCACGTTGATTTGCGTTGCTGCTGCTTTTCCATGTTGGTAGAGGACCGCTGCGGGTGCGCGGGCGGGGCGAGGGCAGCGGGGGCAGCAGCTGCGGCCGCGTAGGCCCGGGGCGACGTGGTCGTCTTCGCTGACGTCTCGAGCGGGGAGCGAGCGGGGACGGCGGGGCGAGGTGCATCGCGCACGGCAACAGCTGGCGGCGACGCAATAATGCCTACGGAAGCATTTTGTGCCCCGCGACGTGTATTTATGTTGGAAAACTCTGGTGACCTACTTACTGAATTATTACGTTTTATTGATAATAATTCTGTACGTAGCTCTCCGATGGTAGTTTCAGAGATCTCCAACCTAAACTTAACTTCATCCAGGCTCGCCTTCAGGGTAGTGATGTCCTTTAGCAGCCTGGTAACGTCGACGTGGTCAAATGTAACGGGTGGAAGCTTGTGCAGCTCCTTCGCCACGAATGCGGGCACGTCGTCCGGGTCGGTCGCCTTCAACAGGTTAATAATGTCCTGTAGGCTTCGCTCTCCTTTCTCGTCTCTTCTGCGGGTCGGCATCCGGTCCGCTTGGCCGAGGGTCTCGTACAGCAACACCTTGCCACTGCTAATCTCTTCTTCTTTGAAGTTCGACTTGCAGATCTGCAAGATGCTGACCTCGTCCATCGTGTCGATTGCATGCTGGATAAACGCCAGCAGTTCGTTGGCTATGAGTTTCTCGGAACTCATAGCGTTCACAGTGTGCAGCGGCTGAGCCGCGCAATTCGCGAATAAATAATTCGGGTCAGTGCAATGTAGCGCTACGCGACCGTCGCTGAGCGCGTCACGCACTGCACTGATAAGTCTTCGCACTCTTTTACAGTGTATTCATTTGCGGCATCCATGACATTTTATAATCAACTATGACGCATAAATATTTTGAGGTGTACACTTTGCAAAAAAGGCCAGGAGCATTGCTTCACATGAGTTCTCAGGTCTATATTTGAAATTCTACGGCGAGCATTTGTAAACATTATGGGTATATATTTTTGTTTTTTTCTATACTGAGGGTTAGCAAGTTCATGCGTAGCCATTCTGTGAGAGTTTTAAGACCGTGTTCAGCGAGATTTTGGGCTTCTTTCCAACTTTTCTCTGTAAAAACGAGAGCACTGTCGTCTGCATAAGAGAAAATTCTACATTGCTTCAACTCTAAATTACACACAGGTCATTAAGTCAAGTAAATCAAAAACAGGTTGGAACCCAAAACGCTGCCTGCTGCTACGAGGCACCGCATATTCGTCACTAATAACTATGCCAATTTTAGTTCTCTGGGTTCTAATTATTAAATAACTCTGCAACAATTGCTGGGAACTATCCCGTATTCCTTCAAGTTTATTTACAAGCTGCGGTACAGAGGTACAGAGAGCGGTACAGAGGTTTTGCAAGATGAAAAAAAACTCCAATTACTTTTATTTTTCTGATCTAAATGATGGACTACACAGTTGGTTAGTTCTGCAACGCCATTTTCTGTTGAACGGTTTGTTCTGAAGCCAAATTGAGTTATAGTTATAATCGAGGTCTTTAAGGCTTGGGGAAAAGTACCGGAGTTGAGACTGCACTTGCCAAGAAGGGTTATTAGAGGAGCCAATATATTGGAAGACTATTTTTAACTCTGTTTGGGATTCCATCCTACCCCACTGCACAGTCGTCAATTTTATCTGCTAAACATTATCTGCTAAACAAGTGGTGTTTGTTTTGTCTATAGAAGGGTCTCATTACTGCTCTTTTTTTTAAATTCAAATTCAATTCTTTCATTTGCAAGATCCAGGTCATCGAGGTCATCGAGGTCTAAAATTTATATAACATTTGTATCTTCCAGAATCAACCTCGGTAGGCATGCAAATGTCTTGTTATTAATTTTTAACAATTTTACATTTAATATATTAATTATTATAATAAGTAACATGTATAAGGTAACATGAATATTAAAAGTCATGAATATAATGACATTTTTACATTTAAACTAATAGATGTCAATGTATACTACAATGCTCCATAAATATAAAACCGCTATGATGATTTTCTTAAAAAATCGTCTACTTTATAGAAACTCTCAGTCAATAGCCATTTTTTTAAGCTTTGCAATATTTACTATAACTAAGATTTATTAAATTTTGTGGAAGAGATTTATAAATCAAAGGCGCCATATAAGTGCAGCATTTTCTACATTATTTCAAAGACGTGCATTTTTAGACTAATATTTTAACTATATATGTAATATGTCTAATTATCTCCCGTGCTTTTTTTGGTTTTATTTCTGTGTTTTTATAATTCTTATTTATGATAGTTGATTTTAGGTGTTTTTGTTAGCCTATTGCAAACATATTTTAGGCTTAGTGTTTCATTATTTGGTGTTTCTTTTAGGCGTGCGAGCATTTTGTCACGGGAACGGATGCAGTGGAGGATTCGTGGCGTTATCCAGGGTTTAATTATTCGTTAACTATTAGGTACTTTAAACAAACGGGTGTCAGTTGTAAAAATGTGTCATTAGTTTAATCATGAGAAAGTTTGTGGCTATATTTGGGTCTAGGGTTGTTAATACTTCTGAAAAATTTGTTACATTTATTTAATGTGCAATTTTTGGATTGTCTGGCTTTGAAATTAATCTATGTGGGTTATGTTATATTTGTTTGTTTAATAAGAATAACAGGATGGTCATCCGTTACGAGTGAATCTACAACTACAGTCTTACACTGGAATCTAGTTTATGTAAAAAATGTGGTCCAGATATGTTTTGCCTCTTGTTTCTTCTTGATCTCATGGGTGGCTAGAAGTCCGTGGCTGGCCATTAATTACGTGTAAGTAATAGAATTTCTATCATTGTTATTATGGTGAATGTCTATTTTGAGATCCCTAACTATTGCAACATTGTGAAGCTTATGAATATTTGATCTCATGAAATTAATAGCTACCGATTTTAACACAGAGGCAGTTAGCATCTTGAAAGTAAAGTTTGATGATGACTAGTAGTTAGGCTGGTTTTGGTATAAATTGAGTATTTGGAAAAAAATAAATGTCGTATTTATCAAGTTATTTTGTAAGTTTAATGAAAATTATGTATTATCCGATTCAAAACTCACTTTAAAATAATTTTTTTTATTAATTACAACCAATTCAAGATTGATACAATTCCAATAGGAGTCACTTGTTCACGAACGCGCTACGAGTGGTCGCCATGATTGTGACGTCATTATGTTATAGTTATGTATGGTACTTTATAACATTTTGACGTCACTACAGGTCACTAGCTCGTTCGGGTACTATCGGCGTGTTTTCGGTACTGGATTAAAAATGATTTTTTAATTTGATATAACTTTGTAATTATAGTGAATAAAAGAAAACTAAAAATAGTTTTGGTACGAATCTTATATATGATCTTTCCATTTATGCCAAAAGAAAATAAAATTCAAATACTCAATTATAATACCCCCGCTACACGTTTTTGTGTAAGCTTAATTATAGTAAATTAAAACCGGGAGTAGTTTGTTATTTTCAATCCAACATTCTGTTAGTAATTATGAGATCATACTGGAAATTAAGTCTATGTAATAACAACTGTGGGGCGACAAAGTTCATGTTCGCACTTCTAATGTTCATTGTCAATATGCTTATCGATTTATTTATCTATATATAAGTACGACTACGATTCTGGACTTCGTAGTGATGCCGTGTTAGTGAGTGTTAGGTTTACCTAATAGCCAATAATAGTTTACCCAATAGTTTACTATTGGGTCACATGGATCATTGCGTGCGGACGATTATCCAATGTTTTAATGTTTACAATGTTTTAAGTATGTTAGTTTGTGTTGCAGTTTTGTAGCGCGGGATGAGAAAACTGGGGGAATACAATAAATACATCGATTCCGTAACTTTTATAGGATTTTGTCAAATTTTTAGCATCTGGAATTTATTCTTATATTTATCCTTGACTTATTTGATTCTTAATTGGGTTATGTATTTTACTTGATTTTAATATTTTTATTGGTAAGTTTGATTTAATAATGATTTTTAAATTTACAGTGCAAATACACTGCAAATACATGGTGTTTAAAAATAATAAATGCCCTATGATCTATGCAAGTTGATCGAAATAAATGGATTTGAATTTAACGCTACGCATACGCCAGTGGCTAGGCTCTACATCAAATGTGTTAGGTGTCAAGCGACTCTACCATCTCTGCTGACGTCACGCCGGGCTCAATCTTTGCCTCAAACTGACGTCACAAAGTGCCTACGTTGCGTTCCAGCCTGGTTTTGATCGCCTCGATGCTACCCCGCAAGGACTTACTTCGGGCCTAGCATCGGACCATTGACAGTTGTTACTGCATTTAAATATAATTTACATATTAAGCACATTATCGAAACGTGAATTTAATGTTTTAACTTGATATTGACCTTCACGCGTTCCCGAGAAAAAGGTCATGACACACGGACAGAGGAACAGTTAATGATGGAAAGGATTTGTTTTGGCTATAGGTGTGATATTTTGATTTTGATCATCATAAGATGATAGCATAGATAGATCATAGATAGACATAGCCAAATATATCACACCTATATATATATTATTATATTATACATTTTTCGCAGATATTCCCCTGTTTCCCTCCCCTTGTCCACTATTCCGAAAATAACAAATATAAATATTAAATTATATATCTATATATTATATAACTATAACACTTAGTAAACTTCTTTTTTAAATTACAGTTTAACACGCGTACTTAGATGTTCACTAGAAAAATGTGATTTAAAAATAAATTAGTATAAACATGGATTTTAAAAATATCAGGATATTTGAAATTTTCGGAAAATTATATGGGGAGGAACAAAAACATTGGTAAATTTATATGACATAATATGTTTAGCGAATAATAATAGGGATGTTAACATAAATAAATGTTAACTTACCAAGTTGTCAACTCAAACTGAACTATATGGTACCAAAGAGAATAGATAGTATAACAATTATCAAAACAACAGTTACTGATAACGATATGATGGGTTAAAGTAGGTTTATGATGATTACGGAATAGTAGGGTGACCATATATATATTTATATTATATATTTTATTTATATAAAAGAAAGTCGTGTTAGTTACACCACTTATAACTCAAGAACGGCTGAACCGATTTGGCTGAAAACGGACGGACATAGGATACTTTTTATCCCGGTAAAATTGATGTCAGTCAATAAAAAAAAATCGGTCAAAACATCAGTCTAGCACAGACAACGGAGATTTACTTATAGTACCAGGCTCACATAAATATAAGGAGGTATTCCCATAGGGTGATATAGTAAGGAGCTTTTGGTGATAGAGAAAGGAGCTTATATAGCACCAGGCCTACATAAACATAGAGATATTCCCAAGTGGTGATTTAGGAAAGGAATTATATAGTACCAGGCTCTCATAATGATAAGGAGATATTCCCACATAGTGATAGAGGAAACAACCTATATAGTACCAGGCTCTCATAATGATAAGGAGATATTCTCAGCTGATAGAGCAAGGAGCTTTATATAGTACCAGGCTCTTATTATAAACATGAGGAGATATTCCCAGATAGGTGAAGGTGATACGGAGTTCACCGGGTCAGCTAGTTTATTATAAAAGACCTGGCTTAGACTCACTGCATATATAATATATAGAGACTACGTACAGAAGGAGGATTATTTTCAACTTATAATCCTCAACATTTCAACTACTGTGGGCGTCAGCGGGTAATGTTAGATGCAGAAATGAAAGTACTCTTACAATCGAAACTTTTTTTATTTACCGTGCGTTCGGAAATCACCTCTACAAGAAGAACGCACAAGAATCGTGTAGGGCCTTATTCTTTTCATTGATAACAATTAACACTCTTTACAATAACTCTTAACAATACACGGCAGATGAGGAGACACGAAATAACGCATTATCACTTAACATAACGTGGTAAATAAATATACCCAGAATAGCGAACTATGACTTTACATAACGCGGTAGGTATATAGACACTAGACACACTGTATGACTTCACACAACTATGCTGGGTCGGTATATGTACATGGCATAGAGTAACGCACTATCACTTTACATTACGCGGTAGGTCTATATATATTACGTGCTCAGTGGGTCTATAGACCCAGAATGACCAACTGTGACTTTACATAACCACGGAGTATCACAGTATATAACTTAATGTAACGCGGTAAGGTATATAGACCCAGGATAACTATAACGCGGTGAATATATATAGATGCTATATATATATTGATAAATTATTGGTTTATTAATATAGTCTCTGCAAACCTTCTGCAAATCTGTAGTGGTAGGCCTCTTTTGCAAGGGGGCCGCCTGGGGAAGTACCACACCTTTGCCAGTTATTCATCCGCCAAGCAGTAATGTCCAAACATTACTGTGCTCCGGTCTGAAGGGCAATGTTACCAGCGAAATTACTGGGCATGATGAGATTTAACAACTAACATCTCAGGGTGACAGGCGCAGTGCAGTGTCGCGCAGAATTTTGAATTTTGAAACACTGGGTGGCACTGTGTCTGATATGGGCAATCTTGATGCTTACCATCAGGCACCTGATTTGCTCGTCTTGTCATTCACTATCATAAAAAAAAAAAACCCTTTTCACTCGTGGTTGCCCTGAGAGCCGGGTAAGAATTATGAGATCCAGAGGATAGACAAAGACTCGCAGTAATCAAATCAGGTCGAATATAGTCAATATAGTATTTTATTAATATCTATTGAACTCTAAAGGTATGTTTAATGAATTAATCAATCTGTTTTCATACATTAATAATTATTAAAGACATATTATCAGTGACGTTGAATTGCATACATTGCTGATCGCAGCATTCCCTCCTCCTTGAGTCGTGTTCCTCATGTCTGAGGGTCGTGACTACCTCCATCTATGAGTCTCGTCCTCACGATGGTACGCCATCTCGTCCTACCTCCGGCCACTCGAAGAGCATCGTAGACGGTAGAGTCTACGATGCTCTTAGACGGTAGAGACCAACGCATCGGGCTGCATCCTCGGGGCCTTTTTCCTTCTACTTTGCCAGTGACCACAACTTTTCGAGATTATCCCCGTCCTTTCTGGCAATGTGACCGAAATATTCGAGGATTCGCTTAAGGCAGATGGTAGAAAGCCTTGTTTTAATTTTAAGTTTTGCTAGTAGGGATGCGTTGGTCCGAAATGCTGTCCATGGAATCCGGAGCATCTTCCTCCAGCACATCTCATCTCAAACGCATCAATCCGTTTGCGGTCTGCAGATCTTAGGGTCCAATCAATCCAATTAGGGGGATCGCAGAATAAAATAATAAAATAACTACAAAACTGATTCGAAAAAGTACTCTCAACTATTAAATCAAGTCTAATACAAGTCAACACTATATTTTACAAATCATTGAATAATTGTTTTATAAATAATTACCTACCAGTCCTTAGAAAACAAAGAAAAAACAAAGAAATATAATAATACTACGCGCTATGAGGCATGCACATGCGCACAAATGTTTGACCTGCCCGGGGATCGAACCCGGGACCTACGGCTCAGGAGGCAGGGGCAGTACCGGCTGAGCCAACCGGCCAGTCATTAATTGACATTTTAAATTTTAAAGAAATTTTAAATTTCCAACGTCTGAAATTGGCTGGACCTGCTTATACTTAAATCTATGGTATAAACGAATTTTGTTATTTTTTTTGTTGTTGTTAAAATGACAAAAAAAGGATTTGTAAAAAAGTTATACGTCACCATCATCGATCAGAAAATGTTATATTAACTTAGCCAGAGGGTGTTATTGACGTGATAATTATATTATTATGTTGGCATCGGCTTATCATTTATTTTACAAACATTATGTATTTGTCTTTCGTTCTTACAAAAATATAATAAAATATACTGCTCAATAAATGCATAGTTTACCATTTATTTTTATAAAAAAAAGTAATTACTTTATTATCTAATCGAGTCTATATAATCACACATAATCGACTGTTTATCTGTTCTGTGCTAGAGGGCTTATTAACCCTGCAGCGGCCGCGCATTAAAAGTTACGAAAGAGGTCGCGTTTAGAAACGATCTATAGGCCATCTCCGAAACTACAATGAATTTAGAAAAATGCTGAAAGAAGTCATGTGACCGACTTTAATAAAAACTAAAATAGCTTTATTGAATATTTCATATTTTTTTTAATCACAATATAAATAACAATATAAAAATTTTTTTTTTTAAATCACACCAAGTATAATTGCACTATAATACGACAGTGTCATCAATAAGGATCAATTTGTGGGAAGTAACATTATGCGGCAAACTTTTACCCGTGCCGGAAACCGAATGATTTTGAAAAAAATAAATAATCACACCTGATTTTTTGCACCATCTGATAGTGTCATTAATAAGGATATAACGCTAATCATTTTAACCCTATTGCTTTTTTTTTATTCGTTACCTATTTTAATATATAATTTATGTAACATTCTAACTGCTGTTCTTCATAAGTGGCGTTGGGATCGTTGACGCGCCAAAATCTGCGCCATGTGTTGGACACAGCACTACCTGCTCCATCGGGCGGTCGCCTAACTTCCCCGCTCTACGCACCCGCGCCCCGCGGCTGTCTGTGGGACGTGTAGTCAGTCGGACAGACGAAGCTAGTACGCGCGCGCTATTACTGTTATTTTGGACTCTTATCTGGTCCGTTGTACGTGAATCCCTGGGTAATCTAGCCAGCCTAACTCCGCCCAGAAACTCAAAAGCTTCCTGGGAACTTCGCAGGCTTCGCGGAGTCATCATCTCATTTCCGGTATTCTCTTGTAAACATCATCCAAAGGAGAAAGTAGTTTTCGAATCGATTGCGTTCGTATGGGGATTTACTTGAGTGTCCAGGATGTGCGTTATGCTATTATTTATTCTGTAATACTTGGATAACAACCTAAGCACATACAATAATTAGAAATGTATATAAGTACCTATAATAATAACATTATTACATATTTATATAGATATACTGAAGTACTTGTACAATAAAATATAATATGCCGAATGCCAGGTGCTGAGGATGCGCCAACTATTTGTACACGAAGCTGTTTTTCTTACCCATAAAAACTTAAAAAAGCGTAGCGATTATAACATAATCATGGGTAGGCGTGCATATAGGATTCCAGTTCCAAGGACAAAGTCTCTGCTGGCCAAACGCTGTCCAGCATACTCTCACTCAAACACATACAATAAAGTCAGCAAGATCTGCGCAGTACAAGGCTTGTCAATATCACAGTGCAAACGAACAGTGAGGAATTGGCTGCTGAAGCTCAGTTACGATGAAACTGAAAGACTCATTCGGTCGCTACATCGAGTCCATAGCAAAAACTGCTGCCAAAAAACTCGGTATCCTCTCTAGGGTGAGACGGTACTTCACCTCGCAGCAGCTCTTAAACCTTTACAAAGCTCAAGTTCGCTCTTGCGTGGAGTACTGTTCCCATCTCTGGGATGGGTCTGCCAGATATCAGCTGGATGCTTTGGACTCGTTGGAGCGCCGAGCGAAGAGGATCATAGGCAGTGACACACTCGTGGAGGCAAATCTTCTGAGCCTCGAACACCGTAGACGAGTGGCCTGCCTCTCGGTTTTTTATCGGTTACATTTCGGTGAGTGTGCGGAGGTTTTGCATAACCTCATACCCCCTTCCCCTTTCCATCACCGAACGACTAGGCGCGGCGAGCAGTTTCACCCTTATGTTGTAGACATTCCTCCATTACGAACGAAGCGATTTGCTTCTTCCTTCATTATGCGAACGGCTAAGGAGTGGAACTCTCTGCCGAGGTCGGTATTTCCAGAACGCTATAATCTGGACATCTTTAAGGCCAAAGTGAACAGACACCTTCTAGGCAAACGTGTACCATCTTAGGCCTCATCTTCGCCTTCCATCAAGCGAGATTGAGGTCAAACGTAAGCCTATTTTATATTAAAAAAAAAAAAAAAAAAATAATAATAATAATTAATTTAATCATTTATTGTAAATATTAATATCTAAAGTTAAAGGTAAATTTATTTAATTAATCCAATACTATATATTTTTTCCCCTAAATTTTATTTAATAATTTTGCATGATGATTCGGGTTATTATTATTATATATCATTAATAATAATTATATTTATATCATAAATCAATGTCTCCTAAGTAAAATGTTATGTTACTCAATTAATTTCTGTCACACACCGTTTCGAGTTACTTAACATAACATAACATACGTTCACGCCTTTTTCCCGAAGGGGTAGGCAGAGATGTACCCAGGAGTCCCATTAAGATACACCCACATTTCGCCAGTATGTTATTGGTCCCATGTAATAGGGGGCGAGCCTATTGCCATCTACCGGGCACAGTTCCAGACTCCAGGCAGTTATTGAGATAATTCCTAAGGGAAAAACCCAATATTTAACACTGCCTGACCTGGGGATCGAACCCGGGACCTCTTGATTGGCAGTCGAGCATGCGCCCTCTACGCCACGGAGGCAGTCAAGTCAGTTCGAGTTACTTATGTACATAAATTGTTAATAGCATCTCTGGGCCCTAAGATACAGGCTCTCGCCTAGTTTAGGGTTCCGCTGAAAATACGTATAACAGGTTATAATAATAATGTAATATTTATGCATTTGTACTTAATATTACTGTTTAATAATGTTTGTGTAACTAGCATAAGTATTTTAATGAATAAATTTGTATTTGTAATATGACTATATGTACCTATTTTTTTTTAAATATGGGACAACTTCCACACACTGTCACCTGGTCCCAAACTAGGCTAGAAGCCTGTACTATGGTAACCAGATGACTGATCTACATACTTATATAAGCTTATAAGACCCAGACACAGATCAAACAGACATGTTCATGCACACAAATGTTTAACCTGGCCGGGGATCGAATCCGAGGCCTGCGGCACAGAAAGCAGAGTTACTACCATCTGTGCCTATGAGGCTGTCATCTACTTGGCTTTATCTTAATACCACAACACGGACACTTAACTCAATCCTATACAATAGCCGCGCTATAACTACCTACTACACACTACACAGACACTGCACATGCTCGTAATATGGAGTTTATTACACGCGCAAGAGTGTGCGTGAGGTGATTTCCGTGCTAAGCGGGGCTTGTTGAGAGTTCAATCTCGCTCGCGAGGTGAGGAAGGCCCTATTGGTGGGCGGATGTCAGTGTCCATTCTATACGTAGTATTATTATCTGTTCTGTGCTTAACACGATCACAGTGTATGACCCATCATGGGTGCATTTATAGTTCGTGATGAGACGTGCATGACCCATACATGTGATATGTTTTCTAACAAATTTGAAGACTTGTAAACAAAGATAATTTTAATGTACTAAGTAGGTCCCGCTCCGAACGTAGGTATTTCGCATTCCAACACTCATTTTACTCGACTAAACTGTACTGAAATCCGTACAGATCGCGACACGGTTTAATAGCGCTCGGAAAAAGTTGAAGTTTGCGAAGGTCAATTGGTCTAAAAAGTACTAACAGATTTAAAAATCCATTTCTGCGCATTCAAGGACAGCTTTATTAAACCGTGACGCGACCTGGTAGACTGTACACCTTGCTTTAAAAAACATAACATAACATACATTCACGCCTTTTTTCCCAAAGGGGTAGGCAGAGGTGTACCTAGGAGACTCAGCCCCACAGTAGATACACCCACATTTCGCCAGTATGTTATTGGTCCCATGTAATAGGGGGCGAGCCTATTGCCATCTACCGGGCACAGTTACAGACCTTGCTTTTTTTGCTTATTATCTGTCTGTCAGCGAAGCTACACCACAGAATAGATAATAATGCATTGATGAAACTATGGACGCCTGCACGATTTGACGTCCTTGTCATGCAGTGTGTGCGCCCTCTTCCCTTCTATATAGTCTATGGTTGTGCCAACATCGCTCTTAAAATATAATTCTCAATAAATAGTTTATAACAAATAAAAGCCTTATTTAATCATTTCTTCAGGTCATGGGCCGCCCCATACCTGCCGTAAAATAATAGTTTTGGCAATTAAAATAGTATTTCAAGTTTAAAAGTGAAAGTGAAAAAATCGACCGCGTGTATAACCTCAAAACCAAATTTGTTACCGGCTCGCGTATTTCTTCAGTTTTTTCAGCTTATTTAAGATAAATACTGTTACCAATATGTCTAGTAACAATAATTCTATGATGTCAATCGAAAAATTAACTGGCAGAGATAATTGGGCAAGCTGGAGTTTCGCTGTCACGGCGTACTTGCAACATGAAGACTTATATGACTGCATATTAGAGACTCCATCCACCGAACCCAGCTCAGTTAAGCGAGATATAAAGGCGAAATCAAAATTAATATTGTTATTAGACCCAATTCTGTATGTTCACATACAAGAAGCAACGAACGCCAAACAGGTATGGCAATGTTTATGTAAGGCATTTGAAGACAGTGGACTGTGTAGAAAAGTCGGACTATTAAAAGAACTGATAAACACTAGTCTAGAGAATAGTTCTTCAATAGAGGATTATGTTAATAAGATAATGTCTGCGGCACATAAATTACGAAACATAAAATTCAATGTAGACGATGAATGGCTTGGGACTCTGATGCTGGCAGGCTTACCAGACATGTACAAGCCTATGATTATGGCCTTAGAAAGTTCTGATATGAAAATTAGTGCTGATTTGGTGAAAAATAAACTTTTACAAGAGGTGAAACCATCAGACACTACCGCGCTTTATACAAACATAAAGCAAAGTCAGGCTAATAGTGATCAACAAAAACCAAAAAAAGGGCCAAGGTGCTTTAACTGCAACAAGTATGGGCACCTCAGTAAAAAGTGTTGGTACAAGAACAATAACAAAAATAAAACTGATAAAAACACAGGTTTTGTAGCGGCATTTTCAGCTTCCTTGATGAATGACTCCGTGAACTGGTATGTGGACTCAGGCGCCTCCATGCATATGACTATGCACCGGGATTGGATCAGCGATGTCACTCCTCCACCTGTAGACAGTATAAGAATTGCCGACAACAACTTATTGAAAGTTGAATGCTGTGGTACTGTATCAATAACAGTGAATACAAATAGTGGCACTGAGGCTATACAGGTGAGAAAAGTTTTATATGTACCAGAATTAAAAACAAACCTGCTCTCTGTAAGCAAAATAATTGAAAGTGGTTGCAACATCTTATTTAATAAATCCGGCTGTGAAATTTTCAGCCAAAATAAATTAGTTGCAAAAGCAAATCTTATAAATGACACATATCAGTTGACATGTGTAAAGAAAACGATGCAAGCAATGGTGGCCACAAATGATGATGATACATACCTATAGCACCAAAGGATGGGCCACTTAAATTTTTCTGATGTTAATAAAATACCTAAATGTACAGAAGGAGTAACATTGTCACCTCATAAAGATAATAATTGTATATGTATTACATGTCTTGAGGGAAAACAGACCAGGCAACCCTTTCCTAGTGAAGGATCCCGTGCATCCGAGCTGCTCGAGGTCATACATAGTGATGTGTGTGGTCCGATGAAACATGTGTCAATGGGAGGTGCCAGGTATTTTGTAACATTCATTGACGATTTTTCCCGCCGTGTGCATGTCTATACAATAAAAAATAAAAATGAAGTTTTTGACAAATTCATTGAATTTAAAAATAGAGTAGAAAATGAGACAAATAAAAAAATTAAAATTCTAAGAAGTGACAATGGCACTGAATATAAAAACAATAAATTTGAAACTTACCTTAAGAATCATGGAATATGGCACCAGACATCTAATCCTTATACCCCCGAACAGAATGGTCTTAGTGAACGGATGAACAGAACCTTGACAGAACGTGCTAAATGTATGATTTTTAATGCTGAATTACAGGATACATTCTGGGCCGAAGCTGTAGTAACAGCAGCTTACATTGTCAACCGCTCACCAACTCGTGCTTTGTCCGATGCTACACCGCACGAAGTATGGACTGGTCAGAAGCCTAATCTGAGCCATATGAAGATTTTTGGGTGTCATGCCATGGTTCACATTCCTAAAGAAAACAGAACAAAGTTCGAT
Organism: Hemistola chrysoprasaria; assembly: GCA_947063395.1. NCBI lineage: Eukaryota > Metazoa > Arthropoda > Insecta > Lepidoptera > Geometridae > Hemistola > Hemistola chrysoprasaria. The sequence continues at coordinate 4,502,976 of OX346737.1, read as the reverse complement.
GTCAAGTCACGTAAGTTGATTTTCGTAGGTTACAGTGACTGTACTAAAGGCTACCGATTCTTAGACCCTGAAACAAAGAAATGTGTTATAAGTAGAGATGTCACTTTCTTAGAAGCCACAGTAAAGAGAAATAAAATAGATAATACTCAACATAAGGAAGAAAATATTATCGAAAAACAAAGTACAGTTATGGACAGTAAAAAGGAAGATAATCGGAAAGAAAATAAGGAAGAATTACAAACAAAAACATTAGTCTTACCTTTATTTGAAAATCATGAAGAAACTGAAACAGAAAACATAGATGAGATAGACTTAACACAAATTACTTCTGAAAGTTCCTCAGATGACTCGGCTGCATTTGAAGATGTCCATGATGAAACATATATAGCTGATGAAACCTTGGACTCACTGCCACATAATTCACCCAGAATAACACTCAGACCTCTCCCTCATCGTATGGAACAAAATCATAATAGTCACAATACGTCTTTCCTATGCATGAGTGGTGAGTCGACTATGAGTTTTTTAAATAGTGACCCGCAGAGTGTTGAAGAAGCTCTGAACAGTGACAAAGTTCATGAATGGAAAAAAGCTATGGAGGAAGAATATCAGTCTTTGATTAATAATAACACTTGGACGTTAGTAAACCTACCAGAAGGAAAAGTGGCAATTCCCTGTAGATGGATTTTTAAAACAAAAGTAGATGAAAATGGATCTATCACACGTTATAAAGCTAGACTGGTAATTAAAGGATACAAACAAGTAAAGGGAATTGACTATCAAGAAAAATATGCTCCTGTGGTACGTTATAGTTCAATAAGGTACTTAATTGGCCTAGCTGCTAAATATAACCTCCAAATACACCAAATGGATGCAGTTACAGCCTTTTTACAGGGAGATATAGAAGAAGAGATTTTTATGATGCCACCACCCGGCTACAAAGAGAATAATAAAGTTTGTAAGCTGAATAAATGCATATATGGTTTAAAGCAAGCAAGTAGACAGTGGAACAAGAAATTAAATGCTGTTTTGATCGGAATAGGGATGACTCGTTCCAAAATAGATCCATGTGTGTATTACCGTGTAATAAGCGAAGATGACATACTGATCATAGCAGTTTATGTGGACGATTTACTTTGTCTTTTCAATAAAGAAGATACATCTCAGATGATCAAGAACAAGTTAAAAGAAAAATTTTACATGAAAGATTTGGGAACTGCAAAGCAATGTATTGGATTAAGGATTTCCAATAATACACATAAACATGAAATTTCTATAGATCAATCGCTCTATATAAAGATGATACTTACAAGGTTTGGAATGCAAAATTGTAACCCGGTATGGACACCAACTGATGCAAATGTAAAGCTTAGAAATGCTAAAGTTCAAAGTGAAATATTAACTAATATTCCATACCAAGAAATAATTGGGTGCTTACTGTATCTGTCACAAGGAACCAGACCTGATATAACTTACATAGTAAACTCTCTGAGCAGATATAATAACCAACCAACTAATGAACATTGGACAGCTGTAAAACGATTATTAAGGTACTTGAAGGGTACAATCAACATGAAACTTACTTATAGAAGAAATATAAAGGAAAATATATATGGCTATTGCGATGCAGACTGGGCAAATGATTTAGATGATCGAAGATCTTGCACAGGCTATATATTTTTATTTCAGGGTGCAGCTATAAGCTGGAATTCAAAGAAACAACAAACTATAGCGCTTTCCACCACTGAAGCTGAATATATGTCTCTAGCTTCCGCTATACAGGAAGCACTTTATTTGAAACAATTGCAAGAAGAATTTTCCTCTAAACTAAAAGGTACACCAATTATACTTTATTGTGATAATCAGAGTGCAATTAGTCTTTCAGGTAACGCAATGTACCACCCACGCAGCAAACACATTGATGTCCGTTACCACTTTGTACGAGAGAAGATTGCTGCCAATCAGGTCGCTGTCCAATATCTGTCAACACAAAAAATGATGGCTGATGCGCTGACGAAAGGACTCCATCGCCCGAAGCATGAAGCCTTCGCCGCATCCATGGGCTTAATCCTAAAGCGTTTGCGTCCAGGAGAGGATGATGAAACTATGGACGCCTGCACGATTTGACGTCCTTGTCATGCAGTGTGTGCGCCCTCTTCCCTTCTATATAGTCTATGGTTGTGCCAACATCGCTCTTAAAATATAATTCTCAATAAATAGTTTATAACAAATAAAAGCCTTATTTAATCATTTCTTCATGCATGCAGTGTGAACGCGTACGGAGCTAACTGTGCTAATATCACGAGTTAACAAATAGATAATTTATTTTTGGTTCTATTTGGTTACAAACTATTGTCAACTTATTTGACCTTAGATCTTAATAAATAAACCCATATCAATAATTTATTTATTTATTTATTTATTTTACTATTAAATAGATTATGAAAAAGCATATTTGAACGAAACGCGTAAGCTCCATGAAATTCACGGCGCTTACAACGTTTTTGTCGCGAGCTACCTGTACTGTATAAGTGATCCAGCGCTGCATGTTTTAATAATTTGGTTAGACGACTTACTTAATGTTTGAGCGCTGCAGCAACTCTAATGAACTAATTAACAGTAGGTATTTGAGCAAAAATTTTTTACGAACTCTCTTGTCTATTGTAGAATATACGTCAATGCTTGTAAATGTGGACGCGTATGACTAATATATTTATACATCGACAAACACGTGTGAGCTTTGAACTAAAAAAAAAGTGTTTACACGTGTGGGCTCCTTCAACCCCAGCCAGACAGGGAACGTGTTAAGTAGGTAGGTAGGTACCCAGGGTAAGGTGGGACACAGTGTTACAAAAAAAATAAAGCAAGTAGCTACGAAAATATCGATTATTCAACTTACTACATATAGGTATAGAAATAAACTATAATGGTCTCTTCTTAATTTAATTGTTTTACACTTAACTTATTATAGCAACAACTTACTTTAAAAAAAAACATACATTCACGTCTTTTTCCCGAAGGGGTAGGCAGAGGTGTACTCAGGACTCAGTGTCCCATAGTAGGCACACCCACATTTCGCCAGTATGTTATTGGTCCCACGAAATAGGGGGCGGAGCCTGTGATTTTGTGAAATAAATAAAATAAAAAATACACAAACACAATACAAATATTTAACACTGCCTGACCTGGGGTTCGAACCCGGGACCTCATGATCGGCAGACGAGCATACGCCCACTACGCCATCATCATTCATGTTAGTTGTTTATTTGTAACCAGCGTAAGTACCAGCAGTGTATTTACGCATTTGTTTATACCTAATCAATATTAATGTCTACCCGAAAAGTTATTAAGATTTAATGAGACTTGTAAACTTTATCCTTTTGGTATTAATAGTTTTAAAAAGGTGCTCCTAGCCTGTAAGACAACTTAAATTAAGTTAGATATAACTTAGTATCATCGCTGAGTTGTATATTTATAAGTTTTTATGACAATAAAGAATTTTAAAAATCAATCACTACGCCATCGAGGCAGTCTTTAAATGGCACTTTAATCAGATCACTCAATCGTTACAATGAGCCCCGTATCTGGGGCACTCTGTTACAACCAAAAAAATAATAGAAACTAATCGACATTAAGGCTTGTATCAAATATAAAATTTTTTAAAAGCCCTTTTTAGGAAAGTAGTTTGATGTTTGGTTTTTCTTGGCAGCATTATTGAAAAGAGGAACCACAATTTCCTTTGACGATAATGTCGCTGTGTCTAGTTCCAAGAGGAAGTAGAAATTATTATAGGTAGATATATAGATAGATAGATAGATAGATAAACACTTTATTGTACACCATACATAGGATACAAACATAAAGGAATAATAATTATATTAATAGGCTAGTACAAGTGGCGGTCTTATCGCTTAAAGCGACAACCGGTCATCATCATCATCATCATCATCATCTCAGCCGTTGGTAATCTACTACTGAACATAGGCCTCCCCCATAAAGGGGGGTTTTGCCAATACTCGACACGCTTGGCAGGCGGGTTGTAGAGCGCCGTTCGATGGTTTTTTACAGAGGACGCTGCTGCCCGTCCTCTGGATCTGTTAACCCTTATTTATTTATTTTATTTAAATTTTAAAACAGACAGTGTCCATATTATATTAGTAACAAAAAAAATCTTAAAATCTATGTTAGTAAATAAAATTAAAATTAAAATCGAGCCAATATTATTATTACTTAATAATATTATTATTACTTAGCCGGCTCTTACGACAAACACGATTAGAGAGGGTGGAGCACTATTCAGCCGGTAACTCCACGGGGATCACAACAATCAAATAACATAAACCCCAAGAAATAAATGAAAAAGAAAAACGTAATTTTTTCTTCGATTTAGCACACAAATAAGGTTTTTTGTTGATAATTCTGCAACGCGGAACAGACTGTGGCAGTGACAACTGTTTTATGATGGGCACCTATACACGTGTCAAACTCAAACTCAAACTCAAAACGATTTATTCAAATAGGTCATAATCTGACACTTTTGTACGTTAATAAAGATAAACAGTACTGAGTCTACTGTGCCTTTACAAGATACCTCTACAAGAAGAACGCACAAGAAACTTGTAGGGCTTAATTTTTTCAACGGATAGTTTCACAATATTTGGTTTGGTTACATTCCATATTACACAGCCCACTCGTCAACGCCCACTCGTCAACGGTCTTGTATAGTAAGTAACATAGTAAAGGCTAAAGGTGCAGTACATGAGCTTTTCCTCTCAGACCATAATACGTGTCAGACGCTAACAATTCCAGTACAACAAAAGCTAACCAGGCCAAGTCATTGGTTTGTTGAACAAAGAAATTACAATAATGACAACCTGAACAAATTTAATGAATGCTTGGCTTCATTGTCCTGGTCTGAGCTCTACGAAGTTGATGATATCAACCAGGCTTTTAATATTTTCCACGACACTTTCTGTCTTTTCTATAAACTGTGTTTCCCAGTAGAGAGACGGAAAATCAATAACTGTAACGCCGCACCAGCCTGGGTGACAAAGGGAATACGCAAATCAAGTAAACAGAAAAGGAAAATGAGGGCCTATTACTACCGGAATAAAACAGTAAAAAACAAACAGCTATTACGGAGCTACAGCAACCTTCTTAGAAAATGTGTCAATAGCTCTCAACGTAGAAATAACCAGAAACGTATTACATCTGCAAAAATAAATGTAGGGCAACTTGGCAAATTATCAATAATAAAAACAATACTACTCATACAGGTATTTCGGCAATAAAGGTCGACGATAGCATAGTGCGAGATCCTGGAAAAATTGCTGAAGCCTTTAATAAGTTCTATATAGAGTATGCGTACAAAAATCATGCCAACCAAACTCCAGCTAAAGGAATACCAATCTTAAATAGCACTATGTTTTTAAAACCATGCAGCGTAGTCGAAATTAAGAAATTAATAAAGTCACTTAACAACACACGCTCGGTAGGCTTTGACAATGTGTGCACACAGGTTATTAAACACTGTGAGATTGTGTTAGCCCCCATCTTGACACATCTTGTCAACCTATCCTTTTCTAAAGGGTTATTTCCAGATAAGCTTAAGTTATCTATTGTTCGCCCACTACATAAAAAAGACGATAAACTTAATATAACTAACTACCGCCCCATTACTTTAATACCGGTTCTTTCAAAAGTGTTTGAAAAATGTATGCAACACCGACTTAATGACTATTTAATAAAATTTGACATAATTAAGCAGGAACAAAATGGCTTTCAAAGACAAAAATCAACCACTCTGGCCGCTTATACTCTTATGAGAGAAGTGGTGGACCAGATTGATAAAGGATCGCCGGTGTCAGTACTCTTTTTTGACATGAGTAAAGCTTTCGACTGCGTAAACCACGACCTACTACTGTCAAAGTGTGAAAACTACGGTATCCGGGGTCCAGCACTTAGTTGGATTCGAAGTTACCTTTACGACAGGAAGCAATGCGTGGAGGTCAGCTTTTTAAACGATGAACTGACTTCTACGTTATGCAGATCCTCGTATAAAGTAAATAAAAGCGGGGTGCCTCAAGGCAGTATTTTAGGGCCATTACTATTTTTGTTGTACATAAATGACTTGCCGTCATCAGTAAGACATAACTGTGTACTATTTGCAGATGACGTGTCGGTAATTGTATCTGATAAGAAGCTTTTGACATCGAATACTGATCATGGACATTTAATAAATTCGGCAGCTGAAACAATTGTAAGCTGGTTAGAATCCAATGGACTTTGTGCAAATCTTTCAAAAACAAAATTTTTAAATTTTCGTAATTATAATACAATTCAAAATCGTTATGAAGTAAGATGTAGGGCACAACCAATAAATGTAACAACACACTACAAATTTCTCGGCATGATCGTTGACCAGCATTGCAACTGGAAGGGTCATGTGGAGCATGTGTGCACGAAACTCAACCGGTTTGTTTTCGCACTGAAACGCCTAAGACGTACTGTCAACGAGAGTGCAGCTCTCACTGCCTATCATGGGTACGTAGACTCGGTCCTTAGGTATGGACTTTTATTATGGGGAAATTCCATCGATATTAAAAATGTATTCTTAGTACAAAAGAAATGTGTCAGAGCCATATCCTGTGTGGGTCCACTAGTTTCGTGTAGACCTCTGTTTAAAAAGATGAATATTTTGACGCTGACTGGTCTATACATCATGCAGATTGGAGTATTTGTCAGGGAGCATCCCCAATTATTTGAAAAGGTCGACAACAATGTCAACCTTAGACTGTCAAGAAGAGATCCGACTAAACTAAAAAAACCCTTTTGCAGAACTGCTCTTTCAAACAAAAACTCAAATAATATGACCATAATAGTATATAACAAGATTCCAAAGAGCATAAGGGAGCTCCCATACAAGTGTTTTAAATCTAAACTGCATAAGTGGTTAATCGATAATTGTTTTTATGACTTAAATGAATTTTTAAATGTAAAATAATGAATATATTGTGTATTGTATGGAACTAGTGTTGACATTGAAGACTGAATTAATTATTTATTTACTATATTTGGACATTCAATTAATCAATAATTATTTTCATTGTAGAATTTTTTTTTCAATATTCCACTTTGACATAATTTTCAATTTATTTATTTTTCTTATTAATTATTTTACTATTGGTTCATGAATAAATAATAATTATACTATACTATGACATATTAGTAATTAATTCAATCAATCAATGGACTTTTTAAAAATTTTTGTATGCCAGAGAGCTGGTCAAACATGCAGTACTTACTTATGAATGTAATATCTAATCTTTACCATGTCTGCTGCAAATAAATAATTTCATTTCATTTCATTTCATTTCATTTCATTTCATTTCGTTTGCTGTGAAGGTGCCGCGAGGCTATGCAGAAGGAAGTTACCAGGCCTATTTATCCTCTATGTACTGGATGACTTTATAGTAAACCTTCGTTAGTAAAGTAGATTTTATATAGGTTTGAATTTACCCTCTGAGAGCCCAGTTATCTCCTTTGGGATTTTATTATAGAAACGTACACTATTTCCTAAGAATGTCTTTTTATTTGCTATAGATAATGTCAAAACTGGTCTACACACTCTCAAAGTGAAAGACAGAGATAAAGATTTATTGTGAATTTGACAGCCTCGTTGGCTCAGATGGTAGTAACTCTTTCTGTGCCGCTGGCCCGGGGTTCGATCCCCGGCCAGGTCAAGCATTTGTGTGCATGAACATATCTGTTTGATCTGTGTCTGGGTGTTATAAACTTATATAAGTATGTATATTAGTCGTTGACCTACCTCGGTGGACTGCCTCGGTGGCGTAGTGGGCGCATGCTCGACTTCCAATCAAGAGGTCCCGGGTTCGATCCCCAGGTCAGGCATAGTGTTTTTATTGGATTTTTCCATTAGAAATTATCTCAATAACTGCCTGGAGTCTGGAACTGTGCCCGGTAGATGGCAATAGGCTCGCCCCCTATTACATGGGACCAATAACATACTGGCGAAATGTGGGTGTATCTACTATGGGACTGAGTCCTGGGTACACCTCTGCCTACCCCTTCGGGAAAAAGGCGTAAACATATATCAATGTTATGTTTGGTTACCATAGTACAGGCTTCTAGCCTAGTTTGGGACCAGATAACCGTGTGTGTAGGTTGTCCCATATTTTATTTATTATTGTAACACTGTATCCCGTGTTACACTGTACCCGGACCCTACATAACCCTAACTTCAGTAAAACGAAAACTTTGAGTCACAATCACCGATATCGAGGTCGACAGTGTAACAAACAATCTCTTGTTACATAATATTATTCAATTCAATTTAAATATCATTATATCAGACCATGTCCATAAATTCAGATAGATTAAAATTAATTACAATTATTCTTATAAGTACATTAAAAGGTGGGTTCCCATCGAGTCACAGTAAAAGAGTCACACTGCACACATCGATCATGTCGATGGCAGTTTTATTTTTCCCATCGAGTAACACATCGTTGCAATTTTTTTTATTAGTTCCCATCAAGTAACACTGTTACCCGTTGCAACATTTTTTCCCCATTGTGTCAAACTGTTACCCGTTGCAACATTTTTTCCCCATTGTGTCAAACTGTTACCCGTTGCAACATTTTTTCCCCATTGTGTCAAACTGTTACCCGTTGCAACAAGTTTTTTACAAAGTATCCCAACGAGTCAAAGTGTGATCGGTTGCGATTGCAATGTTATGAAAGAAAAAAAGTGTAAGTAATCATTGTCTTATCTAAAATCATCTTAAATATATATATAAGATGAATAATATTGTGTTGTGCTATAATATTATAATAATGTTTATATTACTTTAAAAATGATTACTACTGAAAGAAAAATAATGAACGACAAACCATTATTAAAACACAAGCATATACAAAAGTTTATAACTACCTGAATTAGTTATATTATACCTATTGCCTATTATATTATACATTACCTTATATTTACTAGATAGTATATAAATAGTATAATGATTTCATTATAAACTTTTATAGTATACTAGCTGTGACCCGCGGTTTCACCCGCGTAGTCTTCGTTCCCGTGGGAATATCGGGATAAAAAGTACCCTATGTGTTATTCCAGGGTCTAAGCTACTTACGTACCAAATTTCAGCCCAATCGGTTCAGTAGTTTTGGCGTGAAAGAGTAACAAACATCCATACATACATCCATACTTACAAACTTTCGCCTTTATAATAGGATTAGGATAATGAAATCATTATATACTTAGAATATTAATATTAAGTATCAATATTTATAATTATTATTAATATTTAACTAATAATAAATATTTTTATTATATAAATAATATAACATACAAAAAAGGTCTGTTATCCACTTAAGTATGAATCCGCAGAGTTCGTAATAAATATTAAAATACAGCCCGTGTTAGATTAGGATTTATTAAAAGTTAATTTTCATTAATTTAAGTTTTAAAAGTAATCAAATATTACTATTTCACATTTATTATTAAGAATAGCAACATTTCTTTATAAGTTGGCAACTGTATCTTTATTCTGAATCTATGGTATTTATGATATTCAAAGACAACTCGACCAATGGAAAATCAACCAATCGTATAAGGTCAAATTCTGTTTCTATTTAATTGTTATAATGGTAATGGCAGATTGTTTAATCTCAAATACTATGAAATATTTATAATTCATGTTGTTATTTACTGTTATATAGTTATTGTGTCATTTTAGACTTGTAAAATGATATTCGATGTTTTATTGACTAGTTACAATATTTGTTTAATAACTATTTAATCTTATATACAACATATTATGTGATAATTATTGTCATTATAAATAATATTTAGAATTAAGATATGTTTTTGTATAAAACAGTTTTATATAGTGACCAACACAATGTAATGATAATTTTGTTATGTTGCCGGATTGGATGTTACTCATAAAGTTTCCCTCCAAAGAGTGAAAATGGCGAGGCTTTATAAACAGATGCTTCTGGTTTCTGGCTCTCTTACCTCTTACCGTTCTTACCTCTGCAACTCTTGCTGAGTCTCATACCATTTCTACTTTACTTGGGGGGGACTACATTTGGTGCCGTATAATATTTGAGATAAGTATTATATCGTTACTCTGTTCATTGTTCTATTTAATTGTGTAATTATTGTGTAATGTAAATACTATAATAATACTGTGTAATGTAAATTATAAAATGAGCCTTCTCATAGTTGGTGATTGTTATTAAAATAATTCGTATTATTATATCTTTACATAATTTGATGGTAATATATTATAGCTGTGATTCTATAATTTGTGTGTTAAAATTGAGGTGTTGATATTTATTGAAAAGATTAGTCGCCACAAGTTTCTTGGTTGTTCTTCTTGATGGCGCTGTAGTTTGGAACAGCCAATTAAATTAACTAGATTGCCAAATATTATTTTTATTTCCCATCCCGATATCTACCTTAATTAGCTGAATAATATATAGGCAGGTTAATGAAGATCCTAAAGATCTTATAACAATTTCCTTAGGAAATAGAAACTATTATTGCCTAGGTATGAAATTGGCTTACATATATAGTAGTTCTATAAACTACTGTATACAATACATAACATAACACATTTATCTATAGGTATATACTCTCTCTCTCTCTACATAATATATACCTATAGCTAACACACGCGATACCTCACACCTATTTAAAGAAGCCATGATTTATGAAAAGTCTCGGAAAAAGGTCACACTGTTACCCGTTGCAACATTTTTTCCCAACCGGTCGCGCTGTTTTCGATGGCACATTTTAACTTTTTTTTTAAACGTCCCATCCAGTCACACTGTGACGCAAGTGTAACTCGATGGGAAAATAATCCCACCCATAAAAATCATGTCAAAATATCCCATACAAAAGCCGAGCTATAACTACCTATTACACAGACACTGCACACATGGAGTTCTGTACACGCGCAAGAGTGCGTGAGGTGATTTCCCATAGAAGCTGGGCTCGTGGAGAGCTCAATCTCGCTCGCGGGATGAGAAAGGCCCGATTGGTGGGCGGATGACAGTGTCCATTCTATACGTAGTATTATTATCTGTGGCATGTGGCATAGGTGTGGAATACTGCCTCATATTATGAACTCTATTCCAATATCTGCAATCAGCTTCAAGTAGGTGTTGGAACTGCCTCGTATCCGGCGCATCAGAGATGCAATTCTCTCTCGCATTATTGATGATCCCCAGATCAGACAAAGTACCCCTCCGCTGGCAATTAAATAAACAACTGTCAGCGAACTAGGCTCTGTCACTTTCTCTTTTCTTTTTTTTTGTTTAGGTTATAAGAGAATTTTTTTTTTTTTTTTATGATAGTATGTGACAAGACGAGCAAATCAGGTGCCTGATGGTAAGCATAATGATTGCCCATATCAAACACAGTGCCACCCAGTGTTTTAAAATTCAAAATTCTGCGCGGCACTGCACTGCGCCTGTCACCCTGAGATATAAGTTATTGAATCTCATCATGCCCAGTAATTTCGCTGGTAACATTGCCCTTCATACCGGAACACAGTAATGTTTGCACATTACTGCTTGGCGGATGAATAACTGGCAAAGGTGTGGTACTTCCCCAGGCGGCCCCCTGCAAAAGAGGCCCCTACCACTACAATATGAAATTAGTTATTTATTATTATATGAAATTAGTTTAAAAAAGAATATTATAAAACGTATTCATTTGAAATAACCGTTGAAATAAGCTATCTATTAAATCAATTAGTTCCGTAGTTTTATTTATACCCCCCACTGCATCTTTTTTTGAAGTGGCTGTACCCGTCATTTTTTCATAGCCATTTTCGACTTTAGTGTTCTAAAGTCTATTTACGTTCATACCTAATGATAAATCAATGACCCTGAGTGATTCCGTGACTGACTCACTCATATCAACGCCCAGCGGCCCAGCTTAGTTAGTAATCTATGACACAGTTCTAGGCCTAATCCCAGGCGTTATATAAAACCGCTTTAATTTTGAGCCTATCTAGTTCTTTACGATTTAGAACTAGGAATAAAAAAAGTCCCATATAATAGGGGGCGAGCCTGTAGCCATCTACCGGGCACAGTTCCAGACTTCAGGCAGTTATTGAAATAATTCCTAATGGAAAAGACCAATACTTAAAGCGTAAAAAATACCCAAATACTTGTTTGTTAAATCAGAATCGATACTATACCTACTGGGTTTGTAACTTTCCACAGCTTTATTTAAATCACTTTAGACTTATAAAAAATTAAGTTTCCCGCGACGTCTGTCTGTTCGTGATTAACTTAAAAGGTATCGAACTTAGGTATTTATAATAATTTGATCTTAGCCATTAATATAATTGTAAAATACGTTGAAGACTAATTTAGTGTATATATATGTAATAAATTTTGTTGAAGATAATAGAATATAATAAAATAGAATAATACTTTATTGCATAGCAAAAAAAAAAACAATTTTACAAAAGACAATACAAAAGACACGGTAAATAATCGCCGGTCTTATCGCGTAATGCAGTTTCGTGCAGACAACCTGGGATGTGAAAATTCTCTACTATGAAAAAATGCTTTTGTGAAACTTGACGCACAAATCGCGAAAGAACGTTAGAAGGAAATGACACATTATTCGACAAGCCGGCGAAGGAAGCGGATCGTCAATAAACTCCTAGTGAAAAAGGATATATGACGTAAAGTGCAAAGATCTACTGCCTCGGTGGCGTAGTGGGCGCATGCTCGACTGCCAATCAAGAGGTCCCGGGTTCGATCCCCAGGTCAGGCAGTGTTAAATATTCGATATTTTTCCATCAGGAATTATCTCAATAACTGCCTGGAGTCTGGAACTGTGCCCGGTAGATGGCAATAGGCTCGCCCCCTATTACATGGGACCAATAACATACTGGCGAAATGTGGGTATATCTACTATGGGACTGAGTCCTGGGTACACCTCTGCCTACCCCTTCGGGAAGAAGGCGTGAATGTATGTTATGTTATGTTATGCAAAGATCTATATTTTCAAGAAATAAATGCAATGGTACAAATTTATAGCAACCTGTTTCACTTCTGTTTCAATATATTTTGCTCTACCAACCGGTTGCTGTGCAAAAAACGTTTTTTTTTTGTATATTTTTTATTATTTGTTCCGTTCTGCCGTATACGTACGCAAACTGTGGAATGATCTGCTGCAGTCATCCCGTTGAGCTACAACATGGGGCTCTTCAAAAGGAGAGTGCATAGTGTTGGTCGGGTCGACAACATACTGGCAATACCTCTGGTGTTGCAGGTCTCCATAGGCGGCGGTAACTGCAAGCCATCAGGCAAACCGTCTGCTTGCGTCCCCACCAAAGGCATAAAAAAATCGACATCATAAGAATAGGTGCAACCACGCGCGTAGTAAGAGTCTATACCTAATTAATAATTTCTATTAAGTACATAAATTATTAATAACACTCACCTATAAAATCATGTACAATAATATTTACTTAAATAGGAACAACAAGCATAGGTACGTATTGCTTGTCATTAAATTATTTTATAGTTTCTAGATGCCTAATGTTTTGATATTCATTCTTTTATCTCGATCTATTTAGAGCGGTTGTGTTGTTCAGGTAACTGATTGATAGCTTACCTATATTTTAAGAGGTGACTGCTGGTAAATTGCTTTGTGGTGAGTTTATTCTCTGTCTTACCTATTAATATAAGTAGCTTGAAAGATAAAATGCAGGAAACTGTTGCAACTATCAGATTAAAAATCATTTAGGATCTTATCAAATTTTTTTGACAGCTTCGTTGGCTCAGATGGTAGTATCTCTGCTTTTTGAGCTGCAGGCCCCGGATTCGATCCCCGGCCAGGTCAAACATTTGTGTGCATGGCGTCTGTTTGATCTGTGTCTGGAACTGTGCCCGGTAGATGGCAATAGCCTCGCCCCCTTTTACATGGGACCAATAACATACTGGCGAAAAGTGGGTGTATCTACTATGGGACTGAGTCCTGGGTACACCTCTGCCTACAACTTCGGGAAAAAGGCGTGAATGTATGTTATGTTATGAAATTACTGGGCATGATGAGATTCAACAACTCATATCTCAGGGTGCCAGGCACAGTGCAGCGCCGCGCAGAATTTTGAATTTTAAAACACTGAGTGGCACTGTGTCTGATATGGGCAATCATGATGCTTACCATCAGGCACCGGATTTGCTCGTCTTGTCATTCACTATCATAAAAAAAAAATATAAAATTAAAAAACGAAACATAAATACATATTAGTAGTTACAATTTAATTTCATCATATCGATGGTCTAGAAGACAAACAAGCTAATTACAGACGTACCAATTTTTCAGGAGGCCTATTTTTATTAATTCAAAAGTTTTAGATACTAAGTTTAACTTAAATCTGTACATAGGAATCATGTATATGTAGTATATTATACATGATTCCTATGTACATCAGTCCTATGTACATGTCCTATGTACTTTACTTAAGTAGGGTATTTACTATATATATATATATATTTTTTTTGCGCCCTCCACGCCACCGAGGCAGTCAAAAAAATAAATTCTTTATCTTTATAAAAATAAAATGTCATAGTGGGTAGATAAATTATTATATAAGCTTATAACACCTAAAATATTACTAAACTTTTGTGCACGTTGTACTTATAACGTTTTTTTTCTATTTCATTATAATATATAGTACTTAAAATGGAAGCAATCATACTCGACGGTGAGACAAAGACTCTCAAATTTGTCAAAGACTATCCAATGCCAATTATCACGAGAGATGACGAGGTCATTGTGAAGGTCGAATACAGCGGTGTTTGCGGCACAGATCTGCACATTATCCAGGTAAACATACTTATCACTATCACTTTGATTGTAATATAATATAAATATATATTAAGCAACCTGATTCACTACTGTTTACAATACATTTATATATTTTTTTATTTAAAGATATATTATATTTACATCACTCTTCTTTCTGTACGTCCTTTTACATGTTATTATTGTTACGTCCTCTTGTTCGGCTTGGCTTTGAACAGTTCTAGCGATGCATACTAGTTATTCACTATCCTATGAAAATTTAACCTAATCGATGTTTTGTATACCCCTGTTTCCTTCATATTAAACCCATTCTATCAAATTATATCCCGATATTTTTTTTTTTTTTTTTTTTAACTTAATAAGAACGTCTGCAATCGCCAATTACACTAATTTTATAGTGAAGTAAACTATGTATGTCCCTGTTGTTTTATTTTCTCTTATTAACTCTCTGTTTTTTTCACAGTGAACTGCTAAAGATCCCAGTTTTACTCGCATGATTAATGATTATACAAAAAAATGTTCACTACAAAAAAATTTAAACAAAAATAAATTAATAGGAACATAGTTTATACATCATCTTCAAAATGTCAGCATATAAATATATCAATGTTAACTATATTCGGAGGAAACAGGGAAACTCAAAACATCGATTTGGTTAATTTTCCTTAAGATTGTGTCAAATTCCTAGAAGGCCATGTACGCTATTAATAAGATGCTTACTGATCACCGGTAATGCTATGTTATAGGTGTTATAATGAATTGATTATTAATAATGATTATTTAACTTTAAGGGTGAATTTCCGGCTTCAAAGGTATCATTTGCCTTAGGACATGAGTTCAGCGGAATCATTCATAAAGTCGGAACGGAGTCAATTTTCAAGCAAGGCCAAAAAGTGGTCATTGATCCCAATAGGTAAGAGAAACACGCGAATTTGGATGGATGTGTATGGGAATGTTTGTTAGGTACCTCTTCACGACAAAACTACTGAACCAAAACGGTTGATGCCGTTTAGTATGGATACATTAATAATTTGAATTTATACTGATTTAAAATTTATACAGATCGGCCCTCTTAGGAGTAAGTATTACGAACAGCAGTAGAAGTGTGGAAAGCGTTTAATTATTGCTTAATTTCTGCTGTCAAACGGCATACAAAAAATGACGTTTGACAGCAAAATTTACTGCTGTTGTTACGTGATTGCATGTTCGTAATGCCACCCCTGGTTTCTTTAATTACATTGCTCGAATCAATTTTTATAGGTTATGTGGACAGCCCATATTGTCTATTTATAGATATGGGTGTAATTAATAAAGCCACCCCTTTCTCATCTCGTGGGAGCCGTGAGACCCGACAGAGGGACATAATATTCAGAGAGTGGGTAGCAGCACTCTCCTGCACCAAGTATTCCAACAACTGCGATCACCAAGCCGCACAACAATTGTGATGGACAAGGAGGCTTATGTTGAGCATTTGACGTCTTCCAAAACACGAATGATATAAATGAATGATGGCTTATTTCATAGATCCTGCCTACTTTGCGAGTACTGCAGGGAAGGGAAATATCAACACTGCAATACGACAGGGGCTAAAACCGTTGTGGGCATATTTAAAGACGGAGGTTGGGCTCAATATGTCGTTGTACCACAAGACCAGGTGTTTCTGCTACCGGAGGAAATTTCTACTGAACTAGGTATGCCATTAGCTCATTTTGCACTATTCTACATCTCACTGTACCACTAAGAACTATCACACTTCTTGTAAAGGTATTTTTCCAAACGCATGTCTAGCTAATATATCGAAATACGTGTCGATATAATATGAATGGTGTCACTAATAAAAATACTACCTAATAGCATTTTACTCCTCTTTGCATGCAATTTTGCGGGCGAGAGGGAGGTGCACTGTGCATGTTGTTTTTGACACTAAAAATCGGAATTAAAAACTAAAGATTCTTATTCCAGAAGTCTACAATGGAGTTCCGAAAAGTAACGCCAAATACAATCAATTATTTATATCATATATACATATATATATATATATATATATATATATATATATATATATATATATATATATATTAATCCAATTTCACTTCAAACTATTCGATTTCTTACTACCTTCCTACTACCTATTTCATTCACTCTAGCATTCCACCATTAGTGAGATAGAGTGACGTAGCTCATGACCTGTTTTTCATATTATGTTTGTCGTTACAGGAGTTCTTTGTGAGCCATTTTCGTGCGTTGTCCACGGCTTCGACCGAGCTTCACCAATGTCTATTAAGGACAAGATTCTCATAATGGGCTCTGGCATTATTGGTATGTACCTACATTTTATGTTAATTAATATAATACCTTCTCTACCCATGGCTGCCGTAAGAGTCGGCTAAGGGCGTCAGATCCAGAGGATGGGCAGCAGCGTCCTTTGCGTAATATTCACCAAACTGCGCTCGCCAACCCGCCTGTCAATCATGGCGAGTATTGGCAAGTCCCACCTTTATGGGGGCGGTCTATGTTCAGCAGTGGGCTTGCTACGGCTGAGAAGAAGAAGAAGAATATAATACTGTCGTGGCCGTGGAGTTACCAGTCACCAGCTTTAGAATACCCCACCACACTCTACCAGTGGTTGCTTTAAGAGTCGGCTAATAGTATCAGATCCAGAGTACAGGCTTTTTTTTTACTTTCTTCTGCGTAAAACCATCGAACTGCACTCGTCAATTCGCCGGCCAAGCGTGGATTTTGGTCAAAAGGTAATTAATTAGAATCCTCTTAGATTCAAAACTGACTATAAAAATATAATAATAATAATAAGCCTTTGTTTCTGAACTTTTTGTTGCTTATGGTGTTTTAATTTGATATAACTTTGTAATTATAGCGATTATAGTTTTCTTACGAATCTATACTTATTATATAAAGAGAGAAAGTGATTCACTGACTGACTGACTCATCAACCCAGAGCCAAAACTACTGGACCGATGATGATGAAATTTTGACAATAGATTATTTTTACAGTCTAGACAAGTAATAAGAAAGGGTTTTTCAAAATTGTACCCCTAAGTGTATTAAATAGGGGTTGAAAGTTTGTATGGAGTAGACTTAATTTTTCGGCCGATTAATTTCAAATTTTGTAGAAACATTTTAAAATGAAAATAATTAAACACGTGTTTCAGCGTTTTCAAAAATTTCAACCCTTTTGAGGAATAATAAAGTTTTAAAGTTTGTTATGAATATTTTAGTTCCAACAATGCTCAATAGATGGCGCTTCAGAAAAATTAAATAGAACTCGCTGACAATATTTTCTTCCAAGACATAACTACCCACCCTTTTTTTTTTAATTTTTTTGTGACCCAGGGAAATCTGCATACAGATACCCGGCCATGCCGGGGGCAGGGCCGGGTTATGTCAGGATGGGAAGTCCCTGAAGGGGATCTTCCCGACTGACTAAAACCCTGGGGGATATCCTGGGGGATATCATGTGTCGGGGCTGCGGGTACCCCGAAGCACTCATCCGCAACCATAACTACCCACCCTAAGGCAACATTTTTAGGTAATTTAGTTCCAACATTGCATAATAGATGGCGTTCTGCAAATAATTAACGCGCGCTTATGATTATTTCGCTTCTCTTTATCTTAGCCCCTCTAAACTGGGTTGCAACGACATCGAATTATCGATGCTCTTACTGTTTTCAGTGAATCCGTATAATGTCTCCAGATTATTCAATCAATAGATAGAGAAACTTTGTATTTTCATTTGCAACGAATAGGCTCCGAAACTACTGGACCGATTAAAAAAAATCTTTCACTTATGTAAAGCTTAATTCAGTGATGAATTTCAGTTTGAGTGACATAGGCTATATGAGGTTTTGAAAAATATTAGGGATCCGTAAGAAAACTGCAATATTGTGAACTAAGATGTCACGTAATATATTATTATATATTCATTAACTTGCGTGCGCTGTGAAATCTATTGATGGTAAAATAAAATAACGTACTAGGGGTTTGTAGTACTTACCAATATTTACAAAATAGTCCACGGACAAAATATCCATCTATTTTGGTTTAGTCACAATTCACAATAATCAAAACAGACATTATATGCATGCGCTGTAAAAAGTATTGGTGGTAGAATAACGTATTAGAGGTTTGTTGTACATATCATTGGCAAGCGTAGTGTGGGACGTCCTTGGGCTAGATGGAGCGACGATATACGCAAGGTCGCTGGGAGTGGTTGGAGAAGGAGAACACAGGATCGAGTTGAGTGGCGTGCCATAGGAGAGGCTTATGTCCAGCAGTGGACGATCGTGGGCTGATGATGATGATGATGATGATGATGATGTACTTATCAATAACTACAAAATAGTCCACGGACATTATATCTATCTATTTTCGTTTAGTCACAATAATCGAAACAGTTATTATAATAAACATGCGCTGTGAAAAGTATTGGTGGTAGAATAAAGTAATGGACTAGGGGTTTTTTTAGTATTTACAAAATAGTGGACGTACATTAGTATATTCATCTATTTTGGTTTAGTCACAATTATCGAAACTGTCAACATATGCATGCGGTGAAAACTATTCGTGGTAGGATAAAGTAATGTTCTAGGGCTAGGGGTTTGTAGTAATTATCACTATCTACAAAAAATAGTCCACGGACATTATATCCGTCTGTTTTGGTTTAGTCACAATAATCGAAGAAGTCATTATTTTTACGTGTAAGTATGCGGTATGTAAATTAATGGTGGTAGAAATAATGAACTAGGGGTTTGTAGTACTAATATATCTTCAAAAAAGGCCTCGGAAAATGTTTCCATCTGTTATGGTTTGGTCACTGTAACAGAAATAGTCATTAATTTGCGTGCGCTGCGTAAACCATTAGAGTTATATCTATAAAAATACAATGTATCACGAATTTACTCCACATTGTTAAGAGGTTACATGAGGGGTGATTTTTCCTTACAAACGTATTGCCGTGTTTCCTCCCTAGATAACTGCGTCAGAGCAATGGTTTTTTTATAAAATCTAGGTCTTCAGTGAGCATGTCCCTGTTATTTTAATTTTTCTACAAACTCATTGTTAAATGAAGTATGACCCTTTAAAAACATGAAAGCTCTTCCAGTTTTACTCGCGTAATTGGACGTTCACTAGAAATAAATGAAGAGTTAAGGAACAAAAATAAAATAACAGAGACATAGCCTTATTCATCTTCTAATTTTCAGAATATAAATTTATGGATAAAATCAATATATCAAATAGGTTTACTGTATTCGGAGGAAACTGGGGAATACAAAACATCGATTTCGTAAATTTTCTATAGGATTGTGTCAAACTGCTAAGAGGTCCTGTATACTGTTAAAACGTTCACTATACCTACTTCTGCTACCCGTGCGAAGCCGGGGCGGGCCACTAGTCTTATATAAGTATGATCTTTCCATTAATGCAAAAAAATTCAAATACTCAATTGTTTTGAAGCCAATTCACATTGAATTTCTTATATCTAACCTCGTTTGAAGCGAAGCCCAATAAATTCACTCCATCAGCTGTACCTATTGATACGAAACACATAAAGGTAACACAAATTGTTTCTATTGGAGAATCATATTGAAATGACCTTTGATTCGTTGGTGTAAACAACCGTAGCTTGGAAATCGATTCAGGAATTAAGCTGCATAACATAAAGAAAGAAAGAAAGAAAGAAAAATGCGTTTATTATCCAACCTTAATAACAAATACGTTATTACATCTGCTAGAACATATATTTAGACAGTCGTTGTGGTAATCGGCTTGTGCTCAGCATGTGCTGCGCTCGGCTAATCGTGCACAGCGCTGTTTATCAGCACGTACCGTCTTATTTAGATTTGTACATATTTATCCTTGTATATGCACACCATGCCAAGTGACTTAGTTATTTAATTATATTCAGGTTTACATAAGTTCTTTTCGTTAAAATATACTTTACATACAATCACGCCTTTTTCCCAAAGGCAGAGGTGTACCCAGGACTCAGTCCCATAGTAGGTACACCCACATTTCTCCAGTATGTTATTGGTCCCATGTAACAAGGGCGAGACTATTGCCATCCAGGCACAGTTCCAGAATCCACGCTGTCATAGAGATAATTCTCAGTGTTTTGGCTCCTTCCACTTGGATCCACAGCACGGCTCCACATGTGGATCCATGGACACCATTTTCTCCTCCTGAATCCATAGTGGAGCCATGGACACTTATTTTCTCCACTTGAATCCACAGTGGAGCCATGGACACTTATTTTCTCCACTTGAATCCACAGTGGAGCCATGGACACTTATTTTCTCCACTTGAATCCACAGTGGAGCCATGGACACTTATTTTCTCCACTTGAATCCATAGTGGAGCCCTGGACACTTATTTTCTCCACTTGAATCCACAGTGGAGCCATGGACACTTATTTTCTCCACCTGAATCCACAGTGGAGCCATGGACACTTATTTTCTCCACCTGAATCCACAGTGGTGCCATGGACACTTAATTTCTCCACTTGAATCCACAGTGGAGCGATGGACACTTGGTTTTCCACTTGAATCCACATTGGAGCATTGGACACTTATTTTCTCCACTTGAATCCACAATGGAGCCATGGACACTTATTTTCTCCACTGAATCCACAGTGGAGCCATGGACACTTATTTTCTCCACTTGAATCCACAGTGGAGCCATGGACACTTATTTTCTCCACTTGAATCCACAGTGGAGCGATGGACACTTGGTTTTCCACTTGAATCCACAGTGGAGCCATGGACACTTATTTTCTCCACTTGAATCCACAGTGGAGCCATGGACACTTATTTTCTCCACTTGAATCCACAGTGGAGCCATGGACACTTATTTTCTCCACTTGAATCCACAGTGGAGCCATGGACACTTATTTTCTCCACTTGAATCCACAGTGGAGCCATGGACACTTATTTTCTCCACTTGAATCCACAGTGGAGCCATGGACACTTATTTTTCCACTTGAATCCACAGTGGAGCCATGGACACTTATTTTCTCCACCTGAATCCACAGTGGTGCCATGGACACTTAATTTCTCCACTTGAATCCACAGTGGAGCGATGGACACTTGGTTTTCCACTTGAATCCACAGTGGAGCCATGGACACTTATTTTCTCCACTTGAATCCACAGTGGAGCCATGGACACTTATTTTCTCCACTTGAATCCACAGTGGAGCCATGGACACTTATTTTCTCCACTTGAATCCACAGTGGAGCGATGGACACTTGGTTTTCCACTTGAATCCACAGTGGAGCCATGGACACTTATTTTCTCCACTTGAATCCACAGTGGAGCCATGGACACTTATTTTCTCCACCTGAATCCACAGTAGAGCCATGGACACTTATTTTCTCCACCTGAATCCACAGTGGAGCGATGGACACTTATTTTCTCCATCTGAATCCACAGTGGAGCCATGGACACTTATTTTCTCCACCTGAATCCACAGTAGAGCCATGGACACTTATTTTCTCCACCTGAATCCATAATGCAGCCATAGCCTACATGCCTATCTCTATACTTCTAGTATTAAGTAAAATCTTTGAGATATGCTAATTCAGCATCAAATCGACAATGTTAAATTGATGGACAATGTTACAACGTCAGTACTACGAAAGCCGCGGTCGAGTGTAGACGAGTGATATCTGTTCTGTGCTTATATACGCTTAACACATCAAGACACAGATCGAACGGGACGCCCGGGGATCGATCCCGGGACCTGTGGTTAAGAAAGCACAGCTACTTCCAACTGAGACAATGTTTAATTTCAGGTAACTTATGGCTAGCAATATTACACCATCATGGTTATAGACATGTCACCGTCTCTGGTAGAAACATGAAGAAAATGGAATACTTCCGGAAAATGGGTAAAAATTTTACTTCTTTTTAAAATTATTCTTCTATATATTTCTAATCTTCTATATATTTCTAATATTAAGTTTCACATACATACATACGTATGTATGTATGTATTAATCTTACCACACCATTACACATTCCACAGCATTAATCTTACTTTCATGCTTCTTCTGCCAGACCCAACATTCACTACCATAATACGTAAGTGTGGGGATAAGCACCCCTCTATGCACAGCCAGTCGTGCCTTTTTAGACACTTTCTATCTGTTCATAAAAGTATGCAACGCCCCATTCACCTGATTTCCTGCCAAAACTCTTCTTTCAATGTCACAGTCATACCTAATTTCTTTAGTTTAACCTACCTACTTGTATACTTGTATAAATTTATTATCCTACATTATAATAATATATAATATGGGACAACTTCCACACACGGTCATCTGGTCCCAAACTAGGCTAGAAGCCTGTACTATAGTAACCAGATGACTGATATACATACTTATATAAGCTTATAACACCCAGACACAGATCAAACAAACATGTTCATGCACACAAATGCTTGACCTGGCCGGGGATCGAATCGTGGCCTGCGGCACAGAAAGCAGAGTTACTACCGTCTTAGCCAATGAGGCTGTCAATCATTGTAATTCTATGCTATATTTAGTGATATGCTGCTATAAATAACGTTACCTACTTGTGAAAATTATTCATAATTTATATTGTTCTTATTATGGGAAGAAGGCCCCCAAGATACAAGTTTGCCTAGTTTGGGGACCATTGTTCTGTATGATATAATTGCATGTTATATATCAATATACGTTATCATATCTTATTAATAATCTCAGTACAATGTAAAAAACTTACGTTTGTATCATAACATAACAAACATTCACGCCTTTTTCCCGAAGGGGCAGGCAGTGGTGTACCCAGGACTCAGTCCCATAGTAGATACACCCACATTTCGCCAGTATGTTACTGATCCCATGTAATAGGGGGCGAGCCTATTGCCATCTACCGGGCACAGTTCCAGACTCCAGGCAGTTATTGAGATAATTCCTAATGGAAAAATCCAATATTTAACACTGCCTGACCTAGGGATTGAACCCGGGACCTCTTGATTGGCAGTCGAGCATGCGCCCTCGCTAGCGAGCCCCATTATAACTACATCTTTTCGAAACACGTTGTATATACAAAAACTCAAACAACCTCGTAGGAGCAGGCAGCCAACATCATAAACAACAACATTTGTTCTACGAATTTTGATAATTTGTAACATTTTACATTAATACAAAAACAAATATCAATATTCCACTTGAATGTTCTTAACTCTACGCGCACCGCAACAGATTACGTTACGGTGCGCGTACTGCGTACAAGCCCCTGGGTCTCTGGCGCAGAAAGTGTCTTTTAGTTTGTGAATGAAACATAGACTCACAAATGTCACGACAGTACAATAAAAAACTTGAAAATTATATTTTTTTTAATTTCATGAGTTATGTCAAAACTCGTAGAACAATAAATAATGCTATTTATGATGTTGGCTGCTTGGTCCTACTGGGTTGCTGGTGTTTTTAAGGTAACCCTGTATATGTATATTAAAATTAGGTATGTTTATTTGTAATATTTTCTAGATACTGGATCCAGGCTGATCTCTCCAACTCGATTGTCTGAGGAAAATATACTTTATGACGTCATCGTTGATTGTACTGGTAAGTTATAATATCGTGGCATTAATGGCAAAAGTAGACAAATCAATTTTGTTACAAAAATGAGGCAATTTAAATTGACACAGATACACAGATCCTTTATTGATAACTTAACTTACTTACATGTTATTTTACAACGTCAATAAAACTGAAATATTATAATATTAATTAATATATAATTATTATTAATTAATTATTATATTAATTAATATAGTTAATACTTAAATTACCCACTTATATTATAACAGGTATATAATAAAATTCTGTTATAGATTCCATTATTATAGCTATAACTTAATATTCAGTTTTTTATGCTCTCTCGAAAATAAAACCTTCTTTTACATATGAATAATTTAAATAATCATTAAATTATTTTCAAATTATACGGTTCTCGATGAATGGTAACCGGGCTATTGCTAGACTCCGGCATCTGTCACTTCCGTCTCATGGTGAAATATTACTACAGGCGATGATTCGCCGCTCACTAAACTCCCATAAAGGCCGCCCTCCACAAAGGAATAAAGGCGACGGGAAGGGCAACGTTAGGGTATCAAAGAGTATCATGAGGGCGCATCAAGCTTGCCAGCTCGCCCCTTACGCTCTTACATCCTTCCTCGAGACTCGATCACGACGCTCTCGCGACTCTGGCAGCGAACGAAGGCAAGCCAAGATGTGTTTTTAAAGAAGAAGAAACTTATTTATTTCAAATTATACGCACCAGACGCCCGTATTAATAAATACCTTACAGACTATAATATACATAAAAAAAATAAAGCACAAAATAACATTATTATATTATGCAATAGGAAAGGATTATTTTCGGTCTCGCCTTCCTAAAGCGCTGGAACACAATTCCTTCGGGCCAAAATTCGGGTGACAGCAGAAACTCTATATTTGATCGGAAGCCGGAGCACGTAGGATTTGAAGTTATGCGTCTTCGTTGACTCGTCCAGCCTCGACAGTGAGATCTGGGAGAGTTACAAACATTACTGTGTTCCGGTCTGAAGGGCGATGTTTCCAGCGAAATTACTGGGCATGATGAGATTCAACTACCCATATCTCAGGGTGACAGACGCAGTGCAGTGCCACGCAGAATTTCGAATATTAAAACACTGGGTGGCACTGTGTCTGATATGGGCGATCATGA
This sequence comes from Hemistola chrysoprasaria, assembly GCA_947063395.1. Classification (NCBI taxonomy): domain Eukaryota; kingdom Metazoa; phylum Arthropoda; class Insecta; order Lepidoptera; family Geometridae; genus Hemistola; species Hemistola chrysoprasaria. The sequence goes on along the minus strand of OX346737.1, from coordinate 4,477,356 downwards.
TGCTTGCCATCAGGCACCTGATTTGCTCGTCTTGTCACTCCAATATCATAAAAAATAAAAAAGTTCCTGTCCTGTCTGTTATAATATTAATAATTATTATTATAAGCATAAATAATTTATTCAAAGAAACATTAAAAATAAACACACAAAACACTATTTACAAAAGTCACTACCTACGCTATTTACATTTTATATACAAAACCTACTCATTAACTTAAATCTATTAAACCCTTGGAGGAAGGGTAGGTGGCCAGAATGCTGGCGGCATTGCCCCGTTGGATGCAGATACTTATCCTCTGGGCAAAATACAGGCCAGCATTCTGGTTACCCGATGCCTCCACCAAGCTTTTAGCTAGCTCCTTGTATAGATATAATATATTTTTGTATGTATCTGAGAGTATTAATTTTAAATATTCTCATCAGGTTCAGCATCAGCAATGGATATCAGCATGAATTTAATGAAACCCGGAGGAAAGTATGTCGTATTTGGATGTTGCCCATCTACTCATAAAGCCGCGTAAGTATTAATACTTTACAGACAGTCTAATAGACAGGCAGACACGTTAAAGATAAACTTACTCGACGATAAATTAATTTCTGATCCTATTGTTATTTTTCATTCTTGAAATCTTATAATAATTATAATGGCCCCGGTGGCATAGTGATTCGCTCTGTTTAATGAGGTCCCGGGTTCGATACCCAGGTCAAGAAAAAAGTTTTATTAGGATTTTTCCATTATGAATTATTTCAATGATAGCCAGGACTCTGAAACTATGCCAGTAGATGGCAATAGGCTGCCCCCTATTACACAAAACCAAATCATAACCGCGGCGTGGTGTACCTATTATGGGACTGGTTTCTGGGTACACCTCTGCCCCTTCGGGAAAAAGGCGTGATTGTATGTTATGTTACTTATATATTATACTAACACATTATGATGTTCAAATATATTTATTTATTAAATAATAAATACTGTACAATTCAAACAACCAAATTCCCACCCAGAATTGTAGCAGGTGCAAACTTACCCATGACGCTGGCGGCATTGTCGCGATGTATGGCCACATCCCGGACACTCGACTCAATTCCATACAAAAGTCAAGATATAACTACCTACTACACAGACACTGAACACATGGAGTTTCGTTCACGCGCAAGTCTGCGTGAGGTGATTTCCCAGCAAAGCGGGGCTAATCGAGAGGTCAATCTCGCTCGCGGGGTGAGAAGGCCCGATTGGTGGGCGGATGACAGTGTCCATACTATACATAGTATTATTATCTGTTCTGTGGTATTTCTATTGATAGCCCTTGCACCAAGTACGAGCCGGAGCGGGAGTCACCCGTCCTCTCTCGCAATCTGCGACCTAATGAAATGAAATGATATTTATTGTATAAACTGTGTCAGGAGTCAGGAGGGTCTTCAATTATTATAACATTAGGGTGTCATAATGTGTCGCAACAGTTTGCCCTGGACGGACGTACACTATTTATTACATTTTAATACAATTATAGACATGAATTTTTTGAGGACTGCCTCGGTGGCGTAGAGGGCGCATGCTCGACTGCCAATCAAGAGGTCCCGGTCCCGGGTTCGATCCCCAGGTCGGGCAAAGTGTTAAATATTAGATTTTTCCATTAAGAATTATCTCAATAACTGCCTGGAGTCTGGAACTGTGCCCGGTAGATGACAATAGGCCCGCCCCCTATTACATGCAACCAATAACATACTGGCGAAATGTGGGTGTATCTACTATGGGACTGAGTCCTGGGTACACCTCTTCCTACCCCTTCGGGAAAAAGGCGTGAATGTATGTTATGTTCTATGTTATGAATTTAAAATACGAATTAGACATGTCAGATACAATAATTTAAAATAATATAATCATAAAATAATCAAAAGAATTCAGACATAATAATCAGCGATACTTACATTATCTAAAATTCTATTCATAGCTCTCCTGTAGGACCCTCGCTTCTGATCCCCTCTGACGTATATATTAAGTATGTACATAGTTGTTTAACCACCAACCATAAAAAACGTTAATTGTTACAGTTTCAGTCCGTTTGACATCTACGTAAAGGAACTGACCATAATCGGCTGCAAAGTGAACCCGTACAGCTTCCCCACTTCCATTGGTTGTCTGCGAGTTATGGGTGACAGGTGATTATAATTTCATTATCATCATCATCATCATCTGCTGATTCATCATCATAAATAAGGCGGGTGACCAACGAATTCCCCATACGAATATTTTTTTGTGGTAGGGCTCTTTTGCGGGGGGCCGCCTGGGGAATTACCACACCTTTGCCAGTTATTCATCCGCCAAGCAGTAATGTGCAAACATTACTGTGTTCCGATCTGAAGGACAATGTTACGTGCGAAATTACTGGGCATGATGAGATTCAACAACCCATATCTCAGGGTGGCAGTGCAGGGCCTCGTAGAATTTAGAATTTTAAAACACAGGGTAGCACCGTGTCTGATATGGGCAATCATGATGCTTACCATCGGGCACCTAATTTGCTCGTCTTGTCACTCAATATCAGAAAAAAATGGTAAAATACTAATAAATTTATGTATGTAGGACTTTATTCGAGTGCCAAAAGATGTTTATAATTACTAAAAACTACTATAAACCTCTACTATAAACAAACACTACAAATTACTATAAACCACTACAAAAACCTTAAACTATTGTTATCAAGCTAGAATTAGTAGGGTAAATGTAGGCAATGGGGATCACTTAAGCGAGAATGAAAATAAAAGCAAATATATGAATCAACTATTTATTGCTCTGTTCTTATTATAAACTTTACTTACTATACTATCAATTGAGATCAACTTTAGTCACTTTGGCTTATTAATTTTGGTACAATATAAAATTAAAAAAAAAAACAGTTTGATCACGATTGTCAACACCGGTTGGCAATGGTGATCAGCATGTGTGGACAATGGTGAAAAATCTACCTGCATGGGCGAAACGGAAAAATAAAAATTCTCATAAAAAAGTTGAATATATAACAATAATCTGAGTTTTGAATTGCAATCTAAAATGTTTCTTATTTTGTGGTGACCACCATTGCCAACTGACTCCGATTGCCTACATCTCCCCTAATTGTTTATTGTAAAGGCTTAGCAAGGCTTGCCAAGCAATACCTTTGTTGGGCCATAATTAACAACGTGGGCCTTGCAACACAAACTGACCATTTTTGGATTAAAAGATATAATATCTTTCATTTCTATGTAAATCTTTAAAGTAATCATTACCTCAGTAACCTAGATAACTAGCTAGCGTTTTATTCCGTTTAAAATCATTGGTATTATGTTGGTGTTTGTCTCCAATTAATAAAATATTATCACGTTCACAGTCCCCAACAAGGGTAATTTCTTTCCTGTCACGTCCACTCGTATTTTTGTAAAAAAACTTACCAACTCACAAGTCTAAACCAAAATCCAACTCCAACCTCACACGTCCAGTCCAATATTTCTCACTGAAATTGTATGGGTTTGACGACTCCATATAGGTGCATGGACTTGTGACTGAAGTCAATTTGCGACTCCGAATGGAGTCGTGGACAGGAAACGTGTTATAATTATAATTTGTCACCTACATCGAGTCCCAGATATCTAAATTAGAACGAATGTTAAGGATGACGGAAAGGGAATTATGGAGGCGGCGACCGGAAAGTTCCCCATACAAACGTAATATAAGTTAAATCATATGAAATCAGACCATATTTCCAACATTTAATGACGTTATTCGGGATGAGACACTAGTTATCTAGGTTCCTAATTATATTTCAATCCAAAATAGAAGTAATTTGGACTAAAATATGATAAAAATCCGATATATTATAGGTATTTTCAAATAAAACTCCAAATATTTTAGACTAAAATATAAGAACCTAGATAACTAGTGTTTCATTCCGAATAACGTCATTAAATGTTGGAGATATGCTCTGATTTCAAAAAATATAACTATTACGTTTGTATGGGGTTTGGCGTTGTAATTATTCGGTCGCCGCCCCGGTATTGGAGCCAAATGGAGTTGGGCAGGACACGTGCGCCAGGCGCGGTGACGAAACATGATGTGGGTAAGAAGTTAACTGAATGCTGGCCAAAGAACAGGTAAACGCAGCATCGGTCATCTGGCACCACGTTGGGCGAATGGTGTGTTGAAAAATGTCGTATGAAACACGTGTGCAATGAAAATATCGCACCTCGTTTTAGTTTAACACAATCCTATGGAAAATTTACTAAATCGATGTTTCGTATTCCCCTGTTTCCTCGTAACCCAACATTTTTTTGATGTGAACGTCTAATCACGGGAGTAAAACTAGGATTTTTGGAAGTTCACTATGAAAAACCAAGGGTTTTTATGAAAAATTAAAATTGCAGGGACATAGCTTACTTCACTATAAAATATCAGGATATAAATTTATAGCATAACATAACATACATTCACGCCTTTTTCCCGAAGGGGTAGGCAGAGGTGTACCCAGGACTCAGTCCCATAGTAGATACACCCACATTTCGCCAGTATGTTATTGGTCCCATGTAATAGGGGGCGAGCCTATTGCCATCTACCGGGCACAGTTCCAGACTCCAGGCAGCTATTGAGATAATTCCTAATGGAAAAATCCAATATTTAACACTATGCCTGACCTGGGGATTGAACCCGGGACCTCTTAAATCGGGAAATTTATAGAATGGGTTTATTATACTCGGAGGAAACAGGGGAATACAAAACATCGATTTGGTAATTTTTTATAGAATTGTGTCAAATTCCTAGAACCGTACGCGCTTAACTTAGCACACTTAACATTAACTTTATCATAATGTACTATCAACTATTAATACATTTGCATGTTTTTCAGGTACTTATCCTATGAGAGATTAGGAATCAAAGCTTACCCTCTGTCAGAATACCAGAAAGCATTGAACGACGTCCAAACTGGTGCCATTGCTAAAGCAATGTTCAAGATAAGTTCAAGTAAATAACTGATAAACCACCAGTGAAAAAAATCCAACCCACAGCATGATCGAAAATAACTCAAAACAATTTCTAAATTATTATTATTTTTCGGTCATACTGAGGGTTGAATCCTTTTTTTTTATTTACCATAGCGGGTTCTCACTTCTCACGGTAAAATTTTTCTTGTTCACTAATAAATTCAAAAATGAATTTGAGTTTAGTTCGTGGAATTGGGAGAAAATTATCGAATCGTAAGCGAATTAGTAGGTATAGTTGATCAAATAAAATCGAACCGTGACATGGTATAATATGAGGTATACCTACGGATAGACATTCGACTAGTCGCTAGCCGTATTATTACGGGAACCGACGCGACGCGACGCGAAGGATAGCCTCAGTGATGCCAGATGGGGGGATTCCCTGAAAATTTGAGAGTTTTTTCGGCTTTGGGAGAAATTGGGAGTAGAAATTCTTTGGGGGCACTTTCGGAGGGACAATAAGGTTAATAAAAGATAAATTGCGCAACGAAATGCCAATAGAAACAGCCGAAGCGGTTCTCAGAATACGGTATTCATAGCCAAACGGTTTTGTATCAATTTTGTTCCTACATCAGATGAAATATTAATTAATATTTATTTTTGAAAACTTGTAAGTTATTGTGTAAAAGTAAATGCGAATAGGTATGATTGTTATAAACTAAAACATGAAGTTATGGGTAATAGAGAATATTTTTGCTTTAATAATAAAATGGCTTGAAACTGGTGCGGGGTTTTTTTTCATTCTAATGTTTGGGAGGATTTCGGAAAAAGTTTGAGGGAACTTCACATATAATGTAGTCATCTGGGAACACTGGCTAGCCTTCTGGCATGCGGCGCGCTGCAATCCGGCTAAGCGCTAGTGTGCGTGTGCGTATATAGTTCGACACAAAAGAATAGAAAATAATGGGGGCGCCACTGTCTTTTACAAGAGTAAAAACAATTTAATCAACACATACACTTTAAATTAGTTCCGTTTATACTCTTTTCTGTTGAGCTTTACATAATATGTACGCAGCATAAAAAATATCTGTCATATAAAAAAACCGTTCAATTCGTTACCTTAGACGTTTTTTTTTTCGTTACGTTAGAAACGGAACTAAATTAAAGTGTATGTGTTGATGAAATTGTTTTTACTCTTGTAAAAGACAGTGGCGCCCCCATTATTTTCTACTCTTTTGTGTCGAACTATACCTATGTTAACCTATTATTTACCTACCAAACATTAGTTTTAAGTGGTTCTTTAAAATATAATTAAAAAAAAAAGTATACTTAACTAATTTAATGTTATTACGATTAGCGAGTGTAATTACTGTTATATTATTTAATAGGTTAATAGTACATGTGTACGCCTACATTATATAAGGGGTTAAAATTATTACGATTAAAATTAAATAACGAACATAATTCTGTTTGTTTGATTTTTAGTAGTCGCCTTAAATTTTTGTTAGAAATTACATGTTAAATAAAGTTAAACATCACTCATACAAAATGAAAATACACAGATATAAAGAAATAGGGAATAATTGTCCACTATCAATTGTATGTGGCTGGCTCTGGATCTGGCCTTTATTTGCGCGAAAACATATTTTGTTGGAGAAAACCTTACAGTTTCTTCGTATTTATGAAAATTGTAAAAAAGTAGTTTTTAAGTTGTTAAGGTTTTTTTAATTGAGTGTAATTTCTTTTTGTATGGGTGACGTTCAACCTTAAGTAACTATTTACCTGTAACCTGTAATGTTTTTTTGGAGTGGTAGGCCTCTTTTGCAGGGGGCCGCCTGGGGAAGTACCACACCTTTGCCAGTTATTCATCCGCCAAGCAGTAATGTCCAAACATTACTGTGTTCCGGTATGAAGGGCAATGTTACCAGCGAAATTACTGGGCATGATGAGATTCAACAACTCATATCTCAGGGTGATAGGCGCAGTGCAGTGCCGCGCAGAATTTTGAATTTTAAAATACTGGGTGGTACTGTGTCTGATATGGGCAATCATGATGCTTACCATCAGGCATCTGATGAGCTCGTCTTGTCACTCGCTATCATAAAAAAAAAAAAATATATATCTAAATATAATGATAGGGACATACTTTAACTTTAAAATATCAGGATATAATTATATCAAATAGGTTTACTGTATTCGGTGGAAACAGGGGAATACAAAACATCGATTTAGTAAATTTTCAATAGGATTTTGTCAAACTGCTAAGAGGTCCTGTATTCTGTGAAGTGATCCTCATTACCTACATAATCTCTACCTACTTACCAGAAAAAACGTATAAAACGTGAGTAGACTCACAATAACTGATATCGAGGTTTAAAGTGTAACAAACAATCCCTTATCACATATTATTATGATCACTTAGGGGTAAAAGTACCGATTTACCGGCCACTACCCCTTTTCGGCCACTTCGCACGTTATTTTGATTTATAAACAGTGATCAATATAGCTTCTTTATAATTTCGCGCCATTCAATCTAGACAAACTTCACGGTACATAATCCAAAATAATGATCTTGTAATTTGCGAATTGAGCCCTTAGTCGCCATTTCAAAATTTGGTGTGTGGACGCGTGTCAAATTTAGCGAAAAAAATAGCACATGGATTGATTTTCAAAGGTAAGTTTTGAAGTGTTACTATTGGTATATTGGTGATTGATTGGGTTTGTGTGTATTAAGCATGTTTGATTTCAATATTTCAGAGCCCAAACTCATTAAATTTTTCATAATTTGTGATATTTTTGGTGGTCGGACAATACGTTACCGATTAATTACAAAATCTACTTTCCGGCCGGGTGGTCGCAAAACCGGTTTGTTTACGTCATTTCTCTTTGCATTTATCACGGAAACCTTAAATTCATTAACATAAAATCGATTTTATATGAAAACAGCTAGAATTTTGTCAACTTACAACTAGATTCCGGCCGCCAGAATAACTAATATTTTCAAAGATATTATGACCTTTGAAAATACCGAACATTTAACGGCCGATAACCAGTAAAAACAAACCCTTTCTCCGACCATCTTCTTCTTCTATCTTCTTCTTCTATCTATCTATCTTCTATCTATATATATATATATATATATAATCAACCTTTCACGGTAAATGTTGGTCCAGTGAGAAGTTAGAACAATTGTTGATCCACCTATTTTACGTGTTTACTCAGCTCTGCGTCGTGCAAACTGATATACTTTGATCCGTCCTTGATGCGCGTGTGACGTCGGTGGATCTGCACTTACAGGTTTTCAACATACTCGTCATCGATTTGACCAACATTTTTTGATCCATCCAACGGTCGAAAAAATCACACTGAATATGATTACTTAGATCCAGAGTATATTTAATTTATATGCGACATTTACATAGATTAAGTGGATCCGGAGCCAAAATTGACGAATAGGTACTCGAACACAAAGCGGCAACGTCGCATTCTTCGTGTGACAGAGAACCCAGTATACACTACTTCGTTAGAGTAATAAGGTAAGATATATGCGTTAGCTGCGGCGTTTGAGGATCAAACTTTTATTCCTTCACTCGTGTTTGGCAGATTTAATTGCGTAAAAACGTTTGCGCATGTTTTTGGTATCGTGTTAGTGAATTTGTGTTATTTTGTTTTTTGTCATAGACCAATCAGAAGATGATGGTGAGTATTTTATTATCCATATGCATTTTGATTATCTATCAATTTGGAAACATGATTTTATGAATGTTTTACATTAATAAATTAATCTGGCCGTATGTGATCCCGGCTCAAATGAATGGGGTAGGGGGGAAGTAGAGACCGCTTCAGTGGAAAGGCACCCCTCATCCATGTTCGATACGTATGGTTATAAATAGGTACCTATTCACATTATGATACCTAAGGACTAACTTAACTACCTACCGGTTTGTAACCTCGGACGAAAAGGAGTTGCAATTATGTTTAGTTATGTGTACATTCTTAATATGCGTTTCAAATAACAATAGGACCAGTAAAGACGCTATCTTTTCACCAATGCTGCCTGCAAGAAGTCAAATCAGAATAATAAAATAGATAACCAATAACTATATGACTGGCCTTTTGGCTCTGTGGTTAGTAGCTCTGATTGCGGATCCTGAGGTAGTGGGTTCGATTTTCAACCAGGACAAACATTTTTGTGACGAACGCGGATGTTTGCTCTGTGTCTTGGCTATGTATTTCTCAGGCCTCCATACCTAGTACAGTAGGTTTTGCCTAGTTTGAGACTAGGGACTTATGTGCGAAATGTCCAGAACATTTATTTATTTTATTTAGGTACGTAAAAAGACCAAACATCCTTCTGATATTATAAATTAGAAAGTTTGTGAGGATGGATGGATGGATGGATGGATGTTTGTTACTCTTTCACGTCAAAACTGTTGAACCAATTGGGCTGAAATTTGGTATGTAGGTACCTTTGACCATGGAACCATGACCATGGGCCCATGACATTAGACCATGAGATAATTTTTTTCCGATATTCCGACAGGAACGATGTCAACGCGGGTGGGACCGCGAACTACAGCTAGTACCTACATATTTACAAAACCAGTGACCCGCCCCGGCTTCGCACGTGTAGCGGGTAGCATATGTATACCTAGAGAACGTTTGAACATGAAAAATTTCGTGATCCATTGTATTTTTTATTTATACAACCCTATTTTTTAAGTAGCCAATGGTGTACTTATGGGACTGAGTCTTGGGAACACCTCTGCCTACCCATATGGGAAAAAGGCGTTATTGTCTGTTTATGTTTGGTTCACGTAGCGCACGCAAATTAATGACTATTTGTGATAGAGATAAAGACTGCCTCGATGGCGTAGAGGGCGCATGATCGACTGCCAATCAAGAGGTCCCGGGTTCGATTCCCAGGTCAGGCAAAGTGTTAAATATTGGATTTTTCCATTAGGAATTATGTCAATAACTGCCTGGAGTCTGGAACTGTGCCCGGTAGATGGCAATAGGCTCGCCCCCTATTACATAGGACCAATAACATACTGGCGAAATGTGGGTGTATCTACTATGAGACTGAGTCCTGGGTATCAGTATTTATTAGGCCCATGTAATAGAGGGCGAGCCTATTGCCATCTACCGGGCACAGTTCCAGACTCCAGGCAGTTATTGACATAATTCCTAATGGAAAAATCCGATATTCAACACTTTGCCTGAACTGGGGATCAAACCCGGGATCTCATCGCCAGTGAGGCTTGTGCCCACTACGCCACTGAGGCAGTTCTAATAGATGGATGATATTTTATCCGCGGACTACTTTGTAGATATTGATAAGTTCTACAAACCCCTTGTACATTACTTACCTTGTTCTACCACCAATAGTTGTCACAGAGCAATAATTACTGCTTTGATAACATAACATAATGTCAACATATGATCACGCCTTTTTCACGAAGGGGTAGGCTGAGGGGTAGCCCTGGGTACACCTCAGGGCTCAGTCCCATACTAAATACACCCACATTTCACCAGTATGTTATTGGTTCCATGTAATAGGGGCGAGCCTATTGCCATCTACCGGGCACAGTTCCAGATTCCAGGCAGTCATTGAGATAATTACTAATGGAAAAATCCAATATTTACCGGGATCTCATGACTGAGAGTCAATCATACGCCCATTACGCCACCGATATAGTCACTGCTTTGATTATTGTGACTAAACCATAATAGATGGATATAATGTCTGCCGACTATTTTTTAGATATTAATTAGTACTACAAACCCATAATACATTATTTTATTCAACCATCAATAGTTTTCATAGCGTACGTAAGTAAATTAATGATTATTTTGCTGTTTTTTACGGATCCCTAATTTTTTGCAATTTCTTTTATAGTCATTGTTACTCACATCTATACTAATATTATAAAGAGAGAAACTTTGTTTTTTTGTTTTTTTGTTTGTAACGAATAGGCTCCGAAACTACTGGACCGATTTTAAAAATTCTTTCACTTATGGATAGCTTAATTCAGTGTGAGTGCCATAGGCTATATGAGATTTTGAAAAAAAATAGGGATCCGTAAGAAAACTGCAATATTGTGAACCAAGGTGTCACATAATATAATTACCATATTCATAAATTTGCGTGCGCTGTGAAATCCATTGATGGTAGAATAATATAATGTAGGTTTGTAGTACTTATCAATATCTACAAAATAGTTCACGGAAATTTTATCCATCTATTTTGGTTTAGTCACAATAATCGAAACAGACATTATATGCACACGCTGTGAAAAGTATTGATGGTAGAATAAAGTAATGTACTAGGGGTTTGTATAGTAATTATCAATACCTACAAAACAGGATACATGGATTTTATCCATCTGTTTTGGTTTAGTCATAATAAACGAAACAGTGATTATTTTTCATGCGGTGTGAAAACTATTAGTGGTAGAATAAAGTCATGTACTAAGAATTTAAGAATTTAAGTACTTATCAATACCTACAAAACAGTATACATAGATTATATTCATCTTTTTTGGTTTAGTCACAATAATCGAAACAGTGATTATTTTTCATGCGATGTGAAAACTATTGGTGGTAGAGTAAAGTAATGTACTAGGGGTTTGTAGTACTTATCAATACCTACAAAACAGTATAAATAGATTATATCCATCTTTTTTGGTTTGGTCACAATAATTGAAGCAGTGATTATTTTCATGCGGTGTGAAAACTATCGGTGGTAGATTAAAGTAATGTACTAGGGGATTGTAGTAATTATCAATACCTACGAAACAGTATACATAGATTATATCCATCTTTTCTGGTTTAGTCACAAGAATCGAAGCAGTGATTATTTTTCATGCGGTGTGAAAACTATTGATGGTAGATTAGTCATGTAGGTACTAGGGGTTTGTAGTATTTACCAATATCTACAAAACATTTTACGGACATTATATCCATCTATTTTGGTTTAGTCACAATAATCGAAAGTCATTATATGCATGCGCTGTGAAAAGTATTCATGGTAGAATAAAGTAATGTACTAGGGGTTTGTAGTACTTATCAATATCTTCAAAATAGCCCACGATAAATTTATACATGTGTTAAGGTTTGGTCATTGTAACAGAAATAGTCATTAATTTGCGTGCGCTGCATAAACCATTAGGTATATCTATTAAAATACAATGTATCACGAATTTACTCCTGTTAAACGTCCACTATACCTACTTCTACTACCCGTGCGAAGCCGGGGCGGGTCGCTAGTTCATAAATAAAATAATGTTTTAAACAAACAAACATATAGAGAAGCGTGCAATTTGTGCAGTTTCAAGATACTTTAATTCATTAAATATTGAATTTTTTTCATACAAATTTTCAACCCTTATTTTTGCCCTAGAGGTTGAATTTTGATAAACCTTATTAAAAACGGATTTAATTCAATACATTTTTAAGTTATTTTTGCTAAGGTAATCTCAAAAATAAAACTTTCACTATTTAATTTTTTAAATCCCTATATTTCGCGCATAGGGTTGTTTTTAAAGAAACCGTGAAACACGTATGTAATTATTTATTAAAACGAGGCTTCATGTAGAATTTTAAGTAAATCAGCTGAATATATTTTTATTTTTCATACAAACTTCCAACCCCTATTTAACATACTTAGGGGTGGAATTTTGAAAAATCCCTTCTTGTTACTTGTCTAGGTTAATAAAATAATCTTCTGTCCAAATTTAATCAACATTGGTATGGTAGTGTTGGCCCTGAGTTGATGAATCAGTCTGTGAATCACTATCTCTCTCATTATATAATTCTACTTATAGAAGTATAGATTTCAGAAGTTTTGTCTAGTGACGTCGCAGCATAAGATGGGTCCTATTGTAATTTGAAATGCATAGTAGGTACCGATACTGTATTATGCGGGGTTAATTTTTATCATCCCGAATAATCTCTGACTGCCTCGGTGGCGTAGAGGGCGCATGCTCAACTGCCAATCAAGAGGTCCCGGGTTCGATCCCCAGGTCAGGCAGTGATAAATATTGGATTTTTCCATTAGGAATTATGTCAATAACTGCCTGGAGTCTGGAACTGTGCCCGGTAGATGGAAATAGGCTCGCCCCCTATTACATGGGACCAATAACATACTGGCAAAATGTGGGTGTATCTACTATGGGACTGAGTCCTGGGTACACCTCTGTCTACCCCTTCGGGAAAAAGGCGTGAATGTATGTTATGTATAATTTTAGAGATTATCCTACTCATGAAAACAAACAACTTTTATTAGAGAACTAAAGATGAGATCGCGAAAAATTGCATCTGTTCCATTCAAAAGTGCTAAAATATTTAATTAAAACGTACCTATATATAACAGCTGATATTTTTCGCAATTTCAGTTTTGGTCCCACATTATCTGGGGTCAAACTCAAACTCATTTTATTCATAAAAAATAATTACACGTCTTGTTTTATTTTATAGTATTAAAATAATCTTCATTATTACAATGTCAAAAATGATATTCAAAAAAAAAAAGTCTGGTAGAACTAGTATTAAAAGCATTCAAAATGAGTTAATTGATAGGTATACAAAAAAGAGAACATCATATACCTATATCCTACATAATATCCTACTACGGTCCTAAATAACCCTATATTATTAGTTTGGGACATGTCCTGTATGATTTGATTGAACCAATTTTGATCGTTTTTAGGGTTTCGTACCGCAAAAGGAAAAAACGGAACCCATATAAGATTACTTTTTGTCCGTCTATCTGTCCGTCCACCGACCCACCGACCCACCGACCCCACTCTCTCCGCCTCCACCACAAACTCAGCTTGATCCACCTCCTACCCCGTTCTTCCCGCTTCCACTATCTCCGACTTCACCACAAATTCCGCTCCGCCTCCTCCGCTTCCGTTTACGTTACCACCTTCACCACAAACTACGCTGTCTCCGTTTTCAGACTTCTAGAAGTAGAATTATATAATGAGAGAGAGAGAGTGATTCACAGACTTATTCATCAACTCAGGCAAGGGCGTCGCCAGCCGATGATCAAGGGGGGGCTAGACAAGGAATTTTACCCAAATTCACTATAGATATACAAACGGTATTTGCCTGTATACAATTTACAATTACAAATTTCTATGAAACAGAAAAGCCATACAATTTTGTAGATTTTTTTTTTATGAAATAGGGCCCAGATGGTTCTGTATTTATGAATACGTGTCTATATGGTATGGCGGCACTTGAATGTCAACATAGACAATAAAGGCTAAATTTTCTCGATCCTCTACGGGGGGGGGGCAGCAGCCCCCCCCTGCCCCCCCTTGGCGACGCCCTTGAACTCAGGGCCAACACTACCATACCAATGTTGATTAAATTTGGACAGAAGATTTTATTAACCTAGACAAGTAATAAGAAGGGATTTTTCAAAATTCCACCCCTAAGTATGTAAAATAGGGGTTGGAAGTTTGTATGAAAAATAAAAATATATTCAGCTTGAGTGTGTTTTAGCCACACTCGCCAAATTCAAGTTGGTGGATGTCAAATTTGATGGTCTCCGACTACCTATAAGGTGTTTCAATGTCAGCCGGGACCGATGGCTTAACGTGCTCTCCGAGGCACGAAGGAAACTCGTTGTGTAAATAACTGCCACCCATCCAAGTGCCGGCCGTACCTAGTGTCGCTTGACCTCGGTTACCGGCTGATACCTACTAGTAGCCGCCATTTGGCCACGAGCGCCTCGACTACATTTCTCACACATACATTCACGTCTTTTTCCCGAAGGGGTAGGTAGAGGTGTACCCAGGACTCAGTCCCATAGTAGATACACCCACATTTATGTTATTGGTTCCATATTTTTTTTTTATTATGATAGTGAGTAACAAGACGAGCAAAGAGCACGAGTAAGCATCATGATTGCCCATATCAGACACAGTGCCACCCAGTGTTTTAAAATTCAAAATTCTGCGCGGCACTGCACTGCGCCTGACACCCTGAGATATGAGTTATTGAATCTCATCATGCCCAGTATTTTCGCTGGTAATATTGCCCTTCATACCGGAACACAGTAATGTTTGCACATTACTGCTTGGCGGATGAATAACTGGCAAAGGTGTGGTATTTCCCCAGGCGGCCCCCTGCAAAGGAGGCCTACCTCTACAATTTCAATAATACTATATTATGTACCTATTATGGGTACCTATTACCTATCCTATTGCCATCTACCGGGCACAGTTCCAGACTCCAGGCAGTTATTGACATAATTCATACATACATACAGTCACGCCTTGTTCCCGGTGGGGTAGGCAGAGACTATTTCCCTCCACTTGCTACGATCCTGACATACAACTTTCGCTTCGTTCACTGACATAATTCCTAATGAAAAATTCAATATTTAACACTTTGCCTGACCTGGGGATCGAACCCGGGACCTCTTGATTGGCAGTCGAGCATGCGCCCTCTACGCCACCGAGGCAGTACATTTCTGTGTAGTTATTTCTAGTTTATATTTTATTTTCATATGGGCTGGCATTAGTTTTTCCTACAGGGGGTTCTGAAAAGTGAGTACAACCGATATACGAGAATGTTATAAATGTCTTCGTAGTCATACTGATATGACAAATTAGTATGACCACCTGAAATCCGCTATTAGCCGTGGTGTTGTCAAGTTGTTGAATTATCCGTTTAATCTGTAGCTTCATAGCTTGTACACACGAAACGGCAACGTCGCGGCTGCTTTTAGCCAATCCGATCGTTTGCTGTGCTCTGATTGGCTCATTTAAATAGGATCAACATTTACCGTAACCATCGCACGGTGGATTTGTATATCGGATCAACTTCGACGAACGCGAGGAAGCAGTCACGTGAGTGTAGATGTTGATCCGGTTGGAGCCACATTAGTTACTAGAGATGCATATTAGATCAACAAAAGGCGCCGGATCAACATACATTTTTGGATCAACAAAGTGCTCGCGTGAAGTCGCGTGAGATCAACATTTACCGTAAAGAGATCTCTATATATATATATATATATATATAATAGAAAGTCGTGTTAGTTACACCACTTATAACTCAAGAACGGCTGAACCGATTTGGCTGAAAATTGGTGGGGAGGTAACTTGGAACCAGGAGACGGACATAGGATACTTTTTATCCCGGTAAAATTGATGTCAATCAATAAAAAATCGGTCATAACATCAGTCTAGCACAGACAACGGAGATTTACATATAGTACCAGGCTCACATAAATATAAGGAGATATTTCCATAGGGTGATATAGCAAGGAGCTTTTTTTAGTGATAGAGAAATGAGCTTATATAGCACTAGGCCCACATAAACATAAGGAGATATTCCCAAATGGTGATTTAGGAAATAAATTATATAGTACCAGGCTCTCATAATGATAAGGAGATATTCCCACATAGTGATAGAGGAAACAACCTATATAGTACGAGGCTCTCATAATGATAAGGATATATTACCACATAGTGATAGAGGATATAACTTATATAGTACCAGGCTCTCATAAAGATGAGGTTATATTCCCGTATAAATACAGGAAATAACCTATATAGTACCAGGTTCTCATAATGATAAGGAAATATTCTCACATGGTGATACAGAAAATAACTTATATAGTACCAGGCTCTCATAAAGATGAGGTTATATTCCCGTATAAATACAGGAAATAACCTATATAGTACCAGGCTCTCATAATGATAAGGAGATATTCCCACATAGTGATACAGGAAATAACTTATTTAGTACCAGGCTCTCATAATGATAAGGAGATATTACCACATAGTGATAGAGGATATAACTTATATAGTACCAGGCTCTCATAAAGATGAGGTGATATTCCCACATAAATACAGGAAATAACCTATAAAGTACCAGGTTCTCATAATGATAAGGAAATATTCTCACATAGTGATACAGGAAATAACTTATATAGTACCAGGCTCTCATAAAGATGAGGTTATATTCCCGTATAAATACAGGAAATAACCTATATAGTACCAGGTTCTCATAATGATAAGGAAATATTCTCACATAGTGATACAGGAAATAACTTATATAGTAAGTACCAGGCTCTCATAAAGATGAGGTTATATTCCCGTATAAATACAGGAAATAACCTATATAGTACCAGGCTCTCATAATGATAAGGAGATATTCCCACGTAGTGATACAGGAAATAACCTATATAGTACCAGACTCTCATAAAGATGAGGAGATTTTCCCACATAGTGATACAGGAAATAACTTATATAGTACCAGGCTCTCATAAAGATGAGGAGATTTTCCCACATAGTGATACAGGAAATAACTTATTTAGTACCAGGCTCTCATAATGATAAGGAGATATTCCCACGTAGTGATAGAGGATATAACTTATATAGTACCAGGCTCTCATATAGATGAGGTGATATTTCCATATAAATACAGGAAATAACCTATATAGTACCAGGCTCTCATAAAGATGAGGAGATATTCCCACATAGTGATACAGGAAATAACCTATATAGAACCAGACTCTCATAAAGATGAGGAGATATTCCCACATAGTGATACAGGAATAGTACATTACGATACATGTGACTTAAATAGTCTATTATTGCACGGCGTGAAGTAAACGCCGTGCATTAATAGACTTATTTAAGTCACAAGTATCGTATACTATTTTATAGCTCGTGTGACATAAACCCGCCATATTTTTAATTTATTGAAAAGATCAGATTGAATTACCATAGTAAGGAATGAGGGAGGCAAATCATATACTTCGTAATGAAAAAACTATTCGATGGCGGGCTAAGGCGGGCTAAGCGGGCTAAGGGCTAAGGCGGGCTAAGCGGGCTAAGGGCTAAGATAAAAGTATTTTTTAAAATAATTGATATAATGAAAAAACCAGAACCAAATACAGAATATGAGTAATACAAATTCAAATGACAACAATAGAATTACAATTAATGAATTTTTTACCACTTGCAACATTTTTTAGGCAAATTCCTAACCTTTTGACAAATGCCAAAAGAGCTGTCAGCTGCGAATTTCTTTATTAGTGTCATATGACGGTTGAACATATCTTTTCTTATTGAAGTTAGTCGATTCATTTTCACACGATGTAAAAATCGACTATTTAAGTCACGGAGAAGTGTGACTTAAGTGCGGGTTTAGGTCACACAGTGCTATAAATAACTTATATAGTACCAGGCTCTCATAATGATAAGGAGATATTCCCACATAGTGATAGAGGATATAACTTTTATAGTACCATGCTCTCATAATGATAAGGATATATTCTCAGCTGATAGAGCAAGGAGCTTTATAATATAGTACCAGGCTCCCATTATAAACACGAGGAGATATTCCCAGATAGGTGAAGGTGATACGGAGTTCACCGGGTCAGCTAGTTTAAAATAAAACTGGAGTACTCAATTGAAAAATTCATATTCTTGTTCAAAATGCGTGGAGATTTTACTGAGACTATCACTTTCCGGGAGATAATATTAATTCACTCCTTTAAAAAGGAACTGAACTGCGGTGACACTCGACGCCAGTATTTATACCTGAACCTTGAATTTCCCGAACGTTCTAGTTCGCATGCTTCGAGAAGAATCGATTGATCGATTGTTCGAAATAGTGGGTCTCGATGGTTCGAGAGGGAGCTTTGTTTACGCTCAGAGGAGGTCTCGAGAACGAATGAGATACCAAAGCTTTGGACATTCAAACCAGAGATGGCGACTCGATAGAATTTGATGGCCAGATCTTGAAACTTTGATTAAAATTTGGCGCCAAGACTTTAATAATTCTCTAACAAAAATAGTACATTTTTTTTTTGTTATTAATGGTAATAATATTGTAACATACGCAGTATAATTATAAAAATATCAGTCACAAACCATTAAAATAATACGGTTATATCGTGAGCATAAATAAATATAACGTGAAATAAAGTAATAGAATTTATATTCTAAGAAACAGAACACAGCGCCATCTATTGGGTGTATTTGCAACCTAGATGTCAAACAATATTGAAGAATTTTATCGATGAATCAACGTACACCGCCATCTATGAGAACTTCATAAAACTAAACAGTAAATAAACACTTTCTTAAGAAACAATTAATTGATACATTTTATTCGTTTACATCTAGGTTTACATTCACGACATAAGCGAATAATTGATAGATGATAACTATCCTATCCAGTAAGTTAGAACAAAATACGGGTACATGTGAAATTTGATTGAAATCGGTTCAGTAGTTTTGGAGTTTATTCGTGACATACATCGTGACACAAGATTTTTATATATATAAGATTAGACCTGTTTCCGGCCGTTTGAAGTAATGAGCGGCCGAACGTTAGATCCACGCAAAACAACTAGTCGCGATACAAAATGTATGGGCTCCGACGCACCCAGATCGACGTACGTGACACACGTGTGCCAGATGTAGTTCTAGCTTCAATCTTGTGTTAAATGTGGTTCTTGTAATCTTGACCTAATAAGTGACACTGACTGCCAAATGAATATTCGACCACACTGATGAAGGCCCATTTTGTGCCGACTCCAGTATCGGTTGGGAACTCGATTCTAGAAGTAGTTGACTCAAACGTCTACATAGGACAATCAGTTCAACTCGGTAGGTCCAACTTTAAGAAAGAGGTCAATCGTCGAATCCAACTAGGCTGGGCAGCGTTCGGAAACCTACGCAATCTTTTTTCCTTCAAAATACCTCAGTGCCTAAGTCGAAGATCTTCGACCAGTGTGTTTACCAGTGATGACTCTGACTGTGGGCCTTATCAGCAAGCTCTAAGCTACCGACATAGCCCAGCGGATTAACAAGTTCAACATGCAGGATGCAGGCCATTTACAACCAAACTGGATGGAAATCTATGGGGGAGACCTATGTTCAGCAGTGGACGTCCTATGGCTGAGATGATGATTGCATTCGTTGGTATCACCTAAGATGTACGAATCAAGCTGCCACAGAACCGTATGAATGTTGTGTGAAACGGCTGAAAATGCAAGAATAGAAGTTTTAAAGACTCAATAACAGTACTGACTGACTGATTGATAGACTGATTAAACTTTTTGTTGATTTATTTGCTAATGTTCATTTTATACCTATATAAGAATTTATATATTTTTTTGTTAACCATTTATTAGTTTTATTAATGGTATTTTATTATTGGACTTATTTCAGTTCCTTTTTAAGTCTCGCTTTTACTGGACATAGAATATTGTTATTATATTAGATAGATAGATAATACTATAATGTACACCACACACAATGTTAAAACATTACAGGACACAGATTTCTTCCAGACAACCGATGGAGGGGATTTATTTACAGCAGAAAGGCGGTATATTATGATAAGATATTCTTCTTGATGCTAAAGCCAAAAGTAGTTATTTGTTTTGTTAAGATTTTAATTTGTTACTTAATTGTATTTTTAAGTCTTAGAAGAGAGTAAAAATATACTGCTTTTGTGAATTTATAAATTGTTTTACTTTCATACTATTATAAACTCACTGCGTTATAGAATAAGAGTCATTTTGCTACCGTGAATTTGATGGTCGATAACCAGTGCACTGGTGGTCGAAAATTGAGCGAAAAGGCCGATAACCGGTATATTTGCTATTTTTACGAATAATATTTTTTATTTATTTATGTAGCACTGATACGTCTTTAAACGTAAGGTTTTATGAAACTAGACTATTGTAAGATGAAATGAAAAAAAAAATTAAAAATCTTGGAGTACAGCATTATGATAGGAATCAACTCTGAAGTCAACTACCTAGTTATGTAAATTACTATACCTACCTTTAAGTTTAATGTTTAGTTGTCTAGGACGATTTAACCACTTCGTTCAAGTTAGTTGTGCATGCTGTGGCTCCCTATAATTACGGGAACACATTTACTTAATTCCCTAGACATAAGAATATTGTATCTTTGTGTATCCCTCGTTGGGAGACCTTAACAATAAATAAATAATTTTTAGCGACATCTAGTATTAATTTATTGCACCACAAAAGGTAAATAAGTACTACGCCATCAAGCGTGGAGTAGCAAAACTATTTTGTTTTGTAGCAAAGTTAAATAAAATTACATATTTTTGATATTATAATCAAAGTGGTTCATTTAGTACTCGATAGATGTCTTGATTAGCTTATAATGTAAGGCTTGTCTTAAAATTGCTATAAATTATTTCCTCACCCTGTTTTATCCTCTCGTGGGAACAGATCAGAAAAAGTTTGATCTGTCCACCAATTAGCGACGACGGGACAGTTCAAATTTTATTCACTCCTTTTTGGTTTTATCAAATACGGTACCTATATTAAAAGTTTCATTTAATATCAGATAGAATATAATATTCAACTTTTTAATTCCTGTTTGTCCTCCATACAATTTAATAAAAATTATTAGTTGCTTCATAAAAAAAGAAAACGGCCAACCACATATTTTAATAAGGTGTAGGCTAGGACGGGTGTAGGCTTGTAAAGTTAGAAGCTTGGTTCTACATGATTATTATAATTATTATGGTCTTTGTCTTGGCAACATTTTACATGAAAAGGTTTTTGCTGGGATTAAGCCGGGTATTATGAACGGTTCCTGAAAATTCCATCTAAAGTTATTGATTCAATATAGTTATTTATAGGATATATTATACGACCGTTATCTACAATTGCGTTTCTGAATACATCCGTTCAATAACTATTGAACCAATATGCAGTTAAAAAATCTGCCGCTAGATGGATCTGTTATAAAATACCAGTTAAAAATTGACTTTATTATTTTTATTCGTCATTAATATGTACTAATTTCATTTAATGTAATGAATACAGTTTTTGTAACATAATTATGTGGGTTTTGTCATAAAATTATTATTAATAACATCATTATTAATAGACAAAATCGACTCGAGCAGTATAATTGGAGTAACCCGTTCTGTTAGAGTATAAATTCAAATTTTAATGAAAGTATACTACACCTTTATATAAAACGTTGTATAATAGAATGATTTATTTGTTGATCTAGGTATGTACCTATGTATATTGATTTGGTCTTGAAAAAATTACTTTTAATTAAAGCGTAAAAAATACCCACAGACTTGTTTGTTGAATCAATTATTGTAATGCTAAAGGTACCAATTTAAAGCTAAAAGTCCACTCCTGGCCACAAATGAGCAGCATGCTGGCAAAAAGACAATCATCATCATCATCATCATCTCAGCCGTTGGTAATCCACAACTGAACATAGGCCTCCCCCTTATAGGGGGGTTTTGCTAATACTCGACACGCTTGGCAGGCGGGTTGTCGAACGCAGTTCGATGTTTTTTTGCAGAGGACGCTGCTGCCCGTCCTCTGGATCTGTTAACCCTTAGCCGGCTCTTACGGTAACCACGAGTAGAGAGGGTGGAGCACTATTCTAAAGCCGGTAACTCCACGGCTAAAAGACAATAATACCAAAAAATCTGTCTGTTCATCAAACTATTTTTCATTTAATATTTTTTTGCCAGGCTTATAAAGCTTTATAAAAAATGATAAAAAAAAGTATTTTCAGTAATATCCGCTTTTGACTACGGTAATGTGTCTCATTAGCATCTATGGAGTTTGATGAAAAAAGGAAGTCAGAATTTTGTTGTAGATTTAAAATATTAGAAACAATGATGCCGAACGACAAGCGTCGTATATAAAAAAAAAAACTGTGCCCCGCGGTTTCACCCTCGTAGCCTTCGTTTAATATCGGGATTAAAAGTACTCAATGTGATAATGCAGGATATAAACTATCTACATACCAAATGTCAGCTCAATCCGTTAGATAGTTTTGACGTGAAAGATTAACAAACATCCATCCATCTATCCTCACACACTTTCGCATTTATGCCCCCCATCCCCGTTCCCGTGGGAATGTCGGGATAAAAAGTACCCTATGTGTTATTCCAGGCTCCAATTAGCTACCGACATACCAAATCTCAGCCCAATCGGTTCAGTAGATTTGGCGTTAAAGAGTACCTAACAAATATCCATCAATCTATCCTCACAAACTTTTCCATTTGTTAAATTAGTATAATGTGCCCATGTATCTGAAATGAGATATTTTAAAGAATAAAAATGCTTTACCCTTCCAATAATTTTATTCAAGGCTTTGCACAGGTGGCAGAGAGCCACCTGTGCAAAGCGTTATCATTCGTTCTTTTCCGCCGCATACGTGCAAACTGTGGAATGATCTCCTGCTGCGGTCTTCCCGTTGAGCTACAACATGGGGCTCTTCAAAAGGAGAGTGAAAAGTGTTGAAGGATCGGCAACATACTGGCAATTCCCCTGGCATTAAAAAATCCTATCCAAATGCAAAAGACACAATAAACATATGCACGAATGTGTGCTTATTGCGTAAATTATTTTATATATTAATAGTTAATACCCACTAAATTATGTAAAAATTTTAAAGAAGTAACAACAAGTGCAGGCATTTGCCTTGTTAATAAATTATTTTATAGTATCTGGGTAGCTTCTGTTTTGTTGCTCATTACTCATTCTTTTATCTCAATCTTTTTAGAGCGGTTGTGTGATTTAGGTAACTGATTCATAGGTTACCCAATTTTGTGAGGTTTCTTTATTGGAAAATTGTTTAGAGGTGAGTTTTTTTAGTTTTTGTTGTAGGATACTGGCCGTAAACTGTTAAAGCTAAAAATGGTAAACTATTTATTATAAAAAAAAGATTTTGAAAATTGACTTCCTATGCAAACTATTCATCAACATATTTCGGTGTAAGGAATTTTAAAACTGTTGACTATTGCAACTCCTTTTTAACACCTCTTAGTAGTTCGACTTAGTAGACTGCCTCAGTGGCGTAGAGGGCGCATGCTCGACTGCCAATCAAGAGGTCCCGGGTTCGATCCCCAGGTCAGGCAGTGTTAAATATTGGATTTTTCCATTAGGAATTATCTCAATAACTGCCTGGAGTCTGGAACTGTGCCCGGTAGATGGCAATAGGCTCGCCCCCTATTACATGGGACCAATAACATACTGGCGAAATGTGGGTGTATCTACATGGGACTGAGTCCTGGGTACATCTCTGCCTACCCCTTCGGGAAAAAGGCGTGAACGTATGTTTATTTATTATAAAAAAAAATTTTGAAAATTGACTTCTTATGCAAACTATTCATCATCATATTATTTCGGTGTAAAGAATTTTAAAACTGTTGACTATTAGGTACAACTCCTTTTTAACAGGATACAGGACCTCTTAGTAGTTCGACACAATCCTATGGAAAGTTTAATAAAGCGATGTTTTGTATTCCCCTGTTTCCTCCGAATACGCAGTAAGCCTATTTGATATATTTATATCCTGATATTTTAAAGTTGAAGTAAAGAATGTCGCTATCATTTTATTTTTGTTTATAAACTCCAAATTTTTTTGTAGTGAACGTCCAATCATGCGAGTAAAACTGCGATTTTTGGAAGTTCACTATGAAAAAACCAAGGGTTTATAAAAAAAATTAAATGGCAGGGACATAGGTTACTTCACTACAAAAATATCAGGATATAAATTTATAGAAAGGGTTTATTATATTCGGAGGCAACATGGGAATACAAAACATCGATTTGGTAAATGTTTCATAGGATTGTGTCAAATTCCTAGAAGGCCATGTACTCTCTTAAATCGAATTATCTCCTAAACTCTTGTTGTTTTCAAGAATAACCCTTTTTGTAAACTAGTAGGTACATATATATTTAAAAAGGGTGTAGTCATAATAATTAAGGGAGTGCATTTACCAAACGGAACAACTTTCAAAAGACTGGCGATATTAACAAAATTTTGACTTCCCATACATAATAGACCATTGATCAGCATATATGTATGAAAATTCGAAATTTTCTTTTGCGAAATTCTTCATTGCAAGTTGATTAGATTGACGACTACACGTATCCCCTTAAATATTACTTTTTTTTTGACACGATGTATAGGTAAAGATTAATAATATAAAATATTATAAAATGTATTATTATACAGCAGATTTAGATTTTTAGCTAAGTATAGGTATTATCAATCAATAATCAATCATCAAATACTTTATTTACGGAAATACTTTTACTGGTGGGTATAGTTCTCAGTAGTACCTTATATTAAGTCACAAAGTATTTCATCTGCAAACAGACGTGCAAAAATTTGCAATTATTAATGTGATTCTATAGGTATAATAATAAAATTTCAACTTAAAAAAAAATTACTGATATTTTAATTATAACAATTAAGAAAACAAAAGAAATCATAATATTACAAAATTACACATACCAGTCGATAACGTTACAAATACTCTTGAATTCCCAAACACTATAGAAATACTTTGTGAGAAGCTAGTTAGTGAGTATATTTAATTTTTTAAACTTGTTACTCTTTCAATACTTAATGTCATCAGGCAGAGCGTTATATATTTATATGCACTACATAACATAACATACATTCACGCCTTTTTCCCGAAGGGGTAGGCAGAGGTGTACCCAGGACTAAGTCCCACAGTAGTAAGATACACCCACATTTCGCCAGTATGTTATTGGTCCCATGTAATAGGGGGCGAGCCTATTGCCATCTACCGGGCACAGTTCCAGACTCCAGGCAGTTATTGAGATAATTCCTAATGGAAAAATCCAATATTTTAACACTGCCTAACATTTTATATATGCACTTTTATATAATAATATACCTATGCAAGTTTTGTGATAAAATTTTAATTTTGTAAATATTTATGTGTAATATTTATGTTATATTTGTTTTAATAAAAGTCTCTCTTATTGAAAATAGTTGAAATAAAAATGCAAGCAATAATACTCGACGGTGAGACAAAGACTCTCAAATTTGTGGAAGACTATCCAATGCCAATTATCACGAGAGATGACGAGGTCATTGTGAAGGTCGAATACAGCGGCGTTTGCGGCACAGATCTGCACATTATCCAGGTAAAACATACTTATCACTGTCACTTTTATTATAATACCTGTTATATAATGTATTGGAAACAGAAGAGAAACGGTTGCTAATATTTGTGTACCGATGCTTTTATTTCATAGAAATATAGATAGAGCACTTTACGTGATATGCTTTGCGCTTTTCACTGAGAGTTTTATGGACGATCCGCATCCCTTGCCAGCTTATCGAAGAATGTGCCATTTCCTTGGAATGCTCTATTTGAATCTCCACTCCATAGACAAGCATGTGACTGTTAAATTCGTCGAGGTGGGTGAACTTTATGCTTGGCAAAGGCTGGTTGACTATAGTTTTGAGTCGGTGGATGGCACGTGCAAGCGTTACATATTTTTTTTATAAAATCCTAAATGATTTACTGACTAATAGGCTACGTGAACCCAAACCACTGATCCTAGAGACTTGAAACTTGGAATGTAGGCTCTTTTCGTTATCTAGACGTATATGATACTAAGATTTTATTTTTGAAAATTCACAATAAAGGGGTCCAATAAGGGTGTCAAAGTTTCCCATATTTCAAAACTGCAAGCAGGTGAAGCCGCTGGGCTTACACTAGTTTTGAATAAAATTTTACAGGTTAAAAGTAAGCCTCGTCATTATTTTGAAAAATTTTCACCACACCAACTACAGTTGGTGTGGTGAAAATCGCTCTCATCAGCCAGCTCATCATACAGCTCTTATTTTTCGCGAGTGTAATCGCGAAAAATAAGAGCTGTTCCATACATTTTGGTAGATGTACATTAATTAGCTATTTCAAAGTTAGTGCCAGTCAGTTGGCATTTACCAGGAAGGAGGACGGAGAGGAGGAAAGGGACTTCTTAGCAGTTTGACACAATTTTAAAGAAAATTTATCAAATCGATGTTTTGAGTTCCCCTGTTTCCTCCGAATATAGCAAACTCATTCAATAAATTTATATTCTGATATTTTTATAATGAAGTAAATATGTCCCTGTTATTTTCGTTTCTCTCATAAACTCGGTTTTTTTATAATGAACTACTAAATAAATATACCAGTTTTACTCGCGTGATTAGACGTTCACTATACAAAAAAATTAAAAGCTTTTAAACAAAAATAAAATAATACTATAATGACATATAATATATAATGACTGCCTCGGTGGCGTAGAGGGCGCATGCTCGACTGCCAATCAAGAGGTCCCGGGTTCGATCCCCAAGTCAGGTAGTGTTAAATATTGGATTTTCCATTAGGAATTATCTCAATAACTGCCTTGAGTCTGGAACTGTGCCCGGTAGATGGCAATAGGCTCGCCCCCTATTACTTGGGACCAATAACATACTGGCGAAATGTGGGTGTATCTACTATGGGACTGAGTCCTGGGTACACCTCTGCCTACCCCTTCGGGAAAAAGGCGTGAATGTATGTATGTATGTATAAAATAATAGGGGCATAGTTTACTTCATCTTTGAAATTTCGGAATATAAATATGTCGGGAGTCGAGTCATATCCGGAACGCCAGCGCCCCCTGGCGCTGCTTTAAGGAAGGAGTTGTGTCCGCAACGCAAGCGCTCCTGTCCTTTAAAGTTATCGAGTGTACGAGCCTTATTTCTGCATCCAACATTACCCACCAACGCCCACAACAGTTAGAACGTCGAGGATAATGGCTCCTGATGCTGAACGTTATCCTCCACCTGTACCAATGTTACGATAAATATTATATCAAATATGTTTACTATATTCGGAGGAAACAGGGGAATACAAAACATCGATTTAATAAATATTCCTTAAGATTGTGTCCAACTGCTAAGAGGTCCTCTTTCCTGGTAAATGCTAACTGATTACCAGTAATTCTTTTTTTTTTTTATGATAGTAAGTAACAAGACGAACAAATCAGGTGCCTGATGGTAAGCATCATGATTGCCCATATCAGACACAGTGCCACCCAGCGTTTTAAAATTGAAAATACTGCGCGGCACTGCACTGCGCCTGTCACCCTGAGATATTAGTTGTTGAATCTCATCATGCCCAGTAATTTCGCTGGTAACATTGCCCTTCATACCGGAACACAGTAATGTTTGCACATTACTGTTTGGCGGATGAATAACTGGCAAAGGTGTGGTACTTCCCCAGGCGTCCCCCAGCAGAAGAGGCCTACCACTACAAAAAAAATCATCGATATAGGTCTTAAAATAAATTGATTACTTTTTATTAATAATAATTATTATGTTCTCAGGGTGATTTCCCAGCTTCAAAAGAATCCTTTGCCCTGGGACATGAGTTCAGCGGAATCATTCATGAAGTGGGGCCGGAGTCAATTTTCAAGCAAGGCCAAAAAGTGGTCATTGATCCTAATAGGTAAGAGAAACACGCGAGTTTGGATGGATGTGTATGGGAATGTTTGTTAGGTACCTCTTCACGGCAAAACTACTGAAACGAAGCGGTTGATGCGTGAAAGTGTAACCCCGGTCACTCACATGCGTAAAAATATTCGTACATTGTACGAATGTTTGCACGCATGTGAGGGCAGTCAGATATACTATTCGCAAACTCAGCGGATTATATGCGAATGGGTTCGCAAACTCATTATGGAAACCCGTTTGCATTTCATAGATAGATAAACACTTTATTGGTACACCACAAACAAGATCTAAAAACTAATAACAATTCATAATAACTAGTGTAACAATGGGCGGTCTTATCGCTAAGATATATAAAGTACTCTGTGAGCACAACTGGTTGCACGAATGTGTAGGAGACTACGCGAAGGTTCGAGGTTCGCGCCCTTTGATGTGCGTCAAAAAACCGAAACAACTTGGAAAACCACGAATGTACCTACTCATTAATAA
Organism: Hemistola chrysoprasaria; assembly: GCA_947063395.1. Taxonomy (NCBI): domain Eukaryota; kingdom Metazoa; phylum Arthropoda; class Insecta; order Lepidoptera; family Geometridae; genus Hemistola; species Hemistola chrysoprasaria. The sequence goes on along the minus strand of OX346737.1, from coordinate 4,448,605 downwards.
TTTAGAAATTATACTGTTCGAGTAAATTTCTATGGGTTATGTAGACAACCCATATTATCTTTATTGCATTGTATTTTTTTTTTGATTAATTATTATTAATATTTTTTTTGTTTGTCTAATTTTATTGTTTAATATGTTTTTATGCTATTATTTTAATTATTTTGTTTGACATTTTATTCTTTAATTTAATGTAACTTTAATTAATGTAATTGTAACCGTTTTAATTAATATAAATAAATAAATAAATATATTTAGGTATAGGTATGGTTATAATTAATATTGGTATGCATATTATAGGTATGTAGATAGTTCAAGACCCTGGAATAACACATTGGGTAGTTCTTTTTCCGATATTCCCACGGGAACGATGTCTACGCGGGACACAGCCAAGTTGTCATATCTCCTCCTTGAATCGTATTCCCCAATACTGGGGGTCGTGACCCCTTCCTAGGATGCGGTCCTTTACAATGGAGCGCCATCTCGATCTGTTGGCGGTTTTTAAAGCCTCGTGCACGGGAGTTTCGAGAGTGGTACGGATCTGGGGGGCTATTGGCGTTCTTGGTGACTATCATTTTAGTGACTATTAACTTGATTTGACATTAACTACAAATGTCAAAGTCCGATTACTAACCAAAGACATTATGATAAACTTACTAAGTAGACTGTGCACTGTTTAGGTTCCGAGTGAGAACCACTCGCAGTGTCTATCCTTTTCCTTTTCTCTTCTCCAAATTTGACAGTAAAGTCTTGTTAGAAAGGTAAAACGTCTTTGTAACTAACTCAAACCACAGAACATAAAGACATAAGCCTGATAGCGACTGGTGATTATGAAGAACGCCAATAGCCCTGCTGGTCAGACTAACGCATCGGAAGTTGACATATAATATTATATTATAATACTTATAATATGCTATTTTTTTTATGAAACCAGTACTTATCTAAATTTTTTAAATATAATATGATTTCCAATATAATATTAATCCTATCCTACTAATATTATTAATGCGAACGTTTGTGAGGATGGATGGATGGATGGATGGATGTTTGTTACTCTTTCACGCCAAAACTGCTGAACCTATTAGGCTGAAATTTGATGTAATGTAATAGCTTTGACCCTTGAATAACACATGGGGTACTTTTTTCCCGACATACCCACGGGAAAATGACTTATTGACTGACATGCAACGCAGAGCCCAAACCACTGAACCTATCCATCCTCAAAACTTTCGCATTGTATGTTTTATAGTGATGATGATGGCTATTTTGATAGATCCTGCCTTCTTTGCGAGTACTGCAGGGAAGGGAAATATCAACACTGCAATACGACAGGGGCTAAAACCATAGTTGGCATATTTAAAGACGGAGGTTGGGCTCAATATGTCGTTGTACCACAAGATCAGGTGTTTCTGCTGCCAGAGGAAATTTCTACTGAACTAGGTATATGGTCTACCTACTGTATTCTACTCTAAGTATTATTAGTATTATCTGTTCTGTATTATTATCACTTTTACTATACCTAACCATTCTGGACCCGCTGCTTTTTTAAAATCATCCTCCCATCTCTTTGTTTGTCTTCCTCTGCTTCACCCCTAGATATTAGTTGTTGAAACTGTTAACATTGCCCTTCAGACCGAAACACAGTAATGTTTGCACATTACTGCTTGGCGGATGAATAACTGGCAAAGGTGTGGTACTTCCCCAGGCGGGCCCCTGCAAAAGAGGCCTACCACTACAAAAACTTGATGAACTTGATGCTTGATGTGTTATTTGGATGCGTTAAATGAGAAACATTAATATATCAGCGTATAATTCGATAAATCTTCTACTCCTGTTGGTAATATTCTACCATGTCACTTCAAACTAACTTCTCACTATTTGTTTTCCCCTTTTATATAAAAACATGCATTCACGCCTTTTTTCCCGAAGGGGTAGGCAGAGGTGTACCCAGGACTCAGTCCCATAGTAGATACACCCACATTACGCCAGTATGTTATTGGTCCCATGTAATAGGGGGCGAGCCTATTGCAATCTACCGGGCACAGTACCACACTCTAGGCAGTTATTGAGGTAATTTCTAATGGAAAAAATCCAATATTTTAACACTTTGCCTGACCTCGGGATCGAACCCGGGACCTCTTGATTGGCAGTCGAGCATGCGCCCTCTACGCCACCGAGGCAGTCTTTCGCATGCCTTTATAATATTAATGTTATGTTTGGGGTGTGGGATACACGACCTGTTTATTTTTTTTACATAAGTTTGTCGTCACAGGGGCCCTTTGCGAGCCATTTTCGTGCGTTGTCCACGGCTTCGACCGAGCTTCACCGATGTCTATTAAGGACAAGATTCTTATAATGGGCTCTGGCATTATTGGTATGTACCTACATTTTATGTTAATTTATATATTTATATATTCTGTTGAGGCCGTGGGTTTACCAGCTTAAGAATACCCCATCCTCTCTACCCTGTTGCTGTGAGAGCCGGCTAAGGGTTATGAGATCCAGAGGACTGGTAGCGTCTTCTGCATTAAACCATCGAACTGCCCTTGCCAACCCGCCTGCCTAGTATGGGTTTAGATTAATAAATAGGTCATTAATTAGCATCCTCATAAAGGGTCATTGTACTAATTTGGAAAAACATTAAAATATAAATAACTTTCATTTATGTCATCAACTCTGAAATCGCAATATAATTAATTCATTCAAAATGCCTAAAACTTAACAAAATGTATAGAGCTGCATGTTTTTTTTTGAGATTTCAGAATTGGCACCATTTTGAAAGTTATTCCAAATGAATAAGACCATTTAACAGGAAAGGTGACCTTATAGCAGTTTGACACAATCCTATGGATTTTTTACCGATGTTTTGTATTCCATTGTTTCCTCCGAATATAGTAAGTAGTAAACCTATTTGTATTTTGAAGGTGAAGTATTTGAACTAAGCCCCTTTCATTTCATTTTTGTTAAATATACTCTTAATTTTTTGTAGTGAACGTCTAATCACGCGAGTAAAACTAAAACTTTTAGAATTTCATTATGAAAAAGCCGAAAGTTTTTAAGGGAAAATAAAATAACTGAGCCAAAGTTTACTTCACTATAAATATCAGGATATAAATTTATACAGTGAGTTAATTATTACATTTGGAGGAAATAGGGGAATACAAAACATCGACAAAACAAAACAAAACATTGACTGCCTCGGTGGCGTAGAGGGCGCATGCTTGACTGCCAATCAAGAGGTCCCGGGTTCGATCCCCAGGTCAGGCATAGTGTTAATTAGATTTTTCCATTAGGAATTATCTCAATAACTGCCTGGAGTCTGGAACTGTGCCCGGTAGATGGCAATAGGCTCGCCCCCTATTACATGGGACCAATAACATACTGGCGAAATGTGGGTGTAGGTATCTACTATGGGACTGAGTCCTGGGTACACCTCTGCCTACCCCTTCGGGAAAAAGGCGTGAATGTATGTTATGTCAAAACATCGATTTGGTAAATTTTTCATAGGATTGTGTCAACCTTGGCCAGGTCACGCGCTCTTATGTAGATATAAATATATTATTAATTACTTCCATTATACATACCTAATATTCATATATACAAAATGAGTAACATTTTATATACAGAACTGATAAATATTTAAATTAGTATAAACCTTAAACTTTATATAAGTACTAGTTGACCCGGCGAACTTCGTACCGCCATATTTTATTTCTCTAATCGCAACTGAGGAAATAAAACCCTTCCGGTAAAATCGAATTACCTAAATTTAAAATAAAACGAGTTCTCAATTGAAAAATTCATATTCTTGTTCAAAATGCGTGGAGATTTTACTGAGACTATCACTTTCCGGGAGATAGGTACCTAGTATTAATTCACTCGTTTAAAAAGGAACTGAACTGCGGTGACACTCGGCGCCAGTATTTATACCTGAACCTTGAATTTCCCGAACGTTCTAGTTCGCATGCTTCGAGAAGAATCGATTGTTCGAAATAGTGGGTCTCGATGGTTCGAGAGGGAGCTTTGTTTACGCTCAGAGGAGGTCTCGAGAACGAATGAGATACCAAAGCTTTGGACATTCAAACCAGAGATGGCGACTCGATAGAATTTGATGGCCAGATCTTGAAACTTTGATTAAAATTTGGCGCCAAGACTTTAATCATTCTCTAACAAAAATATTAGTACAATTTTTTTTGTTATTAATGGTAATAATATTGTAACATACGCAGTATAATTATAAAAATATCAATCACAAACCATTAAAATAATACGGTTATATCGTGAGCATAAATAAATATTACGTGAAATAAAGTAATAGAATTTATATTCTAAGAAACAGAACACAGCGCCATCTATTGGGTGTATTTGCAACCTAGATGTCAAACAATATTCAAGAATTTTATCGATGAATCAACGTACACCGCCATCTATGAGAACTTCATAAAACTAAACAGTAAATAAACACTTGCTTATGAAACAATGGACGTAGTTAAGCAGAAAGGACTCAACCCACACATTGGCCAAAATTGAGTTAAGTGTGCCATCGTACTCCTGATGGTCGAATCTATCATGTAGTGAAAACCCTATTTTTAAAATGTACGCGGGAACTAGTTTTTTTCGATACCCTGACTCAACCCACAGTATGAAGAGCAAACAAAATATATTTGCTGAATGGATTCAGTCCGCTTGAATTGTTTCTGAGTAATGTATTTTCTATGAATATGCTCTTTCAGTCGATAAACCAGAATAAACTCAAACAGTATGGATCCTTTCTAAGAATTAGTTTTGATTGGAAATATCATTTTACCGAGTAACTGAAACGACTCAAACAGGTTGGGTCGTTTCTGTATTAAACGTTTTAGTGGAACATAATATTTCTTTTTGTTTATCAGAAACGACCCAAACAGTTTGAGTCGCTTCTGTGTTATAGGTTTACTAAAACAAAATATTTGTTTTGTTTATCAGGAACGACTCAAACAGATTGAGTCGTTTCTGTGTTATAGGTTTACAAAACAAAATATTTGTTTTGTTTATTAGGAACGACTCAAAACACTTGAGATATTTCAGAAAAACGGCTTCAGATGAATAGCACATATAATTATCAAATAACCTAAATTGACTCAGGTAGGCTGAGTCGTTTGTAATGAATAGTTGTAATTACTAATACAAATACTTTTAAGTGGCTGAAACGACCTAAACATTTGAGTTATTTATGTTTAATAAGGTTTTAGTAATATTTAATCAATTTTAGTTGGAAAGACTTAAACTACCTATCTCCTTTCTGTGAATCAGGCTAAGTATTATAAATAGTTTGAAAATAATTTATCTGAAATAAAGTTCGTTTTGTTAAAACGCATGGATGTAACCTCTTATTACGCATGACCTCTTATTACTTTTCAGACGTTTTTTATAGTGGCAACATTTTGTTGGTAAATTATTACTCTCTAAAACTGGTAACTCTGCCATTTTCTCGAACACGGACTGGTGAAATGCGTGTTTTGTTTTTATTTAGTGCATGTGAAACAAAACAAGTGAATTTAAGATGCGACGAATTGATCGAATTTTGTTTAATGCCTTGGGACATGGAGTTAACGACAAGGCTGAGTTTTCAGATGGTAAGTAATGTTTTACCAGGTTATATCTATCTAACCTCAAAATCTATTTTGCTTTTTCGTATATGGATACCTAAGCAAGTGGCATTAATATATACTGTAAAGATTCCTTAGAACTATTTCATCGTAATCATAATATAATTAAGACTGGTTCTAACGATCTGGTGTTATTACAATGAACAGAGAGCGACTTGGAAGAGATTTCTGCGGGGAATACCGGCGTGCAGGCGCCTGCAAAGAATGACGTAGTTTCATCAGGTGAATACAATATCTATTTTTATTTTTTATTATTATACATTGCTGATATTTTTAGGGCCCCTTTATCCAAAGGGGGGGGCTATTATTGTTCACATTGTTTTTCATAGACTCTTATGAAATACAAACTTAATTTTACTCGACTTTCCTGATTTTATTTATGTTACAGGGTAAATAAAATGTTTACATAAAATGTTTAAAGTAAGATGTTGATATGGATAATTTTTTCCAGCTGTAAACTGACATGACGATCAATTAATTGACATACTGAGAGATATAGGTACCTAACAACCTGAGTACCTACGTCAATAATAACACAATCTACCTGCGTAAGAATTATTAGTAGCATGTTACTATATTGTTTGTTGCACATTTTAATGAGCTTAATGCACCTCTTTGGTTTGCGGTGTTCATAACTTACTCATTTTTAATACTGATTATTTTCTGATTTAAAAAAAGCATGGTCCAGCAGTAAGGGCACAGGGTTGTTGATTTTTGTTTGTGATATTTTGCTGTAAAAAATGCTTTTGTCACGTGTTTTTGTTGTGTTATATTTTATTCATTATGTTTAAATATTTGCACCTACTAACCTTTGTTACGTACGACTAACCTTCCACCTTATTATTTATTTATTAGTTATGATTAACTGATACTCTCAAAACATTATTTACTAATTGTATACTTCTACTATAAAAACTCACAATTATTGTTGTAGATGAAAATATACTTGAGGCTTCTTCAAGATTTGAAGGAGATGCGTCCAAGGACATCAGCTGCGAAGGTACTTAGAAGAAATTGGCTAAGAAACGAATTATTTAACCTAATTTAATGGTAGAACTGAATGATAAGTGTTATTTTCTATATTTTAGATGTCGGATTAAAAAATTCTTGTAATCCTTTGTGTTCTCCAGCGACTCCGGCTGTAATGACACTTCAGGAAATTATGGGTTCAGGTAGGACACTTTATTTAGTACTTAGGTACATCTTTTTCTACATATAATATAATATTATAGCATAATGTTGTAATTTGGGTAATTTATGTACGATATGAACTTACTTTTCTTTGCCTCACTACCTTCTTTCGTTAATTAACCAGAGAGTCTCCAGCAATTCCTGTGTACTCTTCACTGACTCCGCTTGTACCTACACGAAAAGCCATAGCGGAAACAAGTAAGTCAGAAAACCCTGAATCCTATTTTATATTCTTCTTTACGCAAACTTGTAATAAAATAAGCAGGCTAAAGAATTATTGACTGCTATGACTCTGATGCGCTATTTTTCTTGTTCTAACCAGGTGTTGAATCACCGGCTGCTCCTGCATTTTCTCCACTAACTCCTCTTGCTTCACGGAAAGAAGCTGAAAATAATTCTTCACCAATACCACCAATGTCACCAAGTACATTAGAACTCTTTGAAACCCTAAGCCGAGATTTTTCTATAGTTGAACACGAGTGTATTGATTTTTCGAAAACGCACCATAGTAATGATGCTAGTTATAGTGACCTTAAACAAGATGGAGACTATGACGACGATACAGATTCTGATTATGTACCCAACAGTGGAGATGAAACTGATGTTTCGTATTCATCTGTAAAGCAAAAAAAAAGGAAGAACTTTCAAGTTCCTGAGAGCGACAGTTCGGAGGATGAAACCATACAAGAGGGTTTGATTCAAACTCATGTTGCTATAGTGCACGATAATCAAACTAGAACTGACAGGGCCACAGAAATGCGACACAATGAAAGCCCGCTCATTGTTACAAATGCCATTTACAACGACCCAACGGTTAGTGAACTGATTTCAATATGTCAAGGCTCTGATATAGATACTGAAGCTGTTCATCCCGAAGCTGAAGCTGTTCGTCCCGTTACTGAAAACAATGACGCACTGCAAACTATGGGCCGCTCCAAACCTGGACGCAAAAGAAAATACCCAGAATATTGTCTTTCTGAGAAGAAAAATAGGAAATACTTGAATTTACCATATCATGTCAAAGACAAAATAGTAAGATCGAAGGTATTCTATGATTATTCGTGCACCTGCAAGCAACGCTGTTTCTTACATGTTTCGACAGAAACACGAAAACAAGAGTTTAATAAGTTTATAACATTAGGGTCATACGAAGCTCAGCTGTTATACATTTTAAATAATGTTTAAGAATCTGAAAAGGCTCGATCATATACCTCAACCAAAACCAAAACCGGTAAGAAGAAACCTAGGCAATACACAAGAAAGTATTATATTTGCGAGAATGTCGTTTGTAAGCAAATGTTTTTGAAAAATTTTCAAATATCATCGAAAAGAATTGACATGTGTTTGGCCAAAAAGCGAGTAAAGGAAACTTATAAAGACAAGAGGGGTCAAAAACAAGGTGGTTGGAATAAGACCTCTGAGGAAGATATCGATTTTGTGAAAAATGTCATTAATTCCCTTCCAAAATATGAGTCTCATTACAGAAGAGAACAAAACAATGGCACGCAATATTTAAAACTAGATATGACTGTCCAAAAAATTTACGACATCTATCTTACAGAATTCAAAAAAGTGTATGGCAACGAGAAGAAATGCATCTCTTTTGCTACTAGGTATAAAGACAAAATAGCTGTTAGGTACAGCTATTTTGTTTATTTGCTTATTTGCTTTAGATTATCTAAAACAAATAAAAAGACATTCTTAGGAAATAGTGTACGTTTCTATAATAAAATCCCAAAAGAGATAACTGGGCTCTAGAGGGTAAATTCAAAACCTATATAAAATCTGCTTTACTAAGGAAGGCTTATTATAAAGTCAACCAGTACATAGAGGACAAAGATGCCTGGAAACTTCTTCATAGCCGCCTCGCGGCACCTTCAAAGAAAACGAATGTAACCAAACCATATATTGTGAAACTATCTGTTGAAAAAATTGAGCCCTACAAGTTTCTTGTGCGTTCTTTTTGTAAAGATATCTTTCCGAACGCACGGTAGACTCGTTACTGTTTATTTTCATTGACGTACAAAAGTGTCAGATTGTGACCTATTTGAATAAATCTGTTTGAGTTTGAGTTTGATATGCGCACTCAATATTGCACTGTTTTTTCTATTTTTTTTTATTTTAATAATGGTGTTATTACGTAAGTTTGCTAGTATTATGTTCAAGGTCAATAAATATATAACTTTTTAATAATTTTCTTATTTTGTTTTTTTTTAATAACTAATTTTCTAGTCGAAGAGTAGTTTTGAGTTTATTCTGAGAAAATAGAAAAATATACCCGTCTTTTCAAACTTAAGTTTAATTGTAAGGACTCAACCCACTTTTCACTTAATATCTCGAAATCTGTTGTAAAATATACCACTATTTGATGGACAGATAATATATAAACTATTCTTTTAATTATTATGGGACAAAAACTTTTAAAAATGTAACTTTGTGTTATAGAAATTAACGCTGAAACTTCAAACGCCCATAAGTCAAAACTGACTTTGTGTGGATTGAGTCCTTTCTGCTTAACTACGTCCTAATTAATTGATACATTTTATTCGTTTACATTCACGACATAAGCGAATAATTGAGATGATAACTATCCTATCCAGTAAGTTAGACCAAAATACGGGTACATGTGAAATTTGATTGAAATCGGTTCTGTAGTTTTGGAGTTTATTCGGGACAAACATCGTGACACAAGATTTTTATATTGATATTATAATGCAACCCAAATATAGAGTTATTTGACAAATTGTATTTTAAATAAATATTATGTCTGTACTTAATCATATTTATTGCAAACTATTAAGCTAGAAATACATCTAGCACACGTGTGCCACGTACGCCGATCGGGGCGCGTCGGAGCCCATACATTTTGTATGGCGACTAGCTGTTTAGAGCTACATTACACACACGCATAATGCGTGGATCTAATGTAGCTCTAAACAGCTAGTCGCCATACAAAATGTATGGGATCCGACGCGCCCAGATCCGGCGTACATGGCACACGTGTGCCAGATGTAGTTCTAGCTTTATCGTGTCCGTGAGCGATGTCTATGTGTGCGTTGCTCGAGCGCGCGTTCTATGTAGCTTGACTTTTGTACTTTGTACACGTGTGTTAAAAGTATTTTTGGCAAATGTGAGGATTTGTAGATTTAGTCTGTGGCTTTGTCGCTGTCAACAAGAATATTGACAGTGACAAGGTTACTGGTTTGATATTAGAAGTACTGAGATGTAATATACTCTATGTAATAGGGAGATAAGCGAAATATGGCGGCAAAGTAGTGATAATGGAATATGGAGTGAATTATGAGAAAAATATAGTAAAAGGAGGTGTACGAGGCTTATTATAAGATTTAAAAATTTCCACTCGTTACTCGTGTTATTTTGTGCTAGAAGCCTGTCCGATGACAAAACGGTGGCCGATATACGTACTTTACATATATTATTAGAATGTCCTAAGTACAACGATTTAAGAACTAAAATCCCATTGAATATGCTATATAATGGTGGCATAAACATTTTATTAAGTGACCCGTTAGCAGACAAAGCAAAGTTAATTTATTATTTTATGGAGAAATGTATGAAGTTAAGAAATACAGATTAAGTTTTAAAATTGTTAGAACCTATGAGGCTGGCATAGCCACAATAAGTGTGCTCAAAGCCTTGTCAAAAACAAGAATAAAAAATATATATATATAAATATACATATTCGACCGAGCGAAGTTATTAGAGTCGACAAGTGGGAAAAACCTGCGCTTGTACCAGCTTAAGGGTTGACCTCTGGTATGTAAGTTTGATCGACGATAAATTGAGAACTGTTGGTCCGATCTTGATGAAACTTTGCAGACATGTAGTTTAAAGTGATAATTTTTTTTACTTTAGATAATGAGCAAAATCGGCCGAGGGGTTCCGGATATATAAGAGTCACGAGGTATTTATGAAAGGTCTGACAATAATTTCGAAACCAATGGTCCGATTTTTTTTTTCAAATTTAGACACATAGTTTAGGACTTGCATAAAAATATTAGCCAAAGTTTGTATGTATGTATGTGTGTATGTATGTTTGTCTTGCGATTACTCGAAAGCCGATGATCCGATCTTGATGAAACTTTGCAGACAGGTAGTATAAAAAAAAAGAATTTTCAAGTTCGAACATGAGCTAAATCGGTTTTGGGGTTCTAGAGATATAGGGATTACAAGATTTCACTCTTTTTTTATCAATACTTAAGAATCAGGAGAGAAGACTGCTCTATGAAATTGTGTGAGTTACGCCTATGCAAAGTTATTAAAAGTATGATAGTGTATGAAATGTCAAACGGGATTTCTTAGATTTGATGGGCTATAGTTATATAGCTTTATGAGTAAGTATCTACTATTGATTGGCTCCTTTAATTTGGATCCACAGCTTGAATACTCAAATACTCATCCTAGACCAGGAGTTTCTTCACAGAAGTGATAGTGTCTCATCAAGATCTTTATATCAGATGACAGCTGCCAAACTAAAAATGGCATTACCTCGGAAACTATTCATCTTAGACCAGCATTTTCTTTACAGAAGTGATAGATTTCATCAAGATCTTTGTTTCAGATGACAGCTGTTAAATATTAAAATGATTTTACCTCTAGGATCACTTATTACGGGATATTTAACATGATCTTTATATCGGTATTACTATTTATCTTAGACTAAGAGTTTCTTCACAGATGTGATAGATCGCATCAAGATCTTTATTTAAGACGAAAGCTGCCAAACTAAAAATAGCATCACCTCGGAAACTACTCATTTTAGACCAGTACTTTCTTTACGGAAGTGACAGATCTTATCAAGATCTTAGTTTCTGATGACAGCTATCAAAGGAAAAAAGGCATTATCTCGGTAACTAATAATTCTAGACCAGGAGTTTAAAACCAGGAATAACCAAAACTGTCAAACTGTACTTCGTATATTAGATGGACTATAGTCATCCGCAGGCTTTTACGAATATTAAAGTTAAAGTTGCCATAACGATTTTATTATTAAAGTCTCAGTAGCGAGGTCTCAGTTCGCGGCGAACTACTAGTTATGTATACACGCTTAAAACATCAAGACACAGAACAAACAGACATGCTCGCACGCAAATGTTTGACCTGCCCGGGGATCGTACCTGGGACCTGTGGTTTAGGAAGCAGAGCCAACCAACTGAGACAATGTTTGATTTCAGGTAACTTATGGTTGGCCACATTCCACCATCATGGTTTTAGGAATGTCACCGTCTCTGGTAGAAATAAGAAGAAAATGGAATATTTTGAGAAAATGGGTAACAATCTTACTTCTTTTTTACTATTTACATTATTATAATCTCACATCGTAGTAGAATGTAAAAAAGCTTAGTTTGAAATACGTACGTCCTAACTCGACTCCAGCGCCATCTAGATGGCACAAAAAACCCAACGCTAGCGCTGTTTTTGTGTGTAAGTTTATTCGGTTTTAACGCTAACATATAGGGTAATTTGTATCTCAATATTCTCATGGGAACGAAAACGCGGATGAAACCGTGAAACCGTGTAACTCGTGACCTGTAGTGACGTCACAATGTTATAAAGTAGGTACCATACATAATTATAACATAATGACGTCACAATCATGGCGACCACTCGTAGCACGTTCGTGTTCAAGTGACTCTTATTGGAATTTTATCAATTAAATTGCTTATAATTATTTTAAAAATATGTTTTTAAAGTGATTTTTGAATCGGATGATACCTACATAATTTTCTGTAAACTTTCAGAATAAAATAAAACATACGATTATTTTTTCAAATACTCAATTGTGAAATTTGCTGATTTTCTTTCGTCTGAAAGTTGTTTAGGTCGACCGGTAGATGCACCCCTTTAAGTATTACTAGGTACCTACACCTTTTTGTAACACGTTGTATTATAATAATATGTATATTAATAATTATTGTAACTATTGAAATAAAACGGAACATATAGCTAAGTAGATAATATAATTGTAGAGTCTCGACTGTTTGGAGACTCTGCATTAGAAGAAAGCGATTCAACGTCATTGTTCTGCATACATTGATTTTATCGTTAAGTTATAAATTAGATTTTTAATTGTTAATTGTTTGTTAATTGTTGAGTACGGGTGCGCGACGCCGGGACGCTTAGTTAAAAAATGAAAGAGCAGTGTGCTCTGAACGACGCCTTTATTGGTACTATTTGTTATAACTAACTTATGACTTATGGCTAAAGAAATCTGTATTAGAGTTATGTTAAGTGTTAAGTTTAGCGTGGGAACTCAAGTGCTCTGTATGGTGAGCCCATACAATAATGTTTATTGGTAATATTCTCTAGATACTGGATCTAGGCTGATCTCTCCAACTCAATTGTCTGAGGAAAATATACATTATGACGTCATCGTCGATTGCACTGGTAAGTTATATCGTCATATTAATGGCATAATTAATCAAATCTATTTTATTACAAAAATGAGGCGTTTCCATATTCAGTTTTTTTAAGGTCTGTCGAAATGTAAAATCTTTAAATATATTATATTAATTTATATATTAAATTATTTTCAAATAATACGGTTCTCGATGGATAGTGTAACCGGGCTATTGCTTCTCTCCGGCACCTGCTACTTCCGTCTCATGGTGAAATATTAGGGCAGGCGATGCCGCCGTTCACTAAACGGGCTCCCTATAAAGACCGCCCTCTATAAAGGAATAAGGGCGACGGGAAGGGCAACGTTGATGCTAAGGGTAGGAGAGGTGTCCCTGGACTTTGAAACAGCGATCCCTTGCGTTTATCAGAAGGGCGCATCAAGTTCGCCATCTCGCCACTTATGCTCCACATCCTCCCTCGAGTCTCGTGTTAGAGGCTTTCGCTCCTCCATTCTGGCAGCCAACGAAGGCAAGCCTCTTGGCTTGCCCACATCTTTGTGGGGAATTGTTCCTCGTCCAGCCGGTGAAAGCAAAAAGGAAACGAAAAAAAATTAAAATGTCCGTAGTCGCTACTTTCCAACAGATCGGCAACAGCTGCCCTGCGATATATATTAGTAGTTATTATTATAGATATAATTATATTTATGTAACTGTAACTGAGACTTTAATTTTATATATTCTCATCAGGTTCAGCATCAGCAATGGAAATCAGTATGAATTTAATGAATCCCGGAGGAAAGTATGTCGTATTTGGATGCTGCCCATCTACTCATAAAGCCACGTAAGTATCTATTTTTTATGATGGTGACAAGACGAGCAAATCAGGTGCCTGATGGTAAGCATCATGATTGCCCATATCAGACACAGTGCCACTGCACTGCAATACGCCTGTCTCCCTGAGATATTAGTTGCTGAAACTCATCATGCCCAGTAATTTCGCTGGTAACATTGCCCTTCAGACCGGAACACATACCTAATGTTTACACTTTACTGCTTGGCGGATGAATAACTGGCAAATAAATACTTAAATAAATGCGATTAATAAGGGAAATGTTAACGAAATTACTGGGCATGACGATTTTCAACAACTAATATTTTGAGGTGACAGGCGCAGTGCAGTGCCGCGCAGAATTTTGAATTTTAAAACACTGGGTGGAACTGTGACTGATATGGGCAATCATGATTCTTACCATCAGGCACCTGATTTGCTCGTCTTGTCACTAACTAACATAAAAAAACGTACAATTGTACAAACCAAACAAATAATTGGACATTAGACACTAAGTAAAAAAAGTTGATGCACAAACTTTTGTGTTAATCGTAACAAAACAGCAAAAATCTTATATCTCAAGAACAAACCCAGTGTTATTGCTTTGAACGAAGTGTCATGGCGGCACCACCCGCACGGTTGATCATGTCAGTACTACTTACCGAGCAACATATATCGCAGAGCCATCTATAATCTATTTAACTATCTATTTTTGTATTTATAAGTAAATTTTTGCTTGAAATACAGGTTTGTTCTCCCAGTACATGTTCCCAATACAGGTCCCAATACAGGTTTGTGAAACCAGTACAGGTTCCCAATATAGGTCCCAATACAGGTTTGTGAACCCAGTACAGGTTCCCAATACAGGTCCCAATACAGGTTTGTGAACCCAGTACAGGTTCCCAATACAGGTCCCAATACAGGTTTGTGAACCCAGTACAGGTTCCCAATACAGGTCCCAATACAGGTTTGTGAACCCAGTTCAGGCTATCTTCATAATAGATCTAAGTATTTACAATTTATGATTTAATGACAGATGACCGTGTGTATAAAAGAAAAAATATCAAAAAAGTATGGCATTTATGAAAAATAAATGATATTTATTTAAACGATATCTATTGGCAATATTAAAAAAATCGAGTATTAATTTTGCCCGTATTATGTTTCTGCCTGGGCTTCGCCTACTATAAAGTTGACCTTGTCAAATTTTTATTTTGTAAACATGGCAGACATCAAAATTCAGAAGATTAATGACTTATCTATTTATGGCAAACTTGACTTAGTCAAGGTTATAAACACCTGTATTCAAGAAAAAATCTTATATAAAGCCCGTCACATACTTAGCTATAATATATATTAATTTACCGTCCTATAATATATATTATAGCAAACTACCACACACGGAGACGATGCTATAATATAAATTTTAGCCTTCATTTCATTGATACAGTAGTTTATATTAATATGCAATAATATATTACGGTATATGTTGGTGACGTCATAGAAATATATATTATAGCTGCGTGTGCGGTCAGTCGAATATTTGTATAGAAAATATATCGTAATATGCCTTGATATGATTTATATTAATATATATTATAGCTACGTGTGTGACGGGCTTAAGGTACTGTTAGTACAGTACACAGTATAAGGAATTTCTATAACTACGTTCGTCATAGCAGGCAATTGTTTCGAATTGGATTTACCGGCCCTATGCGTTCGGGCGCACTGTGAGACATCATAGTATTTGTTCTTGAATACGGGTGTGTTATATTACTTACTTTTCATTTCACATGATGAGGACGGTCTGATGATGGAGCCGAAAAATAACCATTGGAACTACCTTACGAAAACAGCTAAGATAGTTGAGTTGGGCTCGTTCGCTTTTTTGTATTAAGGCACCTATAGGAGCCAAACTTCCATCTCGCTCGCGCAATTTACATTATTGATGATAAAAAATCACTAATAAATGTGAATTTGCATAATCGCTCTTTCCATTTGTTTTATCTTTAGATTAATGCATGTTTTCAAGTATATTTCGTTATATTTTCTTTTTTTTCTATTTTTGGAAATTCCAAACCTGTGTACCTTAACTTGAAATGTGCAAGCGAGAGTGAAGTTTGGTTCCTATTGACGCCTTAAGTAAATCTACCATTTTGGAGTCAGGATTATAATATATAATTATGTTAATTTTTTATTAGTTGTTATTTCTTATGGATAAAGTGTAAGTCAAGAAAAGGGGAGATAAAGTCGAAACTTGAAAGCTCAAATTAGGTCCCATTAGGTCCACGTACGTCAGTAAAGTTTTCGTACTTCGGTCATATAATAACATCCTGGCGAAATGTGGGTGTATCTACTATGGGACTAAGTCCTGGGTACACCTCTGCCTACCCCTTCGGGAAAAAGGGCGTGAATGTATGTTTTTTTTTGTACTTTGGTCTTAGGTACGTCTTTCTATCTTTGTTGTTTCAAATTGCATATGCCAGTTGTTGAGTAAGCACTGAGAGAACGTACCCTATCTCCCCTTTTCTTTAAATCAATGGTAGATAGCTCCAAAAAACTGCACAAAAACGGCTAGCGCTGCGTTTTGCACTGGGAAACATTGTATTTTAATTAAATATAGTTGTTGCACCTATAACCATGAAAAACGTAAATTGTCACAGTTTCAGTCCGTTTGACATCTACGCAAAGGAACTGACCATAATCGGCGCCAAAGTGAACCCATACAGCTTCCCCACTTCCATTGGTTGGCTGCAAATTATGGGTGACAGGTGACTACTTTTCATCATATTTCTTTTTAATGCCGTTGATGGAAAACAAGCAGACGGTGTGCTTGATGGGTCGCGGTTACCGCCGCCTATGGTTACCCACTACACCAGAGATATCGCCAGTATGTTGCCGACACGACCAACACTTTTCACTCTCCTTTTGAAGAGCCCCATGTTGTAGCTCAACGGGAAGACCGCAGCAGGAGATCATTCAACAGTTTGCACGTATGCGGCGGAAATGAACGGGAAAATAAATTATTTACAATCAGAGTATGTTCCCTACATACAATGATGTTATTAGGAATGAGACACTAGTTATCTAGGTTCCTAATTATATGTTTATTCAAAATATAAGAACTTTGGACTCAAATATGGTCCAAAATAAAGTCCAAAATATAGGTATTTTGACAAAATAAAGGTATGCATAGTAGTGACGTGGAGTTACCGGCTTTAGAATAGTGCTCCACCCTCTCTCCCCGTGGTTGCCGTAAGAGCTGGCTAAGGGTTAACAGATCCAGAGGAGGCGGCAGCGTCCTCCGCAAACAACCATCGACCTGCGCTCAACAACCCGCACAAGCGTGTCGAGTATTGGCAACAACCTTCCTTTATGGGGGAGGCCTATGTTTAGTAGTGGATTACCAACGGCTGAGATGATGATGATGATGATAAATAACAGAACGGGCTACCCCAATTACACTGCTCGAGTCAATTCATATGGGTTATGTGGACAACCCATATTGTCAGAGTTTCAGGTCGCCAAGATTCCTACGCAGCCTCCGACATGAGCTAACGACTGCCCCCTACATATCTTATAGCAAACTATAGGGACTTACAGTTTAACGTGACATCCGAGACACGGTAGCGTCCAGGTAAAAAGTCCACATGGTGAGATTCGATCCAGGGAGTCCGTATTTAAAGCCGGGCCATTCAAAAAACTCAAACTCAAAAAGATTTATTCAAATAGGTCATAATCTGACACTTTTGCACGTCAATGAAGATAAACAAGTACTGAGTCTACCGTGCGTTCGGAAAGACACCTCTACTAGAAGAACGCACAAGAAACTTGTAGGGCTTAATTTTTTCAACAGATAGTTTCACAATATTTGGTTTGGTTACATTCGTTTTCTTTGAAGGTGCCGCGAGGCGGCTATGCAGAAGTTTCCAGGCATCTTTGTCCTCTATGTACTGGTTGACTTTATAATAAGCCTTCTTTAGTAAAGTAGATTTTATATAGGTTTTGAATTTACCTTCTGAGAGCCCAGTTATCTCTTTTGGGATTTTATTATAGAAACGTACACTATTTCCTAAGAATGTCTTTTTATTTGTTTTAGATAATCTAAAGCTAGGTACAGCTATTTTGTCTTTATTTCTAGTATTAAAATTATGAAAGTCACTTTTTAATTTGAATTTATGTAAATTTTTACGCACATACATGATGTTCTCATAAATGTATAAGGATGGTAGGGTCAGTATGTTTATTTCTTTAAATAATTAATTTCCCGCTACACCACGGAAGCTACAAATGGTGAAACCGTGGGGCACAGATACTGTACTAAAGTTTGTATATTTTTCAGGTACTTATCCTATGAAAGATTAGGAATCAAAGCTTACCCTCTGTCAGAATTCGAGAAAGCATTGAACGACGTCCAAACTGGTGCCATTGCTAAAGCTATGTTCAAGATTGAGTAAATAACTGTTAGGCCGCGCTCACTTTGGATGCGACTTATATCGTACGTAAACGTATGAACACTGTTCGTACGAATTGAGTGCGCACACTGAATACGTTTTTCTTAAATAACAATTGATTTTAAGACAATACTTATCTGTTCATTATAAAATGAAATATATAAATTTACTCACCAGATTTTTCCATTTCTTCGGATATTTCACGCCATGCCCTACGCTGAATGTCACGTAAGTGATTACTGAAATCACTTTGATCCTACAAAGATTTATGCCCGTGAACCAAGTTAATTAATTAACTTTTCTACATCCATTATTGATGATGAACGCACGAACTTGTAATAAAATCCCAACAAGTACATGCAAGTCCGACGTCCGAAATCAATCCGAGATTTCGGACGTCGAACTTGCACGTACGTATACCTACGTCACAGAGTACATTTATATAATTTAAAATATACGTACGACTAACTCGCGTGCAGTGTGAGCGCTTTCATAGTACTCAGAAGGTCGGGAATGTTCGAGCATGTTCGTACGTTTCTGCACGAATGGAATTCGTACGAAAACGTATCCAAAGTGAACGCGGCCTTATACCTAACTGTATAGCGCAGCGTTTCTTAACCTTTTCAGTCCGCGGACCCCTAGAAAATCAAGCACAATTTCAAGGACCCCCTTCATAAAAAACATAGGAATAAATAATTTATTCCTGTGTTTTTTATTTATTTGTGCTCAACTATTTAGGACAAATTATTTTATATATTACATCAATAACTTACATTTCTATATAAATTTAAAAAAATGTATTAATGTGAAGATTGGTGCTGTTTTTTTGCAACTAAATTAGTAATATTCTGGTTGATGATTACTTACTTGTAATCTGAAATCGGATTCCAATTGCAATCTTATTTGTTTTTGATGTACCTATACAAGAGCAGAGAATGCCTTTTCATAAAGGTATGTGGATGAGAAGCCGCTTATTGGCGCACGCTCGCAAGCGTAACGATTACGAGACTTGCTGGTATTTATTTACTAATTCAAATTTAATGTTCATAGATAAGACAGCGGACCCCCGTACACATACTCGCGGACCCCCAGGGGTCCGCGGACTACAAGTTAATAAACACTGGTATAGCGTAAAAATGGACGTACAGTACGATCGTTTTATCTTGGCGAGTCTTAGTACATACATAGTACATAGGCTCTGCGACCTTAGGCGCATAAAAACTCGTGAAAATAACTGTTATTTCCAGATAAACAAATTTACAAACGATAACATACGAAGGTGCACTGTTATATAATAAACTACCGTCTGCTGTTAAAAACATTACATCATTTAATTATTTTAAATCTAAACTCAGCGAATATGTTATGATCAACTGGTAATCACAGAAATACTAAGTCTGTTTCTAGTAATACTTAATACCTTAATATTTTAACTACCTTCAAGTAAAACTATTAAAATAAAATTACTAAATTAGATGAGGTTGTGTATAATATTATTTATTATTTATAATATTAATATTATTATTGTTACCGAACGATATGTAAAAATTAACATAAGCCAATATTGTTCTCCTATAATTGATGTTATGTCTTTTTGAGAATAAATTTCTTTAAACCGACAAACAAATGTTTACTGTAAATGTTATTTTGAGTGCAGTTCAATCTTAGTAATAACAGTTTTGTTTACCTACATGTTTACATGCGCTAGTTCGCAAAGCCTATGTTTAGACTCGCTAGGATAAAAACACCGTACTGTAAGTCAAGGGCGTCGCCAGCCGATGATCAAGGGGGGGGGCTAGTCAAGGAATTTCTACCCAAATTCCCCATTTGGGTAGACCGTAGACGGTAGATATACAACAGGTATTTGCCTGTATACAATTTACAATTACAAATTTCTATGAAACAGAAGCCCTGCAATCCTACAATTTTGTAGATTTTTTACAGTTTTGTAGATTTTTTTTATTTTATGGGCCCTACCCAGATGGTTCTGTATATAAAAATACGTGTCTATCGTATGGCGGCACTTGAATGTCAACATTGACAATAATGGCTAAATTTTTTCGATTCTCTAGGGGGGGGGGGGCAGCAGCCCCCCCCCCTGCCCCCCCTTGGCGACGCCCTTGCTGTAAGTATCCAGTGAAAAGAATCCAATCCACATCATGATCGAAAATGTATACCTATATCAAAATTCCAGAGCGTTTTTATTACACTCATAGTAAGATATACTGTCTTCTCGTACGAAAAATTTAACACAATCCTATAAAAAGTTTACCAAGTTGATGTTTTGTATTCCCCTGTTTCCTCCAAAAATAACCATCCTATATACCTATTTATATCCTGATATTTTTATAGTGAGGTAAACTATGTCCCTGCCATTTTAGCTTGTTTTAGCATATAAGGTAGACTGACATGCGGCGAAACGCCGTAATAGTGCGTACCTACGTACGCAGTTTAAAAAAATAATTTCTCATTAAAATAAACAAAATTGTTCAGTTCGGTACTACCTACATAATATATTATTCACCTACAAACCTTAGTTTAAGTGGTATCATAATATACTTAGTTTAATAATAAGTCTCTAATAAATTTAATGTTAATTAAGTTAATGAATAATGTAATAAGAATTGATGTACACGGTGTGGATGATCTTAAATAAATAAATGTTAATGCAATTAAAATAAATTCAATTACAAGCATTATTTTTTTAAATTGATTTTTGCGATAATATTATTATTATTTAAAGTAATATAAGGTAATAAAATATTATTCTAATTATTGAATGTTCGTTGGTTTTACCGCCATCTAGTGCAGAGAAAAAAAAAATTATACCAGCTTTTTGACGCTAGATGTCACATTATCTTTGGGCACAGCAGTGTTCCCGCCAAGTCGTGCATAGATATTTACTGCCATCTATTGTCGAGTAGTAAAACAAAAGGCCACCTAAATACATAAATATGGCCAATAATTGTACTACATGTTCCACCGCTACAAGTGACTAAAATAACTGATATATAATATTAACACTAACGCCATCGTTTGGGTTCATTTGGTTCAGAGGCACGTTGTTAATAAATAAATAAATAAACTAGAATGGCTATAATTTCATTCACTCAATCGTTCGGATAGTCTGTGGTAAATGTGTTTTTTTTTAAATCTATGGTGAATGGTAAAATCAAGCAACGGAAAAATGAAAAAACTCGTTATTCGTTGATGCTGAGACAGCTTGTTTCCTAATGTCCCGTTTGTCGCTACTGTGCACGAATAATAAAAAAAACAACACGTCATCTTGACTGCATTGTCATGAGTCATGTCATGTCTGCAAGAATCCTGTGATTTTCTCGTTGAGTTGTAGAATCCTGCTCTGATCAGAATTTTTCCTAATTGTTTGAATACTTGAGTCTAGCCAGATTTTTTACGCCTCTTTTGCCATGGCGATGCTAAAGTGCTGTGTTAGTGGTTGCGATGCAACAAGCGCTACTCACCGCTTATTTAACATTCCAAAGGACGATAAATTTAGAAGCTTGTGGTTGCAGTTCTTAGTGCCAACTAATCCCCTTCTCGTCGGACTTTCCAAGGAGCAGCTGATAAGAAAGAGTGTGTGTCACAGACACTTCGAAATACGCCAGTTAGATAGACAAGGACGAAGGACACGCTATTCATACCCCTGCTTGTTTACAGCTAAAGAAATAGAATATGGCATGCCCCTAATTTTAGAAGGTATAGGTTGATCACTAATTGAGTAAAAATGAGATTTGAAATTCATAATTTTTATACCCGGGATACTTTTTTTCTTTTAACCCTACCTTGGCAAACCAAAAAGTCTTGTTTTTATAAAATTATAACATTAATAACTTACGTAACTTTATTTTTCAGTTTTTAAATAATTATTGGGAGACCTATAGTGATAGTGATGGTAATTAATGTAATTTAGCATTAATTTTATAAGCATGCTTATTATTGCTATTTGCTATTATGCTATTTGCTAATATGGGTTTATTATTAAAAAATAACATGCATCAGTTATATATGCTGGGGCCTGAGGATGCAGGACGCAGGAGAAGCCAAAAACTATACTAGCCAAAAGTCAAAGATTATTGTGACTAAACCAAAATAGATGAATACAATGTTCGTTCACTATTTTGTAGATATTGATAATTGATAAGTTCTACAAACTATTATTTTTTTGTTTATTATTATATTTATTATTATTTTAATCTACCATCGATAGTTTTCACACCGCATGAAAAATAATGACTCCTTCAATAGATGTATATAATGTTCGTTCACTATATTGTACATATTGGTTAGTACTTAAAACCCCTAGTACATTATTTTACCCTACCATCAATGGATTTCATCCAGCGCACGCAAATTAATGAATATATTTGGTAATAATGTGACACCTTGGTTCACCATATTGCAGTTACCTTACGGATCCCTATTTTTTTCAAAATCTCATATAGCCTATATCACTCACACCGAATTGAGCTGTTTATAAGTGAAAGTTTTTTTTAAATCGTCCAGAAGTTTCGGAGCCTATTCGTTACAAACCAAAAAAACAAAGTTTATAATATTTATACATAATATTATTATAATTTATTTATCTACTATGGGACTGAGTCCTGGGTACACCTCTGCCTACCCCTTCAGGAAAAAAAGGCGTGAATGTATGTTATGTTTATAATATTATTTATTATAGTAAGATTTATTTGGATTATAAGTGATTAAACTCTTTTAAATAGTAAAAAAGCTAATTTTATTTCAGTCATAGGGAAATACAGATGGTCAGCAAGTCATGACGGCTACAACTTTTAGGACCTCTAATTCAGAATCTTCATATCCATACTATTGATAGCTAAATACAGCTGGTTACTGTTTAACTGTAGCCGGAACTCCATACTTATCCGGTCGATCTATGTATGTTTGTTTTATTTTTTACTTTAAAATTAAGTTTTCAAGTAATACAGGACCAAAAGAGTGACGTCACTAATTATGTATCGATAAAAGGGACATCACTAATTTAGTCGATACCTAGTGTAATATTTTCACATCACTAGTTGTCACATTGCAATAAATTATAAAATGTCAATGCCATTCATAAAATGTGCAAAACTCCACCGAAGGAGATTATGAACTCTATGGAGATAGAAAAAAAAAAAGTAGATGTGCGACAACAGCGACAAACGCACATATTGCAAAACTTTCCGGCGCCGTTCCACTGTCGCATCTGTACGTAGTACTAATTATTAATTATAGTGATCTGTGAATGCCGTTTGACGTGTTTGATTGTTTGCCCGGTTCAGTGATGCGTTGTTTATTTAAAATGGCAAAATACGTGTATTTTCTAGCGATTTTACTGTGTTTTATCAACAAAGGTGAGTAATATTTTTAGTGATACATTATTCCTTAGCACCATTTTCGCATGGCTGAATTTGTAGGCCGGTCTAAAACATGGTAATTTCTGCTATTATCCTAAGTCTACCACGCCCAAGCTTTATTTTTTATACACGCTTTATTCGTTTTATTTAGTTTACGATGCTATATTATGACTCTAACCTTTTAATCAGTCGAATAATATGTCGTGTTCTAACAACTTTAAAAGTTGTTTTTATATGTTATTTAAATAATCCATCCATAGATGCATTCCATGAATTTTGCTTGGTATTTTGTTTATAAAAATTTTAAAAACATTTAATTTGTATTCTGAATTAATTATAGCAAGCTTCACACATAATTAATGATCCAACAAATAAATAGATTTTCTCTCAAACTATCTCACATTATAACTTATCATAACATAACCACTTGTTTCCCTGAAGGGTTAAGCAGAGAGGTCCCATTCTAAAAGATACATCCACATTCATCATATTCCTGCCCATGTCTCACACTAAAGTCCGTCAAATCATTTTCATTTCATTTAATTTATTTAATAACAATCAGTATTTTATAATTTTAAAACACCATTGGTGTTTGAAATTAAAAAATACACTTAAACCTACCGGTTAAACAAAAAAATAAAAAAATAAAGTTACAATAAAATCAATCCATTAAATAATTACATAATACATGAAATTAAAAGAAAAACATACATAACATACATTCACGCCTTTTTTCCCGAAGGGGTAGGCAGAGGTGTACCCAGGACTTCAGTCCCATAGTAGATACACCCACATTTCGCCAGTATGTTATTGGCCCCATGTAATAGGGGGCGAGCCTATTGCCATCTACCGGGCACAGTTCCAGACTCCAGGCAGTTATTGAGATAATCCCTAATGGAAAAATCCAATATTTAACACTGCCTGACCTGGGGATCGAACCCGGGACCTCTTGATTGGCAGTCGAGCATGCGCGCTCTACGCCACCGAGGCAGTCAAAAAAAAAAAAAAACAATGTCCATAAAAAGAAAAGGTTAAATATCTAAGTAACTTTTGACATAATCATCTATTCAAGCGCGAAATAACTTTGCATAGGTGTGTAATACACACAATTTCAATAACCTTTTCCGTAAAACCATGGAATTTCGAATTTACACAAGATGTACAATTCCTTATCATTAAATTTTAATTCATATCCTTCATCATCATCTCAGCCATAGGACATCCATTGCTGAACATAGGCCTCCCCCACAAGGCGGACAGACAATCTGATAAGGACGGTAGGAACACGCTGAATGCAGGCCGCGCTTACAACCGAACTGGATGGAAATAACTCGACGGAAATCTATGGAAAAGGCCTTTTTTATGATAGTGAGTGACAAGATTAGCAAATTAGGTGCCTGATCATCATGATCGCCCATATCAGACAGTGTTTTAATATTCAAAATTCTGCGTGGCACTGCACTGCGCCAGTCACCCTGAGATATTAGTTGTTGAAACTCTTCATGCCCAGTAATTTCGCTGGTAACATTGCCCTTCAGACCGGAACACAGTAAAGTTTGCACATTACTGCTTGGCGGATGAATAACTGGCAAGGTGTGGTACTTCCCCAGGCGGCCATCTGCAAAAGAGGCCTACCTACTATGTTCAAATCCTTCAAACAATGCAACCGTCAGAATGCTAAAGCATGCTGTGCAAGCAAATAGTTCATATCCCGCAGCATGCATCGGCCAAATGCCAAACTGCACTTCCAGAAGCTAGATATCCTCACTTTACCGTCTCTTGTGATTTATCAAGTTGCATTGTATGTGCCTTAATCGTTATGAGTACAAAATGCGACCTACACTCGCATTTCACAAGAAACCAAGCTAATCTTGTTGCGGTCACTAGAAGCATGCAAAGTCCAGTGAGTTAACACATGTTATGGGACTTTAAAATGCGGTTAAAATGTCACGGAAATATACCCAAAAAATAGATATTTGTTCAGCTGTCATTGAACAAGCTATAGCTGACAAAGCGGAAATTTTATATTTGCATAGATAAAATCTGTAAAAATAACATTTCAGCTATTTTTTTAATTTGCGGTAGTTTGGGAGATGTCACTGAAGACCCTTTTAAAAAGTTCTCTTGTTTATTATATTTCTAAGTGATTGACCAGTTATCTATTTGCCACTGTCACCTTGTTATCTTATGTTTTCAACAGTGAAGACTTTAGAAAGTGACCCCTTATCTCCACCACCTTTGGACTGATAAATATTTAGCTTTTATTAAATACCTAGTAAAATATTTAGTAGTGGTAGGCCTCTTTTGCAGGGGGTCGCCTGGGGAAGTACCACACCTTTGCCAGTTATTCATCCACCAAGCAGTAATGTGCAAACATTACTGTGTTCCGGTATGAAAGGCAATGCTACCAGCGAAATTATATGGGCATGATGAGATTCAACAACTCATATCTCAGGGTGACAGGCGCAGTGCAGTGCCGCGCAGAATTTTGAATATTAAAACACTGGGTGGCACTGTGTCTGATATGGGCTATCATGATGCTTACCATCAGGCACCTCATTTGCTCGTCTTGTCACTCACAATAATAAAAAAAAAAATTGTGCCCCGCGGTTTCACCCGCGTAGTCTTCGTTCCCGTGTGTGTATTCCAGGGTCTAAATTATCTACATACCAAATTTCAGCTCAATCGGCTTAGTAATTTAGAACCCAAGAACCTAGAAAAAAGGTGGACGGAGTCTTCTAAAACAAAAACTAAAGCACTATAGTAAGCCAGCTTCCGCCTCTTTAGGGTAGGTACCTCGAAGAACCCTTATAGGAACACTTTATTGTCTGTTGCGTCTGTTCGTCCATCCATCTGTCAAAACACTTTCACGGGAACGCGTAGAGGTATCAAGTTGAAATTGATATCAAATAATCAGGTCTGTGGTCCCTTGGGGCTGTAATAAAATCAAACTTCTAAGTTAACCCATACGCGTTCGTTCCGCTGAACAGAGCTGAAGGCAGCTGCATCTCATACAAAATAGTGGATAAGTGTGATTTGTAGCCCCTTAGCGAACTTTCAGACGAGCGACGCCGACGTGTGCATTCTACATACATTCACGCCTTTTTTTCCCGAATGGGTAGGCAGAGGTGTACCCAAGACTCAGTCCCATAGTAGATACATCCACATTTCGCCAGTATGCTATTGGTCCCATGTAATAGGGGGCGAGCCTATTGCCATCTACCGGGCACAGTTCCAGACTTCAGGCAGTTATTGAGATAATTCCTAATGGAAAAATCTAATATTTATCACTTTGCCTGACCTGGGGATCGAACCCGGGACCTCTTGATTGGCAGTCGAGCATGCGCCCTCTACGCCACCGAGGCAGTCGTGTGCATTCTAATGTTCTTTTTCATAGAAATTAGCGCCCGACCACAACGCCGCGTTAGCGTCTGACGTTGACGTTACGCCGATGTTCGTCTGAAAGCTCGCCGAAGTTCGTCTAAAAGCTCGCCGACGTTCGTCTGAAAGCTCGCTGAGTCTTACTTTCCTGCTTGTTCTGTCAGACCAAACATACACTACCACAGTTGTTTCTAGTTAGAACGATATCTGGCCGTAGCGTGTGCGGAGGCTCATCAATAAGAATTCTAATGTTTGTTTGTTTGTTTGCAGCACACGCACAAAGGACGCCAACAATATCGCACATAACTCAGGAACAGATAAGAGATATAGGAGGGCAAGTGGATTTGGACTGCTCAGTGCATTATGCCCAGGATTACCCTGTTATATGGGTAAGATTTATTTATTACTAGCAAGTAAGTTTTCTTATAAATCCTTGGTTTTTCATAGTGAACTTCCAAAAATCCCAGTTTTACTCGCGTGATTGGACGTTCACTACAAAAAAAAAAGTAGTGTTTATAAACAAAAATAAAATTACGGACCTACTTTACTTCAACTTTAAAATATCAGGATATAAATAAATCAAATAGGTTTACTGTATTCGGTGGAAACAGGGGAATACAAAACATCGATTTAGTAAATTTTCCATAGTATTGTGTCAAACTGCCAAGAGGTCCTTTTGTTAACTTGCGGCGTTGGGTCCTTGGTAGAAAAAAATTCCAAGCCGCAGATAGGTAGGTAGGTTTCAGCTATAATGCCTAGGCAGGGAAACAACCTACTCCGTGGAATCCGTGGTCTGTGATTCGTGGAAAGTAAGAATTTGAGCAAATATTTTTTTAAGAACGTCCTGGCTTTTTTCTGAATTTTTTTAGGCAGTCGCCTTAGCGACTAGATCTAAAAATTTTTATCATTATACAATTAAAAATGGCCTACAATCACGCATAGTCGCATTAATACAGGGGGGGTTTGTCAATGCTCGGCACGCTTGTGCGGTTTGGCGAGCGCACTTCAATGGTTTTACACAGGGGACGCTGCTGCCTCCTCTGGATCTGTTAACCATTAGCCGGCTCTTACTGCAACCACGGGGAGAGAGGGTGGAGCACTATTCTAAAGCCGGTAACTCCACGGAACTGTTTAAATTATTATTATTTAATTTCAGCAAAAATATGACCGCGTGAAGAGCATAGAATCGATACCTTTGTCAAACAATGCTGCATTGATCATCAAAGATTCGAGATTCTCGCTCCGTTACGACGATGCGACCGCTACATACACTCTTTCGGTAAGTTCCATCATCATCATCATTATCACCAGCCGAAAGACGTCCACTGTTAAATATAGGCCTACCCTAAACTGTACCTTTACACCTAGACAGTGCGTTATTCCAATACTATACGAAAAAAACTGCTGGAGTGCTGGGAATAAATAAATGAATTGAATTGAATTTGGCGTTACTTTTCGGAACTTCATGGTAGACTTCTGGAACAAGAATCTGTAGTTTTTAGTTCCGATTTTTAGTGTCAAAAACAACAACTGTGCATGTTGCTTTTGACCCTTTTTTATGATAGTGACAAGACGAGCAAATCAGGTGCCTGATGGTAAGCATCATGATTGCCCATATCAGACACAGGTCAACCCAGTGTTTTGAAATTCAAAATTCTGCGCGGTACTGCACTGCCCTGAGATATTAGTTGTTGAAACTCATCGTGCCCAGTAATTTCACTGGTAGCATTGCCCTTCATACCGGAACACAGTAATGCTTGCACATTACTGCTTGGCGGATGAATAACTGGCAAAGGTATGGTACTTCTCCAGGCGGCCTCCTGCAAGAGAGGCCTACCACTAAACCACTAAAACTCTGAACTAAAAACTAAAGATTCTGGTTCTAGTTGTGCGGCTTGGT
The DNA here is from genome assembly GCA_947063395.1 of Hemistola chrysoprasaria. Lineage (NCBI taxonomy): Eukaryota > Metazoa > Arthropoda > Insecta > Lepidoptera > Geometridae > Hemistola > Hemistola chrysoprasaria. Next base: position 4,419,468 of record OX346737.1, on the reverse strand, counting down.
GATCGCAGCAATTGTAATGCTTGGTGCCGGAGAGTGCTGCTGCCCACTCTCCGAATATGTCCCTCTGCCGGGTCTCTCGGCTCCCACAGGATGAGAAAGGGGTGGCCCTATTATATAGCCTGTATACACCGACCTATAGAAGTTTCTAATAGAGGAAAATCTTTCACAGATAAGAGACATTCAGGAGAACGATGCCGGCTGGTATCAGTGCCAAGTGCTGCTATCTATATCCAACAAGATATCAGCTGAAGTAGAGCTGCAAGTGCGCCGTCCGCCCATCATTAGTGACAATTCCACCCGGTCCGTGGTCGCCAGTGAGGGGGAAAGTAAGTTCTTTTTTTATATGATAGTGAGTGACAAGACGAGCAAATCAGGTGCCTGATGGTAAGCATCATGATTGCCCATATCAGACACAGTGCCACTCAGTGTTTTAAACTTCAAAATTCTGCGCGGCACTGCACTGCGCCTGTCACCCTGATATATTAGTTGTTGAATCTCGTCATGCCCAGTAATTTCGCTGGTAACATTGCCCTTCAGACCGGAACACAGTAATGTTTGCACATTACTGCTTGGCGGATGAATAACTGGCAAAAGTGTGGTACTTCCCCAGTTGGCCCCCTGCAAAAGAGGCCTACCACTACAATTATATTTAATTAACTGTTTTTCGCGGTTTAAAAAAAAATTCGACTTCCCATACAAAAATCAGCTGATCGGCAAATTATTGTGGATAGTCGAAATTTCAATTCAATTAAACAGACATACTCATGCGCATAAATTTTTGACCTGTCCGGGGATCGAACCGGGACCTGCGGCTTAGAAGGCAGGGGCACTACCGGTTGAGTCAACCAACCAGTCAAAAAACTGTCTATGTTCTATTTCGTCTAAGTTTCTCAGACATTAATGACAATGTTTTTGTCCAGGTGTCCAAATGGAATGCTATTCGGGTGGTTTCCCAACGCCAAAGATATCGTGGCGTCGCGAAAATAACGCCATTTTGCCCACCGGTGGATCTATTTACAGGTAAAATATTAAATATATAATTAGAAGAATCAGAAATGTAGAGATCCGTAGACGAACGAAAGTTATCGACATAGCCCAGCGAATTAGTAAGTTCAAGTGGCAATGCGCAGGGCACATAGCACGTAGAACTGATGGCCGATGGGGCTGCAAAGTTCTCGAATGGAGACCACGGACCGGCAAGCGCAGCGTAGGACGTCCACCCACAAGGTGGACAGACGATCTGATAAAGACGGCAGGAACACGATGGAGGCGGACCGCTTACAACCGGACTGAATAGAAATCTATGGGGGAGGCCTATGTTGAGCAGTGGACGTCCTGTGGCTGAGATGATGATGGTGATGAAGAATCCTAATCCTAATCCTAATACTATTATAAAGGCGAAAGTTTGTAAGTATGGATGTATGTATGGATGTTTGTTACTCTTTCACGCCAAAACTACTGAACCGATTGGGCTGAAATTTGGTACGTAAGTAGCTTAGACCCTGGAATAACACATAGGGTACTTTTTATCCCGATATTCCCACGGGAACGAAGACTACGCGGGTGAAACCGCGGGTCACAGCTAGTATATTATAGTAACGTTTTCACCTCTTTTGCTCAAAAAGTTGCTCCCCAGTATCGTCTAGATTTCGTATACGGCATCTTAAGAGCGTACGCGGCCTTCTAGGAATTTGACACAATCCTATGAAAAATTTACCAAATCGATGTTTTGTATTCCCCTGTTTCCTCCGAATACAATAAACCCTTTCTATAAATTTATATCCTGATATTTTTATAGTGAAGTAACCTATGTCCCTGTCATTTTAATTTCTCTTATAAACCCTTGGTTTTTTTCATAGTGAACTTCCAAAAATAGCAGTTTGATTCGCGAGATTGCACGTTCACTACAAAAAAATGTAGAGTTTATAAACAAAAATAAAATGATAGGGACATACTTTACTCCAAGAAAATATCAGGATATAAATAAATGAAATAGGTTTACTATATTCGGAGGAAACAGGGGAATACAAAAGGATTGTGTCAAAATGCTAAGAGTTTCTCTTTCCTGTTAAGGTCTGTAGATAGATAGATAGATAAACCCTTTATTGTACACCTCACAGTGAACATAATATTATGAAAAAAAAAGGAGGCAGAGATAGTCTTAGGCTAGTACAAGTGGCGGTCTTATCGCTTAAAGCGATTTCTTCCAGACAACCGAACGGAAAGGAAAATAATTATAAAATATTTCTGGTCGGCAGTGTACTCATTGTTGTATAAAAATATTATAATATTAATAATAAATAGCTAAAACATAATATAATAATAAAATACACATTATAAATACAAATTAAATAATAGTAAGTACATAAATAATACTATTAAATACTAAATAAATAAAATATATAATACTTTATACATACATACATAATATACACATATTATAAACATATAATATAATGAATAGGTAAGTATAAATAATTATACATGAGACTAATAAAGACAAAGTGACAAGAAATACTTGTTGACTTTAATTATGTATTATGTGATAGTAAATAACAAAGAATATGATAATGTTCACAGAGGCAACATCTTGAAAATAGCATCGGTACATAAAGAAGACCGCGGCACATACTACTGCGTCGCTGAGAACGGAGTCGGTAAGGGGGCCAGGAGGAATATCAATCTAGAAATCGAATTCGCGCCGGTTGTAACTGTGCCTAGACCTAGGCTTGCTCAGGTAATAGGGATATCTAATATAATAATAATAATGACTGCCTCGGTGGCGTAGAGGGCGCATGCTCGACTGCCAATCAAGAGCTCCCGGGTTCAATCCCCAGGTCAGGCAGTGTTAAATATTGGATTTTTCCATTAGGAATTATCTCAATAACTGCCTGGAGTTGGGAACTGTGCCCGGTAGATGGCAATAGGCTCGCCCCCTATTACATGGGACCAATAACATACTGGCGAAATGTGGGTGTATCTACTATGGGACTGAGTCCTGGGTACACCTCTGCCTACCCCTTCGGGAAAAAGGCGTGAATGTATGTTTGTTAATAATAATATAGGACAACTTCCACACACAGTCATCTGGTCCCAAACTAGGCTAGAAGCCTGTACTATGGTAACGAAATGACTGATATACATACTTATTTATGCTTATAACACACAGGGACAGATCAAACAGACATGTTCATGCACACAAATTTTTGACCTGGCCGGGAATAGTCTCTGCCTACCCCACCGGGAACAAAGCGTGACTGTATGTATGTATGTTGTCCGTCTGTCAATACACATTTTAACGGGAAAGCGTGGAGGTATCAAGTTGAAATTAATATCAACTACTCAGATCTGCGGTCCCTTGTGGCTGTAAAAAAATCATACTTCTAAGTTAACGCAATCAGAAGTTATGGCCATTTTACTGCATATTTCCATAATTTGCTCGAGGAACTAATTTTCTAAGTAGGCGGATTGGTTTTCGGGATTGGAAGCGTTTTGTTCAAGTATCTAGGTATGGAACCCTACACTATGGTTCCCTATTCATTCGCATACTATTTTTAGCCATAATTTTACAACTCATAAAATTTTAAGCCATAATATATGTAATAGCTAATGATCACCAGTCATAACGTCAATACTCCTACGTCAATACTTGTTATAATTTTAATTGTCCTAACATTTGAAACCTATAAAAAAAGAAGGTAGTTTCATTATTATTATAAAAATAACACTAAGTCAAATTTTAGTGTTAATATTTGGAAGAAAGTGCTTAAACTAATTTTGAAATTATAATTACAATGGAAAACGAGTGCAAAATATTTACAACAGAAAGAGGAGCCACAATCAGTGGATTTACATATGAAAAAAATCGAGTAAATAAGAAATATATTATTGGGTATGTGAGTTACGGCGAGATCCTACTCCTACCCATAAATGCAATACAACACTACAATATTCCTCACTTGCAAAAATACGTACACTACCGATTATATACAATAACAATTATGAACAATGAAAATTAGGACATACACCATTATTAACTATAAAATTATACATAACAACCATTATGAAAACTAACAATAGGAAAAAAAAATAATATACACAAAAATATTATAGCAATTAAATTTTAGGAAAATTCATCAGTATTACTACAAAAAAATATGTATTTCCAATATTATGACTAGAGGAGGTTATGACAAATGATGTATGCGGAAAAAAATTATGACAAAAGAAATTATGCCAATCAATAGGACACCCTACACTATACATACGTATGTATGCCTTTACAATTTATTCTGTACAAACTATGGCCGGCGGTTGCACTCGCATAGACTTCGTTCCCGTGGGAATAACGGAAAAAAGTACCCTATGTGTTATTCCAGGGTCTTAAGCTACCTAAATACTAAATACCAAATTTCACCCCAATCTGTTCAGTAGTTTTGGCGTGAAAGAGTAACAAACATCCATCCATCCATCAATCTAACCAAAACCGCGCTAGATGGCGACTGAAATTTGAGATTTAGAATATTAGTAGAATAAGTGGTACCTAATAATGATAATAAATTAATTTATTTATTTCAGGTAATAGTACATATAACAAATTATACGCACCAGAGGCCCATATTAATAAATACCTCACAGATTAACCTAACTTGTCAAAATACATAAAAAAAACAGAAAATAACAATATTATATTTAACACTAGGTAGGGATTAGTATTAGGGGTTAATAAAGAGTTTATAATAATAATAATATATTTTAGGCTCTGCAATACGATATGGACTTGGAATGTCACGTGGAAGCTTACCCTCCGCCAGCAATCACCTGGCTCAAGGACGAAGTGCAACTGTCCAATAACCAACATTACAGGTATGTCCCATTTTGATCTTAGGAAACTGCGAGAGAATAGCTTGCGTCCATTATGCCACCGAGGCAGCCTTTCTCTCTCTCTCTCCCTCTCCCTCTCTCCCTCTCCCTCTCCCTCTCTCTCTCTCTCCCTCTCCCTCTCTCTCATTCTCTCTCCCTCTCCCCTCTCTCATTCTCTCTCCCTCTATCTCCCCCTCTATCAATCTTTCTCCTTCTCCCTCTCTCTCCTTCTCCCTCTCTCTCTCTCTCTCTGTATTCATCATCAGCCGGAAGACGTCGTCTGCTGAACGGTGGCCTCCACTATAGTACGCCGTAAACTATAAATAAAATATGTGAACATGTCGTAGTCTAGATGCAGACGCCTGTTGTGCTCCTTGGTGCTCGCAGCAGTTGTAATAAGATCTTTATTTGGTTCTGTCCTCTGTAGGGGGAGCCCCTCCCACCAGGTGAGGGGGAGGGGGATGGCTATATAGCCGGGGTTAACTTCCCCGGTTTTTTCTCTTTCGCGACTGAACAATTAATATCTGCTGCCTCGGTCTAACCCGCTGGGACTTTGTTTTCCCTGCTCACTGTGCTACCGGGGCTAGTCTCAAACTAGGCTAGAAGCCTATACATACTTATAAACATACATTCACGCCTCTTTCCCGAAGGAGTAGGCAGAGGTGTACCCAGGACTCAGTCACATAGTAGATACACCCACATTTCGCCAGTATGTTATTGGTCCCATGTAATAGGGGGCGAGCCTATTGCCATCTACCGGGCGCAGTTCCAGACTCCAGGCAGTTATTGAGATAATTCCTAATGGAAAAATCCAATATTTATCACTTTGCCTGACCTGGGGATCGAACCCGGGACCTCTTGATTGGCAGTCGAGCATGCGCCCTCTACGCCACCGAGGCCGTCATACATACATACTTATATAAGCTTATAACACCCAGACACAGATCAAACAGACATGTTCATGCACACAAATGTTTGACCTGGCCGGGGATCGAACCCGGGTCCAGAAAGGCGGCACAGAAAGCAGAGTTACTACCATCTGAGCCGACGAGGCTGTCAAGGATGATGATAATTATTTTGCATGTTCTTTACAGAATTTCTCACTTTGCAACCGCTGACGAATTCACCGACACGACGATACGCGTTATAACGATAGAGAAACGACAATTTGGCATATTCACATGCAAAGCTCAGAACAAACTGGGTACGGACGAAGGAAAGGTTGAATTAAGCGGTAAGTTGAACTTAAAGATTGTTATCAGGTGTAGTCTGGAAGAAATCGCTTATTAGCGATAAGACCGCCGCTTGTACATTTAAGTTTAGTTTCTGTGTCCTGTGTTATTTCATTGTGTGTGGTGTACAATAAAGTTTTATCTAGCTATCTATCTAGTGATACTTAAGAGGCTGGCGATAGACGAATCCCTCATACAACATACCTAGATCATTTGGAATCTGAGCAAATTTCTAACATACAATTATGGAATTCAAAATGATATGCTAGTTTTTGTAGTGGTAGGCTTCCTCTGCAGGGGGCCGCCTGGGGAAGTACCACACCTTTGCCAGTTATTCATCCGCCAAGCAGTAATGTGCAAACATTACTGTGTTCCGGTATGAAGGGCAATGTTACTAGCGAAATTACTGGGCATGACGAGATTCAACAACTCATGTCTCAGGGTGACAGGCGCAGTGCAGTGCCGCGCAGAATTTTGAGCTTTAAAACACTGGGTGGCACTGTGTCTGATATGGGCAATCATGATGCTTACCATCAGGCACCTGATTTGCTCGTCTTGTCACTCACTATCATTAAATGTATGTTTTATGAAAATGCTCTGATTTCAAATGATTTGACTATTACGTTTGTATGGGGAATTCTTCGGTCGCCACCTGCTTAATATTTTGTAGTATTTTTTTTGTAATTTTTGAGTTGAATTGTCAGTTTTTGAGAGCATGTGCACTATTTTGCTATCAATGATTCGTAGGATTTTGCTATTTTATGTATATTTTATGAATAGTGCTAGATTTTGTAGTTACGACTTCCGCGCTCCGCAAATGCTGTAATATTGTGGCCTGTAAAAGTCGCATCATAATCGGTCCAGCCGTTTCGGAGATTAGACAGACAGCTCAACTATGTTCCCTAGATAGCGCTAGATGACAAAGTTAATCGCGATGACGAAATTTTATTATTAGCGGATTATTGCAAAAAACCTCGGACAGTTACGAAAAACCCGGATAAGTAATGTATGGTTGATGTTATTTTGTGACGCGCATGCTACGGATTCTGTGAACGTTTTGGTGGATTTATGGAAAGTATTAATGGCAACGTGTGATTTCACGGAGATCTATGGTATGTGCGAGGGCGCGATGGCAACACAGGGAGGGGGATGCCAGCGCGACAGATGATTGTAGAGCGAGATTGAAGATGGTGGGCTTGGAATAAATCATTTAAAATATGCTGAAGTGTTCGAGTATTATTTAATGGAAAAGTAACGTCTACAGTGCTTAATAATTAAAAACTAAAAAGAAGTTAACAACTTCATGGCTAAGTTTGTAGTAACTCTGCCTGCGAAGAAAGGAGTCCTGTGTACGTGTCATGTGAGTCCTGGGTACACAGGATGGGAGCGATCCCATAGTAGGTACACCTACATTTCGCCAGTATGTATATATTGGTCCCATGTAATGGGGGGCGAATCTTTTTTTATCATAGTTCGTGACAAGACGAGCAAATCAGGGGCCTGATGGTAAGCATCATGATTGCCCATATCAGACACAGTGGCACCCAGTGTTTTAAAATTCAAAATTCTGAGAGTGAATAGGGTGTTGGTCGACCAACACCCTATTGCCAGTGCAATACCCCTGGGGTTATAGGTATACATAGGCGGCGGTAACTGCGAGCCATCAGGCACACCTAAGGCGTATAAAAGGTTATTCGCAATAATCCGTTTTTTTCGGCTATCTTACGATCTAACAAGCCTATAGATAGGATAGAATACTCATTATTATCACCAAAAAAAAAAAAACACTATACATTATACATATTCAACTAAATAATATAAACATAATTCTTGATCATTGTTTCATTTCAATCAGTTTGCTTTATTAATAAAAATTACAACATTATAAAACATAAAAAACATACATTCACGCCTTTTTCCCGAAGGGGTAGGCAACATTATAATGTTGTTATTTTTATTTATATGAATAATTTTTATTTTGATTTAATTTGATTTGATTCGATTTTGTTTAATTTGATTTGATTTGATTTTGTTTAATTTAACTTCATTTAATGTAATTTAATTTTAATGTTATTTTCAATGATTAAATATAATATGTACTATGGATGTAATGTCTGTAAACGTTCCTTTTCCATCAAATATTACTCTAAACACTTCAGCATATTTTAAATAATTTATTCCAAGCCCACCATCTTCAATCTCGCTCTACAATCATCTGTCGCGCTGGCATCCACCTCCCTGTGTTGCCATCGCGCCCTCGCACATGCCATTGATCTTCCTTAAACCACACGTTGCCATTAATACTTTCCATAAAACCACCAGAACGTTCACAGAATCCGTAGCATGCGCGTCACAAAATCACAACTCTACATGTCTGAAAATAAAACATTTTTATTTTTTATTTATTATTATAATGTATTGTGGTTATAGAGTCAATAATTCCGGTGTGTCCCCCCGCGTGTGGTCAAACTCGCTATGCCGCGGCTTCCTCGCTTGTTCCGTCTACAGCTGCTATAGTCACTGTATTGGCTACATACGTCGTTTGTCTGTTTGTTCGGTGAGTTTGTTTTTGTATTAATTTTTGTACACTTTACCTTTATCTAATCAAATCAAATGTTTATTTGCCAGAATGCATAATTACAAAGGTTGTTCATCTTTAAACTAAGTCACTTTATACAATATTATTTATTTAAAATTTAAAACTCCACAAAAGTTCAAAAATTCCTTAATACTATAAAAGCAGTTGCATAATAGCCAGTCACTTAATTTTTTATTAAATAAATTGCCTTTTAATAATTTTATGTCATCAGGTATTCTATTATAAATTAATATATTCTATTATAAGTTAAATACATTTTTCTTATAAATTACTTTGCGACAAGTAGGCTGATATAATAGGCTAGTAAACTTTGCTCGCTTTTGTCGAGAGTAAACTTCACTACGCATTTTAAAGTACTCGGGGTGTGTCTTAACGAACTTAATGCATAATATGTCTCTAATATAGATGCACGGATTTTATTTTTGTACTTTATACTTAGTAGTCATTATGTATACTACTCGTACGCACTTCAATATTTTCTAATAGCCCTAGGGAAGAGTGAAGAGTCTAGCACCCACGACACAGGGTATCCTAGTGTGGGAGCTAGTGGACTCCATTGTAGCAGAAGGACTGGTCTGTTATATAATATGAATAACATTTATAAAATAACATATATAGTATATATAGGTGTAATATATTAGTATATAATGGATTAGTACGTAAGCTATGTACATATCTTTTGTGGCAATAAACTTTATTACTTTACAAAAAAAAATATAGTTATTGTTCTTTAAATAATGCGTTGAGTTTAATCAAAATTTAATGACATCTAAATATTTTTCTTGTTTTTAATTAATTTCAAGTATTTAGGGGTATTTTACAGGTAAATTCATTTAGAGCGAATGATCAGTATGTTTTTCTGATCATATTCGGTATTTGTTTCAAACGGTTCAGAATTATTTCTTTTTCAAAATCTTCATCGATTGCTCTAAAATTTTTGGTTTCGTTATTTTTGAAAAAAAAAGACAATTCTTATTTAGCTAGAAATAACATTTTAAATAAAACTTTAACATCATGACAAATAAATTTTACTTAAATATTTTCAAAAAATGAGCATGCTTTTACAATAATTAATTATTATTATAAATTTGACATAAATAAAAAATCTATACTCACATAGTTGTTAAAAATAAATGGAGTTAAAAAAGTTTAATAAACAATTTCAATAACTATTTGTGGCTCGAAGTGAATTGTGAATGGTATTAAATTTATTATTAGATATTATTGTTTTTAATTTTTTATGTATTGTTTGATTGATTTTTATGTGCATGTTATTTTTTTTTAGGATTTGAGAATGCGTATTTTTTATAACTTATACCTTAATCTATACCTATAAACCGAGGCCAAAATTGTAAACAAAGATTTTGAAAAACAGCTTTGAGGAAGACTTTAAAAATAGCATTTCAGAAAAGGCATGTTAATATGTTTTTTTTTATTATATGGGACATCTTTCACACACGGTCATCTGGTCCCAAACTAGGCTAGATGCCTGTGCTATGGTAACCAGATGACTGATATACATACTTATATAAGCTTATAACACCAAGACACAGATCAAAAAGACGTGACGCACACAAATGTTTGACCTGGCCGAGAATCGAACCGGGACCTGCGGCACAGAAGCAGTGTTACTAACTACCATCTGAGCTAACGAGGCTGTCTATTATTTAATTTAATTGTTTAATTTGCAGAGTCATCAATCCCCGATATTAATTTCCCTGGACTGCGTCCGGATCCGCTCGTTTATGGTCGAGCAACGAAAACAAACTTGCATATCGCATTCTTAATGATAACATTTTCAATTTTCTAAATGTGATCTGACCGGCTTGTAATTTCTTGACATATTTTGTAATTTCTCGAAAAAAAAATTTGTAATTTCTTGAAATATTTTGTAAATGTTTGAAATATTTCTTAATTTGTGATATTTTATCGGCATCTACTGTTTAGGCCTAAGGACGCATTACGGTTAAAAACCGTGCGGTAACCGCCAGATACGTGACCTTTGATTGTGTAGCACTGAATAATATCATCGCAAGGATTACACCTCTGTTGGCCATATTGTGCGTACTTAGCCTATATATATATATATATATATATATATATATATACGTTATCAGAACTATTTCACTTGTAACCTCTGACATAAGGTTAAGGGTCGTTACACATCTGACGGGAGATGCGTCGCGTTTCATCGGCCGTAACGTACAACAGACAAATGTTTTTACTGCTCTTGCTCAAAAAGTTTGTCATTATTGAGTATCAGAGTAGGGCTAAAATAACTTTTCAGCCCCTAGGGGAAAGAGTGCCAGTATGTTCAATGTTCGACCCCTCAAAACTATTCACTCTCCTTTTGAAGAGCCCCCATGTTGTAGCTCAACGGGAAGACCGCAGCAGGAGATTATTCCATAGTTCCTACGTATGCGGCAGAAAACAACGGGGAAAGTCGCACAGTTTGTGATGTCCACGTAACGATTATGTGCGGATGAGCTCTCAACATAATAAAACATCGAATCTTGCACACTCAACCGACGCTCGGCGCGTCTTCCATCAGATGTGTTACGACCCTTACTGTATTTGTTTGCGTCATTATGTAAATGTGTGCTGTAACTTTACATAAATTGACAGAAAAAATTAGTAATGCAAGTAGCGGGTATTCCACGGTAAAGATATCTACAGTATCGTGACTTCATAGAAACGGTCGGAACGCGAGTTATTCTCGCCTCAGGTCGGTATTAACTCGGTCCGCGCTCAGTCGCGAATGTGCAGTGGCGAACAAACGACAGAGTTAGCGAAAATATAGCCGTCTCGCTTTCGCTGAGTCGTCGCGTCGTCGCCGAGGCAGCTCTATAACGTGTCTACGTACCGTGATCTATTTCAAGGACAGGGCCGAATCACAATACTTTAAATATATTTAATGTGGCTATTCTTACTTTATTCATTCCTCCTAGCTTATGTTACAAACTATAGAGCGATTTATGCACACGTGCCTATTAGTAGCTAGCTGCGGTTTTTAAATCAATCGGGGGAAAAATCGCGTAGTGCGGTCACTTGTTGGCGTCTTTTTATCACATGACGCGGCTAAAAACCGCGTTGTCTATATACCGTGGTGCGGCCTAAAATATTGAAAAAACTACTTAAATTAACAATGATAATCAATTGCATGCACTACTTAAATGATTTTTGTGACGTTTTGATATCCCAAGTTATTATTACCAATGAAATTACTTTTATAAATACATATTGTACACTCATAAAGATTTTACAATCAATCGACATTTTTGTAATATATAATTTATTTTGTATTTGTAATAAACACGATTTGTACTTCAATAGTAAAGTTTGGCAGGTGTAAAATGAAATTTCAAAATGAACCTTATCCGACTAATAATAAGGTTGAAAATTTATGAATTAGGCCTAGTTAAATTACTACATTATATAAATGTAACTCATTTTTGAGGTTTTATCGTAAGTCTGAAAGTGAATCTCTTGATTTCGTTAAATTTTTGTAATGTATGATGTTTTTCACTTGTAATATAAATTACAAAAATTGTAATTTGTATTTATTTGTAATTTTACAAATAATTGTCATTTGTATTTATTGTCATTTTACAAACAATAATTGTCATTTGTAATTTTACAATTTACTTTTTCTAATGTACAAAAATACAAAACAGCAAGAAAACTAAAATATTGTTACAAAATATTTTGTATAATATAAATATTTCCAAATCAACTTATGAATATTGTACCTGTACGAACTAAATATCAATTTTTATAATCAATTTGTGTACTTTTATATAAACTAAGCAATAATTTTAAGACTTTAGAAAATATGTAGTAATACTTCTCAACGTTGATTTACGCAAAGAAATACTACTATAATAATATTATTAATGCGAAAGTTTGTGAGGATAGATGGATGTTTGTAACTCTTTCACGCCAAAACTACTTAACCGATTGGACTGAAATTTGGTATGTAGGTAGCTTAGACCCTGGAATAACAAGTAGGGTACTTTTTTCTTGATATTCCCACGGGAACGATGACCGCGGGGTACAGCTAGTAAAGTATAAAATTAGATTTTTTCCAAACATTTTTGATTAAGTTTAACTCAAGCTGATCTCCTGTGAAATATTACTACATCATTTTGGTAAATACATATTGTAGAATAAGAAAAATAGCTTTTTAATGTCACGTGTGAGCCCCGATTTAAGCTGAAGCCATTATACAGGGTATTACTGGTAATCGGTTAGCATCCTCATAAACGTCAAAATGGATATTTTTGGATTTTGGATTTTGACGCTCGACAGACTCTTTTAATTTTAATTGCCGTCAATTTGTAAAAACAAAATGATACAGATTCCCAAGAATTCCTAATTCGAAATTTAAAAACATTTTTCATGGCAGGTTCCGGGTTCGATCCCCGACCAGGTCAAACATTTGTGTGCATGAACATGTCTGCTTGATCTGTGTCTGGGTGTTATACGCTTATACAAGTATGTATATCAGTCATCTGGATACCATAGTACAGGTTTCTAGCCTAGTTTGGGACCAGATGACCGTGTGTGGAAGTTGTCCCATATTTATATTATGGGCTGCTTCTCTTACTGGCCTATTCTAAAAAAATTCAGTGTGCTCCTTGTAATGATCGTTTGGAACAACTTTCATTATGGAACTATGAAAACTAAAAAACCTTTTAAGAAAGAGTCAACTCTGATTACCAGTAACCCTGTATTGGGCAAATTGAGCACAATTTTGTAATAATTGTGCCTTAACATATGTTACGCCATAACATTGTCAAACATAGCTTGATCAATGTCAGCTGAACAAAAATTAATTTTTTGGCCATGTTTCCGTAAATAAAGTAGCAATCCAATACAAAATAGAAGTGCTTTGGACTAAAATATAATGATAAAAATCCAAAATATAGGTATTTTGTAATATAACTCCAAATTATAAGTATTTTAGACTAAAATATAATTAGGAACCTAGATAACTAGTGTCCCATTCAGAATAACGTCATTAAATGTTGAAAATACGCTCTGATTTCAAATTACGTTCAACTATTACGTTTGTACGGGGAATTCGCCGATCGTCGCCACGTTAGGAAATATGATCAAAAAAATTTACATATGTTCAGCTGTCATTGATCAAGTTCAATTAGACAAGGTAGGTATAGAATCTCATTTTTTGAGCATTTATTTGTGATTATTAACAATGTTAGTTCTCATTCCAGTGTTTGTGTTAGTAGTTTTTAGTGTTAGAATAAAAATGACTAATTATATTAAAAATTTGCTATATCCTTTATTATGTCGTGTGTTAATGTGTCGCCTGTTTTTTTATCGCTGGTATTAGGGTAATGATATTATTATTATTGCAATTCTAACAAATTTAACCACAATTAATTCTAGCCAAAGGTATTAAAATACGTGAACACGAGTTGACCATTGGTTAGGGAATTAATAGTCAGTTTAACGAATGCTTAGCTCGACTAAGGGCCGGTTTTTTGTTCAGTGGTTATAATATAAGTTAACCATTTGTTAAACTTACTATAGTTAAATTCCTAACCAATGGTTAAATTGTATGGAAAAAAATCGTTAACCAGAGATGAAAAAACGAATATTGTTGAATTTTAACTACTTTTCAAAAAAAATCACCATTGGTCGACTTAACCAGTGATAAAAAAACCCAGCCTAAGGGCTGGATTTTTGTTCATTGGTTACAATTAAGTTAACCATTTGTTAAACTTACTATAGTTCAATTCCTAACCAATGGTTAAAGTGGAAAAAGTCGTTAACTAGAGATGAAAAAACGAATTTTACCGAAATTTAACCATTAGACATTTGACCATTAGTCAAAAAATTCAACAATTGGTTGACTTAACCAGCGATCAAAAAACCGGCCCTAAGAGAATACTGATCATAAGTAACCCTGTATATATTAATCAATATAATGTTACCACTTAACGACTGAAATGAGGCAATTTTGCATCAAATTTCGACGAATCGATTCGACTTATAATGTAAAAAAAATATTTTTTGGTTTAATTATCAAGTGTGAAACGGCCTTTATATTTTAACCATTGACTGTAAATTTTAACTCCATCCAATATAAATTTATTATTTATGCAGCTTTTTCAAATTTATTATATCTAGCTTTATTATGTTTTCGGGTAAAAATGCATTTTAAACTAATATTATGTTCTATGAATGAATAATATTGAGTGGGGTAAAGTACCCAATTATTGACACCTTAAGAATTACCGCGTAAATAACGCATCCGTGGTGTTTCCAGCTTGGAAATTATACATTATATGTTTTAGGTTTAAATAAATTTATTCTCAAGAAAGACAAAACATAACAACATACATTCACGCCTTTTTCCCGAAGGGGTAGGCAGAGGTGTACCCAGGACTCAGTCCCATAGTAGATACACCCACATTTCGCCAGTATGTTATTGGTCCCATGTAATAAGGGGCGAGCCTATTGCCATCTACCAATCCAGATCAAAAAGACATCATCACTTATATGAGAACAATATTGTCTTATGTTAAATTTTTACATATCTTTCGGTCACAATAATAATATAAGTAAATTATTAACGACCACTATTTCAGAAAATTAACAGTAAATAAAAATTGAATAAAATTGAATTATACTCTATTGCATACCAAAATAGAATAAAAGACAATGTTACAAAACAATTAATAGATATCACGGTAAATCTTTTTATTAAAATAAGACATATTAGATTTTTTTTTGTTTATGGTTGCTACTCATTAAAAGTAAACCAACAATTTAATATTTGATGAAATGACAACGTTATTATTATTTAATGTTCCAAATAAATTACGTATGTTTATTTGAATCGAATAAGAAAAAATATAGTGTCACTTAATTGGTAGGCTCTCAATGATTGGATCATTTACCCTATGTTAATAATATTAGCACAAAACTTGGTTTTTGGCGGAATAAATAATTTTAGAAGTCAGTAATTCTGTTATAACACCTTATTTAGCTTAAACTAATATAAGAAAGGCAGCATTTTTTAGTGATGTATTGTTTCCATTTTTGTTTAAATAAAGACAGTGTGTAATAAATAATCTTTTTTTTTATTTATATTTTTTTTTATATGGCCGTGTAGTCTACGGCTATTCCCGTGGGAATACCGGGATAAGAATACGTTTTGTTATTATAGGGATACGTTTTTTATGATAGTGAGTGACAAGACGAGCAAATCAGGTGCCTGATGGTAAGCATTATGATTGCCCATATCAGACACAGTGCCACCTAGTGTTTTAAAATTCAAAATTTTGCACTGCGCCTGTCACCCTGAGATATGAGTTATTAAACTCGTCATACCCAGTAATACGCTGGTAGCATGCCCTTCAGACCGGAACACAGTAATGTGTAAAGAGTGGAAATTATTAAATCTTATAATAAGCCTCGTACATCTCCTTTTACTATATTTTTCTCATAATTCACTCCATATTCCATTATCACTACTTTGCCGCCATATTTCCGCTATCTCCCTATTCCATAGAGTATATCACATCCCAGTACTTCTAATATCAAACCAGTATCCTTGTCATTGTCAATATTCTTGTTGACAGCGACAAAGCCACAGCCTAAATCCACAAATCCTTACATTTGCCAAAAATACTTTTATCAAATGTTTGCAGTTTGATGTAGATTACTTGAAGCTTAAATGATTCTGCTATGTCAGCCCCATGCTGATATAGCTGAATGTCGGCTAAAAGCCCCAAAAAAAAAATTAGAATAAAAAAATCAAAAATGTTTGTACATTACAGCTTGGCGGCCGAACTACGGCCGTCTACATCGAATTTCAGCCCAATCGGTTGAGAATTTTTTTCGTGTGGCTATAAAATGGGTACGGGTGGTATGGGTAAAAAAATCGTTCTATCCATCCTCACAAACTTTCGCATTTAAAGGTCGTATCTGTGGGATGGTACAGCTAAGTACCAGCTAGCTACCTTGGACTCGATAGAACGGAGAGCCAAGAGGCTTATGGGTTACGAGCCTTTAGTCGAAGCTTGGCTCCAAAGCCTCAGCGAAGGGTTGCCAGGCTCTCGGTTTTCTTCCGGATACATTTCGGAGAGTGTGCATTGGGACTTCATGAACTAGTTCCCCCATGTCCGTTCTATAACCGATCATCCAGGGAAACGACAAGACGCCATCCTTACATGGTCGATATTTCACTCAACCGTACCAAACGCAACGCGGCTACTTTCATCTCGAGGACCGCTAAGGAGTGGAATTCTCTACCGGCGTACGTCTTCCCACCTGGATACGATCTTGGGGTCTTCAAGAGAAGAGTGAATAAGTGTCTTCTAGGAAAGCGTGCGTGTGCGTGATTTAAGGCCTCATCTTCACTTCCCATAAAAAAGGTACTTATAATATTATTAGAATAGTAGAACAAGTAGTTTATCTATTAGAAGGAAGCAGGATTGGTAACTTATTGGTTAGTTCTCATTTTAGCCACACGCCAAAAGATCCTTGTTGAAGTCTATCGAAAGAAAAAGATTTTCTATAAAATATACATTTATTTTATTTTTTTACACCATATTATTACATTTCCTTATAACTAAAACTACATGTACTTATATAATTCCAATTTATAAACCTACCCTTACATTAATTATTGATTTTATCAAAATTGGTCCAGCATTACAATAAACTTATGATATTTGGTCATAAACAATAATTCTTACCTAAACCCTTATTCTAAATATCATATTTGGTGTATAATGTTATTATTAACCATTTTTATTAAATTACTTAAAAACGCCATCTATCGGGCAATATATTAAATCTATTTAATTTCAATGTCTCAAAGAAAATGGACGCGTAATCCAAGGGAGCTGGGCCCAGAAAATCTTACACTGTCTATCCTATATTGCCGGGTAGAGAATGTTATGCACAATAATATTCACAAACATAGTATCCATCTTATTATCGCCGATTAATTTATAATTTGATTTAAATAAAGTGAGGTTATGTACTAAGTTTTTTTTAATGGCGACGCACGATTTAATTTTCGTAGAACATTTGCTTAATTAACAAAAATGGCGATACAAAAAAATATGATTTATGCACATTTGAGAATCTTATTATTAGGCCTGATATAATCAAATAAAATCAAAATCATAATGTTAGGTCGACGTGGCCCAGAAACCAACAATCCAATATCTAACAATGGCAACGCCTAAAACGACTGATTTACAACCTGTGATTATGGTGGTAAAACATGGCATTACATTTGTACACTTGGTGTTTTCAATCTTAGCAAATTTGACACCTAATTCCATCTGTGGCGTATAATATGCCCCCTTTTCACCAAAAAAAAAACACCATTTCACCTTATTTTCCCGAAGGGTTAGGCAATTGGGACCCATTCCCATAATAGGTACACAAACACTTGCCAGTCAGTTATGCGGAAAACCGTATTTAATAAATAAAATCACCAAAATATCTTGAAAATCGACCACAATATGTATACCGCCAGGACGATGAAGAACATTTTCGCTATCTGGTGAAGATAGTACAATCTGGAAAAAACACATTTTGGTAAAATTTCTGTCACAGCACTCTTCAACCTAAACACTTTTACTCACGGTTTATCGTGGGCTAAGTATTCAATTCACGCACGACCAATTTTTCACTTACATACATACAGTTACGCCTTGTTCCCGGTGGGGTAGGCAGAGACTATTTCTTTCCACTTGCTACGATCCTGACATACAACTTTCGCTTCTTGCACTTTCATCACATTCTTCATGCATGCTCGTCGGTTGTTGGTACTTTTGACCTGGCCTTTCCTTAAGATAACATCAACTTGTTCATGAAAGGTACGCCCAGGTCGACCCCTACCGACTTGACCATTCACACTAGCCTTATAAATCTCCTTTGTCAATCTCCTTTCATCCATCCTCTCCACATGTCCGAACCACCTCAGCAATCCTTTCTCTATCTTTGTCACTACATGTTCTACCACGCCACAGCGTTCCCTTATCACACTGTTCCTCACTTTGTCCATCAAGGTCACTCCACTCATACTTCTCAAACTTCTCATTTCCACAGCATTAATCTTACTTTCATGCTTCTTCTGCCAGACCCAACATTCACTACCATACGTAAGTGTAGGGATCAGTACCCCTCTATGGACAGCAGTCGTTTAACACCATAGTGTTAAATATTGGATTATTATTATTATATTGGATTATTGAAATATTGGAAAAATCCAATATTTAACACCATAGTGTTAAATATTGGATTATTATTATTATATTGGATTATTGAAATATTGGAAAAATCCAATATTTAACACCATAGTGTTAAATATTGGATTATTATTATTATATTGGATTATTGAAATATTGGAAAAATCCAATATTTAACACCATAGTGTTAAATATTGGATTTTTCCAATCACCATAGTGTTAAATATTGGATTTTTCCAATCCAATCAATTTTTCCCTGACCTGGGGATCGAACCCGGGACCTCTTGATTGGCAGTCGAGCATGCGCCCACTACGCCACCGAGGCAGATTAAATTTTAATTATATTTATTTAATTTTATTTTAATTTTATTTAGTAAGTATGATTATATGGACTATATGGATGTAATGTCTGAGAAGAATAAAACATTTTTTTTTATCATTTTTATTTAATTTTAGGTTTCAATTAGTACCTACAAAAAGTAAGTTTTCTCACCTTCTCCACTTGATCCTGGCTCTAGGTAGTGTGTCGTCACTCTCTTTGAACAAGTATCGTCTTATACCCAAAATATACTCGTCGAAATACTCCTCCCAGTCCAACTCTGACATGCTGAATGGGAATATCTGGAAACCAAAAAATACAGAGGGTTATCATTATTACCAGCAGGCCTACCATCAACTTATAGGCTAGCAATTCAATTCCGACTCTATTCAATTTAGGTACCTAAAAAATTTCATACCATCAACTCATTAAGCGACGATCGCATTTGAATCGTATTACGTCAGAAAGAATGAACAAAACGTTGTCTCTGGTCCAACTTTCCGCCGCCGAGCGAGAAAAAGACAACGCTATATAAAAATCTCGTGGTCTCATTCAATGGCCGCTTCGTTTTGAAACGGCATCTTACATAAAAATCGGAAATTACCGGATTTTTTTAGACCCCAATTTTATATTAAGTTTTACGAATAAAATACATTAAATAATTTTATATATTACAAAATTTTATTTATTTAATATTTTGGGTACAGTGTCTTCCCATTAATGCTTGAATTTCCAAGATTATTATTATACGAAATCGTAATTAAAATTTTTGAACGAACTAGCCGATGTCATTATTTTTTCTAATTCTTGTCATACTTTACGAGCGCGGTAGTTTTAAAAGTGGAATTATTAGTTTGTGTTTGGCGTTTGGAACAAAACAAAGTTAGGAAATTTATAAGGTAAGCTGTTAGTTTATGTTTTCTATATAATTATGTAAGTGTTTTGGATATTATTTAACGATTCGTAATATCAAACCTCAATAATAATTCCATGTCCACTCAACAGTGTGGAATTCGTGTACCTTTACCTTTCTTAAGTGTTTTTTTTGTATACAGTGAACAATCTCGTCAAGTGGTAGCACGAAGGGTTACGTACCACCAGTTAGAAATATTGTGGGAAGCTCTAAACTCTCATCGTGAACATCTTCAAAACAAAAGCATCTTCGTTGATGCACTCCATCATCTCAAATAATATTAGTTCGTCAGACATACTATTCAATATTCAAACAACTCTTGCGCACGACGTTAATCTTAGTTGATTAGTATCTTAGATATTATTATGTCACAGAGTCACAGCTCTACTTATCGACTTTAGTCTCAATAATGAAAATAGCACCCTTACACTTACAGAGATTTAAAAAATACACGGAAATTTGTAAAAACTATTCAGTTTGGCGAAACAAAACTAACTTTTATTGAATCGCTATATTTGACAGTTATGCTATTCAGGTTCAGTCGTAAGGAAGCATCATAGTACGAAAAGAATGAACGAAACTAAGCTTGCCATTCAGTTTAGGTTTTGTTGTGGCGGGAATTTTAAACTGATCGGCTTAACAAGGTCATGGTACGAAAATAGCGACGCAGTTCAGTTTAGGTCCTAAACTGAATTGCTTAACTAGTTGATGGTAAGCCTGCAGGAAAGAGGACCTTTTAGCAGTTTGACACAATCTGGAAAATTTACTAAATCGATGTTTTGTATTCCCCTGTTTCCTCCGAATACAGTAAACCTATTTGATATTTTTATATCCTTATATTTTAAAGTTGAAGTAAAGTATGTCCCTATCATTTTAATTTTGTTTATAAACTCTACTTTTTGTAGTGAACGTCCAATCATGCGAGTAAAACTGGGATTTTTGGAAGTTCACCATGAAAAAACCGAGGGTTTATAAGAAAAATTTAAGTGACAGAGAGATATGTTACTTCACTATAAAAATACCAGGATATAAATTTATAGAAGGGGTTTATTATATTCAGAGGAAACAGCGGAATACAAAACATCGATATTATCACGATAACAAGAAATAGCCTAAGCAGATCGTCACGTAAACTATCACAAAAGATGTTACACATACAATCTAATAGTGATAAGCACACAAAGAAGACTCGGCAAGGCGCGATAGAGTAAAATCATCATGAGCACGGATCTCACGTCAAACCACATCTCGGCACAGAACAGACAATAATACTACGTATAGAATGGACACTGTCATCCGCCCACCAATCGGGCCTTCCTCACCCTGCGAGCGAGATTGAGCTCTCCACGAGCCCCGCTTGTATGGGAAATCACCTCACGCACACTCTTTCATGTGTACTACAAAACTCCATGTGTGCAGTGTCTGTGTAGTCATTAGCCGCTATAGCGGTAGATCCTGACCGCAGTGGTTATGGCAGTCAACATACCTTCACCTTTTTTTATGATAGTGAGTGACAAGACGAGCAAATCAGGTGCCTGATGGTAAGCATCATGATTGCCCATATCAGACACAGTGAAACCCAGTGTTTTAAAATTCAAAATTCTGCGCGGCATTGCACTGCGCCTGTCACCCTGAGATATTAGTTGTTGAAAATCGTCATGCCCTTGTAATTTCGCTGGTAACATAAAGTAACATTGCCCTTCAGACCGGATCACAATAATATTTGCACATTACTGCTTGGCCGATGAATAACTGGCAAAGGTGTGGTCTACAAGGTATATGTTTATATGGGCCTCTATTACTTTAGATTTAAGTTGACTGTATTATTGCCTGTAATAAATGATTTATTATTATTATTTAAACAAACCATTTTATCCATTTGCGAAGAGTCATCCCAAAGTTCCTGCACCCTTTTGTTACAGAACTCGATCTGTGTTGTACTGAAGTACGATAAAACTGAGGAAAACTTGTGGATTTTCTTGTATACCTTTAACATTCTGCAATAAATTAATATTTTATTTATGAATTCAAAGCAATTTTCACTTATGGACCCTCATTATGTAACATTTAATTCATTGAATTTGGCGTTACTTTTCGGAACTCCATTGTACCTTGACTCCTAGAACAAGAATATTTAGTTTTTAGTTCTGATTTTTAGTGTCAAAAACAACATGCGCAGTGCACCGCCCGCCCGCCCGCAAAATTGCTTGCAATTAGGTATTATTTTTGGGAGCGAGGAGCGGCGTCGTACTAACATTATTATAGGCGCCCTTACAGCGGAGTCAGAGTCTATTCCCTGATGATGCGTCGTGTAGACGAGAAACACGTGTCGATATATGAATGGTGTCACTAACAACAATAATACCTAATAGCATTTCCTCTTTGCATGCAATTTTGCGGGCGGGAGGGCGGCGCACTGTGCATGTCGTTTTTGACACTAAAAATCGGAAATAAAAACAAAATATTCTTTTTCTAGATGTAACACTTGCATAAAATACTATTACGATATAATATTATGTAGATATGTATGTATTATGTATGTTGTGTATATTTTATATATATATTATGTATATGTTTTTTGTGTATGTATGTATGTATGTTTATATAGGTTTATTATTTTTGTAGTCATATTATGTTATGTATATGTATTAATAATGTATTTTATGGTCTGGTAAAAATAAGACAAAGTAATACTATGATTTGTACCCATTCCTACCCCCTACTCATTCTATCATTCCCCTATCCATCCAAAGGCTGGTTGCCTGGAAGAGATCGCTTAAAGCGATAAGGCCGCCCATGGTCGACCAATTAGAATTAACTTCTGTTATTAGTTTTTTAAGTCAAATCTGTATAAATTTTGGTCTCAATAAAGAGTATTATATTGAATTATTTTCTCACAATTGTGGTGAACCCATTATAACTGGGTTTCTATAATATACTTCCTTGCTAAAGCTTGGCAGTAAAACTACCGAGCTACAATGGGTATTTTTAGCCCCTTGTCCAACAATCTTAACAGAAAAGAGGACCTCTTATCAGTGTGACACAAACCTATGGAGAATTTACTAGATCGATGTTTTATATTCCCCTGTTTCCTCCGAATACAGTGAACCTATTTGATATATTTATATCCTGATATTTTAATCTTGAAGTAAAGTATGTCACTATCATTTTATTTTTGTTTATAAACTCTACATTTTATTTTGTGGTAAACGTCCAATTACGCGAGTCAAACTGCGATTTTTGAACTTTACTATGAAAAAACTAAGGGTTTATAAGAAAAAATAAAATGACAGGGACATAGGTTACTTCACTATAAAAATATCAGGATATAAATTTATAGAATGGGTTAATTATATTCGGAAGAAACAGGGGAATTCAAAACATCGATTTGGAAAATTTTCTACAGGATTGTGTCAAATTCCTAAAAGGCCATGTACGCTTTTAATAAGACTTATTTAAATAAAATACCTTTGAGTTTGATTTTATCTGCTCATCATAATAATATGGGACGACTTCCCCACACAATCATCTGGTCCCAAATTAGGCTAGAAGCCTGTACTATGGTAACCAGATGACTGATATACATACTTATATAAGCTTATAACACACAGGGACAGATCAAACAGAATGTTCATGCACACAAATGTGGGGGCCTGGACCTGGCCGGGGATCGAACCCGGGCCCTGCGGCACAGAAAGCAGAGTTACTACCATCTGAGCCAACGACCCTGTCAATAATAAGATATATAAACCTTAACTAGATAACTACTTACTTTGGCTTCTTCCCCACACAAACAGCGAGCCCGTCGATCAAAGCGGCCGGTATTAAATGCAAGAAGAATATGTAGATTTTGTTCATTATAGCATACTTATTGAGATTTAATGATATGTACCTGAAACAAGTGTGCCTATAGATCAAGAAAATAATAAAATCCTCGATGCCTCGGTGGCATAGTGGGCGAAAGCTGAACTGCCGATTGACCCGTGTTCCATCCTCAAGTCAGGCAGTCTAAACATTGAATTTTCCATTAGGAATTATCTTAATAACTGCCTGGTGTCTGGAACCGTGCCCGGTAGATGGCAACTCGCCCCCTATTACATGGGACCAATAACATACTGGCGAAATGTGGGTGTACCTAATTACTATGGGACTGAGTCCTGGGTACACCCCTTTGGGAAAAAGTCGTGATTGCATACTTAAAAAGCCCCTATTCCTGTTCTTCCTGCTCCATTCTTCAGAACCTGGTCATCTATCTGTAACATATTTATTGAGACGATTCTAACGAGTCCAAACACGATATATTTGACTCCTGGTCCATCTGAAGGTTACAATATTGATAAATTGACAAGATACCAAATTTTAAACAGATCGGATCACTGGAAATTAGTCATATTCCCTTCAGCCGCTAAAAAAAGCTGATAATCTCCAAAATGGCCAAACCAATTTTCATGAGATAGCTAAAGAACACAATCGATCAAGTCAGCTGTCAAACGAAAAAACCGCATCAAAATCGTTCCACTCGTTTAGGAGCTACGATGCCACAGACTGACACACAGATCTACGCAGATACACAGACAAGTCAAACATAATAGTACATTAAAAACAATATTTGATAGGGTTGAACATCGAGTAAACCATTCTCTACAGCGACTGAGTTACAGGTTAAACAATATTATCTGGCTTTAGTTTAATTTACAACTCACTAGTGGCGCCACCTTTTATCCAATTTAGCGAACTAAAGTTGAAACTCACCACACTGCATCGGAAAGCGAATAAGTCAAATTTTGCTTGATAAGTAACTACGTTAATCATAAGATCTTCATGCTTTTTTTATTTTTAAGAGTGTGTGTGCGTGTGTTTGTTACATCTTCACACCAAAACTAATAAACCGATTTTGCTAAAATTTGGTATGTATACATACCAAATTTACCTTAGGCTAGGAATATAATAGCTTAGATTTTAAACTCTTAGCGGTTAAAACCGCGAAACCGTAGAAGTAGTAATTCAAACTAGTGGCGCCACCTCTTATCCAATAAAGCGAACTAAAGCTGAAACTTACCACACGGCGTCGGATAGCGGGTAGTTGCCGACTCTTGCTAGGTTCTTATCCATATAGTCACCCCATGATAATCTGTTTTCCACTGAGCTCACGTAGTTATACAAAGGAGGTTCGGAGGGTGGACTGGGAATTAAAAAAAAAAAACGAAATTAGTCATTAAAAAAAATACGGTTTTATTGTATTGTCATCGGAAGTCACGTTGTCAAACAAATAATGAACCCACGCAGCTTAAATGCACCGCGGGGGATCTTTGAGTTTCTTATTCAAACGTTTCTGTAAAATTTTTTTCGAAATATTCCTATATTTCCATTATTCCTATATTACAATTTCCATTATAGAGTGAAATCGATAAAATCAGCTGTTTTGTAGAAAAAGTTCATTGACCTATAAAATGGAACAGCTGATTAATAAAGAGTTAGTTCCACACTGAAAAAAGGCGAACGTAGTCACTATTTTCTTCCTTTTCTTTCCGCTAATACAAACATTCATGTGTGTAAATGTGTGGGTGCCCCCACACAGTTACTCCCATGAACCTAGAAAAAAGGTATGAATGTGTGTGTGCACACAAGCAGTTAGGGGTCAGCTCAAGTGGTGGTGATGGTGATGATGGATCGAGCTTTTAGAACAAAAATCCTTTCCGCCCACTCAAGGTAGACCTCCCCAAACAATTGTGTGAGCTGGCTTATATAACTATGGTGCTTCACTTTTGTTTTAGAAGACTCTGTCCGGCTTTTTCTCTAGGCGAAAGTAATGTCAAATGATAAACGTTCAACGAATCATCAACTGAAAAAATCTATTCTCTTGGGGAATCTACTTCTACCAAATTAGTGTTGTAGTCAACTCTACAACAAAATCTCACCTACTGGCTGAAATGACCCCTTCGAATATGAAAAGTAGTCAATGATGCCAATTCAACGCCAATTTCAAGCCAACTCAACGGACACTGACCCTTAACTCTTAAAATTTATACGTTACCTCTTTTTATATTCGTTGTGTACACTGTAAGCCGCGACCATGAGGCAATTTACCACAGAATCTACCGGAACAATATCCGCTGACATGTCCTTGTCTACTTGTATTGATCTTAAGATGCCAGTGACTGAAACGTAAGGAAAAAAATAATTTTAAATAATAGGTACCCAAGATAGCAAATAGAACATTTTATAGAGGGTATTGTTACCCTCTATAAAATGACGCAAAAAAGGTCTTTAAGGGAAACGGACTCGTAATCCAAGGAGGCTGGGCCCAGAAAACCTTGCATTGTTTATCCTATACTTATTGCCGGGTAGAGAATGTTATTCGAAATAATATTCACATACATTCATAAACATACATTCACGCCTTTTTCCCCAAGGGGTAGGCAGAGGTGTACCCAGGACTCAGTCCCATAGTAGATACACCCACATTTCGCCAGTATGTTATTCGTCCCATGTAATAGGGGGCGAGCCTATTGCCATCTACCGGGCACAGTTCCAGACTCCAGGCAGTTATTGAGATAATTCCTAATGGAAAAATCCAATATTTAACACTATGCCTGACCTGGGGATCGAACCCGGGACCTCTTGATTCGCAGTCGAGCATGCGCCCTCTACGACACGGAGGCAGTCTTATTTTTAACGACGATGCAAAATAATATTATTTATGCCTATGAAAATTAGGCTTATTAGGCCTATAAAATAAAACCAAAATTTAAAGTAAAGTCGACGTAGCCCTAAAACCAACAACTCCTTTTTCCGGTGAGTTTTCATGTATAAAAGCCTGTGTAGGACAAAGAAAAACAAAGTTAAGTATGTCCCTAACATTATATTTTGACGTGACAACGTCTTATAATTCTATAGAGCCGGCTGCACGCACGAAAAAACATGACTCATGCGGCGTTACCTCGCTCTGAGGCGTTCCATGTAAGGCTTGAAGTGCAAGCGAGAGCGCGGAACGAGCGACATCCGTCTCTCTCCTACTTGAGTGAGCGATGCGTCTGCGTGGACGTGCTATACTATAGTACATTTACATGTTTTGATCGAGTATCAAGTGCAGTGAAAAGTGAAACAAATGAAATTAAAATTTTCTTTTGAAAAATGCTACCATTCCATCAGTATTTTCTTAAGACGTCACGTTCAACTATCGTCAGTAAACCGACTTTACAGACAACCAATTTTTTGTTTATAAACTCTACATATTTTTTGTAGTGAACTTCCAATTACTTGAGTAAAACTGGACATTTTGGAAGTTCACTATGAAAAAAACCAAGAGTTTATAAGAAAAATTAAAATGACATGGACATAGCTTACTTCACTATAAAAATATCAGGATTTAAATTTATAGAATGGGTTTATTATATTTGTAGGAAACAGGGGAATACAAAACATCGATTTGGTAAAATTTTCATAGGATTGTGTCAAATTCCTAGAAGGCCTCGTACGCTCTTAAAAACAATGGTGAACTTACCAGTGCCCACGGTGACGCCTGTCGGTCCATACATATTGTCTAACCAACATCTTAAGGGCTCCTTTGCTGTTGAGGTTACTGGAAACGTCATATATACTTTCATTAATATACCAGCTGTGCCCGCGGTTATACCCGCGTAGACATCGTTCCCGTGGGAATATCGGGATACAAAGTACCCTGCGTACTATTCCAGGGTCTAAGCTACCTACGTACCAAATTTCAGCCCAATCGATTCAGTAGTTTTCGCGTGAAAAGGGAACAAACATACACACAAAAAACAGCGCTTGATGGCGCTAGAGTCGTGTTAGAACACGCTAGCGTTTTGTTTTCCTGTTACAAACGTTACTTTTTTACATTGTAGGTACTGAGATTTGAGATTTATGATATTAGTAAGATTTTTTCAATTTCTTATATATACCTATATAAGAAAGGCGTGTTAGTTACACTACTTATAACTCAATAACGGCTGAACCGATTTGGCTGAAAATTGGTGGGGAGGCAGCTTATAACTAGGAGACGGACATAGGATACTTTTATCCCGGTAAAATTAATGTCAATCAATAAAAAATCGGTCAAAACATCAGTCTAGCACAGACAACGGAGATTTACATAATATAGTACATGCTCACATAAACCTAAAGGAGATATTCCCAAATGGTGATAGAGGATATAACTTTTACAGTACCAGGCTCTCATAATGATAAGGAGATATTCCCAAATGGTGATAGAGGATATAACTTTTATAGTACCAGGCTCTCATAATGATAAGGAGATATTCCCAAATGGTGATAGAGGATATAACTTTTATAGTACCAGGCTCTCATAATGATAAGGAGATATTCCCAAATGGTGATAGAGGATATAACTTTTATAGTACCAGGCTCTCATAATGATAAGGAGATATTCCCAAATGGTGATAGAGGATATAACTTTTATAGTACCAGGCTCTCATAATGATAAGGAGATATTCCCAAATGGTGATAGAGGATATAATTTTTATAGTACCAGGCTCTCATAATGATAAGGAGATATTCCCAAATGGTGATAGAGGATATAACTTTTATAGTACCAGGCTCTCATAATGATAAGGAGATATTCCCAAATGGTGATAGAGGATATAACATATATAGTACCAGGCTCTCATAATGATAAGGAGATATTCCCAAATGGTGATAGAGGATATAACTTATATAGTACCAGGCTCTAATAATGATAAGGAGATATTCCCAAATGGTGATAGAGGATATAACTTATATAGTACCAGGCTCTCATAAATGATAAGGAGATATTCCCATACAGTGAAACAGGAAATAACTTATATAGTACCAAGTTCTCATAATGATAAGGAGATATTCCCAGATAGGTGAAGGTGATACGAAGTTCACCGGGTCAGCTACTTTATTTATAAGTATTAGTGGGATGACGTCATAAATGGTATAAGATACTTATTATGAATTACGTCAGAAGTACTAGAAATAAATTAAATAAACCTGCAATTTGTATGATAAATAACATTAAATATACTTACCTGCACAAACAACTAAACATAAAAACAAATTACCCATAAATCACCTACAGATTTATATAATATATTATATATTAATATACGTATATTATAATAAATATTTAAATAGGGTCATCTGGAACCGACAAATAATTATAGTTAGATAAATTCATAGGTACATAAATAATTTACTTGCATGAGTATAAAAATAATAATAATAATATAGTATAATAATATGATAAATAAGCTAAGTAATTAAATAAATTGTTAAGGCATATATATTATGTATGCATTTATTTATTTATTATTCAATCAATTAGACGGATATTTAAAATAATTACAAAAAACATTCAAATAACAAGTTCAATCAAATTATAAAAATATTGGTCAAATAATAAAAATCTAGCTAATTACAATGTCATAATAATAAAAATTCAAATAATTAAAATAAAAATAAATCATGTCAAACAAAAAGGTTAGAAATACAATTATTAAGCTAATAACATTCAATTTAATAATTAATAGACGACGCTAACCCTATCATTCATCTTACAAAAATTCAAACACTCAGCCAAAAACACCTTCCATCCATCCGCAAACATGTCGCAGTCAGGGTTAGCTTCCAGGAGAGCATTGAGCGCAGATAGAGCGCGCGGGATGGGGGACTGTACGGGACAGTGCATAGTGTAGGGTTCCATACTCCATACCTAGATACCTAAATAAAACGCTACCGCTTCATTTGATAAGAACATACGGCGCTATCTAGTTGCGAACTACAGCAGACGACTAGAGGTTTATAATCCCGTATGCAAAGTATGGTACATACTCGTACATACAGTCAAGCCTTGTTCCCGGTGGGGTAGGCAGAGACTATTTCCCTCCACTTGCTACGATTCTGACATACAACTTTCGCTTCGTTCACTTTCATGACACACTTCACACATGCTCGTCGGTTGTAGGTACATTTGACTTGGCCTTTCCTAAGAACAACGTGAACTTGTTCATGATAAGTAGGTACGCCTAGGTCGACCTAGGCGTATGAAAATATGCAGTAAATTGGCTATAACGTCTGATTGCGTTATTATAGAAGTATAATTTTTTTACAGCCACAAGGAACCGCAGGTCTAAGAAGTTGATATAAATTTCAACTTGATACCTCCACGCGCTCCCGTAAAAATTGTCTTGACAAGCGGACGGACAGACAAACAGACAGACAGACGGACAACCAGGTGATCCTTTATGGGTTCCTGTTTTCCTTTCGAGGTAAATACGGAACCCTAAAATTTGTATGTAAGCATAAAGGTAGGTTCAAGTTAGAAAATCATCATCATCATCATCATCTCAGCCGTTGGTAATCCACTACTGAACATAGGCCTCCCCCATAAAGGGGGGTTTTGCCAATACTCGACACGCTTGGCAGGCGGGTTGTCGAGCGCAGTTCGATGTGTTTTTGCAGAGAACGCTGCTGTAGACCGAATTTTTAATGAACTTGATAACTTAATTTAATTTTATTGAATTTATTTGGATTATTCATTTTATTATCGATTTTTACTTGATTTGTTTTAATTAATTATTTTATTTTGATTTTTGCAATTGATTTGATTTTATTATTATGACTTTTTTTTTATGATAGTGAGTGACAAGACGAGCAATTCAGGTGCCCGATGGTAAGCATCATGATTGCCCATATCAGACACAGTGTCACCCAGTGTTTTAAAGTTCAAAATTCTGCGCGGCACTGCACTGCGCCTGTCACCCTGAGGTATGAGTTGTTTAATCTCGTCATGCCCAGTAATTTAGCTGGTAACATTGCCCTTCAGACCGGAACACAGTAATGTTTGCACATTACTGCTTGGCGGGTGAATAACTGGCAAATGGTAAATGATATTTAATTTAATTATTTTTTTTGTAGAGACTGTGGTAGAGATTAGAGATGTCAAATATTTATAAATACATACCAGCAATATATAGTAATAATACATAATACTTTAAATGTAATGTAGGCACATACCAATAGCCGGTCTAAATATACCAAGGGGTGTGTTTCCAGCGTTCGTTCGGAGTTCCTTTTCTGCGAGAGCTTTTGTGAATGTGTAGGTGTTGGGCCAGGTGCCTAGAATTCTGAAAAAATGCGTAGGTACCTATAGGTAAGTAAAAAAGTTACCGAAATAGTCCAGTGGATTAGCAAGTCGAACATAGCACGTAGAACTGATGGCCGATAGCTGTAAGCAAGGGCGTCGCCAGCCGATGATCAATGGGGGGGCTAGTCAAGGAATTTCTACACAAATTCTCCATTTGGGTAGACGGTAGATATACAACAGGTATTTGCCTGTATACAATTTACAATTACAAATTTGTATGAAACAGAAAAGCCCTACAATCCTACAATTTTGTAGATTATTTACAGTTTTGTAAATAATTTTTTTTATGAAATAGGGTCCAGATGGTTCTGTTTTTAAAAATACGTGCCTAGCGTATGGCGGCACTTGAATTTTAATAAAGGTGTGGTACTTCCCCAGGCGGCCCCCTGCAGAAGAGGCCTACCTGACCTCAACCCTCCTTGTTGTAAATTCATATTGTATAACAAATTTAACTTACTGTGGTAACGCAGCATCTATATCTGCGTCGGTAAGTTTGTCAATCTGTCGTTGGAGATTGTCAATTTTTGTGTCGCACGGGTAGTATCGTTCTTCTATAAAAGGCAGGTGGGAGTTTGAATACGCTGTTGATATATGCATGAACACCTGTAATAATATGAAACAGATAAGAGATTCAGATTCAGATTCTTTATTGACCATAATAATAACAATTTCTGTTATGTACAACAAAAATACAATACATTAACAAAGAATAACATAACAAAGAAAAATTTGTGAAATTTTTCTTTCCTTATTTGTATTGTATTTCATGCGAGTAGACCGCTTTGTCTAAAAAATTTAAAATATTAAGCAAAAAGGAAGTGTTTATCAATTTCGATATGAATTCTAATTGTAACATTAGACTTGTCGGTGGGTAGATTGCGAAATGCATCACCTATAGATAAACACACGCCCCTAGAGCGTTAGGTAGAAGGGATAGAAAAATTTCGCCGACGACTAGTACCTCCACGGTAGCTCAAGTGGTAGAGCGCCCACCACAGCTTTATTTAAAACAATATAACATAGCCTCACGCAATTTCCCGAAGGGGTAGGCAGAGGTGCACCCATAGTACATACCAACACTCACATTTAGCCAGTTTGGATTAAATTAGATTCTTTACTGAATCTTTGTATTGTTATTTTCTAGAACCTAGTTTTTTTTATAGTGAGTAACAAGACGAGCAAATCAGGTGCCTGATGGAAAGCATTATGATTACCCATATCAGACACATTGCCACCCAGTGTATTAACTGCGCGGCACTGCACTGCGCCTGTCACCCTGAGATATTAGGTATTGAAACTCGTAATGTCCAGTAATTTCACTGGTAACATTGCCCTTCATACCGGAACACAGTAATGTTTGCACATTATTTAGTTGTCATTATTTTACGTAATTACATGTAGTATTTTTTATATCTTCAAAAATGTGGGTACGTGTGAGCGAGAGGGCGAATTTGCTTAGCACCGCGCATTAAAATAAATCAATATGGATAACGGTGTGTTATATTAACTGTGAATTAATAAAATAAACTACTTTAAGTATGTAGGGAAGTGTTTATTTTTTCTACTTTAATATTGTATAAATTAATTGTTCTTTCTTTTATTTCCACAACCGTAACTACGCGCAATAGTATTCATAATTCATAACAGTGAAATTCGGATTAGACGAGTCTAACAGCGTCCAATAGTCCGAACCTCTCCGAAGACGGTCGCAGGCTGTTCATTCCTGAACTTTTTTTGTAGTGGTAGGCCTCTTTTGCAGGGGGCCGCCTGGGGAAGTACCACACCTTTGCCAGTTATTCATCCGTCAAGCAGTAATGTGCAAACATTACTGTGTTCCGGTATGAAGGGTAATGTTACCAGCGAAATTACTGGGCATGATGAGATTCAACATCTAATATCTCAGGGCGCAGGCGCAGTGCAGTGCCGCGCAGAATTTTAAATTTTAAAACACTGGGTGGCACTGTGTCTGATATGGGCAATCATGATGCTTACCATCAGGCACCTGATTTGCTCGTCTTGTCATTCATTATAATAAAAAAATAAAAATACGGTGGCGTGACACCCCCCTGATATAATCCCACTAATTTAATGTGCCGGAGAATCCAAAAACTCTTCTTTAAAGGTATATTTAGTCTATAATTTAATTGACATTTCGATAATGAGCTATATACTCGTATGTATCTTATACTTATCTAAATGCGGTGACATCTTTCCGATGCTAGGACCAAAGTGATGGCTCTTTGAGGGGGAAGCATCGAGGCAGGCTAAACCAGGCTGGAACGCAGTGTCAATGAATAATAACTATTTGCAAGAGTGACCCTGTCGTGACGTCAGCGGAGATGGTAGAGCCGCTCGTAATTACACACTTATAACTTAGAAAATCATATTATGTTGACTTACATCCAATCCTCTCATTTCTCTTGCTAAATCCAGCAGCTGTAGCGGGGCCTTCACGTTGGTAGCAAGAGCTGCTCGGAGATGTTCGTCAAACTTCACCGTGGCTGCCGAGTGGAAGATGATATTGACCTGGAATTATTTTATATAATTTAATAAGGTATAAATAAATATATATAAAGTATAAATATATATATATAAACTTTATATATTATATTATAAAGTATATAAAGGAACCTAGCCGCCGTGGAGTTATCGGCTTTAGAATAGTGCACCCCCTCTCTACCCGTAGTTGGCGTAAGAGCCGGCTAAGGGTTGACAGATCCAGAGGAGGCAACAGCGTCCTTCTGTGCAAACATTAACAGTCATGTTTGCACAGAGGACGCTGCTGCCCTTCAGACCGGAATACAGATTCCGGTCTGAAGGGCAGCAGTTACTGCAATGTTACCAACGAAATAACTTGTCATGACAAGTTTCAACAACCAATATCTCAAACTCCTAGAACAAGAATATTTAGTTTTCAGTTCCGATTTTTAGTGTCAAAAACAACATGCACAGTGCACCGCCCTCCCGCCCGCAAAATTGCATGCAAAGAGGAAATGCTATTAAGTATTATTGTTGTTAGTGACACCATTCATATATCGACACGTGTTTTGCGTCTACACGACGCATCATCAGGAAATAGACTGTGACTCCGCTGTAAGGGCGACAAATGTTAGTACGACGCCGCACCTCGCTGAACGCTGAACCCAGAGGGTCTCTGGGTATAAAAGTAACGCCAAATTCAATCAATTAACCAATATCTCACTATAACGCGCACTACTAACTATGCGCAGTGCAGAGCAGCGCAGAAATATTAATTTTAAAACACTGGGTAGCATTGAGTCTGATATGGTCAATCATGATGCTTACCATCAGGTGCCTGATTTTCTCGTCTTGTTACTCATTATCATAAGAAAACACTAGTAATTATCTAGGTTCCTTCTTAATCATCTCAGCCATTGGTAATCCACTATTACTGAACATAGGCCTCCCCAATAAAGGGGGGTTTTGCCAATACTCGACACGCTTGGCAGGCGGGTTGTCGAGCGCAGTTCGATGGATTATTGCAGAGGACGCTGCTGCCTCCTCTAGATCTGTTTACCCTTAGCCGACTCTTACGGCAACCATGGGTAGAGAGGGTGGAGCACTATTCTAAAGCCGGTAACTCCACGGCAGCTAGGTTGCTTATTATATTTCAATTCATAATAGAAGTAAGTTTAGTACTATTTATTCAACCAATAATTTATGTATCCCCCCAATATTTTATGCGTTCTATGAGGGAGACCTATATTCAGCAGTGGACGTCTTCCGGCTGATGATGATGAGATCACTCAGTAGACTTATTACTGTTTATCTTCACAGACGTGCAAAAGTGTCGGATTGTAACCTAATTGAATAAATCTTTCTGTGTTCGAGTTTATGGGGAATTCTTCAGTCATCGCCCCGTTAAGTAAATACCTTGTATAAGAATAATAATAACAATAATAAATAATTGGAATTTAAACTCTTACAGAACGGGTTACCCTAATTACACTGCTCGAGTCAATTCAAATGGGTTATGTGGACAACCCTTAATGTCAAAGTTTCAGGTCGTCAAGTTTCCTACGCAGCCTCCGAGATGACCTAACGACTGCCCGCTACACTGCCGTCATAAGCAAAAAGGACGTATCTACACAAAGTTGAAAACGGAGAAAAAAAATGTTTTATATTTTAAAAATTCAAAAATTTGCTGTGCAAAAGGAAATTTAAATAACGACTGTTTTGTAATGCAAAATAATGAAATGAAGCTTGATCTCTATGAATTCAAATTAAAATTATAATATATTTATTAAATTATTAAAAAAAAACAACATTTTTCTTTTCTTTTTAGCAAATAAATAACGATAAAATCCTCAATACTACAAAGAAAAGACGTATCTGGCTAGATGCGTCTTTTCATCCTTGTAATTTTTGAAACGTCTTTCTTACTTAGTAATATTTAATTGTTAGGTACTAATTACCTACACTTAAAAGACATTTCTACCCATATGCTGCTTTTCAATTAAGTAATTTAGTTATTCACCTACAGAAACGTCATATTTCCATGCTTCAATTTTCAGCTCAAAAGCATTATACCATAATTATTTATGGTAATTACAAACAAACATGGTCTTAAAATGCGAAATAAAACAAATTATAAAATTCGTAGTTTAATTATTTGATAAAAACCGCTTCCTGGGGTTTTACTATGGACACTCATATTAATTAATCTTAATTATTAACAGTCTTCATTAACATGTTTCTAGAATAAAAAAACAAAATAACCTCCTTGACTTTCCTTTTTCTATTTATCTATTAAAAATATCACTCACGAACTTAACAGTTAATCTTAAAATAATTGATTGAATTTGGCGTTTTTTCGGAACTCCATTTTAAACTCCAAGAAAAAGAATATTTAGTTTTTAGTTCCGATTTTTTGTGTCAAAAACAACATGCACAGTGCACTGCTTCCCGCCCGCAAGATTGCATGCAAAGAGGAAATGCTATTAGGTATTATTTTTGTTAGTGACACCATCCATATATCGACACGTGTTTCATGTCTACACGACGCATCATCAGGAATTAGACTCTGACCTCGCTGTAAGGGCGACAAATGTTAGTACGACGCCGCTCCTCGAGATGTTACCTCGCTGAACGCTGGAACCAGAGAGGAAGTTAATCTCTTAAACAGTCAAAAAATACAGTAAATAACAAAAACCTCACGTATTCTCATTAAAAAAGGAAGTCAAGTGAGTATTCTTCGGTCTTATAACGGATGATGTGGGAGCCCCTACAGAACGTGACCGAGTTCGTATCGTGTAGGTATTGCAATTTGTATATTGATGCACAGTCTTCAAATTGAAAAAAGTATTATTTATGCATCACTTTTACAGTAATATTTTTATACTCCTAGAACAAGAATATTTATAATATTTTAGTAATATTTGTTTTAGTACACTGCTTGGTGGAAATCTTCAAAATCATAAATGTGCTTATTTTTCTTCATGGTTAGCTCCACTTAATGATGGAACTCATCTGCAGCCTGCTACTAAATACTTTAGAGTTATCGTTTCAAAATTAACTTCAGCTGAAAAAAATTTTCAGTACCAAGCATTCTGACATACTCGTATTAAAATAGTTCGCAAAATTTTTAAACCATAAGAGATATAAATACCTACACTTTTTTAAACTTACAAATAAATAACCACTTTTATTCGTAAGTTATCCCTTACGAATTGTACATTACAGGTCCTAATGACGTTATTAAATAAATACTAAATAATAATACACCTTCATAATAGAAACTCATAAAATTATAATCTTACCTTATGATTTCGCACCAAAAATGTAGAAAAATACACGCAGCGTGTACTCTGTGCGCCCAGGCACAACTGATCGTTTTGCTTGAACCACTCTCCTCCCGCTCACCTCGTACAAATAGTTATACTAAGTAGAAAAGACGCTACTGCCACTTGCGCCCGTATATCGATCTTTTTACTAAGTAGAAAAGGCGCTACTGCCACTTGCGTCTAGCTATCATTCTTCATACTAAAATGAAGAGGTACATCTGCACAGAAATGTCTTTTCTTCCTATGAACATCTCAGTAACGTCTTTTCATTTTATGATCATATAAATATTTTGTAAAGTTTATAGACGCTTCTAAGCCAATGCGTCTTTTCAATTTAGTAAATGTCAGAAAAGTTTTTTATTCTTAGTAAAACATGCATTTTGTAGCATATGCGTCTTATTTAACATTAAGGTTTATAGGGTTGCAGTTTCCGTAGCTAAATTTAAAAAATACTGGTAGATGCGCCTTTTTTGTTGATTCCGAATATATATCTAACTCAATTTTGAAAAAAATGTTAGATACGTCCTTTTTCCTTATGACGGCAGTACATATCTTATAGGAAACTATAGGGACCTACAGTTGAACGTGCCATCCGAAACACGGTATCGTCTAGGCGAAATCATGGTGAGATTTGATCCAGGGACTCCGAATTTAAAGTCGGGCATATTCCCACGTGGACCACGGACGCTACGGTATAAGACGGAATGTGAAATGTTGTGGGCTTACCTTCTCGATGAGCATCTGTCTATCGTTGATAGTCAGTCCCAGGCCCGCAGCC
Source organism: Hemistola chrysoprasaria (assembly GCA_947063395.1). Taxonomy (NCBI): domain Eukaryota; kingdom Metazoa; phylum Arthropoda; class Insecta; order Lepidoptera; family Geometridae; genus Hemistola; species Hemistola chrysoprasaria. The sequence continues at coordinate 4,381,573 of OX346737.1, read as the reverse complement.
TCGCAGTCAGATGGAACCACCACCACCTTGTGCCTGAATTTTGGCACTTCTTCTTTGAGGCGACTGAACATCTAGAAAAAAAAAAGTATTTATTGCCATATTCCACAAAACAGAACCCTATACTTATATTAAACTGGTCTATATTTATATATGGCAATCGGGATATGTATGCTCAGCGTTATGCGACGCAAGATCTTGCGCAGCGCTGGTTTTCAGCATATCCCATAACAGAACAACAAATACGGACGTTAGCACATAACATGCCTTTGCCTAACTGTTCGTACCACATTTGTACCCATTCCTATAAAGAAGGTGGATGTGTTAGTATGTACCTTTGCTGGATTATAGTCATCAATCAATAATATCAGTAACATCAATCTAGTTAAGAATCTACCGTGCGTCCGGAAATATACCTCTTCAAGAAGAATGCACAAGAAACTTGTAGGGCTTAATTTAGCTGTATTTCAGTACTAGGTAGGTAATACCTTTGGTACAAAGTTCATTGATAGTTAATTATATTAACACTTGTCTAATAATTAAGAGTTAACGTTTTGTTTATAGTTTGTATAGATTGAGTAGGCTGAGTATAATATTTTCTTTGAGTTTCTTTTTTTATTAAGACTAAAATAGTCTTAAACATATAGGTTTTATTATTGTTTTAGTCTAAATATTATCGGTATTTCTGGTTTGTTGTCCATATACTAAAGGTCGTTGAGTATATTTGTGTTTGATTTCGCAAGATAATATCGTAAAAAATGTCGATTAATAAAATAAGTCAATATGCCCACGTTTCTACAAAAAGAAGTGAAATCCCACCAAAAAAATTCTGTAAAAAACTAGCCAAGTCTCGATGGAGCTGCTTGTTTATCTCTAAAAAGTAATGAAATCTAGCCAAAGTCGTGCCAAGTCTAAGGTTCCTTACTGCGATTTCTTTATTATTATAGTTAATGTTGTGTGACTGTTGTGTGAATGTTGTGTTAATGGCCGTTGAACATTCTTTATACGTTAGTGGGTACAAGTCAATTTTGTTTACACGTAATGTTACATCTGTTGTTACTACCTATGTTTGTTAAGCGTGATAATAGCCCATACTGGTATTGGTAATTGGACGCTAGTGTCTCATTTTAGGCTGTTGTTAATTGTGCAACACATGCATTCAGCATCGATTGACAATGCTGACTTCTGCTCTCTTCTTTTTGGAGCGTCAAATCGACCACCGATCTAACATAAAATAGACGTACAGACGGACTTGATTAGAAGTATCCCTTCTAAGGCCAAGTCACATAACATTAACTATAATAATAAAGAAATCGCAGTAAGGAACCTTAGACTTGGCACGACTTTGGCTAGATTTCATTACTTTTTAGAGATAAACAAGCAGCTCCATCGAGACTTGGCTAGTTTTTTACAGAATGTTTTTGGTGGGATTTTGTCTTTATTCCTAGTATTAATATTATGAAGGTCACTATCCAGACTTTCCAGGCCCATCTTTATCCTCTATGTATTAGTTAATACTATAATAAGTCTTTTCTAACAAATTAGATTTTATACAGGTTTTGAATTTACCCTCTGATAGCCCAGTTTTGGGATTTCATTATAGAAACGTACCCAGTTCCCTAAAAAAGACTTTTTATTTGGTTTTAGATATCCAAAAGCTAGGTACAGCTAATTTATCTTTATTCCCAGTATTATAATTGTGTAAATCGCTGTTTCATTTGACAGCGTCGTTGGCTCAGATGGTAGTAACTCTGCTTTCTGTGCCGCAGGCCCCGGGTTCGATGCCCGGCCAGGTCAAACATTTGTGTGCATGAACATGTCATTTTGATCTGTCCCTGGGTGTTATAAGCATATATAAATATGTATATCAGTCATCTAGTTACCATAGTACAGGCTTCTAGCCTAGTTTGCGACCAGATGACCGTGTGTGGACGTTGTCCTATATTATTATTATTCATTTGAATTTATCTAAATTTTTACGTACATACTTACATGATGTTCTCTTACATGATGGCAACGTCAATATATAATAATATAATATATGTTTATATCTCTTACAGATTCGCGCGGACGCATCTCATAGATGGCACGAAAAGCACGTTTTTGCAGTATAAAAAAGATAGTCTATAATAAAATCCCATATGACATTAGACTGTGGAAGTAGGTATGCAAAATAGACTAATCTCGCCGTAGCTACATCTGTTAATTGCCTGATTTCTAAACCGGTCTGATTTTTGCAAATACAGGAAGTATAATTATACGGTTTAGGAGCTCCACACACGGATCGCGGTGCGGCGCGGCGCGGTGCGGTTGCGGTCGAATTTCGTACGCGATTTTGTTTTGTTTATGGAGGCCGAACGCGGCGTGTTTTTGTTTCTAACCGCTCAGTACAATGTAAAAAAGTTACAATTGTAACAGGTAAACAAAACGCTAGCGAGTTCTAACTCGGCTCCAAATCGCACGACACGGTCCAAATAAACGTACTTTTACTCCAGCGCCACCTAGATGGCACAGCGGATTTATTATAAATCCGAATTCACCCCATGCCTAAAACTTGAACTTGAATTTGGGCAATTCAATCAAATGGATCTGTTTTCATCCCCTATCCGATTTTTGTCCATCTTCCCCACATAATATTACGTACAGCTTCTGAAAAAGATTTTTTTGTGCCGAACTAAGTTAGGTCACCTATACTTTTACTTACTAACACGTTAAAACTAGCTGTCATTAGCGGACTGCCTCGGTGGCGTAGAGGGCGCATGCTCGACTGCCAATCAAGAGGTCCCGGGTTCGATCCCCAGGTCAGGCAGTGTTAAATATTGGATATTTCCATTAGGAATTATCTCAATAAGTGCCTGGAGTCTGGAACTGTGCCCGGTAGATGGCAATAGGCTCGCCCCCTATTACATGGGACCAATAACATACTGGCGAAATGTGGGTGTATCTACTATAGGACTGAGTCCTGGGTACACCTCTGCCTACCCCTTCGGGAAAAAGGCGTGAATGTATGTATGTATGTATGTATGTCATTAGCGGATGCTAACGAATGCGCATCAATAATAATACATAATCATAATATATCATAATAAATAATTAATAATAATAATAATAACATAATATATTAAGGTTACTTTGTACTTTTCATTTTATTAAATACTTTTCTTATTTTTAAGATATCGCTATACGATTCCACTTCTGTTTTTAATACTTTTAATGACTTTAGTGACTTTTTCTTTATAAAAAAGGGTACTTAGTCAATATTTTATAAGCAAACGTAACGTCGTAACGTCACCATGCGGTTCCAACGGAAGACCAGCGCTGGCTGTTCACAGCCAGCACCACGCTGAGTTGGAGCCATGTTGGGACATACTTTTCTGTTATGTACGTCATAATGTCGTACTCTTAAATTGTTTAGAATGAAGTGTGTTTCAATAAATGATTTTTCTTTCTTTATTTTTCTTTAAAATCCGTATTCAAAAAACAATACTATGATGGCCCGAACGTATAGTGCTGGTAAATACATAAACATAACATAAAATAAATACATTCACGCCTTTTTCCCGAAGGGGTAGGCAGAGGTGTACCCAGGACTCAGTCCCATAGTAGATACACCCACATTTCGCCTGTATTTTATTGGTCCTATGTAATAGGGGGCGAGCCTATTGCCATCTCCCGGGCACAGTTCCAGACTCCAGGCAGTTATTGAGATAATTCCTAATGGAAAAATCCAATATTTAACACTGCCTGACCTGGGGATCGAACCCGGGACCTCTTGATTGGCAGTCGAGCATACGCCCTCTACGCCACCGAGGCAGTGATAATTACAATCGGAAACAATTGCCCGCCGTGACTAACACGGTGAGAAATTCCTAACTTAGCGCAGTACGTAGGTACCTTACGTTAAGTTTCCTTCTTCCTACCCATTGATTTAAAGTCGATGGTACATTCTCTCAGCGCTTACTCAACAACTGGCATGTGCAATTTGAAACAACAAAGATAGAAAGACGTACCTAAGGTCGAAGTGCGAACGAGAAAACAATTACCTTTACTGACGTACGTGGACCTAATGGGCCCTAATTTGACCTTTCCATTTTCGAGAAGATTATTAAGATTATCCTATAAGATTAATTATTATCTGTTCTATGGTATAAGTACCTGACAAAAGTCATCTCATAATCATTATCTCAGCCGTTGGTAATCCGCTGCTAAAGATAGGCCTCCCCCATAAAGGGGGGTTTTGACAATACTCGACACGCTTGGCAGGCGGGTTGTCAAGCGCAGTTCGATGGTTTTTTGCAGAGGACGCTGCTGCCCGTCCTCTGGATATGTTAACCCTTAGCCATCACTTACGGCAACCACAGGTAGAGGGGTGGAGCACTATTCTAAAGCCGGTAACTCCACGGCTTACAAAAGTATTGTTCTTGAATACCGCTGTAAATGACCTAAGCAAGTAATTATTTTCCTTAAAGCTTGCGCTCAGTTTGTTTACTTAAAGCCAGGTAAATGGTTTCTCGGTAAAGTGCAGGGTTTGCGTTGCAGTTAACATAATAAATACTTGACACAAACATGACTTGTCAAAATAAACATTGACAATGTCAACTGACAGTATGTCAAGGGTAAAGGTACTTCGGGAAAACACTGTGTCAATTTAGTTAAGTTATTGTTTGTTTATCACTTGGTAAGTTTAAAGGTAACTTTGCCAGTTATTCATCCGCCAAGCAGTAATGTGCAAACATTACTGTGTTCCGGTATGAAAGGCAATGTTACCAGCGAAATTACTGGGCATGAAGAGTTTCAACAACTAATATCTCAGGGAGACAGGCGCAGTGCAATGCCGCGCAGAATTTTGAATTTTAAAACACCGGGTGGCACTGTGGTTGATATGGGCAATCAGCTTACCATCAGGCACCTGATTTGCTCGTCTTGTCACTTAAAAAGTACCTACCGATTCCCGCCTTGGCCTTGTAGTTACGTTACTATAGGTATAGGTTTGTATCATGAACCTAGAAAAAGGCGGGCAGAGTCTTATAAAATAAAAGTGAAGCACCATAGTAAGACAGCTCTCTAAAACAAACATGACGGCTTGCACACATTCACACCATAGAAACAATTCTAATTCCTGTAATAATACCAAGGGATGCGTGAGTGTGCCATCTATGCTTCTATTAGCGAGCTGGCTATAGTTACTATGGTGCTTCGCGTTTTGTTGAATGAATGAGTGAATAAAAAGTTTATTTGCGTAAATATAGGTACGAATAAGTTCTTAGTTGTTCATTCCGTATATGACATAATATTATCTGTCGTGCAAATATTTAAATTTCTAGGTATACATAGTAATTGTCAATCTAGTATTTCAATAACTAATAATTAATTTAACATTCAAAATTACAATTTATAAATTAATAAAAACAAAATTAAAACAAATAAATCTAAAATTTAATACTAAAATAGTCGTATGAGTAAAAACATCTGTCACATAGCCATTTAAATATTTTGTTTTAAAATTCATTTGTATTTAATTTACTATATTCCTTTGATAATTTATTACATATTTGAATTGTGTTATAATAAGACTCCGTCTGCTTTTTTTCTAGGTACAAATTACAAACCTATAGTTACGTAAACAAAACACTAGCGTGTTCTAACTCGACCAAGCGCCATCTAGCGCTTTTTTTGTGCGTGTAGGTATGTTTGTTCCGATTTCACGTTAAAAATACTGAACCGATTGAAATTTGGTAGTAGTTTAGACCCTTGAATAACATAGGGTACTTCTTATCTCGATATTCCCACGGGAACGTTAGTAGGTATATAACTATTTTAAATACATTTTAATTAAACAATAGAACAATAATAGATAACATAAACAGTTATTATCTGATATGTATGTTTTTCAATTGTAACGTCGCGTCATCTATCTCCCTAAAAATACTGTCATCGTTCCAAACTGCAACTTCGCAACCGCTGTGCAGTTATTTTATTGCAGTCCGTCTGTGTGGGCCCTTATTTTTAGGCACGTTCATGAATCAAGGTCGGGGTCGGTATAATTTTCCATTGTTTTTTATCGCATAAATTTAATGATCAATAACTAGCTACTCGTACCTAAACAGGCAGCTATTATTGCTTATGAGACGTATAAACGTATTCCTCTGTTTCCTCCAATGATAATAGCGTAAGATCAATCTTTTTAAGGTAAGGGTGGACATCATTTCCAATACAAACTTTAAGGAACCGTAAAATAGATAAATAGGTATTTAAAGTCTTTCCTCAAATCCTACTTCCTAATAATGTTACAAATGTGAGAGTTTGTGAGGATGGATGGTTGGTTGTTTGTTACTCTTTTACGCCAAAACTACTAAACAAACTGGGCTGAAATTCGGTATGTAGATAGTTTAGATCCTGGAATAACACATAGGGTAACACTTTTTATCACAATATTCCCACGGGAACGAAGACTACGTTACTACGTTAGTAAGTTCATAGATCAAATTATAAATAGTTACCTATATTATGTCATGTCATCCGTATGCTGGAAGTACTTTGGGCCAAAACAACAACTGAATGGGTCCCAACCAAAAAACGGCAATGCGGCAGACCTAGGAGGAGATGACGAGACGACCTTGACTCGCATACGGATGGATGGCAATCAATAGTCCTAGATCGTGTCAGGTGGAGAGAGGGAAGGGAGACCTTTGCCCTGCAGTGGGATCCGATAGGCTAATAATAATAATATATTATATACCTATATGTGGAGTTTAAGAGGGGGGAGATATGTTTTGTAGTATAACTGGATAAATGCCACTTTATAATTGATTGTTACAAACTCAAACTCAAAGAAAATTTATTTAAATAATTCTTAAAAAGACATTTTTAAATGTCAATCAATAATATCAGTAATATCAAACTAGTTAAGAGTCCACCGTGCGTTCGGAAATATACCTCTACAAGAAGAACGCACAAGAAACTTGTAGGGTTTAATTTTTTGATATGTTGGCTTGTAAGGTGCCGGGTGGTGGCAATGCAGAAGTTTTCAGGCATGTTTGTCCTCTATGTATTGGTTACTCTATGTATTGTGTTTGTTAGTTTTGAATTTACCCTCTGAGAGCCCAGTTATCTCTTTTGGGATTTTATTATAGAAACGTACGCAGTTCCCTAGGAAAGACTTTTTATTTGTTTTAGATAATCTAAAGCTAGGTATAACAGTTAATTTTTCTTTATTCCTTGTATTAAAATTGTATGAATCGCTATTTAAATTGAATTTATTTAAATTTTTACGTTACATAAAATAAAACACTAAGTAATGAAGTAATTACCTTTTTTAACTATCTTTTCTATAGTTGTCATTGGTTCTTCAAAGTTTGTATGGCTATATATGAGGCGTGTAATAGAATAAAAGGCAGCTAAATCCGTATAGTGCCTAATTTCACTAGAGAATGACAACCTAAGCGTCACTCAACTAGTAAACAGTCACCCATCATTCAGTATCTAAAGCCTTCATATATCCTTCACAAATTACGTTCGAAACTCAGCTTAGAATCAAAGTCATCTATATCCTCCAGTGGGGATCAAACACAGCTAAATTTGCAACCGACCAATCAATTTGCTAGAAACAAATACAGCTAGGTACCTATATCCGTTTTACTTGCAATCAAAACCAGCTTCATCTAATAATAAAATAGGAGTTTGTAACAAAAACAGCGTAGATTTTAATTTATTCAATATCTATTTTAAGCCACTAGGGTTGTCAGAGTGCTTTGGCCTTTATTTATATTCGTACAGTTCATTCTAGGAGGTTTTAAATGTCATAAGTATCAAAATACAAGGAAATGAACGTTTTTTTTTGTTTTGTGTTAAATTTGTTGGATTGTTGGATTTATTGATTGATTTTATACGCCTTATATAGTGTTTGTTTACCTACCTTTAAGTATAATATAGGTACATAAATAACATAATATTTATAAAGGTCCTCTTCGGTATTAATGTTTAATGATCTCGCACATAAGTGCTACCTATTAATAATAAGTGTTACACAAACATTTACTTGCCAATCCTTAACTAATTTTATAACTACCCTACTTCATTATTGTATTTTTATTTATTGTGAAATTTAATGTAATAATGCGACAACGAACATTTATATTGTAAAATAACTATGTTATCACGTAAGTGGCAAATTGCCTTTGTTGATAATAAAGATCTTTAAACCGAAACCGAAGTATTTAACAGATAACAAAACATTTATATTGTCTGTTGTTAATATGCGAAAAGGATGACGGTAAACATTTACTTAGGTTTACTAAAGTATTTGCATGCACTACCTTTATATTTGCGTAGGTATACAGGTAAATATGTGCTCTAAGTATGTACCTAAGTTACCAGGCATGCAGCGTACGTGGAGAGGTCACTTGAATCTTCAGCTACGAACGCTGGCGCGGCCTACGCGATTCGAGCCTTTTCTTTTTATGAAATTGAGTAACAAGACGAACTAATCAGGTGCCTGATGGTAAGCATCATGATTGCCCATATCAGACACAGTGCCACCCAGTGATTTAACGTTCAAAATTCTGCATGGCACTGCACTGCGCCTGTCACCCCGAGATATTAGTTGTTGAATCTCATCATGCCCAGTAATTTCGCTGGTAACATTGCCCTTCAGACCGGAACACAGTAATGTTTGCACATTACTGCTTGGCGGATGAATAACTGGCAAAGGTGTGGTACTTCCGCAGGCGGCCCCCTGCAAAAGAGGCCTACCACTCCAAAATTTATTGCTGCATTATAAAGCTGGTACTTATACTTATTTTAAAGCACTCCCTGGTACTACTTAGTAATTGATTGATAATTGAATGAATTTGGCGTTACTTTTCGGAACTCTATTATAGACTTCTGGAAAAAGAATCTTTAGTTTTTAGTCCCGATTTTTAGTGTCATAAACAACATGCACATTGCACCGCCCTGCCGCCCGCAAAATTGCATGCAAAGAAGAAATGCTTGGCCTGATGATGCGTCGTGTAGACGCGAAACACGTGGATATAATATGAATGGTGTCACTAACAAAAATTATACCTAATAGCATTTCCTCTTTGCATGCAATTTTGCGGGCGGGAGGGTGGTGCACTGTGCATGTTGTTTTTGACACTAAAAATCGGAACTAAAAACTAAAGTTTCTTGTTCCTGAAGTCAACTACCTAGTAAATTTTTTGTTCGTTGAATTATCAAAATTATGCAAATATTAATTTGCATAATTTTGTAAGTATCTTTTGGTCTCGCTTTTCGCGACAGCACGCTAGTTCCACTAATTTCATTTTAGATTAGCTGTTTGCACATATTGTTACGTTACAACCAAGAGTTACATTTCTAGTTTTTAAATTATAATTGTGTGGTTGCGTGTTTTGCGCATTAAAAAAATTAAAAAAAAAAGCTAAACGTTCATGAAGTAATGGTTAAGAGGCCGGAGACTGACGAATTTCCCAAACAAACGTAATACCTACCTAAATTGTTTACAATCCGACCATATATCCATATTTTATGATGTTATTCAGAATCTATACTAATATTATAAAGAGAGAAACATTGTTTTTTTGTTTGTATCGAATAGGCTCCGAAGCTACTGGACCGATTTTAAAAATTCTTTCACTTATGGATAGCTTAATTCAGTGTGAGTGACACAGGTTATATGAGATTTTGAAAAAAAAATAGGGATCCCTAAGAAAATTGCAATATTGTGAACCAAGGTGTCACATAATATAATTACCATATTCATAAATTTGCATGCACTGTGAAATCCATTGATGGTAGAATAATATAATGTACTAGGGGTTTGTAGTACTTATCAATATCTACAAAATAGTCCACGGAAATTTTATCCATCTATTTTGGTTTAGTCACAATAATCGAAACAGACATTATAAGCATGCGCTGTGAAAAGTATTGGTGGTAGAATAAAGTAATGTACTAGGGGTTTGTAGTAATTATCAATATCTTCAAAATAGCCCACGATAACTTTAAACATGTGTTAAGGTTTATATCTATTAAAATACAATGTATCACGAATTCACTCCTGTTAAACGTTCACTATACCTACTTCTGCTACCCGTGCGAAGCCGGGGCGGGCCGCTAGTAAGTTATATATAGGTTCCTAATTATATTTTTGTCAAAAATAGTTTTGGATGTTGGAGTTATATTTATACATAAACTACCTGTTTTAATAATATTATGTTAGTCCAAAGTTAAAATGTACAGTAAAAACTAGGTTACGTTAAAAATAAAGGTAATCATAATATATATAAGTGTCTATGATTCTTCCGTGTTGAATAAATAATTTTCTTGTTAATTTTCATAACACACTTGTTAATTACAAACGTAATCGTTTGTATGGGGAATTCGTTGGTAACTTAATGCGTTAATCATAATTTCCCTTCCTTATTCCGTGGGAGCCGTGAGTCCCGGCAAAGGGACACATTGGGACAGTGGGCAGCAGCGCTCTCTGTTTCCAAATATTCCAACTACAGCGATCACCAAGCCGCACAACAAGCGTGGTGATTACAGCAAACTCCCCCCATATAAATAGTTTATGGCTTTCTATTGGCATATGTTCAGCAGTCGACGTCTTCCGGCTGATGATCTGATTTGTGTGAAATCATAATCCTACAAGCCCTAACATAACTATGGACTGCCCCCTTCGATCACAAGTATTATTATTATATTTTTATGATAGTGAGTGACAAGACGAGCTAATCAGATGCCTGATGGTAAGCATCATGATTGCCCATATCAGACACACTGCCACCCAGTGTTTTAAAATTCAAAATTCTACGCGGTATTGCACTGCGCCTGTCACCCTGAGATATGAGTTGTTGAATCTCATCATGCCCAGTAATTTCGCTGGTAACATTGCCCTTCATACCGGAACACAGTAATGTTTGCACATTACTGCTTGGCGGAATAATAACTAGCAAAGGTGTGGTACTTCCCCAGGCGCCCCCCTGCATAAGAGGTCTACCACTACTGATTAGATTTAGATTTGTGATCGAAGACTGCCTCTGAAGACTTATTAACATAAAGAAAACAGTTGGTAACACCCAAAACAGAATATTGGTAGGAGTCCGGGAAACTTGCCCAGGAGGAGAGATGAACCCTTCGAGCAACGTGGTCTTCCGCCTCTGCCGTGCCGGAAACGGCGGCATGGTAATTATATTATTACTGTGACGGCGGAGGCGGAAGACCGACATACCACATGGAACATACCATATGAAACAGACCACATGGCATAATTCGTTAAATTTTCTTTTTGTTTTTAAATTTATAACTTTTCGCATATTTTTCTTAGGTTAGGGTTTAATGTCTAGGCGACTATGCTTCGCTGGGTAGAGAGTAAAATACACCAAATCACTCTGACACATAGTCATATAGGTACAAAAATCTCTGACACAAACGCCCGCGACAAGAAGACGAATAAAAACTTACGGGATCATCGAATATTTCTTCCATTCGTGTGTAGATATCCTTCCCCCTCTTCTGCCGCACCAGTAGATAAAGGTTCTCCACCCCGGGACAACTCCTCAAGAGTTTCTCCACCAGAATCTTGCCCAGGAAACCTGTAATGAGAAATTCCAATATTAGGTTTGACTCTCTATGTAGCGTCCGTGGCCTGCGGAAATATGCCTGGCCTAAAATCCAGAGTCCTTAGATAGTATTATTATCTGTTCTGTGCCGTGGATCTAATCTCAACATGTGTATCTACTCTTCGCCTGGGCGCTACCGTGTTTAGGATGGCACGTTAAACAGTAGGTCCCGGCTGTTTCCTATAAGAGTTGTAGGGGGCAGTCGTTAGGTCATGTCGGAGGCCTTGTAGGTATCTTATTGATCCGAAACTGATGAGTTGTCCACATAACCCATATGAATTGACTCGAGCAGTGTAATTGGGGTATACGTATAACTTTGCCAGTTATTCTTCCGCCAAGCAGTAATGTGCAAACGTTACTGTGTTCCGGTATAAAGGGCAATGTTTCCAGCGAAATTACTGGGCATGATGAGATTTACCAACTCATATCTCAGGGTGACAGGCGCAGTGCAGTGCCACGCAGAATTTTAAATTTTAAAACACTGGGTGGCACTGCGTCTGATATGGGCAATCATGATGCTTACCATCAGGCACCTGCTTTGCTCGTCTTGTTACTCACTATCATAAAAAAAAAAACTGTTCTGTTAGAGTATAAATTCAAATTATTATTATTATAATGTTAACGAATGGTGTGGTGCGGTGCGTTAGAAGATGCAGCGACACAGATGGAGAAAGGAATGCTCTGACTTGTGGAGAGGATTTTTTTATGCCATAGGTGGCAAACAAGCAGACGGTGTGTCTGGTGGGTCGCGGTTATCGGCGCCTATGGATACCTGCAACACCTGGGATATTGCCAGTATGTTGTCGACTCGACCAACACACTATTCACTCTTCTTTTGAAGAGCCCCATGTTGTAGCTCAACGGGAAGACCGCAGCAAGAGATCATTCCGCAGTTTATAAGTAAGTATATGGCAAAAAATAACGAGAAAATCCCAAAGTGTGCGACGTCCACGTATGGATTACTAGCTGTGCCTCGCGGTTTTACCCGCGTCGACATCGTTCCCGTGGGAATATTGGGTAAAATGTCTAAGCTACCTACACACCAAATTTCAGCCCAATCGGTTTAGTAGTTTTGGCGTGAAAGAGTAATAAACATCCATCCATCTATCCTCACAATATAACATTTAATCACCACTTTTTCCCGAAGGGGTAGGCAGAGGACTCACTCCCATATTAGGTAAAGCCACATTTCGCCAAGATCTTATTGGTCCCATGCCCATGTACTTACCTATTGTCATCTACCGGACATAGACAGGCAGTTATTGAGATATTTCTTAATAGAAAAATCCAAGATTTAATTGCCTGACCTAGGGATCGAACCCGGGGCCCCACTACGCCACCGAGGCAATCGAGAGGCGAGGATTCGTTAATCATCATATTAAATGAATTCCCACGATTTAAGTGTGGTAATTTTGACATATTGGTCATAATTTTATGAGACGGCCTTGTCCGAAATACTCATCCATTGAAGCAACGTGATTCAACGTCACGGTACTTGTGGTGGTAAACTTAACTTTCAAGTTACTACATGCTAACTTTGGGTTTTTATATTTAACTAGCGACCTCGCTTCTCTCCGGGTACCTTACTATTATATAGATAATAGATACCTTTTATAAATCTCAGTACAAAGTGAAAAAGTTATGTTTGTAACAGGTAAACAAAGCGCTAGTTCTAACTCGACTCCAGCGCCATCTAGATGCCATAAAAAACAGTTTTTGTGTGGTTTTTTTATGTTAGTGAGTGACAAGACGAGCAAATCAGGTGCCTGATGGTAAGCATCATGATTGCCCATATCAGACACAGTGCCACCCAGTGTTTAAAAATTCAAAATTCTGCGCTGTACTGCACTGGGCCTGTCACCCTGAGATATTAGTTGTTGAAACTCGTCATGCCCAGTAATTTCACTGGTAACGTTGCCCTTCATACCGGAATACAGTAATGTTTGCACGTTACTGTTTGACGGATGAAGAAATGGCAAAGGTGTGGTAGGTACTACCCAGGCGGCCCTCTGCAAAAGAGGCCTACCACTACAAAATATGTGTAATGTGTGTGTATGTTTGTTCCGTTTTCACGCTAAAACTACTGAACCGATTGGGCTGAAATTTGGTATGTAGATAGTTTAGACCCTGGAATAACACATAGGGTACTTTTTATACCGATATTCCCACGGGAACGAAGACTACGGAGTGAAACCGCGGGGTACAGCTAGTACATAAATAAATACTGATGATCATAAAATTTTAAACATGTGTTTATTATTCTAACAATCTCTACACGTGTGTCAATAGACCTTGAACTCGAAGGCCCTAAAGTTCCAACAAATAAAAATATCATAGAAGTAAAGAGCACATCAAAACAACGCAATGCGTTGAAAAACGTAACTTTGAAATGAAAACTGAAGAGTCGTTCAGGAATTTGACACAATCCTATGGAACTTTTACTAAATCGATGTTTTGTGTTCTCCTGTTTCCTTCAAATGTACCTATTAAACCTAATTAATGATACATTTTATACCTGATATTTTTAAGATGAAGTAAACTAAGTCCCTGTCATTTTAGTTTTTCTAATAAACTCTCGCTTTTTTCCTAGTGAACTTCTAAAAATTCCCGTTTTACTCGCGGGACATAGTTTCCTTCATCATCAAAATATCAGGATATAAATATATCAAATAAGTTGACCGAAGGAAACAGGGGAATACAAAACATAGATTTGGTAAATTTTCCATTGTGTCAAACTGCTGGGAGGTCCCCTGTTCTCCAACGCATAAGCATCGATGGTGGCGCCCTCACACAGATACGAACTACATAAAGAAAAGCCATGACTGACGTAAATTAGGTATATTAAATTCGATGGTTAAAATTTAATTTTTTTATGAATATATTTTAAATGACAAGGTAGTCAAGTCAACGGTTTGCCTTGCTTTAGAAAAAGCAAGGCTGTGTTAGGTAGGAATAGGCAATATCTACGTACAAGGTATGTATGTACTTGTCAAACTGAACAACGATAAAAAAATTTGTTAAGGCATCCTTGATAAGTATGCTTAGTGTAAAGGGTTTCATACCTAGATACCGTAAACAAGTAACTAATCAAAATTTTCTTGTAAAATTTGACGGTGCTGGGATTTTTGCCTTTACTTGTGGTATAAGATCTTACGCCAAATTTCATGATGCTAGGCCAACGGGAAGTACCCTTTAGGCTTTCAAATGTGCGGTAAAAACAGCAACAGGGTTTCTAGACCTGAGTTACTGATATCATTTTCAACTGTCTGACAATACCTTTACAATACGGGGTTGTTGTTAGTGTTTTTAAGATAACCCTGTATATTAGTTCAAAATACTTATGTTTTGTATTTCTATTATATTTTCTAAACTTTTATTTTTGGATTTAAATACAATTATAAAACTGGATACCTAACTAGTGTCTTATGCAGAATAATAACAATTTATGTTGGAAATATGCTTTGATTGTAAATAATTTAAATGAGTATAACGTTTTGTATGGGAAATTCGTCGGTCGCTGGCCTCTTAACACTTGTAAACAAAGCATTTAGCATAATATTACAATAATTAATAATAGCCAGTTATTAAAATACAATAAGGGTCATGTCATGCTCAAAGCAATGACTCACTTTTGACACTATCAGTGTCGATACGCCAGCTTATGTTAACCGACTTTTAATCACTTCATTTTAAAATAAAATTATGAATTTAGAATTTTCGACAACAACATGGCCGTCGGCCATGTTGATTTTTTTTTACATTTTATACTTTTATCGTCCCTGACAGAATCAAGGCTTTCCTTGCTTTGAATTAATTGAATAATTTTAATGTATTAATAACTTATTTTTACTATTTATTTCTACTTATAACTATTTCACATAATATTCTATTACAATATTCCAAAAATTTTGTTCTATGATTTTTATTTCTCATTACCTCGCTTACTGTTTGTTTATTTAATATTACTCCAAGTTCTGTGCCATGTTGGATTTAGAATGATGTCACTTAGCTAACCTATGTAAAATTTCATCTTATCCATCCATTATTATTTACCGATGTTAAGAATAAATAGTGGACGTCCTAAATTAGAGATGATGATTATGATGAAAAAGCTCGTAAAATACACTTACCCGTAGCTCCCGTAATCAGCACATTCTTGCCATGATAAAACTTCTGGACATCCGACAACCGATCAAACCGTCCCAAACTTTCCTCGTCCTTCTCCGCGCAGATGTCAAATTTTGACATATCAGTCGATTTTGACAGCTCCATTTTGCCATACTCGTTTTGGGGGAACAGCGGGCACGGGTCGCAAGTGCACGTCGCAGTCGGCGCCATCTTGGATTTTGTTTCTTTTTATTTACTGGCCATTTTTATCTGGGGACAAAAGAATATAAAATGTTAATGGAGTTTTTGTTATTAGTATTTTAATTGTTCAGTGTCATTTGTCGGAGTAAAATACTGAAACAGAGAGGGTAGATCCATTTATCTGCCAAAAAAAAA
This sequence comes from Hemistola chrysoprasaria, assembly GCA_947063395.1. Classification (NCBI taxonomy): domain Eukaryota; kingdom Metazoa; phylum Arthropoda; class Insecta; order Lepidoptera; family Geometridae; genus Hemistola; species Hemistola chrysoprasaria. The sequence goes on along the minus strand of OX346737.1, from coordinate 4,365,452 downwards.
AATCAACTCGCCGATGCCTCTCAGTTCTTCCGTGATCATCGCACATCATATGGAAAATAAATATAGTGTTTGGAGCCTAATTCATCTAAACAACTATTATATTTAAGATGATTTTACGATAAAAGGATGATTATAATATTTCTAAATAATTTTTTCGCAAATTTGAAATCCCAACCGGTCACACTGTAACTCGTTGGGATCCTTTTTTAAAAAAATGTTGCAACGGGTAACGGTGTGACACGATGGGACAAAAAAATGTTGCAACGAGTAACGCTGTTACTCGATGGGAACTTATTTTTAAATAAAGGTTGCAACGAATAATAGTGTTACTACATGGGAAAAAAGTCCCAACGTGTCACAGTGTGACTGGATGGGAACCCACCATCATCGCGCATGCAAATACGTCGAAATATCGGGAAACTCGCAAACGTCGAATCAAGGCAAATATCCCGTATTAAGTTAGGTAGGTATTATGGTAAACGAAAACATGAGATTCATGTGAATTCAATCGAGACGATAGTCAGTTTTCTTTTCCTCATTGTGCACGCATGCACTATAATATATACAAATCAATACACTTGAATTTGAAAAGATAAAGACGTATTCACACGATGCTGTGATGCTGCCGTTGACATTGACAGACCTCCTAACATTTTTACTAGGTGTACCTTTTTTTTATGATAGTGAGTAACAAGACGAGCAAATCAGGTGCCTGATGGTAAGCATCATGATTGTCCATATCAGACACAGTGCCACCCAGTGTTTTAAAATTCTCAATTCTGCGCGGCACTGCACTGTGCCTGTCACCCTGAGATATAAGTTGTTCAAACTCGTCATGCCCAGTAATTTCGCATAGTAATGTTTGCCCATTACTGCTTGGCGGATGAATAACTGGCAAAGGCGTGGTACTTCCCCAGGCGGCCCCCTGCAAAAGAGGCCTACTTACCACTACTATAGTAAGCCAGCTCGCTAATACAAAATACGCACACTTTCACACCCATGAACCTAGAAAAGAAGGTTTTAATGTGTGCGTGCATACAAGTCAGTTTAAGGGCGTACGCCTTGAACGAATTAACCACAATCGTCCTAGGCGTACGCGGACTTCTAGGAATTTGACACAATCCTATGAAATATTTACCTACAAAATCGATGTTCTATAATCCGCTTTCCTCCGAACATAATAAAGGAACCCATTTTATAAATTTATATCCTGTTATTTTTGTAGTGAAGTAACCTATGTCCCTATCATTTTAGTAAGGATACAAAATTCAACGTCATTGGTTTTTTCATACTGTTACTGACAGTTTTACGGCCACAGACAGACACACAGATTATACACAGACACCTCAAACTTATAACACCCCTTACATACACATAGCGCATGGCAGTAGGTAGCTAAAACTGGCTAACCATTGCATGACATTGCAACAATGGCGCACTACAAGCGATATGTAGGCTTTCTTCAGGCGTGCTCAAGCTACCAGGTTATGGCGCCCGCATTTTAATGTCCGTCGCATTTGGACAGAAATTTTGCTACGTTACCCAATCTCTGTTGCATTTTCTGCAGTCCCCGGATAACTGGTAGAAAATGTTAATATAAGCACTACGCTTTGTCATAAATATAGCTTGATCAATGACAGCTGAACAGAAATCTATTTTTGGACATATTTCCGTAAATTAAGTTCTAATAGGGTAATTGATTTATCAATTGAATATTAAATTAAGTACCCGATACCATTATCCCTATTGTTACTATTGGACTTATAACACAGCGGACGAAATGTTAGTGTACTAGTACCTATTATGGGGCGGGGTGTACCTCTGCTTTAACATGCTTATTATAGCATAACTGAATTTCTAAATGACAGATTTACTTCTAATTGAATATTTAATAATTGAATATTGACTTATAATATCTGTGATTGTTAATTGTATATTGTTTAATGACAAATTTACTTCTCATTGACTATTGAATAATTGAATATTGACTTTATTAATATATTGATGAATTTAAATTGTATTTTAATGTATATTTTTGGATGAACTAAATGTTACCCTAATTGATAACTAATAAGTTTCTTTGTCTTAAACAATTTATGACATTAAAACCCAAATTTGTATGCCTATAGGGCTGATCACAGCTTGCTCGATTGCAATTAATTCTAACTACCTTTACGACCTGTGTATCACAAATAAATTTTTGATTTCGATTTTGATTTTGACCTTCAGGGAATTAAGGCTTGATTTAGTTTTATGTTATTGCTAGCTGTACCCCGCGGTTTCACCACCGTAGCCTTCGTTCCCGTGGGAATATCGAGATAAAAAGTACCTAATGTTTTAAACCAAGGCATCTACATACCGAATTTAAACCCAATCGGTTCAGTAGTTTTGGCGTGAAAGAGTAAAAAACATCCATCCATCACTTAAAATTTGCTATTGTAATTTAACTCATAATTTGAGACATTTTTTCTTTCTCATTGCATATTTAATACAATATGTACGCTGTAAGGCAGAACATGATGGAACCAATGGCCCATAACCTAACACCTTTATATGTATAGTAACCATGATTTTGACAATTCATTTCATCCATACTACAAACTTTCACATTTTAGAAGAATCTAGTAATCTGTAGGTCGGACTGCCTCGGTGGCGTAGTGTTTCTATCCCCAGGTCAGGCAAAGTGTTAAACATTGGATTTATCCATTAGGAATTATCTCAATAGCTGCGTGGAGTCTAGAACTGTGCCCGGTAGATGGCAATAGGCTCGCCCCCTATTACATGGGACCAATAACATACTGGCGAAATGTGGGTGTATCTACTATGGGACTGAGTCCTGGGTACACCTATAGGTATCTATATATAGGTATCTGTTATGTTATGTAGGTCGATAAATGCGGGCCGAACGGACAGTTAGTTGAGCCCGCCTGTGTTTGAATTGATGATACTAATATTACGCGAGAGCACGTCCCGCGCCGGTAACCCAGTTACGTCACATAGTTGATAGTAATACGTAGACATCGTAGTATGAGGATATTATAAATCTCATATTAGCTGTTGTGTACATAACATCACGCCTTTTCCTGACTTCAGTTGACCTATGAGCATAAAATAGTAGAGTATATAGAAGTGGCCTTAATTGTCTAAAGAAAAATAATAACAGGATATAGGACCTCTTAGCAGTTTGACACAATCCTATGAGAATTTACTTAATCGATGTTTTGTGTTACCCTGTTTTCTCCGAATACAGTAAACCTATTTGATATATTTATATCCTGATAATTTAAAGTTGTAGTAAAGTATGTCCCTATCATTTTATTTTTGTTTATAAACTCTGCATTTTTTTGTAATGAACGTCCAATCACGTGAGTAAAACTGCGATTTTTGGACGTTCACAATGAAAAAAACCAAGGGTTTATAAGAAAAATTAAAATGACAGGGACATAGGTTATTTCAATCGATATTTTATATTCCCCGGTTTCCTCCGAATATTATGAACTCTATCTATAAATTTATATCCTGATATTTTTATAGTGAAGTAACCTATATGCTTGTTTGGTTTTATTATAGTGTACTTCCACAAATCCCAGTTTTACTCGCGTGATTGGACGTTCACTACAAAAAAATTAGCATTTATAAACAAAAATTAAATGCTAGGGACATACTTTACTACAACTTTAAAATATCAGGATATAAATATATCAAATAGGTTTACTGTATTCGGAGGATAGAAGGGAATACAAAGCATCGATTTAGTTTATTTTCCATAGGATTGTGTCACGCTGCTAAGAGGTCCTCTTTCTTATTAAAAGACAGACACATAGTTTACATCATTATAAAATATGCGGTTAAACTTAAATTTATAGAATGGATTAATTATATTCGGAAAAAAACAAGATAAACAAATATAGATTTGTTAAATTTTCCATAGACTTGTGTCAAACTGCTAAGAGGTCACCTTTCCTGTTAACACACCATAATCACGTCCCTAAGTTAAGAGGTTACAACTTATAACCAAGAAAAAGTATATTTTACAACATACAATGCATATAATCACGCATTTTTCCCGAAGGTGTAGACAGAAGAGAACCCAGGACTCAGTCCCATATTATAGTTTATTTTTATTTTTAACTAGCGACCCGCCCCGGCTTCGCACGGGTAGCAGAAGTAGGTATAGTGGACGTTTATCAGGAGTAAATTCGTGATACATTGTATTTTAATAAATATAACCCTAATGGTTTACGCAGCGCGCGCAAATTAATGACTATTTCTGTTACAATGACCAAACCTTAACACATGTTATAATTTATCGTGGGCTATTTTGAAGATATTGATGAGTACTACAAACCCCTAGTACATTACTTTATTCTACCACCAATACTTTTCACACCACATGAAAAATAATCACTGCTTCAATTATTGTGACTAAACCAAAAAAGATGGATATAATCTATGTATACTGTTTTGTAGGTATTAATAAGTACTACAAACCCCTAGTACATTATTTTACTCTACCACCAATAGTTTTCAAACCGCATGAAAAATAATCACTGCTTCAATTATTGTGACTAAAGCAAAATAGATGGATATAATCTATGTATACTGTTTTGTAGGTATTGATAAGTACTACAAACCCCTAGTACATTATTTTACTCTACCACCAATAGTTTTCACACCGCATGAAAAATAATCACTTTTTCGATTATTGTGACTAAACCAAAAAAGATGGATATAATCTATGTATACTGTTGTGTAGGTATTGATAAGTACTACAAACCCCTAGTACATTACTTTACTCTACCACCAATAGTTTTCACACCGCATGAAAAATAATCATTTTTTCGATTATTGTGACTAAACCAAAAAAGATGGATATAATCTATGTATACTGTTTTGTAGGTATTGATAAGTACTACAAACCCCTAGTACATTACTTTACTCTACCACCAATAGTTTTCACACCGCATGAAAAATAATCACTTTTTTGATTATTGTGACTAAACCAAAAAAGATGGATATAATCTATGTATACTGTTTTGTAGGTATTGATAAGTACTACAAAACCCTAGTACATTACTTTACTCTACCACCAATAGTTTTCACACCGCATGAAAAATAATCACTTTTTCGATTATTGTGACTAAACCAAAAAAGATGGATATAATCTATGTATACTGTTTTGTAGGTATTGATAAGTACTACAAACCCCTAGTACATTACTTTACTCTACCACCAATAGTTTTCACACCGCATGAAAAATAATCACTTTTTCGATTTTTGTGACTAAACCAAAAAAGATGGATATAATATATGTATACTGTTTTGTAGGTATTGATAAGTACTACAAACCCCTAGTACATTACTTTACTCTACCACCAATAGTTTTCACACCGCATGAAAATAATCACTTTTTCGATTATTGTGACTAAACCAAAAAAGATGGATATAATCTATGTATACTGTTTTGTAGGTATTGATAAGTACTACAAACCCCTAGTACATTATATTATTCTACCATCAATGCATTTCACAGCGCACGCAAATTTATGAATATGGTAATTATATTATGTAACACCTTGGTTCACAATATTGCAGTTTTCTTACGGATCCCCATTTTTTTTCAAAATCTCATATAGCCTATGGCACTCACACTGAATTAAGCTATCCATAAGTGAAAGAATTTTTAAAATCGGTCCAGTAGTTTCGGAGCCTATTCGTTACAAACAAAAAAACAAAAAAACAAAAAAACAAAAAAACAAAGTTTCTCTCTTTATAATATTAGTATAGAAGTATAGATTATTGAGCCTGCTATTGTATCCAGGAATAAGTGTAAAAACAAAGCTGCTTTGCCCGCTCGCAATTACGATAATTGTAGTGGTAGGCCTCTTTTGCAGGGGGCCGCCTGGGGAAGTACCTACCACACCTTTGCCAGTTATTCATCCGCCAAGCAGTAATGTGCAAACATTACTGTGTTCCGGTCTGAAGAGCAATGTTTCCAGCGAAATTACTGGGTATGACGAGTTACAACAACTGATAACAGGGTGACAGGCGCACAGAATTTTGAATTAAAAAACACTGGGTGGCACTGTGTCTGATATGGGCAATCATGATGCTTACCATCAGGCACCTGACTTGCTTGTCTTGTTACTCACTATCATAAAAAAAACGAAACGGGAGTTTTACACCAAAACTTTGACGCTCTTTTTGGACCCCTTAGAATGTGAATATTCAAAGATCCTTTCTTAGCACACGTCCAGACAACAAAAAGAACCTACAGTTTCAAGTTTCAAGTCTCTAGGATCAGTGGTTTGGCTTCTGCGTTGCATTTCAGACAGTGAGTCATTTTTGATTTTATAATATTATAATATAGTGATTATAAAATAATTTTATAAGATTTGATATAAAGATAAAATTGTTACAATATTAGAAAGTTTATAAAAGGAACAAATTAACAACTAACTAATTAACGTAATAACGTTGGAAAAGAGCCTGCCCAACGGAATCTCTGCCCAAAACTGCCATATCCCAAAGACAGTGGGACGAGCCGCTCTGTAGATTAGAATTTAACAACCTGATGAATTCATCAAGTTCTTCTACAGAGCGTGCTCGCTTACTTGCTGTTGCCCGATGGGAATCGGGGCTTTGGCTGCATGTTTTACCATCCCGTAATATTGGCAACCTATTAGATAATGATACTTTTAGATTGGCGGCATCCTTAAGGATTGGCGCTCCATGTACAGTTCCTCACCGCTGTGATTGCGGAGAATCTGTAGACCGATTCGGCCACCACGGATTATCCTGCTCGAGAAGTGCTGGACGCATCCCACGACACGCCAGCCTGAACGATATCATCCGTCGGGCTTTTATTAGTGCCGGCGCCCCATCAGTGTTGGAACCCAACGGACTAATGAGGGACGACGGCAGGAGACCCGACGGTATGACCCTTGTTCCCTGGAAGCTGGGAAAACCCCTGGTGTGGGACGCCACATGTGTGGATACTCTGGCTCCTTCCCACCTTCCAGGAACAACTTCACAGGCTGGTGCAGCCGCTTTTAAGGCTGAAAACCTCAAGCGGCACAAGTATGTAAACTTAGACAAGGTTTACATGTTTGTGCCGTTTGGGGTAGAGACTATGGGTCCGTGGGGGCCTTCCGCTCTGGAACTGTACAAGGAGCTAGCTAAACGCTTGGTGGAGGCATTGGGTGACCAGAATGCTGGCCTGTATTTTGCCCAGAGGATAAGCATCTGCATCCAACGGGGCAATGCCGCCAGCATTCTGGCCACCTACCCTTCCTCCAAGGGTTTAATAGATTTAATTTAATGAGTAAGGTTTTGTATATAAAATGTAAATAGTGTAGGTAGTGAGTTTTATAAATAGTGTTTTGTGTGTTACTTTTCAATATTAGTTCAGTTCAATATATGTATTAGTTTTTACGTAATATTAAATAATATTTGACAGCCTCGATGGCTCAGATGGTAGTATTTCTGCTTTCTGTGCCGCAGGCCCCGGGTTCGATCCCCGGCCAGGTCAACATTTGTGTGCACGAACATGTTTGTTTGACCTGTGTCTGAGTGTTATAAGCTTATTATATAAGTATGTATATCAGTCATCTGGTTACCATAATACAGGCTTCTAGCCTAGTTTGGGACCAGATGACCGGTGTGAAAAAAAAAGAATGAAATAAATAAAAAATAATATAAATATAATGTAGGCACACCCACATTTCGCCAGTATGTTATTGGCTATTATTGGTCCCATGTCCTTAATAGCGGGCGAGCCCATTATACTATCTACCGGGCACAGTTCCAGACTCCAGGCTGTCAGACATAAATCCTAATAGAAAAATCATAAAACACTTGGCATGACCTGGGGATCGAACCAGAGACCTCATGATCGGCAGCCGAGCTTTCGGCCTCTACGCCACCGAGACAGTCAAAAAAAGTATGCATAATAAATATTTTTACAAGTAGGTAACATTACTATTGTAGACGTTCATATTCCATTAAATAATACTCGAACACTTCAGCATATTTTAAATAATTTATTCCAAGCCCACCATCTTCAATCTCGCTCTACAATCATCTGTCGCGCTGGCATCCACCTCCCCGTGTTGCCATCGCGCCCTCGCACATACCATAGATCTTCCTTAAACCACACGTTGCCATTAATACTTTCCATAAAACCACCAGAACGTTCACAGAATCCGTAGCATGCGCGTCACAAAATAACATCAACCCTACACTATCAGCTATTCTCACGTCCTTGATGAAGCCAAGCATTCCTCTAGCAAATTATGTTACGTCGAAGTGAAATCCGTTGCGAAATGAACTTGAACTAGAAAGGCCTATCTGGGCGAAACTCGCGACTGGGCCAGACTCAGTTTTGATGAAAGTATTTCGTCGATATCCGTAAGTTGCTTCACTATTATGAGTTGGTAAATTATCAATATGCTTGCTAATAATAATGTATTATCATGAAGGCGCGCGAATGCAAAAAATAAGAAAAATACACATTGTAGTGGTAGGTAGGGTCTCTTTTGCAACGGGCCGCCTGGGGAAGTACCACACCTTTGCCAGTTATTCATTCGCCAAGCAGTAATGTGCAAATATAACTGTGTTCCGGTCTCAAGGGCAATGTTACCAGCTAAATTACTGGGCATGACGAGTTTCAACAACTAATACCAAGGGTTTCAAGTCTAGGATCAGTGGTTTGGACTCTGAGTTGCATGTCAGTCATCAGTCAGTGATTTATTTAGAGTTTTATAATATACTAGCGACCCGCCCCGGCTTCGCACGGGTAGCAGAAGTAGGTATAGTGGACGTTTAACAGGAGTAAATTCGTGATACATTGTATTTTAATAGATATAACCCTAATGGTTTACGCAGCGCACGCAAATTAATGACTATTTCTGTTTTAATGACCAAACCTTAACACATGTTATAATTTATCGTGGGCTATTTTGAAGATATTGATGAGTACTACAAACCCCTAGTACATTACTTTATTCTACCACCAATACTTTTCACACCGCATGAAAAATAATCACTGCTTCGATTATTGTGACTAAACCAGAAAAGATGGATATAATCTATGTATACTGTTTTGTAGGTATTGATAATTAATACAATATCCCCTAGTACATTACTTTAATCTACCACCGATAGTTTTCACACCGCATGAAAAATAATCACTGCTTCGATTATTGTGACTAAACCAAAAAAGATGGATATAATCTATGTATACTGTTTTGTAGGTATTGATAAGTACTACAAACCCCTAGTACATGACTTTACTCTACCACCAACAGTTTTCACACCGCATGAATAATATTCACTGTTTCGATTATTGTGACTAAACCAAAATAGATGGATATAATCTATGTATACTGTTTTGTAGGTATTAATAAGTACTACAAACCCCTAGTACATTATTTTACTCTACCACCAATAGTTTTCACACCGCATGAAAAATAATCCCTTTTTTGATTATTGTGACTAAACCAAAAAAGATGGATATAATCTATGTATACTGTTTTGTAGGTATTGATAAGTACTACAAACCCCTAGTACATTACTTTACTCTACCACCAATAGTTTTCACACCGCATGAAAAATAATCACTTTTTCGATTATTGTGACTAAACCAAAAAAGATGGATATAATCTATGTATACTGTTTTGTAGGTATTGATAAGTACTACAAACCCCTAGTACATTACTTAACTCTACCACCAATAGTTTTCACACCGCATGGATAATAATCACTTTTTCGATTATTGTGACTAAACCAAAAAAGATGGATATAATCTATGTATACTGTTTTGTAGGTATTGATAAGTACTACAAACCCCTAGTACATTACTTTACTCTACCACCAATAGTTTTCACACCGCATGAAAAATAATCACTTTTTCGATTATTGTGACTAAACCAAAAAAGATGGATATAATCTATGTATACTGTTGTGTAGGTATTGATAAGTACTACAAACCCCTAGTACATTACTTTACTCTACCACCAATAGTTTTCACACCGCATGAAAAATAATCCCTTTTTTGATTATTGTGACTAAACCAAAAAAGATGGATTTAATCTATGTATACTGTTTTGTAGGTATTGATAAGTACTACAAACCCCTAGTACATTACTTTACTCTACTACCAATAGTTTTCACACCGCATGAAAAATAATCACTTTTTCGATTATTGTGACTAAACCAAAAAAGATGGATATAATTTATGTATACTGTTTTGTAGGTATTGATAAGTACTACAAACCCCTAGTACATTACTTTACTCTACCACCAATAGTTTTCACACCGCATGAAAAATAATCACTTTACCGATTATTGTGACTAAACCAAAAAAGATGGATATAATCTATGTATACTGTTTTGTAGGCATTGATAAGTACTACAAACCCCTAGTACATTACTTTACTTTACCACCAATAGTTTTCACACCGCATGAAAAATAATCACTTTTTCGATTATTGTGACTAAACCAAAAAAGATGGATATAATCTATGTATACTGTTTTGTAGGCATTGATAAGTACTACAAACCCCTAGTACATTACTTTACTTTACCACCAATAGTTTTCACACCGCATGAAAAATTATCACTTTTTCGATTATTGTGACTAAACCTAAAAAGATGGATATAATCTATGTATACTGTTTTGTAGGTATTAATAAGTACTACAAACCCCTAGTACATTACTTAATTCTACCACCAATACTTTTCACAGCGCATGCATATAATGTCTGTTTCGATTATTGTGACTAAACCAATATAGATGGATAAAATTTCCGTGGACTATTTTGTAGATATTGATAAGTACTACAAACCCCTAGTACATTATATTATTCTACCATCAATGCATTTCACAGCGCATGCAAATTTATGAATATGGTAATTATATTATGTAACACCTTGGTTCACAATATTGCAGTTTTCTTACGAATCCCTATTTTTTTTCAAAATCTCATATAGCCTATGGCACTCACACTGAATTAAGCTATCCATAAGTGAAAGAATTTTTAAAATCGGTTCAGTAGGTGCGGAGCCTATTCGTTACAAACAAAAAAACAAAAAAACAAAGTTTCTCTCTTTATAATATTAGTATAGATAGTATAGATAGAGATGTACAATTTTTAATCACTCAATCAAACGCCTGACACTCGACTCAATCCCCTACAAAAGCCGCGCTATAACTACCTACTACACAGACACTGCACACATAGTTATGTAGTATGTAGTTTTGTACACCTGCAAGAGTGTGCGTGAGGTGATTTCCCATAGACGCGGGGCTCGTGGAGAGCTCAATTTCGCTCGCGGGGTGAGGAAGGCCCGATTGCTGGGCGGATGACAGTGTCCATTCTATACGTAGTATTATTATCTGTTCTGCGACTCAATATAAATTTCAAATCTTTCAAACAAGGCAAAATAATATTAATTTTATTGCCAAAAAAGATATGTAGGTACATAGCTTAAGTACTTACCCAATAATGTTATAAAAATTATTTTTAACTTAGTTGTGGCAATTCAGCCTTTGTAATCGGTACCCTTGTATAATTATTCAGCCTACGCACTGTAAAGATAAAATTTCTTTACAAAATGTACTCTACATTACCTATTATAATTTTGTTATATAAGTTAATGTAAGCATATATGAAGAGCAATTACGAGAATGCACTGGTAGACTGCGCGACGCTTGCAAGCCATGTTTTAACCGACTGCACAGAGGTTTTTTTTAAATGACCTATGCTGTTTGCCTCATATGGTTTCTACAGCTTTATCGAACAGTGGCAAGTTAGCGCAGGGGGCGCTCGAATCCCCTTCAGGGACTCCCCATCCTGACATAACCCGGCCCTGCCCCCCGGCATGGCCGGGTATCTGTATGCAGATTTCCCTGGGTCACAAAAAAAAAAAAAAAAAAAAGGGGGGCGCTCGACCCAAAGTTTAAGGGCGACTAGCTCAAGGGCACCTAGACGGTACAAAATAAGGCTCAGGCCGTCAAAACTCAAATGCAAACTCGAACTCTTTTGAGTCTCTTTTGAACGTCTAATCACGCGAGTAAAACAGTGATTTTTAGAAGTTAAAACTATGAAAAGTCCGAGAGTTTATGAGAGAAATTAAAATTATAACGACATTGTTTTCTTCTTTAAAAATATTAGGATATAAATTTATAGAATGGGTTAATAATATTCGGATTGAACAGAGGATTACAAATCATCGATTGGGTAAATTTTCCATAGGATTGTATCAAATTCCTAAAAGGCCGCGTAAGCTCGTACAAATATTCTACTAAAAATACTTAGTATAAACCTCACTTTATTCCAATAAAATTATAAATTAATAATGTTTTTTACATGCAAAAGTTTAATAACTTACACAATTTTTAAATAGGCTTAAAACTGGACAAAAACATAGGTAAGATTATGTATTTATAAAGATATTAATCGACGATAATATGAGAACATAGTAGTTCGCGAATAACATTCTCTACCCGGCAATATAGGATAGACAGTGTAAGGTCTTCTGCGCCAAGCTTATTTGATCCCAAGCCCATTTGCGTTTCTATAAGTAAGTTAATTAATCTATTATGATCTACCTATTATACCACAAGAAATATGAAATGACTTTCCGAAATTCTTACGTGAACGAAGCCGTAGGAATTACCCTAGTAGAAAAATATTATAATATCATGATTAAAAGGATAAAAATAATTATTATTATTATTGTTTCAAATTATTTTTACAATAATATATGCATTTCACCTACATTTTATACAATGTAACACTTATTTAATATTTAAATACCGATTCGAGATGAATAAATTAAAGATTGCGTAAAAACTTGCTGAGTTCAAATATTAGATTTAGGGTTCCTTGGCCACCTTTTACTTTTTTGATGTAAAGCGATTTTTTTTTTCGAACAAACGTTTTTTTAATGCGTGTTCAATTTAAGAGCTCGTTAAAGGTACCCGGCTACCACAAAGTAGGTACTCGTATAGACAAACTATATAATAATATATTTTTAGGTTTCGTTGTATGTGTATAGTGTATATTATATCTCAAGGTGACAGGCGCAGTGCAGTGTCGCGCAGTATTTTGAATTTTAATACACTGTGTGGCACTGTGTCTGATATGGGCAATCATGATGCTTACTATCAGGCACCTGATTTGCTCATCTTGTTACATACTATCATAAAAAAAAACATTTTGGTGCCACAGAAGCACCTAAACTACTGAATTTTGAATTTTGATGAATGAGATGGCAATCGATTCATTATTTTGGCGCGGGTGTCATAAATAAAAGACACATTATGCTACATAACAATGTAGTCTCTTCGTTTATTAACAGATATTTAACAGTGTTGAAATGTCATAAGAATGTAAGTAAGTAGGCAAAGTAAAGCCATCAGCCTGAATGAGAGCACATTATTCTAAATGCATACAAAGATGCGTATGCGCTTACTTTCTCATGCGCACGTACTGATATGAAATATATAGATATTCATTCCATTTTAAATGTTGAAATGGGCCATTTTTAGTGAGAAGTTCTTAAAACAACTTATATAATATTTTATAAGCATTTCTCATTATTTTGTTACAAGTAATGTTTATTGGCAATAACATACATATTATCATATTATCTGCTAGCGCAGATTATTATTATTAGTCAGTCGGTCACGACAATGCCTTATATTAATTCAGATTATGGAAGTCATAATTATCATTATCAGGTCAAATATGTGAGGCCTAAATATCTTGCTCAACTTAATATTGGTATACGGAACCTCATTAGTAAATTGGTCACGCACTTGACTTTACTAAGTAGGTTACCGCATGGAGGTCGGTCAACAGCCCAATTTGCCGCTAAAATTGAGTAACACCAAGGCATATAATTTTGAATTCACATAGACATATACCTGTTTGCGAAAAAACATCCGCCTTTCGACTTTCACAACGAAACCTTGTGAAATAGCATATGAATTCATGATATAACTTATAAAATAATTAAAAACTCAAAAATTCATACATTTTGATACTGGCAATAATTCGTGTGTTCATAAAAAAGATAAAAACTTATAAAATCACTCACCTTATTAAAAACAAATCACGGTTTTTGGATCACAACAACACTGCACAAACCACCCGCGGTTGAAAAAAAATCATCTGTCAAAATGGAAAGCGCGCGAATCGACCATGGTGCTTCACGAGACGTAAGCCAAAATATGAGGCCACTAGTTATGTAATTTTATTACAGTGTATTACATAAAAATCGCCGGCGGCTTCGAGCTATATTATGCAAAGAGTCGTTTTTTGGGTTAAAAGGTGCGTCCTTTTTTATGGAGTTGTCGTTCGGCGGTTTGAAGATGAATGAAGGTTGGCGGACAGAGTACGATCGGGGACTGTCGCCCCCACTGCAAGTGCTTTGGAGGGGAGAAGTGGCTTGTATTTATTTATGCCAGCCGAAGAGTAAAGGCGTGTTTATATTGTGCATCTTATAAGATTATAGTTATCTATTTAGGTATCTAAATAAAGGATTTGCTGGGCCATTTTCGAAACTACACCGAGTTTCGCAAAAAATGCTCGAAGGAGTCATGCGACCGGTTTTGACAAAAAATTAAACGACATTATTGCATTTTTGAAAAAATAACGAAGTACCCGCACCGGGAATTCAGTTGATTAAAAAAAAATTGGTTGTCTGTAAAGTCGGTTTACTGACTATAGTTGAACGTGACAACGTCTTAAGAAAATACTGATGGAATGGTAGCATTTTTCAAAAGAAAATTTTAATTTCATGTGTTTCACTTTTCACTGCACTAGATACTCGATCAAAACATGTAAATGTACTATAGTATAGCAGCTGTCCACGCAGACGCATCGCTCACTCAAGTAGGAGAGAGACGGATGTCGCTCGTTCCGCGCTCTCGCTTGCACTTCAAGCCTTACATGGAACGCCTCAGAGCGAGGTAACGCCGCATGAGTCATGTTTTTTCGTGCGTGCAGCCGGCTCTATCGAATTATAAGACGTTGTCACGTCAAAAACGAGGAAAATGAGATCCCCGTGCATGCTAGGCGGGCAGCTGACTTTTTTGTAATTTCCGAATTTGTCTATAAAGGCTCGCGAAGACTACAGCCGCAATTGGCCGCACCGTACGACCGAATTTATCGCACACTAAATGCGGACGATGCGGCCCGGTGTGGCCCGCTGTAGTGTACGATAGTTCAAATAAAATGTACAAAAGTGATGTCAGTAGGCGCATTTTAGTTATGGCGATGTAGTGCGGCCCAGCCCGCCCTAATGTGCGTGAACCTATGCGAGCGATGTTGCTTGCGGCAGTAGTCTATGCGAGCCTATCCCGGATCTACGACATTATCGAACCGGGACAGAAACTTGATAGTGGCACCCCTCTTTCCTGCGTTTGAGATAAATAACTCAAAAAAAATTGCAAATATTTTTTTTAATAAATGACATAAATTTTAGTAGGTACAAATTACTCAGGATTTCGGCGCCCGCTGAAACTGCCCAAAGATCCGAGGCTGGTTCCATCTTAGTACATTCGTATAGTACATATATATACGAATACATATTATATCAAAATGAGGAATAGTACGATAAGGGAACGCTGTGGCGTGTTAGAAGATGTAGTGACAAAGGTAGAGAAAGGAATGCTGAGGTGGTTCGGGCATGTGGAGAGGATGGATGAAAGAAGATTAACAAAAGAGATTTATAAGGCTAGTGTGTATGGGCAAGTCGGTAGGGGTCGACCTAGGCGTACTTTTAATGAACAAATTGATGTTGTTCTTAGGAAAGGCCAAGTCAAAAGCATCTACAACCGACGAGCATGTATGAAAAATGTCATGAAAGTGAACGAAGCGAATGTTGTATGTCAGGATCGTAGCAAGTGGAGGGAAATAGTCTCTGCCTACCCCACCGGGAACAAGGCGTGACTGTATGTATGTATATGTATGTACATATATCATATAGTACATATTGCTCGTCCATAAAAAGTGAAAATGCACATAAGTACCTATATGAAGAAACAGGGAATAATTTTCCACTTAATTGTTTGTTGGGTCTGGATTCTGGATCCCCATTTACGTGAAAACATAATTGGTTAATGAAGTGTGGTGTGTGTGTGTAGTGGTAGGCCTCTTTTGCAGGGGGCTGCCTGGGAAAGTACCACATCTTTGCCAGTTATTCATCCGCCAAGCAGTAATGTGCAAACATTACTGTGTTCCGGTCTGAAGGGCATTCTTACCAGCGAAATTACTGGGCATGATGAGATTCAACAACTCATATCTCAGGGTGACAGGCGCAGTGCAGTGCCGCGCAGAATCTTGAATTTTAAAACACTGGGTGGCACTGTGTCTGATATGGGCAATCATGATGCTTACCATCAGGCACCTGATTTGCTCGTCTTGTCACTCACTATCATAAAAAAAAACCCTAGAGTTTCTTTGTACAATTTACGAAAATTGTAAAACAGTAGTTTTTAGGTACTGTAAATGTTTTTTTTATTAATAAAAACAGAATTGATTGAATTTGATTTTACTTTTCGGAACTCCATTGCAAACCCCTTACAGCGGGGCAAAGTCTAATTCCTGATGATGCGTCGTGTAGACGCGAAACATGTGTCGATATATGAATGGTGTCACTAACAAAAATAATACCTAATAGCATTTCCTCCCTTGCGGGCGGGAGGGCGGTGCACTGTGCATGTTGTTTTTGACACTAAAAATCGGAACTAAAAACTAATTATTCTTGTTCTAGAAGTTTATAAAAAAAACATATTATGGCTTTCCTAAAATAAAAATGATAGAATAATAGAGACATAGTTTACTTCATCTACAAAATATCAAAAGATATAAATGGGTTTGTTTATATTAGGAGGAAACAGGGGAATACAAAACATCGATAAGGTAAATTTTCCATCGGACTTTGTCAATTTGCTAAGAGGTCGCGTTTCCTGAATGTTTCCTAGAATCAAGCATTGTAAAATATAATTTATATCTTTAATGATGTACAGTTGTATATTAATATTGTGATAATAATAATTTAATGATAATTGTGGGAAACGTTTTTATGGGTCTCTATGTAACCTGCAATGTATTTTAATTTTATTTTATTATACTTGATCCTATCGTGGTAACTACCTACCGTGTGCGTACCCAGCATTTGTCAAAGGGGTGGGGCAGAAATAAATAAAATTAGGAAATAAAAATCCTTTCTATTTACTACAATACCATAATACAATAATAACCGTCGAGGGATCTGGCTGACTCTAGCTGAATAAATTTCGTCTTCAAGTTTATTTTGTGATTCCAGAACCCTCTTTCTTTACACACTTGTAGGTCTCTTTTGCAGGGGGCCGCCTGGGGAAGTACCACACCTTTGCCAGTTATTCATCCGCCAAGCAGTAATGTGCAAACATTACTGTGTTCCGGTCTGAAGGGCAATGTTACCAGCGAAATTACTGGGCATGACAAGTTTCAACAGCTAATATCTCGGAGTGACCGGCGCAGGTGCAGTGCCACGCAAAATTTTGAATATTTAAACACTGGGTGGCACTGTGTCTGATAGGGCGATCATGATGCCATCCATGATGATGATTTTATGGACCATCAGGCACCTGATTTGCTCGTCTTGTTACTCGCTATCATAAAAAAACACTTCATACAAAGTCCTACGGTTTTCTATCACTGATGAGCTTATCCAAGTTTTGATTATTCGTAAAGTTTTTTTTTTTTTTATATAAATGACATCCTTAGAATGTAATGTCATCTTACTACAATCTAGCCTTTTGAAGGCTAATAAGTAATTTATATTTAACTTAAACTGCTAGATAAACGCTAAAACTAAGAATGTGTCCATTAACACTTTTTCTTATTGTCTCTATTAAGACGAGGTAGACACTTTGTTCATGTGTTCTTTATACGCGGCACTAACACTACATTTCACTAATTGTTCACAACACTTAAACTAACTCAAAAGGTTTTTTCCTTTTTAGTCTTCTCACTAGTCCCGTGGTGTCGAGGAGCTGGATGGCCTCGACGTTCACGTGATGGTGGAGCCGACGCTCGTGGGCTTCCGCGAACTTTTTAATAACTTTACTGACGAGGTCCACTTTGAGATCACGGTGGAGGTCTTCGTTTCTAACGTACCAAGGAGCGTTAACTATACTCCTTAGTACTTTATTCTGAAACCGTTGAATAATTTCCACGTTGTTATTTTTGGCACATCCCCATAACTGGATGCCATAAGTCCAAATAGGTGCTAGGACTTGTTTATAAATTATCAGTTTATTGTGAACTGACAGTTTGGAGTGTCTACCAATCAGCCAGTTCATTGACCTATAGCGAAGCTCCAATTCATCGCGTTTTTTCTTAACGTGTGCCTTCCAGCGGAGCTTTGCATCTAGAGTCATTCCCAAGTATTTGGCAGTATTTTCATATGGAATCGCCGAGTTATTGATGAAAACCGGATGATAGCTTGTCCTCTTGTTGGTAAAATCTATGTGGACAGACTTAGATTCATTGAGCTTGATTTTCCATTTCTTTGACCAATCAAAAATAATATTTACGGCTGTTTGCACCTTTTCAACTGCTTCCTCATGAGTTAATCCTGTTGCCATAATTGCTGTGTCATCTGCAAAGGTTGCAATTGTATTTTGTTCTAACTCTGGGATATCAGATGTGTATAATAAGTATAGAACTGGACCTAAGACACTTCCCTGTGGCACTCCAGCTTTTATAGGTTTGAGTGATGAGTAGGCGTCCTCTTGTCGCACTCTAAACATTCTTTGTGTGAGGTATGACTTTAGAAGTTCAGCATACTTTGATGGAAGCATGTTTCTTAATTTAAATAAGAGGCCTTCGTGCCACACTTTATCAAACGCCTGGGCTACGTCCAAAAAAACAGTAGAACAGACTTTCTTGTCTTCTAAGGATTTTTCAATGATATTGGTGATTCTGTGTACCTGATCTATTGTGGAATGTTGTTCTCTAAATCCAAATTGATAATCAGGTATAAGATTTCTTTCTTGAATAATGGGTTTCAGTCGCTTTAATAAGAGTTTTTCAAACAATTTTGACATAATAGGCAACAGTGATATTGGCCTGTAAGAGGTTGTTTCATTGGGTGGTTTGCCCGGCTTAGGTATCATAATGACTTCAGCTACTTTCCATAACTCCGGGACGTGTTGGAGCCTGAACGTAGCATTGATGATGTTGGTGAGTTTCACTATGGCTTTCCGAGGTAGGTTTCTTAGAACTTCTCCAGTGATAAGGTCGAAGCCAGGAGCTTTTTTCCGTCTTAACTCATAGATTTCTCTGTACACTTCCCTAGGTGTAGCAAGTTTTATATGAATCTCAGGGTTCAGCTGTGCATTCAGCATCACACTATCGTCTGGCGAGTCGTCATTTGGTTGAAATATGTGTTCTAAATGTTGCGCGAATCGTATGGCCTTTTGTTCGTTATTTATTGCCCAGCATCCGTCGGCTTCTCTAATCGGAGGGGTTGCCGCAATAGGTTTTTTTAGATTTTTGACCGTTTTCCATAACGAGTAATCAGTTGTACGATCACTAGTCAGGTGGCTTAATCTATCTTCCGTATTTTGGTCGGTAAACACCTGGATTTCTCTTTTAACTCTTTTTGTCAGATTATTTAATTTTCTCTTATCTCTTGGGTCTCTAGTTGTGTGCCATTTTTGTCTCTGTTTTCTTTTTTCAGCGATAAGCTCTATAATCTCCCTTGGGTAGTACATGTCTCTCACTCGAGTGTTGGATTCAGGTGTATTTTTCCAAGCACACTGTTGTATATTCTCTATAAAAGTTCTCACATCTTCATCTAACTGTTCAGAATTTTTTAGCGGGACTTTTAAAATAGTAACTGCCTCTAAATCCAGCCTAAAACTTTCCCAGTCAGTCTTTTTGCTGCTCAAAGTGGGAATATTTTCCCGTTCCACAACTGCTTCATATAGGGTTAAAATTATTGGTGAGTGATCTGAACTCATGTCATAGCCTTCTCTGATAGTAAGAAAGCTAGAAGATATATTTTTATAAATGAAAAAGTCTATTAGATCCGGAATTTTCTGTGGATCGGTTGGCCAATAAGTAGGTTTTCCAGTTGATATAACGTCACATTTGAGGTCTTTTATAGCTGAGAGTAGCTCCTTACCTTTAGTTGTGGTAAGACGCGATCCCCAGTAGGTGTTTTTTGCATTAAAGTCGCCTCCCAACAAAAATCTGTTTCCAAGTCTATCCAGAAAGCTCTTATACTGCTCTGCTTTCAAGGCATGCTTAGGTGGACAGTATATAGCCGATATTGTCACATGATAGCGATGAGTTTTGACACTCACAGCTACTGCTTGTATATGTTGTTCTTCATATTTGTGTTCTAAATAGTGGTAGATGTTTTCTTTAATTATAACAGCGCTGCCACCTCTAGCAGTGTTGTCTGGGTGCAGTGCGTGATATGTTTTATAGCCTTTTATTTGAATATATGATTCTATAGTGAAGTGTGTCTCAGATATCAAACACAGGTCAATATTTTCTGTGTTTAGGACTGTCTCTAGCTCATGCCGATGCTGAAGAAGTCCATTTGCATTCCATGCTATGATTTTCAGCGACTTACCCATTTACATTTTTTGTTTAGATGAAGCTATTTTAACGCTCCGATTTTTTTCTAACTTTTGTAACCTTTCGTCGAATGATGTTATTATATTCAAAATCTGACTTAGCTTTTCTTCGACGCCTGAGCTGGCTGGTTTCGGTTGCGATCTCAATTGACCTCCTTTGGTTATTTGTGCGTATGACACATTATTCGTGACGTTTCGGGTGATATTATTTGTTTTTAACTTACTTGCACTCGGAATTTGAATGGTATGCGAATGTTCATTCTTCTTAGTAATTTTATTTTTTAAGATTTGTAGTTCCTTTGCTACAGTGCAACCTCTGTAGCTAGCTGGATGTGGTTCTCCGCAGTGAACACATTTTGGTTTAGCATCAGGAGGCTTAATGCAGTCCTTAGTGAGGTGTTTTCCCGTGCATTTAACGCATCTAGGTTCTTTAGAACAATATTTTTGTGTGTGACCATATGCTTGACACCTTTTACATTGAGGGATAAGTTTTGACGATTTTATTGGCTGGATATCCACTTTGCAGCCCAATATGCACTTAATTCCATAAATTTTGCTAATGTCTTCGTCTTTTTGAAACGAAAGCATAAACATATTAAGCGGTTCCTTGCTTCTCCAACTAAGTTTGTTAACCGCATTTAGAATTTTATATCCCTTGAGTATGAGATCTTCAGCTATTCTGTCTGGTTGACATGAGGAAGGCAAGTTTTTAGCCATAACTCTGATGGGTCTATCCTGTTTATTTTCGTAGGAATGCCAGAGGCATTTGTTTTGCGTTAGCAGCTTGGTAATAGCTCTGTATGAGTCATCACTGCTCGCATTTATTTTCACTGTATCACCGTTCATCATTTTCATGATGAACGTTTCCTTTGTTATGTTCGATGACAGAAGGTCATAAAATTTTTGGTAGTCCTCGATGGTCTCGACTACTATGGGAGGTGGTAAAGGAATTTTCTTTACCTTGGGTTTTTCTTTCGGTTGGCTGCAGCTTTCTGCTTGTGGTGGGGTGAGTGATACATTCAACTTCCTCTTTTTCCTACTTTTTTGACGCACCCACTCGGTTTCTCTCGCGAGTTCCTCTTCATCGGTTTCATACTGTACTCCTTGAGGGACCTCGTCACTAAGTTTTTTTCCTTTTTCCGTCTCTACAGAGCTACGCTCCCGAATGTGTTTCAGGTGGCTCTGCAGTTCCTCAATTTGATTTTGTAGTTCTTCAACTACATTCTCCAATCTTTTACGTTCTGCTTTTTCCGTTTCGTAATGTTGGAACAGAATTTGTTCCGTTTCCGTTTTTATAATAATGCCTTTTGCAGCCATTATATTTTAGGTATAACTTCACCTTTACAATAGTCTATGCAAGTAGCACACACTTTAACTAGGTCATTTCGGTGACCTCGAATCGATGCGCGCGCGACGCGACGGTCCGACGTTACGCGGTGTAAGATGCAGCGTCAGCGCTATGCCCGAGCGCGAACTAGAGCAATTATGCTTGACACGACCTTTCTTTCCGATAATCGAACGATCACTCCAAGATTTCTAAGAAGACTCCACTCTTTCGATACGTTCTGAAATCACTTGACTCGATCTCTGTGCATACGTGCTCGATTCATCGATACCTGCTGGATTGTTTCGTGCGTTAATTTTTAAAGTATTCAAATGAGTACCTAGGTATTTAATTTTGTCATTTTATTAATTTTGCCTAAAAAGTCTTAGCTTCGTGTGGCTTCGCGTCAGTCAGCAGGGTGGGGCAGCTTCCCCACCTGCTTCACCCTGGGTACGCCCATGGTAACTATAACGCTTGGTTACCGCCTCGCCTCGGGCTGTTGGTATTCTCAAGCATAGAAGAAAGACGCATAGAAGGAGAGTTCAGAATAAATTTTCATACAATTTTGAAACAACTTTCAAATTGACGTGTCAGTAAATGTCATGTTTTTCCTGCCGCAGGCACGCACATGCGCGCGAATGATGTGCCAAGTGAATAGACATTTCCCCAAAAAGCGAGACTTTTTTTTATGATAATGATTAACAAGACGAGCAAATCAGGTGGCTGATGGAAACCATCCTGATTGTTCATATCAGACACAGTGCCACCCAGTGTTTTAAAATTCAAAATTCTGCGCGGCACTGCACTGCGCCTGTCGCCCTAAGATATCTCAGACCGGAAGACAGTAATGTTTGCACATTACTGCTTGGCGGATGAATAACTGGCAAAGGGTGTGGTACTTCCCCAGGCGACTCCCTGCAAAAAAGGCCTATCACTACAAATAAAAATTAAATTTCAGGGAGACAGAGGATCTACATAGAACTTTAATATAGTATCTACCTAACAGTAAAATAATAACCTTAACACAAACATGCATACACACAAAATACACAAACATTTCAATGTAGCAAGCAGGGCCGGATTTAGAGGTCCAGAGGCCTCGGGGCAACAAAGGAGCGGAGGCCCCCTCGCCCCAAATTATTTTCCAAATAAAATGAAGAATTTTTTTCTGTCGAGTTTTTCGATAAACAATTTATTGTGAAACCAAGTATATTCTCTAAGTATTTAACAAACACATATAAATATAATCGGAAACAAGAATATCTAAAATTAAATTTTAGATTTAAAAGAAAATATCAAAGTACTAGTTTACTAGTAGTAGTAGTACTAGTTACTAGTTACTAGTAGTAGTAGTGTTTACTAGTTGGAATTTAAAAGATTTTTTTTTCCGAAGTCTATTGTGGGGGCCCCCTGCTTGTAGGGCCTGCTTGTAAATCCGGCCCTGGTAGCAAGAATGAAATAATAATTGTACCTATTATATTTGTCTGGCAATTTTGAATTTTTTATGTAATAAAGATCTTTTGAGTTGATTTCACAAATTAAAATGTATCTGATTGATATAAATAAACCTTTTATTATTATTTTTTACTCATATCCTATTTTTAGAACCTAGGACTGACTTCAATATCATATTTAATTATATTATGTATTTTGTCTAATTATTACTAAGGCTCTGGTGTCTGTAGCTCAGTTTGAATACTATTATTACAGATACCAACGGTCCTACCTACCTACTCTGCCATATTTGTTTTTACACATTTAATTTGTTAGTACCTACTATTATGGTCAATAGATTTTTTAATTTAATTTAATTCTTTATAGGTAGGTAGGTAGGTAGGTATTTAATTAAGGTAGACATTTACATATTACATAGGTAATACGCTAACTACACCAACTCCGTATCGTCACAGGATCGGCTCGCTCGCAACTCGCAAGCGAAGGGTGCGCGGACCATTTATTATTCGGTGAGACCTAGAACCACAGAACACATATACAAGCCTAGAACCTAAAACACTAAGATTAAACCTAGAACATTGCTTCTGGCAAATACATCATTCGTGTTGTGCTCGATGGTAAGAATAAAAATGGTATTGCCATCTTATGAAAAATCTTCAAATTCTGGAAATATAAACATAATGTGGGTAAATACATTTTATATTATTTATTTTATTATTTATGTTTGTATTTTGCCTTTTAACATATTATTATTAATCAATAATATTTATGGTTACAATTTTATTAGTTCGCGCCAAGCTAGGGAAATTGTCACCGAAAAATAACTATGCAATAATCGCAAGAACGGCCTCACAAACCTTGACGCAGGCCGCCCGCTCCGTGCTGAATCACCAGCACTTCCTTCGAGGTAGTTCTCACAGGTATGGCACGATAACGATAGAGTCCAGATTTTGGCACGGTAACATAGGACGGGAGACCCATACGACCACCAAACAAAGGAGGCTCGGTAGGGGTGGTAAATGCTCTGTACACGTGCATTCTCGGCGTTGGGTTAGGTTAGTTATCCACGTCGCGCGGCTTAAGCGAGTAATATAATATTATAATAATAATGTATGTGAATATTATTCAATCCATTATTGAGATTTAATATAAAATATTTTCACACACACTTCACACCAAAGTTTAATTTTTCACATTATATTTTAGAGTTTATGACAATTATTTTATAAATTGTTAGCTTAAACTATAAATACAAATATTTTATTATCACAGATCATAGGTTTTTAGGTTATTACAATAGATTTTTTTTAGAATCATTTTATATATTATTATGTTAGCTTAACTTTATTTACTTAATATGGCGAAACAGGGGCATTACCGCAACACCAAAAAGAAGCTAATGCAAACCCTTATTTTCTCCATTTTTATGTATGCGTCGGAAACCTGGACATTAAAAGCCCGCGTGTGCGAGAGGATTGACGCGTTCGAAATGTGGTGCTGGCGCAGAATGATGAGAATATCCTGGACGGAACGTCGCACAAACGAGTCAATCCTCAGACAATTACAGATAAAAGCACGGCTCTCAACAATCTGTAGGCAGAGGGTCCTAAAATTCTTTGGACACACAGTCAGGAGAGACCCAGATAGCCTGGAAAGGCTGATCATCACCGGCTGTGTTGAGGGTAAGAGAGGCAGAGGGCGCTCTCCTACAAGATGGACGCACACGACGCAGGACGCTACGGGGGCCACCCTGCAAGCATCTATACAGATGGCGCAGGATAGGAATGTCTGGAAGGAGATGGTGACAAGGGTGTTGACGAACCATAATCACGTCCCTCAGTCATGAGGTCACGACTAAGAAGAAGAACTTTATATACAAATACTTTATTGTCACAGATCATAGGTTTTTAGTTTGTTACAATAGGTTTTTTGGATCCTGTACAATCTACCCTATATCGGGTATAATTAATTGTTATTAAAAATCTCCCGGAAAGGTCTACACTTTTACGCTATTTTGATTATTAGTGCTAGTAACATTTTACTGTCAAAAGGACATTGACAGTGACAGCCAATAAGACAAACATGATAGCTGTCTAGATGTCAATTGTCAATCGAGAACGGTGAGAGAAAAGCACAGAGTACTATAATTATACTGAAAGAGAAAAGTGAAAAGCGAAAAGCGAAAGGTGTAGGAGAGTTGAGAGCACAGAACACATATACAAGGTTGAGAGTATGTATTATCTATGGTTGAGAGTACTCTCTGTTCTGTGGGAGAGTAGGTGTCAGGTGAATCTGGTGAATAGATAATAATTTAATAAATTGTTATTATATTTTTAATGCCTAAACATTCACAGAGAAACTTATTATTAAATAAATTAATTGTGTTTATAAAAAAGTGTTTACAGTGGTGAAAGCTCCGAGGGTCAAAGTTTCGAATAATTATTTCCTAAAATATTCATTAGCACAAGAAATAGACAACAATTCTCGTGTATTTTATTGTACAATACTTCGACAATGCTACCACGAACCTATTACGCTGAGGACTCTAGAAAGCGTCAAATAGACACGTTGAAAATCTTCAACGAGCACGTCGTCGAGGTCCAAGAGAATTCCGAGTATCGCATCGAATTTACCGCCAACGGGAAAAATATGTCGTTGAATGTGGTTTTGGGGGCAGAATTTCCTAGTGAAAAGCCTTCTATATACGTGAACCCTCCTATAATTCACGCTTGGGTCGGTGAGAACTCTAATCAAGTGGTTGGTGCGCCTGGTTTAATAAATTATACTCAGCACTCGGACCTTGGTCGTGTAGTCCAAGCCATAATTCGAGAGTTCCAGAAATATGTCCCTGTTAATAGTGAAGAGGTTAAATCGGCTGAAACCAGTCCACAGTCTGATTATAGAGTGCAATCCTTGATGTTTCCTGAGCTGAACGAATTGACGGTTGAAGAGCTGCAAGAAATCTTGGAGAATCCAGATATACAGGTAATATCTATGAGCTTTTGTACAAAAGAGACATTATACTCATAAAAATTAGCCCTAAAATGTGATGAAATTCTGTAATAGGTACCTACCTACTTATGTAGAATATATGCAGCTTTGCTTCCATCGCTCAGTAAATATAAAAGAAAAAAAAAACTGGTTGTCGGAAAGATATAACATCAGGTTCACAACTACGTGGGCAGCAAAACTTATACATGTGACATCAGCGTAAGACAAGGTGTGACTGACTTGACTCAAGCCAGTTAGCTTGACTTTGCCATCCAAAGCAGGTCCGTTTTTATAAAAGATCATTGGGTAATATTCAAAAATCAGTTTTATACCTAGTCAGAATAGTGTAAGAAAAGTGGGTTTGCCCGCTTGCAATTAATAATTATATATGGGAGTTTTATACCAAAACTTTGACACCCTTTTTGGACCTCTTAGCATGTAATTTTCAAAAATCCTTACTTAGCACACGTCCAGACAACGAAAACAACCTACATTCCAAGTTTCAAGACTCTAGGACCAGTGGTTTGGGCTCTGCGTTGCATGGCAGTCAGTGAGTCATTTAGGATTTTATAATATATAGTGTTTTCCGTAAATGGTATCATATCAGATAATTCGTGGTTCAAATGATTAATACCCTCTTACAACTTAATTTACTGAAATATGGCCAAAAACTTATATTATAATTATTTCCAGGATAAACTACTAGAAAATAATCCGCAACTGATTGAGCTAGATCTAGAGACAGAAGAACTAATGACGAGCATTGAACAGATTGCCCAAGACAATCTTACTAAACAGCAAACTCTGGACAACTTAAAGACAGATGTCATTGATCGTATCTCCACAATAGTTCAGATGAAGATGAATTATGAAGAGTTGAACAGGTATATTAGCCATTGAGTTACCGGCTTTATAATAGTGCTCCACCCTCTCTACCCATGGTTGCCGTAAGAGCCGGCTGAGGGTTAACAGATCCAGAGGACGGGCAGCAGCCTCCTCTGCAACAAACCATCGAACTGTGCTCGACAACCCGCCTGCCAAGCGTGTCGAGTTTTGGCAAAACCCCCCTTTATGGGGGAGGCCTATGTTCAGTAGTGGATTACCAATGGCAAATCAGGTGCCTGATGGTAAGCATCATGATTGCCCATATAAGACACAGTGCCAGCCAGTGTTTTAAGGGGATTTAGAAGGATTTAGAATTTTAAAACACTGGTTGGCACTGTGTCTAATATGGGCAATCATGATGCTTAACATCAGGCACCTGATTTGCTCGTCTTGGCACTCACTACCATAAAAAAAAAACCAACCTTACATCCATCGGCCATCAGTTCTATGTGCTATGTGCCCTGTCTATTGCCACTTCAACTTGCTAATCGGCTGTAGCCAAATAATAATTGTAATATATTTCATCACAATAGACGGCATCAGAAACTGGCAGAGATGTACGACCCACATAGGATCAGGGATTGCTTGAAGCAAGCTGCTATGAAAGCTGATGAAGAGTCGGAGGTCATTGCGGAACAGTTTCTTTTAGGTAACTATAAATATATATTATAGATATTAAAAATAGATGAACACTTTACGTATGCTCGACTGCCAATCAAGAGGTCCCGGGTTCGATCCTCAGGTCAGGCAGTGGTTAAATATTGAATTTTTCCATTAGGAATTATCTCAATAACTGCCTGGAGTCTGGAACTGTGCCCGGTAGATAGCAATAGGCTCGCCCCCTATTACATGGGACCAATAACATACTGGCGAAATGTGGGTGTATCTACTATGGGACTGAGTCCTGAGTACCCTACCCCTTCGGGAAAAAGGCGTGAATGTATATATGAACACTTTATTGGTACACCAAAAACTCAAACTCAAACTCAAACAGATTTATTCAAATAGGTCATAATCTGACACTTTTGTACGTCAATGAAGATACAGTACTGAGTCTACCGTGCGTTCGGAAAGATACCTCTACAAGAAGAACGCACAAGAAACTTGTAGGGTTTAATTTTTTCAACAGATCATCATCATCATCATCATTCAGCCGTTGGAAGTCCACTGCTGAACATAGGCCTCCCCCATAAGGGGGGTTGCTGCCAATACTCACCACGCTTGGCAGGCGGGTTGGCGAGCGCAGTTTGATGGTTTACGCAGAGGACGCTGCTGCCCGTCCTCTGGCTCTGTTAACCCTTAGCCGGCTCTTACGGCAACCACGGGTAGAGAGGGTGGAGCACTATTCTAAAGCCGGTAACCCCACGGCAAGACAGATAGTTTCACAATATTTGGTTTGCTTACATTCATTTTCTTTGAAGGTGCCGCGAGGCGACTATGCAGAAGTTTCCAGGCATCTTTGTCCTCTATGTACTGGTTGACTTTATAGTATGCCTTCTTTAGTAAAGTAGATTTTATATAGG
Organism: Hemistola chrysoprasaria; assembly: GCA_947063395.1. Classification (NCBI taxonomy): domain Eukaryota; kingdom Metazoa; phylum Arthropoda; class Insecta; order Lepidoptera; family Geometridae; genus Hemistola; species Hemistola chrysoprasaria. The sequence goes on along the minus strand of OX346737.1, from coordinate 4,336,624 downwards.
TTTTGAATTTACCCTCTGAGAGCCCAGTTATCTCTTTTGGGATTTTATTATAGAAACGTACACTATTTCCTAAGAATGTCTTTTTATTTGTTTTAGATAATCTAAAGCTAGGTACAGCTATTTTGTCTTTATTCCTAGTATTAAAATTATGAAGGTCACTATTTAATTTTAATTTATGTAAATTTTTACGCACATACATGATGTTCTCATAAATGTATAAGGATACAAAAACAATAAATCTTAAATTTAAACAAAACAGTATGACAAATAGTGTAACAATTGGCGATCTTATCGCTAAGAGCGATCTGGAAGATTTATTATTAATATTATTTGACATTTAATTAATTAACACTCACAGCTTAGATCCACAATTCCAGACTAACGGTTTCTCGAACTACCCTCATTTTTAGTAACTAACAGAAACTAATAATTATAAATAATAGCAAACCAATGTTTGCGAAAACCAATGTTTGCGATTTGTAGCTCGATTGGTCTATAGAGTAGTTGATTGATTGATTGGTCGATTGGTCAGTCAATTTTATTTTTTTTATTTATTTAATTAAATTATTTAATTATTTAATTTTATTTAGATCCGGGGGAGTATCCGGAGGGAGGGGTCATACATATTACTAGAATTGGTTGGTTGATGGGGATTTCGCCTCCGAATCTATGTTCTTCCTCGCCGGATCTTCGTATTTCCCATCCGGATCTATATTTTCCTCTAGATCTTCATGTCTATCCTCCTAATCTACATATTTCCTTTTTAATTGACCTAACCACTGCCGGGACAGATTAGGAATAATCCACAAAATGTCCGTCTTGTGAAACCGTAGCTTTACATTATTGCTATGTGATGACCACAAAGCACATAATGCTTTAACTCGAGATGTGTATATTATGTAGGTACCAGTTTTGTGAGAGAATAAAATACAATTATTTGTTTCAGGGAATATGCCAGTAGAAGCTTTCGTGTCGAAATTCGCTGAAAAGCGTGCATTAGGGCAAGCAAGACGCGCGAGGGAAGAACGACTAGCCCACCAACTGGCACAGCTTGATAGGGCCACTATTTAAACTAGCCTACACCACAGAATATAAACAGAAAAACATACAGAAGGGACACTCTTCAAATTGTTTTGTATTTTATAGAATAAGCGTTTTTCTTAAGGCGGAGACTGACTTGCAGCATTTGTTTGTAATGTAACACTGTCTATCTCTTTCTCTCACAGCAAGCCAGACAGCGATAGATAGTTTTAAATTACAAACAAATGCTACAAGTCAGTCTCCGCCTTTATATTCATATTTTATTTCAAGCGAATAGACCGCCTCGGTGGCGTAGTGGGCGCATGCTCGACTGCCAATCAAGAGCTCCCGATTTCGATCCCCGGGTCAGGCAAAGTGATAAATATTGGATTTTTCCATTAGGAATTATCTCAATAACTGCCTGGAGTCCTGGAACTGTGTCCGGTAGATGGCAATAGGCTCGCCCCCTATTACATGGGACCAATAACATACTGGCGAAATGTGGGTGTATCTACTATGGGACTGAGTCCTGGGTACACCTCTGCCTACCCCTTCGGGAAAAAGGCGTGAATGTATGTGTATGAATAGACCGCTTAGTAACACATAAAATATTATGAAAAAGGTTGTATTTATCAATTTCGATATGAATACCAATTGCAACATTAGACTTGTCGCTAGAATGCGAAATGCATCACCTATAGATAAACACACGCCCCTATAGTGTGTTAGGTAGATGAGATATAAAAATTTCGCCTTTGACTAACCTTCAAGCTATATTGGTAGAGTGCCCACCACGCGGTTTGTTGCGGAAGGTGCGGGTTCCAATCCTGCTCGGGGTTGAATTTTTTTGTACTCAAATTCATATACACAACGTGTTACAAAAAGGTGTAATAATACTTAAGGGGATATATCAAATATCAACCCGTCAACCTTAACACCTTTCAAAAGAAATAATAGTGAAAAAAAATTTTTTTTCGATATCGAAATGAAAATCAAAATTGTTTTTGCTGATTTCGCAACTGAGTATTTGAACCTCGAGGTTTTACCCGGGTAGACATCGTTCCCGTGGGAATATCGGGAAACAAAGTACCCTATGTGTTATTCCAGGATGTAAACTGTATACATACCAAATTTCAACCCAATAGGTTCAGTAGTTTTGGCGTGAAAGAGTAACAAACATTCATCCATCCAGTAGGAAGCAGGGTTTCACGGTGCGCCCCAGTTTGTCGTCAAATATTTTTTTAAATTTGATAACTAATTTTATTTTTAATTTATTAAAAAAAAAACAGAAGTATAAAGCCTTTGCATGTATTTATTATTAAATTTATTATTAATATTATAACATGTAGTAATAATTAAAACAATAAGTCATTCATATATGTAATAAGTATGTACTTTGTAATTTGTACTATGTTATAAGTATTATGATTATTACCTAAAGATCGTATTAGAAAAAGGAGTAGTGATACTTGAGGAGGAGCATCTATCCGGCAAATAGAACATCTTGCAAAAGAATTGAGTATTTGTTTTTTTTTTAATTGGATAGATCATATATATTATGATTCGTAAGAAAACTATTTTTAGTTTTTTTTATTCGCTATAATTACAAATTAAAAAATAATTTTCAATCCAGTACCGAAAACACGCCGATAGTACCCGAACGGGCACGTGACCTGTAGTGACGTCACAATGTGATAAAGTACACATAACTATAACATTACTACGTCACAAAAATGGCGATCAATCGTGGCGCGTTCGTAATCAAGTGACTCATAATGGAATTATATCAATTTTGTATCGCTTATGATTAATTTAAAAATATATTTCTAAGTGATTTTCGAATCAGATGTTACATAATTTTCATTAAACTTTAAAAATAAGTTAAAAAATACGTTTTTTTTTTTTTTTCAAATACTCCATTGCGAAGTTAGTAAAAAAAAATCTTCTTCCTATACAAAAGGGATATTTGCGAATTTCGCATTGCTTCATCGCCACCTTTCGTTAAGGGCAAACAGCTTTTTAGATAGATCTCTTGTTTTGGTATAACGTTACATCTTGCGGTTAAGGTTACTCGATCAAAATCGATTTTTTTTCTTTTGCTAGTTGTTCAGGTTGACATGTAAATGCACTCCCTTAACAGCAAAGAGGACCTCTTCTTAGCAGTTTGACACAATCCTATGAATATTTTTATAAATCGATGTTTTGTATTCCCCTGTTTCCTCCGAATACAGTAAACCTATTTGATATATTTATATTCTGATATTTTAAAGATGAAGTAAAGTATGTCCCTATCATTTTATTTTTGTTTATAAACTCTAAATTTTTTTGTAGTGAACGTCCAATCACGCGAGTAAAACTGGGATTTTTGCAAGTTCATTATGAAAAAACCAAGGGTTTATAAGAAAAATTAAAATAACAGGGACAAAGGTTACTTCACTATAAAAATATCAGGATATAAATTTATAGAATGGGCTTATTATATTTGGAGGAAGCAGGGGAATACAAAACATCGACTTGGTAAATTTTTCATAGGATTGTGTCAAATTCCTAGAAGGCCGTGTATGCTCTTAAGTATTACTATATATTCTTATTAACATAAAGTAATTTATATAATATACTTTGTACCTATATACAGGGTTACAGGTAATCAGATAGCTTCCTCATACAGGGTCATTGTATTTACAACTTTTTAGTGAAAGTTGTTCCAAATGTCTCCCTGGTTGGAGACAACTTTAAAATTACGGAAAAACTGGAGGTTTTTCATGCAAAATGTTCCTTGATCAGACACAAAATGTATGGAAGGATGAATAAATATGCTGATTACTAGTAAACCTTTTAAACATATTATGATAATAACTTATATATATATCCAATGTCTCGGACTGCCTCGGTGGCGTAGTGGGCGCATGCTCGACTGCCAATCAAGAGGTCCCGGGTTCGATTCCCAGGTCAGGCATAGTGTTAAATATTGGATTTTTCCATAAGGAATTATCTCAATAACTGCCTGAAGTCTGGAACTGTGCCCGGTAGATGGCAATAGGCTCGCCCCCTATTACATGGGACCAGTAACATACTGGCGAAATGTGGGTGTATCTACTATGGGACGGAGTCCTGGGTACACCTCTGTCTACCCCTTCGGGAAAAAGGCGTGAATGTATGTTATGTTATGTTATATCCAATGTATTTAATATATAATACCTATATATACGTACCGACGTTACATTACATGTGAATATATATGTATATAAAAGAATCCGCCTCGGTGTCTCGATGGCGAAATGGGCGCAAGCTCGAGTGCCAATCATGTTCCGGTCCCGGGTTCGATCCCCAGGTCAGACAGTGTTATTGGATTTTTTAGATTAAGGCGCGGTGCAAACCTAATTCGCCCTCTCGCTCACACGTACCCACATATTTGAAAATATCAAAAATACATGTAATTACGTAAAATAAAGACAACTAGGTTCTAGAAAATAACAATACAACAATTCAGTAAAATATCCAATTTAATCCAAAAGAGTTTTAATGTGTAAAAACCTGCACAAAGAAATAAAAAATCTGAACAAAAAAAGACACTGAAGACTTGTTTGGATTAAATTGGATTTTTTTATTGAAAGTTTGTATTGTTATTTTCTAGTTCGTATTAATTTGGTTCAATAAAGAAACAAATCCAAAATGGCGGCGATAATCATGTACTCTCTCTTGCACTCTAGTGCTCTAATTAGTGTGCAAGCGAGATGAAATGATTTTAGATTAGATTCATTATTGAACTGGCTTATAGTATTTTTTATATCTTTAGAAATGAGGGTACGTGTGAGCGAGAGGGTGAATTAGGTTTGCACCGCACCATAACAAATATCTCAATAACTGCCTGGAGTTTGGAACTGTGCCCAGTAGATGGCAATAAGCTCGCCCCTTATTACACAAGACCAATAACACAATGGCGAAATGTGGGTGTACCTACTATGGGACTGCTATACGCCTCTGCCTACCCAGTCGGGAAAAAGGCGTGATGGAGTGTTAGAATCCGCGCTTAACGAGCGGCGACCGGAGAATTTCCCATTTAAACGTACCTAATAGTTAAATCATTTGAAATCAGAGCATATTTACAACATTTAATGACGTTATTCGGAATGAGACACTAGTTATCCAGGTCCCTAATTATATTTTAGTCTAAAATACTTATAATTTGGAGTTATATTTCAAAATACCTATATTTTTGTTTTTTATCATATTTTAGTCCAAAGTACTTCTATACATACATACATACAGTCACGCCTTGTTCCCGTTGGGGTAGGCAGAGACTATTTCTTTCCACTTGCTACGATCCTGACATACAACTTTCGCTTCTTCCACTTTCATCACATTCTTCATGCATGCTCGTCGGTTGTTGGTACTTTTGACCTGGCCTTTCCTTAAGATAACATCAACTTGTTCATGAAAGGTACGCCTAGGTCGACCCCTACCGACTTGACCATTCACACTAGCCTTATAAATCTCCTTTGTCAATCTCTTCGTCCATCCTCTCCACATGTCCGAACCATCTAAGCAATCCTTTCTCTATCTTTGTCACTACATCTTCTAACACGCCAGTACTTCTATTTTGGATTGAAATATAATTAGGAACCTAGATAACTAGTGTCTCATTCCGAATAACGTCAATAAATATTGGTAATTAGCTCTGATTTTAAAGGATTTAACTATTATGTTTGTATGGGGAATTCTCCGGTAGCCGTCCCGTTAAAATTAAATAGAACTTAATTCTGCCTGCCTAGCATGGCACGGGGATAACTAGTTTTCCCCGTTTTTCTCTCTTTCGCGCCTGAACAATTCATATCTGCTGTCTCGTTCTAACCCCCTGGGACTTCATTTTCCCTGCTCACTGTGCTACCGGGGCAGGACCTTTAACCAAGGTGTATCTAACTGTCTTTGTCGATCATACATAATTAGATAAAGCTATATAATCAAGCCCCCTGTATTTATATACAGATATTTAATATTTTAATACACTTGCAAGCATTTTTACCTATATTAATAAAGTTGTTGAGTATCAGTTTTTTATTAATTTAGAACTTAATGTAGGAGCTGTTGCGCACTATGTCCGAAACGAATCCGATCCGAATCCACTATTACGAAGACTGACCGAATTCGGATATTGCTTCTATGGCTTCTTTGGTCAATCAATACCGTATTCGTAATGGAGATTCAAGGATGACGGAGGGAAATCGGATGACAGAAATCGTATCTAGTGTGTGCTTAGCTAATTCGCCCTCTCGCTCACACGTACCCACATTTTTAAATAGATACAAAAAATAGTTAAAAACACTACATGTAAATAAAAAAAATTAAGTCAACTAGGAACTAGAAAATAACAAAACAAACTTTCAGAAAAAATCCAATTTATTACAAACAACTTTTCAGTGCCTTTTTATTTTGTTTTTCATTGTGCAAGTTTTCATACTATACATACATACTGAAAATTCGTGCTTAAAAGCATCAGATTATTATCCATATTTAAACTGCTAGCTTACCATAATCAAAACTGATTCACAGAAAGGTGTGTAATTACATAAGGAGGTGAATCTACAATTCAAACTGAACGGCTTTGCAAAGAAAGAATTCTGACATTCGCAAAACAACGTCGAATACCCATACAAAATGTATTAAAAATGTTCGGATATGTCGTATGGAAAGTCGAAATTATTATCTGCTAATTTCGCAATTATTTGCTTTGAAAGTTCTGTTTTATGTGTAGATACGGAATACGGATCTTTCATTTCTGATTGTGTTTGTGATACAGGTCAGGCAAAGTGTTAAATATTGGATTTTTCCATTAGGAATTATCTCAATAACTGCCTGGAGTCTGGAATTGTGCCCGGTAGATGGCAATAGGCTCGCTCCCTATTACATGGGACCAATAACATACTGGCGAAATGTGGGTGTGCCTACTATGGGACTGATTTATGAGCTTTCGGGAAAAAGGCGTGATTATCCGTTACAAGAACGGTAGGTAGTGGTAGGCCTCTTTTGCAGGGGACCGCCTGAGGAAGTACCACACCTTTGCCAGTTCTTCATCCGCCAAGCAGTAATGTGCAAACATTACTGTGTTCCGGTATGAAGGGCAATGTTACCAGCGAAATTACTGGGCATGATGAGATTCAACAACACATATCTCAGGGTGACAGGCGCAGTGCAGTCCCGCGCAGAATTTTGAATTTTAAAACACTGTGACACTGTTTGATATGGGCAATCATGATGCTTACCATCAGGCACCTGATTTGCTCGTCTTGTCACCCACTAACATAAAAAAAAATGGAAAGTACTACAACACTGTTTTGTAATATGTCGTATTAAACAAATGAGATCTTTACTAATGCCACGTAAACACACAGTGACAAAGCAATAAGTACCCAGAAGCTACCACCAGATGTCCCATCATGATTGGAAAACCTATTATGGTAAACTGCATGAAACTAAACTTATATCCGTGTTGTTCTGCCACTCCAGCGCATACTACGTTTGAACTTGCTCCTATGAGGGTGCCATTACCTGAAAGATAAACGTATGTTAGTATCATCATCATCATCTCAGCCGTGGAAGGTCCACTGCTGGACATAGGCCTCCCCCATAAGCGTGGGTTTTATTGTACGGGTTGGCGAGCGCAGTTCTTAGGTATAACGCATACAAACGTATTATTTTTTTTGTAGCGTCCGTGGTCCGGCGGGAATATGCCCGGCTATAAATCCGGAGGCCCTTTTTGAGACTTTTCGCCTGGGCGCTACCGTGTTTCGGATGGCACGTTAAACTGAGGTGTTGTGATTAAGACAACTGTCGTGTGCAGTAGTATGTTTATTACTGATTACTCTAATATGGTGCAGCTTCTTATATAATACTTAATAACTACTTATGTACTACCACACCTCACCTCCGGGGGTGCGAGTAAAAAAAAAATGATACATAATTTTTTTTTTTTAATTATTCATACAAGACGTTATAAAATTTTTTTGTATTTTTCAAAAATATTATCAATACATATTTACGTTACATATAAGTACTTAAAAATAAACATTTCTATCTTTACTTTTTATTTATAATTAACTTACATAATAAGTATACTTATTGTTCTTGAAGACATGAGGCCCATACAGTTTATTATTTAATAGACATAATATTATGATAACAATATTATTATTATAACTTATTACTCTTAATTTGTAACAATGCAACAGGCCAACTAAATCCAAACAAAAAAAAATCTGAATCTGTTTATGAACTATTGTGGTAATTATAGGCACCTCCATAAAATCTTAGTATATCATGTTTAAAACATACATACATTGACGAACATCCATCTAAAGACCTGGCCTATCTTTTAATGTTGTCCGTCACGTATCTATCCAGTCTTTGTATGCATTTTATTTCTACTCTTTGTTTAAAAAATGGTACCTACACTTCTCTATAATACACCAACACATACCTACTCATTTCCTATATCTCATCGCTCATTACAAATACCTTTGAAATTACTTCTTTTCATTTCCTTACTTTACCTGCTAAGTCTCTCTATTAATCACAACTATGTCTCGACTTCATCACAGTCCTAGCTCGAGGTAAAAGTGCCTAGAAATCGAGATTCACTCCTATTATTATAATCATCATCATTTTTCTTCATATTCATCATCTTCATTTCAATATATTATATTCCTCATTTTATCTTCATTTAATTCTCCCCATCTTTCACATAATCATTTATTACAACAAGGTCCTAACTTCATCACAGTCCTAGCTCGAGGAAAAGTGCCCAGAAGTTAGGATACATTCCTATCATTATTATATCATTTTACGAGGAATATTAGAGAGACAATAATTCAATAATCATAAACATTCTTTTCTCCCATCACAATCACAATCTCGACAGGACTACTCGGCCTCTTCAAAGCTCCATCATTATTGGATGATCAGGCCAATAATTCAAAGAGTTCTTAGAGCGCCGAATCTTTCATAATACGTACGTTCATTCTTCTAAATTACGATAACATTTCCACGAAATGAATCAACCTTTCGCATTATCTTTACTGGTGCAAATACCTCACAAGCTACTCGTATAACAATCTTATTGAATTACCACAATAGCCGCTCTACAATTGCGCGTAATTAGTAATCATTTCGATTCAAATCATTTACTCGCGCGTATTATAATATTAATAAAATAAATCATCTCCATTAAAAGATGGGTTATTTGAATATTGGATGTAGTTGACCCAATTATTTTAAAAAAATTACATGATTAATTCTAGATAATCCTAAACACCGTCAGTCAGTTCAAAGTTCACATATTATATTCAGTCCAAAGTTCATATCATATTAATATTATTGTATTATTTATTTTAAACGTTTTAAGATATTATTATTTATTAGACACTTTATATTTTATTCTATATATAAGCACTTTTTATTAATTTATTTAACGCACACCATTTTCTAAACGCATATCGCACTATCGCACCGCGCACTGTACACGCATATCATAGTCACTTCTCTATTCGCGCAACTCAGTGTCCAAGGCCCTCTTGTAATGTTGATCAGTGCAGCGCACTGACTACCGCCGCTCGTCGCCGTCATCGTCAGCATCATACTGAACCGGGAACCGGGGGGGATCCCAGCCATTACCGGGATAAAATCGCACTAACTTATTTAAAGTTTGTTGACCTAAATAATTATTGCAACACTTCGTTTTTATTTATTGATTATTATTTAATTTGAATGTAGGTCACAATTATTGTTCAATAACGCAATGCATTGTTTATATTGTTCTTTGAAATGTAATTGTTCTCTTCCAATTAGTTAAAACACAATACGTGATTGTTAGTAAGCGCGCACTGTCAGCGAAACCATTTCGCGACGACCTGCGGCCCCCCTGACCAGCTTGCGCTGGCAGGGTCGCCATGAGGTGTTGTGATTAAGACAACTGTCGTGTGCAGTAGTATGTTTATTACTGATTACTCTAATATGGTGCAGCTTCTTATATAATACTTAATAACTACTTATGTACTACCACACCTCAAAACTATAGTTTGCTATAAGATATGTAGGGGGCAGTCGTTAGCTCATTCCGGAGGCTGCGTAGGAATCTTGGGGCCCTGAAACTCTGACAATATGGGTTGTCCACATAACCCTATATGAATTGACTCGAGCAGTGTAATTGGGGTAACCCGTTCTGTTAGAGTATAAATTAAAATTATTATTTAAATTACCTATTTAATCAGAGCATATTTCCAACATTGCATTGATGTTATTTGGAATGGGATACTAGTTATCTGGTTTCCTAATTATATTTTAGTCCAAACTACTTATAATTTGAAGTTATATTTGAAAATACCTATGTGTTGGGTTTTTGTCATATCTAGTCCTAAATACTTCTATTTTGGATTGAAATATAATTAGGAACCTAGATAACTAGTGTCTCATTCGCAATAACGTCATTAAATGTTGGAAATATGCTCTGTTTTAAATGATTTAAGTATTACGTTTGTATGGGAAATTCGTCGGTCGCCGCCCCGTTAAGGTATATTTTGGTGTTACAGAAAGGTGTAAAGTTATACTTAAAGATGTTCATCTACTCGTCCAACTTGCATGATTTGTCAACAAATTTCAACTTTTCATACAATTTTGACGTGACAACGTCTTATAATTCGATAGAGCCGGCTGCACGCACGAAAAAACATGACTCATGCGGCGTTACCTCGCTCTGAGGCGTTCCATGTAAGGCTTGAAGTGCAAGCGAGAGCGCGGAACGAGCGACAAAGAAGCACAATCGGCCTTTGCGTTCGGCAGCGTTCGACATCCGTCTCTCTCCTACTTGAGTGAGCGCGTTGTCACGTTCAACTATCGTCAGTAAACCTACTTTACAGACAACCAATTTTTTTTTTTATATTCTTATGCAACGTACTATTTATCTTTGCTTTGCTGCTACCCTTGTGAAGCTGGGACGGGTCGCTAGAGTTATAAATTTACTTGCTGCTCCTCTCGGTTTCACCCGAGTAGTCTTCGTTCCCGTGGGAATATCGAGATAAAAAGTAACCTATGTGTTATTTCAGGGTCTAAATTATCCACATACCGAATTTCAGCCGAATCGGTTCAATAGTTTATTCGTGAACAAACAAACAAACAAATGAACAAACAAACATCCATCCTCACAAACTTTCGCATTTAGCTATTAGCTATTAGTAGGAAATAGGATTACCTCCAAGACAAGCTCCAAAGGACAATGCCCAAATAAGTGGTGCCATCGGCAGGTTGAGGGCGGGGTTGGACCCCAGTGACGTCACCACGCGAACCATCATCGTTGTCAATGGCACGTTGTCTATGAACGCTGACGCTAGGCCTGATACCTGACGAGAATCGGTAAAGTTACTAGTAATCATTGTAAGGATTCCAGACACAATAGAATTTGCATTGTCTCGTATGGATCCGCGTTCCGGCATACGGAAAGTTAAAGGGTCTGTCTGCCTTGCTGGCGTGGTGGTCGCCTGCTCTTCTACCGATCGTGAGGTCACGGATTCGATCTCCAAGTCGGGCAAAGTGTTATTGGATTTTTCCATCCGGAATTATCTAAATTACAGCCTCGAGTCAGGAACTGTGCCCGGTAGATGGCAATAGGCTCGCCCCCTATTACATGGGACCAATAACATACTGGCGAAATGTGAGTGTACCTTCTATGGAACTGAGTCCTAGGTACACTTTGAGCTACTCCTTCGGGAAAAAGGCGTGATTGTATGTTACGTTTACTAAAGAAACAAATTTGAAATCGTCTTAAACAGCTGTTTCATAGGAAAGGATCGTTGACCTATAAAATTTATGGAACCGACTTTTTACGTGATTTTAGGGTTGTCTCCATAGTAAAAGTTGTTACAGATGCTGAGTACAATGAACCCTAAGTCACGTCACGAAACATTATATCTGTTATAGGTAAATTATGTACTTCAATCATGTCTAGGGTCAAAGTTAAAGAAGAATGTTTTTATTCAATATGGTCGTAAGAATACAGTTTTGCATATCAATGAAGCTAATAAGCTTAGATACAGCGCTACCTAAAAACAACACCTTCGAAATTGCGGCCAATTTCAAATTGTAGTGTGCATAAAACAATGCTAATGCATTTGACAAATATTACACCGGTATCTTGTCGGAGCGCATGCGAAAACCTGTCGATATCTATGCTAATAAGTAATGAATCTACAGTGCGTTTGGAACTTGAACGAATTAACCACAGAAAGATACTACAAAAAGAACGGGTAAGAAACTTGCAGGGTCAGTCCATGGGGCGAGGCAACAACACTGCGTTGCGTTGTCACAACGCAAAAGTTTATTTAGTGTTGTGGTCTCGCCCATAGAATTAGGATGTCTTCGATTTGGGCCAATAATTTAACTTACCCACAAAACAAGTAGAATAGCGACGGCGAGTCGAGCGCTCTCGTCCACAGACAGGATGAGCGACTCCGTGAGACCGCCTATGAACGATATCAGACCCAGCTTCGATAGCGCCTGGAAATAATAATACAAATGATAACCAGCCGGTTTATAGTGCGGAGCAGAAGGAATTTCGTACATTGACCTCTTATTACCTGTTTCTGTCCCTCTTTAGCTTAAAGAATTAGCAAGCGGTAGGTTAGTGATATAAGAGTGATATAGTGACCTCCATGAGAACGAACAGTGAAGCGAAGAAGAGCAGCGTGGACCACTCGACGCGGTGCAGTATCGGCTCGAGGTCGGCGCGGTCTGCGAGCGTTAGCAAGCTGTAGGTTAGTGATATAAGAGTGATATAGTGACCTCCATGAGAACGAACAGTGAAGCGAAGAAGAGCAGCGTGGACCACTCGACGCGGTGCAGTATCGGCTCGAGGTCGGCGCGGTCTGCGAGCGTTAGCAAGCTGTAGGTTAGTGATATAAGAGTGATATAGCGACCTCCATGAGAACGAACAGTGAAGCGAAGAAGAGCAGCGTGGACCACTCGACGCGGTGCAGTATCGGCTCGAGGTCGGCGCGGTCTGCGAGCGTTAGCAAGCTGTAGGTTAGTGATATAAGAGTGATATAGTGACCTCCATGAGAACGAACAGTGAAGCGAAGAAGAGCAGCGTGGACCACTCGACGCGGTGCAGTATCGGCTCGAGGTCGGCGCGGTCTGCGAGCGTTAGCAAGCTGTAGGTTAGTGATATAAGAGTGATATAGTGACCTCCATGAGAACGAACAGTGAAGCGAAGAAGAGCAGCGTGGACCACTCGACGCGGTGCAGTATCGGCTCGAGGTCGGCGCGGTCTGCGAGCGTTAGCAAGCTGTAGGTTAGTGATATAAGAGTGATATAGTGACCTCCATGAGAACGAACAGTGAAGCGAAGAAGAGCAGCGTGGACCACTCGACGCGGTGCAGTATCGGCTCGAGGTCGGCGCGGTCTGCGAGCGTTAGCAAGCTGTAGGTTAGTGATATAAGAGTGATATAGTGACCTCCATGAGAACGAACAGTGAAGCGAAGAAGAGCAGCGTGGACCACTCGACGCGGTGCAGTATCGGCTCGAGGTCGGCGCGGTCTGCGAGCGTTAGCAAGCTGTAGGTTAGTGATATAAGAGTGATATAGTGACCTCCATGAGAACGAACAGTGAAGCGAAGAAGAGCAGCGTGGACCACTCGACGCGGTGCAGTATCGGCTCGAGGTCGGCGCGGTCTGCGAGCGTTAGCAAGCTGTAGGTTAGTGATATAAGAGTGATATAGTGACCTCCATGAGAACGAACAGTGAAGCGAAGAAGAGCAGCGTGGACCACTCGACGCGGTGCAGTATCGGCTCGAGGTCGGCGCGGTCTGCGAGCGTTAGCAAGCTGTAGGTTAGTGATATAAGAGTGATATAGTGACCTCCATGAGAACGAACAGTGAAGCGAAGAAGAGCAGCGTGGACCACTCGACGCGGTGCAGTATCGGCTCGAGGTCGGCGCGGTCTGCGAGCGTTAGCAAGCTGTAGGTTAGTGATATAAGAGTGATATAGTGACCTCCATGAGAACGAACAGTGAAGCGAAGAAGAGCAGCGTGGACCACTCGACGCGGTGCAGTATCGGCTCGAGGTCGGCGCGGTCTGCGAGCGTTAGCAAGCTGTAGGTTAGTGATATAAGAGTGATATAGTGACCTCCATGAGAACGAACAGTGAAGCGAAGAAGAGCAGCGTGGACCACTCGACGCGGTGCAGTATCGGCTCGAGGTCGGCGCGGTCTGCGAGCGTTAGCAAGCTGTAGGTTAGTGATATAAGAGTGATATAGTGACCTCCATGAGAACGAACAGTGAAGCGAAGAAGAGCAGCGTGGACCACTCGACGCGGTGCAGTATCGGCTCGAGGTCGGCGCGGTCTGCGAGCGTTAGCAAGCTGTAGGTTAGTGATATAAGAGTGATATAGTGACCTCCATGAGAACGAACAGTGAAGCGAAGAAGAGCAGCGTGGACCACTCGACGCGGTGCAGTATCGGCTCGAGGTCGGCGCGGTCTGCGAGCGTTAGCAAGCTGTAGGTTAGTGATATAAGAGTGATATAGTGACCTCCATGAGAACGAACAGTGAAGCGAAGAAGAGCAGCGTGGACCACTCGACGCGGTGCAGTATCGGCTCGAGGTCGGCGCGGTCTGCGAGCGTTAGCAAGCTGTAGGTTAGTGATATAAGAGTGATATAGTGACCTCCATGAGAACGAACAGTGAAGCGAAGAAGAGCAGCGTGGACCACTCGACGCGGTGCAGTATCGGCTCGAGGTCGGCGCGGTCTGCGAGCGTTAGCAAGCTGTAGGTTAGTGATATAAGAGTGATATAGTGACCTCCATGAGAACGAACAGTGAAGCGAAGAAGAGCAGCGTGGACCACTCGACGCGGTGCAGTATCGGCTCGAGGTCGGCGCGGTCTGCGAGCGTTAGCAAGCTGTAGGTTAGTGATATAAGAGTGATATAGTGACCTCCATGAGAACGAACAGTGAAGCGAAGAAGAGCAGCGTGGACCACTCGACGCGGTGCAGTATCGGCTCGAGGTCGGCGCGGTCTGCGAGCGTTAGCAAGCTGTAGGTTAGTGATATAAGAGTGATATAGTGACCTCCGTGAGAACGAACAGTGAAGCGAAGAAGAGCAGCGTGGACCACTCGACGCGGTGCAGTATCGGCTCGAGGTCGGCGCGGTCTGCGAGCGTTAGCAAGCTGTAGGTTAGTGATATAAGAGTGATATAGTGACCTCCATGAGAACGAACAGTGAAGCGAAGAAGAGCAGCGTGGACCACTCGACGCGGTGCAGTATCGGCTCGAGGTCGGCGCGGTCTGCGAGCGTTAGCAAGCTGTAGGTTAGTGATATAAGAGTGATATAGTGACCTCCATGAGAACGAACAGTGAAGCGAAGAAGAGCAGCGTGGACCACTCGACGCGGTGCAGTATCGGCTCGAGGTCGGCGCGGTCTGCGAGCGTTAGCAAGCTGTAGGTTAGTGATATAAGAGTGATATAGTGACCTCCATGAGAACGAACAGTGAAGCGAAGAAGAGCAGCGTGGACCACTCGACGCGGTGCAGTATCGGCTCGAGGTCGGCGCGGTCTGCGAGCGTTAGCAAGCTGTAGGTTAGTGATATAAGAGTGATATAGTGACCTCCATGAGAACGAACAGTGAAGCGAAGAAGAGCAGCGTGGACCACTCGACGCGGTGCAGTATCGGCTCGAGGTCGGCGCGGTCTGCGAGCGTTAGCAAGCTGTAGGTTAGTGATATAAGAGTGATATAGTGACCTCCATGAGAACGAACAGTGAAGCGAAGAAGAGCAGCGTGGACCACTCGACGCGGTGCAGTATCGGCTCGAGGTCGGCGCGGTCTGCGAGCGTTAGCAAGCTGTAGGTTAGTGATATAAGAGTGATATAGTGACCTCCATGAGAACGAACAGTGAAGCGAAGAAGAGCAGCGTGGACCACTCGACGCGGTGCAGTATCGGCTCGAGGTCGGCGCGGTCTGCGAGCGTTAGCAAGCTGTAGGTTAGTGATATAAGAGTGATATAGTGACCTCCATGAGAACGAACAGTGAAGCGAAGAAGAGCAGCGTGGACCACTCGACGCGGTGCAGTATCGGCTCGAGGTCGGCGCGGTCTGCGAGCGTTAGCAAGCTGTAGGTTAGTGATATAAGAGTGATATAGTGACCTCCATGAGAACGAACAGTGAAGCGAAGAAGAGCAGCGTGGACCACTCGACGCGGTGCAGTATCGGCTCGAGGTCGGCGCGGTCTGCGAGCGTTAGCAAGCTGTAGGTTAGTGATATAAGAGTGATATAGTGACCTCCATGAGAACGAACAGTGAAGCGAAGAAGAGCAGCGTGGACCACTCGACGCGGTGCAGTATCGGCTCGAGGTCGGCGCGGTCTGCGAGCGTTAGCAAGCTGTAGGTTAGTGATATAAGAGTGATATAGTGACCTCCATGAGAACGAACAGTGAAGCGAAGAAGAGCAGCGTGGACCACTCGACGCGGTGCAGTATCGGCTCGAGGTCGGCGCGGTCTGCGAGCGTTAGCAAGCTGTAGGTTAGTGATATAAGAGTGATATAGTGACCTCCATGAGAACGAACAGTGAAGCGAAGAAGAGCAGCGTGGACCACTCGACGCGGTGCAGTATCGGCTCGAGGTCGGCGCGGTCTGCGAGCGTTAGCAAGCTGTAGGTTAGTGATATAAGAGTGATATAGTGACCTCCATGAGAACGAACAGTGAAGCGAAGAAGAGCAGCGTGGACCACTCGACGCGGTGCAGTATCGGCTCGAGGTC
Source organism: Hemistola chrysoprasaria (assembly GCA_947063395.1). Taxonomy (NCBI): domain Eukaryota; kingdom Metazoa; phylum Arthropoda; class Insecta; order Lepidoptera; family Geometridae; genus Hemistola; species Hemistola chrysoprasaria. The sequence continues at coordinate 4,319,817 of OX346737.1, read as the reverse complement.
GGCGCGGTCTGCGAGCGTTAGCAAGCTGTAGGTTAGTGATATAAGAGTGATATAGTGACCTCCATGAGAACGAACAGTGAAGCGAAGAAGAGCAGCGTGGACCACTCGACGCGGTGCAGTATCGGCTCGAGGTCGGCGCGGTCTGCGAGCGTTAGCAAGCTGTAGGTTAGTGATATAAGAGTGATATAGTGACCTCCATGAGAACGAACAGTGAAGCGAAGAAGAGCAGCGTGGACCACTCGACGCGGTGCAGTATCGGCTCGAGGTCGGCGCGGTCTGCGAGCGTTAGCAAGCTGTAGGTTAGTGATATAAGAGTGATATAGTGACCTCCATGAGAACGAACAGTGAAGCGAAGAAGAGCAGCGTGGACCACTCGACGCGGTGCAGTATCGGCTCGAGGTCGGCGCGGTCTGCGAGCGTTAGCAAGCTGTAGGTTAGTGATATAAGAGTGATATAGTGACCTCCATGAGAACGAACAGTGAAGCGAAGAAGAGCAGCGTGGACCACTCGACGCGGTGCAGTATCGGCTCGAGGTCGGCGCGGTCTGCGAGCGTTAGCAAGCTGTAGGTTAGTGATATAAGAGTGATATAGTGACCTCCATGAGAACGAACAGTGAAGCGAAGAAGAGCAGCGTGGACCACTCGACGCGGTGCAGTATCGGCTCGAGGTCGGCGCGGTCTGCGAGCGTTAGCAAGCTGTAGGTTAGTGATATAAGAGTGATATAGTGACCTCCATGAGAACGAACAGTGAAGCGAAGAAGAGCAGCGTGGACCACTCGACGCGGTGCAGTATCGGCTCGAGGTCGGCGCGGTCTGCGAGCGTTAGCAAGCTGTAGGTTAGTGATATAAGAGTGATATAGTGACCTCCATGAGAACGAACAGTGAAGCGAAGAAGAGCAGCGTGGACCACTCGACGCGGTGCAGTATCGGCTCGAGGTCGGCGCGGTCTGCGAGCGTTAGCAAGCTGTAGGTTAGTGATATAAGAGTGATATAGTGACCTCCATGAGAACGAACAGTGAAGCGAAGAAGAGCAGCGTGGACCACTCGACGCGGTGCAGTATCGGCTCGAGGTCGGCGCGGTCTGCGAGCGTTAGCAAGCTGTAGGTTAGTGATATAAGAGTGATATAGTGACCTCCATGAGAACGAACAGTGAAGCGAAGAAGAGCAGCGTGGACCACTCGACGCGGTGCAGTATCGGCTCGAGGTCGGCGCGGTCTGCGAGCGTTAGCAAGCTGTAGGTTAGTGATATAAGAGTGATATAGTGACCTCCATGAGAACGAACAGTGAAGCGAAGAAGAGCAGCGTGGACCACTCGACGCGGTGCAGTATCGGCTCGAGGTCGGCGCGGTCTGCGAGCGTTAGCAAGCTGTAGGTTAGTGATATAAGAGTGATATAGTGACCTCCATGAGAACGAACAGTGAAGCGAAGAAGAGCAGCGTGGACCACTCGACGCGGTGCAGTATCGGCTCGAGGTCGGCGCGGTCTGCGAGCGTTAGCAAGCTGTAGGTTAGTGATATAAGAGTGATATAGTGACCTCCATGAGAACGAACAGTGAAGCGAAGAAGAGCAGCGTGGACCACTCGACGCGGTGCAGTATCGGCTCGAGGTCGGCGCGGTCTGCGAGCGTTAGCAAGCTGTAGGTTAGTGATATAAGAGTGATATAGTGACCTCCATGAGAACGAACAGTGAAGCGAAGAAGAGCAGCGTGGACCACTCGACGCGGTGCAGTATCGGCTCGAGGTCGGCGCGGTCTGCGAGCGTTAGCAAGCTGTAGGTTAGTGATATAAGAGTGATATAGTGACCTCCATGAGAACGAACAGTGAAGCGAAGAAGAGCAGCGTGGACCACTCGACGCGGTGCAGTATCGGCTCGAGGTCGGCGCGGTCTGCGAGCGTTAGCAGCAGGATTGCTCCCAGCAACGCTGTCCAACCCAGGGACACACGATCTAAAATCACAAAAAAAAACATTATTTGTCTCGATGGCACAAGCACTACTGCAAAGCAATGAGGGCTCGATTCTGAGGCAAAAAGTTAGATATTTCCATTAGGATTTTTCTCATTTCATTATTATTTCATTTCATTTCCATTAGGATTTGTGACCGGCTGTTAGCAATAGGCTCGCCCCTTTTTACATGCGCCTACGCATTTTACTAACTCGAAGCTAGGAATTGAGACAAACTTTAGCTCAATATAACTGTAGTTAATTTAAATTTATATTATATTCTTTATTTTGATTTTTTTATTTATTTTGAAAGTTTAATGAAAATCATTTGATTCAAAAATCACTTGAAAAATGTATTTTTTAATTCATTATAAGCGATTTAAAATTGATAAAATTCCATTATGAGTCACTTGATTACGAACGCGCCTCGATTGATCGCCATTTTTGTGACGTAGTAATGTTATAGTTATGTGTACCTTATCACATTGTGACGTCACTACAGGTCACGAGCTGGTTCGGGTACTATCGGCGTGTTTTCTTTATTAAAAATTATTTTTGTAGTGATAGGCCTCTTTTGCAGTGGGCCGCCTGGGGAAGTACCATACCACTACCAATAGCGAAAAAAATAAACTAAAAGTAGTTTTCTTACGAATATGAGGTACTATATAATATGATCTTTCCATTTATGCAAAAAAAATTAAATATTGAGTATTTGAATTTAGCACTGTGCGACCTTAATTGCACTTTATTGCGTCGTAGCCAGAATAGCTTTTTATTTGAATAATATTATGGAGTGCCCTTCTGTACGTCTAATGCCTTTAATCTGTGGCAATACTCACTGAATTCAGGAATAGCGTGGAGGAAAAACACGACAACCACAAACGTTATGGCTACCATTGCTTTAACTAGAAGCGTTTTATCCCTGATCTTGTACTGAAATAGAAAGACAAAATTATACAGGGTGATTGGTATCCTCTTAAAGATTACAAATAAAATAAAAAAATGCGTTTATTTCAGGCAACTTAGACCCATAAAATGTTACAACTATAAAACTCGTAATTTGGAACACCTTTATTTATTATTTATTTATTTATGATTCAGCCCAACGCTAGGATTAACTTAAGCTAAAATAGCATTTTCTGCCAATTAATCGTAGAAACTTTCGCTACGGAGACAACCCTGAAATTGCAAAAAGGGTTGTTCAAAAGACTGGAGATTTACAAACCTTTTCCTTCATCTCAGTGAGGGTACTTTGAAAAGTATCCTTAGGGCAAGCTCTCTTATTGCTCTCTTTAATAAGAGTTTCCAATTGAACAGTCAATTTCTTAACTTTCCTCTCTAACCTTTCTCTGACGACGTGCTCGTCTTGGCTTATATGTGGAAGGGATTCCGCCGCGCGACGCCATATTGATATTTGACGACGAAGATCTGAAAAATTAAATTAAAAATATATTTTGATGTGCCTGCCAAGCGTAGCAAGTATTGGTAAAAAGTCCCCTAATGGGGGAGGCCTATGTCAAGCAGTAGACTTACAACATCTGAGATGACATAACATAACATACATTCACGCTTTTTTCCCGAAGGGGTAGGCAGAGGTGTACCCAGGACTCAGTCCCATAGTAGATACACCCACATTTCGCCAGTATGTTATTGGTCCCATGTAATAGGGGGCGAGCCTATTGCCATCTACCGGGCACAGTTCCAGACTCCAGGCAGTTATTGAGATAATTCCTAACGGAAAAATCCAATATTTAACACTTTGCCTGACCTGGGGATCGAACCCGGGACCTCTTGATTGGCAGTCGAGCATGCGCCCTCTACGCCACCGAGGCAGTCAAGCGTAGAAAGTAGGTATAAAGTCCCCTAATGGGGGAGGCTTATGACAAGCAGTAGACTTACAACATCTGAGATGACGATGAAGTCAAAGTCAAAAGTATTTTGTTCAAATAGGCTACTAATTTATAGCACTTTTGCACGTCTCGAGGAGACGCAAAAAGGCGATTTCACGTTGAAAAAGTCACACGACCGAGCTATCCTAATTCCTACTTAAATAGTCAATGCGAAAGTTTGTGATGGATGGATGGATGTTTGTCACTCTTTCACGACAAAACTACTGAACCTATTGGGCTGAAATTCCGTATGTATAGGATAGTTTAAGGACTGAAATATATGATAGTTTAAGGCTGTTCCCATGGGAACGAAGACTACGCGGGTAAATCCGCGGGGCTTAGCTAGTAATATAAGAAATGCGAAAGTTTGTGGGAATGGATGGATGGATGTTTGTTACTCTTTCACGCAAAAACTACAGGATGGATTGGGTTGAAAGTCTAAAGCGCTGGCTAATTGAGCAAATATTCTACAGCTTTGATGAATTTATGACACATAAATCAAAATAAAATTCTTTATGATTAATAATAATTTATTGGGCACATACTTTTGTACTCTATTGCTTTTTTGTGTGACGTGTAATTTTAATATTACCAATAAATGATTTATGATTTATTTATTTATGATTTGAAATTTGATATGAGACAACCCCGAAATTTAGAAATAACCAACTCTTCCACAGTTGGTTTTTCGTATTTTTTTCGTGAGCATTTGGAACAACTTTCACTACAATGACCCTTTAAGAGGATGCTAACTTTACCAGACACTCTGTATAATTTACACTTAGATGAAAATAGGTTTAATTGACCTCACCCTGTATATCCTTCCGTTCGTGCAAGCGTAGTTTATTAGCGTCTCTAAATATAAACCTTATTTGTATGTATGTCTGTAAACATATGAGCAATATGCCCAGAGACATGTGGAGGGTGAAGTTTGTGAAATTGATTCCCTGAAAAACAAGGAATAAATAAATGTCCTAAGGCGGTCGCTCTTCCATGCATAATGTAATTTTCCAAATATTGACAATGAGAAAATAATTTTCCACTCAATTGTACCTATTTGGTTGGCTTGTGCTCTTAATCTGGCCTTTATTTGCGCCAAAACATAATTAGTTTTAAAAAAACGGTAACGTTTTTTATAGTAACAAAAGACAAAAATAACCTCAAAATATTTGTTTTAACATCATCAGCCGGAAGACTTCCGAACATAGGCCTCCCCATAGAGCGCCATAAACTAGTCATATGGGGGGATTTTGCCGTAATCACCACGCTTGGCGTCTTGGTGATCGCAGCAGTTGGAATACTTGGTGCCGGAGAGCGCTGCTGCCCACTCTCCGAATGTCCCTATGCTGGGTCTCACGGCTCCCACGGGATATAATATAGCCGGGAACCACACGGCAAACTTTTTTTTTACAATTTTTATAAATATGAAAGAAACATAATGTTATCTTCAACCAAATATTCATTGGCGCAAATAATAGCCAGATCAAAACCCAACAACCAACAATTGAGTTGAAAATTATTATCTCTTTTTCCATATATGGATAATTTCATTTTGTATGGCAGAACAACCCCCTTAAAGTATTTTAAAATATGTTACAGTTGACGATCGAATCGGTAATCACATTCAAAACAAGTATTTTAAGTATACGGTTTATAGTTATCAGTGTACTAAATGTGTGTAAGAAATATCAGGTCACCATGTCACCAGGAAAGGGGTAAGGGTAATTTCATTTATAAAAGACCTAAACAAGTTTTAATAAATAAATACATACTTAAACAACAAAAATAAAAGCTAAATAAAACCTTTTCATCGCAAAGCAGGTCATTGACTTAATACCTCGTGCGCGCGCTTAGTTTCGCGTGTCACTGACCCTCAGACGAGAATCAGCTGATTTGGTTTACGTTCCATATTCCACTGATATTACAAAAATGCTAAGGCCGTGGAGATTAGGACCGAATAAGCTGTTTGGTTATTACTACTTATTTATTGTTCAAACCATGAAATGACGTTATCGATAGGTACTCTTGAGAAAGATAATCATACTAAAATATTATAAATTGGAAAGTTTGCGAGAATGGATGGATGAATGTTTGTTACTCTTTCACGCTAAAACTACTGAACCGATTAGGCTGAAATTCGGTATGTAGATAGTTTAGACGCTGGAATAATACATACTTTTTATCCCGTTATTCCCACGGGAACGAAGAATATGCGGGTGAAGATTGAACCGCGTGGCCAAGGTGGAAACATAAGAAAAATGTCAAAAACCCTTACAGCTTTCACGACGTCTCTATTAGAAGCAATTATGACGTTCGGTGGGTCGCCCACAGCGGTAGCTGTGCCCCCTACATTACAGAACAGCACTAATATGATCAGAATGTTGATTGGGTCGAGCTCCATTACTTCACATAGTCTGAAATTAATATTATGACCAATACCTATCATCACACATAATCAGCCGGAAGACGTCTACTGCTGAATATAGGCCTCCTCTAATATGACCCCTATATTGTCGTAATCACCACTCTTGGCAGCCGGCTTGGTGATCGCAGCAGTTGGAATACTTGGAAACGGAGAGCTCTGCTGCCCACTCTCCGAATATGTCCCTCTACCGAGTCCCACGGCTCACATCAGATGAGGAAGGGGTGGCCATATTATATAGCCGGGAACTACACGGGCAATTACCTATAGGGTACTAAGGTGAAACAATCATTTTAGTTCCTCCAAACGATTGTATTGAGTCCCACCACGATATCTTAGACTACTGGCCTATCTAAGCCTGATGCAGTAACAGCAGCTCAAGGTCACCAATTCGTTGCAATATTGATACAATTGATTCAACAACCAGAAGTTGCTCTATCCCTTCAGCCGATAAAAAAGAGCTGATAATCTTCAAGCGGCGGCACAGTTTTTCATAGACAGCTATAAGAACACCATTGATCATGTCAGCTTTCAAACGAAAAATCTTCATCAAAATATAATATTACCTGACAGTGATTGGCGTCATCAGAAGTATTGTTGTGACGTTATCCAAGAAAAGAGATATAAGAGTTGTAAATGTGCAAAGGAGGCCTATCAAAGGCCAGAGCTTTCCTTTAGTTACCTGCAACAACATTATGAAAAAGAAATGGTTTGGTCATAATACAAGATGTATTATCACATTGTGTTTAATAGGAAGGAAAAGATAATCTTTCTATTCTACTTCCTGTTAATAATAAATGCGAAATGCGAAAGTTTGTGGAGATGGATGGAAGGATAAGATAACAACACAACACAATCACGCATTTGTCTTTAGGGGTCCTTAGAGGCCTTAGGGGTAGGCAGAGGTGTACCCAGGACTCAGTACCATAGTAGATACACCCACATTTCGCTAGTATGATATTGGTCCCATGTAATAGGTGGCACTGTCCCAGACTCAAGCCAGCAGCAGGGTGATGGAAGAATGGATGTTTGTTACTCTTTCACGCAAAAACTATTGAACTGATTTTGTACTTAAAAGGTATGCCCTGAAACCACCGTGGCCTGTTAGCAATTGAGCTCTTAAATTATTTAACCTAATAGCTTATAAGGTCTTATAAGATCTTCTGACACTTGGAAAAAACTTCTTGGTGGTCGCCCCCATGCTCGCCGCTTCCCGCTGCATCTGCCAAGCATCAACAGTAGAACCCCTAATATGGTGCTTAACGAAAGACAGCGGGAAATCACCCCAGACAGGGGTCAGCTCTCATTTAGGGCTGCACTCTTGGCTAACTCATCCGCACGTTCATTCCCAGATATACCTGATTGGGCTGAAATTCGGTATGTACGTAGTTTAGACCCTGAAATAGCCAACACTTTTTATTCCGATATTTGCAGGGGAACGAAGACTATGCGGGAGAAGCCACGGGACACTGCTAGTAGGTAATAATTGCTTATTAACCTCAAAAGTATAAACAGCTAGGAAGTCGAACATGCCAGTCTCGGCCATGATGGCCACCAGCAGCATCATGCTGAAGAGCAACAACAGAGTCTCGACGTCGAGCCACGAGATGATCTGCGGTAGTGTGGGACGCTCGCCTACTATAGCTAGGGTTGCCAGAGATGACGTCGCCGTTAGGATTGATGCCATGGTACGGTTTATTATCTACAAGGGAAAGAATTAGAGATTCCTTATTGAGCAGACATGGACGTTTTCGTTTTTAAGGACAAACGGTTAAATAATCGATATTGAGTTTTCATATCGATAGCCAGAACAGTTCAGATATCGATACATTGATTTAAAGAAAAGGGGAGATGAGGTACTGGCTTCTCGAAAATGGAAAGCTCAAATTAGATCCCATTAGGTCCACGTACGTCAGTAAAGTTAATTGTTGTCTCGGTCGCACTTCGGTCTTAGGTACGTCTTTCTATCTTTGTTGTTTCAAATTGCACGCGCCAGTAGTTGAGTTAGCGCTGGGAGAACGTATCTCCCCTTTTCTTATCGATATTATTAGTAATTTGGATTTGCAACTGATTTCGCTATTGAGAACCGAAACGTAAACTAAACGCAAACTAAGTTGCGTTATGTAGGTATACCTATATAATATAACAGGAAACGGCAACAAAGTTAAATTGTTTTCGAATTACAAATACCGCAACACTTCGCATTGAAATCCAATGCTTCTCAAGTTGGTTTAGTTTTCGATCATCATCATCATCATCATCATCAGTTCTGTGATATTGGTTACATACTTTGACTAATGCCTATTGAGCACACAAAATTCACTCTTCTCAAAGAGTCTTCTGTCTATAAAGACAAAGAAAACCTCTTTGAGTGGGAAATGAAAATAGCTGAAAGTAGCGTGTTTGATCTATAATGATAGTTAATGCGGGAAACACAACACACTGTTACCGTCTCATAACAGATATTAATACTATGTATAGAATGGACACTGTCATCCGCCCACCAATCGGGCCTTCCTCACCGCGCGAGCGAGATTGGGCTCTCGACGAGTCCCGCTCCGCTCGGAAATTCACCTCACGCACACTCTTGCACGTGTACAAAACTCTATGTGTGCAGTGTCTGTGTAGTAGGTAGTTCAAGCGCGGCTTTTGTATGAGATTGAGTCGAGTGTCCGGGGTGTGGTTACGGTATATAACAAAATTATGATCACATACCTCAAATATAATGAGAACATAAAGCCCGAGCAGTAGTACAGTAGCATATATAACGCCAGTGCTGACATCTAGCGGAGACAATGTGTAGCTCATAGTGAATGGAGTCGTGTGGTTGGCTGTCGATCTGTTCAACGAATATTTATTTATTTATTCAATCTGCTAAATCAAAAATGCATTCAGGGGGCAAGGGTAATGTGGAAGTATGTAGAGGGACAAACACATTACAAAGCCTTCATATATAAAACCTGTGCAGTGACCGGAATTCTCACAGGCCACTGAAAAACATATGATGAACATGGGGCTAGGCCAGGAAGCCGAGTGCAGATTCTGCCATGGAGGAGAGGAAACGGCTATGGACGTCCTCTGTAAAGGCGGGCCACACATGTTCAATAGAAGTAGAAGAAGAAGAAGAAGAAGAAATAATTCGCCCAAATGAGATACAACACATCACTCCTCGGAAAATCTGGAAATTTCTAGATTCAGCGGGCCTAGGCAGTGAATTATAATCTATATGGACTGCCACAATAGATCAGCAATGGTCGAAGCGGCCTCAGGTCCATATGGATGATATAAATAAATAAATAACGAATATAAACCTTAGTTCTATGTATCAGAGCTTTCTTTACAACTATCTGTGTATTGAGGTTTCATCCTGCTGAAACCATTCAAATAGATCTTTAAATTACTTTACCGTATCCGGAGAACCACAGTAGTATTATCAGCAGAATATGGATCCAGCTTGAGGGTACCAGATCGAGGCTCACCCACATGAAAGTTCAGGTCCTCTTTATCTTGGAGCATGATTTTCCAGGTGTCTGTGGTCTGAAGAGACATTTTCAATTAATTAAATGAATAAATTGAATCTGGGCCCATAACCTGTTGGTTTTATGTACCAGGACGGAGTGAATCAAACTATTTTTTTTATGATAGTGAGTGACAAGACGAGCGAATCAGGTGCCTGATGGTAAGCATCATGATTGCCCATATCAGACCCAGTGCCCACCATTGCTTTAAAATTCAAAATTCCGCGCGGCACTGCACTGCGCCTGTCACCCTGAGATATTAGTTGTTGAATCTCATCATGCCATTTCGCTGGTTAAATGAAATAATTTTTCAGTTTGTACATCTAAAAGTTACCTGAACTACGTCTTCTTTTCCATTCTGCCGCCTCTCCACCCACAATTCCATCTTCTTCATTGTCACGGAAGAATTGACACTCATCTGGCTGTTTTCGGACAAGAATGGTCCAGAAAGTTCCAGAAGCACCGAGAAGGAACCCGAATTGCTCGATAGCACGTAATCTGGTAACAATATAATAAATGATTGCACAGCGCGCTATCAAGGGGCTATGCTCGGGATTTCTCTGCGAGATCGACTCAGAAATGAGGAGATCCGTTGACGAACGAAACTTACCGACATAGCGCAGAGTATTAGAATAGAATAATACTTTATTGCATACCAAAATAAAAACCAAGAAAGATCTTCCTTCTGTCACAAGGTGGACAGACGATCTAATAAAGATAGCAGGAACACGCTTGATGCAAGCCGCTTATCGGACTTGACAGAACTCGATGGGGGAGGCCTATGTTCAGAAATGTTCAGGGATAGGGATAAACCGATCTGTACCCCAATTAGCAAGGAGGGGACAGTTCGAACTTTATTCAGTCCTTAATAGTTTTATCTGTTCGATGAAACTTTTTTATTCCTTTTTGTCCCGCAATGAATTAAATATATTAGTTGATTAATTCCTAAAAGAATTGCCATAGTACATTTCTTGACACTAAAAGACTCAATATTGACAATGCAATCTTATTCCGTGGCATAAATTATTGTCTGGAAGGGATCGATCTGAGGGATAAGACCATCAGTTGTTACTTCTTTCTAGTTTTAAGTTTTCTTCCAGCAGTTGACTTCAACGGCTGAGATGAAGATGATGACGAAAAGTTAATATTGAAGTTCTTACCCATGACTTCGAAAGGAGCAACAGATGATATCCTTATAATAGTTTCTTTTTCGTTGTACATGATGAAGGCTAGAGTGAAGAAAGCCCAGCAGGCAAGTTGAACTGTCATCTTGGTGAGATGCTGGGCTCTTTGGATCTGGATGGAAAAATAACGAATGTTTGTTTGTTTATATTTTATATGATTCCGTGCCAAAAGATAAAAGGAACCCTTATATGGTAACTTTATCGTCCGTCTGTATGTCTGTCTGTCCGTCTGTGTGTCTGTCCGTCTGTCCGTCTGTCAAGACACTTTTTCATGGAAACGCGTGGAGGTATCATGTTGAAACTCATATCAACTATTCAAGTCCACGCGGTCTCTTGCTGCTGTAAAAAAATCAAAGTTCTAAGTCAATTTACCGCACATTTACGATACTTTACGCGACGGGCTAAAAACCTCTAGGGTATTTTCCGTTGGCCTATCGTTGGCATCATGAAATTTGAAGAGCAAGACCTTATTTAATATACGTATTACTCAAGTACCAAAAGGAAGAAAACCCAAAACGTAAAATTTTACAAAAACATGTTTGTTCTTAGAATGCGGTAGCATTTCTGAAGGTATCCCAGGTAACCCTTTTTTTTACCCAGGGAAATCTACATACAGATACCCGGCCATGTGGGGGGCAGGGCTGGGTTATGTCAGGATGGGATGTCCCTGACGGGGATCTTTCCGACCGACTAAAACCTTGGGGGTTATCCTGCGGGACGCCTTGTAGTGTTGGGGCTGCGGGCACGCTGAAGCACTCATCCGCAGCCCGGACGGCATTTGGTCTTCGTAGAGGACCCTCTATTCGGCGGTGAATGTCCTCGTACTCACCGCCTAGACCCGTGTTATGGGGGATGGAGGCGTAGAAGATTCTCTTCCGACGCCCTGGCCTCCGTGCGCTCATCAGGAGGTCGGTGATTGCATCCCGATCTGCTCCGCGGTCTTCTTCTGCGAGATAACAACCTCGCAAAATTCGACCGCGGCCCTCCACGAACCCTCAACCATGGCTCGAATCATGGTAGCGAGAGCTCGGCCCCTATAACTGCGACGAGGGTACGACGCTCACTGACCCATGATGAGCACTCCTCCAGTGACACTAAGTTTATTGTTAAAAAATATGAAAATTTGAGCCTTAAGTACAAGTTTCTTGTGCGTTCTTCTGAAAGGGACTTAACTTTGTAAACTAAGGTAAGTAGGTAGGTACTTACTTACCATAGATTTTTTATGGATGATGGTGTGGTGGTGGTCCATTCTGGAAATAAAGAATTAATACGTTTAAAACAGCTTATCAGAAATAGAAGGTAAGAGTGACGGCTCCTGTGATTGGCTTAAAGATTTATTTTACCCAATGACAGAGGCGTGTCAAAACAAGGGCTTCAGTAATTGGCTGACGATGTATTATCAGCCCTTCACTGAAGCTCCTGTAATTTCATCACACGACCGCGTTCGTGACTTGTGTTTCTAAGCATAATCGACGAACCCAAATTAGATACCTACCGACCTACCTAGGCAACGATATGAATATGGGAAGATAATTTTTACCCACGAGCGGAATTTGAACCAGCACCTATCCGCGTGGCGGCACTCTACCAGTTGAGCTACCGTGGAGGTACTACTAGTTATTGGCGAAATTTTTCTATACACCTATAAGGGCCCAACGCCTCGGTATAAGGGCGAATTTCAACCGAATAGACCGCAGTCTATAAAAATATAAACCTATCTAGGATATTCACGATAATATCCAAAATATGTGTCACTAGTTCCAAAATGGCACGAGAGATACAACTTCGTATCATTTATACCATCAATGGTACAACTGACCCTACGCCGCTACTTTACAACAAAGCCACTAAAATATAACTAAATAATATTTAAAGCAAAGTAGCGTGTATCTACTATGGGACTGAGTTTTGGTTACACCTCTGTCTACCGCTTCGGGAAAAAAGGCATGAATGTATGTATGTTTGTACGCTTAGATCTTTCAAACTACGCCACAGATTTTAATACGGTTTTCATCAAAAGACAGAGTGATTCAAGAGGAAGTTTTATATGTTTAATGGTGCCAGGAGCGTAGCGAGGGCGGGCCGCTAGGTAATAAACTAAAATCGTCCTTACGTATCGACTTTTTCTTCAAGCACAATATCGTCATCTTCTTCTTTTGAGGTGTCGCTGAGGTGATTGTTGTTTAGATGTGGCGCTGAATTGACGTATGGCAGCCGTTGGTTCAACTTCCGTTCATTTTGCTCTTCCCCTGTAAAACAAAGATAACATATAAACTACCTAGTACTGCGAAGTAATTTAGGGCGAGCGGCGAGATGGTGAATGCAGCCACGATCCCATCCCGCCCCGCTTCTCGGCGGAGGACTATTCACAGGGGGGTTTTAGTGGATGGAAGTCCCATACTCCCCCTTCTGACACCGCCGTTTCGGAAAAGTAGAGCGAAGGCATTTCCCCCTTCAAAAAAAGTATTAACGAAGTAGATGGGATCGAACACAGACAATACCTAATCTGTAGTGGTAGGCCTCTTTTGCAGGGGGCCGCCTGGAGAAGTACCACACCTTTGCCAGTTATTCATCCGCCAAGCAGTAATGTGCAAACATTACTGTGTTCCGGTATGAAGGGCAATGTTACCAGCGAAATTACTGGGCATGACGACTTTCAACAACTAACATTCTCAGGTTGATTGGTGCGGTGCAGTGCCGCGCAGAATTTTGAGTTTTGAGCAGAATGTTGAAAACACTGGGTGGCACTGTGTCTGATATGGGCAATCATGATGCTTATCATCAGGCACCTGATCTGCTCGTCTTGTTACTCACTATCATAAAAAAAAACTATGTGACCGAAGGGCCGTAGGACCGTAGGCACAGAATACAAAGTAGGAAAGGGGTTTTGTAAGTGTAATGAGTGTGTCTGTGTGTCTATCTGTGGCATCGTCGCTCCTAAAAATAAACTGATTTTGGGTAAAACTAATACTTAGGTACCTACTTAATATTTAAAATATTGCATAAATTCTAGGAATAGACGATCGAACCGCTTTGATATGCAATCGGCCCTTCCCCCCGTATAGTTCGACACAAAAGAGTAGAAAATAATGGGGGCGCCACTGTCTTTTACAAGAGTAAAAACTATTTCATCAACACATACACTTTAATTTAGTTCCGTTTCTACTCTTTTGTGTCGAACTATACCAAGTAATAATAATATATTATATAATATCTTTATTTCAGGCATTAAAAATTAAAAGTGGTGCACGTGTGTTCAGTGCCTGAAGATGAAGCATTCCACGCACCCGCCTTGTGATGTCAAGATATTAATGTTCACCGGATATGTGCGCCAGACGTTAGAACATGGTATGGTGGCGAACCAAGTTCGTGGTAAGGCCGTACCATGTTCGATAGTCTATTCGTGGTATAAAGTAAATAAGTTAGTATAAGGTACATTGCCCGAATAAGACGTATTAGTGTAGTTCCAGTTGCATTCATTTTAGCTAGAAATAAAATACCTATTGACGCTAAGTATCATGACGGTTATATATATCGATAGATCATATTGCAGGTAATAAATGATAATAATATCAGCATATGTAGGTATAGAGAAGGTAGGTACTTGCTATACTTATCAACACAGGGTACCTTAGTTTGCATTCTTGAAAAATAGTTTAAAAGGATATACCTAATAACTAATCTTACCTACTTATATTATTCTAAAGCATGATGACATGATAGTATACACGCAGCACAAAACTAAAATATTTAAATTCAAAAACACTTTTGTTTTCAACAGTATAAGTGCTAACAGCTTAAGTGTCTTGTCCAAAAAACGGTTGGTTCATAGTGGGAGCGTATCGGAATAACAAATTTTTCAATGTGGGTGCGTACCGGAATGGGACCATTAAGGCTGGACCCACTTAACAACGTGATACAAAACATTATACATAACGGGGTGCATCTTAACAACCCATCAATCTGAACAACTTTTGAACGATAGAATTAATAATAATTCCTATTATTAGTTTATTTCTCAAAAGGGTAGATACAAATATTAATACCTACATTATAACTTATGAATTAATCAGTTATAAACAGAAACTATACATTCATAGCATTATGTTTAAATAATACTAATAGCATACTAATTCTTAGGCTATAATGAGATCCACTAGCCCCCACACTAGGATACCCTGTGTCGTGGGCGATAGTCTCTTCCATAGAAGCTTTTAAAAAGAATTCGTAACTACGAGTAGGTAGACACGCATTCATGGGTTATGAAAACTATAACAGACGAGCTGTTACTTTATAAACGATAAAAGTACGGTAATAGTAGTATAAATACACATCATTTTGACTAATTAAAAGTAAGACAAAATAGACTCAAGATTCAAGACACGAAATTTAAATGAATTTGAGGAGCGTCCCTTCTGTGTCCCTTTAGATTGTTTGATACCTAACAAGAGACTGATTAGGTACCTACACCTCGACTTAACTCTACAAGTAAATAAGGAGTGATGTTATATTATAAAATTAGAAGTATTATTACTATGTATTGTTTGATTAACAGTCGGTTTGAACTGGTCAAAAGTAACATAAACCAGATCATACGTTAGATACTTACGTAGGTATGCTTATTTAAGTTTCTAGATACTTGCTTGGACAATTAAGGTAAGTGTTAATTTATAAATTCATTGCATTCGTCTTGGTTAGATTCCATTTCTATTTTTGGAGTTTTGTCACTTAGCAATGTTCGATTTTAGTCGAATTGAGCTAAATAATACATAGCCGTGTGAAACAACACTAAGGCTCCAGACGTTAGTGCTAATATTAATGTGGACGAAGGTTTTTTTTTATGATAGTGAGTGACAAGACGAGCAAATCAGGTGCCTGATGGTAAGCATCATGATTGCCCATATCAGACACAGTGCCACCCAGTATTTTAAAATTCAAAATTCACTTTGTTCACACTCAAATTGCACTGTGCCTGTCACCCTGAGATATGAGTTGTTGAATCTCGTCATGCCCAGTAATTTCGCTGGTAACATTGCCCTTCAGACCGGAACACAGTAATGTTTGCACATTACTGCTTGGCGGATGAATAACTGGTAAAGGTGTGGTACTTTCCAAGCCCCCCCTGCAAAAAAGGCCTACTTACCACTACAATTATCCATTTAGCCGCTAGAAAAGAGCTGATAATCTTCAAAAAGCTGAACAGATTTTCATGATATAGTAATAAACTAAGATCACTTTCGAACACATCACATTCAAACAAAGAAACGTGGTTTCACCCGCCTGGTCTTTGTATAATAAATAATAATAATATGGGGCAACTTCCACACACGGTCATCTGGTCCCAAACAATATAGGCTAGAGGCCTGTACGTTAATAATAATAATATTAGAATTTATACTCTAACAGAACGGGTTACCCCAATTACAATGCTCGAGTCAATTCATATGTGTTATGTGGTCAACCCATATTGTCAGAGTTTCAGGTCGCCAAGATTCCTACGCAGCCTCCTACATGAGCTAACGACTGCCCCCTACTTATCTTATAGGAAACAGCCGGGATCTACAGTTTAACGTGCCATCCGAAACACGGTAGCGTCCAGGTGAAAAGTCCACATGGTAAGATTCGATCCAGGGACTCCGGATTTTAACGTACGTTCTCCCAGCGCTTATTCAACGACTGGCGTGTGCAATTTGCTCAGTGTGAAGTTTGCACAGTGTCATATTATAATGAACAACAAAGATAGAAAGACGTACCTAAGATCGAAGTGCGACCGAGACAACAATGTTACAACCCGACTTGACGTACGTGGACCTAATGGGACCTAATTTGAGCTTGCCATTTTCGAGAAGCCAGTACCTCATCACCTCTATTCTTTATATCAATGGGATGAAGTCATTACCATGTTCCTTCTCGTAGAAGTTTCTGAAGGGAGCTAATGCAGGGTCGTACTTGACCTCCTCAGGCAAGCCCATCCAGAGCTGCACGGCTCCGGCTGTCAGGTCGTTGCATGACACCAGCGAGTATTCGCTTCTGCTAACCTCTGCTTCAGGTTTACTGTAGGAAAAAAGAGGTATTAAAGCCTCAAACTCAAAAAAACTTTAATTAAAATTCCAGGAATTCTCCATGATTTCACTGTCGAGGTTGGAGTCTACTCTGCGAGGGCTCAGAATTTTTCTCAGAAAGTCCCACGTGCTCAAGTTTACGATTAAATTTAAGGAGACTCCTGGCGCCAGAATTTAGGTCGAAAGGCATATAGTGCTCCGGTGCCTTATTAGGGAGGCTGGACGGAAACCTATTATTCCCTAAAGCATAGATATACTTCATAATATATTATAATATTTATGTATGTTAGTCTGTAAGGTTTTTATTATTGATATGGGCCGAATGGGCCTCTGATAAGACTTATAAATTGTTATCATTAATAATGTGGGACAACTTCCACACACGGTCATCTGGTCCCAAACTAGGCTAGAAGCCTGTACTATGGTAACCAGATGACTGATATACCTATTTATATACGCTTATAACACACAGACACAGATCAAACATAAATGTTCATGCACACAAATGTTTGACCTGGCCGGGGATCGAACCCGGGACGTGCAGCACAGAAAGCAGAGTTACTACCATCTGAGCCAACGAGGCTGTCACTAATTGCTCACTGTCAGGCACACCGACTGCTTCACTGCCTACGGCATAAAAAAATCACAGACACAGACACA